>CM042910.1:15138512-17538512 GCA_023653625.1 Triadica sebifera | reverse complement strand
TTTTTTTAATATATATATATATATATATATATATATATATATATATATATATAGAGAGAGAGAGAGAGAGAGAGAGAGAGAGAGAGAGAGAGAGGAGAGAGATGGACTTTGATTCACAACCACTGTGTTTTAGTGCAATACTTTGGTTTCAAGTTACCATTGGTGGCAGCTTATTGCTACTATGCTAGCTTATGATATTATGTTGTCCATATAATAATAGCAAACCGAAATGAAATTTTATTATATTGTAACTGTATATATATTGATATTGACTTAATTTAATTTGATAATAATTAATCAAGTTACGGATAGTTTCCAAATTAATTTTAGATTATTGATAGTAAAAAAAAAAAGGAGAGAGATGCAAATCGATAAAAATATAGAAGATAGAGAGTGACAACCTATGGTGGGATCATGGTTGGCTAGTGACAATCCAACTTGTCTATTAAAAATGAACTAGAATTCTATCCAAATTGATCAAATAATTAAATATGGGTACACAAGTAGTGCAAATGCAAGGTGGGTCAATCATTAATCTTAATTAGGTTCTTTGAATGTTTTCCATTTTAGTGGTCTTTGCTTACATAGGAGCAAAATCCAATCTTTGGCATAAATATTGCTCTTCCACCTAAACCTGACACGGTCAAGAATACTTATGATTCCCACAAAATTGTCGCTGCACTCTTTTTTTTAAAAGGAAAGAAAGAAAAATGTATAAAAGAACTTAGAAATAGTAACAATAATGTGATAGGAAATAAACAACCTATATAATAACAACTAAATTAAAAACTGATGTATATTTTATTGAGATATTTCACGATCAATTAATTATAAAATTTAAACATTTTTTTATAATAATTTAGATAATTTTCATCTTTTCACTTAGTTTTTTTTAGAGTAAATTAGGTTTAAAATTCATTTTCAGTATGATAAGAGTCACTAGTCTTATGATATTTGTATTACAAATTTCACACTCCAAAATTTTCACACGTGTTCAACTTCCAATCGTAAGAGAAAAATATATATTGAGATATCTAATATCAATCTTTATAAATATAAATGCTCTTTTAGTATCAGGACAATCCACTGGAATTAATTTTTAGAAGTAACATTTTACTACAACAAAATTGGGTATTAAATCCAAACTTTCGTCACTAAAAATATTCTAGGACGAAAAAAGTTTGTTGCCCATTTCGTCCCTAAATGTTTAACTATTTATGACGAAACCGACTATTGTCCTTAAATATCTTGACAATAGGCAACGAAAGTTTTTGTCACAAAAAGTGTAAAAAATCCCTCTTTCCTATTGATTGTTGATAATTATTCCATATTTTGGGATGATATATGTATTTCGTCCCTAAATGTTATTGTGTTTAAGGACGAAAAATGGTTTTTATTGGCAATTATTAAATAATCAAGGACGAAATTTTTAGTCCTTAATAAGTCTTTTTAGGGACGATATATGCATCATGTTTCCAATTGGTTCAATTTTTAAAGACGAAATTATTGTTTGGTTGCTAAATGTTAAGATATTAAGGACAAAAGATAAATTCATTTTTACTTTTAGGGACGGAATTTTTTTATATATTTCGTCGCAAAAAGACACATATATTATATTTTTTTCGTTAATTGGTTTATATATTGTTTTCCTTTTCCTTCTCTAACATAAATTATTTTACATTATTATTAAAAGTATCACTCAAATCACATTGTAAAAGGTGAATAAAAAGATAGTACCGGAAAATTACTGGATACATAGACATCATATTAGCATAACAAGTGTTACGTTCATTGTATTCAAGTTTTGTAATAAAATAATTCTTAATTACACCCTTAAATGATCAACTGAAATTTGGTCAGTGTCTTAAAATAAATCTAGTCAAAATTTCTGCACAAAATGTATTTCTATAAATCTTTTTGTACCAAAAAGTATCAGCTATACCAAAAAGTTGCCAAGGGTACTATATACCAAAAAGTTGCCAAGGGTACTATATACCAAAAAGTTATCGTGGGTGCTATATACCAAAAAGTCTTGACATAATACCCACGAACCTAGTTGTACAATACGTAACCTACAAGCCATAAATACCTTGAGTTAAATAATGGAAATAATAAAATGCGAAATAATAAAATGATTATCACGTGGAATGAGAAATGAGAAAATGTAAAATGATACAGAGTTCAAGTGACTAATTGGAATTTAGAAGCATTCAATGTTCACCCTCTTTTATTATAGAAAGGAAAATAATATAAAGTATCGGAGGGGAAGGATTTTGGTCAGCAGCTGGTTGAAGAATAGTGTATGCAAAGTCATATCCAGATATAACCCATGAAATACTACCGCGTGGAAATGTGAGAATCACAATTTTAATCTCTGTAGCAAAATCATGATTATCATCTATGAATATGGAAGAAAGCTAAATAATTAAAAGAGATTGAAAACCAAACAAAGCAAGATAGAAATTTGCACTCTATCTGAAATGATTCAGCACTTCAGTAGGAAAAACAGGAAAAAAGTCTCTACATACATCAAAATTTGCACTTGCCCACTTCAGACTTCCAAAGAAACAAATACTACTCATAGTAACAGTAGAATAACCAGCATATAGAAATAATTCTAGAACATAAGAATTAGTCGTGCTCATTTGTAGCTCCTAGATCTCTTCTTTCAAACATTGAAAACTAATGCATCAAAGAAAAGCAATCATTTTACGTACTAACACTTTTATATAACAAGCAAAGGTAAGTTATGATATTTATTCTTAAAAACAAGAAGATAGGATAAATGATATTTAATAACCTTATCTTGCTTAGTTGAATGATATTAAAAAGTAAGATTAAAAATAAAAATTATCATAAAAACAGGTATTTTAGGAATCTTAGATGTTTAAAGCTTGAATGAGTATAAAATTGAAAAATAAAAAGCTTAACCCCCAATATAATGCCTTAAAATTTGAGGACTGAAAAAAGGTTTTAATCCCTCAATTCTGCTTGTCAATCCCTCTTCTCTCTTTCCAAAGGAACTTCTCCACCCTACCTTCCCCTATCTTACCCTCCATTACCCTAATCCAAACGAAGTGTATAATTCTCCTCACAAAGAAATGCCTTTAAGATTGGTAGAGATAAATTAGGAATTAAAACTTTCATTTTTCATAAAATCATTATCTATTATATAGTTTTTTAATGGTGTAAAAATCCTTTTTAAACAAAAGGATAATATTGTTTTTTGTTTGATGAAATAGGCTAATGTAATTGAGTGAATAGACTATTGTGAAAAAATGTTTAAAGGACAAATTGTTATCTTCAACTGCTAAAAATACATAGGCAAAAGAAGAAAACAAAAGGAGAATTGAGACAAAGAAAACTCAACAAATGTGCCTAATTGCTATTGTCGTTTGCAGGTATTCAAAGTCGAAATCCTGGTTTTTTTATGCAAAAATGAGCTAAGTAAAACATCAATTACTATGAACTATGAAAATATAGACATAAGATAAAATCTGGCAGTCCTAAGCCGAAAAAATATAAGAAATGAAAAAACTTCACTACAAATAAATCACAAAGGCTTCAACTTCCAAGATGATAGAAAGAAAACATAACGATTCAACTACCCATTGGATAAAAGTGTGAAGAAGTAGCACAAAAACAAAATTAATAGTGATTATAAGAAGAATAAAAGTTTATTCATTCATGATCTTTTTCAGGCAGAATCAAGTTGACCAAAGATCAATAGAACTCTTGTAAGTAACATAAAGGAAAAAAATGCACTATTTATGTCACAATATTATAATTTTGTAAGTAACATAAAGGAAACAAAAGCATACCTTATGATATAATTAATCATAGGGTAGGTGGCTGACTTCGTACTCCAATTAAGTTTTCAATCAATTTTCGTTGTTACTCTAACTAGGACTTCATATCAGTGTAAAGACTCCTCAATTCACCATATTCAGTTTGGGACTCCTTCAAAGATTCCTCAAGTTTTTGAAGTCATAGCTTTTTTGGGCTTTGGTCCATATCCCAAATCTTTAATATATTCTGATCTAGTGCCAAGAACTCTATCACAAATATCATTTGCAGTTAAAGGGGTACCATTTTATGTTGATTCCTCAAGCAAAGCTTGCATATGATTCTAGCAAATTACATGGAACAAAAACCAGAATTGAGGAACTGGTAATATATAAGATTATTATATTTAGCACTCTTATTAAAGCTCTAAATTTGGAGCAGCCTTGAAAGATCATGGCAAAGGAAATATGATTATAATGGCTAAGTAACGTACAAATTTTTTATCAGAGTCTTCACATGTCCAGCCTTTTCCTTCCTTATAATGAGTGCGCTTGAAAAAAGTAATTCGATCACACTATTCTCCATTGAGTTCTTTTTTCTCCTACAAAAGTAAATTTAATTAGTTCACATATAATAAAGACAGTCAATGTAATAAAGACAAGATTATAATTGCTAATCTTAGATGATATATGTATACAATTTCATGTCGAACAACAACAAAAGCCATTGAACCCTGGTTATGGTAGATTTTCATCTTTGATCGATTGTTGGCATTTGTTGCACACCTTGCCTACAATGAGTTCAGAAACAATAAGGCAACCATATTACAAAGGTATAATTTTTTATAGTAAAGGAGATCTGTAGATAATTACAACACTAGCTTATCAAACCTTAATTATAGGATTAGACCAATAAGTGCAAAGGTCCTCCTAATCTGTGTCACTTTTACAGCTTCTTGGCTTACTATTACGAGCTTCCTCAACATTAGCAAATTTCAGAAAATGTTGGTGCCACTTATATCGGGGAGCCTTGCTTCTACGCTTCAATATATCATCCAGCCTTCTTAAAATAGCTTTATCACTTCAATTAGCAAGGTCAATATGATTTTGAAAATTGTTTATGTCAAGATGGAAAAACAAAATTATTCCCAACAAGAATAAATTAAGAGATGTACATCAAGATGAGGATAGGGAATATTATTCCAATACTTACATCAAGATGAGCATATGCAATATTTTTATCTGATTCGTGAAGTTTTGTCCACCTCGTTGGTACTCGCATAAATTCTCTAGAAATCATCCCAAGTTCATTAGATAACTTGGCAGATTGCACGTTATCAACAGGCCTACCAAGATCAAGTGAAATTTCAACTGGTAATTACTTTCCAATAGTTTTATTTGATGATGCCAACCCTCTGCCTCGGGTAGGACCCCTAACTTTTCTAATGGAAATATTATCTGCATTTTAAAAAAATTATTATTAGCATTTAATATAGGTATAGTAAGGATGCATCTTAAATTTGTTTTGTCCATATATATGAATAAATAAGTATGTGATCACCTGTTGAAGTTGTTTGTATTAGAGTGTTATTATCATCTTGATTCAATTGAAGGGTTGGACTATTTTGAGAAGTGGATGAATTGTTGTTCACCTCTTGATCTGGGGTAGCTGGACCTTTCACATCGGCAATCTAGACTTTGACCATATACACTTATTGCGATCATCTATATTCCAGTACAAAAATATACCGATCAAAGTCTAAATGCTGACAAATAAATGTGAAAATCTACTTTCATATGATAATAAGATGTTTAATATGAATATTAATTGTTGCGATTTCGTGCTTGACACACAAATTAAGATAACATATCAGATCTAAAATACAAGATTTTTGCCTGACAGTAAGAATATGATTTAAGGATATAAAAATATAGAAAATATTATTTTAAAACCTTAGGTGAAGTTTTAAAGCGAGATTTTAAGATTTAGGGTCTGAATGGTGGAAATGCGGTATCTAATGCAGGTTTATGGTCCGATTTTTAGACCAAGAGTTAGAGAGATGTGTTCATGATCGCAATAGTGTCAATGTTATTATAATTGAATTCTAAGATTTTTAAAACTGATAACTTATAAATCGGACTACGGATAAATTTTTATGGGTATTATTTAGAAAAATGACTAAATCGCAAAAATATAATTTTCGTACATGTGATCATTTTGCAAAATCAAGAAAACCATTTCAAAGAGAAAATTATTCTGAGAATATTAGTAAGTTCAATTTGAGGAGATAAGGTAATTTGGGATATGGAAATTAAGAAAATAAATTTATTCAAGTACTAAATTGAAAAATTAGAAAATTTAGTGGAAAAAGTCTAAATTTAAAGTTTTTGAATTAAATTGGATAAAAGTTAAAATATCTTTTTGATTAATTTTAATTGACCAATAGGAATAATGATTAAACTGAATTAAAATTAATTAAAAATTAATTTGACTATAAATCTTCCTTTGCATGACCACCATAGCCATCTTCCTTTTTTTTTTTTCCAATTTTTTTCTTATAAATTACCATCATCAAAATATAAGAAAGTATAAGGAATTAAGTAGGAGTGAAAAAAATATTTTTGGAGAAAAATCACCTATTAGCTAAAAATTCTAAGAAAAATATAGGTGAGATTTTCTTCAGTTTTCTTTCAAATTTATATGGATTTAAGTTGATTTGAATAATTGTTGTGAGTAGATTTTAATTTGGTGGGTGATATTGCTTGAATTTGATTGATGGAAGAATTACGGTTTTGTAGAAAATTATAGAAATTTTTGAAAGATTTTGTGTCTTAAAATAATGATAATGGAGCTATAAGAAATGTTTGGAAGTGGAAAGTAATTTTTGGTGCGAGAAAGAAATAATAGAATTTTTGGTAAATTTTTGGATTTTTGGTATAATTATTGAAAATTTTATTGAGAATTATTGAATATATTTTTGGTGAAATTGGTGATGGAAAATGGAAAAAAATTGGTCAAAGTAATTATAGAAATTTAGTTGGAATTTTTAGACCATTTATTGAATGAATAGGAATTTTTTTGGTTGAAAATAGATTTTTTAGAGAAAAAATGGAAAATAAAAAAAATGAGGAAAAATTAAATAAATTGAGAAAATTACAAAAGAAGGAAAAATTTTAATTAATTTGGAATATTTGAAAATAATTGAAAATTTCTCATTAATAGTGCATAACGTGAAAAAAACCGGTAGAAAAATACTCATAAACATGTCAGTCGGAAAAATTAAATTGGTAGTTTAATTTTCATTTAAATTTAATAATTTTTATTAGTTTGGTAACCAATTAAGAATTTAATGGTTATTCAGGTGTACCGTCTAGACAAACACCGAAACTAGATAAAGAAAAAGAGTCAACAACCTTTGACAGACAACAATAGAAGTTTATGCATTAATTTATAATATATGTCAATGGTAAATTAAATCGAATTTATATATTTTTTGGCATGAAAGGTTTTTATGAGAAATCGATGATAATAATAATAATAATAATAATAATAATAATAATAATAATAATAATTTATTATTATTATTATTATTATTATTATTATTATTATTATTATTATTATTATTATTATTTCTGCATATGGAATGAAAAATATATTTTATGATGAAAATAAAATATTTTGGTATATAAATTGTGTTTGTAAAATAAATGTTTTAACATTATATGTATGATTTTAAACTCATATATTAGCTTAGATAGTGAGTTGGAGAATTGTTGGCATGCCAACAGGATAAAAACTCCATGACTTATGGTTATTTTGCTTATGAGAGGTATTGTATGACTTATGTGATTATTTTAGACCATACAAATTATTTATTTACTGATCATATGGTTATCTTATATCGAAACTAGTCCTATGGTTGTCTTTTTTCAAATAATATTATTTGAGGTCATGTAGTTATCTATGACCCTGAACCTATAGTTATTTTGAACTTTCAAATTTCTGTCGATTGACGATACCCTTTGTTTTCCTAGAGATGAGTCTATGGCGTCTTAATATATGGGTTGAGCAAGTTTTATTTAATAAATGGATGTGATTTTTAATGTTTTGATTACATGTTACTTTTATGTACAAAAATGAATTTGGTTTTGAAAAATGACATTATTACATCCATTTATTGGAAGTAGTTTGATATCTATCTCAATATAAAATTTATTAGTAGTTTTGAATTATAGAAAAAAAAAAAAGAAATCTTTTCTGGAATTTACATGAATTTTTCAATTATTATTTGTATTCATAAAAATCTGAATTATAAGTTATTCCATTATTGTGTTTTATACTCAACACAAGAGTTTGTTTTATTTCTCGCATATTTTAGCATTATTAAATGACAATAAGTACGAATGTAGAAGTCGTTACTAGAATTAGTGAAGCCTATCGATAGAGCCGAACAATAGCAGCAGTCATATTGCAAGAGGTGGATTTTTGTAATATTAATTTTATATATTTTGTAGATGTATTTAAATATTATAAATGTTATAAAAATAAATTTTTTTATTATGCATGATTATGGTTTGTAGATTAGATATATGAGATGTGAATAGTGAGAGAACGTAAATTTATTTTTATTAATATAATATATTATTTTAATTAAATTCTTTATATATATATATATATATATATATATATATATGTATGTATAAGTTTTAATAACGTATTTGCTTTTTTAAAATAAATATCTCATAACATTGCTTATCTAACTATATACAGTTATATATACGAGTATGTACGGAGTGTTACAAGACCTATATGACATGATGAAGAATGGTCAAGTGATTGCTACAGTGGACCACTTGAGTTATGGGCTATTACATGAGTGGTGGATCTAGTACATTGAGGCGTTCCAGGGACCATTACTGAAATAGACCTACCATAAAGAATGAATTGACTACTATCAAATAGGTAGCTCATAGATAAATCATGAATAAATTTAGAATTTATTTTTTGATGGGGCAAACTT
The DNA here is from genome assembly GCA_023653625.1 of Triadica sebifera. Lineage (NCBI taxonomy): Eukaryota > Viridiplantae > Streptophyta > Magnoliopsida > Malpighiales > Euphorbiaceae > Triadica > Triadica sebifera. Next base: position 17,529,706 of record CM042910.1, on the reverse strand, counting down.
AATTTAATAAATAATAAATTAAAAATTATATAAAAACAATCGATGTATAGAAAAAATACAAATTTTCTAGTACTCGTATATATTTTGGTAGACATAAAAAAGCTCAACATTAAAAAAGATATAATAATATGAATTCTAAATTATTATAATTATTCTTTTCGAGTATTCATATTTTGATAATACTATTAAATACATCTTTCTCAATATTAGTAACTAAATATTCATTTAACAAAACATCTCCCAGATGATTGCATAGTCAATTTTTCACTATCTTCATTGCTGAAAATATCTTCTTCACAGTTGTGGCAAAAAAAAATTAGAGCTAACTTTACAAATAAATACAAATGATAAATAGTATTCTTCCTTGTCTCAACTAATACATTTGCGAGATCTCCAATCCCTTTGAGCTAAGAAAATTTAGTATCAGATCTAACATTAAGAATATAAGTCTCAAGCTAATTTTCAAGTATAATAATATCCACTTTAGAAAAATTAGATGGATAAAATTGAGCAAAATAAATCAATTTTTGCTTATCAAAAGCTTGAAAAGACTCATTTGGACTCAAACATGCCATACAAAAAAGAAACTTCATGTTTAACTTAGTAAAGTGGTTATCAAAATTTTGAAGTTGTATATCTATCACAGTATAAAATAATTTCACTCGATAATGATGCATATTTATCACTTGTTGAGCATTACGTCTTGGTCTCCCTCGAACTAAAAACATATCATCCATGTTTGGAATTGTTATATGGTGATTTTCCCAAAATGAAGAAATTTCATTAAGTAAAGATTTCCATCCTTCATTTTATAGTCGTTGTTTTGATACTTTGACCAAGGTCATTGCATTGATGATATCTTGATCTCTCTTTTGTAATGCTTGAGTTATTCATTTGTAATTCCTAATAAATGTTTCATCCAATGTAAATTGAACACAAATTTAAAACCATGTAGTGAATCAAGAAGGAAACTTATTTCACCTTTTTGCTTCGAGTTCACCCTTTCCTCCATAATTATCTCAAACACATCAATCATAGATGCAAACATTACAATTATGGCGGTGGTGGATGGTTGATAAAGAAGATGAAGTTGATTTGATTGCGATACTTTGACTTTTATATGCGTATTAGATATTAGTTTAATATTTGTTAAGTGAAGATAATAGTAGTGGAGTAAGGTTGATAAGAAGATGAAGCTGATTTGATTGTGACAGTTTATCTTTTATGTGTATTAGATATTAGTTTAATATTTGTTAATGGGAGAAGATGTTGACTGGTTGAAATAGTAAATAACATATTAATTAAAAAATACCAAAAATTAATTTCTCTTTGTATTTTTTTAATAACTTACTATATAAAATATATAAAACTAAGTTTTATTTTTTCAATTGGGAGCAATATACTATACATATAAAAAAAGTTCAAAAAATTAGAGTATTATGAAATATTTTAGGAGCTAGTGGGGGCAAGTGCCCTCATTGCCTGCATACTGGAGTCATCCCTGAGATAAATAAAATAAAATAAGTGCTTTTAAAAAAATGTAGTGAACACAAATCTTTAAACAAGTAAATAATTAATATCATTTGTCTTTATCAATATCATTATCACTACAAAAGTTCATGAAAGTTTCATCTTCTTCATCACTAGAATCTAAGATAAATCATTCTCTTCTTTTGCAATTTTCATGTTTATCTGTACCACATTAGCTTCAACCACACTAAAGGCAACATTTTCTTTGTGCAACACTGTTAATTCTTCATCTTTAACTTGTATTGGCACGTTAGACTCTAAAAAATCGGTCAGGTTTTTAACATGCATTTCATACATAATAAAATAAAATTTTAAAATTAACTGAATCCAAAACCCATGGAACACCTTATATAATTTAAAATCGAATTGCATACCATCAAATGAGAGAAGTTGATTACCTTTTCTGTATCTTTTAATCTTCCAAGTTTGTGAGTCTTTCCTTTAAGTTGGGTTTTTGCAAATCACAATAATCTAAAGCTAGATTATCTTTAACAGTATAATCAACGAGAAGGAATGAATGAAACAACCACATGAGAGATGAGATGTCAAAGCACCAAGGTGCTAGCAATGGTATTTCAACTTGAAAGAGAATATGAGATAATAAATTTTATTTCTCAAGGTGGTAGCCACAAAATTTTCCCTTAATTTATATCTCCCCCAATCATAATTAGAGTTGGACATAAGTTTCTCATGCATAGGAGTTCTATTTGAAATTGAAACCTAAAAATGCAAAGGTTGATATTGGGACATTCACGCTTGTGACTAATGTGTCACAACTGTTACTTCCATGTTGTCACACCCGTTACAACCTTTGTTACGGCCATGACCCATGATGCTTGGTCAAATTGTTTCTCTCTCATGTCTTGGATCCAATCCAAGGCTCATTTCATATTTTCTTCATTCCTTTTATGCATGTGACTTATTAGGTTTCCGACTATGTTGGTAGCTCAAATCATCACATGATTTTGAGCATATCATAAGCGGTATATAATAATACATCATGACATCCAATTGATCGAAAAATCAGTGGTCTGATTATAAACACTTATATAGACAATTACCATACAATTTGTCAGTTCACCATATTATACCTCATTTAGTTCAGAGCATGGACTGTGTGTTAACTCTCACTAGACTGACTACATCATATCTAGTTCAAATAATACTAGTTTTTGTCTATAAGACTCATTACTTTATTAGACATATCTTTAAAAACCTTCTTTAAGATTTGTCCACCTCGACTAAGGATTTTTTAGTAATGATCTCTACAAGAGACCATAGGTATACACTCCTTCTATTGGGAGTAGTGAATCCTTTATTAACTAATCAACTACTTTTGAATACCTCATGCTATACCCAATCACCATCCTATGAGCAACCTCTGAGAGGCAACAAAGAATGGAGTCAAAGTGTAGGATTAGTATCCAAGATAACCTTGAGCATCTCAAGTTTAAGGATACTTGTACCATTGCTATGATAAGACTATCACTAACATTTAATAGATATACATATGATTATCTCATAGCAGGTCATCTAATGTACTTGACTACTCTAGCAAGCATCCATATGTTAACTTTAAACATTACATGTCTTCAACTTATGAGATTATCTATTTGATCAAGTCAAATAGTATAACATGTGTCAGTCTATCCAGATTAATAATGTTTTGTCTTGTTAATCCTATGACTAGAGATAATTTAGGTATAAATACAATTGCACATAATAAGAATCTCATTATCATGATCTCATTATGATTTTCTTCATACTGTGTTACATACCAATGACTTTATTAAATAGTCTAAGATCTATATCAATTCATATGCAATAAATACTATATAATGAAAATGTCTTTTATTAATAGTAAATGAGTACATTAAGTGCCTACGGTGATTGCCTTTAGTTCACCTCTCTAATAATCTCCCATTTGCACTAAAGTCAATCACCTTTACACATTATATGATAGGTGAGTACATGACTCATTTTTCTTTTGGGGAAGTGGCTTAGTGAAAGGATCAACTATATTTTGATTAGTGAGAACTCTTTTTATCTGTAACACATGGTTTTTTGGGTTGATATATTAGGTGGGTTGTTGTGAGTGAGTGTAGATAGTTCAAAAGTTAGAAATAATTAGAAGGAGTACTTTCACGCCCGTAAATAGATATTTATGCTTGTGAGAGTGTTGTGTTTCAAAATGGTATAGTTTTGAAGATTGTTCAAGTCTTTGAATAAGATTTCACGGTCGTGAATGTCATGTATTAGGTTTTTCCCGCGTAAGATTTGTCACGACTGTGACAGGAGAGTATTCACGCCCATAAATGATGTTCAACAGATTTGGTGAATAGATCCTACGATTTTTTCTCTCTCCCATATCTTCTTCTGTTATCTATAGCTACCTTAAATCCCTTAAATCTTTCCTCACAAACCAGACCTCTCACCTTGTTACACCCATTGATACAGCCGGTAAACCCTTGACAATTATACCAATGGATACCATGATGTTATTTTGTGGAAAATTCATTAACTTAAAACTTTTCATATTTAAATTGTTTTAACATAATTAGGCATAAAACTATTATAATATTAAAATTTCGATCCATCGATCGATTCATTAGCATACAACATATGTTTCTAACTTAACTAGCCTTATATAACAAAATTTCATTATGAAATACCATTACATGTTCTTAAATATCAAAGCATGTAAAACATGATTCAAAGCCACCCATAAAATAAACAAAAATATATAAATGCCATGTATGATAACACACCCCAAAATGGGAGCATTATGTCTAATCTTTAGTGGCTCATGACTCTTTTAGTCAACTCCTATCTACCAGCTCTGAACCTGCATGCAGAAAATCCATACACTAAGCAAACTAATGCTTAGTGGTATATATGTGCATAAAAATTCTACATTTAAAATGTCATATAATATCATGCCATTTACCTCATGATCATTTCTAGAATCATACATTATATTTGTTACATGCTTCGATGTCATATCAACATGTCTATCTTATCGTAGACATGACATATAAACCATGTATATTGTACACATATACATATTTTACATTTCCAATTACCATATCACTTACCTGATGTAAACATTACATTATAAGAATCTCTAAGATTTCATTATTTCAATTGTTTTAGCCCTACAACTCTAAATTTTGACTATCCGAATGCGAGACTAGAGACAGGAGCGCTTAACAACCTGATTTTAAGCCACACTGCTCACAACTTGTATCAGTTCATCCAAGCCTTTCAAAGTCAATGGTGTTCAACAACTCGAGCTTAAGCCACATTGACTAAGTAAAATATCATGTTAGAATATCCAGGATCAAATGCTCATAATACCTGAGTCATCTTGTCCTCATATAAAAAGTAGCTCATACAATATCATTTACCTCATTCAATGGTATACTATCTATCCTATGTCAAGTTTGAGACTAGAAAATTGGACTTTTTATCTTATAACCATTTATCTTTTGATTCATTTTAAACACATGTTATTACCAACATTCACTTTATCACATGTTATTACTAGTATTACATTCAATTTATGCATTCTCATTCTAACACATAAATGCCATATCATGTCATCCACATGTTATATTCCATGTATACCAATATTCTATAACATGCATTAAGCCAACTTATCACCATAAGTCATAAAACAAAATGTATACATTTTACACTCAAATAGTTTCACGGGAATGAATTATTTACTCACGACCGTGAAGGAACATTTCACGGTTACCTTACCCGTGAACCATTACGTGAATCACCACATAATCATCACAAGCATTAATTACTTATTCACGGTCGTGACATCATAGCATCATGGTTTCCCAACCTATGAAATTTTGGATTCAAGCAGTTCATGCAAGTTCGACATTCATGGCTGTGACACCCTTGTTCACGAGCGTGAATCATGCATTTCAAGCAAATTCAAAATATAGCATTTCATACATATCATACAAAATCTCTAAGATTAACCCATGTTAATCACTCATATCAACACACAAGACATATGACTCTTTAAGATTAACCCATGTTAATCACTCCTATTAGCACACAAGGCATATGGAACACATTAAAATCTACCAAACATGCCATTTTATCTCATTAATACCATAATATACATTTTACTCCTTTAATCACATTATTAATCACCATAACATGTCATTTTTCATTTCATTTTACATCTCATAACATGTAAAACATACTAGATGCATGAAAATGAATTTAAATGCCCATATGTACATACCTTTCACCAAAAAGGAGCCTTAACTATCCCTTCAAAATTTTCAAGCTTGATTTCCTTTTTGTGATAACATCATAAACATGTTATTATTAGAACCTTATAACCATAAATAACCTAAAACAACCCTAAGAACTAATTTCTACCTTAACTTTGGAAAAACTCAACCAAGCTCCATTTTTTTCAAGCTTTTAAGCTTCTCCAATGGTGTTTAGGGTTTACAAGATTGGGAGAAAATGACTAGGACATCCTAGAGTGTGTCAGAGTGATAATGGGGTGGTGGAAGTGGTTTTAAAGAAAGATTTGGTGCAGAGAAAAGAGAAAAGTGCAGCTGGTCATTGCTAACGGATTTGCATTCACAGGCATGACCCTTAATCTCACGAGCATGAAACGCCCATTCATGACCGTTACTAAGCCATTCATTAGCATGAAAGTTTTATTTTCTCAAACACTCCCGCCATGTCCAAAAGTATATCATTTGAACCATAACATGACCTTTCATGGGCATGAACAAATATTCATAGGCGTGAAAACTTTCCTTTTTGCAACACTTAAACTTTCAAACACTTTAAACCCCATCATTTTCCACTATAAACACATATTTAACTTATAGGCCCTATTTTTCAAGTGTTACACACCTTCATCATCTTCTTCTTTTTTTTTCTGTTTTTTCAAGTTTTCAAAGACCTAAAGGGGTAAGTTATGAGGTAAAACCTAAGCTCGAGTTTGGGAATTTTGCATTTGTTTTCTGGTGATTAAGGATCTCATAAGATATTTTTCACACTGATAAAAGCTAGAGACAGAGGGGAGGCAAGCTTGAAAAGCTTGAAGTGTTTAGGCTCCATTTTCAAAGGTTAATACATATATGCACATTGATTCCCCTATCATGCATCTTGATGTGTTTTAAGTTATAAAATATGTTACATGATGTGAATGACCTTTTGATATGTATAAGCATAAGGATTACGTGATATATTTGTTAAAAATGTCATGAAAATGTGTTAGGGAGATTGTAATATTTAAGAGGTATTTTGATATGAAATGTGTTATGAATGCTCCATTTTATGTTTAAGGCATGTTGCTAGCATAATAGGTTGTGAAATGTTAATAAATGTGATTAAAATTGGTCAATCTTAGAGACCTTTGCATGTGGAATGATAATGCTCTATTTTATGTTCTTAAAACTCATAATTCATGCCCGTGATAAAATTGTCTCGCCCATGAATATTGCACACAAACACATTTCACACTTGTGACAAAGGGAGTCACGCTTATGAAACATGAACCCAGAAAATGTCCAAAATGGCTAGAAGCTTTCATGCCTTGTGTCATAGCTAAGGAAATTGTGAATGCATGGGTTCATACCCATGAACATATAGTCAATGTCGTGAATGTTGATATCCAATTTTCACTCTTAATTTTCATGGTTTGATCCACAGTTATGAATGTTTGGTTTTGTGCCTGTGAACATATAGTCACGACCATGGATGATGTGTGTTTGGGGATAAAAGCTTTCACATGAACGGTCACGGTTTGGTTCACTGATAAGGCATTACTCATGAACCATGTTATTTTTGCATATACAATTTAAGATTTATGATTGAGATGTGATGGGTTGTTTTAAGTTACTTATGAAGAATGATATAGTGATAAATGGTATATGTGATGATGCATAATAAGTAATATGATAGTGTTTTGTGTTTGTGAGTATAAATAAAAGGACAAAGAAATAAGTTATAAGAACCGAAAATGATTTTTTTCTAATCTAGGACTTGGCCTAAAATAGATGACATGTCATTGAAGGGGTTATGGTATTGTAAAATATTCTTTATATGTGGTCTTAATAGCTGAAGCTCAGGTTAAAGCACCCTTAGTCCTCAGTTCCATGCAATTTAAGGACAAGATGGCTGAAGCTTGGAGAGCGCCTTTGACTTAAGGAGCTCGAACAAGCACTTTTATAGTTAGTGGACAAGGAAGCTGAAGCTCGGGTTTGGGCACATTTGTTACACAATTCGCATCCAAATAGTTTGGTTTAAAGTTTTGGGCAAGGTAATGAACTAAAAGAAAACAATAAAAAAGGAAAACATTAATTGGAAAGTGATAAGTCATGAGAAAAACAAAATGAATTAAAGGAAAAAAAGGTAAGGTTTTAGTGAATCAATTTTATAAATGAATGCTTGTTATGTATGAATGTCGATATGAGATATGACGATTGCATTTTCATGCATTGGATTAGTTATTTATAACATGAACATGCATAATATGCCATGATATGACTTGTATGATTGCATGCTTGAATTTTTATGTCTATATGTACCATTATGCTTTTAATATCTTACTATGTAGATTTCCTTCATACAAGTTGGAGCCTAAGGAGATAGTAGAAGTTGACTTACAGAAAAGAAGCGCCCATATCGTGAGAGTTAGTGTACATATCATCTTTTGTTTATGTTGCATATGACATGGTTTTAGGTTAAGGTTTTGTATACATCTTTTTGTTTAAAAACATGTATTTCATTCAAAAAGTTGTATTTTTGTAAATAGTGGGCCAGATAAGGCCAAGTTCGTATATATGAAAGTGATCCATGTGAAATCAAGGTTTATGGTTTGGTAAAAAAGATTTAATATGATTTCAAGATAAAGTTTTACAAAGGAAAGAAAGAAGAGTGAGAAGAGGGTGGAGAGGCTCACACTCGTGAAAGAGAAGTCACGACCGTAAAACTTAGGCAGACAGAGTAGGTGAGACAGTCACATTTTTCTCCATGTCATTCCCTTTAAATCCACTCTCCAATCCCTATTAACCAACTAAACACGCAAATCTCATCATCATCTTCCTCCAGATTCCATCTTCTTCCATTGGAGAAGCTTGAAAAATCAGTGTTTCATAAGGGAAAAGTAAGAAAGAAGAGTGAAAAGAAGGAGGTTGAGAGTTTAAAGGAAAGCTTGGTTTTTCTTTTCTAGACATTGGTTCATTTTCTAGAGGCTAAAAGGACGTTTCTTCATCTTGCTAAGAGCTGGAGAGAGTGCTGGAAGTCCATCTCAAGGGAGAGGACAAGCTTGAAGAGATAAAGCTTTAACAAATATCCATCCTAGGTGTAAGGTTTGTACATAATAACACTTAAGGCAATTACTTTTTGTTTTCCATGTTATTTGCTTTAAATGCATGACTTAGATGATAAATGAGTAGATAAATGGTGAAATGTTGGGTTAATATGCATGATGAGAAATCTTATGAACATAATTAGATTAACATGTTTGAGGAACAATTCTAATTAATATTAATGTTTAGAGATGATATAGTTGTGATGGTTAACTTGATGCAATCTGGAATATTGATAAAGTGGCTGACATTGGTCAACCATAATGAGTATTGCATGTGGAAATGACATAATTTGTGATGCTTTATTTTTTTAGAAATGCATTCTTAAATGTCATGAAATGAATTCTTGTTACTGAAGTAGACCTATTCACAGATACCTTCATGGTTGGATTCACTGCCGTGAAGGGGTGATCACGATCGTGAACGTATACTAATTCAGGGGGTTTGAATCACGACTTGTTTTATGGGAGGAGGGACTACTCGTGAAGTAGTGTTTCATGGTCGTGAATGGTTATTCACGAATGTGAAGCTATTTATAATGAAAGAGTTCATATGTTGTTTTTGAATAGAAATTAATTTGTTGTGAAGCGATAGGCCTCGGTTGCATGCTTATAGCATGGTATGGACATATACGTTGTGAAAATGATTGTGGAAATCATGGGATTTATATAAAATATGATAATGGATAATATGGATATACGCATGGTAATATGGTAAGCCCAATACTCTAACTAGGATTAGAGCTAGGATAGATGGCATGCCATTGAGGGAAGCGTTTGGTACCGAGTGACCTATATTAGTCATATATTGTGAAAACCCAGAGGTTAGTGGATAGAGCATCTTGGTGGGTGATATACTGTGAAGGCCCAGAGATTAGTGGACAAAGCGCCTTAGTGGGTTCAGTTATCCATATCCATTTTAGTCCAGTTATAAGTAGGTGGGCAAAGGTAAGATAATTAATAAATTTTATATGTGATAAACACTTGTATGGTACTAGATGACTGTTGACATGCCATGTAGTGATGTGCATTATATATATATAAAATTCTGATGGCATATCATGTACTATGCGAGCCAGTGCATGTGCGAACTTCAAGGTAAGTTGTTATAGTAACTCGGTGAGTATATCATTCATATTATGTTATATATTGTTGTATGCCCTGCACGTTGTTATGTACACTAGGCATGAGTTGCTTAGCATTTATATTTTTCATGTGTAGGTTTGGAGCTTAAGGGAGGACTGACAGAGGAGGACACCTAGTGATCAGAGTTGAGGATATATAGTTAGGGTGGGTGATACAGTGTTGTATCTTATTTTTGGTTGTTTTTCTATGGGTTGGGTAGTTATAGCTTTACATGTTGTATTTCAGAAACATGTAGTTTTATAATTACTCATTTTGTAAAACCTTGGGCTTGTGTATACTCGTATGATTTGTATTAAACCTTTATTTTATTGAGCTCAATTTTATGATTTTTAAGAATGCTTTTATTTTGTTAAGTCATCATGGACATGGTGCATGAAAGTTTTAAAACTTATGACATTTTAACTCATATGTATTGTAGCATCTTTTGGTATAATTGGGTTTAGTTGTAATTATATTGAAGGGTATTTCATTTAGTGGTATCAGAGCCTAGGTTTAGGCAGTTCTGAACCTATATGGGATACATGTATCACATGTGCAAGTGTTATCCTGTATGACTCTGATGTGGGTTATTCTCTATCAATGTTTAGGCTAATGAGCTGGTATGGAGATCCAGTTGTATGACATGGTTAAGATTAACAGTCCTCCGGATGTTGAGGCTTAGAATCAACTGAGCCAGATTAGTGTGCAAGGGTTGGCTGGCACACCTCCTTTACAGCAGTCGATGGCTGGTCAGTCGGATCAGACACAAGATTCATTGGCGCAGAATCTTGCTGCTCTGCTGCAGTGGTTAGTATAGGATATGCCACCACCACCACCACCTCCTCATCCACCACCACCACTTATACCATGTTCTCATTCACTGCCAAGATGTAGAGTTTAGAAAGATCGGCTAAGGAAGTATGGGGCTATAGACTTCATAGGTGGTATTGAGGACGATCCAGTAGCTGCCGAGTTTTGGTTAGAGAGGACCGAGAGGGTCTTCGAAGAGCTGGATTGTGTCGAGGAGGACAAGGTTAGGTATGTTGTTTTGCTTCTCTAGGAATAGGCCTATGATTGGTGGAAGTCAGTTTTGCAAAAACTGCAAATTCTAGAGCCGATTACTTAGATTTTCTTCATTGTCGAGTTCAAGAAATAGTATGTGTCGAAGGCGTATACAGATGAGAAATAATGAGAGTTTTTAAACTCACAACAAGGAAACATGTTCGTGACAGTTTATAAAAGAGAATTTACCCGATTGAGCAAGCATGTGACCGGTATCATTAGGGACGAGGTGGACAAATGTTGCCAATTTGAGAATAATATGAAAGATGAGATCGGGTTCCATGTGATCTCATAGTAGTATGAGGACTTCGCAAGGTTAGTATCTTCTTCCTTTGCTATAGAGAAAAGGGTAAAGCTGAAAAGGGCATAGTCTTCTAGAAAAGACTTCAGAAGGTCAACATACAATGCGACATAATCATCAAGCAAGAAGGCTCGCACCAATTCTGAATCCTTTCAGTCTAGAGGATGTGGACAGGGTCAGGGTCAGACGGGGTACACCAGACAGGTACCATCCTCAATGACAGTTTTTACTACTGTCAGTAGTCAACCCTAAACATAGAGAGAGACTGTACCACAGTGTACAGTGTGTGGGAGGATGCAGAGAGGAGAGTACTGGGGACGCACTAGGTTTTGCTACAGGTGTGGGCCCCGATATCATTTTAAGAGAGATTGTCCGTTATAAATGGTGGAGGCTCCCACTCAGACTCAAGGGTCAGTGCTGACACAGGTTAGGGGTCAGGGATACGTCAGTTCAGGTAGAGGTGGATCTTAACCGGCTGTATTAGGGACAATGAAAAGGGCAGGACCTAGTAAAGCACCAGAGAAGGCCTATGCTATGAAGGTCAGAGATGATTCGAATGTATCAGATGTGGTTGTTGGTACATTTCTTCTCTTTGATTCAGTTTTAATTTCTTTGATAAATCTAGGTTCTACACATTCTTATATATGTACCAACATAGCTGAGTGGTATAACATGTTAGCAAAGAGATTAGATTATGAAATAAAGGTGACTAGTTGTTTGGGGCATAGCATAGTGGTAAACAGGGTGTATAAAAATTGTCCGATTATGGTTCAAGGGAAAGAGTTCGTGGAAAACTTGATTGAGTTGCCTTTTCATGAGTATGACACTATCCTGGGTATGGATTGACTATCTCAGCATGGTACAATAGTGGGCTACAAGATGAAGATGATAGAATTGAGAACGTCAGAAAATAAGATAATGGTTATTCTAGGGGAGAGATCCTCACAACAAATGAGGATCATCTCCATGATGAAAGCACAAAAGATGATCAGAAAAGGGTGTGAGGCCTATTTGGCTCACGTAATTGACAGCAGGAGGGAGAGCCTAGATCGTAGGGATATTCCAACAGTGGAAGAGTTCCCATATGTGTTTCTAGATGAGTTACCAGGGCTACCTCCGGAGAGAGAGATAAAGTTCTCAACATAATACCCTCAGTCATACTGCTGAAGAAGCAACATGGGAAAGCGAGGAAGTGATGAGGGCATAATACCCTCAGTTGTTCCGAGATGTCATGAAAGGTAATTTTGGTGACAAAATATCCTAAGGGGAGAGAAATGTAACACTTGTAATTAGGGCATATAAGTTATGTTATTGGTTAGTGGGATATGAGGGATTAAGTGTAGTTTTGGGAAGTTGAGAATTGCTGAAATATGATGTTTCACGTCCGTGACAATGGGTGTCACAACCATGAATATTGGATTTTAGAGCACAGCCGTGATGAGGTTCTTCACGGCCGTGAAGGAGAGGCTTATGCCTGTGAAAGAGGATTTACGGTCGTGAAGCCTAAACAGGCAAAACAGGTGAGGCAGTCACATTTTTCTCTTTGCCATTCCCTTTAAATTTGCTTCCCACTCCTTGTTAACCAACCAAACATGTGTATATCATCTTCTTCTTCCTCTAGACTCCATATTCTTTCATTGAAAAAGCTTGAAAAATCAGTGTTTCATAAGGAAAAAGTGAGAAAGAAGAGTGAGAATGAAGAGGTTAAAAGTTTAGAGGAAAGCTTGGTTTTTCTTTTCTAGATCTTGGTTCATTTTTCAGAGGCTAAAAGGATGTTTTTTCATCTTGCTAGGACCTGGAGAGAGTGCTGGAAGTCCATCTCAAGGGAGAGGACAAGCTTGAAGAGATTAAGTTTTAGCAAATTTCTATCCTAGGTGTAAAGTTTGTACATAACAACACTTAAGGCAATTACTTTGTGTTTTCTATGTTATTTCCTTTAAATACATGACTTAGATGATAAATGAGTAGATACATGGTGAAATGTGGGGTTAATATGCATGATAAAAAAAATCTTATGAACATAATTAGATTTACGTGTTTGAGGAACAATTCTGATTAATATTGATGTTACTGAGCAATTGCTTCACTGTACTTAAATGTCGAATAATTTAAATTAAATTAATATGCTAATGAGGATATGACAGTTAATTGTTAAATAATATATATTAGGCGTGGCAACATCAAAGGTGTCTGACCACAAGAAGGGGCAAGAACTTGATCAGTGATGGTACCTCTAATTAAATAAAGTTAAGGAACCATGAATTTACATGAGAGACGTCATATTTATTTTAAGAGAGACAATTCTTTATATATTAAGATATCTTTCTTTTATATGAATGTGTACTTATCAATATATGTGTATTTTGATAGCTCCTCTACACTCTCTTCGTATCAGATAAAGGGAAAAATCTGGTAGACACATAAAAAACTTAGATTAGGTTTGTGCAAATTTTATGATAATAACCATTAAAGTAAAAGAATAATTAAGACAATAATAATAAAACAACATGTGCTAGATATATAAATATGTTTATTATATATATAGTGTACTCTTAGAATATATGTGTGTGTGTGTGTGTGGTATATGTGTGATGCATGTGATTTACATGTGGTATATATATGGTAGATAATTAGTATATGGAAAGTATATAACTAGTATGTGCAAAGTATATAATCAGTATATGGAAGGTATATAAATAATATATGTTTGGTGTATGTTTTGGATATATAAATATTTATTAGTGAGACATGTTGTATATTATACTATAGTTATAAATACCAATTGGTAAATAAGACAATGTGTGAATTATCATTAATAATGCCTGTGGTAAGAATGTTTAATAATAATATCAGTGATCTTATGATACTTTGTAACAAATAAAAAGGTTTTAGCAATGATACATATATTAGAATTATGATGATGTGAGGATAGTTTTTTTATGGCATGTTAATTGTACCTCTGTAGTTGTATTATGTGGACTTGTTGGCATGTTTATAGGATCATTATAAGTGTGTGTGTGAGATTATTAGATGCGACTGAACCATTTGACTTTTAAAGTTACGATTATAGAATTATGTTTATGATAACGCACAATGTTCCTGTATATTATATATATATATATATATATATGCACTAAATGTGATAGGTGCCTTATGTCACTCCCACCAATTTATGTCTCGACCAACACACGTATTTTGTGATCGAGTGTACTGGACTGATAGAAAACCGAGTGCATTTACAAATGAAATAGAGGTGATATGACTGAAGTCTAAATTCAAACCGAAAACAAGTGGAAAAAATTGATCACGAACATGTAATATTAAAATTTGCAAAAAAATCAAGAAAAATGGATTTGACTGAAAAATATGCGATTGTTGTTCTGTTAGCTAGTATAGAAGTAAGAATACTGGAATGTAGAAAATATTAAGAAGAGTTTGTCAATATAATTTTATGTTAAAACTTCAAGGTTTAGGATACGAAACTAAAAAAATAAAATTTAAAGTGCGGTTCTGTAAAAATATCGGAAAACACGATTTTCGCCCTGATACTCGAATTTTAAATTGAAGATACCAGTACGTAGAATAAATTGAGACATGATTATTCATATATTTAATTGTTGAAAATTAGTTAGTTTAGGATGTCAAATTGAAGAAATTAAAATTTGAGTGAAGTTTAATTTGAAAAACAATTTTTATTCCGATGTGGAATTAGTCCAATTAAATTAAGTGAGAAGGGCCTATAGACCCAGTCCAGTCCAACCTAAATAGGATTGGGCTTGGCAGGTTCCGAACCTAGCCCAGACTGTAGCAGGGTAGAAAAAATGTCCAATCTGGGCTCTTCCCCCAAGAACCGGGAACCACTGGTTCACGGTTCAAATCCAAAAAAAATTCAAATTTAAAAAAGAAAAGCAATGGTTATGAGACTGTTACCCCCCCTCTCCTCCTACATGTAGCAAACTGCACAGCAACACATGCACTTTTTTTTATAAATAATTAAAAATATTAAAATATAAATATAATAAAAAACAAAAATACTCCTTATAACAAAAAAATAAAAGTTATATTTTAGGATATTATTGAAATTGAAATTTTTATTTTTTTTCATTTCCTACACAATCTCATTTTCAACTAATTTACAATTTCTCTACAATTTAATTTCAATTTTCTCTATATATATTCCTAATTTCTCTCTAATTACACATAATTATTTTTTCTCTCTAATTTTTTCTAATTATACTTCTACATAATCTTAATTTTTTTTAAAATTTTTAAATTCTCTATAATTTTCAATTTTTCCTTAATCCTGCAAATTTTTTTCATTATTTTTTTCTCCAATTTTTTCACAAAATTTAATCAATAAATTTTTTTCAATTTATTTTGATAATACAGTGGCAATTACTGCCTCAATTCAAAATTTTCAAACATTATGTTAACCTAACATTAGAAGTAGATTTTTTCATGTTAGATATGCATGTCATGTATTAAATTTATGTGTTCAAGATGGTTTGAAATCTTTGAGTGGTATAAATGTTTTAATTAAAGTGACAATTTTACTTTTATGGTCACATCCACAAATAATGAAATTATAAAATCGAATTTGTCATAAAATGGCAAAAAATCTAAAAGATTTTTAAGAGATATTCCTACTCGTTGGAATTTAACTTATAAATTACTCAACGAGTTATATGAATATAGAGAATTATTGTGCACATTTATTTTCTATAATATGCTACAAATTAATTTATATTTATAATATTAGGATGTTTGTCAAAAAAAATTTGATATTTTAAAAGTTTTTAATGATAAAATATATGTTTTAAGTAGTGTTTATTATCCAACATGTCATTTATTATTATGTGAATGTATTAATATTATTAATGCATTTCAAGATTATATTAATAATCCAATTTTGCATTATTTTATTTGTATGATGAAAAATAAATAGTTAAATTATTTTTAAATTTATTATTTTGATTAATATTGTGTGTTGATTAATATTGTACATTGTATTTTTTTTATCCTAAATGTAAGATAGATGGTTTTATATGATTATTTGAATCTTTATTATTTATTGTTAGATTTAAGTGATGATATTAGTGTTGATTCTATTATTTATTGTGTAAAAAAATTAACTTGTGATTTATTTCTACAATTTAGTTTGATTTATAATATTCTTACTACTACTCCTACTACTACT
The DNA here is from genome assembly GCA_023653625.1 of Triadica sebifera. Lineage (NCBI taxonomy): Eukaryota > Viridiplantae > Streptophyta > Magnoliopsida > Malpighiales > Euphorbiaceae > Triadica > Triadica sebifera. The sequence continues at coordinate 17,513,128 of CM042910.1, read as the reverse complement.
AACAACACTACTAGTTAAGTTTCAGGTGAATCCATAAAATTAGATGACGTGATCATTTGATAATGCAAAAATATAAAAAAAAACTAAGATCATCATCTAGTTTACCCAAATTTAACATTTATCTAACAACTATATTTAAGTTTGATGATAGTAAGACATGTAAAGATTTTTCAATTCTCGATTGGGAGAGTCGACATCAAAATATTTATCCTTAAAAGTAAGAAAATTAAGTGAATTTTTATTCCTCTAAATCTTAAGAGAATAAGCAAACAACTTAATTAATATTAAAAAAATTAAGTTAAAATTTAATTATTAATATTATAATTTTTAAATATAAATTCAAACTTTTATAATTTAATTATTTTTTAAAATAAATAAATTAAATTGATTAGTTTTTAGTCCAATTACAATTTTTATAATTTATTAATTTATTAAATAAAAATAATCATTTCTAAATTCCAACTTATAATTTCTCAAAATCAAATTTTTTTTTACAACAATCTAACTTATTATACAAAATCACAGATTAACATTCAATAAGTTATTTTTTTCTTCAAAGTTTTCATTTTTTTATAACTTATTAGTTGTAAAAATTTATAATTTACACAAATTAATATTTCATAAGTTAATATTTATTTTTCAAAATTCTCATTCTTTCTAACTAATTTATTCCCCAAAATTTTTTCACTTATTTATAACTTAATATTTGTTTGCTTCATTTATAAATAAATTGATAAGTTAAATTAATTTTTTTGCTTCAAATTCACCTAACAATTAAGTTTAATTTCTAAACTTTAATAATTTTAATTGTATTTATTTATTGTGTTAATTACTTAATTGTATAATTTTAAAAATTTTAAAAATTTTGGAGTCGGCTGAACTGGCAATTTCGAATCGGCCCTAGTTCGATCCCATTTTTTAGGACCACAAAACCAGCGGTTCCAAACAACGGCCAAGGCTAAATGAGAGACAGAGTATTTAATAAAGAAATTTATGAAACATATTATTGGTGGAAAATATTTAATTTAGTGCCCAAATTAGGAAATGGAAAATTGAACTATGAACTAAATTAGAAAGAGAAGAGTTGGATGATTAAATTGAAACTTGTGAAATAATTAAAGTTAATGACAATTAATTAATTAAAATAACCATTTATTAACTAAAACTACTATGCATGTCGTCCAAGTGTTGGACATGCATGCTAATCACCAATTTTAATCCTTATATAAAAGCCACAGTGTGTCCATTCTTACTTCAACACAATTCACATTTGACCGAATTTTGTACCATTCTTCTTCTTATCCCAAATTGTGTTATTCTTCTCTCAAGCCAATATGGTCAGTCACCTTACTACCATTCAAACTCAAGCCCTATTTTCCAGTTCCCTTTGATTTTCTTTTAATTTTCCTCTTACCAAGCATCATAGAACCGAGGAGAGTTGAAAGATTGAAGAAAAAAGGCTAACCCATCTCCATTTTCTTTAACCGAGACACTCATAAAGGAAGAAAAGAGCATGTTAGGTTCAATCAAGTGAAGTTAAGACTCAAAGAAACATTTGCATGTGGAGTTTGGAGTAAGAAAATTGATTAAAAGGTAAAGGTCGGCCAGAGGTTGCATAAAGAAAACACAAACTTCTTTTCTTTAAGATGGTGAGGGTTCTAACTTTTTCCCTTGTCTTTTTTTTTCCTTTCTTTGTTGTTTAAAACTAATTGACATGACTATGAGATTTGTTGGCCAAAGCAAGGGTTTGTAGGCCTTGTGTAAAATTGAAGGAAGAATGAATGCAAACCGTGAGTTAGAAGTGAAAACTAGACCAAGGACAAAAATCTAATTAAGTTAAGGGGTAAAATTAAAGGATAAAGTAATTAAGTCAATTAATAGTTAGAGAAGAAGTGAGATTTGATGAAAAAATCATGAAGTTATAGTGTGGTCGTGACTTTAAGATGGAAAAAAGTGGATTAGTTAAGTAAATAATTAGTTAATCCACTAATTAGTAATGTGAGAATCTAAGACTATTTAAGAAGAACCATCTTAACCATAGTTTTGTGAAGAAGAATGATTTTGAGATATTAAATTGGGGAATTGGTTGAAGTAATAATGAGACAAAAATAGAACATAGAACTTTTATAAACCGTGATATAGGTGGATCATTTGTCTTGAAAAACTATAAACAATTATTTACCAAGTCATAAGGACATTGAGTACAAAATAAGATATTGAACTCTCAATGATATTTTGAACAGCCAGGGAATATTTGTGTTTGTTATTGATATCCAATATGACAAAGCTAACTAATTGAGTAAATCAAGTAAATAAAATAATCATGTGATGATAAATAAATAAATATATATGAGGATTAATGTAATTAATTTATAAATAAATATTAGATAATAATAAAAATAAAATGTATGATAAAAAACTGAAACCTAAAAATGACTACAATGATATTTAATATGACCAAAGTGATAGCCAAAACGTTATATGAGTTAAATAATTATTCGGGTAATATTTTGATGTGTAGTAAGTTAATGAAACACTGAAATATCAGGTGCACTTCCAGCTAGAGAGTTAATAACTAGCGAGAGACGCAGGACTGAAACCTTAACGGTAGAAGAAAAATAGCAATAATCAGAACTGTTTCAGTATCAGGTTTGTGTAAATTCTTATAGTAACGACTAAATACATATTTAATTTTATTATAATATTAAATATATATGGTGTTAAAAAGTAAAATGTGTTATGAATTTCTACTTTAAGAAATGATTATATGAATTGAAATGAATTTATGAAATAATTATTGAAAACTTGTTATTTTGTAATTGTTTGGAATAAAATGAAAGGATTTTTCAGATGTTTTTGATTTTATCCCATACAAGAACATAAACAATGATCTAAAAATTATTGATATTCTAATAAGATAGTAACTCCGTGACCTGTGGTTATCTTGGTCATGAGAAGTGTTGTAGGGATCATGTGGTTATTTTGGACTATACATATTATTTATATACCGGTCCTGTGATTATTTTGAATCGATTCTAGTCTTGTGGTTATCTTGGATTAGATAATATTATTTGGGTCATATAGTTATCTTTAACCCTAAGATATCCGTCGTTTGACGGTCCTCCTTGGTTCCCTAGGGGTAAGTCTATGGTGTGTTATATGAGCAGAGAAATAATTGAATTATTATTTGGTATATAGATATGATGAAAGATTTGCTAAGTGAATTGATGTAGTTTTTAGGCGGATTTCCTATGACTTGTGATGTCATTGGTGAAATGAATTTTTAAATATAAATGATGATATGCTATATACATGTAAAATGAACTTTTATGCTTGAAATAATAGTGTGATGCATCCATTTGTAATCAATTAATTTTGTATATATATATATAGTTGTTTCTTGTCGTGTAATTTTATTAAAACGAATTATAATTCCAAAATTATATTTTAAATAACTATCATTATAAGATTTGAACCTCTTAGTTAAAACTCAATGTGAGAATTGTTTCTCTCGTACAAATTTAATACCCCACAACAAAAATAGTATAAGGATAGACAAAAGTTCACAGAATCAGTGATTCCACTAGATGAGCACAACAGTGATAGTAATAGTGGTAGTCATGTCATGCTTATAAAGCGAATAAACATGTATCATGTATATTTTTATTTTGAAAAAAAATTATATCTGTAAAAATTTGTTTCACATATGTATATAAGGCATTTTTATTTTTATTTTTATCATGATTTATGAATTAGATTATGTATATTGTATGTCTATAAGTCATGTGCAGACACATCAGTTAGTCAGTTGGAAACACCGCTTTAATGTTATGCCTTATTTCTATCGACCTTCCAGTTGAGCTACCTCTTGTGTCTCTCTAACGTCTGTTCTAGGTGGTAAATTTATGAGCAATGCAAGTAAGCTATGAAATAATATGTTATGATATGTCATGCAATGTGTTTGATCTACTAATGACTTTTATTCAAAGTGCATGCATCTTAAATATTATTTATTATTAAAGGCATGATTATCAATAATTACATTATGCTAAAAAGTTAGAAGTCATGCTGAGATGCTTGTGAAATTTAAATAATAATTATGATTTATTTCTATAAAAGTTGTACCACTGAATATGGTTTAGTGTGAAAGTTTATTTTTCTCTCGCGTAGATAGCAAATAGAGATCGAATAGCGACACATAGACAGAGAGAGTTACGAATCTAGTGGACAACATAGGAGGAATACATCATCAGTAGTAGTAGCCACAAAGTTAGGGTGGGTCTTTACTTTTTGTTCATATCATATATATAAATAAACACTACACGTATAATGTATATGTTAAGTTCATGTGTTTGTATATAAGTTTGGTAAAAGCTTTTGGGCTGTAAATACTTAAAATTTTATTATAGATAATATGAATATCTTTTATTTGTGTGAGATGTATAGATTATAAGGTCTTTTTTCTATAAGTCTTGTATAGATAAATTAGTTAGTTAGTCGATGACGTCACCTAACGTAATCGTAAAAGAGAAGGGTAAAGGGGTATCATATATATAATATATATTAAGATTACAAAAAGTGTAATAAAATAATTTAGGAAGTAGGAAATCCCAAATCTTGGATAGGGATGACAATTGAACCACATTTGTGGAACTTCGATTCAAACTCATCTCAAATAGGGCAATTTTTTTGACAATATATATGTCCCGCTTTGTTTCCTACCCTAAACCTGCCTCGATATGTATATGTATATATAATACTTATTTATATTTTTAATAAGAATCTTCAATAATACCCTTATATAACTATTTGTAAAATCATCTCATATAATTAGAATAAATCTAACTATATAAGGAAGTATTATAGCACCATACTTTAAAATCTAATGAAAAATTAAAACTTCTTTAAAATCACTTATATTGCATCATGATCATGATAACTACTTTAAAATCCATGTGAAAATGCAAAAAGAAAATTTCACAAGTAAGAATTTCATATCATTAAAGAATATATTAGGCAATCAAATAGCCCTATGATTAAAAACAAATAAATACATATAGGTGTATCATCCACACCCAATGGTGTATGTCATGTGACTTCTTGTCCAAACTCTTGTTCTCTGTTAGCAACTATCTATGTCACTACCTGTGTGTAAAAAATACTCACACACTAAGCAACCCGTGCTTAGCAGTATATATATACATATATAATATCAATCATAACACGCTAAGATCTTATATATGCATGTCTGATATATATATATATATATATATATATATGTGTGTGTGTGTGTGTGTGCGCATCATATTATCCCATTATTCCTCTACAACATACTTAAGCATATAATATCATAGTACGATATTTATTTAATTTATCTTACAATAATACACCTTTCTATGTCAAACACACATAATTATACATTCAAAACATACATACGCAATCATGTGTACCCTATATTTTGTGTATAGGTTCCCGAGTACCGTATTTAAGATTAGCATTCTTTTGATATCATTCTACCAAACAAATCATCTCAAAACTCCAATATAAGTCAATCATCATAAAACACACATCTTTAGTCATAAATGTGTTTATTCATTCACACAATATTTGTCTTGAAATATCAAATCTTTTAAAGTGAATTGAATTGTCCATCACTCTATGGTTGGTTATTGCAACCTAAAGATTTTTTGATCGACTGCTAAAGTAAATATGTTTCTCGTAGGCTAAAACATAATTTCAAAAAATATATTTTTACAGTGTCGTCTATACCCTTAATAACATGTCATTATTATAACTCTAGTCTTCTGTTAGAATAATGGGCTTATACACTTCTTGTTTTCCTATTTATTCCATATATTATGAACGTGTATACATATGTGATCCACTAGCTTAATGTCAAATTTAAAAATTATGTGTACTTATTTAATCATACATTCATCCTTATGCCAAAATGTCATGCATCATTTAAAGCATCCAAATTTTACAATATGATTATTTTTACTTGTTATAACTAAACAGGTATACTCTGGTATCACATCTCATAGTGACATACATTTGATGTATATCCTTTTAGAATGTTTAGCACATTTTACTTTTTTATAGTCCTCACCAAATCATCACATTATATACCAAAATTATCATGCTTATATCATACTCTTGTCCTTTTTCATTAACCTTTAATTCATAATCAATTATATTCATATCATGTTCTCATATGACTTGGAATCATATAAATTCATAATATAATATGATTGTGAATCTTAGGAAACAACATCCAAAATTTATATGTTAGATCTCTATGTCACAATCGTGAATACTCATTCATGATCATGAATGTGATCTTCACGGGCATATCGCCTGTGAGTCAAGTCATGAATCTACCCTTTAAAGTCTCTAGTCAATTAACATTCATACTATTACTCATAGATATGAACCATATGGTTCACAAGTGTGACTTATCTTTCACGAGCGTGAAATATTGCTTAATGGCTTGAGGTTGTGAATCAACTCATAAATCTGGGCATGAACGTTTTAGCCTGAATCACATGTTGAGTTAAATGGATTCACGACTGGCAAGCGTGAATATGAAAATCTTTTGTAGATTTCATGCTTAAAATAAAGTATCCAAAGTTCACATACAAAAACTCTAATATTGATCAATGTCAATTACTTCTATTAACATACAAACATACTAATCATGCATATTCATTTTATAATGTCCTTCGATATAATTAAGAATAAACCCAATTATACTAAAAAATATTATAATACATATGATTTCAAAATATCATAAATTAAAATGTTGATGTACTATAGTCATGATGACTTTAAAAAAAATTATAAAACATCATTAAAAGATTTAAATACAAATAAAGATTTAATACAATAACAAACAAACAATACATTAGCCCAATAGTTTTACAAAAAGGATAATTATAAAATTACATGTTTCTAAAAATAAAAGCATGTACATCTATAACTACCTAAATCCAACAAAAACAACAAAAATATACATGGTTGTATCACCCACCCCAAGTGTGTATCATTGACTCTGCTCTTAGGCATCCTCCTCTGTCGATCAAGACCTAAGCTCCAAACCTGCGTATGGGAATACCCATATACTAAGCAACCTAATACTTAGTGGTACATAACAACATGCAAAACACATCATACATATACAAAATGCATGATAAATATATTGTCATACCAATAGACTTACCTCACCATCTACACATACAACATACCATGTATTTATGATGTCATATCTCAATATTTTTAAGATAATACTCAATGATGCATAACATAATAATATAAACAAATATTAAACATGCAAGTGTATACCACACATAGAAGTTATTAATTACCTTCTTATTTGCTCGTTTTACTATTAATTAGACTAAATTGGATATGAATAATTTACGGCTCTCACTTGAGCTTTCAAGATATCTATCTAAGCTTTCCATAATACCTATATGAGAAAAAAGAGTGTACACATATCAAACACCAAATGAAGTACACTTGGCTTAACCTTAGCCTCAAAGAATCTCAAACATGACTAATCTAGGTCACCTGGTACCAATCTCCCCCCAATGACATGTCATTTCTCCTAGCTCTAGTCCTAGTGAGAGTAATGAGTTTAACTATTTATCACATCATATACCATTTTTATAACGTACATCATCCATGATTCTTATAATCATAACCATAACCATAACAAGCATTCTCATAACATGCTATAACCATACAACAAAGTCACTTCACCTCAAACCAAATCAAATTCAATTCACAAACAAATGTACAACTTTTCAAGATTAAGCAGCTTTCATGCCCGTAATACATTTTTGCGATCATGAAGAACCTCTTCACAAATAGTTTACCTATGAATCACACTATGATTCACCTGTGAATCAACAATATATTCACAATCGTGATCTACCCTTCATAGACGGGGACCAAGCCGTGATCTCAACCTTGAAGCTACCCGTGAACTGGTCTATTTCAGCAACACAACTTTAATTCACAACATTCATGACTGTGAACCACCAGTTTACCATCATGAATCTAGAAATCTTTCTAGAAATCAAAGTGTATCATCTCATACCATTGTCACATGCAATAATCTTTATGGTTGATCAATGTTAATCACCCAATTAACACTCCAGTATGCATACAAGCCATATATTATGCCAATAACATGTATAAATATCAACATTTACCAATGTAATCCATTTAATATCTCAAGCTACCATCTCAACCTATCAACCACAATATGTCTCTAAGTGAATTTAACTCAAAATAATATCCTATCTTACCCTAGAAATCACCCACAACATGCATTCAAGATAAACAAAACTAGAACATAAAATTTAAAGTTTTGAATGTGGTTATCTGTAAATTTTTCACCTATGATGGAGCCTAACTAAAGCTTTAGCTTTCTAAGGTTGTACTCTCCCTTGAGATGGACTTCTAACATCTCTACTAGCTCCTGGACATATACAAAACTTCATCCTTCAAGAACGTGAACTCACAGTCGTGAACCACCCATTTACGAGTTCACGGCCATGAGTAACCTTTATGGTTTTTTCATTGAAGACTTGACATTCACGATGATGACACCACTTGTTACGGGAGTGAAATAGCAAAAATCAACAATTTTAAAAACCTTTTAATACTTTTCTTAACTCCTAACTCTCACCAACTATTAACACAACTTATAAACCTTATATACGGGTGTTACACATTCTTTTTTTTATGATTTATAACATATTTAGAGTTTCAAACATGTCATTACATATCTTTAATTCCTTTAATTACCAAGAAGAGTTGACATATCACAACATTTTCAATCTATCCATTACTCATCAATTAACACACCAACCATTCATTTAACTCATTAAACATGTATTTTGAAGTCACACCACACCCAAATAGCATGTTCTGAAATTAAATACATATATGTACTAACTATTGACAAAGAGCTTCCTTTAACCCCTTTTTAAACTTGATTTAAGCTTGCTCTCCACTTAGGGTTGTCCTCCACCCTCTATAGGGTTTCTTATAACATCAAAATACTTTTTTTTAATTCTTTTATTCTTACTTGTTAGTCATAAAATCTTCTTGTAAACCAAAACCTTAACTCCACTTTTCAATATTTCCCTTTTTATGGTTTGAACCTTTTCAAGGTTTAACCTTAACTCATCAATAAGCTTTAAGGTAGAGTTTTAACTCTTAAAAACCCAAGCTTGATACTAGACTTAACCTATTTGAATAGGGTCTTTACCATACACAAAAATGGAAGCAAAGAAGAAGAAGAAGAAGATAGAAAACTTATCTTGCCAAGCTTTTCAAGAATGAAGGTGTGGGTGTAGGTTCTTTAGCCTTTCCTTCTCTTTTGTCTTCTTAAAACCCATTTTTCCTTGTTTAAGCCTTCTCCTTTCTCCTTTTAGTCCCAAGATCTAGTCATACCCACATTTTAGTCTTGATTTATGAGTGATTTAAAGTTTGAGAAAGAAATAAAATAGGGAAGAAGATGAGTGTGGCATGTTAGAGGAAGGAAAAAGGTGAGGGAGATGGCAGAAAAATGTGACAAAGTGTGTGTTGTCATTCTCTTTCTTTTTATATATGTACTGGAAAATATAGTATCACGGTTGTGAACACTTATTCACAATTGTGAACAGATTCACAGCCGTGAACTATTCTTCACGAGCATAAATTTAGGTTTTATCACCTATTCAAAATACAATTCATAAACACTTTTAATTAATCTCTCTTATATCATAATTCCTTTTCAAGACTTTATTATCTTCCTAATATCCAAATATTTCATAAACCTAAATTTATGTTATGACAAACGAGACCACACCCTTATGATGCACTTGTGAAGTTGAAGCCCAAATTTGTGGGCATTACACTAATACTTTTACAATAATTGTTAATATTCGTGCTCACTATGATACTAATCACATGGTAGTTAGTTAATTACATAATTAATTTCTGAAAAAAATAAGCAATTAAAATTCAAATATTTTTCAATTCAACCAATCTCAATTAAAATAAATACATTATATGTATTTTTCAAGTGAATAGTAAAATTGTCCCTTTTTTTTTTGGCAATGACCAATTTACTTTGAGTTATATTTTAATTATAATTAGTTAAAAACTTAATATTTACAGTCAATTTATTCTATTTAAATTTTTTATTTTTCTATAAATATATATTATTAATTTTTCTTGCAATACACAACTAAATTTGATTTGAATTTTACAATCAATATAAAAATAATAAAAATAAAAATATTTTTAATACTGAAATAAAGTAAACAATTTTAATAAAATTGAAGTATCGGATTGGAATTGAAAATCTCTTTCCCCATATTATGCAAGAATGAAAATTAATAATTTTTTCTTTTAGAAAATGAACTGAAATTGGAGGCGAAATAAAATTTTCGCAAGCAAAAATAAAATAGTGAAATCCGCCGTTGGGAAATCAGTTGCGGGGAGTGATCTGTCACCAAAATTTGACGCATCTTTCACCAAAGACTACCTTAAAAGAATCAGCAATTAAAACTGCACAAATATATGTGTGGCCTTACAAGAAAAGCAACTTCATTCATAAGTTTCAAATGTTTAATTATCTCTAATGCACGATATGCTCACCATCCCCAAGATCTGAAGGACTCTCCATAAAATTTAAAGAAGCATAACTCCATATCCTGATCACATTGTTTGTGACAAAATATAAGATTAAATATTAGATTCTCACTTCTCATTTATAAAGAAAAAACAACTACAAATTACCAATTTAAGATTTGAAAAAAATTCATAATTAAACATCAATTACAAAACAACTGTTGTCAAAAAAAATTACAAAAATGATTAAAACAAATTTTCATACATAATATGTTGACTATCTGTATAAATCGTGCGAATCATTTACTTTATTCATTATTAAAATCTAATATAAAATAAATTGAGTCATCTGATTTTCATCTGCATAGAATATATTACTTCTTCCGTTTCATTTTTTATATTTGTTTTAATTTTTATTTTACTTTGAATATTCATTTCAAAAATCGATAAAATATTTAATGCATAATTTTCTATTTTACCTTATTGGAAGAACGTTAAGTACATTCTCCAAGATTCACTTTTCGAATAGTTTGTGAGGAGAGAGAAATTTTAAAAAATAAATTTTTTTCTCTCATTTATTTTTTTTGTTCACCAAACAATCAGAAAATATCAAACAATCAGAAAATGAATATTAGACAGTGTTACAAAATAGAAAGTATACTTAGCATTCTCCAACCTTATTATTTGAAATTTATTATTACTATTTATTTTAGATTTTCGTAAGAGAGAGTGCCATAAAAAAAATTGAAAGTATTTTTAGACTTTTACTGCAAGTTTTAATTAATTTATTTATTTATCTAGTGTTTTATTTTATTATTTTTAATTTTTTTCAAGTATATTGGGCCTCTAGAATTTGGACATAATTCAAAGAATCAGGGAAAGAAAAAAAAAAGTGAAGGATGGGGCCCCTTCAATAATGGCCATATGATCTGAGAATAGTCTTGTGATCGATCAGGGAGGACCAGCACCGCCCAACTGCCCAATAGGGCCACATTACCCACCCACAGTGGACTCCTTTTACAATGACATTTCTCAATAGTTGGTTCCAATTAATAAACCAAGCAAAAATGGACCATTATTCCATAATTTTAATAACCAGGATTTTTTTTTCTTTTTTCAGCTTTTTCTTCCTATGGATATAATTTTCCTCCAACCTTTCCCAATTCAACTTAATTGACTAATCAAAAATACAAAGTGTGTATATGAATTCTGCTTTGGAAAACGCGTTTTACTACATACTTAAATATGAAGATTCTCCAATCATGCTCACTAATGGTTACGTATACAATTTCTTGAAGTGCTAATTATTATTAGTAAAGATGTTTTAATAGAAAAATTAAGTTATTTTAATTTTATCAAAAGTGTGTAGTATGCATCTGTTACTAAATACAAATAATTTGAGATTTTTGCACAATAATTAAAAAATATTTTTAAAATATAGATAAAATATTATAATATTTTAGATAATTAATCACCACTAAATATTAAAATAAGAATAATTGCTATTGATCGATTTAACTATAACCAGCAGTTATATATGAAAGATGAAATTTTAAATAAAGGTAGGATAAGTAAAAAAAATAGCAATTAATATCTATAAATAACAAAAACATCCAATATTTTAAAATAAAAATTCTAATCTAAAACCACATTTATTTAGGTATGGAGAGAGTATTTAATTTCTTGTTATTATGGTGTATTAAGATTAGTCAAGAAGAAGTGAAGAACAATGCATTGGAAATGCAAATGTAGGCATATAGCTTACATTCTCTTTTTCCATTTTTTTTTTCCAAAAAGAGAAGTGTCATTTGTGTATATAAATAATAAAAACTAATTAAACAAGAAACACCATAAAGTTCTTAATTAGGAGAATCAAGAATCACCATGAAGTATCATTTCTTCTTCTTTTATGATTTTTAAGAAAATATATGATAATTTCCAACTATATTAATTTGCAGAGATTCACGCATAAAAGTATAAAAATTATATTTTAATGGCCTCGTTTTCCCTAGGAAAATTCCAGTTTTTATTAAAATAAAATAAAATATATTTTGTATATGTAAATAATAAAAATAATATTTAAACATGAAATACTATAAAGACCTTAAACAAGTTTCAAATTGGGACAATCAAAGGTCTTATTTTTTATGCAAATAAAATAACTGGTATTAAAACTATTCAAAGATTATAATCTATAAAAAAGTGTTTTCTTTTTTATTAAAATTTTAAATATATTTCAATGTGTAAAAGGAGTTTGGTCTCCACGCAAAAGGCCTATTAATCATCCATTTGTTATTTGAGGCTTAAGAAGTATTAATATAATAGATAATTCACAAGTTAACTACACTTTAAATATTCATTTTGGAATTTTTTTATTCCATAAAAGATTATTTAATGCATATTTTTCTACTTTATTTTCATTTATTGAACTTACTTTTTTTAACATTTATAAATGGTGTTATAAAATTGATGAAATTTAGTAATTTTTTAAATTTGCATGAAAATATAAAATAGACATTTAAAGTGAAATGAAGAAAATACAATAATATAAATATAGCAAATGAATTATATTTTAAAATAGAAAAAAAAATGACTATTTTTTTGAGGAGGGGAGTATAAGTTTGATAGGCTTGCATCTAATTAATAACTAATGTCACCTTGAGAAGGAAAAGTGTGAGCCTTTTGAAAATTAAGTTACTTTCATATTTTTAGGCTAGCTAATTAATTAAAAATAAAATGGGTGAGATAATTTTTTTGATCAAGAGATCATTCAAATTTACATTTTTTTTATTTTAATTAATTTTTGCTTTTGCATTATTGGGTTGGGGTTGCTATTTTAATTGGGATTGATCAGTAAGCATGCCAACCTAGAGTAATATCTTTGTATTATTTTTTTTTCCCAAGAATATTAATAGAGTTTTAACAATTCTACCCACACTTTCTAAAAATAAATCTGAAATACCTGTTTCCATTTAAAGCATGAAGAAAAGTGAGATTCAAGGATAAAAACAATCAAGAAAAAGATGCCAAATTCTGCAAATTAATATGATATTACAACAATCTTTCAATCCCAAATCATCATAAACATAATATATCATTCGTGAAGTATATAATACTTGGGGGAAAAAAACATATTCATAAATTTAGGATCCCAGATCATAAATATAATTCAAAATTTTTATGTACAGATGCCTTATATCTACATACTCTTCAATTCGTGACTTTATCAAATAATAATAATTGGAAAAAGAAAAAAGACAAGATCAAGAAACCGTGACTCGATGATCTGTATTGGCATTCAACAAGAAAAACCTGGAAGGCCTAGGCTGGAAATTCCTTCTCCGTTGAAGATCATGGCTTGATGGTTTGATGATCTGGAGAAGAAATGCCTTGAAGGAATTAGCTTTAGCAATCAAAGCCAAATCCCACTTTCTTGATGATGAAACTCTGACGGTTGATCTATGGCAATTCCTGTGACGGCTGCACCTGAATGATCCTGGATGGGTTGTAGGGGAACATAGACATGTCCTGGCCTGCTGCTGTCTTTGTGATTTTGCAGTTTTAGATGCCATTCACAGATTGATTCTGCACTGCTTGATTCTTTCTTTGATTTTCCAATTAAACTAATTCAATTCATAGATTTAATTTGTTTTATAGGCCTTGTTTAATGACATTTGTTTGGGTACATAGGGTAATATTGATAGGGTTATTGGGTAATTTTGGAAACTAGTTTTCTAGATGGGCAAGGAAGTAATGTAATTCATGCCAACAATTAATTTGTTAACCTTACGTTACTTAAATTGACTGGAATTGCAATTATTGGTTGGTCTACAAGGATTCTTTCTGCTTGCCAATCAAAATACTTTCTACTTTCTACCCCATCGTTTATGAGCAGGATTGGTTATATTATTACATTAATCTTTGATTAAGAAAAATATTCTGAGGAAAATCCAATAATTTATTCAATTAATAAATGAGTTTATTACTCGTTTTGATTATTACATTTCAAGTGAAAAGTTACTGATTACGAATTCTATGACCCAAGACTTTGAAAATTTTGAAATCACTTTCAATTATGACTTGCTTTCTTACAAGACATTATTCTTGTGGTCCATTGCTATAGAATATTGTCATTGAAAAATACACCCTATAAATACTTTAAATATGGTTGAAAATTGCTTTCGCCCAATGGAGATTTCCCAACAAGTTAATACATATCAATTCGGTATTGAAATTCAATTTGTAATATAAAATCCTTTTTTCTTTGATTTATAACACAAAAAAAACTGCAATACCCTTTATCTTTCTGTACCGAGTGGTATCTCTAACTAATTAACTGATATTTCTGAATAGAATTTATAGGCATACAACATATATAAATTGAATTATAATTCAAAATGATGATAAATAATTCTTTTAAACATACGTGAACTATATTTTTACAAATTATAAACTATAAACTAGTATATGATTTTATTTATAGATATATATTTATTTTAAAATATATTAATACATAAAAAAAAATTCTTTATGACATGATATGACTATTACTATTTTTATACTATTACTATTTTTATTTATGTTATACTTCTCTAGTGAAATTACTAGATCTGCAACTCTTGACTTGTATATTGATATCTATTTCATGTTTGCTATCTGCGTGAGAGAAAAATAACTTTGCTCAACGGTGCACTTATAGTAACAGTCATTTAAAATATAATTTTAAAATTATAATTCATTTCAATAAAAATTTACAATAAAAAATAATTATAAATAAATATTTACTTTTAAAATACAAATAAAATTAACTTATTGTAAACGAATGCATCACACTATCATACTATCATTTAAAACATATAACGTATATATATATATATATATATAATCATTTGAATTTAAAATTTTATTTCATTAATGATATCGCAAATAATAAGAAATCTACTTAAAAACCACATTCATTCATTTAACAAATCTTTTATCATACCCATATACCAAATAATAATTTGTTTATTTCTCTATTCATAAAATACATCATAGAGTTGCTCTTAGAAAATCAAGAGATAGCATCAAACAACGAACATTACAAAGTCAAAGATAATCACATGACTCAAATAATATTATTTTATTCAAAATAACTACAGGACTATATCTGATCCAAGATAACCACATGACCAGTTTATAAATAATATGTATGGTCCAAGATAACTACATGATCCATACAACACTTCTCATGACCAAAATAACTACAAATGATGGAATTCATATCCTATTGGCATGCCAACATCCCTAAATCATTGTTTATATTCTTATATGGCTTAAAAACCGTAAATTTCATAATAATATTTTTAATATTTAATTTATTTCAATTTATATAATCATTTTCTTAGACAGAAAATTATTTCATAACACATTTTATTTTATAAAATAAATATACATAAAGTTTGAAATTAAAATAAGTACATATCCAAAATTTCATATTAGAATACAAAATATATTTAATATTATAATCAAATTGAATATGTATTTAACTATTACTATAAGAGTTTGCACAAATATATTCTAGACTTTGCATGTGTCTGCTAGTTCTTTTTCTTTATCCGATACGGCCACTTGTGTTGTAGGTGTACCTAACAAAATATGAAAGATTGAATATCAAGCATTTGAAGTTATAATAATTCTTTTAATAATTGAAGTGTTATCCTTTTTAATTAAAATCCACCATTTTTCACGTTAATTCATGGTTTTAAAATCTAGGTCAATTAATGGTCCAAATACTCATGTCTAATATTCACCACAATACATTATATTTTATGTGTATCGATATATGTCCGGCTTAGGCATTCATGGGGTGGACGTACCTAACTCAAATTGATTTTGTCATTAACTAACCAAACACATTGGTTTATCTCGTGATTTATTGTCCCCACTTTTGAAGACTTGACGGTCATATACTCGGATATTAAATCATGTATCTCAAATTAATCTTCTAACTTAATTTTATATTTTTTCTTATTTTATAGTCTGAAAATTTGTCCCCATTTCTATGGATTCCAAAATTCATATTAAATCCTTGTCTTTTACTGCCATAACTCTTTGAGTCTAATTTCATGTTTAAACTCCATTTGACTTTTTAGATATCTCAGTTAGAATACCCTTTAGTTCTTAAGTTCAACTAAATATTAATTATCCACTTTATTGTGTTAATACCCTACAACCCAATTCAATTTCTTCCATTAACTTGTAACTTTCCGACTAATCCACTTCAATTAAACCAATTTATGCCTCGATTAATTTAATTATTTATTAAATTTCCAACATGCACTCTAATTAACTCTTAACTTAACTTCATCTCAATTAAATTAATTAACTTCTTAAATGAATGTATTTTAAGTTAATTATTGTTCACGATTTCCTCAAGTTTAAGCTTTTCACTTTTTTTTTGGGTCTAACATCGACAGTAAACTCAAGTCCTCTTTTTACTTGTCTCGGCCTACCGAGTCCATATCTTTCAATTTTAATTAAAACTCATTTTCACTAATTTTAATCTTAACTAAATTAATTTAATTAATTCTTTTTAATATTATTAGACTTATTTCTCAAGTCTAAGTTTTATTTCCTAACTTTTAGCCATCAAACTTCACCTAAACTTTCAATCAATTCAATTTCTAAACTTTTAATCAATTTGTTAACTCAACCTAATTAATTAATTAATTTTTATTATTTATTTATTTATTTAGCCTAATTAACTCTTGTCTTTTCTCCTCTTCAAGCCACATGTCCTAAGCTCGCACCATTTCAAATTCAAACTCAACCAAGTTCAACACAATAGTCACAATACTTCCTTGCTTATCTCGGTTGACATATCCCAACAAAAATCCCCCTTTCTAGCTTCAATTTACCAAGAAAATGAAAAGAAAGGAAAAAGAATTAGATCCATTCAATATTTGCTTAAGTAATAAAACAGAAACAATAGAAGTCAAAGAAAGGGAGGAAGTTTAGTTTACGGCCACAAGAGAAAATTTACTCACCTTTAGATTAAATCTTCAGCAACTTGTGGCTTATTTAACTTTCTTCTCACCCGATCATACCTTTTCTCTCTTTAAGTCCCCCATGCAAAGCCTTTCTCACCATTTTCATATTATACCCGAGCCATGGTTGAATTTTCTTTCTATGTATGTGTCTCGGCAAACGGTAGAAATGGAAGGAGGAGGATCAATTCTTCAAGGCTCTAGACAGCCCCACCTTACTTAATAATCCTTAAGCTCGAATACTTGTTTGGTCATGAGAATCATACAAGGAAAGAAATTTGGAGATGGAGAAGTCGGGTTCAAGATGATCAAAGGAGGCTTAAGCTTTATGAAAGATTTTTGTTTTAAAAGTAATGTGAGGAAGATGCCAAAATGTGCCCATTTGTGTTTCTTTTATTCTTGATTAAAAAAAAAAAAAAAGAGGATCAAATTGCATCTAAAACACGTGGATTACATGCATGGTGGATTTAGTTAAATTAATGAACTCTTAATATAATTAATCACCATTTATTTTTTATCAACTTCAATTATCCAATTTGATCCATAATTTATTTATTCTTTTGATTTCTTTCGCACACAATTACGAAATTCTTAAATTTTGAAACTTGAAAAATCTTAATTTCTTGCAATTAAATATGCCACATAATTTATCCTACACATTAGCATTTTCTGTTTTGCGATCAGTCCACTAGAGCAAAAATCATGTTTTGCGAAACCACACCCTAAAGTTCATTTCTTCAATTTTATACCCTAAACATTAGAATTTTGACACAAAACTATATCAATAGGTTCATCTTGATATTCTATACGTCTCGATGTTCTCTATTTGTAATTTACTAACAACACGCAAATTGAGCATTTTTCAGTTTTATCCCGTTTTCTCAATTTTTGTGAAAAATTAAATATCACATGTTCATAATTAATTTTTGTACTTATTTTCAATCCAGATTAAGACTTTGACATATCACTTCTATTTCAATTGCAAACACACTTGGTTTTCAATCAATCTGGCGCATTTGATAGCAAAATACGCATGTAAGTTGGAGCATAAATTGGAGGGTGTGACAAAACCCCTTTCATCCATTCCTATCAACTAAGTTAATGAAACGATGATGTGACATTTCTACATCAACAAAAAAATAATAATAATAATTAAATGATGTGGAAAAATAAATAAGAAAAACACTAACGTGTTTTTTACATATTTAAAAAAATGTAGTTAAAAATTATGAGAAAGGACGTAAATAACCCTCTGTAACTTCTCTAATAATCATATCAAATTCCCAAATTTCCCAAACAAAACCCTAAATGAAATCCCTAACAAAAATCACTAGCTTCTCTATTTGATCCGAAATGAAATCCCTAAATGTGAATTGTTGAATGAAAGTTGAACCTAAAATCTCAAGCAAAAATCACTTCTTTACATTCCATCGACAAGTTTTCACAAAAGATCAATGTTCAATATTGCATCGAAGATCGACACTTGAAGTCTGCCATTTTACAACAATGAAAAGGTGATATATAGAGAAAATGAAAGCAAAAAAGAGAAGTGCTTTTTTGGGTTGTTGAAAACATTAAAGAGCTTTAAAGTTGGTGGTAGGGTTATTTTTCAGTAAAAAATATAGAGAAGACATAGAGAGGTGGGGACCATATTCAATAATGGCGATAGTGGATCCATGTATTTATGTTATTAAAATTGACTTTACATTTGTTTGTTGTGAAAATGAGAACATGAAACCCTAGTTACTTCAGAATAATGAAGAAGTTAGTTAATTTTAATTTATTTTTCCAAAAAGTTATTTTTGAAAGTGGTCCTTAATATAATCTTGCATGATGTGTGAATTGTGAAGAGTGGTGATAGTGGTCCTTAATCTTGGATGGCTTGTTGTACTTTGGTTTCACATCAATTTCCATAGATATAAAGGTATATGTTTAACCCATCTAAAACGTATCAGCTTTCAAATATCATTGTTGTAATGTAAGAAATTGAAGCCTCATGGTTTAAACATAAGGTAACTAGTACAATTTGTGTGTCTCATTGTTATCTAACTTTAAAATGCAAGCCTACAACAATTTATTTGTATGCTTATGTAGTTCTTAAGTTTCATTTTAGTCTGCAATATGCACATAGAGGTGGGTTATATTTATATGAAAATATAGGAAAATGTTATAGAGTTAAAAGAGAGTGGGGGATATTTTTTATTGCCTATAAATTCATTGCTTTTAAATGATGCTAAGTAAAAAAGAACAAAAGAACATGCACTCTATTGCATGCATATAATTAGTAAATTTTGTTATTGTTATATGTTGTGAATGCATGCATCTCATGATCACGATATGCATTTTGTCAAGAGATGTGCCAAAAATATTCATTGTCATTCTTTATCATGGTGGGGGTTTTGGTGAATGGGATTATTATGATGGTGAGGTAGAAGAGAATGATTTTAATTTGGATATGGTTTCATTAGTTAGACTGGATGTATCAATAAATGAGTAAGGTCACTTTGGTAGT
The DNA here is from genome assembly GCA_023653625.1 of Triadica sebifera. Taxonomy (NCBI): domain Eukaryota; kingdom Viridiplantae; phylum Streptophyta; class Magnoliopsida; order Malpighiales; family Euphorbiaceae; genus Triadica; species Triadica sebifera. Next base: position 17,492,959 of record CM042910.1, on the reverse strand, counting down.
ATGATGTATTATTAGAGGCAACTAGGTATGGATTTCAATTCAGGTTTAAAAATTTTAGAAAATGAAGAATGCATATATGAAATGGCATTGCATGTTGTGGATGAAAGGGATGTCAATGTCTATATTAGACATTTACTATGTTTGCATGTACCTAACACAAGCAAGGCATATGAGGAGTGGGGTTAATGTAATTCTTCATGAAAAGGTAATACTAATTATACATGAGGTAGATGAGTAGGTTAAAGATTCAAGTGATGGTTCTACTAAAGATACTGATGACAGTGAAGAAGTAAATGAGATTGTTGGTGCTATAGATTTAGATATGGCAAATGTTGGGGCAAGTGAGCAGTGAAAAGTAGTTGCTGATATCATATATGACTCAAATTAAGTCATTATTTATGGTGATGATGACTTATAGCAAGAATTAAGGGCAACATGTTAGTTTAAAAAAAAAAAGAGTTAGCTGATATTGCAGTGGGAAGTGTTAAAAAAACACAGGTGGTAGGCTCAGAGGAGATGGGATAAATGGCAATAGTTGTGGAATTGAAGCATTGATATTAAAGATAAAGGTTCATCAGACTATGAAGTAGACATTTATGAGATAGTGTACTTAGATGGTGAAAGAGAAACACATGATCCAAATAAGAAAAAAAAAAAGATGCATTTCCTAAGATTTCATTCAGGAAGAAATTTAGATAACTCAAAGTAGAAATTTGGGATGCTTTTCAAAGATATGACTGAGTTTAAGAAAGCTTGTAAAAGATGGAGAATAAGACATATATGGCATGTTCAATTTCCCATAAATGATAAAAATATGGTGATGTGCAAGTGTCACAAATGTGACTACTGTTTTCATATATATGCCTACAAGTTGCATAAGAAGGACATGTTAGATCCAAAATTCCAAGTCAAATCCTTCAACCTGAAACAACTTGTGGAAAGTCAAGCACAAATTTTTATTTGACAACCAAGTTTCTAAGTGAAAAGTATTTGGAAGAGTTTAGAGACATCCCAAACTTAGATGTGCAACCATTCATAAAAAGAGTGAAAAATGATTTGAATCTGAACATTGATAGGATGAAAGCTTGGAGAGCAAGAGATTATGCTTTGAAGGCAATTAAAGGTTATGAAGAGTTGTAATTTTCTATGTTCTATGATAACAAGTTAGAGCTTATGAGGACCAAAAGAAGCATTCAGTTATGAAGGAATGAGACCATTAATATGTCTTGATAGTTGTTCCCTAAAAAGAAATTTTGGTGGTCAACTTCTAGCTATAACAACAATCTTCACTGCATGTTCCCTTTGGCCTAGGCTTGGTGCAATATTGAAAATACAAATAATTGGGATTGATTTCTTAAGTTATTGAAGGAGGATTTGAGGATGTACAACCCTCCTCAATAGGTATTCATAAGAGACAAACAAAAGGTACAAATCTTTTTTTTAGTTAGATTTGGTAACTTAAGTATGACTTTAGGTATTGTTTAATTTCATATATAGGACTTGAGGTACTGATTTATTACAATAGCAATAGTATAAGTACTGTAAATGGAATTCATTTAACATAAGTTAATTATGTATTCTTGGCAATATATAGGGGTTGATAAATGTCACGATCGCGATTTAGACGCTGACCGTATACGTATATTACGGTAATCTATACTACAATATAGAGTCGTCCCAATTAGAGTCTCAATATAGAAAAATAAATATAAAAAATTTAAATTAATATGATAATATGAATTCTAATATAAATATGGAGTTGATTAAATGAAACGACGTGATTCTGTGCTATGCACGCAAATCAAGGTGATATACCACATCATAATTTGGATTTTTTGTCTGACGGTAAAAATGCGATTTAAGCATACTATAATGTAGATAATATTAATCCAATTCCTAATGTAAAGTTATAAAGCGAGATTTTAAGGTTAAAAACTCTAATTTACAGAAATACGGTCTTTAGTACGGATTTACGATCTGATTTTTCTACCGAGAGTTAGAGATATACATTCACAATCACAACGGTGCTGATGTGATTTCAATTGAATTCTAATATTTTTAAACTAATAATTTAGAAATTGGATGATGGATGAATTTTTACGAACCAAATTAAGAAAAAATGATTAAACCGTAAAAATATAATTTTTGCACTGGATGTCGTTTTCCAAAATCGAAGCTACCATTTTGAAGAGAAAATTATTTTATAATTTTTGGTATATTTAATTTAATGGAATTAAGGTGTTTGGAGGTTGGATTTTGGAGAATTAAATTTAATTATGAATTAATTAAAAGAAAATTTTATGATTGGTAGAAATTTTGATTAAGTTAAAATTAATTAAGTTTTGATTGGGTCATGTGTCAATATTATGAGTTAATTAATTGTTCTAATGACCAATAGGGTGTGAGATTAAGAGTTAATTTTGATTAATTAATTTTAATTGGGGTATAAATAGGAAATTTCTATAATCATCAAGATTTATCTACCAAAATTAAGAAAAATTTCTCCTTTCTTCTTCTTCTTGTAGCCATCCACCATGAGAGCTTGTTTAAGCTTCTCTTCTACTCCAAATTCACAAGAATAAAATTAATCATGTATTTGGAGCAAGAACACAATTATTTTGGGAGGCAAAGGAAATAATTTTGGACAAAAATCTTCCTTTGCCCAAAAATTTCAAGAAAAATTGGATGTGAATTTTTATTCACTTTTCTTCAATTTTTTATGGATTTATGTTGGATTTGATGATTATTTAAAGTAGAAATTGAAGTTGTGTTGTGATGTGATGAAAATTAATTTGGTAAAAAAAGTTGAGTTAGGGTTTTATGAAAAATTATGAAAAAATTACATAAAAATGAAAAATGAGGTTTAAATATAGTAGATATGGTGAAAATTTAATGAGAATAATTTTTAGAATTTTTTGTAGAATTTTTGGAAATTTCTATAATTATTGCAAATTTTTTGAGAAATTGTTTTGGGAGGATTTGTGCTCTAAAATGGTGAAAATGGAGTGATTGGAGATGAAAATTAATTTTTGGAATGAAAGAAAATTTTAATAAGAACTTTGGTAAATTTTTAGATTTTTAGCTGAATTATTGAAAGATATTTTGGGAATAATTGAGTATGATTGTAGTGAAATTGGTAATGAAAAGTGAAATAAAATAGGTTAAAGTGATTATATGAAATTATTTAAAATTTTTAGAGCATTTATTTAATTTATGGAAATTTTTTGTTAGAAAATAAAAATTAAGAAAAAATAAAAATAGTTTTGGAGGAGAAAAAATAAAGAAAATAATATATTATAAATGAAAATAATATATGAAATTTTTTTTGGCATTGGAAAGTATGTTTGCGATCAGAATCTTGAATTGTACATAAAAACGTAAGTAATAAGAAAATTTTCATTATAGGATTTCAATATATGTGAGAGCGAAAGATAGTTGAGAGATTTCAATTTTACTAGATGTTATATTTTCTGTGACTTGGTAATTAATTGAAAATTATTTTTTATTAGGCGTGACTTCGAAACATACGTCAATCCGAGATAAAAGAAAAAAGGCAGTAGACCGGGCAAAACATAAAAATGTTAGTGTTATTTCTTATATATATATATATATATATATATATATATATATATAAGTAATTAAAATGAAATATAAAATATATTTATGATATAAGTAAATTTAATTTGATTTTAATATTAGAAGAATTTTATTAGTAAATATGAAATGGGGTTTGAAGATTGTATGTATTTATTTATGTGAAATAAAATATATTTTATTTTATAAAAGGATAATTTATGAATTATAAAAGTATTCGGATAATGGTGAATATTTTTAAAATATGTTAAAAATGTCTTGAAAATTTTAATTATGAAATTTATAGATTTAGCCTACGTATTAACCTAGACCTTGAATTAGGATATTATTAGCATATCAATAGGGTAATTATCGGTGGATCATGTGCATATCTGTGGATCCTGTGAAATTATTTTTGATCATGTAAATTTATATAAATTATAATATTATCGGTCATATGCATATATATAGGCCGCATAATTTATGTATTTGAGTCATGTGAATATCTGTGGATAGGTGATTAGCGCTATATTATATGAGGTCACTTGATTCCCTAGGGAGAAAGTCTATGGTATTGTAATATGTGGCAAAATATGAAAGTTTGATTTGGTAAATGGATGAAATGTTATGCAAATTTTTTATAGGAAACAAAAATGTTATTTATGTCTATATTTAAAATAAACTATTTACAGGAAAAAAAAATTTATAAGATTAAAAGAAATATTTTATTTTTACTATGATTGTTATTATAAGTGGATTTCATATCAGAATTACCTTTGACTCAAAGAAAGCATAAAGCAATATAGGTGATCATTGATAGATTGACGAAGTCTGCACATTTTTTACCAGTTAGGATGAAATACTCTATGGATCGGTTTGCGGAATCGTATGTATAAGAGATAGTTCAACTGCATGGTGCGTCATTGTCTATCATTTCAGATAGAGATCCCAGATTCACCTCACATTTTTGGAAGAATCTACAGGAATTTTTGGGTACTCGACTACACTTCAATACGACTAATCATCTTTAGATAGATGGACAATTAGAGCTAGTGATCCAATTACTTGAGGATATAATTCGGAGCTATGTGATTAAGTTTACATGAAGTTGGGATACGTACTTGCCACTGATGTAGTTCGCATATAATAACAGTTATCAAACAAGTATTGGTATGACTCCTTATGAAGGACTATATGATAGAAAATACATAACTCCAATTTATTGAATCGAGCTCAGTGAACGGAGGATATTAGGACCCGATTTGATCCAACAGATAGAGGATAAGATTAGGGTTATTAAGGATAGACTTGAGGCAGTTAGTGATAAACAAAAGTCTTATGTAGACTTAAAACACAGGGACATTGAGTATGAGGTTGATGACAAAGTGTTCCTAAAAGTATTTCCTTAGAAAGAAAAGACAAGTTGAGTCTCATATTTATTGGACCTTTTGAGATAACTAAATGAGTGAGACCAATAGTCTATAGGTTGACTTACCTCCAGAGCTAGAGAAAATTCATAATTATTTCATGTATCGATGCTCAAAAGGTACATATCAAATCTGTCCCAAGTCATTCGACCATAAGAAATTGAGATACAACTAGATTTATCTTACGAGAAAAGAGCTGATAGCTATTCTAGCCAAGGAAGTGAAGCATCTACAGAATAAACTGGTACCTCTAGTGAAAGTCCTTTAGTGGAGACACTTGGCCGAGGAGGCAACATAGGAAAGCAAGGAAATCATGAGGAGTCAACATCATCAGTTGTTCAGTAATAACTTATCAGGTATGATTTCGAGGATGAAATCTTTTAAGGAGAAAATAATTTTCATGATGACAATTTAGACATTGATCTTATATGTATATTGCAGTAGTTTATACTGCGATATAGAGACGTATCGATCAAAATCTAAATATGAAAATTTAAATTAATATAATAATATGAATTATAATATGAATATTGAATTGATTAAATGAAACGTTATGATTCCTTGTTATGCGCGCAAAATCGAGGCCAAGAACCGGGTCAGAATTTGGATTTTTCACGCCGACAGTGAAAATACGATTTAAGCATACCATAATGTAAAGAATATTAATCTAAGGCCTAATGTAGAGTTATAAGGTAATATTTTAAGCTTGAAGACTCTTACTTGCGAAAATATGGTCTCCAAGGCAAATTTACGGTCCAATTTTTTGACCGAAAGTTAGAGATATGTGTTCACAATCGTAATGGTACCAATGTGATCGCAATTTCATTTCAATATTTTTAAAACTAATAATTTAGAAATCGGATGACGGGTGAATTTTTTCGAGCAAAATTAAGAAAAAAAATTAAACTGTAAAAATAAAATTTTTGCACTAGATGTCATTTTGCAAAATCGAAAAGACTGTTTCGAAGAAAAAATTATTTTATAATTTTTAGTATATTTAATTTAATTTAATTAAGTTGTTTAGAGGTTGGATTTTAAAGAATTAAATTTAATTATGAATTAATTATAAGAAAATTTTGTGATTGGTGAAAATTTTGATTAAGTCAAAATTAATTAAATTTTGATTGGGCCATGAGTCAACATTAGGGGTTAATTAAATGAGCTAATGGCTAATAGAGTGTGAGATCAAAATTTAATTATGATTAATTAATTTTAATTGGGGTACAAATAGAAAATTTCTATAATTATCTAGATTTATCTACCAAAATTAAGAAAAATTTCTCCCTTCTTCTTCATCTTGTAGCCATCCACCATGAGAACTTGTTTAAGTTTCTCTTCCACTCAAAATTCACAAGAATAAAATTAATCAAGTATTTGAAGCAAGAAAAACAATTATTTTTGGGAGGCAAAGGAAATAATTTTAGGGAAAATGACCATAAATTTCAAGAAAAATTGGAGATAATTTTTTCTTCACTTTTTCTTCAAATTTCTATTGATTTATGTTGGATTTGATGATTTTTTAAAGTAGAAATTGAAGTTGTGTTGTGATGGAAATTAATTTGGTAAAAAAAAGTTAAGTTAGGGTTTTGTATAAAATTATGAAAAAATTAGATAAAAATTTAAAATGAGTAGAATGAGGCTTGAGGATAGTAGATATGGTGAAAAATTAATGAGAATAATTTTTAAAAAATTTTGTAGAATTTTTGAAAATTTCCATAATTATTGCCAAATTTTTGAAAAATTATTTTGGGAGGATTTGTGCCCTAAAATGGTGAAAATGGAATTAAATGGAGTGATTGGAGATGGAAAATAATTTTTGAAATGAAAGAAAATTTTAATAGAAACTTTGGTGATTTTTTGGATTTTTAAGCAAATTATTGAAAGATTTATTAGGAATAAATGAGTATGATTATTGTGAAATTGGTAATGAAAAATTTAAAAAATGGGTTAAGTGATTATAGGAAATTATTTGAAAATTTTAAAGCATTTATTTAATTTATAGGAATTTTTGGTTAGAAAATAGAAATTAAGAAAAAAATAAAAATAATTGAGAAAATAGTTTTGGAGGAAAAAATAAAGAAAATAAAATATTATAAAGAAAAATAATATCTAAAATTTTCTACTACATCGGAAAGCATGTCAGCGATCGGAATATTGAATTGTGCATAAAAATGGGTGTAATAACAAAATTTTCGTTATAAGATTTCAATATATATGAAAGCGGGGAACAGTTGAAAGACTTTAATTTTATTATATTTTATATAGCTTGATAATTATTTGAAAATCATTTTTTGTTAGGTGCGATTTTAGGATAGGTACCAATCCGAGTCAAGGGGAAAGAGCCGACAAATACCGGTAAAATATAAAAAGATTAGTATTATTGCTTAATATATATATATATAATTAAGGTGAAATATTAAACATATTTGTGACACAAGTAAATTTAATTTGATTTTAATATTAGAAGAATTTTATTAGTAAATATGAAACAAGATTTGAAGATTGTATGTATCTATTTATATGATGTGACATAAAATATATTTTATATTATAAAATGATAATTTATGAATTATGAAAGCATTTGGAAAATGGTGAATATTTTTAAAAAATGTTAAAAATGTCTATGAAATTTATGGATTTAGATCACGTATTAATCTAGATCTTGAACTAGGATATTATTAGCATAACAATAAGGTAATTATCTGTGAATCCTATGTATATCTGTAGATTCTGTGAAATTATTTTTGATCTTATGAATTTTTGTGGATCATAATATTATTGGTCATGTATATATCTGTGGACCACATGATTTATGTATCTGAGTTCTGTAAATATCTGTGGACCATATGCTATATTATATGAGATTCCTTGATTCCCTAGAGGCAAGTCTATAGTGTTTTAATATGTTAACAGAATTTAAAAGTTTGGTTTGGTACATGTCTGAGATGTTATGCAAATTTTCTGTAGAAAATAAAAATGTTATTTATGACTATATTTAAAATAAACTATTTACAAAAAAAATTAATTTGTAAGATTAAAAAAATATTTTATTTTTACTATGACTATTATTGTAATTTTTAGTACCACTGAATTTATGACTCAGCGCATGAGTTTACTTTCTCTCGCGCATGTATCAAAAGAGTAGGTTAAAGCGATAAGTGTGTAGATAAATGCATCGATGATCAGTGGACCCCACTAAATAGAGTCGAGCAATAGTAGTGGTAGCCGCTCTGACTGGGTTAATTTTTTTTATTATTTTGATATGTATACAGATATTTAAATTTTATTATGACATGTATATATATAAGTAAGAATGAATTGTGACTAGGGAGTATATACGTAGTATTTTTTTTTTATATATATTTCAAATTTCTTATATATGATATATGTTAAAAGAATGTTTTTTAAAAAGGTTTTAATTCTTGTAACAATTCTTATTCATCTAGTTTACGGAGAGTATACAGAAGGATAAAAAGTGATACAATAAAAGCAATCTCGAAATATTTTCCAAAATTTGAGCGACGTTTGTGTGTTGACACATGGAGCATAATATGAAGAATAATTTCAAAGATCCAGAATTAGTGGAATTGCTGAAAAATGCTACCAAATCAACCATTGTGGCATATCTGAATAAATTTCTAAAGGAAATTGAAGAGAAAATCTTGGTTGCTAAAGAATGGTTAGATGAGAGACCTATTGTGCATTAGATTAAGGCAAGTTTTAAAACAATGGCCAAGTATGATATGATTTTAAAAAATCTCAGTGAGTATTTCAACAAGTATATTATGGTTGTTAGGAAAAAAATCATACTCGCTATGTTTGAGATGATAAGAACTCAATTGATAAAAAGAATTCATGACAAAATATTTGATGGTGAGGAGATGAAAGAATCTTATATGTCCAAAAGTGTAAACTTGAAAAGATAAAAAAAAGTCATCATTTCATTTAGTAGTTGAACCATCAGGTGGAGCTGGAATGCAAGTTACAGATTTTGATGGGAAATATGTAGTTGATATGGAAAAGAAGACATGCACATGTAAGAGATGACAACTTATAGTTATTCCATGTACGCAGGCATATGCTGCCATTTTTTAGAATAACCAACAACATGAGTAGTATGTGGATGAGTGTTATAGGGTAAAGACGTATATAGGAGTCTACAACCATGTTATTCACCCTATGAGTGGGTCTACTTTGTGGGAACCACGTCTATATCCACCTGACACATTCACTCCACCATCAGTTGAACAAAATAAAAAGAAAAAAGACAAGAGGCAAAAAGTAAGGAGAAAAGAAGTCGATGAGATAAGAGATAAGAGAAGAAAGAATAAGAATGTTCAGAAGATATCAAGAAATATAATTAAGATGACTTGTAATGTTTATAAATCATCTTAATAAAATAAGAGATTTCATGGAAGTTATCCAATAATTACCAATCAACTAGTGACCCAATGCTACTTGTCATACTTCATTGTAGTTCTTTAGTATAATTTAGCTGATATTCTTTGGATTTTATTTTAGGCATTAGTTGGTGAGGTAGGCAAGTAAGCAACCAAATAGGAGCACATCAATCACTGTTAGATGCATGATGGATGTTAGTTTATTGTATATTATATTGTATTTATGTGTAAGGTGTATTTATTTTAAACTGTTTATGAGTTGTGTGTACTATTAGTTGTCTATAATTGCTTAATGAGTTTTTGGTTGTTGCACTGAGATGGAATGGTGAATTTGGTTAACTAATGTGCAATGTGGAATGGTGAATTGTTGCCCTTGTAACTCTTAGTAAATTTGTCAAAAAATAATTTGAGTTCCACTAGATTCTCAATCTCTGTATTTAGTCTAGCGACGATTTACCTTATTTAACATGTGAATGTAGATTTGGTTGGATTCATAGTGTAAAAATATAATGCTTCTCTTTAGTAGGATTACTCAGTATAATTTTGATGATTGCTATATTTGATTTGTAGTTTTATATTGCCCAAATTTTTTTCAACCTTTTGTGCTATATAAGGAATTCATGATTTCTATTTTACATTCTTAGTATGACATGCATATATTAATATTGCAAATTTGGTTACAATCATTATCCTCATAGGTGGACTTTACATATAGGGTGAAGTAAAATAAGCATATAAATCTTTTAAATGTTTATGTAAACTATTTATGCAAGGTACTTCTCAAGTTAGGCAAAATGATGCAAGGGAGCCTATAGGGAGTTGGATAAATTAACCAACCTAGGACAATGAACCTTATCGTAGTCAAGCCTCTGCCTTTGTTACTAATCAACATACCCAGGCTAGTCAAATGAGCATAAAGGGAATGCAAGTCAACCTACTTCAATTTGTGACTTTGTAGTAAGTGAACTTATATAATATGTGTGTTCATGATAATGAGAGAATACTGCAATTGGTTTTTTGTTTAATGTTCATTTGTTTGACAATTATAGGGTTCAAATTGGATTGACGAAACATTTTTCAGTCAACAAATCAAAACAACTCAAACTTCGAGACTGCAAAAGAAAAACATAAAGAACAAGCAAGGTAGAAAATAGAGGATGGTGCCATCTCAATACATGCCCAAAGATAAGAAACAAAAGAAGTGATGACAAATTCATGACATATGTTTTGATATTTTTGTTTAGGAATGCAGGGATCCAAGATGTTGTTGAACATAATTTTTTGATTGTAAATATAGATTTAAGCTCCATGTTTCTAGCTGAACAAATTTTTTTGGTTGTAAATATAGGTTGAACAAAGTTTGAGATCTTTACTGCACCTAATATGCTTGAACATCAATATTTGTTATAAATATATGGTTCAACTTCAATTTGGAAGCTTAATACACATTGTGCTTTAATATTTGATCTACATATAGGTTTGTTATAAATATAGGTTTCAGATTCATTAGGAACTTCCATGTTGTGAATGTGTTTGAATTCAATTATTTGTAAATATATGCATGTGACTGTGATTGTGGAAATAAAAAAATTCTTATATATTTTTATTTTATTTTGTACATTTTAGTTTATTTACTATACTCGAACTACATTGTTTGTCAAATTATTGTACTTGAACTATATTATTTGTTTCATTCACGATACTCGAACTGCATTGTTTGTTTCACTCACATACTCAAACTACATTATTTGTTTCATTCACGGTAATCAATTTATATATTTCATTTCATTCAAAATACTCACCATATACTTTGCAAGTAATTGAAGCAAAATGATTTGCACTTATGCAAACAAAAGATTAATAGTTGACTTTATAAAATAGTTGACTTTATAAAAAAATCTTCTTCCAATTACTTAACAATATTAACTTTTTGTAAAATGAGTCTACAAAATAAAATTTATGTGAAGATTCTCAAAAAAATGAAATAATATCAACATGGATATGAACATATATGTCTACTTTTGTGCAATCCTTTATCATATCTATAAATTAAAAAAAACAAAGCATTTAATTGATATCATGTTCATAACATTTACAAAATATTATGTCTACAAAAAAAATAAAGCATTTAATTGATATAATGTTCATAACATTTACAAAATATTAAATTGAGCAACAATATTATCACTAAAATTATCATCCTTTATCATCAAATAGAAACTACACAAATATTAAATGAAACCAAAATATTTTCCAGCAATAATTGCTATTGTAAAACCAATATAAGCAAACTGCAATAACTAGTACTTCTGCTTCATCAACTTAAACTTCCTCTTAGCCTAAACCAATTGCCTAGGCTTTACCTCACAACATTTTACTCATTTTTAGCTCAATGATAACACTAGCTCGCTTAGCCATGAGGCTCAGACAAAATACCGCAGAGCTTAGAAATTCCTCTCTCCTCCTTAAACATACAAGCATCTGTTAATATGAAAACTGTATGACTTATCGTGCCATATAAAAAAGCACAATTGTTTTTCCTATGAATATGATGCGAAATCCACAAAATGAGACAAAAATCGCAGATTTTCCTATGAAGATGAGGACAAAGTTGGAGTAATAGCCATTTTACTCAAAATCCATGAATTCTTTCCAAGTCTAGAGGGAGAGAGAGAGAGAGATTCTTGAATTTAGGATTTAAAAACAAAAACAACATTAAAGAAGCATACCTGCGTTTTACTGCACCTGAAAATCGTTCCATTACAGCCACATTCTAACTCACACTTCACAATTACAGTTCACATCGTACTTCATTTCAATGTCATCATATGCTTCAACATTATTATTTGAACTATTATCTTTATCCATATGGATCTAGTTTGTGCAATGAATTAGATGAAAAAATATTTTAGAAGAAGATCACACCATAAAAGAAAGAAGAAAGATCAATGTTGAGAGAGAGGTTTATGAATTTGGAGTTTCTAATTTAAAATCGATTTTGTGAAGAGAGACAAATAATTATGAAAAAGTGAAGAAAGAGAAATAATTACCAGAAAAGTGACTTGGATTTTTTTTAATGATGTGTTAATTCCATATGTATTTTTACTTGAAAATGTTACGTTATCGTTCCGTTAACTCAGTTAATGGGAATGGACTAAGTCGATTTTGTTATAAAAAAAAATTATATTACAAATTGAAATTTAGGTACTGTTAGAAAATTGGAATACCGTTAATTTAATTTACCCATTTGTTTTAATACGTGGGTTACTTTCAAACTATAAAAAGTCTGCAAATTTTTACCTCATTTAAATCCTGTCTTAAAAATTATTTTCTTCTTTAGCTGAATTGAAAATTTTATTTTGAATCTGCAATAATAATAATAATAATAATAAAGTTCAAATTAGAAAGGATCAACCCGGAGAGCAAACCCAAAACTGATCCTAATATGTTTAAGAGGTTTATTACAAAATAGATTTAACCTTATAACTATAAGATATGTCGCCCCATTTTATTTTTTTTACGAGTGTTAGGTACATTTTTTTTTTATTTTTTTATTTTTATCTTTTTCATTCTTTATCTTTAAAGAGGCAGCATATATCCTGATTAGGAAGCATATCTCTAAAGATTTCTACTCTGATCCGAAAATTTGTTAAACAGGTCATCATAAAATGAGAACCTAATAACCCTATAAATACATCTTGAACAAGATTACCAAGGCTGGTAATATCTCTGCAAATTATTTCTTACATTTTTATATTGTTTCTCCTGTTTTCAAGTAACTAACTTAAGCAATATCGGAGTCTATCCTGCCATTAGCAGGTTCTGTCTCCTATGGTTTTGCAGAATTATTGTGCTCCAGACCTTATTCAATCAAGTTCCCGAAATTTTACCAGTAATAGAGTTTCATAATATTAAAAATGGAAATATACGTCCTAAAAAATAGAAAAAATAACACATAAATGATATTTAATATTCCTCTTTTTTCTTTTTTCTTTTTTAATAATTGAAAAGGATAGGATTCTATATCTCAAAAACAATGCACATGTCAGTCTACTAATGTACAAATTAGACCCGAATCAGAAAGGCTTAGATTTAAGTTGGCATATGCTTGTCGAATTAGCAGCAGCATTAGACCTTCCATTGCCACTCCTTCGGCTCTTACTTCCTTCACATCATAAATCATAGACACGTAAATGTACAAAGCCAAGAGCCACAAGATAATGTATAAATGGATCTCTTTTATTAGAAATGATGAAGACACCTTACCCACTTTAGGAAACAACCCTTGTTCATTAACCAATTTCTCACATGAATTTCAAAATAATTGATGTCTCTAATCAACTAAATAGAGACATGCTTGCAGAATTATTAGCATTATTATTATTTGATTGAACTTTTAACTTGAGGATTTACGAGTGTGTTTGTGAGTGGATAATGGGTGTTGATCAGAAATTGCATTTGATGTTGATCGACAATGTGAAATTTTATCTGTTAGTTCAAAGTCCAATACTGGAAATTTCAATTCGGTGATTTGGTCTAGGAATTAAATTCTAGGTGGGGATCATTGATGGGATGATTGAGAATGATAGAATGTGCATTAGTAAATTGTATTTCGATTTTTCTTATAACTTTAACTGCTCAAGACAAAATATCCAATTGTCTACTAGATTAGTGAAAAAGGACCCCTTAAATGTGAAATTAACAACAAAATCCTGTTCAATTTGCTATATTTTAAAATTTTAAAAAATGTGGGTCTCAGTATATAAAAAGAGTTAGGAAAAATACATTTTTTGGATTTTAAACTTTAAAAATTTTTGTAATTAAATCTTTTAACTAATGACTTATATTAACTATCATTAAATAGATGTCAAGTGTTTTATAAATAAGAACTAGATTGGTTCAAAATCAATAGTTAAGGAAGTCAATTGAGTAAATTTTATAATTAAGGGACTAGATTAATTTAAAATTAATAATGAAAAGAGTTGTTTGATAAATTGTTGGTTATAAAGATTATTGGTATAAATTTATAAAATTTAGGGACCAAAATGTGTAAATTTTTTCTTTTTTCCATAAGTCATAGTCAAAAAATTCTTTGTGAAGCATAAATATGGTTTACCTAACCAATGAGAATTCTTTTGGGTTTTGATATTTGTTATAGAAAGATCATTTCTCACCTAAATAGAACCCAAGCCCATAAAAGTTCGTAATGATAAATCAATAGGCCAACTTCTGTATTTTTATAAGGGGGTCAATCTGGGTTAAGTCATAGCTTCTAAGGTTGCGCGGTATGCCACCATCCCCCTTAAAAAAGGCTGACACTTGATCTATTTACTGGTCCCGTGCTAGTTCATACTTGGCAGGGAGTGCTATAGACTTGGAATGCTGAATATACTTCTGCAGGCAATTACTATTGCTTCTGTTGTTATTGCTCTCACCTGTCACAACGCCACCTCAGCAGCTGGGACTGGAACTGCTTCCGCATCTGGTACTCCCCAACCTTTTCTCTCTATCCTTAGAAGGAGGAAAAAAGTGTTTAAAGACCGGGTTGTCTCTCTGAATCAGGTTATTCACTGGGCTGTTAAGCCATCAGCAAAAATTTCTTCCTAAGGCTCGCTCAAGTACACGTCCTTTCCAACAGGGAGTGCAGCAAATGAAGCCATTTGCTTTCAGTTAAGGTTTTTTTTCTTTTTTTTTTTTCCTTTTTCCTAATGGCCTTTCTTTCTTTCTTTCTTTCCTTCAGCACAAGGAGGATGTGATAATCAATAAGAGAGAATGTGGTCTCCAGAAATCGTGGAAACCAATGATGGGTTCGAGAAACAACTTGCGATACAGGCAATAGGTAACATAAACATCATATCATTTCTTAAAGATATCAGAGAAACATCATTTCACTCTCACCAACGAGATTGAAGAAAGCTAAACTGAGCAATCGCCAAGCCTAAGGTAAGGGGGGCTAACAAAATGTACAGTGTCTAAAAATATTGCAATTTTTGCTACCAAAGATATACACATTGAAGCAACCTAATAACTCAATTAGGACATCTATCTCTATGGGGCGGATTTGTCTTCGCTTTCCATGCCTCTAGCCATGAACCGTTTAGTATATACACGATGCCTTCGCTCCCTTGCATATATTACCCAGAAGATCAATGACAGCATTACAGCAGCAGATACCATTACAAGTCCAATGTAGATCCATTCGGTAAATTTCCCCAAATCAGGGCAATATTCGTTGCTGATGACTGTGAATGTTTGTCGAACAAAAGTGCAGTCTTCCAAGTTAACCAAGAAAGGACCATAACGGTGCAAACCGTAGCTCAAGTTTACTGCAGTCGCCATTTGGTTATACAAACTGGGAGTCACCCGACCTGGTGTTGTACAAATTCCAGATGATGAAACCTGACATGTATAATTCTTCCATACCTATTTAAAACAGAACACAGTACTCAAGAGTTGCCCTTCCATATTTATGAATACGCCAACACAAACTTCAGAGTTACGTCTCCAGCCAAGTTTAGATAAAAAGGGGGGAAAATTACGATATTTGAAAAATATAAGGAGCTAAACTAGTTGTCTGATGCTACACTAACTATAAGTCAACTGCAGATGCCATTTGGATATGAATCTGTTAAGTTTAATTAAGCAATCACTTAACTTCTGCTTTATAGGGAAACTGATAAAAAGTATGATGAGGATGTGTAAATGGATAAAACTGCGAGTGCTATGCTTTACTTCTATTGTATATTCATATATTAGTAGCCTACCTCCGAAGCATTCCCCAAGTCCACTTCACCAGCAGCACATTGTCGTTCTGTGAAATCAGAATTGAATGGATTGCAGAGGACAGGCATCAGTGGACCAGACTGATTGTAATATAGTGGTTGTCCTAGTTGGGATGGGATATTTTTGTTGGAGATATTGTTGATGATGCTATCAACGACATTGACAAGTTGATATGTGACTTCCTTGGTTTGCTTTAAAGTGGCTTGAGCAGTTGCATTGTCAACGCAGGGTATAATATCATCCATTGCTGTTTTTGCTGTGGGGTTCAGAACCCATTCGTCCATTGAAACACAAGTATCTGCAACCACACTAGTGGATAGAGAAAAGCAAAATACAGTTAATTTTTGCAAAGAAGCATAACACTGGCTTATGATACTGCTCAAACTACCACATTATCATTTGAAGACAAAGTATTTTCATATGCAGGGGATAGAGCTTCAAATCAGTAGTTTATCAATAATTCAATATAGGTTTTTATTCATAGATGAAACCAGCATCAGTATTCAACAGATACTTGTAAAAGAAAGACTTGTAAGACTAACTTTATTGGAATACAGCTATTGCAGTGCTAGATATGATTAGCTAACATAATAAAATGCATTCTTGGCGTCTCACAACAAATTTTAGCTTTTAGATTTGAGAGGCTTTCTAATATGATTAAAAAAAAAACCATTTCCACTGTATACTACAGAGTTTAAATTCTAGACATTCGCATTACAAATTATTAAAATTTTAGAATAAAGGCAAAAGACCAACATCCTGCACCTGTTCATGTAGTATTATAATGTCACATCAAGAGGCAAGAGAGAGAGAATACAAATTAATTTCTTCTCATGCAGAATATTAGAATGGCAAAGCATGTGTCTCATTGATCTCAAGACAAAGCACAATTCCAATATTTCAATAGCTCTGAGATATCAAAATGGGTTTTTTGTGCATTGGACACAGTTAAAGTTACAATAAAAAACTAATAAAACAATGAAGAAAGCATAACTTACTTATGGACAAGAAGAAATACACCACACAAAATAAATGTGCCTGCAACAAGAATCCACCCAAGGATCACCAAGCTGCAACCAGTAACTAAATGATTAACATCAAGCAATTTTCAAATAACTAAAATGCAAACATTTTAAAGGTTAATAATTAACAGAAAAAGGTACAAAGATGGTATCACTCACAAGTATACAAGACATTGCATTCCAAGAATGGAGAATACTGCAGCCAGTATCATCATTTCGGTAACATCAGAACATATATAATGTTTGTAACAGATCAAGTAATAAAGTTTCACTACTAGTTTGAAGAGAAAAAGAAACAAACTTACAGAATCCAAGAAATGCCAATGCAAGCATAACAGCAGCAAGGATAATAAGAGCTAGTCTCCTGCAATGCACGGCAACAATATACACATAAGACAAAAAGAAATCAAAGAAATCCAAAAATGAACATTTAATAAAAGTTTTAAGTGCATTTGCTTACATGTTATCCAAACCATCTTGAATATCCTCAGAATTGTCCTGCGTACGACTGGAAAGGGTATTGCTGGAAGAGTTAATCTTTGTTTGAATGGTCCCAATGCTGTTCCTCACACTCTCTGGCAAAAACATTGACTCCACAGAAGCATCCTTAGCTGCAGCAAGATAATCTGACACATTCCTGAGGTTTTCAGCAGTAACATTTGCCTGGCTCACAACATAGTCCAACGTGTGTGTTGTGATACTATGAAATTTCTGTTGGCCAGTATACAGAAAAACGCAGCCCACGCTGAAATTGCAAGGCATAACATCGAGGGTGTCACAAGACTACTAACTAAACAAACATACAGAATGCTAACTGAGAGGCAAAGAGATGATTACATTGCACAAATTGTGAATAGAACGAGGAAAATGAGCGAGAGGGCATAACACAATCGAGAATAGCCATAAGGTTCTCTTCTACAACAGCAATAGCAGAGACAGATAAAGGCCAAGGTCAGTCCAAAGAGGGCAAACCAAACTCCCGCAATTACAAAGAAGGGAGCCGCCGTTAAAGCCACAGACTGCATTGTTTATATGATAATCGACGTAAGGAATGGAACCATTTAGTAACAAAAACAAGCTACCAGAAAACTCGAGACAATCAAGAAATAACTTAAATACAGAACACGGGAAACAAACAAGTCACTGCTTAAGAAACCCAATTAAAACTCAATTGATGATTCTTTCTCCCTCTTTTGATTACAGACATTACAAAATAAAATGCAAAACAATCATAAAAGACTCAAAATAAGAATACAAGTCATAATTTATCCAAAATACACAAGTTCAACACCAAAGCTTTAGATAGAACCATATTAAAGTAATTAGAACCCAAATAAAAAATCAGTAATTTCCAGAAGAAAACAGACTACTAATATATTGTTTACTATACAACATGAAGATCCGGCAAAAATTATACAACCATCCAAAAAACTGAAAAATAAACAGATAAGGAAAAGAGCAGGAATAGTTAAAAAAATGGAGAACGTACAGCCCAATAATGTTCATTGCTTATATTAAAGCCACCAGTATAACGCTTAAAATTATCAAAAGGGTCTCTCCTTCTCGTTCTTTTGGCAGCTAGTATCAGGGTCGAGTTTGAGTTCTCATCTTCAAGATGCCTTCTCGTTTCCCATGGCACCACGACACCATTCTCCACCCCAGCAACTGCCTCTAATACCACAGAACCAGAAAAACTAAGAAAGAATCCACCTTTATGAACCCAAAAGAAAGATGGGAACTTGTCAAAATTTGTGAAAATAATTTAAAAAATTGAAGAAAAAAATTACCCGAAAAAGGAAGAGTCTGGAGATGGGCAGTTACAGCAGCGGTTGGTGAAGAGGATGCGAAGAGAAAGAGAGAAAAAAGGAAACCAAGAAGAATAAGAAACAATGGAGGAGCTGATCTGATAGAAAACATGTTGGTGGATGTTTGGTTTGCTTGTGCTGATTCAATGTTATACCTCAGGTTGGTTTGAGAGAGAGAGAGAGAGAGGGAAGGAGCGAAGGAGAGGGAATGTGTGTCTCGGCGTCTCTATTTCTAGCTGCTAAAATAATTGGGCACATATTTTTCTTTCGAGACATTTGCGGCTAAATTTACATTAATTTTTAATGCGATTTTGAGTTTTTAACTGTACGTTGTCGGCCAATTATTTTCCTGACCAAACTACCCTTGTGGCATATTTACAATTTATACACTAATTAAAATAAAGTTCGGACAACATTATGTCTAAAATCACACATATCAAAAAGAATATAAATACCAGTCATTCATTATCTCTATATCAATTTTACTATTTACTTTGTAATAACTATCCACTGTTTATAGGGTGGTGAAATCACCCACTATTTTGAAAAGGCCCACACTCAATAATATAAAAAATTAATTACAGTTATCAACGAGGATACTTCTTTCCTCTCTCTTTCCTTTTTCATACTTTTCATATGCCTTTTTTTTTAATTTTATTTCTCTTAATTTATATTCACTATACACATACTAACTTGATGGTTTGAGTGTCTATGTCGGCTACACTAGTACTATCCCTAACTTAGTTGTCTTTATAGGATGCTTGCTCAGCAAGACCTTCAGAATAATATCCCTAGTTTTACACTTGTCATTAGTGGTGTTGTTAGCACAAAAATGCCCCATTGTCTTTGCTCACTGTGGAACATATTTCTTCGAAATTTTTTATCCAAAATGCAGGTGATACTAGCCTTTTTAGAGCTACAAGCGCCATAATTTTCGAACATCTGCCCATAAGTATTAATCCTTCTCCCAGTTCATCTCCACTATAGTCCTAATACGTGAACTCTCAGACTGCACCACCACTATCACAAATTGCATTGCTTGCAACTAGGGATCAGTATCCGTGAACCGAACTCAAACAAACTGAACTGAATCCACATGTATATAGGAAAAGCGAACTGAAACAAGGTATATTTTAAGCCGAACAAAAATATTTGGGTTTGATCCGGTTCAATTCAATTAGTTTTGTAAATTTATTTTTTAATTACCATAAGTTATAATTATTACCATATTTTATTAATTATTAAAATTAAAATCAATTATAATAATTTTATCAATTAACATAAATTAAAATCGATTATCATAATTTTATTAATTACTATAAACTAAAATCAAAATTTTGTAAATTAGCATAAGTTAAAATTAATTATCATAATTTTATTAATTACCCTAAATTAAAATTAGTTAACATAAAGTATAATAAATTGTAATAGTTCAAGAATTTATCAATTATTATATTTTAAAATTAATTATCATAAACTATAATTTCTTTTCTTTTACATAAAAAAATAAAATTAATTACTATAATATATATATATATATATATATATATATATATATATATATATTCAGTCGGTTTGGTTTAATTGAACCGAACTGAACTAAATAAACTGAAATTTTTATAAATAACCGAACTAAACAAACCAAAACTAAATAAACCGAACTTAATATATTGAATTCAATTTGGTTCGGTTCAGTATTTCACACCCCTATTTGTGATCCAAACTACATCCATACCCCCATCATTTATGTTATGCCCTCATCTACTCAAGTACCACCACCTTTCGCCACTCTTACACCTGTTGTAGTTCAAGTGCCTTTCTTTGGTGTCTAGCATGCCACAATTAAAAGTTTTCATTGTAACACTCTTTTATATAATTAGAATAACCCTAACTATATAAGAAAATGATGCATAACAAGTTACTTGAAAATCCTATTAAATTAAAACTTTTTTATCTTAAAATATTTTTTTCTTATTTGAAACTGCTTTATCAAAATCTTGTTTAAATATAAACATCCACACGACAAGTATGCGTCATAAACTTGATCCAAAAGATCAATGTCATATAACAAAAATCAATTTGGGCTTCTACTAACCCAATATTTACAAAATACATCAATAAATATCAAATACATATTCTTGACATAAAAATAAATGCACAAAAATTATATCTTATATCTCATGACATGTGAATAAAAAGAATAAAAGAATATCATTTATAACCAATCCAAAATGAGTTTACTCTGATTGATCTCTATATAAAATTGCTTCTCTTCAATCAATTTTTATATACTGACATCAAACTATATGCAGGAAAATATCCACATGCTAAGCAACATAATGTTTAGTCATATATATATATAAATTTTACATACATCTATGTAATGTCATATCATTATTATATCATGTTCATAATATTAACATTGTGATCATGCATAGAGACATACATTCATTGTAAACCTTACTTTTATAAGCATATTAGTATGCATACATTGTACCTTAGATCACATAATGATTCAAACATGTATCCACATTCATTTTGTACATTTATATATATCAACATAATACCAAACATGTATACATACATTGTACCTTAGATCACATCCTTTTAAGCTTGTTCACCCAAAACTCTAAACTGGATTATCTGAATGTGAATTGTAAAACATGGGTGCTCATAACTCGAGTTTAAGCTATATTAACTAAGTATGAATAATCATTGCTAGCATGTAAGATCAAAGATGCTCACAACCTAACTTTAAGTCATATTATCCTTATATTTTTCATATCAACATATTCTTACGCTACCGTAACCCCTTTAATGACATGTCATCTATGTTATAGCTAGTATAAGATTAGAGAAATAGACATTACAAAATATAATTCTTTTTTTATTTTTGTTTGTCATTAACACATACATGCTTTTAAGCATTTAACATAACCATATTCTTTAATATGCGTCACAACATTTCTAGACACATAAGTGATATCTTACAACATTTATAAGTGATTGTTCATATATTCATATAACTCATAACATGTAATTAATCATACTTATTATGTAACATCATAAATAAAACTGCATATTATACATTCACAGTGCTTCATAGGTGTAAATATTCATTTACAACCGTGAATGTATCTTTTATAGGTGGTTTATCCATAAAACAAGGCATAAACACTACTAAACTAGAAAAAACATCTTTTTTATGGCTGTGAAACATCTTTCATGGATGTAAAACATGTTGTAAATCCAACCATGAATATGCCTAATCTGAATATTTTTTAGGTAAGTGTTTACAAGCTTGAACCATGTGTTATGGGCATGAAACTTGGGTTTTCAAGAAGATAAACTCAAACTAAAAATAGAGAAAAACTTTAATACACATATGGGTTCTAAAGATTTACCAATATCAATCACTCTATATAAATATTTCAATGCATTTTTCATGCTAATAACATGTCATTACATCAATATATCACATTTGAACAATAAATCATGTCAAATCAACATCTTTAAACCCATGAAATTCCATAAAAGAGCATTAGTAACATTTTACATAAAAAAAAACACTTGACCATCAAAGGCATTCTCATTTATAACATGTCATTATACCATTTATCATGTATTTACATCATTTCATCATAAAACTTGCCAATATGCAAGATTTGAAATTTAAATATCAATATATACATACCTATATCAAAATGGATCCTTAAACTTTAAGCTTTCAAGCTTGTCTATCTCTTTGTAAATTTTCGTCACTTTGTCTAACTCCTATCACCATGAAAATGTCTCCCTTAAACCCTTTTATTAGAAAAATAAACACAAAACTACTCTAAAATCAAACTCTATCTCAATCTCTTAAGAACATGCTTTTTTCTCCTTGATTTTCAAGTTTTTACCATGTTTGATCCTTAAAGCTTTTGCGTAAATGGAAGAAAAAGATGAAAAAGAAAGATTTGGTATGTAAGGAACGACAAAAAGGCGACGGATAGCAGGTTTATGGTAGATATAAAATATGAAAAAGAGAAAAAAGTGTGGTTACTCACCTGTCCTACCGACATGTGTTTCACAATCATGACACAATATTCACAGGTGTGAATATCATTCACGACTATGACTAAACTATTCAAAAGTGTGAACACTCATATCATGCTATTTACGGCCGTCACAACTCATTCGCTGGTGTGAATCCTAATGACAACCTAACATACTAATCTTTAATCATCTTTTTGTAAATTATGCCATTTTGAAATTATAACACTTTTACGGGCATGAAAAATACTTTCATCACTATTTCTTATTTTTAAACCATAATCTATCAATTCTCTTTTTTTAAGTATCAACATATTTTATAGACCCTAATTAGCGGACGTTACACTCCTAATCTTATACCCCATGTTGACCTCATGCTCACATTAGAGCCAACAAACACTATATATATAACAAACCCAATATGTACCTCTAACAATGCCTCCTATGATTCATATATGTCAGAGGCCTCGAGATGACCCTTTGTAATAGCTATCAAGGCTTGCATTAGGCTCTATACTAGGTATGCAAAGCAAAGTATAGGACTCAATAAGGTGGCTTGAAAAGGAAGGAATGCACTTACGATGATACTAATATAAACAAATGAGATTGAGCTTCACTCAATCTAGCCTTAAGGAGATAAGAATGGTAGAATAATTACTACAATTTTCTTTATTCTCACAAAAATTACAAATATTTTACATCTTTATATCTCTTTCAATTAAGCATAATATCATTTTTTTCTAATTATTTATTTTGTAAAAGAAAGATTGTCACATTCGCTAGTTTAGATCCTGACAGACACTTGCTTTTCATGACCAGATGCGCTGGACTGATAAAAAATCAAGCATGTTCGCAATCGAAATAGAGACGGTATAACCAGTATAATAATTTTAATTATTATTAAACTTAAAAAATAAATTTTATTTTTATTATGATTAATGTTAATTTTAAAAGATAGAACTGTATCATCCACATAAGTTGATAATTAATTAATTGTATTCCTTAACATGTTCACCCACTTACGGAATATTATTTTTTTATTTTTGAATAATACATGCGCAATATAAATTGATTTTGGACGGACAAAGGGTTTATTTTTCAAAAAAAAAAAGAAAAAGAAAAAAATGTTAAAAAAAGACATAAAATTAAAATTATATTTCTTTTTTAGTTTATATGGTTATGGTCCATCCTGGAGCTTATGGAACGAATACATATATACATTTTCATAAATTTTTAAATGGTTTTTAGTAATAACAATATTGATCAAGAAATCAAGATATTGCTTGAGTGAATTTTTGCATTATCTATGGCCATTCCTGGACAAAACTCAATTAGTTTTTTTTATTTGGTTCATTATATAAGAGAAAAAAATTATTTTATGGTTTAAGAAAGTAAAATGTGGTTTTTTTTCCATGAATAGGACAAACATTTATAACAAAAATGGCAATCAATTATAATTAGACAAAATAATGTTCCAATTGCACACTTAGAAAACCAAACAAACTCCCCTGATATATTATGATTTAGGTTTACTGGATTTAAATCTCTCATATAATAATAATAATAATAATAATAATAATAATAATAATAATAATAATAATAATAATAATATTGGAAATAAAATTTGAAGAAAATACATATATTATAATTCATTTGTTTTTAAATAGATGTCATTTGGATTAGAGTATTTTTTTTTTTTCCAAAATAGTTGATGTTTTTTAGTTATCTATAAACATTAATTATTTATTACATATTCTACTCTTATTTAAAGCTTTATCTTTTTATATATAACTACTGATTTTAATAATTAGTGCAAATTAATTATTTAAAGGTAATATACTATTTTTTTTAAATGGATGTCGTTTAAGAGTTTTGCATAATAATTAAGAAATGTGTTTAAAAAATAGGAAAATATTATATTACTCTTAGATCGTCATCAATAATTAAGGAGTATTATTATTGTATATTTCTAAGAGGAAAGAAATTTCTTTTTTTTTTCTAATTATTAAATAAAGGTTAACAAGTAAAAAATAATTAATACTTATAGATAACTGTCAATTATTTTGGAACAAAAATAAAAATCTTGAACATCTACTTAGTAACAGAAAAAGTAATATTTTACCTATGTTTTAAACACTGTTCTTAATTATTGTGCAAAAATTTTAAATGATATTTCTTCCATTAACTTCCGTTTTATAGAAAATCTAAAATTTCATTTATCTGTCGCTTTTATATAATCAATGATATGTGATTTCTTTTTTTTTTTTTCCAATTTTACTTTTATTCTCATCAATTCAAAATTATTAAATATTATGTAGAATTTCATTGGTGGATAAATTTTCGACATCTTTAATTTTATTACTTACAACCAATCATATTAATATTTATAAATCAAACAATTTTGAGTCTTTCAAAACCAAATGTAATTTAGTCTTAACAACTCATTTTCTCCTAAATTTAAGGTTAATTAATGATTTCTTAATTTTAGTGAAATGATCTAAAATGACAGTTAAAATTTAACAAATGGAGTATTTATTTAGGAATAGAGGGAATAATGATTATATCTGATATTTATTTGTGACATGTTTAATTTAGAAGTTAAAAATAGCTAATAGATTAATAACAAATTGGAAGTCATAAATATTGATATTTTCGTCATCTCATTTTCATGTCTTTAGTTGAAGGAAATTTATTCAAGGGATGAAGGGAGAGACAAGACATGGTGTGAATGAAAATGAGTTGTTACTAATAATGGTCCTTCGGCCTCTTCTATATCTTGTATTTCCAATGTCTCCAGAGACAAATTCCAACGACATAGAAAAAATGTTCATTTCCATTTGCCAAACAAATTCCTACCATATGTACAAAATGGTAATTCCACTTGATTAATTATTTTCTTTTTCTTTTTCTTTTTTTTCACAGAAAAAGGGCCCAAAATTTTACTAATCTTCTATTTATAATAGAGAGTGGCATTTGGTGTGACAATTATTTTCTATATTCATTAGAAAAACGTTCAATTTTGGCTTAATGTTATGAAATAGTGTTCTGAATTCTGATTGATTACTATTCCTTTTATTTTTAATTGTCTATAGGTCAACGACATCTAATGAAATTTAAGACCTTAATATATACTACAATTAAAAAGCTTATAAATAAATAATATGATTAATTAGTAATTCTTGGGAAATTTATATATATATATATATATGTCTCATTTTAGCATTGAAATTGCATAGCATATATATCCTTTGTAGTAGTTATTTATACATCTTAAAACATTACATCTCAAAGCATTATTTTGACAAATTTCTTTTTAAGCATTCATAGCAAATTATTACAGATTGCTCATTAGTGATGATGTTTCTGAGAAAAAAAAAAATCAAATTAAATAAGATCATTTTAAAACCATCAAAAAGTATTTTAACTTGTATTGAAATAATGAAAAACAAAATTATAAATTACTCCTCCACTGGTCCATGAATGATATGGGTGGGGAATATATGCACATGACATGTGAAGGGTGATATAGTCTTTTCAAAAATGAATGCAAAAATTGTGAATTTTATAAAAGAAAATAATAATAAACATAAAATAAGAAAGTGGATGGTTGCTTTAATTAGATTTGATGATGAATGACACTTTCCAAACAGACAAACAATCACAGAGATATGTCCGCGTCACTTGTAAGTTATATAAAACTATTATGGACATGGATTCCCTTCTTTCCCAATCCTTGAAAAGTATGATAGCTATTTCTTTTTTTTTTTAAAATATTTATATTACTTGCCCTTTTCCCCCCCAAAAAAAAAGAACAAAATAACATAAAAATGAAAAATCGGTGCTCTTAATTAATCTGAGTATCAACGTGTGAGGCTGCCATACAACTAAAATATTTTATAGTCTTAATATCTAATCTAACACTTGAACTTGGCAATTTTTGCTATTACCTCTCCTAAACTTAGAAAATTTTCAATCTAACACTAAAATTTAATTTTTTATTACTTATAAGCACCTTTGTCAGCAAGAATCCTGACATGGACATACAATTGTATTTCAAGCTAAAAGGAAAAAAAATACCAACATTACAATATTCATATTTTTTTTTTATAAAAGAAATTTTTAGATAAATTCAGTCTATTATGTCATTTATAAACTAATCTAATCACATAATACTAAATCTATCTGCAAGAGTTTCTCTTCTTTCAAGGGCTAAATTGGCAAACTTCAAAGTTTAGGGCCGCAATTGCAAAAGTTACCAAGTTCAAGTGTTAAATTGGATATTAAACCTATTTTAAAATTATATTGCTCATTGCGTATCGAGTTGTCAATCTCCCAATTGTTGCCTTTTTTATCTAACAAGAAAAATTAAATTAAAAGATTAATTATTTTAAGATTTGTTTACTCAGCTAAGTATGTATTTTTTATAGTATATTTTTTTTTTGTTTAATTAACCTGCAATTTGCGAATGATTATGAAATGAGAAATGTGAAAAGTATTTAAATATCAGCCAAACCTACATCAGATAATTAAAAACTATTTCAAAACAAGTACAAAATTCATTTGTGTTTGTAATATCTACTATCTTAAAATTCATTAAATTGCGTACTAATATGAATTCGCGCTATATGGATCTAAATATACTTTTTCAAAATTTAAAAATAGGAAAAAAAGATATCTACCATAGGAGGTGATATATTTATAAGTTATTTAGGACTATTACTCTTTTCCAAGCAGAAGCAACCCTCTTCTTGAATATTGTTTGCCATCAAATTCAGATAATAATTAACCATTTTTTGACTTTTTGTTATTTGCTTAATATTCTTAACCAAATGATTGAGTTAGGAAAAATTCATATCTTGGATTTTTGATTTCTTCTTTTATTCAAAATTGGTATTTAATAAAAACTAACTGAATACTTTCTTTAAAAAAAAGGGAAAAAGAAAAATTGAACTTCGTGCGTCTTTACTCTACATATACAGGCTAACATATAGCAACTGAATATCAAAATATTTATTTTAAGTTTCTGATCTTAAACAGTAAAAATAAATATTCCAACCTGAAATTACCCTAAATAACAATATTTGCTAGTAAATTAATAAAATTGTGGAGTAGGTATATCCATAATTTCTCTGCATAAATTAATATAGTAAGGGCAGTGGATGGAGACTATGATTTCACATGGAGCTATTCCATGTGGAAATATTATGTATCCTTTGGCATTTATACATATTTATCTCAATATATACACATGAAGCTGATGGCCAGAAAAATCTTTAAAAAGTAGGTGATGGACCAACTTTCACTTAACCTATATATAAGTTAAGCTATCCTGTCAATTTTGGCCTTATATAGTTATGATCATATAAATTATCAATTCGCATAAGGCATATCCAGACCTATATTTGTTCTATTTCGCCAATTAGCCCCTAATATATATATATATATATATATATATATATATATATATATAAAATTTATCTATTGAATTCAATTTTTTGTTTCTTGTATTTTAGAAATATATAACTTTTTGTCTCTTACTGCCGATATGACATAGTGACATGTTAGCATTGGTAACATGATAATAATATTGACACGTCAATGTGACATGTTAGCATCGGGAGGTAAAATGTTATATTTTTCTAAAATGTAGGGAGGTAATATAGATAAAAAAAACTGAATTTAATAGATAAAATGGATAAAAAAATATTTTTAGAGGTTAAATGATGAAATAAGACAAATACATGAGCCTATTATATCTTATATATAGATCCATTTATTTTGCCAATTTTATTAACACAAGCATTAATGTAAAAAAAGTTTTATAAATAATTAAATAGATAAATAAAAAGGCTATATATATTACAGAGAAATAATGCATCATGCATGATTCGATCCTTTTAAAAGCTGTCCAAGGGGGAAAAAAACAGTGTTGGCCTCATAAAGAAGTCCCTTGACTTTTACTCTATGTGTTTGTGCCATTAGGGAAGGATCAAATTTAATTGATTAAATTCTTTACTTGAATGAATTAGCTAAAAATAATTAATTTTAATACTGATACGTAAAATCAATTAATTAGAAAATTAAAAAAAAAAACAATAGAGCACAAGCCATCAAAATTTCAATGGAGAGTTTTGCTTCATGTGTCTAGCTATGTCTCTTTTTATTTATTTATTTATTTTTATGGCAAAAGATAAATTTATTTGCTAATGGGAATGGCTGATCGAGGAGCCTTGTGCAAGTCGTAAGGCTTGAAATTATTATAGTTTACTTGTGGGGCATAGCAATGATAGCACAATAATACACTCTGATTTAGTTGCATGCCTTACCTCTTTGATATTTAATGTCTTGAAGCAAAATGATTGAGAAGATTCGCTAATTGTACCATTTTTAAATTAATTTCAATATTTTTTTAGATTTGGGTCAAGGGAATTTTTTTTCCTCTACATTTTTTTATACAGATTTTGCTGAGTTTATTATAATAAGAAATATGTTAATAAAATAAAATAAAAATTGGATTAATAAAATTAAGCTAATATAAATGTTATCCAATACTGTTGACATTGTTAAGATTTATTTAGATATTTACATATATAAAATAAGCATAATATATTGTTTAAACAACAATATATGAATTACTTTACTTGTCTTCTAGTCTCCATCAATTTTATATATATATATTAAAAAAGAGAAGAAACATATACATATCATGGAGAAGTAATATGATTCGTTTAGGAATTATAACCTGAATTTGCCAGCAAAATCCAGCAATGATGGAGACTCTAATTCGCTTTCAATCTGACAGCCACAGCCATTGTTATATATATATATATATATATATATATATATATATATATATATATATATATATATATATATATTTTAAAAAATCTCATTGACGTTACATAAAATTCAATTGAATTGTATTTTATATTTGGGCCAATACGACTTAATTGATAAAAATAAATATACATATAATGGAGAAGTTTAATGTCCATAAAAGAAAGATCAGTAAATAATATGCTTATCTTTTCAAGATCTCAACTACAATATCACTTTCACCTCTTTTTACAAAGGCAGAAATTCAGCCTATAAATAGAATCTTAGCGGAAATTGGGAAAAAAAAAGTGCTCTAAAAATTGAGCTAAATCCGACCCAAATCAAGAAAATAATAGAAAATAATTACATTCAAAATGATCTAAAAAGTGATTCAAATTCAATTTGAATTTAAAGTATTTATTTAAAATATTTAAAATTGAGTAACTTACAACCCGAATTTTTTAGTAAATATTTTTCTGTCGAAAAAAAGGTACATACGAAGATGTAAATTCATAACTTGCCATAATATTTTATAAAATTTGAACAAAATAAATTTACGTACATTTTGTTAATTTATTAAATTTCATTTATGTATTTCCTAGTATAATAGAATACTTTTTTTTTAATAAGAAAGGAGGCAAATAGCCTAGAAACATTAAACAAGGCATATTACATAAAAAGAGATGCCCATTCTGTCTTGCAAAAGAAGATTTTCAAGAATATATCATTCAGCTCATGGTACTCCGCTTGACATGGCAAAACCCATATTCGACAAATGATCCATACAACAATTAGCTTCTTTATAAACATGGTTGAGATGAACTTTTCAATCCCAAGTCAACACATACCCTGATCATTTCCCAATAAACTGTCACTTTCCCACAACTTGCACGCATGACACCATCAGAATTTGTTAAGCTTGGTAGGAGGCACCAAGGGTACTTAAGTTGCATAAGAAGTGTGGCAATCCCACAAAGCGTGAAGAATTGTTTCAGTAAACACTCATAAAAATTTAGAATACACAAATCTAAATTAAATATCTTAAAAAAGAAATTTATTCAAAAATTATAGACACAATAAAAATTTCAGTAAGTTAGAAATATTACAAAGAAACTCTCAACTCTCACAAATACTCAAGACTTGTAGTCTTCACTCTTGGATAGTTTAAACTTTGGAAGTATGCCTATTTATAGGCTCAAAGTTTAATCTACATTATACATTTGTTCAAATTTTCACCATACATTTGGTGAAAAATTTGGTATGGTAGGTGTACCTAATATGAACTTAATTTTTCAACAAATTAGATGCATATGGGTGTACCTAATATTTGCTTAATTTTTTCAACACAATAAACTTAATTTTTCAACAAATTGATGATGGGTGTACCTAATATTTGAATAAATTATTTGACATTGATTCTTAACACTCCCCCTCAATGTCAACTCTCATTCTCTGTACTATATCGAGCTGTCGACGAAACATTTTGAGTTTGCCTGTACCTAGACCTTTTGTGAGCAAGTCCGCAACTTGATCATCCGTCTTGATCTGTTTCATCTCAATCTCTTTTTGCAGAACTTTTTATATGATAAAATGATAGTGCATTTCAACATGTTTAGTTCTTACATGAAAAACTGGATTCTCTGCCAAACGAATTGCTGATTGATTGTCACAGTATAGTGGAACTACATAATCTATTTGTTGATGTAGATTATTCATTAGTTGTATCAACCATGTACTCTCTTGAGCTGTCATTGCCGCTGCTTGATACTTAGCTTCAGTGGTTGATAATGATACCGTTGGCTGTCTCTTGCTACACCAAGAAATTGTTCCAGAATCAAACTTAAACACGTACCCAGTTGTTGATCTCCTGCATAGTCAGCATCGCAATAACTAATTAACTTGCAGTCTTCATCTTTCTTGTACAAAAGACCATAGTCAATTGTACTCTTTACATATCTCAGTATTCGTTGAACTGCTTCTAAATGAGACTTCTTTGAATTTTGCATGTACCGACTTATCACGCCAACTGCATAAGAAATGTCAAGATGAGTCAAGATTAAGTAAATCAGACTCCCTATCAATTGTCTATATTTTGTCGCATCTTCCAAATCTTTTCCTTCATATGCACACATTTTAGCATTTGGTTCCATCGGTGTCGAAATTGGCTTGCATTCGAGCATTCCGAACCTCTTCAACAAGTCTTTAGAATATTTCTATTGAGAAATAAATATTCCTTTTTGTGTGTGATCAACCTTTAAACCAAGGAAGTGCTTGAGTTGTCCAAATTCTTTCATTTGGAAACGAATTGATAAATTTTCTTTCGTCTGAAGAATTTTTGGCTCATTATCACCGGTTATGATTAAGTCATCCACATACACTAGTACAATAGCTAGCTTTCCTTCATTAGCTTTGACAAACAAGCTGAAATCTGTAGGTGTTACTGAATAACCACTTTGTGTTAGAAATTCAGCAATCTTACCATACCACGCTCTGGGTGCTTGTTTCAATCCATAGAGTGCTTTCCGAAGCTTACACACATATTCAGGATGATATTGGCTCTGAAAACCCATTGGTTGGATCATGTAGATTTCTCGATCTAACTCTCCATGAAGAAAAGCATTCTTCATATCCATCTGCCACAAATTCCAATCTTTGTTGGCCGCAAGTGCAAGTAAAACCCGTACTGTTGTAAGTTTCACCACTGGACTAAATGTTTCATCATAATCTAGTTCGTACTGTTGAGAGAAACCATGAGCTACCAATCGTACCTTATACCTCTTGATTGATCCATCTAGACGACTCTTTATCTTGTAAACCCACTTACAGGATATGGGTTTCACATCTTTTGGCTTTGACACCAGATCCCAAGTTTGATTTTGCTCAAGTGCATTAATCTCTTCTTTCATAGTTGTCATCCATTTAGAACTCTGCAACGCTTCTTCAAATGTCTCAGGTTTTATTATAGTGTCTTCTGCGACTATGGCTGCATTGGCTTATTTGGGATTTGGCCTTCATGTTCTTGTTGACATTCGGAGTTGAGATTGCAGAGTTGATTCTTCAGTTTCATTAGACTCACCTTCATCATTTGGTTGTTGATACACACCAGTTTGCCAAGGACTCTGAGTCACTCATTGTTCGACATCATCGCTATTTTGATCTTCTAATTCATTCGAACTTGGTTGAAGTTGAACAATATGCTCCTCCATCTTTTGTTGTAGTTTGTCTCCAAATTCTCTAGAGTATGGCAACACCTTCTTCTCTGAAGACCACCAAGAAGAGGCTCCATCGAACACCACATCTCGTGAAGTGTAGCATCTTCCACTCATTGGATCACAACATTTCCACCCCTTTCTTTGGCTGTCGTATCCCACAAAGATACATCTAACAGCTTTCTTGTCACACTTGCTCTGTAGATGATTATGAATAAATACATAACATACACAGCCAAATACTCGAAAGTAGTTAACTGTAGGTTTCATGTTCCACAGTTTCTTAAAGGGAGAAATAAATTCTAACCTTGGTTGAGGAAGTCTGTTAATCACAAAGGCTGCAGTCCTCATTACTTCAGCCCAAAACCTTCCCGGTATATTCTTTGCATGTAGCATACTTCGACAGACTTCTGCAAGATGTCGGTTTTTTCTCTTAGCTACACCATTTTGTTGCGGTGTGTTGGCACAAGTGTATTGATGACGTATTCCACTTTGCCTTAGGTATTGAGAGAACTCATTTGAGCTATATTCTCTCCCGTTGTTTGTGCATAAGCAACATATCTTATTTTCCACTTCTCCTTCGACTGACTCTCTGAACTCTTTAAATTTTGAGAATGTGTCAGATTTTTCTTTCATAAAGAAAACCCACACATGCCTTAAGAATTCATCAATGAATGTCACCATGTATCGCATACCACCAATTAAAGATTGCTTAATTGGTCCAAATACATCAGAGTGAACTAACTCTAATGATTCTTTTGCTCTAAACTTCAATTCCTCGTATGGCAGTTGGTGTGCTTTACCATATTGACATTCTGCACAAATTGTGTATGTTCGCACGTCAAGTTGAGGAAGCCCCTTAAGCATCGACTTCATCATCATCACACTTAGCTTGGAATAGCTAACATGACCTAACCGCATGTACCATAGATCTAATGTCTTAGTTTTCCTCGTCCTATCTACATATGCAGATTCTGCTGACATCACGTAGATAGACTCCAATTATCGCCCCTCCATTGTTTGTGTTTCTGAGATTTTTAGGTTATAATACACCTTCACATCTTGAGGACCGAACAAGACATAATGGCCTGATGATGTCAATTGAGCCACAGAAAACAAATTTTTCTTCATTTCCGGGACATGGTAAACATCTTGAAGTGGCACATGGTTAGAATTATATCGAGGTGTAACTATCGTTTTACCAATATGAGCTATCGGTAACTTTGAGTTGTCAGCTGTCACTACCACATGACCTCTTTTATACTCAGACAAGTTTTGCAACTTTTATTTGTCATCCGTCATATGATTTGAGCAATCAGAATCTACGATCCAGTCATTTTTGTAGTCAATATGTTCTGATGTTGTTACCATGAGAGCTAATTCTTCTTCTTCCATAGCGAATAACACTTCGGCATCCCAACCATCTTCGTTATTCTCCTTAGAACTAGAAGTAGCAGTGTTACTTTCAATAGATTTTTTCTTGGTCCAACTATCTTTCGCCATGTGACCCATCTTTCCGCAGTTGTAACACTTTCTATCGAACTTTCTGCTATTACCGCGATTCTTTGAAGCTCCCCCTAAACGAGAGCTTTCCTTGTCATTATTCTTTTTAGATCCACTGCCAACGTACCACTTAAAAGTGTCTTTGCTTTTACTGGTAAAGAATGATTCCTCCTCACCCTTCAACGAGACTCCTCCCATTTGCTTAGTCATAGCTTCGTGACTTGTAAGCAAATTTTCAAACTCAACAAGTGATGGTTGTGTCGGCCAACCCTGTACAGCAGCAACGAATCCGCGGTATTTGGGTCTCAAACTATGGATAAAAAGAATAATTATCCATGGTTTCTCTAATAGGAGTTGTTGGATCTAGCTCTGAAATTTCACGGCATATTGCTTTCACCTTGTGAAAATATTGGGCAATCGTCATGTCACGTTGCACCATTGATAGCAAATCATTCTTGAAAAATTGCAGTCTTGTATCATTCTTCTTTGAGAATAGTGTAACAAAAGTGTTCCATGCTTCCTTTGGTGTTTTGGCATCTCGAATGTGCTCCAACATTTTTTCTTCAATTGTGGTTTTTAAAGCAAACATCGTTTTTCCTGTTTTAATCTTCCACTTTCGCAAGACATCTTCTGTCGTTGGTTGTGTAACTTCACTACCACCGACAGTCTCTCAAAGGTCTTGACCTTGTAGGTAAGACTCCATACATGTTGCCCATATGTTGTAGTTTTTGTTGTTGAGCTTCTTAATTCCTCCGACTACTTGAAGGTCACCCATCGTATCGATATGATTTTGACTATACCGAACAAGCTTGATCAATAAATTTTAAGTATGTCAAACTTCTCATGACTCATGATAGCTATACTAAGAATGATATCTGATCGTCCCTCTCTGATACCAATTTTCAAGAGTGAATAATAATTTAACTTATTTTCTGATGTGGAGGATCCATTTATTAGTGGCAACCACATAGCATACAATAAGTAAATATTAACACTCAAGTTAGGCTCTGATACCAATTGTTGAGAAAAATTTAGAATACACAACTCTAAATTAAATATCTCAAAGAAGAAATTTACTCAAAAATTGGAGACACAATAAAAACTTCACTAAGTTAGAAATATTACAAAGAAAGCTCTCAACTCTTATAAATAATCAAGACTTGTAGTCTTCACTCTTGGATAGTTTAAACTTTGGAAGTATGCCTATTTATAGGCTCAAAGTTTAATCCATACCATACATTTATTCAAATCTTCACCATACATTTGGTGAAAAATTTGGTATGGTAGGTGTACCTAATATGGACTTAATTTTTCAACAAATTAGGTAAAGATGGGTGTACCTAATATTTGCTTAATTTTTTCAACACAATAAACTTAATTTTTCAACAAATTGATGGTGGGTGTACCTAATATTTGAACAAATTATTTGACATTGATTCTTAACAGCAACACTCACAAGTATCAAAATCAATCAAATGTTGTCTTTTCCTTTCATCACTACTTAAAAGTCTTTGATACATGCAAAACCATAAGAAACTTCAAATGGATTCATACCCATTCCAATGCCAAACAACCTTTCATTTGTCATCTTTCATGTTCCAGTTCCCCTGTTCTACAAAAGAATTGGAAGACTTCACTCTAAATATGTCACTAGAAAAAATTTCAATTTCTAAAATCTCTAAAACAAAATATTTAATCAAAGCACCGTCCAGAATTGCCCAATTATCTAACTAGAAATATACTTTAGAACCATCACCAAGTGACCACCCCATTCCTCTCCTAAGCTGTCCAACAAGATAAACAATACTATAAATGTCATTGTCTAGTGTAGGCTTGATAAACGTATTCATTGTTGAAACCACAATCCCTTGCATATTTTGCTTTCAACATATTGCACCACGGAGTTCCACAATTAACAAGGACATTCCATGCTATTTTCATAAGTATGACTTTCTTATAAGAATGACAGCTTCTCAAGCCTAATCCTTCATTAGATTTTAACTGACAAACCTAATTCCAAAAACTAACACCACATTGTTTGCAAAGAAAATATGGCTAAACAACATACCATTATTAGGTGTCTTAAATGGCACCCAAAAACCCCGAGCAACTTCCAAATCAATGGTATTTGACAACCTTTCCATACACAATAGGAAAATGTATGGCGACGTACAACATGAAGAATAGTATTAAACCCCAGGAATTGCTGGAAATTATTCCAACACAAATTACCCCAGTCATCAACATAAGCTTCAACCCTATTAAAATTTTCAATTTCTGAAATCTCTAAAACAAAATACTCAATCAAAGCATCATCCAGACTTGCCCAATTATCCAGCCCGAAATAAACTTTGGAACCATCACCAAGTGACCACCCCATTTCTCTTCTAAGATGTCCAACAAGATAAACAATACTATGCCATTGTCCAGAGTATCAAGAATAATTTCCTGGATGATAACAATATTATCATAACTAAACACCTTTTAGTTGTTTTTTTCATTGATTTAATAACCCATACTTAACAAATTTGCAACGAACAAATACTAGTTGGTTACAACTTTTCATATCAGTTTTCTTCATTAGTATAGGTTCCTATGGGGTATTTTTTTTTAATGGTAAGTAGTGGACTATTTAAATATATTTTAGTATAAACATATAAAAAAACTACTGCAAGATAATTCAACTAATATATTTTTTTTATAATAATGTTAAAAACAATTATTTTTTGATTGTCAAACATTCACACCATATTGATTGGTGAGGAGAAAAAAAAATTCAAATATAAAGAGAGAGAAAAACAAAAGTTATTATTGAAATTTTCTCTTTACTTATTAATCAATTAGATTATGACTATTAAACAACCACTGGAAAAATAGATGAATTATACCGATTGCATCTCAAATATATAACAAATAACAACTAAATATTTAAATTATTATTTGTAAAATAAAATTACCTAAACTATTATTTTGTAATACTAAATTACCTCATTTAGCTCCTGTTAATTTCCACTAATGACATGATAAACTGTAATATCCACATCATTGTTTAATAAAAAAATCTAAATGACATGTATATACCCATGTAATAAAATGGTACTCAAATTAATAGAAATATAACAATAAGGTATTTAAACTATTTATCTTCAAATTTATCGATATTTACACTACATATAATCTAACATTACAACCGTTGAATATAACAACCAAACATTTTCATTGATGAATATTTGCTCAACTTAAAGAAGAAGCAATGCTTTTCCTTGGAAAGATGAAGCAAGAAAACTATGTTATTTTACCATATCAAATATCATAAATTTTCATGTTTTAATCCCACATTAAAGACTAAAAGATGAAGAAAAAATGTTCTCATATTAACTATATATTGTTATCTTTGAGGAGGAGGGAGTGTTTCCTAAACTTTAAAGTATTTCATCTGAACACCTTGGTTGAGCGACAAAGTGTGTGTAATATCATAGAACTAAAAAATGAGTTAAAGGTTGTGAAAGAGAAGCTAGAAGTGTTGGTTGTATTTGAGAGAAAGTTTCAATTGAAGAAGAAAAAATATCAATTGTTACAATTTATTTTGGCTGCTTCTTTTATTGTGACTTTGGTAATTATTGTTAAAAAATTGTTTGGTCTCATGTAACAATACATGTTCTTTGTTTATTTGACTTGATTTAGGTTGGGGTGAATTTAGGTTTGATGAAATCAATTTAATATTATTGATATTCTGTTTAGTTGCTTTATGCACTTCATGTTAGTTTGTGTTGAACTTGAAATTGAGCAAATGTTTATAAATTAAAATGTTTGGTTGTTGTATTCAGTGATTACAATGTTAAATTGCATATAATGTAAGTATCGTTAAATTTCAAGATAAATAGTTTAAGTATCTTGTTAAATTTTATTGAATTCAATTACCATTTTGTTATATGAAAAAATAAAATACTTTGGGTTTTATAACCTAATCATTTTTAAAAATCAATTTATAATGATAAGTTCCAAAATTTCAGTTGTTTTTAAGCACAATCTTTTTGGTTAAAAAATTAATTTGTCAATTATTTTAATTAATTTATCAATGATTTTTTAGTTCTTAAACTATTAGTTTTATTTATTTATTTCTAAAACTTTTATTGTAATTACATGATTTATGTAGAAACTGAATAGCAAATAAATGATAGCTTATAACTCAAAGAAATATTTTTTTTGGGTAGAAAAGTAATGTTTTTTTTAGTACACATTGGATCACTGAAACTATTTATAATGGTAAGAAAATATTTAGAAACTAAATATAACATAATAAATATTTAAGGAATAAATAAAAAAAAAAGGTAATAGTGGAAGGACCCAAAAATCACCAACAATGTGATTTCTTTTTTTGGCCAAAAGAATCTCTATTGAAAGTAAATTGAAAATTTGAGAATTTACCATCTTAAATTATTTTTTTCCAAAATGAAAGGATTATAAAGCTCAATGTTTAGGGACTATAAATATAAGGTAAAATCTATCATTTTGCTCTTGTACTTTTATTTTTTGGTTTTTTGATTTAGCTCCTTTATTTTATTTTGATGATATGAGTCTATGCATTATTATTTTATTAACAATTTGTTTAATAATTTTTTAAAAATTTAGAATAATGTTGTTAATATACTAATATAAAATTATATGTTTTTTTATGTAACTTAAATTGATTATATATGATAATAATTTAAGTGTGCAATTTATATATATGTTGGTTGTAGTTGGATTGAAAATACAATTCAATTACACATTTTAATTCACATCACATTTAATTCAAACCAGATAAAAAAGACAATTTTATATAAGAAGATTAATGATATTAGTCTAATTTTTAAAAAATTGCAAAAAAATGGGTTTATTTATTGAAAAAAAATAATAACACGGGTGCTCAAATCATCAAAATTAAAGTATAGGGGTCAAATGATAGATTTGCCTGTAAGGTAAAACCTAAATGTAACCAATCCAAATATTGACTAGAAATTAAGTTTAAACTTACCACAGTATCGTAATGATATGGTCTACGCAATCTCGATGCACGTTTGACAGGTCTAAATCCAAATAAAGGATGTAAGAAAATGGTGGGATAAATTTTTGAGTGTTTGGGGTTAGTTCAATTGCCATTTCATTAGATAATGGAAAATCTAAGTGAATTAGTGATTTAAGTCAAAGTAAGTAATCATTCAAGCAACATTATAATTATATCAACTTCTAACATTTTCTTAATTTTTCAATATCTAAATTATGTCATTGACATAGTGGATTGATGCTGTCAATTGTGGTGTCCATTTCATCAAATGGGTGCTTAGTGCTTGACGTGTACTAAACCGTAAGCCCAACTTAATTGTACATTATTTGATATAATATACAGAACTATCATATAATTTTTCACGTATTTTATTATGTGAGATTGATAAGCAAAAAATGGTACAATTGTGAAATCAATGTGTAGTATTATTTTTCGTTGGTAAATAGTAACAAAATAATTAAATTCAGCAAGTCTACCTATATATACCCAACTATAATTTTTATCTGCTTTAAAAACAAGAATGTTATATAGAAAAAGCTAAAAAAGTTAAAATATGAAAGATTTCTTTAAATTCAAAAAACAGACTTGTGCATCCTTTCATAACATTACCAACTTATCAAGATTATTGTGTTCTCATGAATTAAAAGTAAAGAAAACTTCTTGATTGTCAAGTTCAATATCCAAATTAATTAATAACAAATCTCTTTGCTTTGACCAATTAAGGGTGTCCATTAGACCAATTTTATTATGATTAGATAATCTTAATATGTTAAATTAAGTTATCATCTACCATAAATTTTCAATGTGAAACAAATAAATAAAGTAAATTGCATTATTGTTCGTGGGTCAAATTGTGAGGAAATGGGTTTGTTGTGTTGAATAAACAAAATTGAGGCATATATTAATGGGAGGGAATTTCAAAAGAGGGTGGACATTTTTTCGTTACAAGTTCAAATCTTCCAAAATAATGTTCGCATGTCAAAGAAGGACATTTATACGTTCCTTCCTCTTTAGCCAACAAGCTTTCGTAAAAATTCAAAAACCAGAATACAAAAATTCAATCAAATCCTTAAGAACAAATCCCGACATAAAAACAAAACCGAAGACATAAGAAAACACATTGCAGATACAATATCAAGTAAAAGTTGGATACCTAACATTAAAGATAGAAAGTGACAGCAATCTCAAATAAGGAAGTAGATTTTACAAATTCCATTGTGCATCATGCAAGAGAAGGAAGATGATTTTTAAAAATAGCAAGCAAAAAAAAAAAATGTACATCCTCAAAATTTAAAATAATTTTTTTTTATTACTTTTAAAAGTTACACGGTAAAAGATATATTCGGCTTATGTTTATAGTATATACATTATACATCTGTATTCTTCTAAATTATTAAATGTATAGTAAAAAGGTATATATGCAGTATCAGAATTATTAAATATACAGTAAACAGAATATGACGAGTATATGATTTCTATATATATAGTATATGTTTTATATATTTGTGTAACATAATTCTTAACAAAATCTAAATACATTAATTCTGAAATCTATATTTTTTTTTTACATAGATATATCCTGAAGCAAAACATGGAACGTGCATGTTCCATTTGTTGGAGGCTTACATTGCAGATCTTTATGGAGTTAATATTCGACCTGTTGCACCATTTGGGAGTGCAAGCAGAAGACAGTATTATGATCCTGCACTGATACACCATTGCTTGCCAATAAAACTCAATTATAGCATTGTTAGTTCATTTAACGTTTATGGTAAATTAATTGACTGGTCAGATGCTAGAAATTTGCGTTTATATCCATCCATAAGAAAGTTTGTCAGTAACTATTTATAATGTGTATACAAGTCACACAATTGTTGGAAGGGACCTTTTTGAGCCATGATCTAAATCTTATGGAGTCGGTGGAATTTAAGCAACAAATAATGATAAAATACAGAAAGAATTGAAAGAGTTTCTTCTTTTCCTCTCTTTCTCAATTGTGCAATACATATATTTATACAGAAATGATAGAGAACTAATTAAGCAAGAACTAGAAATTAGGCTAAATATAAGCTACCCAGCAACCTTCCTATGCAAGAATTACAACTAATGACATTCATATATAGAAATTATATAATTCAAATATTCTTAGATAGGAAACAATATATAGCTCATGCCAACACTCCCCCTCAAGTTGGTGCGAAAATGTCTTTGATGCCCAACTTGTCCATTGAGTTGTGGAAGTTTTTGCTTGAGATAACCTTTGTTGCAAGTTGGTCTTCTGATTTAACAAAAAGAAACTTAATAATTTTCTCTTCAAGATTTTGTTTAATGAAATGCCTCTCCACCTCAATATGCTTGGTACAATCATGTTGAATAGGGTTTTGGGTAATTGCAATTGCTGCCTTGCTGTTACAAAATAACCTCATTTCAGAAGTAGGTTCAAAACCTATCTCAGTTAACAATTTCCCGAGCCAAAGAAGCTCACACAACCCTTTTGACATCCCTCGAAAATCTGCCTCAGCACTAGACAGTGCCATGACCTTTTGTTTTTTGCTTCTCCAAGTAATTAGATTTCCACCCACAAAAGTGAAATATCCAGATGTAGACCTTCTGTTTGATACATTGCCAACCCAATCTACGTCTATGTAACCATCAATATTGAGATGGTTATTTTTAGAAAACAAAAGTCCTCTGCTTCGAGCAGATTTTAAGTAGCGAAGAATTCGAATCACAGCCCCTATATGATCTTCACTAGGATTATGCATGAACTGAAGAATCACAGCCCCTATATGATCTTCACTAGGATTATGCATGAACTGACTCACAATGCTAACTGCATATGCAATGTCTGGTCGAGTATGAGATAAATAAATAAGTTTGCCTACCAATCATTGATATCTCTATTTATTGGTTGGTACCTGATCCGGATACTCTCCAAGCTTGAGATTTGGAACAATTGGTGTGTCAGCCGGTTTGCAATCCAACAAACCCACCTCAGCCAATAGATCTAACACACACTTTCTTTGAGAAAGAAATATTTCTTATTTTGACCTGACTACTTCTATTCCCAAAAAGTATTTCAGACCTCCTAGATTCTTCATTTCAAATTCTGTGTTAAATTGTTTTTGAAGCTTAGAGATTTCTTTGGCATCATCTCCAATGATGATCATGTCATCCACGTAAATTATGAGAGCAGTTATCTTCCCTTCATATTGCTTCAAAAATAGAGTATGGTTTGAGTTTCTTTGATGGAACCCGTACCTTTTCATTGCTAGACTGAAACGACCAAACCATGCACGAGGTGATTGTTTTAGTCCATACAAAACTCGCTTTAACTTGCATACAACTTTAGTAGGAGGGGATGTAGCGTAGCCAGGTGGAATTTCCATGAATACTTCCTTCTCAAGATCTCCATGAAGGAAAATAGTTTTTACATCAAATTTGTGTAGTGGCCAGTCAAGATTTATAGCTAGCGATACTAATACTTTGATAGTATTAAGCTTTGCTACTGGAGAAAAAGTCTATTGATAGCCAATGTCATATGTCTGTGTGTACCCCTTTGCTACCAATCTTGCTTTATACCTTTTAGTTGACCCGTCAAATTTATGTTTAATGGAAAATACCCATTTACATCCGACCATTTTCTTTCCCTTTGGTAATTGTACAAGGTCTCATGTCTGGTTTTTTTTTTTTTTGCAATGCTTCTATTTCTTCTTAGATTGCTTGAAGCCATTTAGGGTCATTTAATGTCTCATGAACCCCATAAGGTATGTGATGAGAAGATAGATTGTGTACAAGACTTTTGAGAGATTCAGACAGTCTTTTTATTGTAACATGATTAGCAATAGGGTACTTTGATCTCTTCCTTCAATGTCTGGAGAATAATGATCAGGGGGTTTACCCCTATTATGCCTGAAAGGTAAGTGATACTTAGTAAGAGTATCTGAAATAACACTAGAGTGTGGGCTTACCTTATGAATAATCTCAGATGAACTGTCATTGTCGAGTACAAGAGGAAGAAGGGTTCTTTCATTACTTGATTCAGATTCATGTTCCACGATTTCTTGAATATCAAGCCCTTGTTCTGAAGCTACACATGGTGCAATTTCTAGGATAGCTACATCTTCACCCTTATTCTCTTTTTGTCCATTATCACGTCTCATTTCTTTTTTTCCATTATCACATCTTGGACATTCCCACCAATTTTGAGATTCCCATGTCTCCCCCTGAAGATGAGAATTTGATACTGAGGAGGAGTAAAAAATCTCAAATTCCACAAATGTGACATCCATCGTAACATAGGTACATCTTGTGGTAGGATCGTAACATTTATAACCTTTCTTTGTTGTAGCATACCCCAAAAATACACACTAAATAGCAC
Organism: Triadica sebifera; assembly: GCA_023653625.1. Lineage (NCBI taxonomy): Eukaryota > Viridiplantae > Streptophyta > Magnoliopsida > Malpighiales > Euphorbiaceae > Triadica > Triadica sebifera. The sequence goes on along the minus strand of CM042910.1, from coordinate 17,448,958 downwards.
AAGGATCAAGTTTCGACCTTTGATCTTTGTGTAAATGAACAAATGCAACTCATTTAAATACTCGTGAGGTATGAGTAATATAGATGGTAAAACAACATGGTTGGACAGAACCTGTAATGGAGTCTGAAATTCTAGCACTTTTGAAGGCATCAAATTTAATAAATAAACTGCAGTAACAACAACATCATCCCAGTGTCGACTAGGTACTTTTGATCCAATTAGAAGTGAACGTGTGGTTTCTAGGATATGTCTATTCTTCCTCTCCACTAATCCATTTTGTTGAGGAGTACAAGTGCAGAAGGTTTCATGAAGAAGTCCATGTAATCTAAAGTAGGTCTGAAACTCTTGATTTATGTATTCCTTACCATTATTAGATCAAAGAATCTGAACCTTTGCTGAAAATTGGTTCTGGATCATTGCATGAAAGGAGCAAAACACACCAAAGACTTCATCCTTGTGCTTCAACAAATACAACCAATACATTCATGTGCAATCATCCACAAAAGTTACAAACCAATGCATACTAGATATAGATGTAATAGGAGAAGGTCCCTATACATTTGAGTGAATTAAAGAAAAAGGAACATCACTTTTATTTGAACTAATAGGAAATGGTACATTGTGACTTTTAGCTAAGATGCAAGTATCACATTTGAAGTCTGAACAATTCAAATTAGAAATAAATGTGGAAGTAAGTGTTTCATATAACCAAATGATAGGTACCCTAACCGTTGATGCCAGAGCCAAACTTGTTTTTCTTTGATGCTGACTGGGTAACTCACATTGTTGACTCTACCCAAACTGAAATCATCCATGTAATATAACCCCTCTCTCTTAGTACCACGCCCAATGATCTTCTTCGTGAAAATATCCTAAAATAGGCAAAAAAAAGGATACATTAGTGCTACACAATTTAGTTCTTCTATGGCTTGCCCTGTAGATAATAATTTATTTGAAAAAGACAGCACAAGTAATGTATTAGATAAGGAAAGTGATGGTGTTAAGGCAACTTTTCCAGCTCTAATAATTGGATATGTAACCCCATTAGCATTGACTATATTAGTCCGTCATGGTTTTGTAGTCTCCACAAGATAGTCATGACAAAAGGTCATATGGTCTATTGCACCAAATTCCACTATCCAACCACCATAATCATATTTATTTTGTATGAGAAAGATATTACCTGGGTCACTATCAATGGTTGAATCATTTTGAGATTCTTATTGTGGCAGGAGAGAGAGTTGTGGTTCAGCATTCATCATAGCTACTCATCCCATTCCACCAGCAATTTCCTTTTGCTTCTTTGCTTTGAGTTCATTCCACCATTTTGAGTGCCCATGTAACTTGAAACAGGTGTCACGAGTGTGTTTTGTTTCTTCACTTTGAGTTCATTCCACCATTCTGGGTACCCATGTAACTTGAAATAGGTGTCACGAATGTGTTTCATGTTCCCACAATGAAAGCAGCCAGTTACCCCTTCTGTTTTTCCTTTGGAAGCATTTATTTTTTCCCCCGTTAGAGGAGGACAACCTTGGTCTCTCCATGTGCAGTTTAGGTATTTGTTGTCATGTCCTTACACTTTTGGATGACATAACTGCAGCCATAATAGTTTCTGTACCCTTTAACATTACTGATTGTCTCATATCTTCTATTCGAACATGAGCATAGGCTTGTTCGACCGTGGGAAAAGGTTGCATTTGTAATACATCAATTCGAATTTTGTCGAGTCTATCATCTAAGCCATATAGAAAAATATAAACTCTATCTTTTTGAATAAGAGCATTATATTTTTTTATATCTCTTGCACACTGCAACGGGTTGGGACAGCAAAAATCTCTCCATAGACTTTGCAGAATATTGTAGTATGTTTCAATGGAACCTTTGTCTTGTTTCACTCTAGACACATGGTCTTTTCAAATCATAAACCTGAGATGCATCAGTTCCATCACAATATGCGGTAGCAATTGAATCCCATACCTGTTTGGCGGTTGGAAAATGAATAAAATTGCTGATTAATGATGGGTCCATAGAATTAATCAACCACCCTTTTACAATAGCATTCTCTATTTGCCACTTTCTAAAGGTTGGATTAGTAGGTCTAGGTTGTGGAAGATCTACATTTATGTAGCCTAGTTTGTCTTTGCTTGTAATATACATCTCAACAACTTGAGATAATAACGCATAATTCCTTCCATCAAGTTTGATTCATTTTGGTTGTTAAATCGTTAAGGGTAGCTGTTGTGGAGTTCTCACTAGTCTGCTTAACCTTCACCAAATCATTTTGTGTATTCATCCCTTCTTGATATGTTCATGGGTTCTATAGATTTGTGTTTAGGTGGACAAAGACCACAAAAAATCTAGGATTTCTACTCTGATACCATGATAAAATATAGAAAGAATTGAAAGAGTTTCTTCTTTTTCTCTTTTTCTCAATTGTGCAATACATATATTTATATCGAAATGGTAGAGAACTAATTAAGTAAGAACTAGAAATCAGGCTAAATTTAAGCTACCTAGCAATCTTCCTATGCAAGAATTACAACTAATGACATTCATATATAGAAATTATATAATTCAAATATTCCTAGATAGGAAACAATATACAGCTCATGCCAACAAATAAAATACATATTGGAAATTGTTGAAGAAGTGCAGTGGCCTGATATAGACCCTTGACTTGCAAACAAGGTTTGTTGGTTTCTTTGTGGTCATTGTTCTGTATCCCTCTTAAACTCTAAGGCCATGGATCCCCTTTTCCTTTTTTTTTTCATTGTAAAATATTAAGAAGCAGAGAGAATGGAAGTATTTAATTATTCATTTGATGGTCAGGGAAGTAAAATTCCATAGATTCATTATTGACAGTGCTAGCTTGTGAAGCTTGTGGGTTAGTTGGCCTAATAATTATATCAATGATCTTTTGAATGCATCAACTTAAAAATTGAAAAATTTATTTATCAAATCATAAAGCATCAGTTATGTGGAAAACAAACTTAAGTTGTTGAACTTGGCTTATATTGTTTATTGAATTTTACTTAGAGCTAAAAAAACAATTTCTTTGTTGTGATTCTGTGAAGGAAACTGAATGTAGGAGATTTTTTTGGTTGGTGAATTTTCAGTAATGATAAGGTGTTATGTGCATATTGCACATACATACATTCTTTAACAGGGAACTCAATCAAAACTTTTCAATTGCAGATTAAGGGCTGGATGGGAAATGAGGGTGCTCATCATTTGGATCTTTCCACTCTCTGCATTTGTTAAGGAAAAGTGAAAAATACACACGTACAAATTAAAGTTATGTTTGGACCTATAATACAACTTTATTTTACTTTTGAAGAAAGGTTATTTAATGTGGAATTGTAGTATTATGGTGCTGTAAATCACAATTAGAATTTTACATATAGATTATCTTCTAGATTTTTTTTAAGATAATATAAAAAGTCTCTCATAATATTTTGTGCTTGAAAAAACTGATAATTAAGAAGGGAAAAACGATTTAATTTTTAATCCATACCAATCACATTACTCTCAACTGTTTCATTCTTTTGAAACTTTTTGCTAGATTATACTTTCATAAATTTTTTTGTTATTCATCTTAATTAGATGTGTGGGTTACTTGTTTATGTTATTCATTTGTTTCATTTTACTTGAATAGCTCAAAGCTATGAACTAGTTAGAATTCAAATTGGGATTGATGACTTCAATACACACATATTTACTTATTAATTATTGTTAATTGGGAGAGAGAAATTTTGATATGATTTGTGAATATACATATGAAGATTTGATTATTTTCTCTGATTTCTGGCTTTTCTGATCTCTGTGAATTTGTGTTCGAGAAATATATCTATTGATTCTTTTGCTTCCACTGAAAATGTCAAAAGTCTTGTCGTTTTCATTGTTTTGTAGTTATGATTCTCATTTACCTCTACATTCAAAAAAAATAGCTTGTGAAATTTTCTTTGCTTTGGATTTTCATAAATTCTTTTGTTTCTTTCATATTTATGGAGTGTGAGAACTTGGACTACATCAGGGAGTTTGATGATATGCTTATAGACAGAAAGCTAGTGAGAGAAAGGCATGAGGTTTTCTTTTTAGGTTGACTTGAATTGTATTTTACCATCTTTTAATATAAGTATAACAGGGTGAATAGTTGATATTAGAGGCATGACCTTTTATTGATTTATGTTGATCTTTTCCTTTTTGTCAGTACCCTTTAATTTTTGTCCAGCTTGATGTAAATTGCAAATCCTGTTTGAAAACTTGCCGATCAGTTATAACTTCACCGGTTGCTCAGGTTCATTCTCTAAGTGTTTTGTAGAATTTTAATGGTTAGATTTTTAACAATTATTTCCTAGTTCATGATAGGTAGAAAGTCATATTAATTGGCATTGAGTATTTTACAGAAAGGAAATTGTGCTGCTTCCTTTTGCTAATTTAGGTTTTGTTATGAAACCTTTACAATTGAAAGGTACAAGTTTGTTAGTCTGCAGCAACATGTGAACAACTTGAGACTTATACATAAACTAGGGTAAGAATTATTCTTTGGGAACTGTTTTTTTTTTTGCTGGTTATATCATAAATTTTTCATTTTTATTGTATTATACATTTTTTTATTTGTTATATAATAATTATGGTTTATTATTTGTAATTATTGCTAGATTTAAATAATATAATAATAATAATAATAATAATACACACAATAATTATTAATATTAAAATAAAATCGTTGTTTAAGAATTATAATGTTCTATGATTATTTTAAATAATTATTTAAAAAACAACATATTTAGCGACAATGGTGTTTATAGAGTATAAACACATGGAGCATGCATGTTCCATTTATTGGAGGCTTACGTTGCAGATCTTTATGGAGTTAATATTCGACCTGTTGCACCATTTAGGAGCATAAGCAGAAGACAGTATTATGATCATGCACTGATCAATACACCATTGCTTGCCCGATGGGCTACTATTAGAGGTAATGCTAGTGAAATTAAAAGAAACAAATTGCATTTTGTGTTATGCTATGAATTTGTTGTTGAAATGTGGCAATCCCACATCGGAAAGAAAGTTCTTTTTCCATAATAACATTAGTCTATAAAAAAGACTTCATATTTTCTTAATAAATCATTCCAAACACCAATCTCTTACTTCTAAGATTAGTTGTATTTTCTCTCTTTCTTGTAATATTTCACTTTGTAATATTTCTTTGAAATAGTGAAATATTATTTTAGTAGTGTCTGAGGACATAGACATAATTGGCCAAATCTCGTTAAATTCTGGTATTCTCTTTATTATCTATTTAATAGCTATTGTCGGATCATTTTTTTTAGTGATATATTGTGCTTTAAATTATCTGAGAAAAATTCTATCACCAAGATTTTAAGAGTCTAAGGAAGTTAGCTTTTAAGGGAGATCATTTGTGACTCCACCAACTACCTGAGAATTTTTCTTTGTCTTAATAGTTGACACAATTATTCATTTTGATGGAAACTAACCCAATTTCCACAACAATTGGTATCAGAGCCAAGGTTACTGAGTTATATGCTCTGTGGTTGCGGCATAAGCTGATCTTCCACATCAGAAAGGTTTCCTTGGATTCTTGGGTATTCCACATTTGAAAGTAATTAAATAGTCTTAAAGAAGAAATGGCAAGAGACGAACAAAAATCTATGATGGACACAACAACTTCTACTTTATCAATTTTGGCAAGAATTGCTGTGGAAAATATGAGAATTGCAGTGGAGATTTTTGATGGTACAGTCCATTTCGATATGTGGCAAGGTGAAGTTCTAGACACCTTATTTCTGCAAGGCTTAGACATTACCATTGAGGGAGAAAAGCCAGAAGGTCCAGATGAGAAGGAATGGAAGACAATCAATCGTTTGGCATGTAGTACAATTTGATCGTGCCTATCCAGAGAGCAGAAGTATGCTTTTTGTAAAGAAACTTCTGCAAGTAAATTATGGAAGGCACTAGAGAAAAAATTCTTGAAAAAGAGCAGTCAAAATAAGCTCCATATGAAGAAAAGGTTGTTCAGATTCATATATGTTCCTTGTATCACGATGAATGATCACATCACTAATTTTAATCAACTTGTAGCAGATCTGATGAATTTGGATATGACTTTTGAAGATGAAGATCTGGCCCTAATGTTGTTGGGATCCCTTCCTGAGGAGTTTGAGTTTCTAGAAACTACTCTACTCTATGGGAAAGCTAAGGTGTCTCTTAGTGAAGTATGTGCTGCACTATACAACTATGAATTAAGGAGAAAAGACAAGAAAGATAGCACTAATGGAGCAACAGAAGCTTTAATAGTAAGAGGGCGTTCAAAAAATAAGAACAGGGGAAAGAAAGACAGATCAAACTCCAGAGTGGGCAAAGATGAATGTGTCTTTTGTCGAGAAAATGGGCACTGGAAGAAAGATTGTCCTAAGTTGAGAAGCAAATCTGGAAAAGGTAACATTGTTGCAGATTCAAATGTAGCTGAATATGATGATTCAGACTTTTCATTAGCATTGATGTCATCAATAAGTAGTTCGACTGCTTGGATCCTGGATTCAGACTGTAGCCACCACATGTGTCCCAATTGGGAATAGTTTTTCAATTTTAAAGAAATCGAAGGTGGAGTTGTCTATACAATAAATGACAGCCCTTGTAAAACAACTGGATTTGGTTCTGTCTAGTTAAGGAATCATGATGGATCAATCAGAACTCTTACAGACGTAAGATATGTGTCCAGTCTGACGAAAAACCTCATTTCTATGAGAATCCTTGGGAGAAAGAGTTATATCTTGAGCACTTATGGTGATGAAAGGAATTCAAAGGAGCAACAACTTGTATTACTATGAAGGAAATATAGTCATTGGAACAACAACAGTTTCTAGTGATGACTAGAAGCTAGAAACAACCAGATTGTGGCATATGCACTTAGGGCATGCAGGTGAAAAATCCTTGAAACTTCAGGCAAATCAAGGATTATTGCAAGGAGTACGAACCTGCAAATTAGACTTCTGTGAGCATTGCATCAAAGGGAAGCAGGCGAGAGTGAAGTTTGGCACTATAATCCATGATACTAAGGGTATTTTGGATTATGTTCACTCAGATGTATGGGGTCCTTCCAAAACTGCTTCTATGAAAGGTAAACATTACTATGTTACCTTTGTTAATGATTATTCAAGAAGAGTATTGGTGTATACAATGAAGACAAATGATGAAGTTTTGAGAGTTTTTCTCATATGAAAAAAGATGGTGGAAACTCAGACGGGCAGAAAGATCAAGTGTCTTCGAACAGACAATGGCAGAGAGTACACAAGTGATCCCTTCATGAAAGTTTGTAGAAATGAAGGAATTGTTCGACATTTCACTATCAGAAATACACCACAATAGAATGGGGTGGCTGAATGCATGAACCGAACTCTACTGGTGAAAGTTCAATGTATGTTGTCTAATGTTGGATTAGGCAGACAGTTTTGGGTTGAGGCTATAACATACTCTTGTCTTCTCATTAATCGTTTGCCATCAACTGCTATCAATGGCAAAACACATTTGGATGTGTGGTATGGAAAACTTGCTACAGATTATAATTCCTTACATGTGTTTGGTTCCACTGCATACTATCATGTTAAGGAATCAAATTAGATCCAATGACAAAGAAAGCTATCTTTATGGGGATATCCTCTAGTATCAAAGGATATCGTCTATGGTGCCTAGAGACGAAGAAAATAATCTTTAGTAGAGATGTTACCTTTGATGAGTCTATCGTGTTAAAAAAGGTAATAGAGGAGTAGACAGATGGTTCTCCACAGCAGGTGGAGGGAACTCCCAAACATGTGGAGTTTGATAGAAGAAGAATTATTGATCCAACAATTGTAAAGTCTGATAAAATTACTCCTACAGTAGAAGAGGAGATAATGGTAAAAAATGGATCAGATGAGGAAGTAGAGGTTTCAGCATAAGAACCTCCTTAGCAACTTAAGCCAATTGCACTACGAAAGCTGAAAAGGAATATTAAAAAACCTGATCGACTTGAAGATATGACTAATTACACATCTTCAATAGATGATGAGATTCCTTCCACTTATTGTGAAACTATTCAAAGCTTTTAAGAAGAAAAATGGAGAAAGGCTATGAAAGAAGAGATGCAGTCCCTTAAAAAGAATCAAACATGAAAGCTAGCAAGTCTGCCAAAGCAAAAGAAAGTGATTGGTTGTAAATGGGTTTATGCAAAGAAAGAAGAATTTTTCTGATAAGAATGATATTCGCTACAAGACAAGATTGGTGGCTAAAGGCTTCACTCAGAATGAGGGAATTGATTATAATGAAGTGTTTTCTCCAGTTGTAAAACATTCCTCCATTAGAATACTGTTGGTCTTGGTAGCACAGTTGGATCAGGAACTAGTTCAGCTGGATGTAAAAACTGCATTTTTACATGGAGATTTAGAAGAAGAAATCTACATGACTCAACCAGAAGAATTTAAAGTTGTTGGAAAAGAAAATTTGGTGTGCAAGTTGAGCAAATCGTTATATGGATTGAAGCAATCTCCAAGATAGTGGTACAAACGATTTGACAAGTTTATGATAAGGCAGAAATACACAAGAAGTAAATATGATTATTGTGTATATTTTTGCAAGCTACGGGATGGTTCCTTTATCTATCTTCTCCTTTATGTTGATGATATGTTGATAGCTTCGAAAAATGAAGGAGAGATTCAGAAGTTAAAAGCTCAACTAAATCAGGAATTTGAAATGAAGAATTTAAGAGAAGCTAAGAAGATTCTCGGTATGGTGATATGTAAAGATAGAAAATTGGGGAGACTTTGTTTGACTCAAAAACAATATCTGAGAAAGGTACTAAAATATTTTGGGATCAATGAGAAGACAAAACCAGTTAGTACTCCACTTGCTCCTCATTTTAAGCTTAGTGCATATTTATCTCTAAAAAGTGATGAAGAGCGAGAATACATGTCAAAGGTTCCATATGCAAATGCTGTTGGTAGCTTGATGTATGCAATGGTGTGTACGAGGCCTGACATTTCACAAGTAGTTGGAGTTGTGAGCAGGTACATGCATGATCCTGGTAAACGACATTGGCAAGCTGTGAAATGGATTCTGCTGTATATACAGAATACTGCAGATGTTGGTATAATGTTTGAGTGGGATGAAAAAATTGGTTAGTATATAGTTGGATATTGTGATTCCGACTATGCAGATGATTTAGACAAATGTTGATCTACTACCGGTTATGTGTTCACACTTGCAAAGGCACCGGTTAGTTGGAAGTCCACCTTGCAGTCAACAATTGCTTTGTCTACAACAGAGGCAGAGTACATGGCAGCTTCAAAAGCTGTTAAGAAGGCAATTTGGCTTCAGGGGTTATTGAATGACTTGGGAATTGGTCAAAAGCATGTCAAAGTGCATTGTGATAGTCAAAGTGCTATTTGTATAGCAAAAATCAAGTTTATCATATAAGGACGAAGCATATTGATGTTCAACATCATTTTGTATGAGAAATGCTTGAAGATGGTGGGATACTAATTCAGAAGATTCCGACTACTGAAAATTCCGCAGATATGGCAACAAAAGTTACGACATGCGTCAAGTTCCAACATTGTTTGGACTTGATAAATGTTCTCATAATTTGAAATTGGGCGTTTTAAAGCGCATTTGGAGATATTATTGAAATTTGTAAAGAGAATGTTTGTTTGGAATTGTGAGATCGCCAATGTGGAGATTTGTTGAAATGTGGCAATCCCACATCGGAAAGAAGTTCTTTTTCCACAATAACATTAGCCTATAAAAAAGACTTCATATTCTCTTAACAAATCATCCCAAATACCAATCCCTTACTTATAAGATTGGTTATATTTTCTATCTCTTTTGTAATATTTCACTTTGTAATATTTCTTTAAAATAAAAAAATATTATTTTAGTAGTATCCGAGGACGTAGGCATAATTGGCCGAATCTTGTTAAATTCTAGTATTCTCTTTATTGTCTATTTAATATCTATTGTCGGGTCATTTCTTTTAGTGATATATTGTGCTTTAAATTATCTAAGAAAAATTATGTCACGAAGAGTTTAAAAGTTTAAGGAAGTTGGTTTTTAAGGGAGACCATTTGTGATTCCACCAACTACCTGAGAATTTTTCTTTGTCTTAATTTTTGGCACAATTATTTATTTTGGTGGAAAATAACCTGATTTCCACAACATTTGTGAGTAAGATGTTTTCCATGAAGAAACACACTTTGCTTTATTTAGTCACTAGCATATTAAATAAGTAGGGCTTGGTTGACTCACACTTGATATAAGAGTTTATCCGGAAGTAAGTGCATTTTAAAAATAGGAAAACAAAAGGTACTGAATTTTCAAACTTGTGGATTGTAGTAGTATTTTTTGTTGTTGCAATCGAGTTTGGCAAATAGAGATCATAGTATAAGAGTTGTCACTGATGGATCACTATAAACTAAGGAATATAGTAGGAAACAGGGATTTGGGTCCTATGAGCATGATAAAATGTGAGAGATTAGTTAGGTTGGTTCAGTATTAATAAAATAGTTCTGCATCAATATGGAATATGATATAGGAAATAGTAAGCGAAAAACACAGAACTTCCTAGCTCAAAGTACCAAACTTCTTCCTAACATCCGTATGTGCTTATATTATAAATGCTTCACATCTGAGATCATTGTATATATATTTTTATGCACGTCTTTTTAAGAATGAATCCATATGATTTAGGAATGGCTGCTTGTGTTTGTCGAAAGTGGAGATATGCACTTCACAACCCAGTATTCTGGTGAAATGCTGGCTTAAAGGTTTGGCAAGTGTATCTCATGTAATTTAATAAAGTCCACACCCTAACTAAGAAAAAAATTGAAAAAATAAAATTGAAACACTAAAATAATTCAAATAAAAAAATAAATTAATTGAACAATAGATGTAAATTTTATTTTTAACTTTTTTATTTTATTAATAATGAATTATAAATTGACAAATAATACTTAAGATTGCAATCTGTTCAATTATCTCATGTTATGTCGTTGGTGTTATGGGAGGAAAACACATCTCTAGGATACCATGATGGAGAGATCTATAACGGAAATCTGGCAGATCTCTCCCCCAGGATCTAATACATGCTATTTAGAATACAAAACAAAATGAGTTTAATTGAGAAAGAGGAAGATGTGTACCTGATTTGGCCGAATCCATCGTCTTAGAAACGATCCAAGAAGTTTTTGCACCAATATTTTCTCTCGTTTTCTAACTCCAGAATGATGGAATTCGTATCTCGTGATTTTCCTTATCCTCTATCCTACTTTATATAGAGGAGCTTAATCATCAGGGTTAGCAACAAGAGAGACTTAGCTCACCGGTATATAATAATTATGGGCTATCCATCATACCCATATTATTATCTGAGCTCACATTAATTGTCACACACTTAATTAATAAATGAAGTCATGCCTAAATTAAGAATTGATGAAATTCTTAAGGCCCTTTATTTGTAATTTGTCCTGATATCTCAATTAAAAACCCATAAATATAAGATATTAAAATAAAATATCTTACATTCTCCCACTTGGGCGTATTAATTGAGAACATATTACAAAAGACTTCACATTCCCGCTCGATTCAATAAGATTATCAATATAGGACCATGGCGGAAATCACATAATCAAGAATATGACATCTTCCATAGTCACATATGCTAAGAACCCTATCAATCGTAATGAGCAACAGTGTGGTAATGTGGTAAGAATTATTCAACACTAACTTTATGATTAAAACTTTATGTGTTGATTTTCTTATCAGCCCAATTTCTTATCTTTATGTAACACAGTTACTCATAAGAAATCTTTTATTACTTCAAATTGAAGTCTGTATGTCTTAAAAACTTTATATATCGAGATACTTTATGTGTCACAAGACATACACCCAAGGCTATAAATAGCAATGCCCCAAGCCTTCGCTTAAGATGACACTAATCTTAAGACTTTCAAACATTTAATATGATATATCACATAATATTTTCCAATGAAAATATAACAATGTATTGATAATCATCAGAAATACAATAATGTACATTTATACCAATGTATAAAGTACTTACAAACATTACATAAAGTAATATAAAATCCTCCCACTAATCCAAGGGATCAAAACTAGACTTTAGACCCATACTGATGACATGTCTCACATAAATATTGGGTCGAAGTCCCTTAGTAAGAGGATCTGCTATCATATCTTATGTACTGATATGATCCACCTCAACATCACATTTCTTTATCAGCTCTTTCAATGTCAAATATTTGACTTCCATATGCTTAGACCCAATGATATTCTTGTTGTTGAAGATTATCACAATACAACTTTATGGGTCTGTCAATGGAATCAACAATTGACATTTCTGCAATGAGATTCCGTAGCCATACAGCCTGTGTGGTTGCACCATAACATGCTACAAACTCAGTCTGCATCGTGGAAGAAGAGATTAAGGATTGTTTAACACTTTTCCAAGATACAGCTCCACCAGCCAGCATAAAAACATAACCTGATGTGGATTTTCTATCATCTGAGCAACCAGCAAAATCAGAATTTGTATAGCCAGTTAACTCTAGATGCTCAACCTTTTTGTATGTTAAGATATAATCACTAGTCCTCTTAAGGTATCTCAAAACTCTTTTAGCCGCAGTCCAATGGTCCATTCCAGGATTAGATTGATATCTACCCAGAATACCAACTGCAAATGCAATGTCCGGCCTAGTGCAAACTTAAGCATACATCAAGCTTCTTACTACACTAGCATATGACACTGCTTTCATTGATTCTCTCTCAACCTCATTCTTAGGACATTGTGCCAAGCTTAATTTATCACCTTTAGCAATTGGCACATCCCAAGATTTCCATTCATGCATATTGAATTTCTTCAATATCCTCTCTATGTATGCCTTCTGAGAGAGACCTAAAAGGTTTTGAGATATATTCCTTAAGATTTCAATTCCCATAACAAAAGATGCTTCTCTAAGATCTTTCATATCAAAATGTTTAGATAACAACTGCTTAACCTCATGCAGTGTACCTAAATCATTACATGCAAGCAAAATATCATCTACATATAATATCAGAAAGATACATTTGCTCCCACTGATCTTGAGATATATGCATATATCAACTTTGCATTCAACAAAACCTAAAGAAGTGATTACATCATCAAATTTTAAGCACCACTGTCATGAGGCCTGTTTCAAACCATAAATAGACTTTTTAAGTCTACAGACAAAATGGTCTTTACCATCTTCATGAAAACCTTTAGGTTGTTCCATATAGACCTACTCGTTTAATTCTCCATTTAGGAATGCGGTTTTAACATCCATCTGATGTAGCTCTAAATCAAAATGAGCTACTAGTGCCATAATTACTCTAAATGTATCCTTAGAGGATACAGGAGAAAATGTTTCACTGTAATTAATTCCTCCTATCTGAGTAAATCATTTGGCAACTAATCTGCCTTTAAACCTCTCAATATTCCCTTTGGAGTCTTTCTTGGTCTTATAGATCCATTTACAGCCAATAGGTCTACAACCTTCAGGTAATTCAACAAGCTCCCACATACCATTACAATCCATAGATTGCATTTCATCTCTCATTGCTTTCCACCATAGATATGATTGGGTACTAGAAATAGCTTCCTCAAATGTTACAGGATCAGAAACATGACCAATGTCATAATCACTCTCTCCTAGATAGACCACATAATCAGATGGAATAGTAGATTTCCTTTCCCTAGTAGACCTTCTGAGAGGAATCTGTGCAACTGCACCCTGTGATGATGAAGCCTCATTAAACTGTACAGGCTCATCCCTAAATACTGGATTAATCCCAGGTGTAGGAACCAACATTGCAGGTTGCTTGGGAACTGGTATATGTATAAGCTTAGTCTGTTGTTCCTTACTAGTGATCTTAGAGTGTTCATACTGATCAGCTATATCAAATTCTAAAAATTTAGCTGTTTGTGATTCTACAATTCTAGAACCCCCTTCTCTACAATAAAATTTGTAGCCTTTAGAATGATCTGGGTATCCGATAAAATAGCAACGAGTAGATCTAGATTGCAATTTACCTTCAGTAGGATTATAAAGATGTACTTGTGAAGGACAATCCCAAACACGGAGGTGTCTTAAGCTAGGTTTCCTATTAGTCCACAGTTCAAACGACGTTCTAGCCACAGACTTATTGGGTACTCTATTGAGGATATATAATGTCGTTTTAATAGCATCACCCCATAAAAATTTTGGGAGATTAGATCTTGACATCATGCTTCTAACCATTTCATTTAAGGTGCGATTCTGCCTTTCAGCCACACCATTCTGTTCAGGAGTTTCCGGCATACTAAACTGATCTACTATTCCACAGTCCTCCAAGTATTTGGCAAAAGGACCTTTTAATTGTTCTGTTATACTGTATTTGCCATAATACTCACCACCCCGATCAGACCTAACAATCTTGATAACTGCATTTGAATTAAGAGTTATATTAACAACTCCATCTTTAAATACAAAAGCATAGCCAATTTTGTCTAATTCAGAAACAGATACCAAGTTCCGTCTAAAAGATGGTATGAACAATACATTAGATAAAAATATTTTATAACCATTATCTAAGTTCAAACAAACATTTCCAACTAGTTGAACATCAATCGTAGTATTATTGCCAACTGTGAGCATTAACTCTTCTTTATTTGGCTTCCTTATGTTTGTGAATCCCTGTAATGTGAAGGCAAATGTTTAGTCACTCCACTATCAAGCCATCAAGAACTGGATATGAAATCACCTAAATTAGATTCACAAATAACAAAACCAAAAGAGTTACCTGTAGGCTCACGCTTTTCTAAACAAGCTTTATATTTAAGACAATCCGCCTTTTTATGACTTTTTTTTTTGCAAAAGAAATATTTAAATTTCTTTTTCTCTATGCCTTTAAGATCACCCACAACACTAGATCGGGAAGACTCATGTCCCTAAACATAAAAAGAAGCATTAGTCTTAGCTTTCTTACCTTTCAGTTTACCTTTATGATGAGGTCTGGATACAAGAAGTGCGACACTAGATTGTCTCGCCTTTAGCTTCTCTTCCTCAGCTACGCAAACAGCAATGAAAGCATTGACAGTCCAAGGATCCTCCCTAGAGTTGTAAGCCGTAATAAGCATTTCAAACTCAGAAGGTAGAGTATTGAGAGCTTGATGCACAATACAAGCATCAGGGAGAATGATGTCAAAACTCTTTAACTCATTATGTATGTGGACCATCTTTAAAATGTACTCCCTAACACCTCCAAGTCCGTTATACTTCATAGAGTATAACTGTTTCAGAAGGTTACCAATCTTAGCATTGATTGACACTTTATAATGCTGAGATAATGCTGTAAGAAACTCTTTCGCTATATGTGTCTCAGGAAGACCGCTCAACATATGCTCTGAAATTGACCTTTTAAGGGTTAAATAGCACATGTGGTTCCTCTTATACCAGGTTGAGTATAACTCTTTTTCCACATCAGTACTCTCAGGAGTTAAGTCAGTTGGTTTAGGAGTAGTAATGGCAAGATCAATATCTGCCAACTCCATAGCCATTTCAACATCTCTTTTCCACTTCTTGAAATTAGAAGCTGATAATGTTTGAAATATAACAGTGCAGTTATTGATTGAGAAGGTGACTGAAAAATTAACAATGTAATACTTTAGTTCCAGACAATAATAATACTCAAAGCCATAAAAGAGTATTAATCCGAAGAATTTCAGCACATCATTATATAATCACCTTTGGGCAGAAAATATAACATGCAATAGATAATTCTTCAATATAAAAACGATCTAGGAATTTACACAGTCTTTGCAAATTTAAACACCTTTGGGCAGAATAAATCACTCAGACCAGTTCATTCCTAATCAAATGTCTTATATTATCATCTCAAAATTTGAATTTATAATAAACACCTTTGGGCTGAATAATTATAAACCAAATTTGAGACATCCCTAAAACATATAAGTCTATATATTTCTTAAAATCTCAACTAAAAATGTCACTTTGACAACTACATTTTAGCCAATTTTAAAAGAAATACTTATATCGGGATGCACCTTATTTATTGTCTTGTAAAATATAATTTTTCATTCCTTATGGACATGGGGCTTAAATGTCTCGAAAAATTATGATCACAAAAATAAAATTACATCGTCAATTTTACCTGAGAAAAATTAATTCCATATGTGACATTTTATGCCAATGCATAAATTAAAATACATTATGAGATAACAATTTATCTCTAAAATGTCATAATTTTTCTCAATTATGGCTTTTAAAAATTAATTTAGAAAATCTAAATTAATTCCAGAAGAAATTGGGTCAAAATAGCCTTATGGAGTGAAAAATCATGAATTAGGGACTTAATTGAAAACATCATAAAGTTCAGGGGCACATTCGGAAAACTGGAAAGAGGGTAGAGCGGTGCGCGCGTGCATTGCATGCGCCTGACGCGCCTGCGCGTGTATCACACTCACATGCAGCTGTCACTCTGGCGCGTGTACAGCTCCACAGTCCACCTCCCCTGACACGCCAACGCGCACCTCTGGTGCATGTAATACACGCGTCAGACACAATCCTTCCCAGCTCCACCGCGTGACACGCGCGCCTCTAGCGCGTGTATCACACGCGTCGGTCGTCTTCCTCCTCCTGACCTGCAATTTTTCTTCTTTAATTTTCCCAAAAAATTCAATTCACTCCTAAACCTGAAATTTCTTCAAATTTTTGCTTTAAATCAACATGTAACAATATATTATTATGATTTTGTTAAGAAACATTTACCGAAAAGGAATAAAATCAGAGAATCAAGCATGTGATTAACCAAATCAAAAATTCCTCAAAAACTCAATTAAACTCCATTTTTCTCTAGATCCTTATGAGAAAAACTCAAATATGGTTCTAAAAACATGTATTTAGGCTCTGATACCACTTGTTGGAGAGATCTATAGTAGAAATCTGGCAGATCGCTCCCCCAGGATCTAATACATGCTATCTAGAACACAAAACAAAATGAGTTTAATTGAGAAAGAGGAAGATGTGTAACTAATTTGGTTGAATCCATCGTTTTAGAAACGATCCGAGAAGTTTTTTCACCAAGATCTTCTCTCGTTTTCTAATCCCAGAATGATGAAATTCTTATCTCGTGATTGTCCTTATCATCTATCCTATTTTATATAGAGGAGTTTAATCATCAGAGTTAGCAACAAGAGAGACTTAACTCACCGGTATATAATAATTATGGGCTATCCATCATACCCATATTATTATCTGAGCCCACATTAATTCTCACACACTTAATTAATAAATGAAGTCATGCCTAAATTAAGAATTGATCAAATTCTTGAGACCCTTTATTTGTAATTTGTCATGATATCTCAATTAAAAGCCCATAAATATAAGATATTAAAATAAAATATCTTACATACCAAGCAGACAATGCCTGCCATCTGCTCTTCTGATTGACTTTTGGTATTTGACAGACTTATTAGGGACTAGCTTTTTTGAGTTGATTTAAATGCTTGCTGTGGATTATGAGTCTAACTTGCTCAACTCAATCTGTTTTATAAATTTTTGTTTTGCAGTGGAAGTTAATTCATAATCTTATACATAGGACTCTTAAAATCAAATGAAGAAAATATAATAAACTAGGCAAAAAAGAAAAGAGAAAAAGAAAAAAAAAAGAGTAAAGTTGAAAATTACAAAGAGAAAAAGCGTAAACAAAATTAGAAGGGAGTTAAACATGTCATTTTTTTAATAACAAAAATGATATATATATATATATATATATATATATATATATATATATATATATATATATATATATATATATATGATGTAATTTTCTCTTTATTAATTTTTGAACGGAGTTTGAATAAACTATTCAAGCTGGCTCAGCCCATATAAAAGGGCCCAATGCATACCATCTCAAAAATATAATAATTTTTGAAATTTTTATTTTTCATTCTTGAGATTTTTTTTTGTTGATATTTTGATGTGTAAGATTCTTGACAATTTCTTGTGCTGCCTAATTAAAATATGTATTTTGTTCATTTTCTTATCACAACATGAAATTTTATTGAAAAGTAACATGTACTTTATAAAGATAAATACATTCTACTCCTTTACAAGATATGCATATCAATTAAAGAAGTTAATTTTTTAAAAAATTATTATATGCATAAAGATATTATAGATGTGTTTTTAAGCATGTGAATTCCAATTAAAATGATCATAGAGTTTGAAATTTAGTGGTTAACTTGGCTAGAAATGCGTCTAGGCCTAACTATACTATAGTTTACAGAGCTAGGAAATTTGCCTAGTTATTTAAAATATATTCCTACCATAATGCTTTGTTTTTTCCTTCCAATTCTTCTTAGGTTTGCAAAAGAAATCATTGTCATTAATCGATAAAACTAAATAGTTAATTCAATCCTTTCCAACAAAATTAAGCAACTTACTTAATATTAACTTTTATTTGAGCACTCAATATGTATCGTACATAGTTAATCCTATTGTATTGCTAACTTCAGTATATATATATATGAGCATGAAGAGTTTGATTGGTCAAAATTCTACTTAAATCTCACAAACAACTCTTTCTTCAAGGAGTGGCAGTGTTGTCTGTGTTCAAGATATCCTATTCTATAGGTAGCTACACATTAAAATTATTTAATTTATCTATTTCTTTGTATATTGTTACACTTGTTCATATCTTGTACACTAGTATATATAAAGCTTGACCTATATGTGCAATTAATTTTCCAGCAATACAAACAATATCAAATTTCCTCATTTTTAATATGGTATCAAAGCAAGGTTCATATTAATTATTGGGTCTTTATTGTAATATCCAGTAATTAGGGCCTATAAGTTGTGTTGATATAGAGAGGATGGGTAGATGGTGTTTTAAAAAGGTTAAGTTATTTGATAAAAGAGTTTTTATGTCTGTAAATGGGTATTCATGTTTGTGAGTGTTGTGTTTGGATTCAAAATGACAAAGTTTAAATGAGATGGGGTCTTTTTAGAGTGAAGAAAATATTCATTCCCATGAATGGTTTAGCCATAGTCGTAAATGACAGTTCACACTCATGAAGGAATCTTCATGATGGTGAATGCAGGTCGACACTACATATGGACAACTACATTTTTGTCTCTTCTCTACTTCTTATCTCTACCATAAACCGCTCTCCCCCACCCTGGAACCCTTTCTGACACAAAAAAGACTTCTTCTCCACCTTCTTAACCTCTATTGAAGTAAACTTCCATTGTTGAGTAGGATAAAAACTTGGAAATCAAAGGATTTTAAAAGAGTTATTGTAAGGTGGTGATAGAACTTGGTTTTAGGTTGGTTATAGTTTGTTTTCTATTATAAGTATTTGATGAGGTAATGTTTTTGATGTTAGGTATTGTTAATGAGCAAGGAAACACAACACAAAAGGAGAGGCAAGCTTGAAGAAGCTCGAAGTTAGTTAAGGCTCATTTTTTATTAGAGGTATTTACATATTTGCATATTAATTTATTTTTCTTGCATTTTGGCATGTATTATATGTTGTAAATGCATAATAATAATATAAAGGCATGATAGTAATGAAAATGATATAATTGTTGTGAGATTATATGTTAAAATGCCATGGATGTTAACTATGAGAGTTAATAAGTTTAAAGTTGGCATTTTAGTATGATTTGGGGTTTAAATGTGTTTTAATGATGTTAAGTCATGTTTATGGTATGATACATATACTGAAATATTGATAGGAGAAATTGACATTGATCAATCTAAGAGCTTTTGAGTATGTTGCATGAATACTCAGTTTTGGCTCAGTTTCTACCTTTAAAATCCCATAATTCATGCCTATAACACAAGGCTTGTAATCGTGAATGCATGCAAAAAATTGAATTTCATGCCTATGAAATGCTTTCCTAGAGAATGTCCAGAACAGATAATAGATTTTCATATCTTGCTTCATGGCTAGGGAAGTTGTGAATGCATGAGTTCATGTCTATGAACAATTAGTCATAGTCGTGAATATCGATACCCATTTTGTCATGTTCAAATCCAGAATTTCACGGTTTGTTTTAGGGTCAAAAAGTTGTGAAACATAGTTTCATACCCGTGAAGGATATTTTACGTCCATGAATAATATGTATTTATATGTAGTAGTTTTTATATTTTGGTTTACGGATAAGACAACTGTGAAAGACATCTTCATGACAGTCAATGGGTATTCACCCCTGTGAAGCATAGTGTATTAACAATATTTTTTTATAATTTCGATGGAATATGATGAGTTTGATTTATCATATGCTATGAGTTATATGGATACATGATTAATCACATGGGTAATGGCAATGAGACAAAATACATGTGTGAATGCTATGAGCATGTAATGGGACAATGACTGTTAAAAGATAAGGAATATATTTTTAAATGCTCATTTCTCTAATCTATGATTTGGCGTAGGATAAATGACATGTCATTGAGAAGGTTATAGTACCATATGATATATTGATATAAGGACAAGATGACTTATGGTCGGTTGTGAGAGCCTTTGATCCTAGATGCTAACAATTATTATTGTTACTCAGTCAAGATAGTTTAAGTTTGAGTTGTGACCGCTCTTGACTTTAAGGGTTTGGATGAGCATATACAATTAGCGAATATGATGACTTAAGCTCAAGTTGTGCTCGCCCTCCTATTTCATAACCCACATTCGGATAGTTAGACTTAAAGTTTTGGGCGAAATTAATTAAAAAAATATATGATAAACTAGCCACATGGAAATTATATGTGAAATGTTAAGGTTTATATATTGGTTACTGATGTGGCTAAGATATGGTTGCGATATATTGGATATGGAAATGATTATAGATGCATATTTATATCTTTTATGTCTATGATACAAGTGGGCATGTTAATATGGAAAAATAGAATGCAACATCTAGAATGCAAGTTCCTATGCATGATTACAAGCTAAATAATATGAATATAACATAATGATGATATGATATGACATGATAGTATATGAAATTTTTATGCATATATGTACCACTAAACATTAGGTTTATCATGCCTGTTAGTTTAAACTCTGATTGACATGTGCATTTTACAACCGAATGCCCTGGATTGACAAAAAACCAAAGGCTATTGTGACCGAAACAGAGGCCATACATTTAATGTTTAAGTTCAAACTATATGCAAGTGACAAAACTAGTCATGAATATGTGATGTTAAGTTTAGCATGAAAATAAAAAAAAATGACTAAATCAAAAAATTTGCGATTTTCACTCTCCTAACGATTCACGAACTAAGAATACTGGGACGTAGGATATTTTGAGCCAAGTTCACCAATATAATTATACGTCAAAACTCTAGTGTTCACAATCTAGATTGAAGAAATAAAATTTAGGGTCCGATTTTGTTGGAATAAAAGAAAATGTGATTTTTCATTTAAGTGCGCGAATCGCGAAACTGAAAACAATATTCCGAAGTATAAATTATAACGAGAATTTCAATATATTTAATTGTGGAAAACTAATTAGTTTGGGGCTTGAAATTAAAAAATTAAAATTTAGATGTGGTTTAATTTGAGAAGAAAATTTTATTCCGGTGTAAAAATTAGTGCAATTAAATTAAGTGATGGATATAATTAATATTTAATGGGAAATTTAATGGAGTATGTAATTGGAAAAAATTATAAGTAAATAGGAGAAATTTAAGAAGAAAGGAAAGTTTAGGGATCAAATAGGACAAATGCCATGATTAACAGATAATAAATTTAATCACTTATTGCATGGACGCCACCTAGCCTTACAATTATTTAATTAACTCTTAATTTAAATATAAAAGAAACCCATTTCCAGATGATTATATTTTTCTCAATTTGCTTCCTTCAACATAAGCCAAACCAAAACCCAAGGGAAGAAATCAAGCGGGTCTCTCGACCATGGTGGGGGATTGAAGAGATCAAGAAAAATTTGGCATGGAAGAAGATTAATCAAGTAGAGAGAATTTTAACCAGCTAAAGTGAAAGAAAAATTCAAGAAAAACTGAAAGGGAAAAGTGTTGGGTGAGCTTCGACCAAAAATGAAACAAAAAGTGAGTGTGTTCTTTAACCCCTTAATGCCCTCCCTTTATTTGCCGGGAATTCCAGCCCTCTTCTTTTCTTTAAAATTCTGGAATTTAAGTTGAAAACGGATTAAAAAGGGGCTTAAGGATTATGTTAAGAGTTAGGAGAAGTTCGTGGAAATTGAAAGGGTTTGAGATAGGCATAAAAGGAAGGCTTGAAGAGAAATGAAAGAGGTGAAAACCAAAATTAGTTAGCCCTCAAAGTGGAGAGGCCGTGACCAACAAAAAGGGAGTTAAAAACCTTAATTAATTAAGCTTAAACAATAATAAGGTTAACAAAAATGTAAACTTGTCAACTTGATTAATGTTGCTTTTTGTTAATTTAATAGTTCAACTTATCTTTGGTCCGAGACTTTAAAAAAAAAAAGATAATAAATAAATACTATTGAATTGGCTAAACTTGAATTTATTGTACGTATAGAATTTATGATGAATGAAATTTGGTTGACTTAAGTTAAATGATGGTGCAATTATGTGAATGCATTTGGAATTGGAAAAGAGAACAAACAACCCTCAAACATGCATGTATAGCAACTTTAAAAGGGAAAATTACTAAAAATCAAGGATCGTCTGATTTGTTTTACTAAGGAAAAGCTTGCTTTGTTTTGTAAGATATGTATGAAATATATGTGACTCTAAAATGGAAAAAAAAAAAAAAAGGACTTGTGATTGTTGTCTAAATTTGATGTTTGGCCGTGGCATGAAAGAAGGAATTGCGAGCTGGTAATTTGAGCTATAATTACATGAGCTTCTAGGGGTTGGAATCATGTACATAAATAAGAGAAAACAATAGAAAGAAATTAGAGAGTCGGCTAGGAGTATATGTGATGCTTATATGAATATATTAAAAAAAATTCATAGAATAATCTATATAGATAGATGTTATTTTAGAAGAATACAAAATAGAATGAGGCTTTGATTTTGAAACCATAGCTATATATGGAAGAAAATTGACTTTTCAAGGAACAATTAGTCCAAACCATGAGTTGAAAAGATTTGGGCTGCACGGTAGCATTTTAACCGAACCAAGAAGAAGTGTAGTAATTAATTAATTTCTTTTTTTAATTAAACTAAGGAATAAACAGAGGGATTATATATATATATATATATATATATATATATAATAAAAAATAAAAAACTAAATTAAGTGGAAAAGAATTAAAATTTATAGGATAACAAAATTTAATAATTAATGGATATTGTTAAAGTTTAAATAATTGAGGTAGATATATATTGAATTATTTTGTAAAGGTGTCACAGCCAAGGCAGGTGATGTATGCAATCCGAACTGAATTAAAATCTTGGCAGTTTTATAAGACAATAGTAATTTAAGGTTTAATAAAGGTAAATCAATGATTAATAGGTATGTAAATAACATAAGTAAACAAATTTAAGAAAACAAAAAGGTATAGCTAGAATTTAAGGTAAGTAAATAAAAGGAATATTATAATAGCTAAAGTTTAATTTTAAACCATACCTTGTTAAGTCATGATTTAAAATGAAATAATATCATGTTAGGCGTATCATCGAGTAGAAAGGCAATAGATGGCAAGGGAGGCAAGGCTGAAGTCTCAATGGTAGAATGAAAAGAGTAATGATCTGAACAATTTTCATTGTCAGTTTTGTGCAAAATTCTTATCCTTATAACCATGGAAATAAATATTAAAACATAAATATTAAATATATTTTTAGTGGTGAATAAATAATTATATGTATATATATATATATATCTTCAAATTTAATATTAAATGATTTTTATTTGAAATATGGATTATATATTGTATTTTTCATATCAAATAATTGTTGAAATTAAATACTATTTTGAATTTTAATAACTTATAATATTGACCATAGAGATATTTAAATTGATTTTTATATGAAGTTATATGGAAATGAACTATTAAAGGATTTTTAAATAGAATTTATTATGTTCTTTTCGGCAAATTTCGATTTTATTGTAGTTTGAGATTTTTATTTATGAATAGTGAAATATTGTTTTGGCTTGAAAAATGATATTGAGTATATTTTTATGGAATTTACAGCTTTTAACCCATGTAAGAACATGAACAGTGATTTAGGAATTGTTGGCATGCCAATATGGTAGAAACTTCATGACTTGTCTTGGTCATGAGAAGTATTGTATGAACCATGTAATTATCTTGTACTATACATATTATTTTATACATCGGTCCTGTAGTTATCTTGAATCAAATATTATTATTGTGTTATGTGGTTATCTTTGACCTTGAGATTTTTGGCACTTGACGGTACCTTTTGGTTCACTATGGGTAATTCTATAATGTGTTATATGGGCAAGAATATAATGAAATTTTTAAGTGATATATGATGTAATGTGTTATGAAAATTTTTGTATTATTGATGAGATGATTTTTTTTCATTATTTTAATTAAGAGATTATTGTTTTAGAAATGAGTTTTGAAATGAGAAATTTTCTTTGAATCATAATGATCTTATTAAATATATCGTTATGTTTTTACTATACAACTACTATTATAAGTCATATTTTAAATAATTATTACTATAAGATTTGCTCTACTGAGCTAAAACTCAATGTGAGAGTTATTTTTCTTTCACTCTTACGTACAAGTCGAAAGTTGAAAATCCAGTAATTCTACTAGAGAAGTACAATAGTAGCAGAAACAATGATAGTCATGTCATGCTCATAACTAAAATTTTCTTTTATGCATTAGATATGTTTTAAAATACATACATACCTAGGAAAACTTTAAGAAACACTTTGTCTCCCACTATGTATTCAATATCTCTCCTCTCGAGATCTATATATGACTTTTCCTTGTCTGAAATTGCCAACGATCCTAAATGATCCTTACTTTTTCTTCTATCTTTTGCACTAATTCTAGCCCAATTAGTTTTCTTTCATAAAGTTTGGTCCAACATAACAGTGTCTCACACTTTCTACTATAAAATGCCTCATAAGGAGTCATCTATATGCTAGACTGGTAACTGTTGTAGACAAACTCAATCAATGGTAGTTACTTATCCCAACTACTCTCCAACTCTATCATGTAACTCCTCATCTTGTCTCCTAAGATCTGTGCCACCATTTTAGACTGACTGTATATGTAATTAGAATAAATCAAACTCTATAAAGGGATATTAAAACATCATACTTTGACAACCTTATGAATTTTTAAAAAACTTTATTTAAATTACTTTAGTTACATCATGACCATGATGAATGTTTTAAATTCCAAATGAATTAAAATACGAGAGAAAACAAAATAAAATTTGACATTTTATTTAAATATTGTATTAGGCTTCAAATAGCCTCAAAGTTTATCATCATAATCTTGCAAAGGAAATACATGACTTTTTCAAACAAGAAATCAAAATAATTAACATTTTTGGTATATCATCTAACCCAAATGTATTATGTCCTGTGACTCTTCCTTCAAACTCCTATTATCTATCTGATACCAATTTGCATGTGAGAAACATTCATACGCTAAACAACTCATGCTTAATAGTGTGTGTATATATATATATATATATATATATATATATATATATATATATATATATATATATTATATGTGTGTGTACAATCATTGTTTACATTGTGTATACATAACACACTTAAATTCTCAATATGCTCTTTTATGTAAACAAAAACTTATCAACATGTGTTCATATACATGCATAACTAGTTTTATACATATTATGGATTATTACAGTGTCAACTTACTATATCCAAATATTTAATTATCACGATATACCTTTGTTTATACTTATCAAGTTTATTGGATTCTGCATGTAATATCATTCACTTATTAGTTAAATATAAACATTTCATCCTCATAACATTCACATTCTCATTTCTTAGATATCTTATAAGGATTACCATTTTCTAGTGTTTTAATCTAATACTCATATAACATAACCTTCATTCACTCTATTATTGAAACAAACAATATATATTACTCAAACTTAATTTCAACATATAATGCTTTTAACTCAATCATTTTAATATTTCACATTTTGTATATTGATTTACCTAATAACATCCTAAACTTGGACTAACTAGGATATGGGTTGGTTGACACAGCCTGAAATTTTGTCTATCGCTGGTTAAAGTAAGAATGTTTTGTCGCAGGCTTTGGTGAAAAGTATCATAATTGACTATTTATAGATACGGTATCATCTATACCTTTAATGAAGTGTCATCTATCTTGACGTTAGTCCTAAGTTAGATGTTATGGGCATTAATGATTGGATTCTCAAATCTTCATTTGTATTATCACATCATTCACAAATAGGCTTCATGAGCTTGAAATCAAACAACAATTATCTTAATCTTCATCAATTATACACCTTATCTAATTTGCATTTATTCCCTATTATATTTCATTTATAAACCTAAGCATTCGCATGTTTAGAAAACAAATAACATGTTATCATACTTTATTAACATATACTTAACATTAATTCAATTATAGTAATCTCATTCACACTTTTGTAAATTTAGAAACACACAATCTCATATTAATTTCAACTCAAGTTACTTTAATTGAATCTTCAAATTCTGGTTTTTGATAGTCTTAATGGTTGTGGCTTAAAGGTTCACGAGCGTGAACAAGGTCTTCATGGGTTGCCACCCATGAAACTGATCCTGGCTTTTCCTATGAAAGCTACTAGACCTAAATTGTCATCCAAGTTTTATATTCATAGGCGTAAAGCCATGTCTTCATGACCTTTCAGACTGTGAATTAGGTGGTGACATTAGGCATGAAAGCTCTTGCCCCAAAACTTGCATTATCTTGAAAGTGCAAGTCATTACGGTCGTGAACACTTATTCACATGTGTGAATCTAGAAATTCCGATATCTCTAATTCATGCCAAACTAGAACACACAACAATCCACATGCAAAAATTCCTAAAATTGGACAATGCCAATCATCCCTATCATTAAACAATCATATATTTAACTCAAGTTCATACCTTTAATATATTTTTTAAATGTTTAACTCCTCAAACATACCATTATTCTTATTTCAACTTATTTATTTCAATGAATAGTATTTAAGGTGTAGGTTATTAACTTGACAAATTATCAATTCATAACACATCAAGCTCACATATTTACCTTACTATAATGTTAGCAAACATCATATATTTTCAAATTTTTGGAGGGATATACATATGTACTAACCTTAACTTTAGACTTTTTAAGATAACTTCTTCTTCCTAGTTTAAGCTTCACTTTCATCTTTGAGAACTTTTCCACCTCTAGATCTTCTTTTAATCTGGAAGATCCGGAAATGGGTCTTCTAGTGACCTTTTTCTTTCTCTTCTTCCTCTTTTAAACTTGTTCCCTTAGCTCAAGCCTTTTCTTTTCATTCTTATTTTCTTAAAAACTTGAACAAATCTCACTTTATAACTACAAATTTGGTGTTGAGGGACTTAGAATCAAGGAAAATTGTGGGGGTAAGTTTTTTGATATGAAGAAGGTAGAATAAATGTTAAGGTTTCTTTCAAAAAGTCATGTGAGAGAGAATGAGTTTGTTTTAAATGCTCAGATCAAGGTTTATAGGAATGACTAATGTTTCATGGCCATGAATCTACTTAGATTCACAAATCTATCTTGCGATGGTTCACAACCGTGAAACTTCAGTCATGGGCATGAAACCTATGACATCCCATTTCTTATCTTTGCTCATTTCTTTTTATATTTATTTCATATATCCATAACCTTAATCACATACTTGTATTTCCTTAATCCAACATTTCAAGTGGGCGTTACATTGACCATCTGTTTGAGGACGAAAAGTTGAATTGAAGTTGAGCTTGGTACCCAAAGTTCATTGTAGACTTCCCCAAAGTTGTATTGTGAACCTTGACTCTCTATTTGAAATGATTGAGATTGGAACTCCATAAAAGCTTACCACATCATTCACATACAACTCTGCTAGCATGTTCAAATGATAGTCTCTTTTAATAGGTAAAAAGTTAGCTGACTTCGCTAACCTATCCACTATGATCCACATGGCTTCATACGTTTTCGATGTCAAAGGTAACCCGATCACAAAATCCATGTGAAGAAAGTTTTAAGATTCAAAAGGAATGACAAGTTGAGCCCTAAGATCATTGGACCTTATGAGATTCTAGAAAGGATTGGACTAATTGCTTACCTACTCGCGTTGCTATCAAAGTTAAGTAGGATATACAATGTGTTTTTTTTATGTATTTATGTAAAGAATATGTGAATCAAACCATTCTCACATCATTACAACTGAAAGAATTGAGGTGAGACTATACTTGTCATATAAGAAAGAACCAGTTGAGATTTTGGCTCGGATAGTCAAAGAGCTCAATAACAAGCAAATACCAATAGTCAAAGTGTTATGAAGGAATCATGCTACAGAAGAGTTGACATGGAAAAACCAGGAAGTGATGAAGGCATACAACAGGTAAATTTTGAAGACGAAATTCTTTAATAGGAAGAGAATTGTAACAGTCGTTAATTAAGGCCTATAAGTTATGTTGGTATAGCGAGAGAGGATGGGTATATGGTGTTTTAAAAATGTTAAGTTTTTATGATGAAAGAGCTTTCACGCCTGTAAAAGTTGTGCTTAGGTTCAAAATGATGAGGTTTAAATGAGATGGGTTCTTTTTTGAGTAAAAAGAACATTCATGCCAGTGAATGGTTTAGTCACGGTTGTTAATGGTGGTTCACACTCGTGAATGCAGGTCAATTCCATATGATTAGCCATATTTTACTCTCTCTTTTGTTCTTAATATTTACCATAAACTGCTCTCCACCACCCTCCACCTTTTTTGATCCTCCATCAAAGCAAATCTCCATTATTGAGTTGGAGAAAAACTTGGAAATCAAAGGGTTTTGAAAGAGTTCTTATAAGGTGGAGATATCACTTGGTTTCTAGGTTGGTTTTAGTTAGTCTGTTTGTTTGTTTTTTTTTTTTGTTATAACGATTTTCTGAGGAAGTTTTTGTGATGTTAGGTGTTGTTAGTAAGTAGAGAAACACATAACAATGGGAGGGGAAAACATGAATAAGTTTGAAGTTAGTTAGGGATCCTTTTTGGTTAGAGGTATGCACATATTGACTTATTAATTCATTTTTATTTCATTTGACATGTGTTATATGTTGTAAATGCATAATGATAATATAAAGGCATGATAGTAATGAAAATAACATGGTTGTTGTGAGATTATGTGTTAAAATGTCATAAATGTTAACTATGAGAGTTAATAAGTTTAAATTAATATTTTGGTATGATTTGTAGTTTAAATGTGTTTAATGATGTTAATTCATGTTTATGGTATAATACATACAAAAAAATATTAATAGAAATTATTGACATTGGTCAATCTTAGAGTATCTAAGTGTGTTGCATAAATACTCTATTTTTGGCTCTGTTTTTGCCCTCAAAATTCCATAATTCACACCCATGATATAGGGTTCACGATCTTGAATACATGCACAAAACTAGGTTTCATGTTAGTAATAAAAGAGTCACGCCCATTACATGCTTACCCAAAAAATGTCCAAAACGGATAGTATAGTAACATTGATACCCGGTTTTTTATGTTCAAATCCATAATTTAATGGTTTGTTTTACAGTCAAAAAGTCATAAAATATGGTTTCACTCTAGTAAAGAATATTTCACATCTATGAATTTTATGTATTTGTATGCAGTAACTTTCACTTTTGGTTCATGGGTAAGGCAGCTGTGAAACACAGTGTCTTATCAATATGTAGTTTTTTTTATTTTGATGCAATGTGATGTTTGTTTTATCATATGCTATAAGTTATATGGATGTTGGTGATGGTAATGAGGTAAAATACCGGTGTTAATGCTATGAGCATGTAATGTGATAATGACTATTAAAAAGATAAGGAATATATTTTTAAATGTCAAGTTCTCTAAAATATGACTTAACATAGGATAAGTGGCATACCGTTGAGGGGGTTATGATATTTTAGGATATATTGATATAAGAATAAGGTGACTTAAGCTCGGGTTATAAGATCCTTAATCCTAGATACTTGCAATTATTATTTTTACTTAATTAAGGTGGCTTAAGTTCGGGTTATGAGTGTTATTAACTTGAAGGGCTCAAATGAGCATATATAGTAGTGAATATGATGACTTAAGCTTGAGTTATGAGCATCCTCTATTTTAAAACCTGCATTCGGATAATCAGGGGGTGGAAAATTATATTATAAACTAGCCATATGGAAATTATATGTGAAATATTAAGGTTTATGTATTGGTTATTGATGTAACTATGATATGATTGTGATATATTGGATAAGGAAATGATTATATATGCATGTTTTTATATTTTTTGTTTATAGTACAAATATGCATGTTAATATGACAAAAGGGAATGAAACATCTAGAATGTATGTTCCTATGCATAATCACGAGTTAAATGATATGAACATGACATAATGATGATATGACATCACATGGTAATATGTAGAATTTTTTTGCATATATATACCACCAAGCATTAGTTTGTTTAGGAAATGAGTATTTTTCCTGCACGCAAATTTGGAACTAGTAGACTGAAGTTGACAGGTCGAGAAGGAGTGCCCATACAGTGATCGATTAAAGAAGATTTATTTTAGGTTGATTTCTACAAGTGTCATGGGATATGAGTTATGGTTTTATATATGTCCTTTTACTTCAAAATCATGTATTTGATATTGACGTACCTTTGTAAATACATGAGTAGTGTAAGCCAAACATGGTTTTATATATATATATATATATATATATATATATATATATATATATATATATATATATATATATATATATATATATATATATATATATATATATATGTATATATATATATATGTGTGTGTGTGTGTGTGTGTGTGTGTGTGATGGATAATGATTGTGTTTAAATAGATTTTGATTAAAAGCTTTTGTTTTAATTAAAAAAAGAAAATATTTTTAATTTAACCAAAATTTTATAAATATGTCCGTAACATTCTCCTATATACATTACAAAAAAAATATTTAGCGACGAAATTTTCCATCGCTAAAGGAATAAATTCCGTTGGTAAATTAAGTTACTGATGGATTCAAGATGAAATGCATTCGTCGCTAAAAAGTACATGACCAACAAATTAGCGAGAAAATTTATGTATGTCGTTAAATTTAATGACAGAAATTCCGTTATTATTTAATAATGGTCCGTCGCTAAATAATTGTTGTAATTTCATGACTGAAATTTTTCTCTAGAGATGAATCGGCGATAGATGTATTCGTCGCTATTCTTGAATTGCGTATTTACTTTAGTGACAGAACTAATTGTCACAAAATTAGAGACGGTCATTTAGTAACAGATTTTTCGTCACTATTTAGAAAATTGAAACTAGCAACGGATTGTTTTGTCGCTATTTATGAATTTCTTTATTAAAAAATATCTAGATGTATATTTATAAAATTTTGCTGCAATTGCACAAATAAAAAATTTTAACAAATGTATATCCTTCAAAAAAACATAATATAATTCAAGTCCAATACAAATTACCAGTCAACATAAATGTTTATACGATAATATCAATATTAAAAATACAATACATCAAATTCTATTTACAATTAAAAAAATACAGCAAAGTTCAAAGATATCTCTAATCATCTGATAAAAAAGTCATATTTATCATTAATATGGGGATCTGTAGTAGCTTGTCTGAAAGATGATTGCTAAGTTGGAGCCAACTGTTAAAAAAGTATCAATTACATTATATTCTGCAATTGCGTCCTCATATCACTGATTTGTTATTTTCTTTTGTAGTTGTGTCTCCATAACTATCATATGTCGATCATATATCTGTTGCATCCTATGTTCCACTTGCCTCGTATCTATATTTCCAGATGCAGATGAACTAGATCTTGGACTGTTGGAATAGAATGTCGATGATTTGCAACTGAGACCATAAAGTCACTACTTATTCTCACCTCCAATGGTATTCACATATAACTGAGTATAATCAACTGGTTGAGGGTTGAGGATCCATATAACCCTCAACTGGCTGAGAAACAACAACCATCAATATATACTATGTATTAATTAGTGTTGGGCACAACGAATAAAATAACACAAATAAATGTGAAATAAAATAATCAGCAAAAATAACACCGACAATTTAACGTGGTTCACCATTTAGTTTGGGTTAAGTCCACGGACAACACACCGAATATTTTTTTTCTACTAATAAAATTTAATGGGTACAAGAAGAGAGTCTTCCCTAAACACAGGCTAGAGGTAATACAACAATTTTGAGATAAACCCAAACATAGTGGCACACTAGTGTTTTCCAAAAACACTCCCAAAATATTTTCTCACTATTTTTGTCACTCCCTAATTTTTTGGAATCAAAAAGTCTAACTCTCTCTCAAATTATCTCAAATGAATTGAGATTGTTGTGATTCAAATGAAAGAAAATATGTCTATTTATAGAAAAAATATTCAGTATGAACACAAATAAAAAAAAGTAAAAAATATTGGTTGGAAGAATTCAATTCGAAATTGAATTGTTGGCTAGAGGAATTCAATTCGAAATTAAATTGCCGCAACTTTTGACCTTTTTTTATTTTATATATGGTGGGACCCACATGTGGAGGGACCCACACCAAATTTTTCAACGAATTTGGCCACCAACAAATCTCCCCCTCCCGACAATGTGTGGGGTTCCACCATTCCAGCAGCTAATCGACAGTATTCAAAATATGATCTTGGTAGAATCTTCGTTAACATGTCTGATCCATTTTCTTCTGTATGGATGTTCTCAAGCTGTAGTAGCTTCTTCTCTATCACATCTCTGATCTAGTGATATCTCACATCAATATGAGTGAAAAGAGGCATTCTTTCCAAGATGGATAACATTCTGACTTTCACAAAATAATTGATATTTGTCTTGCTGCAATCCAAGTTCTTTCAAAAACTTCATCCACAGCAACTCTTTACATACTTTTGTTGCTGCAATAAACTCTGCTTCAGTTGTAGATAGTGCAACGCACTTCTGTAACTTCGATTTCTATGACACAGCTCCCCCTGCAAAAGTGATCAGGTAACTTGACGTTAACTTTCTGGAGTCAACATCGCCAGTCATATATGCATCTGTGTATCCAACCAACACAGGTTTGATATCTCCAAAACATAAACATATTTTCGAAGTACCTCGAAAATACCTGAAAATCCACTTTACTGCAGTCCAATGTTCCTTTCCAGGATTTGAAAGGAATCTGCTCACTACTCCAACTGCATGAGCGATATCAGGTCATGTGCACACCATGACATATATCAAACTTCCAACTGCTGAAGCATATGGAATCTTGTCCATCTCATCCTTCTCTTCATCTGTAGAAGGGTTTTGTTTGGAATCCAGCTTAAAATGATTAGCAAGAGGACAACTAACCATTTTAGCTTGGTCTATTTGAAATATCTGAAGTACTTTCTCAATGTACTTCTCCTGTGACAGCCATAATTTCTTGGCATTCCTATCTCTGATAATTTTCATGCCAAGAATTTACTTTGCTGGCCCCAAGTCTTTCATAGCAAAAGACTTGCTCAAGTGCTTTTTCAAGTTTTTAATTCTGGAAACATTCCAAACAACAATCAACATGTCATCCAAATAGAGCAGAAGAATGATGAAATCTTCATTAGAGAATTTCTGTACAAAAACACAATGGTATGAAGTAGTCTTATGGTATCCTTGCTCCCCCATAACAGACTCAAACTTCTTGTACCATTGTCTCGGTGCCTGCTTCAAGCAGTAGAGGCTTTTCTTCAATTTGCAAACATATTCCTCTTTTCCCTTATGTTGGAAATCCTCTGGTTGCTCCATTTATATCTCCTCTTCCAAATCACCATATAGGAAGGCAGTTTTGACATCTATTTGCTCAACCTCCAGGTTAAGACTTGCTGCTAATCCCAGCACTGTATGGATGGATGTCATTTTCACAACTGATGAAAAAATTTCACCAAAGTCAATTCCTTTTCTTTGACTGAATCCTTTGATAACCAATCTGGCTATGAATCTTGGATGGAAATTGTTCTCTTCATGTTTGATTCTGAACACCCATTTATTTTTCAAAGCTTTCTTTCCTTTTGGTTGCTTCACCAATTCAAAAGTATTGTTCTCATGCAAGGATTTCATTTCATCTTGCATGGCTTTAATCCATTTCTATCTATGCTCATCAGTCATTGCTTCTTCAAAGCTTTCTGATTCTCCCCCATCAGTGAGTAACACATACTCATTTTCTAGATATCTCGTAGACGGTTGTTTTGCTCTATTGCTCCTTCTCATAGGAACTGGAGAGTTCACAGGTGATAGTTGATGATGAACATCATCATCATCTTCAGCATCATCTTCTGGATTATAGATGGGAGCATTATTTTCTTCAGGCAAATCAACATGATCTTCATCCCCAAATTGTATTGGCACCGTTATTGGAGGAATCAATTCTAAATCTGTTGAGTCACCATTGAAATCAGAAACACCTTTCTTTGTCTTGACAATATCTTCAATGGTCTCATTCTCAATGAAAACAGTATCACGGCTTCTAACAAGTTTCTTCTCCACTGGATCATAAAATTTGTAGCCAAACTGATCTTTTCCATAGCCAATAAAAACACATTGTCGTGTTTTGACATCGAGCTTGTACCTCTCATCTTTTGGAATATGCACAAAGGCTTTGCAACCAAATACCCGCAGATGATCATAGGAAACATCCTTTCATCACCATGCTTTCTTTGGAACATCTAGTTTTAGAGGGATACAAGGTGAAAGATTTAATATGTACATAGCCGTGAGTAAAGCTTCACCCTAAAAAGTTTTAGAAAACTTTGCATGTGAAAGCAAACATCTAACTCTCTCCATCAAAGTTCTATTCATCCTCTCAGTCAGGTCATTCAACTGCGGTGTTTTTGGAGGCATTGTCTGATGCTGAATACCATATTCTTTGCAGTAGGCATCAAACGGTCCAATGTATTCTCCACCATTGTCTGTCTGGATGCATTTCAACTTCTTCCCAGTCTGGCTTTCAACTGAGGCATGAAATTCTTGAAAGACATTTAGCACATGATCTTTTGTCTTTAAAGTATACACCCATGTCTTCCTCGAATGGTCATCAATGAAAGTCACAAAGTACTGAGCACCACCCAGTGACTTTGACATTGGCCCACATAAATCTGAATGAATCAGATCTAATACATTCTTCATTTTGGAAGGAGGGGAACTCTTGAAAGAAACTCTGTTTTTTTTCCTACTAAACAGTCAACACATTTCCCCAAATACACTTCATCCATTCCAGGCAACATCTTCCTTCTGACAAGGGTAGTCATCCATTTCTCACTCATATGACCAAGTCGTCTATGCCATAATTCAAAAGCACTGTCTTTCTCTATAGCATTTACAGTGTCATTGGAGAGCTTTGCATGCATTACATACAAGGTAACATGCCTTGTGCCTCTAGCCACCACCATGAAACCTTTGGTAAACTTCCATTGGTTATTTGAGAAGGTACTTCAGAAACTTGCATCATCGAGTTTCCCTATAGAGATCAAATTCAAACAAATATCTGGAATATGTCTGACATCTCTTAGGACTAATCTGGTACCATTCACAGTCTCCAGACAAACATCTACTCTGCCAACAACTTTTGATAGATTATCATTTTCCATCTTCACAGCGCCATAATCTCCTACTGTATAAGATGAGAAAAATTCCTTCCGAGATGTGGCATGAATGGTAACGCCACTATCAATTACCCAACTGGTCTTGTGGGATGTGAAATCGATAGTATCATCACAGACGATATTGAATTCATTCATGGTATTTGTTATGTTATCATCACTGTTGTCATCTTGTTTTACTTCTTTGTCTTTCTGGTCCTTTTTGAACTTTCGACAATATTTCTTGATATGACCCTTCATTTTGCAGTAATGGCATTCAATATTGCCATATTTGTTTGATTTGTCTATGCTCTTTCCTCTAGACATTTGTTGTCTAGACTGACTCTTTCCTCTATGGTCAGTAACTAGAACATCTAATTGTGATGAAGAAGATGAGTTTTGTTATCTCCTTCTCATTTTTTTCATTTAGGATACTGCTTTTTACATACTCCATATTGACTACACCGTTAGGTGCAGTGTTAGTTATTGAAATCTTCAAAGTCTCCCATGACTCTGGCAGAGAGCCCAATACTAGCAGAGCAAATACTTCATCATCCTACTTTATGCTCATTCTGGATAGCTGATCCATGATCCATTGCATCTCATTTAGATGATCTGCTATGGAAGTTCCTTCCTTGTATTTCGACTGCGTCAACTTTGTCAAATAAAACAATTTATTGTTACCTATCTTTGACGCATAAAGTTGTTCAAGCTTGTTCCATAGCGTCTGAGCATGAGTCTCATTGCAGATGTGGTTGTATATGTTGTCTTCGATAAATTGTCGGATGTAACCGCATACCTGCTCGTGCTTAAATTCTCATTCCTCATTTGTCTTGCCTTCGGGTTTAGTTGTAGTAAATATCGGCATATGCATTTTCATCACATATAGGAGATCCTTCATTTTGCTTCTCTATATGTGATAATTTGTGTCATTTGAGTTGATCATCTTGGTGCCCTTTGTCTCCATTTTAAAACAAAATGAGACTCCTTCAGCTGATAGTAAACTAATAAAATCTTTTCTGATGTGGAAGATCAGTCAATACTGCAACCATAGAGCATACTAAGAATTTTATAAGACTGACAGGCTGGCTTTGATACCACTTGTTGGGCACGGCGGATAAAATAACACAAATAAATGTGAAATAAAATAATCAGCAAAAATAACATCGACAATTTAACGTGGTTCACCCTTTAATTTGGGCTACGTCCATAGACAACACACCGAATATTTTTCTTCCGCTAATAAAAATTAATGGGTACAAGAAGAGAGTCTTCCCTAGACACAGACTAGAGGTAATATAACAATTTTAAGATAAACCCAAAAATAGTGGCATACAAGTGTTTTCCAAAAATACTCCCAAAATATTTTTCTCACTATTTTTGTCACTCCCTAATTTTTTGGAAATATTCTAAAAGTCTAACTTTCTCTCAAATTCTCTCTAATGAATTGAGATTGTTGTGATTCAAATGAAAGGAGATCTGCCTATTTATAGAAAAAATATCCAGTATGAACACAAATAAAAAAAAAGTAAAAAATATTGGCTGGAAAAATTCAATTCGAAATTGAATTACCGCAACTTTTGACTTTTATTTTATTTTATATATAGTGGGACCTACACCAAATTTTTCAACGAATTCGGCTACCAACAATTAGTGCATATATCAAATTAAAATATAACACCATATCAAGAATATATATATATATATATATATATATAATCCATAGGGAGTTTGCGTATATTTTTTATAGAATAATTCAATCCAAAAAGAATTTTCATATATAGATATAAAGATTGGTCGAATTTCTATATGGTACATATTAGTGAGCATTAATTTGAATTGACTTTAGGGCAAGTATTAGTGAACTACTTGTTAATTAATTTGCTTTGTTAAAGGAGAATAAAGATTGAAGAGAAGTAAGTTTTGTTATTCCACGATGCTCAACAAATTCACATCAAAGAAATACATTACCTTTGTTATACTAACTATGGTCCCTTTTGTTATGCAATGTTAGTTTCCTATTGGGATAGACGCTGATCGTGTATTAAGAGCACTAGAAGTTCCTTAAGTCCAGGAACACATCAAAGAGTTGAAAGAAAGATTTGTTGGCCAAAAGATAGTTATATTCTTTATGTTTTAATGTTGCTTCAGTTACACAATTTAGTGGTGACATTGGTTAGTTATATAATGCGTGACTGAGTTGATATTTTAACTGCAGTCATAATACATGCCTATTGATTGAAACTTGAGTAGGTTCCATTTAATTTGAGAAAAATGCCATGTTTGTGAGTAAAACATTTGCTGAGAAATGAATTATTTTATGTTATCTGATTGGAGTATGAAAGTAAACTCCATTTGTTTTGCGGAAGGGATTTCTACCCTCCCATTGTTTGGAACACCTTGAAAATCGTTCGATGGTAACTTTTTTCCTAGTGAACGGGGAAGCAAGTCATTTTTTTTGTTCTAAAGGAGAATTCATTTTCTGAACCATTACAATGTCATAAAAGGTGAAGAAGCCTATAAGTAAACTACATGGCACATGCCATAAATCTATCGACCAACACCGATCATCTTTGACTGCCACCTCCATCCAATAACATAAATTTTATGACTCAGCTTGTGGATAAAACAACATCTGTGAAGGTTCTAGAGGATGTGTGTGGTTGGGTTTAGAAGGTGGTATGCTTTTGGGGCCTCCCTTGTCTTTATTTTGCTTGACCAAGAATTTCTGACTTTCCAAATGCTAATAGGGAAGAAATGGATAAGATTGTTTTAGTTTGTGAATTCTGTAGGATTTTGTCCAATTACTTCCTTTCCCCTAGAATGATTATGCTGCATTTTGGGACCAGTTTAGTTCATTCTGAAAATGGAAAAGGAATGGAAATGATTGTCACAATACAGCCCATTTTTGGAGGCACATCTCAAAAATTATTTTTGAAAATTATATTGAGAAATGAATTTTTTCTTCATCTTAATTGAGGTGAATGAGATACAAATGTTTACATGTATGATAGTTTTTTTCTCCAGAGGTTTTCTATGCGTGATGCGATGAATATATAGTGCTGCTTATTATTTAATGATTACTTGA
This sequence comes from Triadica sebifera, assembly GCA_023653625.1. Lineage (NCBI taxonomy): Eukaryota > Viridiplantae > Streptophyta > Magnoliopsida > Malpighiales > Euphorbiaceae > Triadica > Triadica sebifera. Next base: position 17,409,964 of record CM042910.1, on the reverse strand, counting down.
GAAGGTGTAAGGAATTACAGGGCCCACACATTCATATACCAAAGCATTTTATAATTCTTTGCCACTTTTGTTTCCCAACTCTAAAGCTCAAAAAGTGTATTATCTGTGTGGAGTTCTCCTTGGGTTTAATTTTGTTTATGAAGCTTGAGATTTAACTTGCCTAAACTATTAGAAGCTGAGCATCAGGGATTGTGCACAAGAAAGTTATATCTCTGTTAGTTGGTCATGGTAGAAAAACATTACAAATTACCTAGGTTACTTTGCACCCGATATTAACTGGTGGCGTAACTTTGGCCTTAGTCACATAAATTACTGAATGCAGAAGCACATGGATAAATTTGGGATCTTGTTCACGGAGGATTAGATTAAGTTTCTGTCTTGTCTAAAGTAATAGCGGTTCCTGGATTTCATTTTTGAAACTAACAGATATTATGTCTATTATATTTAATATAGCAAGCCTGCTTTTTCTATTAGATAAACTGCAATGGCTCTTGCACTTTTGAAATTGAAGTGATCCTTTTTGTTTGAGGGTGACATTTGAACATCAGTGAATCTACACAAGAGGATTTGTGTGTACCTTAAACATATTTGTGTCAACTTCATTTTTTATATGAAAATTGCGTTGGGTCAGATCAGACAGAAATTAATGTTCATTGACATGCTTGGTTAACTATAAAAGTAAAATACCGTACCAAAAAATGGAAAATAAAAAGAATTAAATGCTATTTATAATCATTTACACTTATCAAATTTCTATTTTTGACTTAATCTTCAAAAAACATTGAGACTTAGATCTTTATTTTCAGAAAATACAAACTAATTCCAAGAAGATAAAGATTACTGCAGAAGAGAAAACCTTTTTGTTTGTGCTAGGTAGGTTATGCCGGGTTGAGTGGTCTTGAATGAGTTCATAGGTTAAGTGTACTTGTGAGTGTTGAGTTGTGTTATTTTCATAATTACGGGTTGAGTTCATTAGCTTTTTTATCTGAACAATTGGTGGTCTTGAATTCATATTTATCTATATATATTTATACTCAAGTCTTGGCAAGTTATGGTGAACCAGGCTTATGCCCTATATAGGATATTAGTGTATATGCTTCTTAAAGCTTATAAAAGCTATACAGATTGAATTCCCTTGAGTTTCTAGTGTTAAACTATATATTTGATCTATTTTGCTTGATTAAAATTCCATTGGAAAGTTGGCTGAGACATTTCAGTAAGTGGTTCCCTTCTCTAAAACCATTCTATGAAACCCAATGTAAGACATTTAGTTAGCACAAACTGAGGTCCAAATACCATAGGCTTAAATAGTATCCTTATTGATGGCCATATCTTGTCACTTTGTAAGAGAGCCCTAAGTTAATCCATCATAAAGCAAAGAAAAAAGAAAAGAAAAAGGAAAAGAAAAAGAAAAGAGGAAGGGGTAGTAGAACTTTGCTAATTTGCTGATGTCTATTTGGCTCCAACACTAATAATGAAACTCAATTAATCATGAAGCAATTGCGAATAATTAGTTATTCTAATGCAATTATGAATACTTATATGATGTCTTTATGTTAAATCTTTGACAAATGGTAAACTTGAAATTCAACGTCATTGAATGATTAAAAGAACATGATATAGATTTTAAACTTGTAGAAATACAACGTAGACCATGATATAGTGTATGGAATTAATTATAACATGGATGAAGATAAGACTGCATATAACGTCGTGAGCTGCCTTTAGTTTAGATTTAAAGAGAGAAAAGTTAGTGCAACATTATTAGTAAATAATTCATTAAATAAACATAAAATAGTATCAAGAATCAAGATATGGGACAACTATCTCATACTTGCTAAATATTTTATTTACTTCCATTTGAACTCTATCATTTATGTTTGCTTAGTGCTATTATTGAATAAGATAAGCTAACTCACAGCTGAAACTATTAAAACCCAATCAGAGTCAATAATCAACCTACCAAACTTATGTTCCAATACATACTATAATTCTTTTCCATTTTGGCATCATTTCCAATCAGGAACATTAGTTTTTCAATCTTTCATCTCATATGTAACCTTTTAATCGCTGAAAATTTTAATTCTCAAGAATTGCTGATTTTTGGAAATTCAAAATTTAGAAGGATACAACCGTGACTTGTAAGATTACTATAGTGTGAGGTTTGACTCCCAATATTAACTTCTATATAATTTCCCTTTCAGCACTATACTAAATTTTTTTTTTTCTGTAAATTCCATCTAATGAAGGTGTGGGTATTGGGGTAAAGTTGTAGCGGACCAAATTTTTAGAGAGAATTATAACCAAACCGAATGAAAGAAGTCAAAATTTTAATTCCATTCGGTTTAATCAAGTAACAAAGAAAATTTGCTAACCGACCAAACTGAAACTAAGATTATACCAGTAATCCCCTCAAAAGTCGAAACTAAACCTAACCCTTAATGAACACTCACTTACTGCATAATTCACATTTTTGTCTTTTTTATTTGGAAACATTCAGAAAATTCCAATATTTTCACAATCGTTTATTATAGTTCATCACTTTCCACAACTTAGCATCGTCTTGTTCTCACACTTTTAAATACTAACCTTCCCCTCGTTTCCCCACCTCACAAAACTCAGTTCCCCATATGCTATTTTCTAAACAGAAAAAAAAAAAAACAAGCACAAAGAGAGAGAAGAGAAGAAAGAGAATATCTAATCCATTTGAGGAAGCTGAAAATAATAAGAATATTAAAAAAAAAAAAAAAGGAACGATGTATGCAAAATAAGCACTTCATCACATAAGCCTTTTATCAAAAATCTTGCATATCAAGATAAAAGATACAAAACGAAAAATTACCAAAAAAATAGTTCTAACACTCTCTTTTTTTCAGTAGAAACCCAAACCTCCAATCTCCTTCACTAAAGCTAAGAACAATACAAATCAATTTCAAATCACCAAAACCCAAACATTGAAACTCAAAACAAATTATGAAATACTTGGGAGAGACTGTCCGAAAATGTGAAAATGGCAACAATGAATGTAATCTTGGATGGCAGATCTGAGGGTGAGGGTGGGGGTGAAGGTGAGCATAGGTAGGGAATCGGCGAGCACTTGTGCATGGCCAAAGTGAGGGTGAGAGTTAGAAATGACAATGGGGTAGGTTTTCCGTCCTCACCCCGAACCCTACCCCCACTCCAATCCCACTGGAAAAGCATTCAAGGTTCTCATCCCTTCACCACACGGGGACAAAAATTTCCGATTCCGTTTTGTTTTTTAATTTTTATTAAATTTTTTTATTTCATTTTAATTTTAAAAATATTTTTTATTTTAATTAATTAATTAATTATATAATTATTTATATATAAAAAAATATTTTTTTTACTTTAAATAAGTATTATATTTTTATTTTATTATTTTTAAAAATATATTATATTAAAATATAAATAATTATTTATATATATATGAATATATAAATAAGGAAAGGGTTGGGGCAGGGGATGTATATACCATCCCTGCCTCATTCCATATTTTAGGAAACTCCTCTCTTAACTTGCAATGCTTCTCTGACAACACCTAAGCTAGTCGCCTTGGTGACCAACACTCTGCCATTGACTATTTTGAGTTCCTTGGCTGAAATTTGATCTCTTGATGCTCCAAAAAACACAAACAGTAGCAAGGTCCTCAACTGAAAGTGAATACCGATCACTTGTTAATGCCACAACTGAAATTTTATGGATAAAGTCCTTGTTGCATGAGTTGAAATTCTCTTCTTCATCGCCGGCTCAGCTTGTACATCAAGAAAGCCTGTGGAAGTGAAGAGGAGCACTTGAAGATGCCAAGTGAACCAATCACTAGAGCCCGTGCTAAAAAGCTCAAAATGGTGTTTCAAGACTGAAACATTTTTTGGAAGAAAAACTTTATAGGCCAACTTCGGAGTCCAAGTCCAAATTCAATCATTAAAAAGACTCAAGGACAGCCCATTAATAAGATTGTTACGTGTGGGCTTGCTTAGTTATATTTTATTTAGTTTAGGCACAATAAGACCAATTTAATTCAGCAGTCAAATGAAGCCCCTCCTGAGGTGTTAACTTTTAATTAGTGTTAACCATGGATTATAGAGTTTACCATTGCAATAACTTATTTAATTTTGTGTTGGAACGAAATTTCGATTTTTTAACTTGAATTATATGAAAATTATGAAACTATAAAAAGAGACATTTTCAATTTTACTTGATGCGATGTGATACAATCAATAAGTTTATATATATTCTAGTGTGTTGCATATAAATATATATTTATAGATAACTCTTAACTTTATAATTTATTAACTCTCATGCATAATTATATGTTAAAAATGAAATTATTTATTAAGTTAGAGTCACAATTCATGGGCTAGCAAATTAAAATTATAAAATATAATCAAGTCTTGTTTTCCTAGTAAAATTTTTTTAAAAAAATGTATACCTAAATAAACAAATGTATGGTCGTACAACATGCCTCATGCCTCCTATATATCTAGAAGAGTGTCCGAGTATGAATTGATGAGGACCTCGATTTGATGATTTGAATAGTTGAATTATTAATATAATCATTATATAAAATGAAAAATCTTTTGAAAATTGTACAAAACCATAACTTGGAACTGGGAATCACGTGATTCCATTAAGACAAAACCCCCCGACCAAGTGATTAATTAACCTAATTAATTTGAAAAGATGAGTGGTAGGAGTAGCAAGGTAGTAAGAGAGAGAACATATTAATTTGAATGATTCAATTCAGTCAAAATATGAAAATTATGATTTTTTTTTTCTTTTGTTAATTTGCTAACTTAACACAAAGGGGATCGATGAGGAATGCCTTTTCTTCTACTGATCATGCTAGTAGCCATGTCCTCATCGGAATCCTTACTAGCTGATCTTGCACATACATATAATCGGCTTCTCTTCTTCCTTACAATTTCGGTGCATACCATACTCATATTCTCCGACCCCGATGAGTTGCCGGACGACCAACTCATCGGATCATCATCGGAGTCCACAATAGTGGATTGAGCTGTCTCGTTCGTAATCTCATCGTCTCCCATATCTTGGGGAATCAAGAAGTCTGGACTCAGTGTCAATGTCTTGCATTTCCTTAAATATGGAGACAAGTCCTTGTAATGTTTCAGCACAAAATCCACCTATACAAATAATCACAACAACAAATTTCTCTTAGAAAAATCCTTAAACACTATTCTTTATCCTTTAATATTATTAATTGGATTTGATCATCCAAAATTCTCGTATATAGTCTATTAATTAATAATTGATCTTATACAAGAAGAATGCTTAATCTATATATACTTTAATTAAAAGAGAAAACTAGAGTAATTATATGATAATAGAATCAATTTAAGATGAGATTAAGGGGGGCCATACCTTGCAACCTAAAGAGCAGTGGATGAAAGGTTCTTGAAGACTTCTATCACAAGAAGTACAGTAGTTTCCAGAGCCTTTGAATTGCCTGTTTTGGGGTCTCTTCTTGATAAACACCACTTTTGCACTATTTATAGTATAGGCCTAAAATATAATAAGCTGAATTAGCAAGATAAACACACTGAATTATGGGATAAAGAATATGATAATAATGATAATTACAAGTGTAATTAACCTGAACATTGGAGCAGTCAATGAGCTTCTGCAGGTCTTCCAATCGAACAACATCATGATAAACGTAACGACGAACTTGAAGAAGACGATGGAATCGATGAGAAGGTACGCAGTGAGGGCAGATACTAATGCAACAATCCAAACAACAAACATTCTTTTCATTTTTCTTAGCAGTTTCATGATAAGAACAACCTACAAAGAATTTCTCAGTGTAAAGAGCATCCAACCATGCAGGCTTCTGAATTCCCTATATATAATTAAAATCACACCAATCAAATTAATTACATGAAACCAATAAAAGATTCGATATATAGATAACAAAATGTGATTGTTAATTGGGAATGAGTATAATGGATAGAAAGAAAGAGAGAAACGCACCATGATCACTTAAACCAACAGAAAGAGAGGCTCTCTTGATCTTGATCTTGAACTTTTATCAAGAATCAAATGGTGTTATCACAGAGAGAGAGAAAGAGAGAGATTAGGGTATGGAGATAAGAGTATTTATGGAGGTTTACAATAGAAGAAGGGTTTTATATTTATTCCTTGGAAGAATACACAACATTTTGTCAATAGGAGGAAAGCTAGGATTGTTAATTATATGAAAATATAAAAAAAATATAGAGAAAAATGAAAAAAAAGGAAAAAAAAAAAGAAAGAAAGAAAGAAAGAAGCGAGATAGGAGGAGAACGTGGGCGCTGTTTCCGTGTCTCCCATTCTCTTCAAACTCTTTTTAAACAATTGTTTCTCATCACCTTGGCTTAAGAGCTCTATTGCTAAACTAACTAAGCTCTTCTTGAACTAGCTGCCTCGCTTACCATTTTACCATTTGAAAATGTTTTTCTTTGTTTTATTTTCATTTCTAATTAGTTGAACTATACATCCACTTGCTCAATTTGTAGGGTTGTACTTGCTTATGTGCATGAATGATTGATCATAGCTTTAATTAATTTGGTGGGTTTGTTCATTTATGGTCATTATCATGTTTTGTTGATAGTAATCATATTATGTTTTTTTTTTCTTAAGAAAGATTTTAGTAATTCATGGATATTTTACTATTTCATATTTCAAGTTGAAGCTGTTTTCCTTTTTGCTGAACTTGATTTGTTAGTCGGTGATTTTGGCTGAAAAACACAACTTAGAAAGTGGGACATTTACTATTGAATTTCACCTTTTTCCCAGAAGCTTTTTCATTTTTCGGTTAAAGATTTGCCTTTTTGCTCTTATTTTTCAATGGTCTAGTATGGAATTATTTCTTTTGACTTCAAAATTCCAACCCGTATTAAAGGATTTTATTGTGGATCTAAAACGAATCATGAATGAGAATTTATAGATTAATATTTCAAAAAATAACTTGTCATGCGTATATAATACTTTGCATATACATATGACAGATTCTGATTTGATTGAAACCAGAATTATTCATGAAATTAAAGCTGATTTAAATAAGTATATCTAGTAAATTAAGCACATTAAAGAGAATTTATGTATGGAAAATTCTTACGTCAAATCTATATACTTATTCATGAATTAGATCAACAATTTGCTACCATGGTAACAAAATAATTACATGGTAAGAATTGTCTCTCTATTTTATTTTTTCTTTTTTACATGATATATATATATACACTGATCTAGTAAAGAAAATCATATAATTTGTAGAGTAGAGTATTGCATTCTTAAGATTCTACTATATTAATATATATGTTAAACTCAAATTATAACTTTGACTTATTTTAATTATTTTGTTCAAATTAATTTATAAAGAGCAGGTTTTATTTGAGTTGGAGTTGGGTTTATTCAACCTCACAATTCAATCATTAATTTAATTCAAAACATATTAATGATTAAAAATTTTAATTTGATATTCTACTATCAGTCTTACAGCGTACAAGAAATTAGAATTTTGATCGTTAACTAAGTATTCTGGGGCAAAATGTTTCTAAAATGATAATTAGGCAGGCTGAATTCAATATAATCACATCACATATGATTAAAATGAGGAATTGGTAATTATGACAACATGAGGGGAAGATCTTCATGCTTAATGTGTATATGTCTGTCCAGCAACAATATAAGAGTAAACTGAACCTAATAAAGTTAATTAAAGAGAGACAACGTACGAGGAAAACCCGAATTTATGGAATCAAACATGGCAACATATGCATTCAATCAACCACTCCACTAATGAGAAAGAAACTCTGTTTGATAGGCTTCACAATAATTTTCAGAAATTTTATTTTTGGTGATAATTAAACGTGAGACAGAGACAGAAACACACAACTCATTAAGCACTAATTGGCTAATTCTTAGTGAATGGCCACATTAATTAGCTTAGTTGGCCCTTTTACCAATTTTGAGGGAACCTTGCTGCCTTTAAGCCTTAACCAAGGGCTAATCGTGGGGTTTGCTAATTTCTTTCATTAGTCCCTTTTTGCCCTTTTTATCATACATTCTTGTGATTGAAAAAAATATATTATATTTTGGTCCTTGAAGTTTACAAATTCCTACAATCAAGTCCTTCAACTAAATTTTATTCAATATTTTAACTATCAATTTTGAACTAATTTAGTTCTCATTTGAGAATTTGTAGAATTAACTATCATTATAGGTTAGATACTTAGTATTTCATAAATAGAACTAACTGAAATTTGTTCAATTAACTTCATTTAGTACTATTGATTAGATATTAAGTATTTCATAAATCTGGATTGATATCAATTCATATTGATGGTTCAAGAAGAGTTAGTTAAACAAATTTGATATTTAAGAGAGTATATTAAGAAAAAAAGGTATGATAACTAAAAAGGTCAATTGAATAAAGTTTCAATTAATTAAGAAACTCGATTGTATAAAATTATAAAGTTCAAGGATCAAATATGATATCTTTTATGTTATAACTAAAATGTCCATCATCAATCATATCACGACACATAAGAAGACAATTAATGGCTCTACTTTTGGTAAAACAAAATTACCAAAAAACAGGAAGAAGAGTTTGATTTGCTGCTTTAGTTTTTTTTATTTATTACTCTCTTTTTTTTCCTAAAGAAAAATCAACTTTCTTAATTAAGACCTAAGATGTCTATACCATTGAGTTGTACATATAACATAATCACATATGACAAAATGGATTGGACAAGTGGATATTTTAGCATTGAGTCAAAATTCTTTCATCCTCTTTTGACGTGACCAAGCTGTACCTAAAAATAAAAAATAAAAAATAAAAAAAAACTAGGGTCATCAGCTAGGCAATTCTTTTCAATAAAAACAGCTACAAACAGAATTTTCATAACAAGTCTAAGTATAAGATCTTGTCTTCTATTTCTACAGTATATAGATGAATGTGTATCCATCCATCTCCAGGCATGGAGGCTGCTAATTATCCATGCATTCTTCCATCAACAATTGGATAGTTAATTAGGTGAATAGTTCAATAATTGCATTTAAATAAAATTATAAGATTTTATACGTGAGACAACACATTTTAATAATTTATATATCTGAAGTAATTAAATATTTGAGAATTTAATGATAAATATATATAGTAGAATATGTGCTCAAATCTCAATATGTAATCCGATTTGAAAGAATTAGGTTACTGATCTGAGTTAGTTCATTTTAATTTCGAGTTAAACTGGTGTATAAAATTTTGAATTATTTTAATTTTTTTATAAATAGAATAGGATTCGAATAATTTTCTCAAATTAACAGATGGGTCACTAAAATATTTTCAGCTATAGTTTTACAAGACAAAAGGTTAATGATTAATGCAATTAAATTTCACTATTTAGCAATTAAAGTAGTACAGTTAAAATTTAATATATTAAAATAAATTATAATTATAATTTTTGTATTTAATGACTAATTACACATTTTAGAACTTTACTCCCTTGTGTGTTTTACTCCATTTTCTGGTCACGCTAAAACATTTGCAAGTGGCTATGATCAATGTAGTTAGGGGCACTAAAACACAATTCTCTAAGTCACTATAATGCAAAGATTATGTTTTTTGTCCTTTCTATGAAGCGAGCAATATACAGCATAAGTAAATCACATGCACAAAAATAATAAAAGAATATAGAAAACTCTTACATAAGAAGAGAAAATTTAATATACGATCTAAATCCAGTAAAAAATATTTTATTAATAAAATTAATAGATTGTTGCCAAGCTCCTCACCAATCGGTTAAAATTGGTTATTGATTCTGCTATTAACTCTAATAAATCTGCTTTTGTTGCTGGTTGCCAAATTTTGGATAGCTTTCTGGTTGCCAATGACATAATTGACTCTTGCAAAAAAAAAAAAATATAATACAAGCTGCTCCCTTTTTAAAATTGATTTTGAGAATGTTTTTTTTTTTTTGTGTTCACATATTAAAATTCGTAAGTGCACAAACTATAAAATTTCGATGTCTATCTCTCGTGAAATTATTCGGCTTAAATTTCTAATTAATTATAGATTACTAGCAAAAAAGAAAATTAAAACTTAAACACTCTAAATCAATTATGAAATTAATTATGGAACTAACTAAATTAAACTAAAATATAATAATTAAAAAACTTGCAAATTGAGAATATTAATGAAATCAATAAGATGATATATGTATTTAGTTTCACTTCTCTAATTTTGTATTTTTCTTTTTAATCAATTAAGCACAATGAATAATAATACTAAGGTTATCACCTATATTCACTAATTAAACAAACTAATGAATTAATTAGTGTATAATCCAATTTTTAAATCAAATTATAAATGATTTGTCTAATAATTCAACCTTAATATTTCCAAACTAAATAATTGATGGTCTATCAATCATTCAACTTGAAATCAAATGAAACACAAATAGAAAGGAAAAAAATCATTTATAAAAATATAAAAAGATTCATACAAAATTGGATAGTTAACTAAATACGCAATAAGTATTTAGCCTAACATTGCAAAGACAATTATCATGTTCATAACAATATCAAAGTTAAATATATTACAGCAGAAAAAAAGAAGAAAAATAAAACTTTAAACTATCCTGAAATTTGATAATATTAAATTTCTTTGAAATGTTGATCTTCAATTTTCCAAAACTCCAAGCAATTTTCAAGAATTCAAAATAGTTCCACTGTTAAATATCAAAACTTTACTGGAATTAAAGTCTATATGGAAAAGCTTTTTTGAACATGCAAAGAATAAGTTTTGACTAAAAAGTTGCAAAGAGAATGTGTTTTCCTAAATCCTCCTAAAAGTTGGAATAAATACTAAATTAGAGTTTTAATTGATGTAAACTTCTTAAAATACATTAATTCTCTTTTAAAAATAGTGAACATATTAATTCAGAATTGAATTTTTGAATTTAGGACGTTATTTTGCATTTTGCAGGAACAAGGCGTTATTTTGCATTTTTGAATAAATTTTCCATTTTGCATTTAGGACGTTATTTTGCATTTTGCATTTTGAATTTAGGATGTTATGAGCTTCACAGGGCGTTATGTGCTCGCGCACACGATAATAGGCTTCTCTTTTGCTCCTCTTCACTTGTTCGTGATGATCCTTACTTGCACGCAACGATCTTCATCTTAAACCTCTCCAATTACCCTCAATCCCCCAACCAACTTTCAATCAAGTCCAAATATATTTTCCTTGCTCCCAAACCACATTTTCACCTCTTTTAATATCTTTAATCTACAAAGAAAAAACAAAATCTAAGTACCAAATTAAATCAAAAACCACATAAACAAATACAATTCAAACACTAAAATCACACATAAAACTATCACAAATATGAACACATCAAACTCCCTCACACTTAGACGTTGCTTGTCCCTAAGCAACACCTAGGCAAATAACCCAACATAAAATCTAAAATATTAATAAGCTCAAACTAATGTACATAAACAACTAAACCCAACCCATACGCTCATAATTTTTACTTTGTTAATCTTAAAGTCTCACTAGTACTCCAATTATGTATACTTTAAAATTATACTAATCAATTAAGCTCGAAATAAAGCTAATACCAATCCAAATCTAAATTTATAAAACAAACTAATATAATCATCTTTCACCCAAAAAACCTAGTGATTAACACTTTAGCTAAACTACTAACTGTCAAATATCAAGAACATGTAATAAACTTCTTTTCCTTCTTATTTGTTTACATTTTTTCTCTTTTTTTTACCAAGGTTATAATTTCCTAAGTCATAATACACTTCTCACTTTTAACTTTTAATTTTCATTCTTCAATCTTTTTTTTTTGGCAATACATTACATACATTTTGGATATATTGCTTACTCATACCATTGGATACCGGCAAACTAAAAATAGAAGAGTAGATAAGGTGAGTGCATTTTATACTCCATCTCACTATTCTTGTAAACCCCTCAATTTTATTTTCTTATTTTCTTAAGTGAGTGGATTTTATGCTCCATCTCACTAAAGATTTATTAAAGACAATGTATTTGATACTTATTCATTAATAGTTTAACTATCATATTAACAACTATATCTCTAAGCCAAATCAATTATCATATTGGAAAGTTTCAAAGCAATTTATGTCATCAAAATTAACACTATCACGAACTAGATCAATTAAGTGAAAACCTAAACTAATTAAACTTTAGCACTCATTCATTGACTTTCATAGAGAAAAACAAAACAAAAAACCAAGCACATGTGAAAATACACTAAATATCCTAAAATACATTCTCAAGGAAACAATTCTCTCCCCCCATACTTAAATTTGACATTTTCCCCAATGTCAACAAAATGCACAAAAGAACAAATGTGAAGAAAGGAATATTCCCCTAATAGTGGCGAATGACGAGTGGTGTAGGTGATGGGGACAAAACTTACTATCCCGTTAGGTGGAAATATTGTTGAATGCCTGCACATTCTTCATAGACTTTTATTTTCTCATGAAATGGGCCACACCCTCATATAAGATCACAAATTTTTATCTTCAAACTAATCCTTTCAAGCAAAAAGGAAGTTAGGCACCAATATAGAACACGAACTAAAACTAAGAAAATAAAATCTAAAACAAAAGAAAATGCATAAAGAAAACTTAGGTTGTCTCCCAAAAAGCGTCACATTTATTGTCTACGCATGACATTGTTGGTATTTGCCTTAAGGTGGGCATGTAGACACCTCAAAATAATCATCCACTCCCTCAACCCTTAAAGTTTTCTCTAACTCTTCCTATATTCTTTGCAAATTTGTGTCATAAGTCAATGAATTAACACAATGAATATAGCAAATTTCATGAATAAAAGAGCTAGAAGGATGAGCAAATAAATTAAACATTTTAAATGTCATAGTTTCACCTAGAACTAACATAGTTAGCATCCCTTTTTGAACATCAATAATAGTATTAGTAGTAGACATAAATGGCCTACTAAAAAGGATTGCCCTATCTCTATCCCTGATATGAGAGGATTCAATATCCAACACTACAAAATCCACAGGAATAAATAATTTACTAATTTGAATTAGAAGGACTTCCACTATAGCTTTGGGAGATTTTACTAACCCATATACTAACTAGAGGCACATGGTAGTCGATTTTAGCTCACCTATACTTGATTGGTTATAAAGAGTAGGGCATCAAGTTAATGCTTGCCCCCAAATCTAACATTGCTTTGGCTCTTTTTTGGTCTCCCATTGTAATGTCAATGGTGAGGATTTGTCATCTTTTGTGGTAGATGTTGTTCCAGAATTGCAGAGGTTATCTCTAACACTTTAACTTTTTCATTATTCTCATATATTTCACATATGTGAAAGCAGCTTCTCAAAGAATTGGGCGTACGATAGAATCTTCCTAATGACATCAAAAGAAGGCAAGTTAATGCCAATTTTAAGAAGCATTGTAAAAATATCAAAACAAATTATCCTTTTTATGCTCCCTAAGTCTACTGGGGAATGGAATGGGAGGCTTATAAGGCTCAACTACTTTGTGGAGTTAAGGCGCAAAAAATGTCTCATTCTTCTTCTACCTTACTCCACTTTCAAGGCCTTTTAGCCTCCCATTCTGATTCTCCTCTTTTGGTTGTTCTTTTGACATACTTACTTTCTCAGGGGTGCCTGCAAAAGATGAATTACTCGTATTAGCTGCCAAGTTAACTTTATTATTGTATAACTTACCATTGATTAGAACATTAATTGATTTTGCTTGCTCAATCTGACTAGGCAACTTTTCCTTCCTACTTTCTTGAACAACCTCTACTATTTGCCCAATTTGGATATCCAATCTCTTCAATGAGCCTTAGTGGATTCAATCCTTTTGTCAGTTCTTTCGTGCTTATCCTAAGTAGCCACTATAAAGTTATGCACAGTGTCCTCAAGAGCTGGTTTGCTATGTGCATTTGAGGGTCTAGGCTGGTTTGGATTTGGATATGTAGATTGATTCTGAGACTTTAAGTAATAAAATTGTGGGTTCAAGTTTTGGCTCCTAAGGATCTGAAGAGGGTTGTGGTCAAGGTTTCTCTAAGAAAATTAGGGTGTTTCCTTCAGTCAGGGTTATAGGTATTGGAGTATGAGTTATTCTACAGTCTAGATTGGAAGTAATTCAAGATATTGGCATGCTTTAAGTCATTTCCTGCACAAGAATCTAAAAAAGAACAAATGTTAGCTCTGTGCTCATAAACACCACAAATACCACATGCCTCATTTGTAGGCACATTTTTATTGTTGACCAGCATTCTGACTTATTTAGTAAACTCTGCTATCTGAGAGGTTAGTTCGGTCCCACTAGAAACTTCATTCACTGCCATCTTTCTACCTTTTACATTTTTTTTTGTTGAGAATTAGCTTCCAATAATTCAAAAATATCATATACCTCCTCTACTATTTTCTCTCTCATGGCTTTCCCAGTTATACATTCTCCATCATACACTGATATTGTTAGGTCAAGCCATCGTAGAAAAGACTAATTTATAACTAGAATAGGATAACCATGATGAGAGCATTGCAATAGGAGCATCTTGAATATATCCCACGCTTCATGAAATGTTTCAAAGTCTTTCTGATAGAAGTTTGTAATTTTGAGGGCATTTTAGAGTCTTTCTAATTTGTCACTAGAATAGGATAACCATGAATTTGTGATATACTTCATTTAAAGAATACAGAGAATTAGGTGGTAAAGATATCAACCACACCTTGGCTCTATCCTTCAAAGTATAAGGAAAATATCTCATCCTCAACTGATCCTCATTAAGCCCATTAAAAGGGAATGTATTGATGGTTGCATAAAAACCTCTAAAGAATGAAAGAGGATCCTCACTTGGCATCATATAGAACAACGGAAGCATATTCAGGTGTATGCTTTTTAGCCCATAGTTTCTTGTTGTTTCCCCCCAAGACATTGCATGAGGTAGTGTTGCCAAACACTGGTCTAGCATAATCTTTCATGGATAAATGCCTTTGTGCATCGGCCTCTCTATGTGGAATCGTCATTGGTTCGTTTACTTCCCATGTTCTTCTTCTTCTTCTTCTTCTTCTTCTTCTTCTTCTTCTTCTTTTACAAGTTCTAGATGTTAAGTTAATTCATCTTTTTCTTCAAAAGACTGCTCTTCAAATCTTAAAGCTCTTGATCTTAGATTGTAAGGTCTCTCAGTGGATGAATCACTAGATTTTGGATTCTTGCTAGTACCTGGCATAAAATGAGACCAACAATCTAAACTAAAGCTAAATTGAAAAACTAAAATAAAATAAAAACAACACACAGATAAAACAATCTAAATTAACTAAACACACGTTGACAACCTAATTAATCAAAAATCTAATCAACAATTTCCCGGTAATAGTGCCAAAAACTTGATATTCACAAATTAAAACTTACAAGTAAATGAACCACTGTAATATGACAAATGTACCCCCGATGTCGATCTCTTAAAGAACTGTTCAGCTTAAATTTCTAATTAATTATAGATTACCAGCAAACGAGAAAATTAAAACCTAACCACTTTAAACCAATTATGACACTAATTATGGAACTAACTAAATTAAACTAAAATATGGGAATTAATAAACTTGCAAACCGAAAATATTAATGAAATCAATAAAATAAGATAGGTATTTAGTTTTACTTCCCTAATTTTGCATTTTCCTTTATAACCAATTAAGTACAATGAACAATAATACTAAGGCAGTCATCTCTATTCACTAATTAAACAAACAATGAATTAATTAGTGTTCAATCCAATTTTTAAGTCAAATTATAGATGATTTGTCTAATAATCCAACCTTAATTTTTCAAACTAAATAATTAGGTAGCTAACAAAATTCCCAACAAGTGTTTAGCCTAACATTACTAAGACAATGATTATGGTCATTATAATATCAAACTTAAACATATTACAATAGAAAAAAGAAGAAAAATAAAACTATAAGCTCTTCTGAAATTTGATAACTTTGAATCTTTTCGAAAGATTGATCCCTAATTTTCCAAAGCTCCAAGCTAAATCAATTTTCAAGAACTCAAAATAGCTTCACCATTAAGGGTCATAATTCTGCTAGAATTAAAGTCTATATGCCAAAAGCTCTCTTGAATGTGCAGAGAATAAATTTTGACTAAAAAGTTGCAAAGAGAATGTGCTTTCTTAAATCCTCCAAAAAGTTGGAATCAATACTAAACTAGAGTTATAATTGATATAAACTTCCTAAAATACATTAATTCTCTTTTAAAAGTAATGAAGAGACTCATTCAGACTTAAATTTTTGGGTTTAGAACATTATTTTGCATTTTACAGGAATAGGGTATGTCACGTGCTCAACAATGATCTTCATAGGGCGTCACGTGCTCACGAAGATGTCCTCCCGTATGCAACAATAGGCTTCTCTTTTGCTTCTCTTCACTTGCTCATGATGATCCTCATTTTCATGCGACGGTCTTCATCTAAACCTCTCTAATCACCCAACTAACCTTCAATCAAGTCCAAATATGTATTTTTTGCTCCCAAACCACATCTTTTCGCCTCTTTTACTATCTTTAATCTACAAAGAAAAAACTAAAAACTAAGTACCGAATTAAACTAAAAACCACATAAACAAATACAATTTAAACACCAAAACCACATATAAAAACCATGACAAATATAACACATCATCTTTGATACAATAAAATGGGATTTATCTCTTAAAGGTTATGTTGACATGAGTTTTGGAGTTAGATGGTGCAAGTGAATTTTAAAATGCTTTGACAAATTTAAATCTTCTATCTTGGTTAATGGTACGTCTTCAAAAGAATTTTGAATTTTTAATGGTGTCAAGCAAGGGTTTCTTTTATCTCCATTTCTTTTCATTATGGCAACAGAACCACTTTCTTACTTGATCACGAAAATCCTTCGTTATGGTATTTTATTTGGGTATCATCTTCCCAAGAAAGGCCCTATTGTCACTCATATGTGTTGGGTTTTAAACAATGAATCATATTCATAAATGCAACGGAAAAATAAAATTTTCAAAATCCGAAACAAAAGATCATATTTGTGTCATTAAAACTAATTTATATAAATATAGAGGTTATAAATTATATCTTGTAATTTTTTATTTGTTATTCAAATCTTCACTTTGTTGGGTTGTAGCAAATCACAACAATCCACACTAGGATGTCTCGAACGATAATTCACGCGAAGAATGAAGAATAAACTATCAAAAGAAATGGTTTGAACAAATTCAAAGTGTTAGCTTTGAAAGTGTCATTGAGAGAATTTTGTTGTATCTTAAAAATATGTTTTTCACAAAAAAAATATTTTCATGTATATTTTCTGTCATTTGATGTCTTTTCTATTTGAATTAAATTCAAAAAAAAGTTGAAAAGTCAAAAATGGAGAAAATGAAAATGAATGAATAATAATTGGCCTAATTAAGACCAAATTCTGTCGTTGGCCAACAGGAGGGAGGCAGCAGTGCGCTGGTCCTGCTGCGAGCTACTGCTGGGTAGGCCAGCAGCCTGCCTAGTCCGCACGGACCCTTCCGAACAATTTTTTTCGTGTAATCTCATCGCGATTCATCATAAAATAATTCTCTTATATTTTGGATCATATCCAACACCATTTTACTCATTATTTATATTTTCAATGCGTGTGACCTATTAGATTCCCGATTATGTTGGCCATTTAAATTAACAATTAATTTAAGCAAGTCATAAGCAGTATCTAGCAACACATCATGACCCCCAATTGACCGGAAAGTCAGTAGTTTGACTACGAACCTTTTCATAAATAATTTCAGTGTAATTATTCCTTTCACCATTCTATACCCCACTTGGTTCAGACTATAGACATGTATCAACTCCCACTAGATTGACTACATCATGTCTAGTCCAAGTAATATTTAGTTTTTATCCTTAAGGCTCATTACTCTATTAGATATGTCATTGAATACTATCGTTTTGATATTTCCACTCCAGCCAGAGATTCCCGAGTAATGACCATGACAAGAGGTCATAAGTATACACTCATTCTCTCAAGAGTGGTGAATCCTTTGTTGGTTACCCAATTACCTTCGAATACCTCAAGTTATTTCCAATCACCACCCTATGAGCAACCTCCATGAGGCAACAAGGAATAGTATCAAAATACATAATCAATATTCAAGATATCTTTGAGTACCTCAAGTCTAAGGATACTTGCATCATTGCTATGATGAAACTACATTGACATTTGAATAGATTATCCATATAATTGTCTCATAGCTGCTCATCCAATGTACTTAGCTACACTTAGCAAGAATCCACATGTTAACTCTAAAGATCTCATGTTTATAGATTATGAGATCTACTACTCGATCCAATCAAGGAGTGTAACATGTGCTAGTCTATCTGGATTAATAATGTCTCATCTCATTAATCCTATGAGTAGGGATAATTTTGATACTAAAATAATTACACATGATAAAAATCTCAATATCATGATCTCATCATGATTTCCTTCATGCTATGTTATGTATCAAGGACTTCATTAATTGATTTAAGATCATTTATCAATTCATATATCAAATGAACATCAAATTAATGAAAAAATTCTTTTATTAATCAAATAAGTTTGTACAATAAGTGTTAAAGGTGCCTTTAGAGCGCTCCTCTAACAATATGTAGTTTGTGAATGACATGCTTATTTTCACTAAAGATTTAGCTCACATGTTGTGGTATTTTTATATTGCTTTAGGGCTTCACATTAATTTCTTCAAAAGCTCTTTTGTGGGAATCAATGCCAATAAAGAAAATAATGACACCATTATTGTTGCTATCTTTTGCAAGGTTTTAGAGTTGCTTTTCACCTACCTAAGATTACCTCTTGGTGTATCGCCTAATTGTATATCTAATTGGAATCCTGTCATTTCTAAGATTCAAAAGAGACTTGCATTTTGGAAAGGTAAAATTCTCTCCCAAGCTGATTGTTTGACTTTCATCAAATCTTGTATGACTTCCCTTCCACTTTACTTTTTTTATCTATCTTTAAGATAACTATCTCAATTGCCAGCATTATCAATAAGCATATCCGAGATTTTTTCTAGAGTGGAGATGACTCTTCCTCCAAACTGCATCGTATCAATTGCAATTATCTAATCAGGCCCAAGGCTTGTGGTGGATTAGGAATCTAAGATAGTGCTCTGCACAATAAAGCTTTTCTTTTCAAATGACTTTGGAAACTGGGTATTGATTTTAAAAAGCTTTGGGTTGATATCATTCTCCATAAATATGCAGCTAAGAGAGTAGATTTTGTTTCTAATAGTAGTTGTTTCTCTATGTTGTGGAAAGGTATCACATCCACCTTCCCTACTGATGATGTGTTCTCAAAATTCATTCGCAGCAACATCAACTTTAGGGTTAGGAATGGTTGTAGTGTTCTTTTCTGGATATATATTTGGCATGATGGCACATCTCTCACTTCTTCTTATCCTGATATTTTTGCTCTAAGTAGATGTCACCATGCTTTTATTAATGATATGGGAACATGGATTGTTGGTTGGTGTTGGTAGGTGGTTTTAATCTCCCACCTAGACCTGTTCTCTTAATCCAAATGAGTTACAAAGAGCCACGATTTGATTATCTCTCTGGCCAGAGTTTCTATCTCAGAGGAAGCTTGTGATAAGGTTATATGGAATTTTGGTAATGATGACACTTATTTTGTTCATTCTTTAAATCTTGCTTTTATGCATAATAAATTTACTGTTGAAATCGTTCTCCCAGCACTTGGCTAAATCTTAGTCCCGTAAAGAGTGAATTGTTTGGGTGGTTTACTTTTTCATGGCAAGTTATCAACTAGAGATTTCTTATTTGACTGTGGTTTGTGTCCTAGAGCTACTAAGGTCTACTCTTATTATGGTGGATTTGGAGAAACAGTTGATCACATTCTTCTTCACTATCATTACTTTTGGAAATTAGGTCCTTTTTCTTGAGCTAGTGGGGAGTTTCCTTAGCTATTCCCAGCTCCCTTTCTCATTTTTATTTGTTGTTGGAAAGTTGTGCTATTGGCAAATTTCAAAAGGAATTTTTGCATACAATCTTTTTCTTGATAGCATAGACTTTTTAGCTAGGCAAAAATCAGTTGTACTTCAATGGAAAACATTCAAATTCTTCTCATCCCCACTTCTCTTACTATATGTACTCCCTTATTATGTCCCCTATAATTGTTCATTTTTGGAGCAATCACAAGAGATTCAAGTCTCTTTGATAGTTTATCTATTGTTTTTGTTGTTTTCTTCTTGCTTTGTTTTTTTTTTTGAAGTAATGACTTTGTCTTGCTCTAACTTGTTACTTAGTTTTAATTTGGGGTTTTTTCATCACCTTAGTCGCTAATTAAGGTGGTTTTTCTCCTCTATTATTTAATACAAATAAGAATGCTTATAAAAAAAATGCATATTTTTAATAATCCACACTATTTATTATGTAAACATTAATGGGAAGAATGACATATCAGTATTTTATCAAAATCAAGTAAAAATCATTAATCCAATTTCTACAAGATGTTCCCTTCTTATTGAGCAACACATTTACTCACAAAATTTTTATGTGTTGTTTCATCGACAGATACATTTTTTCTATTTTCTCTCTCAACCCAAACAAATGTAAAAAGCCTTTTATACCTCTTTTGACTTCTCGAATAACTTTTTTTATTTGATCCTCCCACTTAAGTGAAAGACAATTAAAACAAAACCCTCCTCCTCACGGTGGCTATCATTCTCTTATTCTTTCCATTTAGAGCTTTCTTAAGAATTTCAATATCGCTCGTATTGCTCTCAATTTTTTTGAAAGCTAATTTCATTGCAAATTTCTTAGTTGATTATGTAAGCATTTTGGTGTTGGTACTTTTGACCTTGATCAACCACCATATAAATTATTTTTTTGGCTTTTCATGATAAGTCTAATGTATTTTATTGTTGTAAGCTTATTTGTTTTGTTGCCTAGATAATGAACTAAGAAAGGGGGTTGAATTGAATATTAAAAATTCTTAACTTTTAAGTGCAGAATGAAAAGTTAAGTAGAGTAGGGATAGGAAGATATCACACAAGAAATTTATAGAGGTTCAGGTGTTAACAAACCCTACTCTTCTCCCCAATCTCAATTGGGAGTTTCACTAACACACTAAGTGTTACAATAGAGTTTTACAAGCTCACTCCCAGCTATGGTATTTTTATTAATGGATCACACCTAACCCAAAAATCTCTTGTGTTTTAATGGCTCACACAATAAACCAAATTCTTGTGTTTTAATGGCTCACACAAATAACTCTTACAAGTGTTATACTCTTAACCCAATATACCCAAGCTCACTTGAGTATTTGATTACAAAGAGAAATACTCATAAATCTATAATGCTCAAAATTTATGAGCAAAAAGATTTTTACAGAGAATTAAAGTTTTGTTGAAAGTAATTAATGCACAAATGACTACAACAAGATTTTGATTCAAAGTAATTGTTATTCGTCTTGTTCTGAATTCACAAATGACTTGCATTTATTCTTCCTTGGCGAATTATAGTCGTTTGGTTGCACCAACTCTTAATTTCGCATCTGACTTGTTTCTCTTTCCTCTTTCACGGTCGTGAATATGTGTGTGACTCAAGTGGTTACTCTGACCGTGAAGCATTTTGGAAGTAATTGAAGTGTTTGATCATAGGCGTGATTTATTCTTTCACGGGTGTGATTTATTCTTTCACGGGCGTGAATATCCTTCCAAGCCATGGTCCAAGTGATGACTCTGGCGGTGAAGCTCTCTGGAGGAATTTGACATGTTTTATCACGGGCGTGACTATCTTTCACGGGCGTGAATATCCTTCCAAGCCGTGGTCCAAATGGTGACTCTGGCCTTGAAGCTCTCTAAAGGAATTTGACATGTTTTATTATGGGCGTAACTATCTGTCACGGGCGTGACTGATATGGCCGTAAATTTTAAATGTTGGATAGTTGGCGCTAAGCTACATCACGGGCGTGATATAAACAGTCACATGCGTGAACATGCTATTTCTTTAATTTTTGACTTTCAAAGTTAGCCTTCCATTCTTGAATCATATTTCATACCCTGTTCAAAAAACTTAGAACACAAGTATGTTAAATACATTATTGCTATTTTATTTGTTAGCATCAAAATAACGAAAATACCCCTCAAGGTTCAACATGTTTTATGAACTTTATTCACATTTTTCTACCAGTAAAAGAAAATCTCTCCTCACACTTTTACATCTTGAATCCAAGAATATCACGCATCAATATGGTTCTCCATATTAGAGATCATTGTATGAGTGTTTTCCAAGTTTTCATCTCTTGTGCGAGTAAGATGACATTTTGAAATAATTAGTGATATTAAGCACTAAATGATCCACATTGAGTAATTAAAGGGTAGTTTGTAGTCACGAAATTATGATTGCAGTCATAAGATTGTAATCGCGACAAGGTTCACAGTCGTGATAAATATCACGAACCACATTGTCATGTGAGGCATTTAGAGTACTAAAAGATACGATTACATTTTTCCTAGTGTAGTCCCAAAATGATGTTCGTAAGCAACATCGTGATTGTGATCATTGTCGAAAATCTCTCTGTTTTACTAAGGTCAATAGTCACAATATGAAATACAATCACAATTGATGTTGTGAACAACATTGTTTTCAAAACACCACATATCGCGATCGCAAAAGTATTTGTAACTATTATTAATGGTTAGTTTTATGAATATCGTAGTTGTAAAAGTGCTATAATAGCTAATTGGTAGTTATTTAATGTTCATTAACCATTTTTATCAATTTCTAAAGGATGTGACTGATCTGAACATATACCTAGACACAATAAATTAGTGTCTGATAATAGAATTCAGTTACTAATTATATTTTTATATGTTATTGCTCTAATTATTCTTCATCATCATCTAAACAACCAATCATACATTCTTTTCACATTCTTGGATGAGTTTAATTGGTTTTACTACCGTTAAACTCAAAAGTTATTTTGATTTTTCTGGAGGGAGTGACTATCAAACTCAGTTAGCAACATAGAGGCAAATTCCTTTAAGGAGGGAGATTTATTACAATTATAATACTCCAATTGAAGCCTTCATTATTCCATTAATTTCTAATAGGCACTTTAATTGTCACTTACAACACTTATTTCTTTAGCTTGAATCCCAATTATTGTGAAAACTTCTCATTCAAAAAAAAAAAAAAAACCTTGGTTACTTTGGTAACTAAAATGAACTTAATGTTTAGTTGTGGATAAAGGCCAATTTTGATTGTGAAGATATTGCTCTTGCTAGAAAAGTAATCGAGTATCCAGGAATGAACAACATTTGAGTCAATATATATATATACCATTACTAAAATATAAATAAGATTTAGAGGTGCCTCTCAAACATATACCTAAGAACTTAGATTGACTCTTTATGCTTTACATTAAATTAAATTAATTAATTGAATAAGAGTGCGTTAACTTAAATATAAAAGTAAAGAACAAACTTAAAAATTTATACTCTTTCATTCTAAATTATCATTAACTTAAATTTACTCTCGTAGTTATATATATATATATATATATATATATATATATATATATATATATATATATTAGGTGATCAATTATTTTTGAAAGTAGTATGTAGTTATTAGGTAGGTAAATGGGTACCTAACTCTTTTCAAAAACTGGTTCACGGAGGATGAATATTGTCTTAATCATTAGAATTAGTACATTAGAATTATAGCTAATCAACGTGGGATAATAAACATCTCCCTCCTCATACCTAAGCATGCTTTGGGGGTACATCAGCAAAGGATATAACTTGAGCGTGAGAACTACAACGGAGGGTCCTAGCATCACCTAACTATGATACCATGTAGAAATTAGGTAATTGACTAGTAAATATTACTAGCATCATCTAGCTATTATATCATGTAATAGGTAATCTAAATGGGTCACTTAACTCTTTTCAAAAGC
This sequence comes from Triadica sebifera, assembly GCA_023653625.1. Lineage (NCBI taxonomy): Eukaryota > Viridiplantae > Streptophyta > Magnoliopsida > Malpighiales > Euphorbiaceae > Triadica > Triadica sebifera. The sequence continues at coordinate 17,385,915 of CM042910.1, read as the reverse complement.
TGCCTGAAGGGAGAAAGATTGCGTCATAAGTAGTATGTTAAAGTTATATCTAATTAATAGAGATGAGATAATTAACTGTTATATTTATTTAAAAACGACTTTTTTATTTTTTTTAATTGTCTTGATGTATAAATTGATTATGAATTTGATAATTTTTGACTCGAGCTAAAAACTTGACTTGAAGCTGTTTGAAAAATTCAATGCAAATTCTAATAAACTTGAATGAGTCTATTCGGACCTAAAAATTATTTAAATTTTACTTTTAAAATTAGATTGATCAGATGATCTGACCGAATAACTTGATTTGATACCTTAACTCAAAACAATCCAATGCCAAAATTTATTCAACCTGACCCTATTGTTATATGTAATTGGGTGAAATTTTTTATTGTTATATTCAACAATTATAACCTAGTATTTTGATTTTTTTTTTGTCATTTCATTTTCCATTGTTTTTCTTTTGTCTAACAGAAAAATATATATGCATTTTTTTTTTTGAGAAACAGAAAAATATGCAGTTGAAACTGTAATAGCATGCTTTCTTAAAATAAGTGTTTGATCATTGGATTACAGCAATTATTATATTTACTGAAATTATAACTTTGGAACCCAAAAAATATTGAATCTTCCAATTTAATCCTGCACGTCTCTATATATATACTCTAATTTTGTCATGGCAATAAATAAATAAATAAAATCTTCAAAACTAAGTCACTAACAATTAACAAAAGAATTTCATCCATAAGGAAATGTATAATAGGTTCACAGTGCACCTTATAATAATGTCATCATTTGCACAAATCCTTATATCTAATTTTTATTTCAGAAGAAAGGGAAGAAAAAAAAAAGAAACAATTAACTGTTTAAGGAACAAATAAAAAGGTAAAGAAGAATCTGATTAAGGAACAAATTGAACTAACCGAAATAATATTATTCTTTACCAGCAACTACAGTTTTTTCCCCTTTATATGTCTCTAATTAAGATTCAAACTCTTATATAGAGTTAAGTAAAAACAATTTTAATAACCCAATGGTGCAAATTAACTCATGTGGTATAGAACAAGGTATATATTAGTGCCTAAAATACAACTCGGTCCAATTAATTAATTGGCACCCCATTTTTAAATTTTGTGCAATTTTACCACTTCATTCTAAAATTTCAGATCCATTGGCCTGTTGGTCTCTCAATTTCGGGTCATTTCACACTTTAAAATATTAATATGGCAGCCATTTGAATAAAACTTTCAGTATAGGAAATCAATTTCAAGGCCCGATGCGTCTCTTGTGCTATATCATATGGTAACTTCGGCCATCTTGATATTATTGAATTGAAACTTATTGGTACTATAAACTATTTCTTTTACATTTTCGGAAAACTGTAAGTTTATTTTAATAAACCCAAAGTGATAAAGAAAGCCAAATGCATTCTGATCCTATTTTATTTTTTTCTATTTAATTCAGTAATGTTATATATAACACCATTCTGTACACCCAATTGATTTTTTTTTTTTTTTTTTTGCATTTAACTTGATCAAGTTATACAGAATTGCTCGTAATTTTAATTTTTTTTTAATATTCCATAATGTGATATAACCTTCATTTTCCCATTCCATATTGTTTTCATATGACTTCTGCCCAAAACGGGAAAAAAAATGAAATATAAGGATTTGCCACCCCCACGTGCCATGTAATGTAATAAAAGTTCAAATGGGATTACAGTAATCAGAAGCTCACGTGCAGAGGATCCAATGACCAAACCAAATATGAAAAAAAAAATTAAAAAATAAAGGAATGGAAAAAGGATAGAGGTTGTTGCCTTGGACTGACCAAATATTCCTCTTATTGTACATTTTGTTGGTTGGTCAACGGTCAAAGATCCCGAAGTATACAGAGAAAATGGGAAAAGAGTGGTTAATAGCTTAAAAGAACAAACAGAGTGTGGGTCAGCGTGTGTAAGCCGCACGAGGGGATCTTTCTGCCAAATATATGAGAGCTCTAAGTTCCCACTCACACTTTCCTCTCTGTCACTAAACCCTTTATTTTATGGGCACATACATACACCCACCTCCCCTCATACCCCTCTTCATTAATTTTAAGGACTAAGTCATGTGCAAAGCAAGGCCTTTTCCTCTCTCTTTAAAATATATGGCTTTAAAACCCGGACCGGATTGACTGGTCGGACCAAAACAAACCGGGACTAAAGAAACCTGCATTTATCAGTAAGGAAGCAGAGACAGACCAGTTACTTCATGATCTGAAGCAGAATGCAGATGTTGGTTAGGTGGTTTTATACTTTTATTCTGCATCTCCAGATTGAGAAACTTGCAGAACTGCCCACCGTGTTTCCATAAAGGGTTTTGTTTTCTAATTCATTACAATGATTGTTGAATCTGACCACCTCAGAAGAACTATTACTTTCAGATCATTCTCAAATTAATCTTCAAATAGAAAGCCTGGCCAGATCTCATTAGTGACCAATGAACAATGATGTTGCACTTAATCATGTATAAACAATCAATTTTTGGCACATTAAACGTTAAGTATGATATTATTTTTAATTAACAATAATACTTTCCAATTGCCACAGTTATCAACTTTTCAGGTCTTTGCCTACTTTAAATGTCTTTATATACAATTAATGTATATATATATATTATAGACCAAATCAAGCATATGAATATGATAAAGCCAATAATAGACCTAACCCTAGCCTCAAGGCTTCTCTGCTGAAAACATGATGAAGGATTGCTGAACTTTGCTATGGTAGTTAGTAAGACCACATGATGTACACAAGTCCTCAATCTCCTCCTCAGTGAAATAGTTATAATTCCTCAGAATCCTCTGCCACAAGTTAACACCTTCAGGCAAATTTTAATGGTGTATAACCATAGTATAAAGTATAAACTATAAATTATCTAGTTTTCACATCTTGCTTTTCCAAGAAACAAACAAGAATTTTAAGGTTGACAAAAAATAACAGACATAAAACATCTTAATAACTTTTGCAGCTATAATTTCATGATAAATATTAGAGCAAAATGGTAAAAACACATCAATCTCCAATAGGGTTTCAATTAAAATGAGATGGCCTTTTTCTGGAAAAAAAAAATTAAACAAATAGGAGTTTATATAGACTAATATCTATCAACAAGCTAATTTGACATTTGCACAATCCTGTTCACAGCTGCAGCCTTCTGTATTAGTTCAAACTGCTAGCTTGGGCAAAGTATGTATTTTAAATTGGCCAAAATTTAGAGGTGTAGTTTCATGAATATATATGCCAAGCTAAATTTTGTGCAAGGCTGTAAGGCATAGCAATTCATCCATCTGACAAGATCACATTTAGAATTAATTAATTGGAAAGAGACTTTAAAAGGAGTATTACCTGTCGGAAAGGCCACTCTATCCAGGAAGTGGTAGCACTGTATCGAAGAAAAGTGGTTCCAACAAAGACTCCACCACTCCGTAACACACGACAGATTTCAGCAATCTGACATGAGTAAACAATGTCATCGGTTAACAAGATCATCGAAAAATACTTACATTGAAATTAGTGGAAGAGTATAAACTAAACATGAATCAATTTCTTGAGTGAGTATCATCAATGGTCAAAATGGCATTTACATGCAATCCCTTCTCCAGTCAACTAAGATGATTTCTGGATCAAAGCAACGCTTACATATATCCTCTGTAAAGCCTGATGTCTAATGTTCTCAATAACAACCACTAAAGAAACTATTTTGTGGTGAGTAGTACATCAGTGTTTGTTTCATGACAGCAAACTGCAGGGCTACACTATGAGCATCTCAGTAATTTGAATTCAGCTTAAAGCAACCACCATCGCAGAATTGCAAATATATAATTGCAGACACCTTCTACTTAAAATTTGGGTCCTGAGTGCTGTCATCTGATAAATTTCTACCTGATTCCATTATAAAAACAAAAATAAAAAATAAAAAAGAATTTTATCACTTGTTTCTACCATAATCTTGTTTACAAAAAAGGTAGCAATTTCATTTCTTTGCTTGGTTCAATTGTGATGAAGATGATTCATTAGGATGTCAAACATCCAAAGCTGTAAAAAAATGTTTCTTTTACTCTTACATGGTAGTGGTGATGACAACAGTCTAACTGGCTTCAACTCATTTGGTGCTGTGATCTCCATGACCACACTCTGCTCACCTTAACATATACATGCATTGCATCTCATCTTGGTAGTAGTGCTCCGCAACAATCTTATGGACAATAATATGTGTTTATATCACAAGTCACAGCAGAAGCACCTTAATGAACTTCGTCTGCTTTTAGGTTCTACTTTTAGTGTAATGACACATCTTGAGCTACTAAATGCTCCAATCCTCTTCAAAATTTCATTTCATTACTAAAAAGGAAGGGAAAAATACAATTACTGAGTGAAATGTTAATTACAGGAAGGGGGCCCAGATCATATTAAAACTTTCTTCTCATGACAAGAACATTAAAGCATTTTCAAATCAGCTGTCATTTAAAGTCACAGTCAAAACTGGTATGCTTCTCTAATTCTTTTCAACAAGCAACATCTACTATCACGATGAGGATATCACAACGGACAAGGTCATCTACCATCAAGACAATAAAATCAAAGTTACTGCTGTATGACTCGTATATACAGTAAGTGAACAGATGTTGAAGCCAAGTGGAGTGTAGCAACGAAGTGCTAGCAAGGAGTGAAGCAGAGCAGAGCGACAATATCTATCCTTTGTGTGGTTTCTTGATCTAATTATGGGGCTATGGTTTAAGCGGATTAGGGGTGCAGGAACAACACTCCTGTGGTACGATATAAGGGTAATTTTGTAAAATATTACCATAGAGCTTTTATATATATATATATATATATATATATATATATATATATATATATATATATATATATATATATACATATATATTGCAACCCTAAGTTTTACACATTTAATAAGAAAATTTAGTCACTCTACTCCTGAGAATGTAAGTACGTTGTCGAACCTCATTAAATCTCTATGTTCTTCGATTTCTTTTATTCTTCTTGTTGTTTTGTTATTTCTCAACAGTTACATATCAGGCTATGAAGGATTAAGTGAAAGATCCCATCACTTTTTTCAAATTCAGAATAATTTAAATTTCCCATATGTGATCTGTCAGGGATAGCTGTGAGTCCACATATGCCAAACTTGCAGAAGAAAATCAAAGAGATAAAGGTCACTCACAGCATTTGAAGGAGATGGCCAGCAATGCAGGGCTGCACCAGCATGAATAGCATCAATAGAACCTGAGGGAAAGGGAAGTCTTGAAACATCTGCTCGAACAAGAGCAAGATTCCTGGACATATAAAGAATAATGGATTAGTTATCACATTCAAAACACTAGAAAGATTTTTCTTTTAAATATAGAGAATGAGGCTTACGCATTGAGGATCGTGCTGTCTTGCTTGATGAAGTCATAACATTGGCGGAGCATGTTTTCAGAAAAGTCAAGTGCAATGACTTTAGAATAAGTCCCCGATTTGGCAAATTTTCTGGAAAACAATCCGCTGCCACAGCTAACATCTACTAGGAGACCACCTTCTGCTGGTTTAAAACATTCCTGAGCCATTTTGAACTGCATTGAAGACAAACTATTATAAAGCTGATATAGTCTTACCAATTTAGCAGCATGCTGCAAAAGGAAAGGACAGGAAAAACTTAATAGTGCATTAACATCATTATATGCAAATGCTATTTCACACAGTAGACTTTCTTCCCATGCTGTTCAAGTTTAGTTTCAATAATCAACATTGATAACAAAGTTTTTAGCATAGGTCATATTGTTAATGACTATGAGATTCTTCCCATATGCTAAATTATTTTACGTTGTATAACAAGTGAGGAAGGATTACCTCTTCATCAGGACCAGGAAAGCCCCTTTGACGAAAATTTTGTCGCCATCCTCGTTCATACAAGAATGAAACAATTGGGCTCCTAACAAGTTCAACAACTAAGATAAAACGGTTCTTATCAAAAGATTAACTACATTAAAAAATTTCAAAAGGCACAACTATTCATCATTATCAGAACTAGGATTAGGCAATAAAACAACCGGCTATTCCTGCAATTAACAGAACCTAAGGCATGAAAGAGATTTCTGGAGCCAACAAACAAATGTTATTCCAAGAGTTATCTTATGTGAGGTTTTGTTCACATGTTTTGACATGCAAGAAATTTCAAATTCATCCAAAAAGTACCAAGCGTTATGTTATAAGATTAAGTGCATCAACCCATATATACCGGAATAGCTCTGTCCCAGCAGGTTTGACTTCAGTATATTCCTTCATGCCAGCCGTAACTGTAAGATCCAGATAGTTGTATTTGCTAGAATATGTTTTGTTGCATTTCTGACACTTGAACCCAGAGCGGTAGATTGCTGACCTAAAGGTTTCATAGCTCTTAATTTCAGTCTGGAGCAAAACTGAATAGGAAAAAAAATTACAAAGTTCGGTGCTAATAAAAATTCCAACTTACAAATTAAAACCTGGAGGGCCTTTTCTTATGAGAGGTTCATAACATACTGGGCATGCAAAAGGGTCAGCCTCCAATGTTTGACTCTTCTGCGTACTCAAATCCTGAGGAGAAATTCTTATCAAATCCAAAATATATTAGAACAAGGAAACAGATTTAACATAAGGTGAAAAATAGTATTATGCTTATAGTATCATATCAACAAAGTGTTTCAGTGCTAGAGGTATGAGTGATCATTCAAGTAATTTGTTTAGAACTGAACCCAAAAATTTAAGCTGCCAAAATGTATTATAATTAGTGAACATTTTAAACCAAATAAAAAGACCGAATTTAATAGTAACTAATTTCCCAGTAGAACACTAGGCCTAAATTGTGTCTGCATTTTCCTAATTTGCACGCCTCAAATACAACCACCAATGAATCCCAATAAGTAATACCTTTACTGTCATTTTAAAAAAATAATAATAATAATAATCTACAGAAAAAGGGGAAGGTAAAAATTCGACCTACCAAAACAGTTAAAAGTTTAGCGGCTTGGGTCCTAAAAAGAACGAAAATTTGAAAATTCTAAATTCTTGATTTTCACAGCAATCAAACAGAATCCTACTTCTCAGCTAAACCTTTTCAGAATTCAAGTTATAATAAAGAAAATACTAAGGAAAACAGCAAAAGATAAAGGTTGTGGTGGTAATATTACTGGTTCAAGAGCAACTGCTGAAGTGGCGCGAATCGTGGATGGTAACCGAAGAGAGGAAAGCCGGAGACGAGGATGGGAAATTCGAGAATTGTGAGAAAGGGTAGGGTATTTCGGGCAAAAGTTTTGTTGTAGTGGGTGAACAGAGGAGGAAATTATAGCCATGAATGTACAAAATCTTCACTCTTCTTCTTCTGCTTCTTCTTCCGCTCTTCGTGCGTGGTGAGCTTTGTTGGGTTGTGTCTGTTAATTCTGCGGTTCATTGATTTATATATCTTATTGCTTTCAAAATTTTGTGGAAACGGTGGGACAAACGTTGGCCTCTTAAATCTTAATTAAATAACTACATTTAAATATTCATTTTTTTAAATAAATATTGTTTTAAGTTAAAAACTTTATTCAACAAATTACAATAAAAAATAAATTTTTAAAAAATAACAGTTTAATTTTTATTATTTAATAAAAATATTATCTGAAATAACAATTAAAAAATTATGATTTAAATTTATTGATTCATTTACAATTAATGTCGTTAGAATGAACAGAAAAACTAAATATTTATAAAAAATTATTATACTACATATATAATTTTTAAAAATTCATATAAAATTATCTCAAATATAGAAAAATCATATTGTTTGTTGTATTATAATATTTAAAATTCATACAATATCAAGTAAATAAGAATTATCTTAATCAACAGAAAAATAAATTATTAATTTTTTAAAAATTTATTTCTTCATTAAAATATGAAAGATGTTTTCTAAAACAACAAATTACAAATGAAACATAACTGAATTTAATAATAACACTTGTAGTTGGATTTTTCAGACTATGTGCGTTATATTGGTGTTTTGGAATGGAATAGAAGAATCAACGCATTTATTTATTTCTTATTAATCAGCTCTATCAAGTATTAGCTACTGTTTGGTTTGGGTTTTTAAATTGAAATTAAATGGCAGAGTTTATAAATTAAAGGATGATTCAATTTTATGAATTAAATAAAACATTACATCGTCGGTTATCACTTAGCCAAAGTGTATATATTATAGCCAATAGAAGAATGTATAATTTAATAATTTATATAATTTTTAAATTTGAATTGATTTATTCAGATTTGATTAGATTTTTAAATCAAGTTAAGAGTGAAACAAATTCACATCGGTCAAAAGTTGTGAGGTGTAGTGACGGTACAAAATGTTAACTTATGAATCGTTGGTTATCACTTAGCCAAAGTGTATCCATTCTTATTGATGCTAAAACATTTTCAAGGAGGGTGGGTTATACAGGAAATGAAATAGGAAAATATATAAGAAAATATTAGTTTTTAGCTTTTTATTATCTAAACATTAAAAATATCATATAACTCAAAGAATTATATCATAATATTAATAAAATCATCTCTAATTTTTTTAATTGTCTATCCTTTGCACAATTTTTAGATGAATGCTTTTTACATTTTTAGATGAATGATTGGAATCCTCTTAAGATTAACAAAATATGATAGATCATATTGGGATAGATGATATTAACCATTTACATAGTATTTGAAATTACTGTTGTATATTAAAAAAATATATTTAAATTTTTTATTTAATTTTTTAATTTTTTTAAATTATTTTTTTTCAAATTAAAAAATATCTATTTACCTATTTTTTTTGACAAAAGCAGTTTTTAAAACTTAAAATACTTTTTTTTTCTCCAAAGTCAATTTTCTCAAATTCAACTTCAGACAAACCCTTTCTTAAAAATGAATTATTAATATTAAATAAGACATTTCCTTTTGAATTTTGAAAATATTTAATATTAATCTTTTATTTCTAAATAAATATCTAAAATCGTCTATAATGTTGAGTGAACATGAGAGGATCTTAATACACATGAGAAACCAAACACGGGAAAGAAAAATTGCTAGCTAATTGAAGCATGTAAATTTTAATTTAGACAAAAAAAAACATTTTAACAAAATTGGTGTTTTAATTTTTTATAAAATATACTAATAATATTTCAAATTAATAAGAAAGTGGACATTTTTATAATAATGAAAAAATTAAACTAACTTGATATATATCTTACAGAAGCACTTTTCTTGTTGTTTAGTTTAGTTGTGAAGATGCCTATACGGCTGAAAATGTACATATAATGTGACATCTTCAGTTTTACACGAATACTTAACGAGTACGCCAAGAGCTCCATCATTCATATTAGTTTATTTTTTTACGTTTTAAAGAAAGATTTTCAATATGAAGAAATTTAAACAGGACATGTTTTCTTTTTTCTTTTTTTTTTTTAAATTTCGATTTTAGTACTGTAAAATTGTTGAATTGGGTTAACTGCGTCTGTCTTTCCATTTGTATATATTTTAAAATTTTTATTTTTTTTAGTTAGTTGAATTCTCGTGTTAAAAAAATTGGCTCAGCTGCTGTAAAATTTGAAATCAAAGAAGATCGAATTAAATTCAATAAATTAGAAGAATTAAGATATTTTAGATTCTCTATTTTAAATTGATTTTGTTATCTTTATGATTTTATAATTTAATTCATTAGCAGATTTAGAGCAATAAAATTTCATTATTTATGTTGGTATTTTTAGTATAAAATTTATAAGATTGTTACGAATTAAGGATGGTAAATTTTCAGCTCCAAAACTGTCTGCTATTTATATTATACTCTTATTTTAAAAAAATTTAAAAAAAAAAACCCAACAAAGTGGTATCAACCACCAAAATTTGATGGAGGAAAACCATCGGCCCTGGACTAAATATTATTATAAGAAGATAAACTATTTATAATATAAGCGTCGGTGGAGACTAGATATCAAATACAATAAATGTGATCAAATATATCATATGGTAAAAATATGCAAAAATTAAACATAAAGGAGGAAATTTTATTCTAATCTTCAGAAAGATATGCATATGGAATGATTTCAAAAAAAAAAATATGATAACCATATGATAACAAAAACTATGTTATTAACAGTGAATTTTTTTATTAAAAAAAAAAAAACGTATGCCCATGACAAAAAAATGTCATGCCCATGCGCCTCCAACCATGAACCAGAAAATGTCATATGTTTATAACTAAGTCAAGTCCAAAATTAAATTAAAAAAAAAAAAGGTATTTGCAGTATCCTATCCAAGAAGGAGAGTTGAGAAGTTGACTCAGCTGCAACAAATTTTGAAATCAAGGAAAATCTGTTTAAATTCAATAAATTAGAAGAGTTAAAACTCTGTTTAAATTTGATTTTGTTATTTTTATGATTTTTGTAATTTGATTTATTAGCTGTTTTTAGCAATCAAATTCAGTTATGTTTATTAGAATTTTTAGAGTAAAATTTGTAAGATATAACAAATGAAATATGACAAATTTTGAACTCCAAAATTCTTCTATTTTTCGCTGTATTTACCATACTCTTTTTAAAAAAAACCAACTGATGAATAACGTGAGAATTAAGTTTTCTTGACTGAAAATTATGACATCCAACAGTCGGTACATTGAAGAAGTTAAATAGGTATATATTCATCACATTGAGTAAATGCACTTATCCATCAATATTCATATGAGTTTTTGAAAATAAATTTGCAATGGAGTTAGAGAAGGTTCATAAACATTTCTGATAGACACACTTGTTCAGTAGAGAGGTGTAGTAGTTTGTGATAACAGACAAACAAACATTTAATTCATGATAGTCTTCAATAAGTGAAATGACATTCTTGAGAAGATCAGAAAGTCAAGTTAATAATATAAATAGTACCAAATATTATTATTATTATTATTATTATTTATTATTATTATTATTATTATTATTATTATTATTATTATAAATTGGTATTAATTTTTTTAAAATATTGTAATATGGTAACTAAATTTAATTTTCAGTAAAAAAATAATATAATAGCCTAAAAATGCTATCAACATGCTACATAATATATTTTCCGACTGTTATATTATCATATTGATATCGAAAATTGAATTTGTATACCACATTACTATATTTTTTAAAGATCTAGTACCAACTTGTAATAATTAAAATTTTGTTATAAATTTATAGCATAGTAATGAGATTGGATATCATTTATGTTATTAACCCTCAAAAAGTCATATTTTTATATCTTGCCACATAGACAAGGGTGTAGTAAAATAGAACTATTTTAATACGTCTTGTGAAACCAGTCATCTTATAAAAGTAGTAATCAATGACGTGCGATTTAGAGATAAAAGGATTAGACCTAATGCACAATTCAAATTTTAATTAAAATTAATGGAAGGGATTTTAACTATATTTTTTTAGTTCCTACGAACGACGATATTGCTTCATTTAATTATAAAATGATGTATGAAATGTGGCTCAAAGTTTTTTTTTATATATAAAAAAATATTATTAAAAGTAATACATAACTAAGAATTCATTTTTTGTTCTTGAGACAAGTTGAGCCATCATGATTCAAGACTAAGAATTCATATTTCTTTCTTTGAGACAATTTGAGCCATCAAGACTCAAGACCGAGAAGGGTTTGCACAAGTTGTTTATTTTGGTTAAAGTCGGCAACAACAGATTTTGATAAAATTAATAGTGGATCCCTCGACATGTAGGTAAAAAAACAAAGTAAGAAATCGATTCTGCTACCCACCATGTGAAGAAAAATAAATTACTGAATTTACAAACAATGCAGATAAAGTTGAAAGTTATAAATTATGTTCACACTATAAAATATGCCTATAAATAGCGAAGGGGATTTCTTCATTTGATGTACTGCAAACTGAAAAGGAATAGTATTCGAGAAAGCCAGAGAAAATTTTTCTCTGATGAATGTGTAAGATAGTTAGTTTTTTGAAATTTTTCCAAAAATGAAGAGTGAAAAAAATAGTGAGAAAAATAGTTTTTGGATATTTTTGGAAAATATTTGTGTGCTAATATTTTTAGATTTATCTCAAAATTATTATATAACTTCTAGCGTGTATCTAGGAAATGTTTTCTCTTTGTACCTATTAATTTTTATTAGTGAAAAAATATTCAGAGTTTGTACCGTGGACGTTAAGGGTGAACCACATTAAATTGTTGATGTTATTTTTTCTAATTATTTTATTCATATTTATTTATGTTGTTTTACCCGTTGTGCTCAACAAGTGGTATCAGAACTAACCTGTCAATCCTATAAAATTCTTACTATGTTTTGTAATTACAGTATTGACTAATCATTCACATCAGAAAAAAAAATTTATGTGATTACTGTCAGCTGAATGAGTCTATATTTTTTTAATGGAGATAAATAACACTAAAATGATCAGCTTAAATGATACAAATTACCATATATTGAGAAGCAAAATGAAGGATATCCTATTTGTCATGAAAAAGCATATATTAGTGTTTACTACAACAAAATACGAAGAGAAGATAGATGAGGAGTGGAAGTTTGAGTATGAGTAGGTGTGCAACTACATCCAAAAGTTCATCGAAAATAATGTGTATAACCATATCTAAATGACACTCATACCCAGATGTTGTTGAATAAACTTGAACAATTGTACGCGTCAAAAGCATGTAATAATATATTGTTTTATTTGACAAAATTGATACAGTTAAAATACAAGGAATAGACTTCCATAACAGATTATTTGAATGAGATGTAAGAGATCATGGACCAACTGTCCAAAATGAGTATAAAGTTGAAAGACGCAGTTTTCACTCTACTAGTATTGTGCTCTTTGCTAGAGTCGTGGGAGACTTTAAAATTTTCAATCACTAACACTACACTTAATGGTGTAGTTAATATGGAGTCTGTAAAAAATAGTATCCTGAATGAAGAAATGAGAAGGAGATATCAGAACTCATCTTTTTTTTTTTTATCATAATTAGATGTTTTGGTTACAGATTCCAAAAGAATGAGCAAGTCTAAGCAACAAATATCTAGAGAAAAAAGCAGAGGCAAGTCAAACAAATATGTCAATGTTAAATGACATTACTGCAAAAAGAAATGTCATATTAAGAAATATTATTGAAAGTTCAAGAAAGAATAGAAACGCAAGGAAATGAAGCGAGATGACAATAATGATGATAAAGTAACAAACACCATGAATGAATCTAATATCATTTGTGATGATACTATTAATTTCACATCCCACGAGACTAGTTAAGTAATTGATAGTGGTGCTACCATTTATGCTATGTCCCGAAAAGAATTTTTCACATTGTACACAGTAGGAGATTTTGGTTTAATGAAAAATGAGAAATGATAATCTACCAAAAGTTGTTGGCAGAGGAGATGTTTATCTGTAGACTATAAATGGTACCAGATTAGTCTTAAGAGATGTCAAACATTCCAAATATTTTCTTGAACTTGATCTCTACAGGAAGACTAGTTGATGCAAGTTTCTGCAGTACTTTCTTCAATAATTAGTAGAAGCTCACCAAAGGTTATTTAGTGGTGGCCAGAGGTACAAGGATCCTACCTTGTATATGATGCATACGAAGCTCTCCAATGACATTGTGAGTGTAGAGGAAAAGGACAATGTTATTGAATTATAACACATAAGACTCGTCTACATGAGTGAGAAAGGGATGATCATCCTAGTCAGGAAGAAGATGTTGCCCAGAATGGATGAAGTACATTTGGAGAAATGTGTTGATTGTTTAGTAGGAAAGCAAAATAAAGTTGCTTTCAAGAGTTCTCCTCTTTTCCAAATGAAGAATGTGTTGGATCTGATTCATTCATATTTATGTGGGTTAATGTTAAAGTCATTGGATAATGCTCAGCACTTTGTGACTTTCATTTATGATCATTTAAGAGAAGACATAGGTGTATGCTTTAAAGACAAAAGATCGTATGTTAAATGTCTTTAAAAAGTTTCATGTCTCAATCGAGAGACAAACTAGAAAGAAGTTAAAGTACATACAGACAAACAATGGTAGAGAATATACTAGACCGTTTGACACCTATTACAAAAAGCATGGTATTCGGCATCAGATAACACCTCCAAAAATACCACAGTTGAGTGACTTGGTTGAGGGAATGAACAAGACTTTGATGGAGAGAGTTAGATGTTTGTTCTCATATGAAAAGTTGCCTGAAATATTTTGGGGAGAAGCTTTACTCACGGATGTGTACATGTTGAATATTTCACCTTGTATGCCTCTAAAGCTAGATGTTCTAGAGAAAGCTTAATCAAGAAATTTTGTTTCCTATGATCATCTGTGAATATTTAGTTGCAAGACCCATGTGCACATTTCAAAAGATGAGAGAACCAAACTTAATGTCAAAATATGACAGTGTATTTTTATTGGCTATAAATTTTATGATCCAATAGAGAAGAAACTCGTCAGAAGCCGTGATATTATTTTCATTAAAAATGAGACCATTAAATATATTGTCAAGAATATTTCTGATTCTAATGGTGACTCAACATATTTAGAATTGATTCCTCTAACACTGGTACAAAGACAAGTTGGGGATGAAGATCATATTAATATGCCTGAAGAAGATAATGCTCCTATTAATGACCTAGTAGATAATGCTAAAAATGATGATGTTCATCATCAAACAACATATGTTTAATGAGTTTCTTTGAGAATGAGCAATAGAGCAAGACAAACTTCTACAACGTATCCAAAAAATGAGTATGTGTTACTCACTAATGGGAGAGAACCAGAAAGCTATGAAGAAGCTATGGCTAATGAGTACAAGCAAAAATAGGTAGAATCCATGCAAGATTAAATGAAATCCTTGTATGAAAAAAAAAATTGAATTAGTGAAGTTGCAAAAAGGCAAAAGAGCTTTGAAGAATAAATGAGTGTTCAAAATCAAGCATGAAGAGAATAGTTTCTGTCCACGATTCAAAGCTAGATTAGTTGTCAAATGGTTCAGCCAAATGAAAGGGATAGACTTTGATGAGATTTTTCTCACCAGTTGTGAAAAATGTCATTCATCAGTACAGTATTGGGATTAGCAGCAAGTATTAACCTAGAGATTGAGAAAATGAATGTCAAAATTTTCTTTCTATATGGTGATTTGGAAGATGAATAGAGCAATTAGAGAGTTTCAAGCATAAGGGAAAAGAGAATTATGTTTGCAGATGTCATACGGCTTGAAGCGGACACAAAGACAATGATATAAAAAGTTTGAGTTTATTATGGGGGAAGAAGGCTACAATAAGATTACTTCATACCATTGCATTTTTGTGTAGAAATTCTCTGATGAAGATTTTATTATTCTTTTACTTTATATAGATAACACGCTGATTGTTGGCCGAAATATTTTCAGAATTGAGAATTTGAAAAAGAAATTGAGCAAGTCTTTTTCCATGAGAGACTTAAAGCCATCAAAATATATTATTGGCATGAAGATTATCAAAGATAAGAACACTAAGAAATTATGGTTGTCACAGAAAAGACAAATTGAAAAAGTATTTTAGAAATTTAAAATAGACCAAGCTAAAGTAGTTTATTGTCCTTTTACTAATCACTTTAAACTGAGTTCCAAACATAACACTTCTACAGACGAATGGATGGATGAGATGGACAAGGCTCCATTTGCTTTAACAGTTGGAAATATTATGTATACCATGGTATACACACGATCAGATATCGCTCATGTAATTAGAGTAGTGAGCATATTTTTTTCAAATTTTAGTAAGGAATATTAGGCTGTAGTAAAATGGTTTCTCATGTACCTTCGAAATACTTTCAAAATATGTTTATGTTTTGGAGACTTCAAACCTATATTGGTTGGATACATAGATGCAGATATATCTAGAGATGTATACTAAAGAAAATATACGTCAGGATACCTAATCATTTTTGCAAGGAGAGTTGTATCATAACAGTCAAAATTACAGAAATGTGTTACACTGTGCACTACTAAAGCAGAGTTTATTGCAGTAATAGAAACATATAAAGAGTTGTTGTGGATGAAGAAGTTATCAAAATAACTTGGACTGCAGTAAGACATATATGAGTTATTCTATGATAGTTAGAGTGTTATCCATCTTAAAAAGAATATCTCATTTCACTCAAGATCAAAGCATATTTATGTGAGGTATTACTGGATTAGAGATGTGATGAAAAAAAAACTACTACAACTTGAAAAGATCCATAAAGAGAAAAATGGAGTATACATATTGACAAAAATTCTACCGTAATTATTTTTTAATATTATCGATTAGCTGCTAGAATAGTGGAGCCCCCATGTTGTCAGAAGGGGGAGATTTGTTGGTCAAAGTCGGTAGCCGCATATTTTGATAAAATTATAGTAGATCCCTCCACATTTGAGGCCCACCACATTAAAAAAAATAAAGTCAAAAATTGTGTTCTGCCACCCACCATGTGAAGAAAAATAATTTACACTAAATTTACAAACAATGCAGATAAAGTTGAAAGTTATAAATTGTAAAGTGTGTTTACATTATAAAATTTGCCTATAAATAGTGAAGGAGAATTCTTCATTTGATGTATAGCAAATTGCAAAGGAAGAATAGTCGAGAAATCTAGAGAAAAGTTTTATCTGATAAATGTGTGTAAGAGAGTTAAGCTTTTGAAAATTTTCCAAAAATGAGAAGTGACAAAAATAGTGAGAAAAATATTTTTGGACTATTTTTAAAAATATTTATGTGCAATTATTTTTGGATTTATCTCAAAATTATTATATAATCTCTAGCTTATGTCTAGGAAATATTCTCTCTTTTTATCCATTAAATTTTATTAGTGGAATAAAAATATTCAGAATTTATCCTGTGGACGTATCCCAAATTAAAAAGTGAATCACATTAAATTACCGATATTATTTTTTACTGATTATTTTATTTAATTTATTTGTATTATTTTATTTGTTGTGCCCAACAGTTTTTGCTTATCCAAAAGTTGTAAAGTCAATTAGGTCTGACATGAAATCCTGAAACATTATTCGACCTAATTTTAGAGAACCAAGTGACAAGATCCCCTATTTAGGATTCTTCATGACTAGGAAATTGTCTTAAGTATATTTAATAGGAAAAATCTCTAATTAACAGGAAAAATCACTAATTTATACTTTATAGAAAGTTAATACCAATTAGCATTATAACAGAAAACTAAAAGGAACTCTTCTATAAAAAGATTCGCAGAAAATGGAGAAATACATATTCAATGTTCATATAGCATCTTTATTTTCTTCTCAATCACTTTTCTAACTTTAAGAATAAAAACTTATTACATGCTAGTCTCTTTCTTTCATAGAACTCAATACTTCAACATAGATATATCTCTTGGTACATATGTATTTTAGAGAAATTTTTAAGTAGATTTAGTTTATCATATGATTTGTATACTAATTCAATCAGAATGTTATACACATTTAATTATTTTATTCATGTTGATTTATGTGAATGCAACAATTAATAAATATGTATACATATTATTGTGTAATTAGATTAATCTAATAAATTAAGTCTATCTAAAAATTTCTCTGTGTTTCATAATCGATTGATTCATATGATCAAAACAATTATATTAAAATCATTTTTCTTTTCTTTTTATAAATAGATTATTCTACTTACATAGTTTTATTGGAAATTATTTGCTTAGATCTAGTCCATTACTTTTTTCATTGGCCAAACTAGTAATTGAATGCATGTAAGCAAATTAGTAACTATTTTTTAGCATGACATTCTATTATTGGTCTTGTCCATGAAATATTTGTGAATTAGCTTGACCTAGGAAAGATACGGTCATCCTCACTTAGTTGTGAGATTTGCATAATCTGTTGGTACATATGGTACAAATAAGTCTATTAAAAATCCAATTTTCCTTCTGGGATTATAACTCATATCTTTGCAGAGTTGGTCAGTATACCAAATATTAGTGTTACTAATGCAGCTCTCTTATAGTAGTGTCCTCAAGCTTGCTTGATGTGATATTCCCATATCTTGGCCTCTTTTTTCTTGTTTGTTATACAAGACAGTTCGATATTTCCATAAAGAAAATTGGCTAGCCTCACACTTCTTATTTCAGAGCTACCCAAAGCTGAGAAACTCTCATTATATCTCATAATCGCCAGCTGAAGTATTTGCAGATGAAGTATTTGTTTGCAGATCAAACACAAATAATCATATTCTGAATTCTAATGGAGAAAAATAGGTTTAATTTATATATTGAAAATTGAGTATGTTATAGCAGAGAGAACCTATATAGGAAAAGTGGAGAAGTATGCTTTATACGATCCTGGAAAACCACAGACGAAAAAATGTTCTTAAGTTTTTCATTGCCTTTGAATCCTATGGTGAATATCACAATATCTATTTCTGTTGGTTGATTTTCTCCATCAGTAATTATACCTTCCTTACGGAACCTGAAGCTTTGTGAATTCTTAATAACGATGTTGTCCTCTTCCACTTTGTCATAAAATTTCTCTAGCAATATTGTAGGCTGACAAGATGCCAAATCTGCATCGAAACTAAATTTAGGTAGCATTCCATATTTCTTCAATGGAAACTTCCATCTACAGTAGCTCTCCATGAATTTTGAAATTCCCCATCTCTAAATATATATATAAGTATATAAAAGTTGGAATCATATATATATAATTCACAGCTGATGCTGAATAATTAGACATTTCATATTGGTAAGAGAATTTTAGTAAGGGTGAAAGTAGTGTGGCCAAAACACTGTATAGAAATGTTTCACCAGGCTTATGAACCAAAAGTTTTGCAAATCGATTCATGCACAAAAAATCAAGCAGAAGTACCACAAAAAAACCAACAGGAAGAAACCAATTGGTAATTCGATTAACTATTTTGCAAGGATACTTGATTCCTGAATTTCAAATATAAGATGGACACAATTCACTCAAAATTTCATAAAGAAAAAACTAAAATTTCAAGCACTATTTACATATCATATTTGAAATCTTCTTACCCTTTATATTGGTACATTCTGTTGCTATATCAATTGCAAATTTGTGGGAACCAATGACTGCCACCCTCTTTCCCTAGACAAATTTTGAAGTACCCAAATTGTTAAAAGCTGATAATTTCATTGAATGCATCAATTTTCCCTTGAACACTTCAAGCCCTTCCTTTACAGGAAACTCAGGAATGTTTAGGAATCCACTGAATTTCCAATGCAAAGAATGACAAATTCAGCATAATACTCCTCTCCAATTGAAAATCCATCATTTTTTTTGTCAGGATATTAAAAAATGAAAAAAATATGAATAAATCACTTGATTCACAACTAATTACCTCAATTCTGAAACTTTTGGTGTCATGAATCCTAATGTGTCATTTCCCTTTGGAGCCAGATGGTTTACCTATTCCACTCCACAAATGCCATGTATCCATTTCTTCAAAAGATTCACCAGCATAATTTATACCAATGACCCTAGAATTGAATTTAATGCAAGGAAATATTGCGAAATGTTGAGCATAAGATTGAAGATAATCCATGACTTGATAGTGAGTAGGATGCACATCATTTACAGAGGAAGGCCATGGGAAATCAGAAAACTGGTAGACTTATTTGGTATTTTGTAGCCTAGTTGAGTCAATAATATGAGCCCAAACTCTGCCAATTACGAGTGGATTGAATCCCTTGTTAAGACAGTTTTTATAGGCAACAAGGCCACTCCAACTCCGATGATGGTAATCCACTTTTCCATTTCTAGTCCTGACAATCTTCAAATACAAGGTCTGCATATTATCTTATTTTATTGTCATTATTTGTTGTTTGACATCCAATGTTTTATCCACAATGTCAACTTCAAATAAAAAGTTGAAGACGAGCCAATATAGAGGTCTGATATTACTGGACAAAAATATTAAGAAACATAAATCAATTTTTTATTTTTTTATTTTTAGACTTGAACTCTTTTTTGGCTTTTTAAACCGATTTTTCCACTATTTTTATTTAGATAATATTTGAATATAAAAATTTAGATTAGCTGGTCAATACTATCCTATAGTGGCAGACTTTTTTTAAAAAATTAATTTGGATTATCTCACAAGAAGATGAAATTAGGCATATATAAATCCGGTCTACAAGCAGAGGTTTCTATTACAGATATTTTTATTTGGGTTGTCTCATATGACGAAATCAACCTTATATAAATCTGGTCAGTGAGCAAGAGATCTCTGTCACAATAGTTTATTGTGTATGTACATCACAAATAATTAATTTTCTTAATAAAGTATATTTATTATAATTTAAAAATTATTTCAATTATGCTTTATTTATATAACCGGCCAAACTATTAACCAAGCGATGAACAAAGGATCATAGCAGTAGCACCAACACTACTTGTTCCTCAACAAATATGGAAAAAGAGGCAGCTACAACAAAATTAGGAGAAATCGGTCGAGAGTCGAGGCTTTCGATACTAGAAACAACCTTTGGAAGAGAATGATTGAAAGTTAAATCCACTAGATCATCAAGAGAGACTCACATGTAAGTTTACTATATTGTTTGTAAAAATAAAATATTGACATTGTAACACCCCTCCATACAACCATAACAAACCTCACTATACAGACAAATGTCATATGATTGAATATGTCTAAATCTGATCTGAATTTAAACTTTTTTCAATCTTATTTCTGTTAGGCGCCGAAATTGTTGAAAATTTTGGTGCGTGTCCCTCCACATGTGGGTCTCACTACATATAAAATAAAATAAAAAGTCAAAAGTTGTGGTAATTCAATTTCAAATTGAATTCCTTTAGCCAATATTTTTGACTTTTTTGATATGTGTTCATACTTAATACTTTTCCTATAAATAGTCAGATATCGTTTCATTTGAATTACAACAACCTCAATTCATTTGAAATAATTTGAGAGAGAGTTAAACTTTTGGAATATTTCCAAAAATTAGGGAGTGACAAAAATAGTAAGAAAAATATTTTGGGATGTTTTTGGAAAACACTTGTGTGCCACTATTTTTGGGTTTATCTCAAAGTTATTGTATTACCTCTAGCTTGTGTCTATGGAAGACTCTCCTCTTGTACCCATTAATTTTTATTAGTGGAAGAAAAATATTCGGAGTGTTGTCCGTGGACGTATCCCAAATTAAAAGGTGAACCACGTTAAATTGTCAGTGTTATTTTTTTTGTTGATTATTTTATTTCATATTTATTTGTGTTATTTTATCCGCTGTGCCCAACAAGTGGTATCAAAGCCAACCTGTCAGTCTTATAAAATTCTTAGTATGCTCTGTGGTTACAGTATTGACTGATCTTCCACATCGGAAAAGATTTTATTAGTTTACTGTCAGCTGAAGGAGTCTCATTTTGTTTTAAAATGGAGATAAATGGCACCAAAATGATCAGCTTAAATGACACAAATTACCACATATGGAGAAGCAAAATGATGGATCTCCTATTTGTGATGAAAATGCATCTGTCGGTGTTTACTACAACTAAACCCGAAGGCAAAACAGATGAGGATTGGGAGTTTGAGCACGAGCAGGTATACGGTTACATCGGACAATTTGTCGAAGACAACGTGTACAACCACATCTATAACGAGACTCATGCTCGGACGCTATGGAACAAGCTTAAACAGCTTTATGCGTCAAAGACAGGTAACAATAAATTGTTTTATTTGACAAAGTTGACGCAGTCGAAATACAAGGAAGGAACTTCCATAGCAGGTCATCTGAATGAGATGCAAGGGATCATGGACCAGCTATCCAGAATGAGCATAAAGCTGGATGATGAAGTATTTGCTCTGCTAGTATTGGGCTCTCTGCCAGAGTCATGAGAGACTTTGAAGATTTCAATAACCAACACTGCACCTAACGGTGTAGTCAATATGGAGTATGTAAAAAGCAGTATCCTGAACGAAGAAATGAGAAAGAGATCACAAAACTCATCTTCTTCATCACAATCAGATGTTCTGGTTACTGACTACAGAGGAAAGAGTCAGTCTAGACAACAAATGTCTAGAGGAAAGAGCAGAGGCAAATCAAACAAATATGGAAATATTGAATGCCATTACTGCAAAAAGAAAGGTCATATCAAGAAATACTGCTGAAAGTTCAAAAAGGACCAAAAAGGCAAGGAAGTAAAACGAAATGACAATAGTGATGATGACATAACAAATACCATGAACGAATTCAATATTGTTTATGATGATACTATCAATTTCACATCCCATGAGACCAGTTGGGTAATTGATAGTGGCGCTACCATTCATGCCACGTCTCAGAAGAAATTCTTCTCATCTTATACAGCAGGAGATTTTGGCGCTGTGAAGATGGAAAATGATAATCTGTCAAAAGTTGTTGGCAAATGAGATGTTTGTCTGGAGACTGTGAATGGTACCAGATTAGTCCTGAGAGATGTCAGACATATTCTAGATATTCATCTGAATTTGATCTCTACAGGAAAACTTGATGATGCAGGTTTCTGCAGTACCTTTTCAAATAACCAATGGAAGCTTACCAAAGGTTCCATGGTGGTGGCTAGAGGCACAAGGCATGCTACCTTGTATGTGTTGCATGCAAAGCTCTCCAATGACACTGTGAGTACTATGGAGAAAGACAATGTTATTGAATTATGGCACAGAGGACTCGGCCATATGAGTGAGAAATGGATGACTACCCTTGTCAAAAGGAATATGTTGCCTGGAATGGATGAAGTACATTTGGAGAAATGTGCTGACTGTTTAGCAGGAAAGCAAAATAGAGTTGCTTTCAAGAGTTCCCCTCCTTCCAGAATGAAGAATGTGTTAGATCTGATCCATTCAGATTTATGTGGGCCAATGCCAAAGTCACTGGGTGGTGCTTAGTATTTTGTGACTTTCATTGATGACCATTCGAGGAAGACATGGGTGTATACTTTAAAGACAAAAGATCAGGTGCTAAATGTCTTTAAAGAATTTCATACCTCAGTTGAGAGACAGACTGGAAAAAAGTTAAAATGCATCCGGACAGACAACAGTGGAGAATACATTGGACCGTTTGATACCTACTGCAAAGAACATGGTATTCGGCATCAGACAACACCTTCAAAAACACCGCAGTTGAATGGCCTGGCTGAGAGGATGAATAGAACTTTGATGGAGAGAGTCAGATGTTTGCTCTCACATGCAAATTTACCTAAAATATTTTGGGGTGAAGCTTTACTCACGGCTGTGTACGTGTTAAATCTTTCACCTTGTATCCCTCTAAAGCTAGATGTTCCAGAGAAAGTGTAGTCAGAAAAGGATGTTTTCTATGATTATCTGCGGGTATTTGGTTGTAAAGTCTTTGTACATATTCCAAAAGATGAGAGGTCAAAGCTCGATGTCAAAACACGACAGCGTGTTTTTATTGGCTATGGCAAAGATTAGTTTGGCTACAGATTTTATGATTCAATAGAAAAGAAACTTGTCAGAAGCCGTGATGCTGTTTTCGTTGAGAATGAGACCATTGAAGATATTGTCAGAACAAAGAAAGGTGTTCCTGATTCCAATAGTGACTCAACATATTTAGAATTGATTCCTCCAATATCGGTGCCAATACAAGTTGGGGATGGAGATCATGTTGATCTGCCTGAAGAAAATAATGCTCTCATTGATAATCCAGAAGATGATGCTGAAGATGATGATGTTCATCATCAACCATCACCTGTGCACTCTCCAGTTCCTATGAGAATGAGTAATAGAGCAAGACAACCGTCTTCGAGATATCCAGAAAATGAGTATGTGTTACTCACTGATGGGGAAGAACCAGAAAGCTTTGAAGAAGCAATGACTGATGAGCACAAACAGAAATGGATTGAAGCCATGCAAGATGAAATAAAATCCTTGCATGAGAACAATACTTTTGAACTGGTGAAGCTGCCAAAAGGAAAGAGAGCTTTGAAAAATAAATGGGTGTTCAGAATCAAGCATGAAGAGAACAATTTCCATCCGAGATTCAAAGCCAGATTGGCCATCAAATGATTCAGTCAAAGAAAAGGAATTGACTTTGATGAAATTTTCTCACCAGTTGTGAAAATGACATCCATCCGTACAGTGCTGGAGTTAGCAGCAAGTCTTAACCTGGAGGTTGAGCAAATGGATGTCAAAATTGCTTTCCTACATGGTGATTTGGAAGAGGAGATATACATGGAGCAACCAGAGGGTTTCGAACATAAGGGAAGAGAGGAATATATTTGCAAATTGAAGAAAAGCCTTTACGGGTTGAAGCAGGCACCGAGACAATGGTACAAGAAGTTTGAATCTGTTATAGGGGAGCAAGGATACCATAAGACTACTTCAGACCATTGTGTTTTTGTACAGAAATTCTCTGATGAAGATTTCATCATTCTTCTGCTCTATGTGGATGATATAATAATTGTTGGTCGGAATGTTTCCAGAATTAACAACTTGAAAAAGCAGTTGAGCAAGTCTTTTGCTATGAAAGACTTGGGGCCAGCAAAGCATATTCTTAGCATAAAGATTATCAGACATAGGAATGCCAAGAAATTATGGTTGTCACAGAAGAAGTACATTGCGAAAGTACTTCAGAGATTTCAAATGGACCAAGCTAAAATGGTTAGTTCTCCTCTTGCTAATCACTTTAAGCTGAGTTCTAGACAGAGCCCTTCTACAGACGAAGAGAAGGATGAGATGGACAAGATTCCATATGCTTCAGCAGTTGAAAGTTTGATGTATGTCATGGTATGCACACGACTTGATATCGCTCATGCAGTTGGAGTAGTGAGCAGATTCCTTTCAAATTCTGGAAAGGAACATTGGACTGCAGTAAAGTGGATTTTCAGGTATCTTTGAGGTACTTCAAAAATATGTTTATGTTTTGGAGATACCAAACCTGTGCTGGTTGGATACACAGATGCATATATGGCTGGTGATGTTGACTCCAAAAGTCAACATCAGGTTACCTGATCACTTTTGCAGGGGGAGCTGTGTCATGGCAATCAAAGTTACAGAAGTGTGTTGCACTATCTACAACTGAAGCAGAGTTTATTGCAGTAGTAGAAGCATGTAAAGAGTTGTTGTGGATGAAGAAGTTCTTGAAAGAACTTGGATTGCAGCAAGACAAATATCAATTATTTTGTGATAGTCAGAGTGCTATCCATCTTGGAAAGAATGCCTCCTTTCACTCAAGATCAAAGCATATTGATGTGAGATATCACTGGATCAGAGATGTGATAGAGACGAAACTACTACAGCTTGAGAATATCTATACAGAAGAAAATGGATCAGACATGTTAACGAAAATTCTGCCAAAATCATATTTTGAATACTGTCGTTTAGCTGCTGGAATGGTGGAGCCCCCACATTGTCGGGAGGGGGAGATTTGTTAGGCGCCAAAATTGTTGAAAATTTTGGTGTGGATCCCTCCACATGTGGGTCCCACCACATATAAAATAAAATAAAAAGTCAAAAGTTGTGGTAATTCAATTTCAAATTGAATTCATTCAGCCAATATTTTTGACTTTTTTGATATGTGTTCACACCGAATATTTTTCCTATAAATAGGCAGATATCCTTTCATTTGAATTACAACAATCTCAATTCATTTGAGAGAATTTGAGAGAGAGTTAGACTTTTGGAATATTTCCAAAAATTAGGGAGTGACAAAAATAGTGAGGAAAATATTTTGGGATATTTTTGGAAAATACTTGTATGCCACTATTTTTGGGTTTATCTTAAAGTTATTGTGTTACCTCTAATTTGTGTCTAAGGAAGGTTCTCCTCTTGTACCCATTAATTTTTATTAGTGGAAGAAAAATATTCAGATTGTTGTCCGTGGACGTAGCCCAAATTAAAAGGTGAACCACGTTAAATTTTCAGTGTTATTTTTTTTGCTACTTATTTTATTTCACATTTATTTGTGTTATTTTATCCGCTGTACCCAACAATTTCTATATCAACAAAGTTACATTTGTTTAGCAAGCAACTTTAAGATCACATCTAACATAATCTGTATAACATGTGCCTTTATATTAGACATATCTTACTTACTTCGTAAAATTCATTTGAATTATGCATAATAATTATCAACTGAAATAATAACTGGCTTGGACAACAACTGCCCTTATTATATAATCAACCTTTTTTAAAGAAAACCAATTCAATTACATATATATTTCTTAATACATAAATAGTTATATGTCTCTATCCCAAGTCATGATGAATAGTAAATGAATGATATAAAATAAATAAAGAAACATACCTAATACGGGTCAACTTTGACTGTTCTGACTGATTCAGTGTTTTCTTCTTATCAACTCAGCAATCTAACAACTTCAAACCTGCGTGCAGAAAAATCCACACGCTATTGAAAACTTAGTGGCACATATAACCATTGAAATTCTAG
Source organism: Triadica sebifera (assembly GCA_023653625.1). Taxonomy (NCBI): domain Eukaryota; kingdom Viridiplantae; phylum Streptophyta; class Magnoliopsida; order Malpighiales; family Euphorbiaceae; genus Triadica; species Triadica sebifera. The sequence goes on along the minus strand of CM042910.1, from coordinate 17,359,437 downwards.
CATTAATTTACATATTTATATAGCATTCAAATTCACAATCATACTTGTATGTTTGGCCATATCGTTGTACATACATATATACATATCATTTCAACATAATACTCAATCATTTTACATCAGTTAGCTTTCAATACAAACATGATACATATCGCAATAGTGATTACATCATCATAATAATAATGCAATTCATTCATATTATTCCTATTTCATCATAGCCATTATGATTTTCATCATTCTGAGTTACTTTTTGTATTACTGGTTTACAACATCATTGTGTATTGAGATCAACTAACTATATTATGAAATTCCATTTACTGTATTCTGAATTACCATTTTTTTAGCCAAATACTATTTTTTTAGCCCAATACTGTTTTCTTAGCCCAATATATTGTGAAACATGAGTGCTCTTACCCGAGTTTAAGACACCTTGTTCAAAAACTGTATATGTCTTTATCACTACTACCGAACTTCTCAAATCAATAGCATTCTTACCTGAGTTTAAGCTACCCTGATGAGAAAATATAATATCTGCATGCATATCGGTATAAAAGTGCTCTTACCTGAGCTTAAGTCAATCTGACAAAATATAACAATAATATTATATAGTACCGTAACCCCCTTAATGGCATGCCACCTATCCTAACTTGTCCTCGAATAGAGAATGAACATATTTACATACATTATGTGTATCAATATAATTTATACCATATTTTATAGTTTCACATAATCATCATATGTTATTCTGTAATTTTGAGCACCAAGTGCATAATCATTATTCCAATCATGATATGATATTGTATGTTATCTCATTTTAATCATGTCATGTGTGTGTATATCATACTCATGTATTTCAATCACATAATTCAAATTTATAAAATTTTGAATACAGAGCATTCACGGGCATGAATGATAATTCACGAGTGTAAAGCGTTCGGTCACAAATTGTCTATCCATGGCTCAACCATGACTGGCTCTGTGATCATTCACGGACATAAATATTATATATTCATACATTCGCGGGCATGAAGCTTGACGTCACGGGTGTAATATATCAGATTGTAATATAATTCCAGTACTGTTTTAAGCCAATTGAACACAATTATGCAACGATTCTAAGGCTAACCAATGTTAGCCACTCTCATCAACACTTCTCAATAATTAACATTATATTTCAACCATATATATGCATATTATCATACTCAATCATTTAAACTAGGCTCAATGCCTAAATTTCCAATATCGTAACATTACAACATGCTTATTTTTCATTATATCAATTTTATTATACATTTCAGAAGTTAACAAGTCAATTACTTCAATTTCAGCACTACAAAATCAAAAATTACATTTCAAAATTTACATTTCACTTCACAAACATGTATAATTCGAATTAAAATATATACATGTACAAATCTCATTAATTGGAGCCCTAAAACTCAATTCTCACGAGTCTACTGTCTCTAACGGTTGTCTCCACCCTCTATATCAGCCTATAACATAAAATTAGAGACTACATTAATGTTTAACACTGGCATCTTATCTATTTCAATCATATACATGTAAAATCCTAACAATAACCCTTAAACATCATTTTCCCATTGAAAACTGATTGAACCGAACCAAAGAACACAAGAGAACATGATCCTTACCTCGATTTTGAAGATTACAGAAGAGTTCTATATTTCAAAATCTTATTTAAAGCCTCCTTGTTTATGATTTCGATAACTATAGGGAAAATCTTGTGTTTAATTAGTTTTAATCTCATTTTAAGGATTAGTTATGAATATTCAAAGTTAAAACTCAATGGGACTGAAAGGGAATTGATTCTGGGGTTTTCAGAGACTGGTGGCTAGAGTTTTTTGATTAAGAATAAGTGAGTTTCCATCAAAAATATAAAACTGCTCAATTTAAACTGCAAGGCTTCATGGGCATTAACATCAGTGTCACGACCGTGAAGATCCTCAGCTTCAAAAACTAAAATTCACAATATTCACGGCCGTGATTACCTTTATCATAGGCATGAATGCTAAAAACTTCACTTTTTCTTATCTTTTTCTTTATTTCATTTTACCAAAATCCTTAATCACTATATACCTCTCATATACTCTCAATATACCTTTATAAAGATATTATTTTCATACCCTAACTTGTGGATATTATATTTCGCTTTCCTTTAAAAAATTTTATCCTTGAATAGTTATGGATGTTGTGCTTTCATTACTTCCTCACTTTTTTATGTAGCCTTTTTCTGTTGCATGATTTCTCCATAAAGACTTTGACTAATGGTATTTGTTTGTAACTAAGTTCCTTGATTTCTCTAGCTAGAATCTGAACTGGTTCCTCTTCATATGTCAAATCTTGTCCCACATCGATATTCTCAACTTCATGAATCTTGCTCAACTCTGGTAGTAGAGCAAATCTATACGCAACTGGTCCCACTCTTGCTAATATCTCATAATGCCCAATGAATCTCAGGCTCAACTTGCCATTCTTCCCAAATCTCAATACCTTTTTTCAAAGGAAAACTTTAATAAAAACCTTGTCTACCACTGCATACTCTATATATTTTCTCTTGAAATTTGCATATGACTTTTGCCTATCAAAAGCTGCCTTCAATCTATCCTGGATAGCCCGTACCTTTTTCTTTATTTCTTGTACCAAGTTTGACCCCAATAGCTTTCTCTTAATGAGCTTTGTCCAACACAAGGATGTTCAACACTTTCTACTATATAATGTCTCATAAGGAACCATCTCGATACTACACTGATAGTTGTTATTGTAAGCAAACTCCATCAATGGTAGGTACTTGCCCCAGCTTTCATCGAACTCTATTACTCAACTCCTTATCATGTCTTCCAATATCTGAATCACCCTTTCTGATTGTCCATCATTTGAAGGATGAAAAGATGTGCTGAAACTGAGCTATTACCCAAAGCTCTCTATAGACTACCCCAAAAATGAGAAGTAAACCTGGGATTCCAATTTGAAATAATGGAGACTGACACTCCATATAGTCATACTATCTCATTGACATAAAGATCTGCTAGCCTGTTTAAAGGGTAATCCCTCTTGATAGGTAAGAAGTGAGCTGACTTTGTAAGCCTATCCACTATAACCCATACGACATCATATTTTTGAGGAGTCACTGAAAATCCAATCACGATGTCCATAGTAATCCACTCCCATTTCCATTCTGGTACAATGATAGGCTACAATAATTATGATGGTACCTGATGTTCTATCTTAACCTACTGATAAGTCAAGCATTTAGTTGTATACTCTGTGATATCTCTTTTCATGTCTGTCCATCAGTACTTACTCTTCAGGTCATGATACATCTTTATATTTCCTAGGTGTATCGTATACCTGGTTTTATGGGCTTCCTGTAATATCCTCTGTCTCGGCTCTTCAACATTGGGCACGTATAAAAAGCCTTGGTAGTATAACCCACCCTCTATTTCAACTGTATAATTTGGTCTCTTCCCTTTAGAGACTAACTCAGTTGTCTTAACAAGCTTACTATCCTACCTCTATGCATCAATAATCTTCTTATTAATTGTAGGTTGAATGTACAACTCTACCACCATCTTCCTACTCAAAGCATTAGCCACTATGTTGGCCTTGCATGGGTGGTAATCAATAACACAGTTATAATCTTTTATCAACTCTAACCACCGCCTGTCTCAAATTAAGATCTCTTTTTGTAGGAAGATACTTTAAATTCTTATGGTCTGTATAGATAAAAAAAAATTTCACCATAAAGATAATGACACCATATCTTCAATGTATAGACAATGACTGTCAATTCTAAGTCATGTGTAGGGTAATTCTTCTCATGTATTTTCAGCTGCCTAGATGCATATACTACTACCTTGCCCTCTTGCATCAGTACACACCTTAGTCTATTATCAGATGCATCACTGTAGATGATATACTTCTTATTAGGAACTGGTTATGTCAAAACCGGAGCCTCTGTTAACTTCTTCTTCAAACTATCAAATCTCTTCTGGTATTTGACTGTTCACTCATATTTCACATCTTTCCTCAGTAATTTGGTTAATGGATAAGCAGTCATTGAAATGATATGCTCTATCACATTGTAGTAACCAACTAATCCAAGGAAACTTCTGACTTCTATCACATTGCAGGGAGGCTTCCAACTCATAATAGCCTCTACCTTGCTAGAATGAACTCATATACCATCTGAAGACACAATGTGTCCAAGAAAAGATACCTTATCTAGCCAAAATTCATATTTCAAGAACTTGGTGTACAATCTATACTCTCTAAGTGTTTGTAACACTATTCTCAGATATTGATCATACTTATTAGGTGTCTTATAATACACTAGAATATTATCAATAAAGACCACAATAGACTAATCTAAATAGGACATGAATACCTTATTCATCAAGTCCATAAAAGACTATTAGAGCATTAGTTAACCAAAAGGCATAACCACAAATTCATAATGTTCGTATCTAGTTCTAAATGTCGTATTGGCTATATCTTCTGCCTTAACTCTCAACTAGTAATACCCTAATCCCAAATCAATTTTTGAAAACACACCTACACCCTTCAATTGATCAAAGAGGTCATCAATCTGTGGTACAAAATATTTTTCTTGATTGTCACCTTATTCAGCTGTCTATAGTCTATAATTAATCTCATAGATTCATCTTTCTTTTTCAAAAATAATGCTGGTGCACCTCATGGAGATTCACTCAGTTTAATATACTCCTTATCTAAGAATTCCTGCAACTGAGCCTTAAGCTCTTTCAATTCAAACAGTGCCATTTTGTATGACGTTATTGATATGGGTGTTGTGTTTGGGGTAAGATCTATAGAGAACTCAACTTCTTTCTTAGGTGGTAATCTCAGTATATCCTTAGAAAAATGTCTAGACATTCATTCACTGTAGGAATATCCTGAAGTTTTTGACCTCCCTTTCTAGTATCAACCACATGAGTTAAATAGGCTTCATATCATTTTCTCATCATCTGCTCTATTTTCATCATTGAAATGACTCATGAAAGCTATGGAAACAACTCACCTTCCACTTTTACATCTATTTACTTAGGTGTTTTTAACATTACAATTTTTTTCTTGCAATTTACAATTGTCTCATGCTATGATAGCCAATCCATGCCTAAAATGATATCAAATTCATGAAATGACAACTCTATCAAGTCTGCCAAAAATTATCTCCATTGTGCAATTAAAGGACATCTTTTATATACCTGGTTCACTATCATACCGTGTCCTAAGGGATTTGTAACCTCAATTTCATATTCAAGAGTTTCACTAACCATATTGTGATGTCTGAGAGTGCTTGTGCATATATAAGAGTGTGTTGAACCTAGATCAATTAATGCACATATATCATAGTCATATAAAGAAAATATAGTCACTATCACATTAATAGTTTCTTGGTCCTATCTGACCCTCATAATATAAGCTCTAGCTAGTATTCGGCCTGGTCCTGGCAGGTTGATAGTCTCAAAGACTACCTGGGTATATCCTGTACAACCTTCTCTAGTTTGCTACCTGGTCTGAGCTGAAGCTGACCATGTAGTTTAGGCAAGTGCACTGCCTATCATTAGAGGAAAAACCCTCTTCATATGATCCTTAGATCTGCATTTGTAGCAAGCACCTGTATTTCTCCAACACTATCTTATGTGACTCTTGTGACAAGTGTCAAAAACTGGAATACTCTCTTGGGTAGCCTGTGTCTGAGTGCTACAAACTACAGATGTAGCTCTAGAGGGTTGTCCACTCCTATGTGGCCCATCCTATGTATAATCCCTACTTTGTTCTTGACTCCTGCCATGAGACTGTCCTAGGTAGAATCAACCCTTCTTGCGTGAAGATTGGGTCACTAGAGTCACATTCTACTTGGATGTTTTCTCTGCTCTCTTCCTCTTTCTCTGCTCCACACTAACTACGGATGGAATCAACTGAATAAATCTAACATGCTAAAGTGTAGTCACAAAGTCACTTATCTCTGCATTGAAGTCATACTCAAATCTTCTGCACTTGTCTCTCTCACTCGTGATCATCTCTGAAGCATATTTATCCAATTGAGTAAACTCTCTCTGGTACTCAGTTATTGTCATCCTACCTTGCTTGAGGCTCAGAAACTCCTTCTTTTTCTCATTGATATAAATCAGAGGAACATATTGCTCATTGAACTCAATAATAAAGAAATCCCATGACATTGGCCGAGGGACATCTGGTTTCAGTAACACTATCTTCCACCAGTCATAAGTGTCTTCTTACAGTAAGGAAATACCATACTTGGCCTTTTGATCAATGGCCACTTCAAACTCATCACATACACTCTATATCTTCTTTATCTAATACTCCGTAGCAGCAGGATCGTTGTCTTTTATTCCCATAAAATCAATAGCTCCAAACTTATGGAGCTTGTCTAGTTATACCCTTGGCCTCAGTGGTGAAAGTGAAGGTGGAAAAGCTTATCATGGTGCTAGTGGTACAACTCTAGCTATTTGCTGCAGTAATCCTGCCATCTGCTACATCAATAGAGTATGGTCCTGATTAGCTTGTTCAGAAGCCTATTGTTCAAGGACTGGCACTGCACTTGGACCCTGAACACTAGTCGCACTGAGCTAGTTCGATGCCCTATTATGTTGAGAGCTTTGTCTTTCAGCCATATTATTTAATTCATACACCATCTCACTCTAGAACTACAAGTTGACAGAGAAGTAGCTCAAGTCAGAGTCAGACAAGACACATGTATGTATGCATGATAACCCCGTAATCCACTTAGGTCTAGAACCACAAACCAGTCACTGATACTATTAAATGTAACACTCCTCCATACGGCTAGGGAAAATCTCACTATACATATGGATGTCACATGATTTAATCTATCTAAATCTTATCTGAATTTAAACTTTTTCTATCTTATTTATGTATCAACAATGTTACATTTGTTTAACAAGCAACTTTAAGATCACATCTAACATAATCTATATAACATACATTCTTATACTAGACATATATTACTTACTTCATAAAATTCATTTGAATTATGCATAATAATTATCAACTGAAAAAATAACTGGCTTGGGCAACAACCACCCTTATTATATAATCAACTTTATTTAAAGAGAACTAATTCAATTACATGTATTTATTAAAACATAAATAGCTATCTGTCTCGATCCCAAATCATGATGAATAGTAATGAATGATATGAAATAAATAAAGAAACAAACCCAACACGGGTCAGCTCTGACAGACTCAATCTTCTCTTCTTATCAACTCAACAATTTAACTGCTCCAAACCTGCGTGTAGAGAAACCCACACGCTAAGCTACTGAAAGCTTAGTGGTACATATAAGTATTGAAATTCTATCATGCATTCACATATTTACATAGCATTCAAATTCACAATCACACATGTATGCTTGACCATATCATTGTACATACATATATACATGCCATTTCAACATAATACTCAATCATTTTACATCAGTTAGCTTTCAATACAAACATGACACATATCTCAATAGTGATTACATCATCATAATAATAATACAATTCATTCATATTATTCCTATTTCATCATAGACATTGTTATTTTCATCATTATGAGTTACTTTTTGTATTACTGGTTTACAGTACATTGTGTACTGAAATCAAATAATTGTATTATGAATTTCCATTTATTGTATTTTGAATTACCATTTATTGTTTTCTTTAGCCCAATATTGTAGATCCGGACTATCCGCATATGGGTTTGTGAAACAAGAGTGCTCTTATCTGAGTTTAAGTCACCATGCTCATTAATTGTATTTGTCTGTATCGCTATTACTGAGCTTCTCAAATTAGAAGCTTCTCAAATTAGAAGCACTCTTACCCCAGCTTAAGTCATCCTAATGAGTAAATATAATATCTACATGCATATGGGTATAAGGGCATTTTTATCCAAGCTTAAGTCATCTTGTCCCTAAATAGTTAGGAGTGCTCTTACCTGAGCTTAAGCCACCTCGACAAAATATAACAATAATATTTTATGGTACCGTAATCCTTTTAATGGTATGCCACCTTCTAGCTAGTCTTCGAATAAATAATGGGCATATTTACATACATTATGTGTATCAATATCATGTATGTCACATTCCATAGTTTCACATAATCATCACATGTTATTTTGTAATTTCAAGCTCTGAGTGCATAATCATTATTCCAATCATGGTATGATATTGTATGTTATCTCATTTTCATCATGTCCTGTGTGTGCATATCATACTCATGTATTTCAATCACATAATTCAAATTTATAAAATTCTAGATACAGGGCATTAACGAATGTTAAGCCTTCTGTCACAAGTTGTTTACTTGTGGCTCAGTTGTGACTGGCTCTGTGATCATTCATGGGTGTGAACATTGGTTTGCGAGTGTGACTATTTTGTGTTTATAGATTAATGGGCGTGAAGCTTGACTTCATGTGTGACACATCAGACTGTAACATAATTCCAGTACTGTTTTAAGCCAATTCCACACACAATCATGCAACGATTCTAAGGTTAACCAATGTTAGTCACTCTTATTAACACTTCTCAATAATTAACATTATATTTCAAACACATACATGCATATTATCATACTCAATCATTTAAACTACGCTCAATGCCTAAATGTCCAATACCATAACACCAAAGCATGCTCATTTATCGTTATATCAACTTCATTATACATTTCAGAAGTTAACAAGTCAATTACTTCAATTCCAATACTAATAAATCAACAATTACATATCACATGACATTTCAAAATTCACATTTCACTTCACAAACACGTATAATTCGAATTAAAATGCATATATATACAAATCTCGTTAATTGGAGCCTAAAACTCAATTTTCATGCTTCTATTGTCTATAGTGGTTGTCTCCACCCTCTGTATCAACCCCTAACACAAAATCAGATACTACATTAACATCTAATACTTTCATCCTACCTATTTCAGTCATATACATGTAAAATCCTAACATAAACCATTAAACATCATTCTCCCATTGAAAACTGATTGAACCGGACCAAAGAACACAAGAGAATGTGTTCCTTACCTCAATTTCGAAGATTACAGATGAGTTTATATTTCAAAATTGTGTTTAAAACCTCCTTGCTTCTGATTTCGATAACTATAGAGAAAGCCTTGTGTTTAATCAGTTTGAATCCCGTTTTAAGGATTGGTTATGAATATTCAAAGGTAAAATTCAATGGGACTGGAGGGGAATTGAATCTAGGGTTTTTAGAGACTAGTGGCTAGGATTTTTGATTGAGAATATGTGAGTTTCTGTGAAAAATACAAAACTGCTCAGTTTAAACTGTAGGACTTCACAGGCGTGAACACTAGTGTCACAACTGTGAAGATCATCAGTTTTAGAAACTGAAATTCCCGATATTTATGGTCGTGATTACCTCTATCACGAGCGTGAATGCTAGAACTTCACTTTTTCTTATCTTTTTCTTTATTTTCATTTTACCAAAAATCTTAACTACTATATATCTCATATACTCTCAATATACTTTTATAAACATATTATTTTTAGACCTTAACTTGCGGGCATTACAGATATATTATATAAACTCAGTCTACCACGTTATATATAAACTAATCCAATAATTATAGTAAATTTACAAATTATAAATTTTATGATGATAAATGCAAAATATATTAAAAATAAAATTTCAAATAATATATTTAATTAAATCAAAAATGAAATTAAAAATTTATAGTGAAAAATCAAAAAAATTATTTTAAAATCATTATAAAATACTGGCGAATTTGCAAGGAAAAAAGTTCATAAAAATTAAGAACCGTTAGTTTTTGACAAAAGGAAAGTTAAATTGAAAGGATTTGAAATGTTAGAGGTAAAACTGTTATGAAAATTTTTTGAAGGCTAATTTGAAATTTGAATCAAACCTTTAGAATTTTTTTTAATAGTTATTTTTTTTATTGGCTTAATCTATGTAAACCAGTTATAAACATATTAGCATAGAAGAAAGAAGAAATAGTAAGATGAATTACATATCACATTTCTCAGGGTAGAAAAAGTTGTCTTGGCCTCCAACTGGGTCAAAAGTCGGAATTAAAAACTCGAGATGAAAGACACAAGTCCTTACAAAGGAATATGTAACTGTGAAATGATGTAATTATTTATTTTAGCTTTGATTGCTAACATAAAAAGCTCCAACATTATTGATTCACTATACTTCTTTTCACTTAACAGAAAGGCCTACATAATCTTTTGGCCCATATGGGAGAAATAAGTCTCCAAAAAATCCTTTTTTCCTTTTGGGTTCACATCCCATATCCCTGCATAATTGATCATTGTTCCATATATTGAAGTTACTGATACAGGCTCTTCCAGAACTGTTTGTGTGCTGTTTCATAAAATTTTCCCATATTAACACTTGATTTTCCATCTCACTTATACAAGGTAGTTCAAATTTCCCATCAAGCCATTCTGCTAGCCATTGACATCTGATTTCAGTTGCATACATATATGATAGACTTTCTGCATATCCAATGATAGCCAGTTGCGGAATTCGAGGATGAATTACTTGTCTGTAGTAATACAAATCAGGAGTTCAATAGACAAAACGTGTATAGTTCAAGAATCAAAAAATGTATTTTTCAAAATAATAAAAAAAAAAAGAATTCTTGATATCATTATATTAGCTAGATAATAAGAAATTCCCAGTTGACCTGTAAAGAGGAATTATAGAAGTTGATGACCCTGGAATGAATTTCTGAAAAAATGGAGATTCAAAAATGCTTCTTAGCTTTTGGTGTCCTTTGTATCCTGTGGCCAAAATAACAAGGTCTGTTTCTAGGGGCTGAGATTCTCCATCAATAATCAGACCTTGTTTACAGAAGCTAAAGCAATTTGATTTCTTAATAATTATGCTTCCTTCTTCAACTTTATCATAGAATTTTTCAGGTAGCTTGCATGTTTGACAACAAGATAAGTCTTGAAAGAAGCTGAATTTTGGTATCATTCCATACTTCTTTAAAGGAAGCTTCCATCTCAGATAGAATTCGATGAACTTGAAAATTCCCCATCTCTGAAATTTCGAATATTGAAATCATGAATAATAGATGTGGAGTAAAATTGTACAAATTCATGAATTATAACTGACCAATGGTGAAAGTAAGGTGGCCAACAAGCTAAGCGGATATGTTTCTCCAGGTTTATGAATCATAAACTCCGAAAATCGGTTCATGAACAAGAAACCAAGATTAATTCCACAGATAGTCTCACTCTGGATAAACCAATAAGCTGTTCTTTGAATCATTGTACAAGGATACTCAACTCCTAATTGCGAGGGGACAAGAAAACAATAATTCAGATTGGAATTCAGCAAGATTATTATTATATATCGATCCCAATTCCAGATATAGAATTTACTTAATTACCATTGGCGTTTGTACATTCTGCTGCAATATCAATGGCAGTTTTCTTGGAGCCAATGATTGTGATTCTCTTTCTTTTGATTAACTCCATAGCACTCTGATTGTCCATTGCAGAATATTCCATCGAATGCATCACCTTGCCATCGAACACTTCTGGGCCTTGATTGGTAAGGAATTCTGGGATGTTTGGAAATCCACTGTACAATCCAATACATAGAATGACAAACTCGGCCTCGTGCACCTGCTCCATACATGTTCGAACTTCACTACCACATAAATGATTTACGACAGAGAAGTAAAACTGTTGCAACTATACAATGCATCTTAAAACTGTCGCCATTAGTCTAATCCAACTAATACTGCTATAGATTATTGAAACGATTTAAACATTTACGCGTTGGAATTGTTATTAATCTGCTGACATATTGTTAGTATGACAATAATTTTACATCCACGGTTAGCAAATAAACTTATAATTTCACAGTTCCAAAAATAGATGCATCCATATCAAGTTATCAACAATTGTGGGTAAAGATAAATGTTTACTGCTCTGGTGGTGACCACTACCATTAAACTGAAAAAAGTTAAATGTTTAGTTATTGGCGTACCTGAGTAGTGCTATCTTTGACATGTTGAACTCTAATGTGCCATTTCCCCTGAGATCCAAAAGGATTACCAGTTCTACTCCATAGAACCCAAGACTCCATCTCTTCGCAAGATTCTCCAACAAATTCTATACCAATGACCTTGCTATTGAATTTTATGCAAGGGAAGATACCAAAATGTTGTGCATATGATTCCAGATACTTAATTACTTGACTATGATTAGGATGCTTCTCAATGACCGATGCAGGCCAAGGAAAATCGGAAAATTGGTAAGTTTCTTTGGTATTTTGGAGCGTAGTTGATGCTATTGTACGAGTCCAAACTCCACCAATGCCTTCTTCTGCTTCAAAGATTATTGGTTGAAAACCTTTTTGCAGTACATATTTGCAGGCAACAAGTCCACTTAATCCTGCTCCAACTATTACTACCCGTTTTCCCATAACGATTAGCACCTCATACTCCGCCGCCTGAATTACATAGCAATTAGCATGATTAAATTTATATATATGTATATATATAAGTACAAGATGAACACCAGGTATTTGCAGATTTTCTTGAGATTCAATCTTTTACTTTTCTTCACCAGTTGAAATATATGAGAATTTGTTGTTTATACCAAGTTGGTTTCGTGTGTTTTAAGGCAGTTTTATAATGAGCCAAGTGTTTAATTCCAAGACAAATTGGATTATTATATATTCTCAATTTCACATATATCCTCTTGTTGAAACAGTTTTCCAAGATTATCTAATAAATAGTGACGAACCAGAAAATATATTTACTGGGTCCTATATATATATAATTTTTTGGAAATACGTAATATCTCTAAAGCCATTTTTTAAAAAAATTAATTAACAAAAGTGTGAAGTTTGTTTTTTTCCCCCTTAAAAATAAGATTCTGTCACATATATAAATCTTATATATACAGGGTCACTTTTTTAATTGTTTTTTAGAATCAATTGTTATAATATTATTATACATTAAATTATTTTTTAAAAAAAGTACACATTAAACAATTAAAAAATTTTTTTTTGGAGTAACGACCCATTCCTCTCAGTCCCTGCTAATAAAGTCAAAATTATATTCCAATGCTGTCTAGTTGTGTCTGCTACATACGAAACCATTCCCATGATTTCTTGAATTATGTCTTGTTTTATCTCAAGTTGACTTTCTAGTTTCAAATGGCCGTCCTTATTGTATGCACATATCATGGGATTTGCACAACTGTATTTGGTATTGTAGAATTGGATATCCCTATAAGCTTATTATTTCAAATGGCTGTCCTTATTATTTCTTGAATTCAATTTGTTGTTCTTTATGCTTACAATTAAATAAGTCAAGCACCAGATAGATATTATAGAACTGGACATCCATAATCAGACAAAACAAATGAAAGGGAAATTCCTGGGTTATTTTTTTTATTTGCAACGAATAAAATTAGCAAAATTTGAAAAAAAAAAGTTAAGAGCTGCCTTGAGACTCCTACTTTGAACTGATTCTGGAAAATTAAATCATCCTGCTAACAGTCAGAATTCTTATTAATATGACTAAAATTAAAATTTGTTTTACCCTATATTGGATTTCGTTGAGAAATTTAAAGCTTAGATATGCCACTTAATCAGTTTACTAATAGCAAATTATATCATGGACCCGGATGTATAATGCTTTGTGTGTCATTAATTAGTACGATACTATTTTTTTAACTTTGTATTTATCATATTATTCTTTTTTTTCAACGTATTCTTCTTCTTCTTCTTCTTCTTCACAGAGATAAAAAGAAATATATATATATATATATATATATATATATATATATATATATATATATTAAGTTTATTTTTCAAGAGGGAGAATTTTTTAATTTTATTTTATTTTTAGTATTTTTGAATATTATAATGATTGTAATTATTATTTGTGATAAAAATATTTAATTTTGATTTTTTTGTGAAAGAAAATAGATGAAAGTGAAGCTATTTGAACTAAAACGAGTAATGTATAGAGAAAAAATCGAGTTACTGGATGTTAAAACCGATAGGTTTGTTAAAAATAATAAAATAATGAACCTATAAGTTATAAATGATAAACATGTAAGTAATAATTTAAAAATGATGCTCTTGTAGTTTCAAAATGATAAACCTGAAATTTGTAAATGATAAACCTGTAAATGTTGAACTTACAAAATCTAAACAATGAATTTGTAGATTTAAAAAAATGATCCTGCAAGTAATATTTGTAAGTGTAAAAATGATGAATTTGTAGTTTTAAAAGGATGGAGCTGCAAGTTTAAAATGATAAACCTGAAAGAATAAAACGATGCACCTAAAAAATCCAAATAATGAATCTGCCAAATCTAAATGATGAACCTGCAAGTGATAAAGTTTAAAAATGAACATAAAGTTTCAAATTAATAAACCTGAAAGTTTAAGATAATGAATCGGACAGAAGTAAATGATGCATCTATAAATATTGAATCTGTAAATGTTAAACCTACAAAATCTAAATGATGAATATGTAGTTTCAAAATGATGAACATGAACGTTTAAAATGATAAACCTGCAAAATCTAAACGATAAATATGTAGTTTCAAAAATATGAATCTGTAAGTTCAAATTGATGAATTTACAAATTGTAAATGATGAAGTTGTAAGTAATGAAACAACAAATTGTAAATGATAAACCTGTAAATTATAAATGATAAATTTGTATATTTAAAACGATAAACCTTTAGTTTATAAACGATGAACTTGTAACTTCTAAATAATAAACTTTAAAACGATAAATCTGTAAGTTAAAAATAATGAAGCTATGAATTTAAAACGATAAACCTATAAATTATAACTGATAAAGTTATAAGTTCAAAAACAATGAACTTATAAATTATAACTAATTAACCTGTTTTACATTCATTAGTTTACAAAAATTCATTTTTGAAAAAAACACGTGTACTTTTATGAAAAAATGAAGTTTATAATGCAATATATATCCATGTATAACACATCTTATTAATAGTTGAAAGTTGAAACTGTATGGGGCTTTGGGCTATAGAATTAAGGCTTGATGTCCATTCTCCAAGCTGTGAAATCTTTGATGGGCCACCATATTTGTTTGGTCTGCGATACATATCATCAAAAAGGATATGGGTACATTAAAGCAACGCCACAAAAGAGTTGAGTTGCTGATAAAATCCAATTATCTTTTTCACCATACACTATTACTCACTGCAGATGATTCCTCCTTTTTAGAATTTGCCTTCCATGGCTACCGCCATCAAACCTTTATTTACACATTTCCCATCTTCAAAACAGATTATACCCTTCACGTCTCCATGGATTTCATGCAAACCCATCTCAGATTCCATGCTCAATTTGCCGATTTCGCGCTTGACCAGACAGCAAGGCCAACTTACAGTTTCTATTTCTTTCAATCCTTCAGGCAATTTCGACCTTTCTTTATATGATGATGAAGATGGTAAGTAAATTGAATTCATTTTCCTCATAATCTTTACTTACTTTGAACTCTGCTTAATTCAGTCAGGTTTCCCTGATTAACAGATTCACCAAAAGCCGCACCTCCACTGCCACCGACTGAGGGCAGATTTGACGTTGTCATTGATAATAATATCATTAACCGTCTTGATTTATCACCCTTTTGTAATGCTACAGGAATTACTGCACCCTCGTCAGGTTAGCATTTTGTATGCAAGACGGATTGTGATTAGATTGATTTATGAATATAATTATTCATGGAACTGGTAATGGAATTTCTTTATAAAGTTTTCCTGATAAATATTCTGTAGCTGAGCCAAGAGAATTTCTTGAACGTACAATCGGATTTACCATAAATTATACAAGAGAAGATCCGCGTGATCCAAGAGAATTATCAGAATGTCCTGAGATAAGGCTATGGTTTGTGAGACTTGATGCTGTTTATCCATGGTTGCCTGTGTTGTTGGATTGGAGAGCTGGGGAGCTAGCTCGCTATGCGGCTATGTTGGTCCCCCATCAGGTAATAGAAAGTGGATGAGAATATTAAATTATTTTCAATATTTTAGTAATTCTTCGCTGGTCAGTGTCAGGTGTTAACACCGTGGATTAAAATTTTTTGAAATTTTGTTGGCAGATGAATATGAAAATGGGTGTCGTTTTTAATCCTGAAGCATTAGAATTGTTCATGATGAAGAAAGTTTTTATTGTGTATTCTTGGCTGAAGGAGCATAATATTCCAAAGCCCAGATTGAAGACAAGTGATATGGCTAGGATGCTTGGATTTGGGATAGGAGATGAACTTTTTGACTTGATTGATCAATAACCACCTCCTGCATAAACGAGCGAAACCAAACAACTAACAAGATATTGATTTTCGGGTTCATCCAAGATTTCAAATTAAGATTGATAATATATCTCTAAGATCCATTTTTAGCATATGGCCCAGAAAAAGGTTCTCTCATCTTAGCCTGAAGCCCATTACTGTGAGAGCCAAGGCCTTTGAAAATGAAAAAAATTCTTGCCCAGCAGCTGCTGTGCTGTGCTTTATGCATGATGTATGCCCTGTCCAATGGCAGCTAATTAAGATAAAGCATAATGCTATTTAGTCTTATAAAATTGTGCCATTATATTTTCTCTGAATAGTATATTATCATTTCAATTTGGACAGATAATTGAGCTTATTGGATTCTTGTTTGATATTTGGCTGAGAATAAAGTTGTTGAAGTTAAAATGTCCGTAGTTTTGTTTGTAAATAAGGAATCAAATAATTTAGTTGGAATTCAACTTGACAATATAATGAGAATGCTTGTAAAATGTTGGAAGAATGGATAGACACTAAGTACATATTTGGTATTCTAAATTTTGGGATAGGAATGAGACTCTCATTCTAAATTTGAGTTTTTAATATCTCAAGTGTATTGGTGTTTAGAATTCTTTCAATGTTTTTTTTAAATAAAATATTTTATGTTCCTAAAAATACCATTAACAAAATTATACTGAATATAAAAATATGGTTAAAATTTATATTTTATGAATATAGTAAAAAGAAATATTAGAATTCCAAAACACTAATTTAGAAATAAAATTTTATTTTCCATAGAATTATATTCTTTTGGTGTACCAAATATGCCATATGTCTAGTTTTATTTTTTATTGTTTCATATATATCATATAATTTTCTAAGGTGAAGTAAACTTCAAAAGAAAGTTTTAGGGCATGTTTAGTAGTGAAAACAAATGCTTGTTTTTCAGAAAAATACTCTAAAAAACTTGAAAAATGGAATTAACGTTGAAATTTTTTATTTGGAAAATTAGAAAATATTTTTTTAGAATTTTCCAAATTATAAGCATTATCTATAAAATATAAAAAAAATATTTTCTTATTTTCCTATTGTAAGAGTGTTTTCCTTGTGGAAAATACGGGATTTTCCATAAGCATGAAACTTTGTTACTGGGTAATTGCTCATCCCAACATAAAATATTTTAAATAGTGTAGGATATGCGGCCATCGCCTTATTTGTCTATCTTCTGTCATTTTTTTTCATGTGCCCACATTTATTCTTCTTTATCTTTTTTTTTTTTTAGCATGTTAGTGCAATTTTGAATTTTGTGAGGTGTTCATTAGCTTGATTTTAGGTACAGTACATGTCTAGTCCTTAAGTTTTTTACATTCTCTCTTATTTTGATTGTATATATTTGTCGACGGCAAGTCTATTTAACAAAATTAGAATTAATTTATATTTATTTTATTATTATTTAAATTTTCATGTACTTTGTAACATACTTCATGACTATATTATTGTGTGTAATGTGAATATAATACAAATTCAATCATTGTTCAAAAATTTCAATATTTCATGTTATATAATAATAATAATAATAATAATAATAATAATAATAATGATGATGATGATGATGATGATGATGAATTTCATAGAAAAATCAGAAAACAAAATCATTAAAAACACATGCAAACTAACATGATTTTCTGTTTTCAATTTTCAGGTTTAGAAAATAGAAAAAAAAAAAGAAATCTAAAGAAAAGAAAATGAAAACTGAAAAAAGAAAACAAAAAATATTTTCCACAACTAAACAACCCTCAACTTCTTAAACAAACCAACAATAAGAAATTCAAAAATAATCTTCCCTTACTTGAGGATTGCTCTCTAACAATAATTGTACCGAAAAACTGAAAAAAATTTAGAAACAAATTATATTATTGATTTTTTTATTAGAACCGAACTGTATTGTAATATTGACTTTAATTTTGATAGATTTGAATCTTTTAGTAATATCTGGACTGAAAATTATATTGAATTATATTGAATTGTATTGAAATAACTGATATTTAAAAGTTTATAATTTTACTATATATAACTAACTTATATGAATAAAATAATTTACATATAACATTATTTATAACTTTTATATTTTTATCATATAAATATAATATAATTTAAACTTATAATTAAATATACTTTAATCCATAAAATTAAATTATAATAAATTTTATATGATATTTATAATAGTAAGGAATTCAAATAATTGAAAATTTTAAATTGCAAAAATAATTTTATATGCTAAAATTTTTATGATGGTGTTGTAGAAAATTAAATCCATAATCTCTATGTAAGTTTAAGATAAATTCATCATAAAGCTAATCAACTATTTTTGTTATTAATATGTAAATAAAAAAAATATTTATAATATATTACTAGTTTCATTTTTTACTATGAATGTTTTATCACTAATTATATTTTTTAGCATTTATAATTTATTTTTAATTGTATTATATAATAAATATAAATTATATTAATTTTTTAGTAAATTAATTTAAAATAACCTAATTTATAATAAATGTACTATAATTATATGATAAATTAATATAAATGATAATTTTTTCTAATTATATTATACAATATTTTTGTCAAAATAATTGTATTATTTTAAATTTAAATTCTAATCTACATTATATTATTAAATAAAAAATATATAATTGATACATTTAATAAACTTATATGTGTGTATACTTTATAATAAGTGAAAACATTTTATATATATATATATATATTGAATAGTCAAAAATTTACCTACTTTATAATTATATACTTATAGTTATATATGTATTTGTTTATATACTTTTATAATTAGTGAAAACATTATAGTTATGTACAATATTTTAAAATTAAATAGTCACAAACTTACATACTTTATAATTATATATTTATAGTTATATATTTATTTTTTTATACTTATAAGTTTAAATATCTAATAATTTAAATTTTTTAAATAATATTATATACATACCAAACTGTTCATAAGGGCTAATTGATTCTCTTTCTCAGGGTCTTAGATGAGAGAACCCTTTGAGAGTCGCTAATTCCAATTATCGTTCATGTATGATACATACTAGATCTAAACAATTGTCCATCTTACCTCATTTACGTTCTTGACAACTCATTTTTATCTCGTAAAGTCTTTTAATGACATGTTTCGGTCATTTTCTCCATCATTTAGAAAAATGAACCTCCAGTTATATAATTTTTTTTATCAAAAAAATTGTATTATATTAAGTTTTGTACTAATCTAAATTATATTAATAAATAAAACATATATATAATTGATCATATACTTAATAAACTTATATATTTATATACTTTATAATTAATGTGCACACTATAATATATATATATATATATATATATATATATATATTAAAATTAAAATTAAATAATCACAAACATATATACTTATACTTTATAATTATATACTTATACTTATATACTTATAGTTATACTTCTGAGTTTATATACCTACTAATTTAAATTTTAAATATTACTATATGCATAACATACTATATATATTATATTATTTTTTTATCAAAATAATTATATTATATGAGATATCCGGAAGTGTTATACAAGGTTCAGAGAGAAAAGAGAAAGTTTTAAGTAAACATATTTGTGTTTCCCATGGATAATTAATTACAAAGTGAAAGATATCATTTCTCCTAATTCATATGCCTTATATAGGTTAAGAGCTAGTGACACATATGTCATTTCTTACATCACGCCACACTTAATAAAAAATAAGATTCCTCAATAGTGATATGGTCTCTATGAGAGGACAACACACAAAAGTAAATTAAAACTTTTACAAGTGGAGGGACAAGTGTTATCTATCAGTTGTATGTTTACAAAACCAAATTTTAGCGGAAGACAGCTTTTATTTGACAATTGTATTACTTTATGATAGGCTCATGTGAAGGGGATAGATTGAAATCTTTCAGAGTGGGTTCATCTCGTGTCCTAGGCCAAAAATCATCAATGTCATCAGGTGGAGGATTATTAGACTTGGGCCTATGACTAAGCTCATCATCCTGTGAGTCTTGTGTGACCATTATAGGAGCTTCATCTTCAGTTCTGAGTTTGTGTTTTAGCAAAGGAAGCCATGGTATCATCTTGATCCTCTTACATGGATCCGGTCCAAGAGAAGTGTAACATCATTGACCTTCTCCATATGCATATCTACATGCATTTCATTTGAATATATGCATTTTATATGTATTTCACTTGAACACATGCATTCCACGTATATTTTTAGAGGAACAAGTTCATGACACGCACTACCTACATGTCATAGTATATTACAATTGTATCGAGTTGCACGTATATTCTTATAACCTAAATGAGGGTAACAAGATATTAAGAATAAATTGAATAAAGTGACTAAATTAAAGTAAGTAAAATGAATAAATTAAGATTAGTAAATATTTTACATTTTTAATTTAATTAAATTGAATCAAAAGATTAAATTGCATATTGTGTTAATTTATGTAATAATAATAAGAATAATTAGAATAAAAATAAATAAAAATAAAAATAAAAGTAAAAAAAGAAAGTAAAAAAGAAACGAATGAAAAAAAGGAAGAAAATTTGTGGTGGTCTTTAACTTATTAGGCTAAGTCATTATCTTTTTCTTCCTCTTCTTCTTTTTCTTCTTCTTATTTGCTTCATTTCTTTAGTCCATTTTTTTGAAGTTTCAGTCATATTTTCTTCTCTCTTTCATTCCAAAATTTACAACAACAAGGTTAGTCAATGGTGATTATAAGTGAGTAAATATTTATTTTGTGTTAATCTTGATTATAGTGTTTAGGGTTCATAAATATGCAGTGTTATATGTATGTCTTACTAAATTTGTCTTACTAAATTTGGCTACTAATTTAAGCTTAATATGTTATGTATAGAGTAAGTTATGGCATTTACAAGTCATACTAGCCTGGAAGACAACTCTGTTCTGGATCCGTAAAATATTGCTTATAATTTAGGAGCCTTAGAGACATAATTGATAAAAATTGTAAACATAAAAAATGTTCCATTTAAACCCATATAAGTGTCTATAAATTATCATTGCAATATGAATTATATATCGTAAGTTATGATGAACCTAAATTGGTACCTTCAAACTGCTTAATGGCAGAAAATAAAACACAATTGAAAATTCCACCATAAATTGTACAATGCTCCAATGGATCTGAAATTGTAATATGTTATATAATTATATGTTAATTTTAATTAGGAACAAGAATCAGATTAATTGATCAACTATATAAAAAGTTATAGGCTAAAAGTTCTATAAGGTCACACTTACTCATAAGAAAAATCTTAATTATTAATATGAACAATGCATATTAATTTGTTTAAGCCACATTAAGTTTCTCTAGTCATAAATTAACAAATTATATTTCTATATTAGGCTCAAGACAACTTGGAGATATACAATAAGGGGGTAGATAATAAATTAAGGGTCGGAATCAAAGGAAAAATGTGAGTCTAATTATCAATTGAATTTTTTAGTGCATATGAATGTTGCTTGTTATATGATTGTTATAATTTGTCCTTGATAATATGATGATGGATAATTTGTGACATTTGTGGTACATATAAGTGATATACTTATTGTATATTTGAGGTATATGTTTGACATATGTGATATATACATGGTATATGTATAGTATATGCAAGGTATATGCGTGGCATATGAGGTATATATGTGTGGCATATGAGGTGTATGCATAGTATATGCAAGGTATATGCGTGGCATATGAGGTATATGTAATAAGGACACAATGGATGATGAATGCTTAGTTACAAAAGCATATGCATAATGTCTTAAAAGGCATTGTGGCTAGTTAATCAACATTGCAAAACAAAAGAAGAGGCATATAGCCTAACAAATGAGAAAATAAAACAAATGATCAAGCTAGCTAGCAAATGCAAATGTTCACATGATAAATGTCCACATGGAAATCTGGGGCAATATCTGTTTAACCTTGTCACAACAAAATAAAATGAATAAGCATAAGTAAAAAGCAATTATTAAATACTTGATTTTATCTACATTTATATGTTATTGAGTAATGAAAAAAAATATAAAACGTATATTAAGTATACTTGTTATTTGCTATTATGAAATACTTGGTATTTTAAAACTCATTTGATGGTTATTCTCACTGAGTCGCAACTCACCAAATGACATCATTTTTCAGGTAGAGAAAAGTAATAATTCATATTGAGGTGCATATAAAAGTCATGGATCAAAGGTTATTAGTCGAGCCTCCTCACTCTCTCTCCTTGTATTCCACACAAGCATAAGAGCATATCAGTATATTTGGAGGTTGAATACTTGCATATGTAAAATTACACTGAATATGTATTAGGATATATAAACTAATTCAACTTGTAAATTTACTAACTTTTAAACATAATGTTTAAGTTATTAATATATATGATATTATAGACTATGATTAAAGTATCCGTATTGATTGTGAAATTATTAATGATAACATGAGATGAGTTAAAAAAAATTTACTTTCGCTGTAACCATGAATTTTATTTTATTCTTGTTCCATACGTGATAACTTAATATATAAATAGCATATGTGGTATATAAAAGTATAAGGTGTTAGGTGTTACAAAAAGCGTATCTTGTAGAAGGCAAGTGATGGAAATTATTTCTCCTTTTGAGCTCAAAATGGATTGACTGTCTGACTTCTTCTAGACACATAGGATCTTCATGAGGAATGGTTCTCCAGAGAGAAAGACGACAAAGTGCAATGACTATGTTGGTTATCACAACATGAGTATAGGGATGATGGAATATGAAAATTCCTATAATCTCTTTTGGAACCTTTGGAACTGAATGATCTTCAATGATCTTAACAAAAAAAAATTTCAATAGCTTAATGGTTGGAACCAAGTAAGAAATTTAACTTAAAATGATTGCAAATTATCTCTGTTACAAATGAAAAGAAGAAATACAATTAAAGGGATTTGAATAGTATGATAGTATAACATTGATTAACACCATAAATACCATAGTTGTTATGAGATCATAGACTCTATAGAGAGTATGTAAATAATCACCCAAGGATATTCTGCTGGACAATAAATAATTTTTTGGAAAAGACCAACTTTGTCTTGAAAGAGGAACATATAGGTAAACAACATGTTTTGTGTAAAACTTTTAATCTGATAGAGGTCTGGACCTATTGGACATCCAAAAGGGAAATCAGAAAGACTGAGGATTGTCGTGTTAGAACTGGAACTGGAACTGGAACTGGAAGTCATAAAAAGAAGTGGAATTTCCTTAGAAGAGAAAATGAGGTTGATTTGCTGAGAAGGTTTGGATAAGAAATTTGGAATGATATTCATATCGCCTTTTATATGTTGAGTATCAAAGTTATACCAGCTAAACTATTCTTTCCATCTCAAAAGTTGTGGATGTGGAATAGTCTTCTATTTGAAGTTTAGCATACGTGGAAATGAAGAATATTCCATGACAACTGAAAAGTGATGTCCTATCAAATGGAATTCAAATTTTTTGATTCCATATTTCATGACTAAGATCTCTTTGAATGTTGAGTGATAGTAAAGTTCACTATTTTTGAAGTGACCGCTTACATATCCACACACTTCTTTCTTATGTTCATGTATTTCAAAAAGAACGACACCCCAATGTTCATCCGATGCATCAGTCTGCAATAATCTTTTTCCTGTGGAAGGAATCTACAAATATGGCAAGGTTTGTGTGATTGCTTTGAGTGTTTGGATGAACTTGGTGTGAATGGACAACCAAGGGGGAGGTTGCTTTTTCAAAAACTAATACAGTGGTTTCACATACTAATTATAGTTGGGTATGAATTGTCTGATATAATTGGCTATTCCAAGGAACTGTTGAATTTGTTTAACCGTCAAGTTTTCATCAAAAAAACTTTAATAATTCTTGGGCCAAATAATGCTGAGGTGCGTATGTTCCATTGGTAAACTGCATATCCAAGAAGTCAATCGTGGTATGGGCTGATTGCATCTTTGTTGGACTGAGCATTACTCAATGGGCTTTAGTTAGATCCATAAATCCTTTAATTGTCTCATGATGAGAATCAATATTTGAGCTGAATAGAAAAATGTCTTAGATGAAAGCTATGTGTAACAATGGCTTATAGATTTGGATCATTGCTTTTTAAAACAAGAATGGTGCCATCTTAAGCCCAAGTGGCATTACTATCCATTCGTAGTAATAGGTTCAGAATACACAAGGTTGTTTTATAACAGTCTTCAAGAACAATTCTAAGTTGCCAAAATATTGCTTGCAGATCGAACTTAGAGAAAATCTTTGTTGAGGCCATAAATGAAAACACTGAGTCAATCCGTGGTAATGAATATTTATCATCTTTGAGGAAAATATTTAAATGTTTGTAATCAATTACAAACATTTTCTTCTTACGAACTTGTTCCGAATTTTTGTTGACAAAGAAGGTCTGACATACCCAGTTTGATTTGGTGAGTTGAACTAGTCCTTTTGATAGAAATTGATAACATTCTTTCATGGCAAGTTTCATATCTAAAAGAGACATTCATGGATGAGATGCTTTAGTTGGATAAAGATCTTTAGAGTTTATGAAAGAAAAAGTAATAAAAAATTTTGGTCGAGTCTAAAGAAGAGAGAGATGTTTTTGAGAGAACTCTGTATGAGATAGGGCATAACAGGAATCATGAAGTTCCTATGTTAAAACTGATGATAAGGAAGAAGACTGTGACATAAGCTGCAGTGTAAAAAAAGAAGATATGGTGGTGAATGGTAAAAGCTATTTTTTGTACTATAGACCAGTGGGTAAAATAAACAAATTGTTTAAACAAAAATAAAGATCAAATCCAAGGACTAGATCTTTATCAGGGAGATTGGAACCAATAACATGTGTCCAAATGGCAAAGTCAAGAAAAATTTTAATTTGATGGGATTACGAGTTTTTAATGAGGTAGTAAATTTTTTTCCAATTGCTGCTTGGAAATGTTGTTTATGTTGGACTCAATATTTATCAGGAAGAACTAAATGATTCATCATAGATCTGTGAGCACCAATATCTATGAATGCAATTATTTTAATAAGTTTAGCATACTTATGAGGAAAGATTGACACTAGAACAAGTGGAATTGGATGAGTTGGTTAAGCATGATAAATAATTGGGTAAATAGGAGAAATGTAATGATAAGAAAAAATGGAATTTTGAGAAGGCGGTTCATCATACAACATCTCATCATCTGCTTTTAATTCTATTTCTGAGAACTCCTCTGCAAAGAGTGCATGAGGATCTGATTCATCGTCCAGAGAGAAAAGTGACTCCACATCAGCATTATCCAGATTTACATGAGAAACTTGGTGAATTTTCTGGATAATTTTTGCAACTTTCTTAGGCCTGTTAGGATAATTCTTTGCAAAATTTCATTTCTTTCCATAGACATAACACCAATTACTCTTTTTAAATCTCTATTTGCATCTCTTGAAGAATTTGAACTTAAGACGTTTGTCTCGTCATGGTTAAGAATCATTTGAAGGACTTCATTTTATGATAACGTTTGGATTTATAAGAAGGACATGAACATGTTTTGTCTTTGCACTTTATATGCAAATGAGGTCTTTTGCAAGCCATTTTCCAAGAGGAAGCATTATCAAATGTCATCAGTTTTCAAACCATTTTTTATTGGGCACAAATTTTTTCCACTGAGAGAAGGGTATGCTGATAGATTTCTCCAAGGTTGAAAGAATTTAGATTGATATTCTTTTCTCTGAGTTGAAACTGGATATGATTGAAAATACTTTCTGAAAAATAAACCAAAAATACTTGCTTCAAATTGACATCTATTACACCACCAAGAAGATAGAATCTTTTTATCATCAGCTAGTAATGATGATCAAGATCTTTTCTGAGAAGAAAGTAACACTTCATTTTAAAATACTTATCTCTGGACATATCATCATATTTTGTAGTATTTCCAATAAATTCTGGATATAAAGCAGTAAGGATTTCAGTTATGGTCTGAAAGTGATAGAATCTTAACATTGTTGTCTTTGGTAGGTGGACAAACTAATCTCTCAGAGTTCCTGTGAATCTATAAGTGAATTTGAAGATGATACTTAGGAATATGAAATTAGAACGCATTTGTTAAACTTCTATCGAAGCATAAAATTCTTTGATGCGATCTCTCTATTTATGAGGTGGAATATCATCGAATGTGAACCAAGTCTGTTGTGAGGTAAGGGAGGAACTTGTGGATTGGACTCTAGGACATTCGTATCCATTTCCTCTGGTGGCTTTTCAGTTTGATAGGCATGTTGCTAATGAGTAGTTCTATTATGTTGTGAAGTAGCGGGATCTACCATAAACTGAGTAGGAAAAAAATATTTTGGATCAAGTTCATTGTCAGAAAGTTTAGACTCTGAACTATCAAAAGAGATGTAAGACACGTCTGAAACTTGACTCCCAATATGAGGAATATTCTCAAGAGCTTATTTTTCTATAAAAGCAGTAATGGTATTTTGGGGCTATTGGACCATGTGAGAATAAGCAATTTCTTTTTGTTTATGAGACTGGGAAATAAGGGTTGGCTGATCAGGTTAAGTGGTTGCTAAAAGAGAAGCAACAGGAGGTGTGATAGGTTTTTTAGTAACAGGTGTTTGATCGAGTTTAGATTTTTGAGATGAAGAAGAAATGAGTTTTGGTCTTATTCTGAATTGTTCCATGAACTGTATATGAAAAAATTAAAAGGAAATACCAAAACATTCAAGTTATACCAAGGAAGGTTGGTGAATAAGGGAAGGTGTGTAAAGAGGCTAGTGTGATGCAAGCAAATGTAAAGAAGTAAACATCCCTAAAGGATCATAAGAAACATAAAAAGATTTAAGGAGATCTTGTTTAATATCTTGTTTCAACGAGGAAATCTCTCTTTCCATTTTTTGACGACGAACAACTTTGGAATCAAAAGTCAAGTCATATGATCTGGTGTATATCATATTCATCAACTGTTTTTTTAAGTTTGCATGCTGATCTTCAAGTTGCATCAGCAACTTGTGTAGTGCTTCAAACTGTGCAGTCTGACATATATCTAGAAGAGAGACTTTGTTTGAAACATCATCAAGCTTGATTTCAATTCTCTGAAACACTTTGTTTTGTGCCTGCACATTCTAAGTCTACTAGTTCAAAATTGATTCTGCTACAGAAATAGGTTTAAAGGTTTTTTTAAGTGTAATTGTCGAGCATCGAATATATGGAGTGGTTCGAACTTGAACAATAGGATCTATGTGTTACTAGAGTGGGGAAAATTCAACATCATATGTGGATGGAGAAGAAAGTGGTTGATACATGACTATCATGGGTATAGGTTCAAGTTTGGTAATTTTAGGTTTTGTAATTTGTTTATAACAAGGCAAAGGTAAAGGTTTTGGCTGTCTTGGTTTTTCTAGAGATTTAGGTTTAGGAGGTATAAGATCATCCCATGATGGAGATATGGGAGCCAAAGGATTTTTAAAGTGAGAAGAAGGTGAATAGGAAATAACATAGTCATACTTCCCCGATGGTTGTCCCAAAAGACCAATAGAAGGATCTTCATCATCAAACCGTTGAAAAAATTATTTTTTATAATACTTTGTCTTTCTTTTGGATTTTTTGTTTTTCCTTTTCTAGCAAGCATCTTCATCAGCTATTTTGTTTGCATCACAGTCATCACAGTCACGTATATCAGAGTAACTATAATTTCTATTATGTGATTAATAGATAGCCTTGGCTGAATTAGAAAAAGCAAGAATTGGTATATCTTCATAAGAAGAAACAGGATGAATCATAAATTGAGTGGAGAATTCCATTAGTGTACTGGTCCCAATTTCATCACCATCAGAAGAGAAAAATTGGGTTTCTACTATATCATCTTTGTGTTTTATGAAAAGTGGTTTGGTAGAACTTACTGGCTAATTCTTTTGATGGAGGAGCTCATAGTTAGTCAACCATAACTGAGGAAAGATCTATAGTAGATCTTCTTTTGTCTAATGTTTAGGAATTTGTACCACTATAGGAACATGAGTTGAGTCCACAGTAATGCTTAAAGCATCTGAAGAAGCTGAAATACAGATATCCATATAATGGTTCTGTACTCGATAGATCATCTGGTAATGAAGAGTGGTTATATTAGTGGTAGCCACATTTTTAACTCCAGTGATCTGGATTTGGACTTTTAGAGTTGTAAAAGTGTGAGGATCTAGGAGCTGCACATTAAAGTTCGGATATAATGTGTAAAGAACAGTTCATGAATTTAAAGAAGTCTAGATAGTGTCAATTACAACATGTTGGTACTCTAGAAATCTAATATCCAGTAAAGCAATTCGAGCTACAACTGGCAAACCCTTTCTGTCATGGTAAGTTAAAGCAAGTCTAATAACTCAAAAGTGAATATGATAATATCTACTATTAAGCCATTGAGTAGAAAACTTAGAAGAAATCTCAAGAGTAATAAACTGTTCTTAACAGTATCTTGAATAGGGCACTGATCGAAGGAAGAAGATTATACACACTTTTTTACTGAATGAGGCTTTTGTCTGATTAAGCCTTTGATAGAAGTAGTGAAAGAGAACTTGTATTTTTTGAAATACTTAATAAATTTATATGTTTATATCCTTTATAATTAGTAAAGATATTATAGTTATATATATACTTTAAAACTAAATAGTCATAAATATAATTGATGATATACTTAATAAACTTTTATATATATATATATATATATAATTAATCACAAACACACATATTTATATTTTATAATTATACACTTATACTTCTAAGTTTATATACCTAATAATTTAAATTTTAAATATTACTATATGTATAGCTTACTATATATATTATATTATTTTTTTATCAAAACAATTATATTATATTAAATTTATATAGTAATCTAAATTATATTAATAAATAATATATATAATTATATACTTTATAATTAATGTAGACAATATAGTCATATACATAATTTACATACTCACAAACTTACATTCTTATACTTTATAATTAAACATTTTAATTCATAAACCTTTTATATAAGAAAATATTGTATTTTTTAATTTTAATTTAATTTTTTAAAGAAAATACTCTCATAAATATTTTTTACTTTTTAAAGATTGATCGTTTTTTAAGAGTATTTTTATATGATAATTATGAATTTTTTTATAATACTATTAAATATCAATTTTAGATTTTACACATTTTTTATTTTATTCAAAATATCCGAATACTAAATTATTTTATACTTTACTATTTAGTACTGAAAAAACCGAAAAACTATATTGAACTGTCCCGAATTTTTAAGACAAAGCAATAAGTAAATTTTTTATTTTCAATACAATTATAAGACTTGAATTTAAAAAATTTCTAAATTTTTAAAATAATATTTGAAAATTTTCAATTTCCAAATTAAATTTTACCGTATATATCCCTAATATGTACCATTATTTTAATTTGTTACTAAATTCATGATATTTCTAATCACAAAATCACTTCTGACCATATATAGCTTTTGTCCTTCCTTAATTATGAAATTACAACTTTGTTTGTGGCCATTAAAGTTGCACAGAAAGCTAGTAACCCACCTCTCAATCATCAAAGGTGGTAACAAAAATTTCTTTGATGGATTGATATAAGAGGAACCAATTAACAATGCAATGAGATATACACGATTACAGGTTTCTATCCAAATTTCTATGCAAAAAGGATGTCAATTTTCTATATCCACTTGACGCAAAATGATTTAAACTTTTGTGTATTGTCAAACTTATCCTTTTTTTTTTTAATTTAGTCAATTTATATATAAAATTTTCTATATATATATAAATATATATATATATATATATATATTTCATTTTCAACAGTAAATTTGGAATCCGCGATAAGGTTTTTCCATTATTTCGTTGAATAGGCTAGAAGGAAAAAATCATGATAACTAAATAATTTTTTTTATATAAAAATATAACTTTATTAAAAAGTAAGAGAGAAAATATCATCTAAACAACGA
This sequence comes from Triadica sebifera, assembly GCA_023653625.1. NCBI lineage: Eukaryota > Viridiplantae > Streptophyta > Magnoliopsida > Malpighiales > Euphorbiaceae > Triadica > Triadica sebifera. Next base: position 17,329,005 of record CM042910.1, on the reverse strand, counting down.
AATTAGCGGAATGAAGAACCTTCTCTATCAGAAACTTAATTGAAAATAAATTTTATTTTGCTATGGGCATGCACAACTTTATTATGACATCTTTTACTTCACAAAATATCGATAATGAAAAGCAGATATATATATATAATTGATCATATACTTAATGAACTTATTTATTTATATACTTTTATAATATATATATATATATAATCATAAACATATATACTTATATTTTATAATTATATATTTATAGTTATATATTTTTATTTATATTTATCGGTTTACATATCTACTAATTTAAATTTTAAATATTACTATATACATAGCTTACTATATATATTATATTATTTTTTATCAAAATAATTATATTATATTCAATTTATATACTAATCTAAATTATATTAATAAATAATATATATAATTGATATATTTAATAAATTTATATGTTTATATCCTTCATAATTAGTGAAAATATTATAGTTATATATATACTTTAAAACTAAATAGTTATAAATATAACTGATCAGATACTTAATAAATTATATATTTTTATAATTAATGTTCACACTATAATATATATATATATATATATATATATTAAATAATTACAAACATACATACTTATACTTTATAATTATATATTTATATTTCTGAGTTTATATACTTAATAATTTAAATTTTAAATATTACTATATGCATAACTTACTATATATATTATATTATCTTTTTATCAAAACAATTATATTAATAAATAATATATATATAATTGTTATACTTAATAAACATATATAATTATATATTTTATAATTAATGTAGACACTATACATACTTACATATTTGTACTTTATAATTAAATATTTTAATTTATAAACCTTATATATAAGAAAATATTGTATTTTTAAATTTTAATTTAATTTTTTTAAAAAAAATACTCTCATAAATTTTTCTTGCTCCTCAAAGATTGATCGTTTATTATAAGCATTTTTATGTGATAATTGTGAATTTTTTTCTAATACTATTAAATATCAATTTTAGATTTTATATACTTTTTATTTAATTTAAAATATCTGAGTTTTGAATTGTTACTGAAAAACCGTACTGAATTGTCTCGAATTTTAAAACAATACAAAAAAAAGATTTTTTTCTTCTTAATACAATACAAAATTTTAATTTATAGATCTCCTAATTTTTAAGATAATATTTGAGATTTTTTAATTTTCGAATTGGACGTACCGTTTACACTATCATTATTTTAATTTATTACTAAATTCATGATTTTTCTAATCGCAAAATCACTTTTGACCATATATTGCTTTTGTCCTTCCATAATTATGAAATTACAACTTTGTTTATGGCCATTAAAGTTGCACAAAAAGCTAGTAACCCACCTCTCAATCATCAAAGGTGGTAACAACATTTTCTTTGATGGATTGATATAAGAGCAACCCATTAACAATGCAATGAGATATACATGATTGCAGGTTTCTATCCAAATTTCTATGCCAAAAAGGATATCAATTTTCTATATCCACTTGACGCAAAATGGTTTAAGTCAAACTTATCCTTTATTTTTTATAATTTAATCAATTTATATATAAGATTTTTCTTTTTTATATATTTTTTTCAATTTCAGCAGTAAAATTGGAATCCACAGTAAGGCTTTTCCATTATTTCGTTGAATAGGCTAGAAGGAAAAGATCCAGATAATCAAGTAATTTTTTTTTATATATAAAAATGTAACTTCATTAAAAAGTAAGAAAGATAATATCATCTAAAACAGCGAAGTTAGTTGAATGATGAACATTTTCTATCAAAAACTGAATATCGCTGAATTGAAAACGAATTTCATTGTGCTACTGTCATGCGCAATCTTTTAACTTTACAAAAGATCGATAATGAAAAACAAATGTATTACAACTTATAATGGTTGATTAATGGTACTTGTCGGGTGTGTCATTATCATGTTTGCGTATTACAGTTTGAGACTCTTTTCATCCATCACATACTTCACATTTACATTCTTTGCATTGGTAGAGTGATGATCATCACCTCAAATTTGATAACTGCTGATAAACCAACCAAAAATTTCATTCAGTTATGTCCATAATTTTTCCAACAAAATCTCTTTTATTTATTTACATAAAAAAAATTTAAACAGAAAACATTGATCTCCTGCATGACTTTCAAGTTAAAATAAAAACATAAATTTAGTCATGTCTAGGCTTAAAACCAAATAAGGTATTTAAAGATATTATTGATCAGATCCATTCTATTTATAAAAAGTATAAGCAATGATCTTTGGGTTCAAATGAATATAAATAATATTTTTATTACTCGAGATGGGATTATATAAAAAAAAGGGTTTTAATCATCTAATTAAAAATACTTGTTATTTGAATTTTTATCATGTTGTATTTGAATATTATAAGATTTAAATTTAGTTCACGTTTATTCTAAAATTTAATTATGAAACATTATTATTTTGATTTGAAGTTTTGAAAATTTATGTTTTGTAACTTAAAAGTATATTAATTTGATATTTAAATTGTCATTGTATGTTTGCTAAATTATTTGAACGGGTAATTATTTTTGCCTGGTGGGCCTGATATATAAAATTTCATATTTTTTATATTAATATATTAGATTATTTTTATGTTTACATAAATTTTTTTACATAAAATTTCATAAAACATTATATTAAATCTTTAATATTTATTAATTTTATGATTATTTTTAAATAATATAAGTTTTTTTTAAAAAAAAGCAAAAGCCAATGTATAAGTTACTATCTTGAATCCAATGTTTGTGTACATTATGTGATTTTGCTCAAATTCATTTTTTTATTTATAAAAGTAAGCAATTAGAATCATTGGAGCAAGTTGAGACATTCTCTTATAGGGAAATATATGCTAAATTAGTATCTTATAGTATTAATTAATATCTTATATATAAAATAAATTTTCTGGATACCTGCTTATTCTATATTCGAATTCGAGTCCAGCCAAATCCAACCCGAATTCAAATTTGCTTTACATAATATCAAATTTGGACAAAGTAATAAATACAGGAATCTTATGACTAATTATACATTCATAACAGGAAAAATGTACAAATTAATCCTTTGAAATTAGAGTCAAATAGCACATTGTCTCCCATGCTACATTCCCATTCAATTGATTGTTAATTGTAATTGCTCAAGTGATTGAAATGGGTAGGAAACATGAGAGGGCAGGAGTCACCGAAAAACCAAACGAGAAATCTGGTCTCACACATGTATAAAAAGGCCAATGTGTTGGGTTGTCATGAAATGGTCCAATTCAGCGGTCGGTGAAATCAATAGCAATACTAGCCGGACCATTCTAAGCCTAATTTAGACTACATATCATACCAATGTCGATGGGTGGCCACCACTATTAGGAGTCGTCCCCATGTGAAGATGTATGCCTACACATGTGATATTTATAAAACTTAGGTATGGCATCCCATAATGGACTCCAATAAAATGATGGTGATGGTGAAGGTGAAGAGTGGAGACCACCTTATTACAAATCAAAGATATTAGGAAAACATGTACAATTTGTTATTATAAAATTCGAGGAATTAAGAAAAGAAAATATATTCATCTAAAATACGTTTTTGTTTTGAATATGCATCAAAGCTCTAAACTAGTGTATATATATATATATATAATTGTTAAAAAAATACAAAGACATATCTAAAATCTTACAGATAAAACTAATCATATATTTGGATAGAAGAAAAACATAAAGGAATGTAAAAAACAAAGTATAAAATAAAGAATAATTTATTTTATTTTATTTGAGAATAAAAGTAAAATAAAGAAATAGAAAAAAATAAAATTTATATTTCACTCTTCGCTTTCCTTCTAAAATAGAGAGACAATGTGGAGATAAACTGATAAAAATATTTTATTATCTTTAATTGGAGATAAACCAATTTTTTTTTCTTATTTTTCTCAAATGAGAAAATATAGTGTAAGAGCAATATATTTTTCTATTTTATTTTCCTAAAATGAGAAAATATAGTGTAAGAGAAGTAGCCAAGGAAAAAAGAAAAATCTTATTGGGGCTATCAAAATCTCTTGACAAGGGAAAAAAGAGTACAATCAAGTCAAGAATACAACAGAAATATGCGAGAGGATTTTTAGTCAACAAAAGTTAGAGAACCATCAGACATTGTCGCGACCTTTTGTCCTAAAAGTATTAAGTAGAGATGATAAGTAGATCCGCGGTGAATCCCACTTTTAATAGAGCAATTTTTTTAATAATTTTTATATTCTATTCTGTACCTTCCGAAATATTATATATATATATATATATATATTAATATAATTTATTTTCTAAAAATAATAAAATAAAAATATAATTTTATTTAAAAAATTATATAACTAACTAAAATAATAAAAATAAAAAATATTTTTTATTATTAAAATAAAATAAATTTTTTATCCCTATATAATATAAGGATGGAAATTCGTAATTTTTTTCATCAAAAAATGGGAGGGAATTGGGAAGGGGATCAAATTTTCAGAGAAAGAAACGACAAACTCTACTCCATTGCTAGTCCTACCTAAAAGGGAGATTTGCAGCCGTCCTCACTGCTAGTGCGGTACAAGCTGAATTTTGATAGTGTTTTTACATTTTTATTTTTATTTTTTCCTTCACACGTTCAATTTGTTTTTTATTTTATTTTTTTATAATTACACTCAATTCATTAATTGAATTAAAATCTAATTTATTAAATTAATAAATTACACTCAATTTAATCAATTTAAATTTTTTTATTCAATTAATCAATTTTAATTTAATCAATTAAAATTCATTTTAAACTCAATTTTATTAATTTCAATTCACTTAATCAATTCAACTTCAATTTAATTCAATTGAGTTCAATTAATTAGTTTTGATTTAATTAACTAAAATTTCATTTGAAATTCAATTAGATCAATGTAAGTTTAATTAATCAATTGAATCTCAATTTAAAGTCAATTTAATCAATTTAAGCTCAATTGATCAATTGAAGTCCATATTAATTCATTTAATAATTTTTTTATTTAATCAATTGAATTTTCAATTTAATTTCAATTGCATTTTGTTAATCAATTTTTATTCGATCAATTGAAGTTCAATTTAAATTTAACTTAATCAATTTAACCAATTAAACCTCATTTTAATTAATTAAATCCAATTTATATTTAATGAAACAATTCAACTATAATTTAATTATTTTCTCTTTAATTAATTAATTGAATCCCAATTTATTTAATTGAACTCCAATTAATCCAATGAAGTTTAATTAATCGATTTCTATTTAATAAATTGAATTGAAATTTAGATTCAACTTAATAAATTTAAGATTAATTAATTAATTAAATTAATTAAATCTCAATTAAAGCAATTAAAGTTTAAATAAGCCATTTCATTTTAATTAATCTATTTAATTAGATACAATTCAAATTCTATCAATCAAAAATCCAATTTAACCAATTTAATTTCAATTAATGACTTAACCCTGATTTAATCAATTGAACCTCAATCTACTCCAATTAATCAATTGAAGTTAAATTTAAGATTAGTTTAATCAATTTAAGTTCAATTAGTCAATTTTTACTCGATTAATTGAAGTCCAATTTAAGTTTAACTTAATCAATTTAACTTTGTTTAATCAATTTTAATTTAATTTGTTTAAGTTCAATTGAATAAATTGAATCTCAACTTAATTAATTAAAATCAATTAAATTTCAACTAATTAATTAAATTATTAATTGAATTAAATTGAAATATAATTAATCAATTGAGTTTTAATAAAATTAATTTAATACCAATTTAATGGAATTAAATTAAAAAACCAGTTTCTATTCAGTTAATTAGAGTTCAATTTAAGTTCAACTTAATCAAATTAAGTTCAATTAATTAATTAAACCCCTATTTAATCAATTGATATTTAATTAATCAATTTTAAATTAGTCAATGCAAGTTCAATTTAATAAATTTATCCCCAATTTAATTTATCAAATCTAATTTAAGTTTAATTAATTAATTAAATTTCAATTTAGTCAATTTAATTTTGATTAATCAACTAAACCCATTTTAAGGTCAATTAAATCTTCAGGTCACAATGTTTCTGGTTGTCCTTGGGAAGTTTTTTAGCATTTCAAATATACATTATTATTTTCAGGTCAATTTCGAGTTAGTTTTAATCAAATTGTGTTCAGGTCATTTTAAATAATTAATTGGGGTTCACCTCATTAATTGACCTTAAATTGAGTTCAGTTCATTAAATTGAAAATTATTAATTAAACTTAATTGGATTAAATAGTGATTCAATTTATTAAATTCTAGTTCAATTGATTAAATTAGGAGTTCAATTAATTAATTGAACTTAAATTGGATTGAATTAATTAAATTGGAGCTCAGCTTAATAAATTTAAATTGTTTAAATATAAATTGATAAGTTGAACTTAATCGAATTAAAATATGGTAAAATTAAATTAAATTAATTTTCAATTGATTAATTAAATTAAACTTTGATTAAGTAAACATAATCAGATTTATATGGGGTTCAATTAAAGTTAAATTCATTACACTGAACTTCAATTAATTGAACTTAATTAAATTAATTTAGTTTTCAACTGATTAATTTAACTTATAATTGAATAAATTGAACTAAAATTGAAGTTTTATTAATTAATCAAACTTAATTAGATTAAATTGGTATTCAATTGATTAAATATATTTAAATGAATTCAATTATGTTTAAATTTAACTTCATTTTATTAAATTAAAATTGGGTAATTAAATTTTGAATCTCAAATAGATGAACTTGAAGTTCAAACTTTTTTAATTTAATAAATAGAAATTCAATTTTAGTTGAATTAATAAATTGAATGACTTGAATTTAATCAATTAAGTTCAATATTTAATTTTAATTTAATTAAATGAACTTAATTAATCAATTTAACCAATTGAACTTCAATTATTTTGTTTAATCAATTGAAAATAAACTTAAATTAATTTATTTTAAATTTAACTTGACATCAATATAATCAATTCAACCTAGTTAGTTAATAAAATTCTAAATTATTTAAAATAAAAATTTTAAAATAATAATAATGACTTTATTAATAGTTTATAGAAGTTAATTTTGAATTAAATTATCAAAATATTAATTAATTTATACTTAATATTAAAATAATTAATACAAATAATTAATTATTTTTAATTAAAATTAATTAATAGTATAAAAGTGAATGAATAAAAAAATAAATGTGATTAAAATAGAGTAGACAAAAAGAGATAAATAGATAAAATCACGGACAAATAGATAATAAAAAAAAAAAAGCAGGGGTGACACGGTATATACTACGTGTAGGGTTGTATATAAATTAATCAAAACAAAAAAATTAAATTAATTTAATTCAATTCAAACTGAAAAATAATAGTTTATGTGATTTTATAGATGGTTATGGTTTTAAATTATATATACTGATTTTTTGGTTTGGTTTTGGATTAAGAAAATATAATATTGAGTTATATATATATATTTCATTTAAATCCAATTTGGAACAAGCTATTTTAATGGATAAATATTTTGGAACACCGTGATTGAACAAAAATTTACTTTACTAATTTATAAATTATATTTTAATTTTTTTAAAAAATTAAAGTGGTGTGTTAATATTTTGGATAATTTTCATATTATTATTTTGATTATGGTTTTAAATTAATATTTGTTAAATTTTTATGATATTTTAATTTTTTATTTTACTTATTCATTTATTTATCAATCAAACCAAATAACATTTGTTTTGATATTTTTGTTGTACTTGATTTAGTAAAAAGTAAAAATGTTTAAAGATTGATTTAATTTGATTAATTATAAATTTTTGGTCTAAACTAAATAAATTGAACTATGAATACCTCTAGCTGCATGTACCATAGCCAAAGTCCTAAAATATATTACGACTATGGGTGTACATAATCCAATCCAATTCGAAAATTGAAAAATCTCTGGTATTATTTGTGAAAGTCGATATCTATAAAATCATGTTTTATATTATATTGAAAAGAAAAAATAACTGTATTGTAGTGTTTTGAAAATTTGAGACAATTTAGTATGATTTTTTTGATTTTTCAGTATTAAACAATATGATACAAAATCCACTAATTTGGTATTTTGAACTAAAATCTAAACATGTTCTCCTGAATTAATACTTAATAATATTATAAGAAATTTATAATCATCACATTAAAATATTTTTAATAAACGATCAATCTTTGAGTAATAAGAAAAATCAATGAGAATATTTTCTCTGAAATATTAAATTAAAATTTAAAAATACAATTTTTTTTCTTATATAGAATGTTTAAAAGGTTTAATTATTAAGTATAAGCATGTAAATTTATGATTATTTAATATATATATATATATATAATGTCTACAATAATTGTAAAGTATATAATTATATAAGTTTATTAAATATATCAATTATATATATTATTTATTAATATAATTTAGATTAGTATCTAAGTTTAATATAATATAATTATTTTAATAAAAAATAATATAATATATATAGTAAGTTATGTATATAGTAATATTTAAAATTTTAAATTATTAGGTACATAAACTCATAAATATGTATATTTGTGATTTAATATATATAGTGCGTACATTAATTATAAATTATATAACTATATAAGTTTATTAAATATATGATCAATTATATATATATTTTATTTATTAATATAATTTAAATTAGTACATAGTTTAATATAATACAATTATTTTGATAAAAAAATTATATAATATACATAATAAGATATGCATATAATAATATTTAAAATTTAAATTATTATGTATATAAACTCATAAGTTTAAGGTATAAATATATAACTGTAAGTATATAATTTTAAAGTATGTAAGTTTATGACTATTTAATTTTAAAGTATACATATAACTATAACATCTTTATTAATTATAAAAATATATAAACATATAAATTTATTTAGTATATCATTATATATATTTTATTTAATGATATAATATAGATTAATATTGAAATTTAAAATAATATAATTATTTTAATAAAAAATTATATAATATAATTAGAATAAATAATAATTTATATTAATTTATCATATGATTGTAATATATTTATTATAAATTAGGTTACTTTATAATTGATTGCACTTAAATTAATTTACCGAATAATTAATATAATTTAGATTTATTATATAGTACAATTAAAAATAATTAATTATAAATGCAAAAAATGTAATTAGTGATAAAAAAACTTATAATAAAAAATGAAACTAACAATATATTTAGAGCTGATAATTTATATTGTATTGTGTTTTAATCGGATATGACACGATTATACTAAATTTATACACGATATGATTAATTAATCGTATTGTTTTGTATTAATACGAATTTTAACTATGCCGTGTCATGTTATGAAACGTGACATGCATGATTATATCTAATACAATTAATTAATTATGTTTAATTAAACCGATTATATAATTAATTCACATAAAAATGAATTCGCTCAATTATTCACATATCAATCAATTTAATTAATCAATTTTAACCGGTTTGATTAAATAAGTTAAATTTTGACTATTCATAATTATTGCTTTTAGAGTTTCTTAGCATATCAGTTTATTATTTTTACCGATATGAGATTAATTATTACAAAGAAAAAGAAGAATTATATACATTGTGAAGTATAAACCACATAACAATGTGCAATTGAATCATTGATAGTTACAAAACAAAACAATTTGTTTTATTTTATATTAATATTAATAAAATAAAAAGTTAAACTCAATATGAAATTAATTAAAAATATTAAAAAATTTATATCTCCTAAGAGATTAATACATGAAGACAAAATTTTCTATCGATTTAGAGTTGTGTATTGTTAAAATTTTATATTAGTTAAAATTAATTATAATTGTATGAAATAATTATTAACAATTTTTGTATTATAGAATAGTTATACTATAATATTGAATATTATCAAATATAACATAAAAATAAATAACTAAAATTAAAATAATAATAGTGTATATATATATATATATTACTCAATAAAAATAATTTATTAATATTTATTTATATATACAATATACTAATATAATTAAATTTATCAAAATGTATTATAAATTTATTCATATATATATATATATATATATTATAGATATTTATTATAATTATATATATTTAAATACTTTATATATTTTAAAATTTGGATATTGTTAAAATTATTAAATATTTTATATATCTTTAAATTTGTCTAATTGTATTTAAACAAGTTATGCAGATAAAATTCATTTATGACACGATTTTTTGTATGTCATAAATGTGTTGACACGATTATGACACATATCCATTTAGTTCAAACTTATATACGATTAAGTTTATGTCGTTTTCGTTTCCTCCTGTGTTAAAAATTATCAACTTTAAATGTAGTACAACTATTTTTTTATTTATAGATTAATAGCAAAGATAATTGATTAGTTTGATGGTGGATATTATGAGTTCAATTTTTTACACCAGTATCATAAAATGTATAACATATAAAATTAGTTTTAATATATAAAATTTTCATGTAACGTTCACTTACTTTGTCATTATGTAGTAGGGTAAGAGAGTGTTACATTTAGTAGTATCAGAGTATGGTTTCAATCCAGGAACCTGTGGATTATGTGCCCACCATGCTTCCACTATGCTACTCTGATACATGAATACCAAAAATATACACTTATACATGCATACATATCTCCTAGTGTCAAATGTTTATCAAAATAACTAGCACACCATTTACCATTCAACTCAGAATAAATATGTGTTGATTTTAACATTATAATTAATACTGTTAAATTATATAACAACATGTTGTTTTCAATGCAAATTTTTAAATAAAACCTTACAAATCAATATACCATAAAGTATATATTTTAATCGTTTATCTGTTACTTTGATTGTTAATATTATTATTATTATTATTATTATTATTAATCCTATTTTATTTATACATCGTGAGATATTTCTATGAATTTACCTTATTTCCTCTCTACTTTACTTATGTCTCCTCTTAATTTAGCATCACTTCATCTGTTCTCATTTTCTTTCATTTAATGCCCTTAATACCTATGATAGGAACTAACTAGCGGGATATCAGAGTTTATCTGTCATCCGATATTGGTAACTCGATGCTTACATATTATTTATAAATAACTCGGCGTAGGCTAGGCAACTGGCCGAGCTGGCCCAGACTCGACCTGGTCCAATTTGGACTGGATCGGGCTAGGCCGGTTCCGAGCCTATCCTAGACCGTGGCCCGGTTGGAAAAGGTCCGGTTCTAGCCCTTCCCCTATGAACTTGGAACCAGCGGTTTGTGGTAATATTACTGTTTTTTGTTTTTTTGTTTTTAATATAAATTAGATAGAATAAAAAGACAAAAATACCCCTTATAAAAAAAATAACAACTATATTTTAGGGATATTATTGTAATTTAAATTTTAAATTTTTTCTCTATAAATACCAAATTCATTTCAATATTATTTATTTTTTATTTTCCTACATAATCTGATTCTCAATTTCTATACAATTTAATTTCAATTCTCTCTACATATATTTCTAATTTCTCTCTAATTACACATTCAATTATTGTTTATCTCTAATTTCTTTCTAATTATACTTTTATATGATCTCAATTTTTTCTTTAATTCTTTAATTCTCTCTAATTCTCAAATTTTTCTTAATCCTACTATTCTTTTTTCATTATCTTTCTCTACATTTTTTTAATATTCTTCATTTTTTCACAAAATTTAATCATAAATAATGACAAGTCATAGTGGAAGGGGCAAATTTTTTTTATGAAAATATTGTTGATTTGGAAAATTTTATTGAAAATTTGGATGAAGAGGGGAACTTCAAAATTTCAACTGAAAAAAGCCAAAGAAATATGGGTGATTAATAACTAGATCCAGGTTCTGCGGCGGCATCATCTGAAACAAAAATTAGAACATTCAACATTTTTCAAATTCATTTTAAGAAAATTCAAAAAAAATAATGGGTCATTTGATATTGTATACAATTATTGTGCAAAAACATATAAATTTAAAGCTGAAGGTGGTTGTAATATATTTCGAATGTACTTGCAAAATAAACATGCTGCTCAATTTGACATAAATAAAAGGTAAAATCAAATTTTTAGATACGCAATATCTTATTCTTCTTATTCTTCTCAATTACTTCAGTATAATGATAAAAAAATAAAAAAGAATGGGTAAAAATGATAAGTATGAAATATTTATCTTTTAGTTTTGGTAAAAAAGTAGGTTTTGTTAATTATTGTAAAAATGCATTAAATCCATATGTTAAACGTGTGTCAATAAATATCCTTAAATGTGATTTATATAATTTATATGAAGAAAAGAAAAAAAAAATTTCTAAAAATATTTTATTTTTTGAATGAACGTGTTTGTATTTGTAGTGATATTTGGAGTGATTATTGGCAAATGCATTCTTACATGGGTATTACATGTCATTGGATTGATAGTGAATGACAATTACAAAAAATATTAATTGCATTTAGAGTATTTGATGATCGGCATACCGTCGATAATATTTTTAAAATGATAAAAAAATATTTTGGAAAAATATGGTTTAGTTCATAAAAGTTTTTCAATTACTTTTGATAATGCGACGGCAAATAACGGCTCAATTCAAGACTTTCAAGTATTATGTTAATCTAATATTATAGTTAGATTTTTTCATGTTAGATGTGTATGTCATGTATTAAATTTATGTGTTCAAGATGGTTTAAAACTTTGAATGGTATAATTGCTCCAATTAAAGTAACAATTTCATTTTTATGGTCATATCCACAAATAATAAAATTATGGGCTCGATTTTTATCTTGAAAATGACAAAAAAAAAACTAAAAGATTTTCGAAAGATGTTCCTACTCGTTAGAATTCAACATATGAATTACTTAATGAGTTATATGGATTTAGAGAATTATTGTACACATTTATTTCTAATAATGTGTCATAAATTAATTTATATCCACAGCATTAGGATGTTTGTCAACAACTTTTAGATATTTTAAAAGTTTTTAATGATGCAACATTTATTTTAAGTGGTGTTTATTATCCAATATGACATTTATTAGTGTGAATGTATTAATATTGTTGATACATTTCAAGATTATAATAATAATCCTATTTTGCATGATTCTAGTTGTATAATAAAAAATAAATTGTTGAATTATTTTAAATATATTTCTTTAATTAATTTTGTATGTTATGTTTTTTATTCTAGATGTAAAATAGAAGGTTTATTTGATTATTTAAATCTTTATTATTCATTGTTAGGTTTAGGTGACAATATTAGTGTTGAAGTTATAACTAATAATGTAAAAAAATTAACTTGTGATTTATTTATGAAATTTAGTTTGATTTATAATATTCCTACTACTACTACTACTACTACTACTAATGACACTGTTAGTCAAAGTTCGGGTGAATCGATAAAAATTAAAGAGATTGATCGTTTGATGATGCAAAAATATAACAAACCAAGATCATTATTTGGTTCATCCAAACTAGACATTTATCTAATAACTACATTTGAGTTTGATGATAGTAGAACATGTAAAGATTTTCCAATCCTTAATTTATAGAATCGATATCAAAATATTTATTCGGTACTCTCTCAAATTGCAAAATAAATTTTTGCAAGTTTAGTCTCAACTCAACTCCTGAATCCCAAGAAACTCAAGTTTGTATTGATGATTAGACTAAACCGGCATTAAGACAACAAAAAATAAAGAAATATCAATTCGATAACCAATATGACTTTACCACTGATGGAACGGCTGATACATCTGGCACTGGCAGATCCGAGTAAAAGAAAGTCAAATGGGTCAACAATTAAAATTTAAAAGGTAAGAGAACTACGTGAATTTTGATTTCTCTAAACCTTAAGAGGATAAGTAGACAACTTAATTAATGGTAAAAAAAAATTAAGTTCAAGCCCAATTATTAATATTATAATTTTTTCAATATAAATTCAAAATTTTATAATTAAATTATTTTTTAAAATAAAAAATTAAATTAATTAAGTTTTTAACATAGTTATAATTTTTATAATTTATTAATTTATCAAATAAATATAATCATTTCTAAATTTCAACTTATAATTTCTCTAAATCAATTTTTTATTTATTTATAACAATCTAAATTATTACACAAAATTATAAATTAATATTAAATAAGTTATTTTTTTCTCAAAATTTTCATTTTTTATAACATATTAGTAGTGCAAATTTATAATTTACATAAATGAATAATTTAAATTGTATTTATTTATTGTGTTATTAATTAAAAAAATCGGTTGAACCACCGATTCATGAACCGGAACCGGTCCATTCCTGGTTCCGATCCGGTCCCTATTTTTTGGAACTGCAAAATCGGTCGGTTCAAAATCGTGGCTAGATCTAACTCGGCGTATAGCGTCTATATAATTTTTTTGGGTTAACTCGGTACAAAGTAGTGCCTGCATGCACAGTGTAGTACCTGCATGCACAATCAACTTGGCATAAATTTATGCCTACGTAAGATAATTAATTTTTAAATTAATTTGATTATAAATGGTTTAAACAATTCAAATCACCATTCTAAACTTATTCATTTATTTGTTTTATTTTTTTCACTCTAATTAAAATTCTTAACATTACAAATATGATAAAATACTCTCCCTTGCTCTTGGCAGAATTTATGTCTTTACGTATACTTCACTAATAAAAATAAAAGTTAACAATTGAATTTCAATAGCCATTTTTTAGGATTTGCACTAAAAATTTGTTAGAAGCAAAAAATTTCTATAAATTTCTATTAAGGTTGTACTTACCATTGAACCAAAACAATTGAGGGTTTTCAATCAAATTCTATCTAGAATAATTTGTGAGAGTGGATATATATATATATATATATATATATATATATATATATATGATAATTCAAATTTAAATTGATATCTTATAAAACTAAAATAGTTAAAAAAAGTATGTTGATATTATCATGTATATTATGAAATGGATATTATAAATTATGGTGGGTTGACAATAGATTATCATAAACATTTTTTGAATAAAATATGTTATTAACTTCTATGATGTTTGATTAGTTGGGAAATGAAACAAAAATAATAAAATAAAAAAGTGCAAAAAGGTAAAAATT
The DNA here is from genome assembly GCA_023653625.1 of Triadica sebifera. Lineage (NCBI taxonomy): Eukaryota > Viridiplantae > Streptophyta > Magnoliopsida > Malpighiales > Euphorbiaceae > Triadica > Triadica sebifera. The sequence goes on along the minus strand of CM042910.1, from coordinate 17,313,736 downwards.
TATAATTTTATCATTATTATTAGTAGTATTAGTATTATTAAAAATCGAAACCGATATCTCCAATAAGTAATATGAGATGGTAAGAGTTTTCTTTTAATCAGAGATTTCAAGTTCAAGTTTTGAATATGAAACAATATTAAAATTGAGAGAAAAAATTTTACCTTCTTAATAGGTTTATTCAGTACGAATCCATTACACTAGATAGTTAAAACAAAAATAAAAAAAATCGGAACCGTTTTCAGTTTGGAATTTATATAAATTTAACAGTTTTAAAGGGTATTATAAGGTTTTGATTCGGTATTGAACTAATTAAGCAGAAGAAATAAATAATTATTTTTAAATTCTATGGATAAATATAAAATAACAAATAAAGTTGTAGGTCTGTCATTTTATAAAAAGGAAAAAAGAAAGTAAAAAAAAATATATCATACAAGTTTTGTGGCATCCATCGCCTGAAAGGAACAGAATCATAATAAATCGCAATTGGTAGAGTTTGTGAATCAATATAACTTTGTTTCAGCATTTTTCGAGGGAGAGATCCTTCATTTTTTTATCACATAAATTCATTCCCCCAAACACACTACAAAAAAAAGTCTATCGTGATGCTAATTTAATGACGCTTTTGATAAGTGTCGTTAAAATAAGTGGCTTAATGAATTTTTTTAAAAAAGTCATTAAACTAGGAGCCTTAATGACACTTTTATGTTAAATGTCTTTAAATTATAAAAATTGGTGATGTTCAATGATACTTTTACAAAAATATCGTTATTTTTATAAAATTGCGGATGTTTTTTTATAAGAGTCTCAATATTTGTAGAATTTATTGAAATTTTTATTATTTGTGTCAATACATTGACGACATTGAGAGAAAAAACGTCATAAAATTGGTGACACTTTATAACTTGCATAGTAAATATAATAAATAATATTTTAGGAAATTTTTTTACCTCCACTATAATTTAATGGCGCTATTAAAAGTATAGTTAAAAATATAAACTTAATGATGCTTTTTATAAAGTGTATGTAAATTATTAAAATCATTGACGTTTGCAATAAAATGTCAAAAATTTAATGATGTTTTTATAGAAGCGTCTATATTTTTTAAATTAGTGACTTTTTTTAATAAGAGTTATATGTTTTACTTGCACTTTTATTGTGTAGAATAATAACATTTATAAAATCATTACACCAGATATTATGTGTAATGTCTTTTATAAACACTACATATTTATCATAATGCAACAATCAAAATTGTTGTTTTAAACGGTTGCATATTTATTGTGATGCAAATAAAATAAAATGCTACAATAGATATATTTTTTCCTCTCAATTAATTTTTTTCTCATAATTTAATATTACAATTTATTTATTTATTTATAATTATAATTCAATTTTATTTTGGTATTTTATATTGTAATTTTTTTTGTAAACCTTCTATTAATAATAAGAATAAATAAAAATAAATTTATATCCAAAAATATAGTTACTTTTCCTTTATTAGAGTAGCCAGACTATTTACACTTTTAGCATGGAATAGTTAATGCCCATAGCCCATCCAATCCTCTAATAAATCAAGCACATTCCTCGTGGTTCAGTGCCCATATAGCTAGAAAATTTTCACCAACTGTACCAATAAATATCACAGTATTGTTTTGTAGAAAACTCATTAAATTAAAATTTTCATATTTAAGACATGTTTAAAACATTATGATGCAATTTAAGGTATAAAAATTCACCATGACATAAAAATTCCGATCCACCAATCAATATCACAGCACATAACATATGTTTCCGGCTTCTCTAGCCTTAAATTACCAAAAATCCATTATGAAATACCATACATGTTCTTAAACATCAAAGACATGTAAAACGTGATTCAAAACCCCTATAAAAATAGAAACAATATATATAAATGCAATGTATGATAACACACCCTAAACTAGGTGCACTCTTTTTGATATCTGATGGCTCAAGACTATTTCAGTCAACTCTTATCTACCGACTCTGAACTTACTTACAAGAAACCTACACGCTAAGCAAACTAATGCTTAGTAGTATATATGTGCATTAAAATTCTACATTCAAAAATGTCATATAATGTCATGTCATTCATCTCATTATCATTCCTAGAATTATACATTCTAATTATTACATTCCTCAATACAAGTTCACATGTCTATTAATACCATAGACATCATATAATATTACTATGTATATTATACATATATACATACTCATATCAACATATCTATCTTACTATAAACATCATGCAATATACCATGTATATACCAATATATATCACAATATCATATTATTTACCTGATATTATCACAACCATTGCATTATCACAATAATAACACTTTATTTTATTTAGCTCGAGACTCTTTATTCCTAAGAGTCAAGTATAAAAATCCATTTTTATATTGTTACTATTTTAATATTATTACCGCCCAAGACTTCTCTAAGCTTTCATTATTTCAACTATTTCAACTCCGAAACTCTAAATTTTAACTATTTGAATGCGGGATATGAGACAGGGGCGCTCACAATTCGAGCTTAAACTACCTAACTCATAACCCGTAATAGCTCATCCGAGCTCCTCAAGTTAGTGGTGCTCATCACTCCGAGCTTAATCCACACTAATTAAGATAATATTATATGCTAGCAAATCAAGGATCAAATGCATTCAGTTACTGAGCTTTAACCACTTATCATTATATCATAAAATAAAATAAATGTACATATAATACATCTTTCAGCTTCACGGGCATGAACAACATATTCACGGTCATGAAGATATACTTTCACGGTTACCTTACCTGTGAACCATCACGTGAAAGAAACAGAGCTTTCACGGGTGTGAATTATCTATTCATGACCATGACACTACGTCATTTATGGCTTTGCAACTGTGATACAAAATTGTGAAATTCTGGGTTCATGTAGCTCATATAAGCTCGACATTCATGACCATGACAACCTTATTCACGTGCGTGAATCATGCATTTTTTAATAAATTCAAAACAAAGTATTTTATGCATTTCATAAAAAATCTCTAAGATTAACCTGGGTTAATCACTCTTATCAATACTTTCATACCCATACCGTATTTACAACATGTTTAAACGATATTTAGTTCTTTAGATCCGTTTCTAGGTCAAATCAAGCCATAACATAACACATATGTCATTTTAACACATAAACCATATATCCATATTATTTATCCACCATATCATTCCTTTTAGCCATTCATTCTCATTTACAGAAACACAACACGCATTAATATGGATGGAAAATGAATTATTATGCCTATATGTATATACCTTTTACCAAAAATGATCATTAACTATCCCTTCAAGCTTTTCAAGCTTGATTTCCTCTTTGTAATGTGTTCCCTTGCCCTCTAGCCGAACCTAACATAACAAACATATTCTTATTATAACCTTATAACTATAAATGAGCTAAATAAAACCCTAAAAACCGAGTTTTACCTCTATCTTTGGCAAAACTCTATCAAACCTTCATATCTCACAAGCTTTTAACCTTCTTTAATGGTGTTTAGGGTTTACAAGGTTGGGGAAAGATGACTAAGATGTCTTGAAGTGTGTCAGAAGTGATAAGGGGGTCGTGAAAGTGGTCTTAAAGTAAAGTTTAATGTAGAGGAAAGAGAAAAGTGCGGCTAGTCAAGGCTAACTAATCTACATTCACGGGCGTGATTCTTAACCTCATGAGCGTGAAACGCCATTCATGGTTATAACTATGCTTCATATGTATCAATGTCCTCTTTTCTCTAAATGGTCCGAGCATGTTCAAAACTTTGTCATTTGAATCATAACATAACCTTCATGATCGTGAAATCTTTCTATTTAAAAATTTTAACTTAAAATTTAAAATACCTTAACCCTAATCTTTTTCCCTCTAAACACATAACTTATAAGTCATACTTTATGGGCGTTATAATTCTATCCCCCTTAAATAAATTTTAGTCCTGAAATTTACCTATTGTGTTGGATGAAAATAACTGAGGATACTGAGTTCTCATCATATTCTCACTTTTCCACGTTGCATATTCAATACTGTGATTTTTCCTTAACACTTTGACTAGTGCTATATGTTTGTTCCTTAAATTTTTGATTTTCCAAGCCAAAATATCTACTAGTTCTTTCTCATATGACAAGTTTGGCCTAACCTTGATGCTTTTGACTGGAATGGTATGAGAAGGATATGATTTGTACCTCCTCAATATAGACACATGGAACACATTATGTTTCCTACTTAATTATGGCAGTAATGCTAGTTTGTAAGCAACTAGCCTAATCTTTTCTAGGATCTTATAAGGTCCAATGAATCTGGGACTCAACTTGTCCTTCTTTCTGAACCGAAGAACTTTCTTCCATTTAGAGATTTTAAGAAATAATTTTGTCTTCCATGTTGTAGTCAACATCTTTTCTCTTTAGATCCACATACGACATTTGTCTGTCTGAAGCTACTTTCAAATGATTCTGAATGATATTTACTTTTTGTTATGTCTTATGCACTAATTCTAGCTCCACTAACTTTCTCTTGCTAAGTTCAGTCCAACATAATAGTGTCCGACATCTTCTACCATAAAGTGTCTCTTAGGGAGCCATCTGAATGCTCGACTGGTAATTGTTGTTGTAGAAAAATTCCATCAATGGTAGATATCTCTCCCAACTCTCTTCAAATTCTATAATACAACTTCTCATCATATCTTCTAATATTTTAATCACCCTTTCCTACTGACCATTCATCTAAGGATGAAATATTGTATTGAAATTGAGTTTTGTACCCAACGCTTGTTGTAGACTCTTCCAAAATTGTGATGTAAACCTCAGATTTCTATCCAATATGATGGAAACTGGAACTTCATGAAGTCTTACCACTTCGTTCATATACCATTCTACTAGTCCATTCAACTGATGATCTCTCCTAATAGATAAAAAGTGAACTGACATTATTAACATATCTACTATGACCCATATGGCATCATACTTTCTCTATGTTAGAGGTAAACCAATCACAAAGTCCATTGTGATCTTTTTCCATTTCCATTCTAGAATAGTGATTGGCTATAGCAATCCTGATGGTACTTGATGTTCTGCCTTAACTTACAAACATGTCAGACATCTTGTAGTGAATTTTGTAATTTCCTTCTTCATTCCTAACCACCAATATCTTATTTTCAAATCTTGATACATATTATTTCTTTCTAGATGCAGTCTCATGTGCCTTCTTCAATATCCTCTGTCTCAAATCTAGTGCATTCGACACACATAACTGTACCTGATAGTAGAACCCACTTTCTTACTCAACTGAAAGCTTAGGTCTTTCTCCTTTGGAGACTAACTCAATCAACTCAACTAATCTAGTATCCTGCCTTTGTGCATAACTAATTTCTTGATTCAAAGTAGGTCAAACATGCAACTCTACCATGACCTTTCTACTTAATGCATCGGTTACAACATTAGCCTTGCCTGGATGATAATCGATTACACAATTGTAATCCTTGATCAATTCCAACCATATTCTTTGTCTCAAATTCAACTCCCTTTAAGTAGAAATATATTTCAAATTCTTGTGGTTAGTATATAAGAAAAACTTTCCCTCATATAGATAATGATGCCAAATCTTTAATGCAAAGACTATAAATGCCAAGTCTATATCATGGGTCGGATAATTATTCTCATGAGGTTTTAATTGCCTGAAAGCGTAGGTAACAACCTTTATTTCTTGCATCAAAATACATCCTAAACTTTTGTGAGAAGCATCGCCATAAATGACATACTCCTTATCCAGAACTGGCTGTGTCAGAACTAAAGCTTCCGTTAACAAAGTCTTAAGCTAATCAAAACTATGCTGACACTTGTTTGACCATTCAAATTTCACATCCTTTTTCAATAGTTTGGTTAACGGATAAGCTATCATGGAGAATCTTTTAACAAATCTCCTATAGTAATCCATTAAACCAAGAAAACTTCTGATCTCTATCACATTCTTTGTGAGCTTCAAATCCAATATCACTTAACCTTACTGGGATCTATTTTAATTCCATCTACTGATACTACATGTCTAAGGAATACTATCTCATCTAGCCAAAACTCACATTTGGAAAGCTTGGCATACAACTTTTAATCTTTAAGGATTTGTAAAACTATCCTCAAGTACTAATCATGTTCCTTTTTATCCTTTGAATAAACCATGATGTCATCGATGAAAAGAACAATAAATTAATCTAAATATGGCATGAAGATCTGATTTATCAGATCTATGAAAAAGAGCATTGGTCAACTCAAATGACATAACCAAAAACTCATAGTGGTCATATCTAGTCCTGCAAGTTATCTTTGCCACATCATTTACCTTAATTTTCAACTAATGATACCCTGAATTGAGTTCTATTTTGGATAAAACTCATATACCCTTTAATTGATCTAACATATCATTTATCCTTGGCAAATAATGTTTGTTATTGATAGTAACCTTATTCAATTGTCTGTAATCGATGCACAACCTCATTGACCCATCTTTTTTCTTAGCAAATAATATTAGTGCACCCCATGGGGATATACTTGGCCTGATAAAACCTTTATCTAACAACTCTTACTATTGTGCCTTTAACTCTTTTATCTCTGAAGGTGCCATTCTGTAAGGTGTAGTTAATATCGGTGTTGTACCTGGTACAAGTTCTATGGAGAACTCTATTTCCCTATCTAGAGGTAATCTTAGTAAGTCAACGGGAAATACCTCTGATATTCTCCCGTGTCCTTATGGCATAAGATCCAATATTTATTAAAGCACATAAACATAATCTATGGAGAGAAAACATACACACGATAATAGCAGTGGTCTTGTGATCCTCCCGTGTCCTTATGGCATAAGCTCTTGCTGGAGTCCTACTCGATCCTGGTCTATTGATCGTCTTTTATGCAGTCTGACTAGGTCCGAACCAACCTCATTAGTTTTGCATTCGACTCTGCACTGGAGCTGATCCAATTGTATGTGTAGGAACTGTACTACTCAATAATGGATAGATCAACCTCCTCGATTTTGCTATCGACTCTGCACTAGAGCTGATCCAATCGTTTATGTAGGAATTACACTACCCAATAATGGACAATCCCTCCTTAAATGATTTTGAGACCCACATATGTAATAAGTTCTAGCTACTACCCAACTTTTGCCCCTATGGTGCTTATGACATTTTCCATATACTGGTGCAACTTCTCTCAAATTTTGCCGCTGTGAACTGGCAGTGACAAAAATAACTCTAGAGAATGGTCCTCTCCCATAAGAATTAGGTTGTGAAAAGCCCTGACTATTTCTCCTAAATTGTAAATGCCTAGAGAAAAGTGAGCCTTCTTGCTTGAAGGCTATGCCATGCTTGCTGATGGCTTCCTGGAAGACTTATATATCTTCTTTCTCTTTTTCTTGTCAACACTAATGGCTATGGATACCAACTTTGCAAAGTCCTCAATCTAAAGAGCTATAACCTGATAACTAATATCCTCATGTAAACCATCATCTAATTGGCAGTAATGATTTGCCTCATCCCCAAGAATCCTGGTTTTATACTTACCCAGCCTAATGAACTCTCACTTATACTCTATAACAGTCAGATTTTTCTGTTGCAGATATTGAAATTCCCTCTTTTTCTCGTTCACATACACTCATGGTACATATTTTTTTCTCAAATGCTGCCACAAAGAAGACCCATATCCGTGGTTGTGGTGTCTTTGGCTTCAAAAGGACCGTTTTCCACTAATCATATGCATGATCTTGAAGCAAAGAAACTGTATACCTCACATTGTTCTCATCAGCACATTCTATCTCTTTGAAGACTTTCTCGATCTTCTCTAACCAAAACTTAGCGGCTGCTGGATGATCCTCGCTCTTACTAGCAAAATTAGTAGCCCCATACTTTTTAAGCTTATCTATCTGTATATGTGGTGTCAGTGGTGGAGGCGGTGGAATTGGAGGTGGTATTGGTTGTGGAGCTGTCTGTGGCATATTATGTACCAACTGTTGCAGTAAGCCTGCTATCTATTGCATAAACAATATCTAGCCTAGCTTAGTGTTAAATACATATTTTGCACTTTTATTCATATTATTTTCCTGGGATCTTTGGGTTTGATTTGCTTAAATTGGTAATTTTTGTCTTTCTTTATATCTTATGGTTGATTACGAGAGATGTGATTTGTTTGTGCTTAATTTTATAGCATTTGAGAAGTCTAATTGGAAGAGCTGGAATGTGGAAATTCATGTTTGGAAGTTGAAAGAAGATAAAGCGAAGGCACGTCTTAAGTTAGACTCACTATTTAATTATAGAAGGAAACTAGAGACGATTTCAGTTAAATATGGACACATTTTTTTTATTCTAAGTTACTTCTTAATTAGGAATCTTTGATTAGGGTTAATAAGGAGTATAAATATTCTTTTTCTGATAGCTAAAAATATCTTTTGACAAGCCACCTTCATATTTTTCAAACCTGAATCTTTTTCTTTTGGTTGTAATCTCTAATTCATAGAGAACTAAACTCTTATCTAGTTGAAGGTTAATAAAGTTCTTGGAATTTTCATTGTGAGATCTATGCTTAATTTCTTTCTCTTCTATATTTCAAGTATTTATATATTCTCTGATATGATCTTGATATAGTTGTTTAATGAATTGAATAAGAGGCCTATTCTTTGATTTGTTATTGCAATTACTTGTTAATTAAATTGTCAAATCCGTAATTGTTTGGTTTATCTAATATTAGTAACAAATAATATAGTTGATTATAGACAAGCTTCGATTTATGTTGTGGGAATATATGATTGGACTTAAATAAACCGAGCTTGTGTGATTATTGGTTTGCAGTGACTGTCTTCTTTGGTTATAATGCTATTGTTAAGTTAAATCTTAAAAGCTTGTTTATGAATGCTTAATAACAAGAGAATAATTAAAGAACTTATTTTGATTATTAATTATCTAAGGGAAATATTGATCGCTAAATCGTGTTAGTGACTAGAACCGGTGTATTTGAAATATAATTAATTTTATTTGTATCGATGATCAATTGAATTTTTTCAAGGCTGATTATACCTTTAACTAGAGTTTTTTCTCATATTGTTTAATCTCATTTGATTTTTATGCTATTTAATTATTTCTGAAAATTATACTAATTTCAGTTCTAAAATCCCCAAATTTTTATTACTCGTTTTATAAAAATAAGTCCATCAGTTTTTTGGGATTCAACCCTGCTCATTGCTACTACAATTTTATAATTAGAAGAGTAGGTAATTTATTTTTGTTGGTTTTGACTAAAAATTTGGTGCCGTTGTCGGGGACTAGTGTCTATAGATTTTTTTCTTTTGTTATTTTTTTTATTTTATGACCCATTTCACTATTGTAGTTTCATTATTATATGATCCTGAGATTGAAAAGATTTTTCATCGCCTAAGAAAGGAGACTAAAAAAATGCACCCATGCTTCTGATTATGAAGTTAAAGAAGAAGGCCACACATGACATAAATTAGCACCCACTTTGCATAGAATATCCAACTGTAGAGGTAGCTTTTGACCTTAAATATGGTCTTATTCACTTACTTCCTACTTTTTATGGACTTGCAGGTGAAGATCCTCACAAGCATCACAAAGAATTTGATGTGGTGTGCTCTAGTATGAGATCGTAAGAGGTAAGCGAGGAACAAATCAAGTTACGAGCTTTCCTATTTTTTTTGGCTGATAAATCTAAAGATTGGTTGTACTACCTACCAATGAGCTCAATTACTACGTGGAATGAGATGAAGAAACAATTTTCAGAGATATTATTTCTTGCATCTTGTGCTACAATCATTAGGAAGGAGATAAGTGGAATCTGTCAATACTAAGGAGATACCATCTATGAGTATTAGAAGCACTTTAAGTAACTTTGTACTAGCTGCCCACATCACCAAATTGTAGAGAATCTACTTATTTAGTACTTTTATGAATGACTGAATTTTTAGGATAGATACATGTTAGATGCAGCTAGTGGAGGAGCTTTGATGAACAAAACCCCAACTATTGCTAGGGAATAGATCACCACTATGGTTGCCAACACACAGAAGTTCGGGTATAAGCAAGACCACCTCCAAAAAGGTTGAATGAGGTAAGCATTATTTCCCTTGAACATAAGGTTGATGCACTAACTTCTCTTGTTCAACAGATGGTCACATATAATATATAACAAGTGAAGACATGTGGTATTTGTTCTATTGTTGGCCATCTAACATGTGTCCTCAATTTCAAGTTAACCCCTATGAACAAGCAAATATTGTTGGCAGATTTCCAGGTTAGCCTCAAAGACAATATGATGCTTATTCAGCGACTTACAATCCTGGATGAAGGGATCATCCAAATTTCAGCTATGGGTCTAGGCCTAATAATTACCATTAGCCCACATATCAACCAATGCCACCTCCTACACCTCAACCACATCATAAATCAGGTATGTCCTTAAATTAAATTGTTACTACTCTTGTTAATAACACTCAACAATTTCAACAGGAAACAAAACCAAGTATACAAAATTTAGAGAATCAATTGAGTCAGCTAGGCACTTTAATTAGCAACTTAGAATGTCAAAGATCAGGTAAGTTACCTTCTCAAATTGTTGTGAATCCTAGGGTGAATGCAAGTGCAATGATCTTGAGAAGTAGAAAATAAGTGCAAACATTTAATGAATTTGTGTCTAAGCGGGAATTGGAGGGAGAATTGGAAAAAGAAGAGGTGAAAATCGAGGCAAAATCTAATAAACAATCTAATCTAGTACCTCAACCAACTGTAGCTCCTCTATTCCTTAGCCATTTTTCCAAATCCAATAAAGAGGAGCAAGAAAAATAAATATGGGAGATGTTCTGGAAGGTAAAGGTAAACATTCCTTTACTTGATGTTGTAAGGCAGGTTCCTAGATATGTAAATTTTTTTTAAAGATTTGTGTATTAACAAGAGTAAGTTAAAGAGAAATGAAAAAGTAAGTGTGGAGAGAGAATGCTTCTGCTATAATTCAAAAGAAAATCTCTCCTAAATGCAAGGATCTAGGTATATTCACTATACCTTGTCAAATATAAAATATTAAGTTTGAAAGAGTCGCGTTAGATCTAACTGCTTCCGTAAATGTCATGCCCCTTTCTATATATTCATCTTTGAATGTTAGTCCATTGAAAGAAACATGTGTGATTATTCAGCTTGCAGATAGATCTAATGTTTATCCTGAATGTGTATTAGAGGATGTACTTATACAAGTTAACAATTTTGTTTTCCTTACTGATTTTTATATTAGTGATATGGAAGAGGATAACTCTTATAATTCAGCTCATATTCTCTTAGAGAGACCATTTTTGAAAACATCTAGAACTAAAATTGATATATATAAATGTACTTTAACTATAGAATTTAATGATAAGGCTATTAAATTTAATATTGACAATATTATGAAATATCCTATTGACATAAATTCAATTTTTACTCTACATAAGATGGTGTTAGGAAATCATTGTTTGTTGGTGAAAATGTTCTTCTTTAAGATTCTAATTTAAAGTTATTCCCAGATAAGTTATGTTCTCATTGGTTAGATCCTTTTGTAGTTATTGATATTCTTTCTCATGGTTGCAGAAGAAATAAAAAGTTCAGACACAAATAAAATCTTCAAAGTTAATGGTCATCATCTCAAGCCTTTCCATGAAGGATTCTAGGTTCATAATGTTAAAGAATTCATTATGGAACCTCCAAATTCTTCTGAATGATCAATGAAAAACCATGTCTAGCCAAAGACTTAAAAGAAAGGCACTAATGGGAGGCAACCCAATTTAAATTTTTTTAGTTGGTTTTAATTAATTTTATTTAGTTTCAGGAGCATTCGTAAAATAAGTCATGTGCACGCCTTATTCACTATCTTCTTCCAGAATTCTTTTCTTTCCAGCTATGGTTATTCTTTAGTCTTATGGGATTTTGGTGTTAAAATTTTAAGCTTATTTGTTAGTTCTTTAGTGTTAGTTATTTTAATTCATAGTACAAGTTCTTTTTACAATTATTTTCATTTTACCATGTTTAAGTCGGTTTCTTTTTAATTTTTTTTTCTTCTTTTAGTTTAAGTCCTATTAATTATATTATATATAAAAAAAATTTCAAAATTTTGGAGGGCATGAAGCTCCACCACTTACTAGTGGATTGAACTCTACCATTATTGATATTCGAATAATTATAATTTCCTCATCAAAATTTTGAGATTTTTAAATTCTAATTCGGTCAAAATCTTTTATGATAAAAAGATATTTAATATATGTAAAGTCTACAATTAGTTATTTTATTTTTGATTCACATAGTCTATTTATTTTTTTTAACAATTAATTTCTAATTATTTGATTTTAAAGTACAATTAGCATCATAATTTGGCGTGATATTAATGTGATATATAATTTAGTTAATATTTACACTCATACCATGTAAGCATATTGTGACTAATTAAATCTGAAATTAAAAATTTTATAACCTATTATAATTATAATAAAAATGAATAGAAAAATAACTAATTATAACAATTACAAGAACTCCACATATACTAGATAAAATATGTTAAATATCATCACTAATTTGGTTTAATTGTTAGAAATCTTTTAACATGTGTTATAAAATTATGTTCACCCACCACCATTAATTTATTGTTAAATTAGGTACATCCACCACCATTAATTAGTTGGTAAATTAGGTACATTTACTAACACTAAACTTTGTACTTAAAATGTGTGGTGTGGATTTGAACAAATGTATAGAGATGACTTGTTTTTGTGCTTATATAGGCACACTTCCAACGTTTATGAACACACATCAAAGAGTGAAGAAGAAAATAAGACTATAAGTCTTATATATAGTGTAGTCTTATGAGTGTTGAGTGGTTACGAGAATTGAGAGTTTTTCTTGTAATATTTTTCTTTCAATAAAATATTCATTTTTTTTCAACAATTGGTATTAGAGCCTGACTTAGGTGTTAATATTTACTTGTCGTATACTTTGTGGTTACCATTAATAAGTGGATCTCCTGCTTCAAAAAATAAGTTAAATTATTATTCACCATTGAATGTTGTATCAGAGTCACTCAATTAAAGGCCCCAATTTTTTTGACATTTGCATATAAAGTAATTGTACATGGGAGATTTTACTCGTGCACAATTTATAACTGTGAAGCCTATTGGTTTGGAACCACACTTACTTGGTTAATCCCGAGGTTACTAAAACCAAGTCATAATGGCATAATCAAGCAATGTCGGTGTTATTAAAAAAATTAAATAATAACAATTATAACATGTGGAAGACTTGTATAGAGTCATACTTGCAAGGAAAAGACCTCTATGAGGTTGTTACTGGGACAAAGACTACACCAGCACCAGAAGATGATGTTAGCAATCTCAGAAAGTGGAAGATTAAAGTTGGGAAAGTCATGTTTGTCATCAAAACTACTATTGAAGAAGAGATTATGGAGCATATCAGAGAAGTTGTCACACCCCAACAGGCTTAGGATTCTCTTGCTTTGTGGTTTGCAAAGAAGAATGACACAAGACTTCAATTGTTGGAGAATGAACTAATGTCTATCTAATAATGGGATATGACAACTAGTCAGTATTTACCAAGGTGAAGTCATTATGTCGAGAAATTACTAAGTTGGATGAGACATCCAAAATTATCAGTGAAAGAATGAGGCGAATCATCATACATGGCCTACAGCCTGAGTACAGGGGCTTCATTGCTGTAGTTCAAGATTGACCCACACAACCTTAAAATGAAGAATTGGAAAATTTGTTGGCAAGTCAATAAACTGTAGCAAAATAGATGGCTAGAGTGCCTTTGAACACTGAAGAGATGACTCTCTTCACCAACAAGAAAAAGAATCAATCTCGGAGTCAGAATAAATGGATCACACGAAAGAATCCTCAATTAGGGGGAACTCAACAAAAGTAGCACCAAGACAATCGACAATCTAAAAATGTTAGACATCAAAGTGGCGAGTGTTTCAATTGTGGCAAAAGGGACACTACACAAGAGATTACTAGTCTAAGAGAAATTTTGTTAAAAGTAATGCAGCAACAATGAGCAATTGTCATCGAACTGAGCCTGAATGGGATGTTGAAGCATTGTTTATGACTTTAGAAACAACGCAAGAGGGAGAGCATTCAGAAATTGAAGAAGTTCCTAGCCTTATGGCAACCACATTGGAGGAAGAAGAGGAGCAAGCCTCTAATGCTTCAAGTTTTCATATAATTGATTATGAGAAAGACTGCTCCAGCCATATGACAGGAGATAAGAAAAAACTCTGTAATGTTTCAAAGTACAAGAGCAGAAGAGTTTTGGTGACTGCAAATAACTTGCAACTACTAATCACTCATTTTGGTGACACAAGAATTGGTTCATGTCTTAGTCAAAAGAAAGTGCAACTAAAGGATTTTTATCGAGTATCAAGAATGAAGAAGAATCTTTTGTCGGTCTCACAGCTCATCGATTCTGGCAAGTTTGTTGTATTTAGCCCAAATGATGTCAAGGTTTCTCAACAAGTCAAAATAGTTAACACACCAATAATGGAGGGACAGAAAGTGGACTTTGTACATGTCATGCTAACAGAAGAGGTGTATGTTGACAAGACAAGGAATAACGAGACAACTAACTTGTGGCATGCACGGTTGGGACATGTCACTTATCACAAGTTAAAGTTGATGATAAGCAAATCTTCACTAAAAGGACTACTTGATCTGAATGTTCGCACTGACAGAGTTTGTACTGGATGTTAGTATGGAAAAGCATATCAGTTACCATATGAGGAGTCATCATTCAATGCTAAGCAACGACTAGAATTGATTTACTCAGATGTATTTGGGAAGGTGAAGCAATCCTCAATCAATAGTATGCACAACATGATAATGTTCGTTGATGCTTACTCAAGGTATGTCTAGGTGTATTTAATGAAGAAAAATATATGAAACTCTAACAAAGTTTAAAGAGTTCAAGCTGATGGTTAAAGGTGAAGTTGGAATGAAAATTCAATGCCACCATACTGATAATGGGGGAGAATACGTTTTTGATGAGTTCTTCAATTACCTTACTCAGTGCAAGATTCAACGACAACTAACTTGTCCAAACACACTACAACAAAATGGCATTACAGAAAGAAATAACAAGTATCATGTAGAGACATATTGGAGTATGTTGCATGCTAAAAATATTTTTGAATGAATTTAGGCTGAGTGCATGAGAATAGTAGCTCACATAATCAGCAGACTTCCACAACTAAAAATGGGATTCATGTCTCCATTTTAGAAATTATGGAAGATGAAACCTACAATGAGTCATTTAAAGTATTTAGTTATGTGTGTTATGTATTTGTTCTCGATCATCTACATAACAAGTTGGACAAAAAGGCAATAGGTGCATTTTTTGTGAGCTATGATGAGAATAGAAAAGGTTAGCGATGTTGTAATCCTACAACTGACAGATGTCATGTCTCACAAAATATTGTGTTTGATGAGACATCATCTCGGTGGACAACAAAATATGTAGTACTTCCTGATTCTAAAGAAGTAGAACAATTGCAAGAAAATGACAAGTCAGAAGAAATCCAACAAAGTTCAGAGACTTTAGTACAACCTCAGCCTTAAGAGAGATCATGGCAGACTGGTGTTTATCAGAGAACAGAAATGGAAAATCAATCAAAAGTGGAGATATTAGAAGAGCAACCAACATCACAAGCTTCACCACCTCAGCTGAGAAGATCAAACAAACTGAGAAAGCAAAATCCCAAATATGCCAATATTGCAATAGTGAAAGAAGAAAGAGAGCCAACATCTTATAAAGAGGCATCATAAAAAAGTTGAATGGAAAAAAGCCATATAAGAGGAGATTAAATCTTTTGCAAAAAATCAAACTTAGGACCTAGTTCCAAAGCCTAACGATGTGAAACCCATATCATGCAAATAGGTATAAAAGATCAAGACTTGTTTGGATGGATCAATCGAGAGGTTTAAAGCACAATCGGTGGCATGAGGTTTTTCACAACAGTATGGACTAGACTATGATGAGATGTTTAGTCCAGTAGCCAAAATTACAATAGTTTATGTTTTGCTAGCACTCGCAGCAAGTCATGAAATCTATGACAAATTGATATGAAAAATGCTTTTCTGAATGGAGAGCTTGACCTAAAAGTGTATTTGGAGTAGCCAAAAGGATTCGATAACAAACTCCATCCTGAATATGTTTGCAAATTAAAAAAGGCACTGTATGGATTAAAGCAAGCACCCAAAGCTTAGTATGACATGATTGCTGAGTTTTTCATTCATAGTGGCTATATTATTGCACCAGTTGATTTGAGTTTGTTTGTCAAAGCTCGAAAAGGGAAATTAGCAATAATCTTGGTTTATGTGGATGATCTTATCATTATTGGAGATGACAAGAAAGAAATCTATCAGATAAAGGAGAATCTATGGGTACAATTTCAAATGAAAGAATTTTGAGAGTTGAATCACTTTTTTTGTATTGAAAGTAGAGCACATAAAGAAAGTATTATTATTGTGTCAACAAAAATATGTCAAAAATTTTCTTTTGAAGTATGGAATGCTTGACTGCAAATCTCTTACTCTGCTAATAGAGATGAACTCAAAATTGAGTATGATAAAAGGCAAAGATTTGGAGGATACAATGATGTATCGATAGATAACTGAGAGTTTAATCTATCTGACACTCACAAAACCAGATATTGCATTCGTAGTTGGAGTTGTTAGTTGGTTCATACAAAGTCTGAAAAAAGCCTCACTTGAAAGCAGTTTGGCGAAGTCTAAGATACGTCAAAAGAACAATTGATCTTGGCTTATTCTACAAAAGTTGAATAACTTGCAAACTTGAGGAATATTGTGATGCTGATTATTTCGGTGATTATAACACATGAATGTCAACTACTATATATGTATTCAATATGGGTTTTGGACCTATTACTTGGTGTAGTAAAAGGCAACTAATTATGTCACTCTCAACAACTGAGGCAGAATATTGTGCATCGATAATAGCAGCAAAAGAGAGCACTTGGCTAGTGCAGTTGATGAAAAATTTATATCAACCAATGGATTATCTAGTACCATTGTATTGTGATAACCAGTTAGCAATCTACTTAGTTGAAAACCCGGTATTTCATGCAAGGACCAAACATGTAGAGGTACAATATCACTTCATACGATAGAAGTTTTTAAAATGAGAGATCAAGATGACTTAGGTGAAGACAGTAAATCAAGTAGCAGATATTTTCACAAAATGACTTAATTGTGAGAAGCTGTAGAAGTTTCAAAAACTACTTGGCATGACTTCAAAGAATAATATCAAAGAGAAAAATTAGTGATGAGGGGGAGTATTAAATATCACCACTAATTTGGTTTAATAGTTAGAAATTTCTTAACACGTGTTATAAAATTAGGTACATTCACCACCATTAATTTGTTGTTAAATTATATACACTCATCTCCATTAATTAGCTGGTAAATTAGGTACATATACCACTACTAAACATTCCACTTAAAATGTATGGTATGAATTTAAACAAATATATACTAAAAAATTATTTTTTTACCTATAAATAAATACATTTCTCAGATTTACAAACACACATCAAAGAGTAAAAAAAAAAAAAGACTATAAATTTTATATATAGTGTAGTATTATGAATGTTGAGTGGTTGTGAGAATTGAGAGTTTTTCTTATAATATTTTTCTTTTAATAAAATATTTATTTTTCTCCGTAAAAGAAAAATATGAATTATGGATTTGATATAACATTAACATGTTTGTTAATGAAATTTATTCGTTGATTGAAAATATGTTAAGAGTATCTAAAATAAAATAATATGGAAAACTGAAACCCAAATAAAAGGGGAAAAGGAGGCCAATATGAGATTGCAGTATGTAGTCGTTACAAGACATAATATCATAAAACATGTATACATATGAATTTTACGAGTGTAAGTGGTCCATCTTGCTCCTATTTAAGTCCCACAAACATGTGTCCCTTTGTCGGCCGATTTTTACTAATTTCTTCCTCTCTTTTCGATCATTTCTTGGATGTATTCCAATTCTAAGGAATTTTGTTAATCCCCTCATACACCAACTACCCTTTGATTAATTAATTACTCCTAAAAGCACCATATTATATAAAAGACTACCCAATAACAAACTGTTTTCTACGAATCCAAACGTAATAGATGATAGTGTTGGTCTGAACTCATGTGAAAACAAAATATTATTTATAAAAAAAAATTCAAAAATCGAATCAATTTGATTCAAAAATTAAAATTAATTCGAAAATAATAATTCAAAATTGAGCTAAATTTAAAATGGTCCAACTTAAATCCTTCCAACCTAACTCAGATTGCTAGGTGATGATGAGCTAATTTTCTTCTAGTAGTAGACCTTTTGATCACATGATGGAATTTACATAATGATTAATTAGTTATATATGATTATTATTGTTATTATTAAATTACGACAAATATTGCCCTAGCCATGAAAAAATATATATTATCACATCTCCAATTAAAAATTAAGAACATCGACAAATTCCACGTATTCCTCTAGGTGTACTAATGAGCTAATAATCTTTTGATTATAGTGATAATTTCAAGAGATTGGCTAACTTGGTAGCAACATTAATAAGTGGCTCTATGAAAATGTTTCCAAAAAGTGACATCACCTTGAACAATCCACCTCGCATATGTACATTTTCTATGAAAATTTGTGAGCTCATTCTTTCTTTAATTAATGATTAATGTGTAATTTAGGAAGTAAAATACAAAGTATAATTAAGAAATTAGTAACTAATTAAGATTAATGTTTCCAAAAGTAGTATCATCGTTCGAGGATTTCCATTTTTCTAGCTACTTCAAAAATCCCCAGTGGGCCATATAACATCAAAATTTCAACCTTTTTCTTCTCAAGAAAAATGTCAACTCTTCTTTTTAAGCCTAATTGCCTAAAAATTAATGATATAAATCAAATTATTGGTATTTCAAAATGTCTATTTTTTTTATCAGTAATTTCTACTATAAGTTCAATAAGCCATTTATTTGAAAAAAATTATTAAATTTCAATAGCATTTAAAGTAATAGATAAATATTTGAAATAATGAAATTCTCCATTTATCAACATTTTTTAATACCCTTGTTTTCATTAATTGGTGAGAAAAATAATAAAAAATTATTTTTAAAAATTTATCTCCCGTTATTAACCAATTTAAAAATGAATCTTAAGAAGTATTATTAATATTTTTTTAAATGTTTTATATTTTTTAATTTTTGATTTTATTAATTACAGCTTGAAAAATAAATAGAGAGTCGACCTTCATTGACGACAGGGTGTAGCCCCTAAATGTTTTGTTGCTGACCAAAAACCTAACAGAACTCGTGGGCTGGTGTACCGGCGGTGACAACGTGGCTGCTGTACTTGCCACGTCATGTCCGTGTTGGGCCCAAGATGTGGACGTCCACGTGGAATGGTCACCCCATAGGGCAACTGTTGACAAAATAGCCCCATCAGCCAAATGGTGATAACATTATTTCAGAAATGGGGGATGATTTTCAGCCTTGTTCTTGTTTCTCACCCGTCATATTAACTCCTCTTATTACCTCTGCCCGACACGAGGGCCATGGTCCGACTATGTTTTCTGACATGGCGCTATCCTATTCCTTCTCCTTATTGAATGCTAACAACTATACTCTTTTTTTTTTTCTTTTAAATTTTGAAGAAAATTTTAAATAAATTTAATATATTATATTAAATTAATTCAGTGATATATTTAATTATTTTATTTATATTAATTGATAATTAATATATATACACATATTACAAGAATTTATCTTTCACACAGTTATTTTAAAAGTAAAAAGGTCAGTTGAAAATCTATGTCTAGCACTTCTCTTTTTCACAATCTGTCGTACTACAATAGGCATGCCAATCTTACAAAAATAAATAAATAGATCACATATTATATATTATAATTGACATTTGATAGCGATAATCACTTGAAAGTTAAAATGGTAAAACCCTATGATTATAGCCATATAATCTTCAATGTGAAACTAGCAGTTGACTAAAGCCTTAGAGAGAGACGTGCAAAGGCCAATAGACATGGCAATTTGTTTTTTTAAATTCAACTTATCTATTCATAAAAATTTGATATAAAATCTCATAAAGTCCAAATCAATTAAGTCGAAATCATTATTTAATAAGAACTTTAAAAAATGGGTCAATTTAGAATAAATCGAATAATCTGAATTAAAATGATTTAATTTGAATCTATCTAATTCAATCAGACTTTTAGATTTAACTTCAAATCAACTTGTTTAATCTCATAATATCCCAGGATAAGAAGAAAAAATAAACACTGCTCAGGCTATTACTAAACTGACTGCTATATTAATATTAATGGAACTGAGAATAAAAAAAATGAAAAAAAAAGAGAAAAGAATAGAAAGAAAATGAAGTAAACCCATTTTCTGAAAATACAAACCCATTTTCTGAAAATACAAATCTATAATCATAGGCTTTTTGAAGCTCCAATCTATTCATAAACCAAGACCCACAAAGCCTTTTCCATTATTGAACAATAAGAATGCCCAATGAATCAATGATGAGTCATTTCCATAGACAAATATAGTAGGCATCACTTTACAGTAGAAAGACAAGGGAAAAACACAAGAAAGTAAGTGGAGGAAAAATCTCCCCTTTCTTAAAGTTCATGCTGGAAATTGAACGTATTGTGGGCCATACATTCCAATGCCTGTATTTAAGCTGGTGTATCCCCCATTTTCATATCACAACTTCAACCTTAGATTCAAGTTTTAAAGATATAGAAACCAAAACGAAAGAAACTCACTTTCTGTACCTCACCTTAATTTGTACCATTTCTGCAATATATCCTTAGTCCTTATTACCCATCCTTAACTACTTCTTTCATACCCAATTCTTTATCAAAATGAGACCTTCTCCAGTATTTTCTCTTCTGCTTTTGTCCTTTCTTCTTTACCATGCTAAAGGTACTATTATGCTAAAAATGCCTTGTTTTTATCATATTTATGTGATTAGGTTCTAACTTCTAACATATTTTCTCTTTGTGCAGGAATTCGCCTTGAAAAAGGATTTATGCAAGTTGGGCATCAAAAATTCAATGTAAATATTCATTCTTTGTTCATGCTTAATTTATATTATACATTATTCCTGTTCAAATTTTGATGGGTAAAACAATTTGATATTGTTATATGCAGGAACAAAAGAATCCATTAATATTAAAAAAAGATAATGGTGCTTTTGTCAATGTTATTCTCTGCAAAGAAGGGCATTGTACAGGTATAATGAAGCAAAGAGTTTCTAAAGTATCCAAGAAATCATCATCTTCATTATCACCCCACCACTTGTTACCAAGCATTCATGAAGATTACTATGGACCTCGCCATCACAAACCTAAGCACCATTAATTAGTTTCTATCTCACTTTAGCTAGAACAATGATTCATTAATTTGTAGTTTATGGTTTTAGCAACTAATTAATGTTTTTTTCTTTTTGAAAATCTTACATACTTGGGGGCTACTAGGCTTCACAATATTTAAACCCATGACCGTGTGTACACTTACAAGGAAATTTTTTATCCCGGATACTATCTAGTTTTTCATTTTGATTATTATTTTTATTTATTTAAGCAATTTATTTGAATTTCGGGTGCAGAAATTTAATTATGAATCAAGTGAAACTTAAGTGGTTTTTGATATCTATTGTTGCAGAATGGAATAGAAAACTTGCTACTGTGACTACATCTTCTTCTACCATTAGCACCACCTCATCAAAGGTTGGTCATTAATTAATTAATTAATTACTATATAGTTAAAAAATAATTTTTTTTGGATAAGGTGTAGATATATTAAGGCCTCCAAGTTAATTATATGCTTTCTTCTTCCTCTGTTATGATTGTATATACAGAATGAAGAAAATGGAGGAAATAAAGCGAACTCAATTTCAAAAGGCAGATGGAGTACTAATGGAGAAGTAGGTGGAGAACATGAGAAATTCACTCTTAGTTCATCTTCTTCGCCAAATTCTGAGCATAAGGAGGTGACTGAGGATCACTATGTGGACATCATGGACTATTCTCCGGCAAGAAGAAAGCCTCCAATACATAATTGACTTGTTGATTGGGAAGTAATTAATGAGTAGTTAATTAACCAGTTAGAGAAGAGATGTTGTAGGATATAATAATAATAATAATAATAATAATAATAATAATAATAATAATAAATATTAATATAGAGGAGTTGAACAGCATTACAGAAATGCTGCAGTTTTTTTAGGGTTAGGAATGATTTTGTAAATATAAAATTCCATTATGATTTTGATGATTGAGCCATTACAGCACTTTGTGGTTACCAGGCTATTGTAACCCTATTAAAGCTACGGATATTGAAATATTAGAACAACATTAATACTTTTGTTATGCGGGTCTTGTGATCTTATAACACCCTTATCTATTCATATATATTGTCGTATACGGTCAGATAAGAAATGCTACGAGATTTATTTATTTAAAATAATATATTATTAAAACTTATATAAATATATTTATATATTGACATGAATAAAACTTAATAAAATAATATATTACATTAACAAAATAACATAAAATTATGTTCTATCACTATTTTCATATCATAGTCTTAATTTATATGTTCATGCAAATAACTTTTATATATATATATATATATATATATATATATATATATATTAAAATACATAAAGTGAAATAAATAAAATATATATGTAACAAAACTCACTATAGCAGGGTGACTGTCACTGTCATTTGACTTCATAAGTGGGGTCCACTGATAACAGTGACAACTATTATATATACACATATCGCCGTTTACCTCTACTAAAATCTACACGAGAGAAAATAAACTATCGCACTGAGTATAAAATTCAGTGGTATAAAAATTTATAATAAAAGTTACTTGAAATGAAAATATACATTTTAAAATTAACAAAATTTTAAAAAAAAAATTTCATGTATCAAAACTATTAATAAATTATTTGTTTATATATAAAAATAGATATAAATCATTAAACAAAATCTACCGAAATCAAGTCATTGATATTAATATCACAAATATATAATAAATGCAATAACATTTTAATCATTTATTAAAATAAAATTTTTATCCAACTTATATATTAATATACTATAGATTTACTTATAAGAAAATAAGGGGTACTGTCAAATGATGGAAATCTCAGGGTCAAGATAACTACAAGATCAGGATTAAAGATAATCACATAATCTCAATTAATATCATCTGATCCAAGATAACCACAAGACCAGTCTCGATCCAAGATAACTACAGAATCGGTAATTAAATAATATATGGTCCAAAATAGTCATATGAGTCATACAATATCTCTCATGACTAAAATAATTACAGATCATGAAGTTTATACTCTATTAACATGCCAATAATTCCTTAGATTACTGTCTATATTAATATATGAGTTTATCGACATACATAAAATATTAAAATATTTATCTTACCAAAATTTTTATAAACAAAATCGTTATCAATTTCTCATATAATTATTTAATAGCATAAAAATTAACCACATGATAAAAATAAATTTATTTCATACAAATACACTTCATTTACCAAAATATTTTATTTTATTTTTACCATAAAATATATTTTCAATAACTTTTCAAATATTTAATATTTTCATAAATGTTATATATAATTATTTTCTAAAATGTAATTTCATTTCATACCAAAAAGTATATAAAAATATATTTAAATTACAATTGACATATATTATAAGTTAATGTACAAAACTTTACAGTAATTTGTTAGAAAACTGTCGGCTCATTCCCTCTACTTACTCCTGGACCTTACTCTGACAGTGCACCTGAATAACCATTAAATTTTTAACTAGTCACTAAGCCAATAAAAATTATCAAATTAAAATAAAAATTAAACTACCCATTTGATTTTCCTGACTCTTATGTTTACAGATATTTTTCTACCAGTTTTATCTCATGTTATACACTACTAACTCGAAATTTCCAAATTAATTAAATATTTATCTTCTAATTTTTCTCATCAATTTATTTAATTTTTCCTTCATTTTTTTATTTTTCATTTTTTTCTCAAAAAATTTACTTCTAACTCAAAATTCTTATTAATTCAATAAATAGTCTAGAAATTCGAACTAAATTTCTATAATTATTTTGACCCATTATCTTCCATTTTTCACAACCAATTTCACCAAAATTACATTCAATAATTCCCAATAAATTTTTCAATAATTATGCCAAAAATCCAAAAATCCACCAAAATTCCTTTAAAATTTTTCTCTATTCCAAAAATTAATTTCCACTTCCAAACACTTCATATAACTCAATTATCATCAATTTAAGACATAACTCTTTCAAAATAATTTTTTAAAAATTTGGCCATAATTATGAAAAATTTCCAATAATTCTATAAAAATTCCTAAAAAAATTTTCTCATCAATTTTTCATCATCCTCAAATCTCATTCTACTCATTTCCTTCTTTTTTTTTTCTAATTTTTCCATAATTTTTCTATAAAATCATAATTTTTCTATCAACCAAATCCAAACAATATCTCTCACCAAATGAAAATCTACTCACAACAATCATTTAAATCAACTTAGATTCATGAAAATTTGAAAGAAAAGTGAAAAAAAAATCTTAGCTCAATTTTTTTTTAGAATTTTTAGCCAATAGTTGATTTTTCTTCAAAAATATGTTTTCACTATCACATAATTCCTCATACTTCCTTATATCTTGATGATGGTAATTTGTGAGAAAAAAATTAAAAAATTAGGTAAATGGCTATGGTGATCGTGCAAAGGAAGAAGAAGAAGAAGAAGAAGAAGAAGAAGAAGAAATTTTTTTGTTTGTTTTATATTATGAAATTATTGATTTTTTTGTTCATTTTTGACTTTATATACTTGATTAATGCTTAATTAATTTTAATAATTACTCCAATTGGTCAATTAAAATTAATCCAAAAAATATTTTGGATTTTATCCAATTTAATTCAAAAAACTTTGATTTTAAATTTTTTCCATTAAACTTTCCAATTTTTTCAATTTAATCATTGAATAAATTTATTTTCTTAAATTTTATATCTCAAATGATCTTATTTCCTCAAATTGAATATGTCAATATCCTCACAACAGTTTTTTCTTCAAAATGGTCTTTTCGATTTTGCAAAACAATCACTGGTACGAAAATTATATTTTTGCAATTAAGTCCTATTTCTAAATCAAGTTCGTAAAAATTCATACATAGTCCGATTTATAAATTTTCAGTTTTTAAAATCTTATAATTTAATTTCGATCACATTGACACCCTCGCGATCGTGAATGCATCTCTCTAACTCCCAATCAGAAAATCAGACTATAAACCTGCACTAAATACTATATTTCTACCTTTCGGGCCATAAATTTTAAAATCTCATCTTATAATTCCACCTATTACCTTAAAATAATATTTTCTACATTTGATATGTTTAAATTATATTTTTATTGTCGGACAAAAATCATGTATTTTAAAATTGATATATTCCAGCGATTTGCTTGTCAAGCACGAAATCACAATTATTGATCAATTAAATTAAATTTTCATATTAGATATTTTTATTATTATATGAAAATAATTTTTTTACACTTATTTATCCGTATTTAGACTCTGATCGGTGCGCCTCTGTACTGAGGTACAAATAACCGAAATATGAATTTACGGTTAGAGTCTAGATCGTGGATATGACAAACCTTCTCAACAAATCAATGAAATTTATATTTTAAAAAAATCATATTTATCAAATTTGGTTTCGGTTTTTTTGGCAATTAAAAAAAGTATTTGAAAACTTTTTTGCCATTAAACACTTTTTCTTTTTACATTCAAGGAAAATATTTTTTGCTAGAAGCTCTTACAAAATTAGCATATGTGAAATTAACAAGATGAATGCGATTTGGTTCTCACACTTATATGCTTAACATATAAATTTTGTATGTGCCCTTTCATTCAGAACAGATTGTGAGAAGAAATTGATTAATAATTGATTGGTCTAACTTAAATGTTGAAGTGTTGGAAAATATTGTGTCAGAAAGTTGAATGGTAGACAATAGGGAACCAAAGATTATTTTACAGAAACAGAAAGAAAAGTTAAGGAATTGGAGAGGTTTGTATTGATTGAAAAAATAGTGTGTTAAAAGAAAACAATTATATGAATATGGTACTTAAAAATAATTATGAATCAAATCATTTGCAATTTGCTATTCAAGTTGTGACTAATTTGTTCTATAAAGATTTTCGTGTACTAAAAAATCTATAAAAAAAATTGTCTTAATTTATATTTTCCTTCATCAAAGAAATGGCCCAAAAGTGAAACTGGGTTGGGTCTACCATTGACTCCAAAATGTGTATTATACCTATTTTCTTTTGGGTTATGTGTTACATGGCCCATCGTAGCCTAACTTGCCACGAGCAATAATTGAATAAGTAAATTATGTGTGTGCAAATTATATTATGAATCTATATCTATAATATATTATGTGCATTTTATTTATATGATGATTTTTTTACTATTATATTAATATTTTACACGTGTTCTGTTTATTTATAAGACAAATTTTTTTATTGTTTGCATGTTTTATTTCATCGTATTTTTATTTTTCTTTTTCTTAGAGAGAAAAGAATATATATATATATATATATATATATATATATATATATATATATATATATATATTATAAGTATATTTTAGAGAGAAGTTTTTTTAAAATTTTTTAATTTGCATATTTGATTTTATTTTTAGTATTTTTGAATATTTTAATAATTTTTATTATTATTTGAGATAAAAATATTAATTTTGATATATTTTTGGATGAAAATAATTGAAAATGAAGATATTTGAATAAAAAATGAGTAATATGAAGAGAGAAAATTGTGTTGCTAGAGATTGAAAATGATAAATTTGGTTAAAATAATAAATATGTAAATGACAAACTTGCAAGTTGTAAACAATAAACATAAAATTAATGAACTTGCAAATTTTAAACGATAAACTTGTAACGTTTATACGATAAATCTGTAAAT
This sequence comes from Triadica sebifera, assembly GCA_023653625.1. Classification (NCBI taxonomy): domain Eukaryota; kingdom Viridiplantae; phylum Streptophyta; class Magnoliopsida; order Malpighiales; family Euphorbiaceae; genus Triadica; species Triadica sebifera. Next base: position 17,286,516 of record CM042910.1, on the reverse strand, counting down.
TTAAAATAATGAACATGTAAATGATAAATCTGCAAGATCTAACATATAAGTTCAAAACGATAAACATGTACCTTCTGAATGATTAACCTATAAGTTGTATACAATAAATTTATAATTGATAATGCATATGTAAGTTCAAAATAATGAACCTTCTAGCTTATAGCGATGAATTTGTAGTTTATAAACGATGAATTCATAATTTCAAAAAAATGAACCTCTAAGTTCAAAATGGTGCATATTTAAGTTATAATGGATGAACTTTTAACTTTAAAATGATGAACCTATTTTATATTTATCAGTTTACTAAAATCCAATTCCAAAAAAATGCACTTTTTTTTTTTTTTTTATTTCGGAAGTGTAAAGGTTGGAGGTTCGTAATGCAACATGGATATGAGTCTATTATATAACAATCCTTGTATGACTCTTAAAAAGTTCAACGCCTAAAACAATTCACTGCTTTTTTTTTTTATCAAAATAATTTACTATTTGTTGGATGTGCTTTTTTTTTTTTATATAACTCCCTTTTCTTTAATAATAGATTATTTATAATATTATTAACTTATAATGAGAAAAAAATCATATAAAAAACAATAAAAGTTATTCTTTAAATGTCTATTTTAGGATTTAATTTTGTTTCCTTTCGAAAGTCCCCTTTAGAAATTAAGGTAACGTTTCATGTATATTTTTTCACTTTATTCTTGTTAGTTTAAATTATTATTTTTTCTTTTTAGAAAGTAAAAATTATTGAAGTAAATTGTAATGTGGATCTTTTAAAATGGTTGATGATTAATTACTTTCTTAATTTATATAAACATTACAAAATGAATATTTGAAATGAAATGAGAGATCAAGTAGGTATAAAAAGACATAAAAGATAATAAAGTTCCAAATGTTCAAATCTTACCAAATTGGCTTAAAGTCAAGGTCTCTCGAAAATCCAAGAAATGCTTAAGAAAATTATATCTTTTCATTTTGAGAATATTGCATGAGTTCACACAAATCAAGATGTAGACAACATTAATTAGATTATCAATTCTCTTATTATACATGTTGATAAAAAAATTAACAAAAAAATTAACTTAGTTCATAAATTAGCATCTTATATTAGAATTTTACTTAACCGTAATCCTGTCAAGTATATGGATGTTCAGACAACAATTTACTATTTCTGATGCATGTGCATGACTTATTGACTATCATTAGCAATCTGTATTTTCATGAATTATGTTAAGTTGTTGTTAAGTTGTTACACTTCTCATATTGTACCTATATATATATATTATTGTACAATTGCTAAAGTTAATGACAATCACTTATTTCCCAATGAGTTATGCTATCTAACCTGATATCGAAGCACAACAAAATGAACCTCTCGCCCATTTTTTCTTCTTATTCTTCCTCCTCCTCAACGAGCTCTTCTATGGCAGTCACCAATATTATTTCCCCTCTTCCATCTCTCTTATCTTTCTCCTCTATTACACCATCTACACATTCAACAAACTTTCTCCATTAAACTAACCTCAAAAATTCCATTCTTTGGAAACTACAATTCACACATCTCTTGAATATCTATAACTTTCATGGCATCCTTAATGGCATAGATAATCCACCACCCAAAGAAATCATCAATCCAGCCACAACTCAAGCCGAACTTAATCCAGACTATATTTTCTAGTTTATTAAAGATCAATTTCTCTTTTCTTGGCTGTTGTCCTCCATTACAGAAGTAATTTATCTACACCTTATTGGATTAAATTCATCTACTGAAGTCTGGCAAGCATTAGCATCAGCGTATGATGTTTGTTAGCCATGCACAACACACCCAATTGCTTATTGAACTTCGTAACTTGTCAAAGGATGATAAACCTGTGTCTTGGTATTTATATCAAGCAAATGCTATTGTAGATTCATTAGCCTTAGCTGGTCAACCCATTTCTTCCTCAGAATTTAATGCTATTCTCTTTGGAAAACTTGGATCTGAGTACAATGGAATCATTGGTGCACTTCAACAACAATCAGACCCCATTTCATTTAGTGATGGACACGACCAACTTGTTGCCTATGAACTTCTCCTGAAATCTCAGCAGCCACAAGTACCAATGGTTAATATGGTACACTGTAACAACTTTTTTCACTGTTGATGCATTTCAAATGGTGGTTGGCAAGGTAATAAAGGCAGTAGAAGAGGCTATTCTCAAAATATTTTGGCTTGTCAAATTTGTGGATATAATAATCACACAGCCTTGGAATGTCAACGTCGTTTTTATTCCAAATTTGTTCCTTGCATTAATTCTTTTCACAACACCAAAGGCTCTTGTGGCTCTCCCAACAATTTTCAAGCAAATTTCTCTCTCTTGTCGTCACCTACAACATCTTAAATATCTTTTCTATCTTCACAATATCAATGGTATCTGGATACTAGTACATCGCATCATGTTACACCTGATTTATCTTCTCTTAGCATTTCAGATGAGTACAAGGGTAAGGACAATTTAATGATTGGAGATGGCACAAATTGGGTATTTCTAATGCCGGTAAAGCCTCTATTCCTTTTAATTCCCAAATGCTTTCCTTGCGTAATGTTTTACATGTTCCTCAAATTACCAAACCCTTGTTATTTGTTCAAAAGTTTTGTTAAGATAATAATTGTTTCTCTGAATTTTATGCTAATCATTGTCTTGTCAAAAACCATGTTACCAAGAAAACACTCCTCCGAGGAACGAGTAAGATAGGCCTTTATAGATTGAGTGGTTTATTGCATCAGAATAAGTTAGAGAGTGCAACAACATACTTAGCCAATTTGGAAAATTGGCATGTGCGACTCGGCCATGCAAATTACCAAACAGTCAGGCGTTTAGTTCATTCCTTTCATTTACCTTGTTCTTCGAATAAAATTAGTTCCAATAAATGTGAGGCATGTTGTTTAGGAAAGCTTCACAAACATTCTTTAGCCTTGACAAATCATTGTAGTTTTCATCCTTTGGAATTGATACACTTAGATGTTTGGGGTCATGTGCCTTTAATTTTTTTTTTTTCTGGATTTAAGTATTTTGTTATTTTTATGGATAATTTTTCCTTGTTTACTTGGTTGTTTCCAATTAAAAATAAAAGTGATGTTTCTTAGATTTTTTGACAATTTCATATGATGGTCGAAAAACAATTTGATCGCAAAATTAATTCCTTCAATTCTGATTAGGGTGGGGAGTATCACCCTTTACATAAATTTTTTAATGATGTTGGCATTGTTCATAGAATTTCCTGTCCTCATACCCATGAGCAAAATGGGACTGTTGAAAGAAAAATTCGTAATATTGTTGATATTGGTCTTGCATTATTGGGACATTCTGGGGCACCATTTAAATATTGGGAATTTGCTTTTAAAACAACTATTTTCTTAATTAATAGAATGTCCTGTTCGTCACTTCAAAATCGCATGCCATTTCAAATTCTATTAAATTAAAATTTTGACTACTATTTTCTAAAGACCTTTGGTCGTGTCGTTTATCCATTATTGCGCCATTTTCAACATCACAAATTTTACTTTACGACAACTCAATGTGTCTTTCTTAGTTACTCACCCCATCATCTCGGTTATGGGTGCTTAGACAAAGTCATGAGTAAACTTTATGTGTCTCGGCATTGTGAGTTTGATGAGAAAATATTTCCTTTCAAAAATGTGTCAAGTACTTCCTCAAATTTGGATGCGCTGCCTGTCCATATGTCGAATGCACAATGGCTTCAATTTTTGGTTCCACTGCCTCAACTCACAAGTTCTTCAGCCCCACAAGGTAATTATTCAAATTCAAAAACTCTTTTTCAATCTTTACCATATGCTCCCTTATTTCCATTTTGTCAATCACTTTCCTCATCACCTTTTAATCTAATAAAATATTATATTTATCAATACAAGTTATTCAATCTCAAATCCCATCATGACTGCCACCTATTACTTTAATCGAACCAATTCCTTTATCTTCTCAACGAGATCTCCTATCCCAACCAATTTCTTTAGCCTCTCCTCAAAATGAGATCAGCCCCGTACCTTCACAAAATGAATTTAAAATTCATGACCCAAATGGGATTCATTTAGTTGTTGACCTTGACACACACATTTCTCTACCTGCCACGTCTACTCTTTCTTCCCCACCAAAACAAACACACCCTATGATGTTGAGATCATCAACGTTACACCACAGACCTACTGCTCACCTAACTCATCCTCAATCTCCGTTTGACTTCTCACATGCAGAACCCACTTTTTTTACACAAGCTAGCAAATCCACAGCATGGGTCCATGCCATGCGACAAGAAATAAAGGCTCTTTACCGGAATCACACTTAGGATTTAGTGCCCCCTCCATTTAAGGGAAATGTTGTAGGTAATCATTGGGTTTACAAAATTAAATGGCGATCTAATGGTACCATTGAGAGATTAAAAGCTCATCTTATGGAGAAAGGGTATACTCAAGAGTATGGCTTGGATTACTAAAAGACGTTCAGTCCAGCTTTTAAGCCAATAACTATTCAAATGGTTTTATCAGTTTGGACTCTTCGTCAATTAAACATGAGCAATGCATTTTTTAATGGTGAGCTTTAAGAAACAATTTATATGGTGCAACTGTAATGCCCTTAATTAGAGCCTATAAATTATGTTCTTGGTTAGTGAAAGTTAGAGATTAAGTGAAGTTTCGGAAGTTGAGTATTGCTAAAATAAGATGTTTCATGCCCGTGACAATGGATGTCACGGCTGTGAATATTGAGTTTTAGTTGGTAGCTATGATGAGATTCTTTACAACCATGAATGAGGGGTTCCCCCTGTGAGAAAGGAGTCACGGCCGTGAAGCCTAAGCAAGCAGAGCAGGTGAGACAGTCATATTTTTCTCTATGTCATTCCCTTTAAATCCACTCCCATACCCCTATAACTGACCTAATATGCCATATCTTTCTCTCATTCACCACCAGAAACCTTTATCCTCCATTGATGAAACTTTGAAGATCAAGTTTTGAGAGAGTAAAGTGAAAGAGAAAAGTGAGAAAGAAAGCTTGTGAGCTTGAGGGTAAAGAGTGGGTTTTTGAGTTTTTCTAAGTTTTAGTCAATTTTTAAAGTTTAACGAGCCATTTTTCTTGTGTCTATGAGCCGGTAGAGGAGTTGGAAGTCCATCCCAAAAGAGAGGATAAACTTGAAGAGCTAGAGCTTCTGCTTACTCCATCCTAGGTGTAAGGTTTATACATAACAACACTTAACATATTTATTTTCATGTTTCTATGTTAATTGCCTAAGATATATGATATAAATGATCAGTGAAAAGATAAATGTTATAATGTGAGTTGATATACATAATGAGAAGATATATATGAACATGTTAGATTATGGTGTTAGACGAATTAATTTAGTTAATGTGGATAATTAGAAAGTATATGTTTGTGATAAATGACTAAAATACATGTTGGAGTTGATAGGGTGGTTGACATTGGTCAACCGTAGAGAATATTACATGTGAGAATGACATAAAGTTGTGATGTTCTATTTTCTAGAAAAAATTTTAGATTCATGGGCGTGAATAGAGGGTTCACAGATGTGAATGTCGTGAAAATGGATTTTGTTACTAAGGCAAACCCGTTCATAGGCCGCTTCACGGTTTGGTTGATATCCGTAAAGGGGTGTTCACGGCCGTGAATAGGTACTAATTCATGGGTCGAATCATGGCTTGGTTCATGGGTAAACTACTCGTGAAGTAGTGCTTCACGGCCATGAAAGGTCATTCACGAGCGTGAAACTGCTTAATTTAAAAATCTTATATGCTTGTGTGTGAACCAAGATTGATTCATTATGAGGTAAAGTACCTTTGTTGTATGATAATACATGTTGTGAATGTGATTGTGAGATATCACGGTAGATTTATATAAAATACAAAAAAATGGATAATATGGAAACATATGTGGTACATATTGTGAAACGATTAAGCCCAATACTCTAAACTGGACTAGAGTTAGGATAGATGACATGCCATTGAGAGGAGTTCTATACTGAGTGACCTAGGTTGGTCATATATTTGAAGGCCTAGAGATTAGCAATAAGAGCTTCCTCGGTGAGTTATATTTGAAAGCATAAAGATTAGCAATGAGAACTTCCTTGATAGGTTATATTTGAAGGTCCAGAGGTTAGCAATGAGAGATTTCTCAGTGGATTATATATTTGAAGGCCTAGAGGTAAGCAATGAGAGCTTTCTTGGTGGATTAAGTTACCCATATCCATTTTAATCTAGTTATGAGTAAGGTGGGCAAAAAGATAAGACAAATGATTATGTTTATATGTGATATATACTTGTATGTATCCTGTGGGGTGTTTGATATGCCATGTACGATGTGTGTTGGATGCATGAGAATATGATGATATGTCATATAGAGTACAAAATAATGCATATGTGGGCTTTGAGGTAAGTCGCCATGGTAGGTTGGTAAGTATGTCATGCATATTATATATATTTTGTTGTATTTCTTGCATGTTATTATGTACCACTAGGCATGAGTTACTTAGCATATGGACTTTTGATGCATAGGGTTGGAGCGTCAGAAGAGGACACCCAGTGATTAAAGTTAAAGGAATATGTTTGGGGTGGGTGATACATTCATTGTATATTTTTGGTTATTTTGTTGGGTTGGGTAGTTATAGATTTACATGCTTTTATGTCAAAGACATGTAGTTTTGTAACTACTCATTTGTAAAATATTGGGCTTGTGTATGTCCGTATGAAATTGTATTTCAACTTTTTTTTAATTTTGAGCTTTATTTCAAGCCATTAAAAATGTGTTTATTTTGCTGTAAGTCATTATGGTCATGGTGTATCAAAGTTTTAATATTTATAGTGTTTTAAAATTATATACAGCGTAACATTATTTGGTATAATTAGGTTTATTCTTAATTATATCGGAGGGTATTACAGCAACCATAGGGATTCATAGACAAACAATACCCAGATTATATATGCCGCTTAAATAAGTCACTTTATGGTTTGAAGCAAGCTTCTCGTGCCTGGTTTCAATGTCTCAGTAATTTTTTGTTAGCCATTGGTTTTGTAAGCTGTCACTTTGATTCCTCCTTGTTTATTTACAAGAAAAATAATTGTACTCGTTTTCTCTTGATTTATGTGTATGATGTGATTATTACTTGTAACAAAATGGAGAATGTGGATTTCTTTATTTATCAAATGTCTAAAGAGTTCTTCTTATGTGACTTGGGTTTGTTACATAATTTTTTAGGCATTCAAGTTACATCCAGCAAATAAGGTTTTTTTTTTGTCTCTACTTCAAAGTGCAAGCATGAAAGATTCCAAGCCTTCATCAACACCAATGGCTATTGGGTCTCAGCTCACTAAACATTCCCACACTCTATTATCTTTACAAAATATCATAAACTATATGGTAGTCTTCAATATGTGACAATAACTAGGCCATACATGTGTTTTACAGCAAATAAATTGGGTCAATGTATGGATTAACCTACTGATATCCACTTCAAAGCTTTGAAACAAGTGTTGCGTTATCTAAATGGCACTGATGATCGGTCTTTGCTACTTAAGAAGTGCAATTTGTACTCTTTGACAACTTACTCTAATGCCCATTAGGTGGGCTATCCTGACAATAGACAATCAACTGGTGGTTTTTTTTATTTATCTAAGTGATAACCTGATTGCTTAGAATTATAGAAAGCAAAAAAGGTTGCTCGTTCTTCCATAAAATCAGAGTTCAAAGCAATAGTTGATGTTTGCATGGAATTAAAGTGGCTCACTCAATTGCTTAGTGAACTTGGGGTTCATTTATTGCAATCACCACACATTTGGTGTGATAATGTTGGTGCATTATTTCTTTCTTCTAATCTAGCTTTTCAACCTCTCACTTGTCATGTTGAAGTGGATTTTCACTTTATGAGACAGCAGGTATTGCAAAAAAAGCTCACTATTGCACCTATCTCTTTTGCTGATCAGCTTGCAGATATTCTAACTAAACCATTGCCTAAGCTTCTATATCTGCATTTTCTTGACAAGCTTTGGTAATTTCTTTACAATTTTCAGCTTAAAGGGGCATATCATTGGGGCGTATCATTGACTCACACTTTGTTTTCTAAGTGTGATACCATTATCGAGAAAAAATGGCTAACATAATTCATGGTGACAATTAAAAAATAAATGAAACAGCTTAGAAATGGCCAAAGAGAACCTAGATAGGTAGGGTCAAAGATAATAAAAAGACCATATGTCAGTTGGGTGAGACAAGTTAGTGCACAGGTTTGTCAAGCTAAAGAAGATCGAGTGCCTAAAAATTTTGTTATATGCATTATTGGTTAACATTAAAATTATTCATAATAATACAATTTAAATTTCATTTCACTATATAGCTATACTGCCCCACTTAGCTAAAAAAGTATGCCCAAGATAAAAAAGACATAAAAGCTTAAAACCTCAGAACACATGTAATACCAAACGGTCTTAAAGGATGCGATGTATAATGGAAAGATTATGAATATGTAATTTGATAAAAGTGTTGAACACTTGATGTGTAATATAAATCGATAAAACTTTCATCTCATAGGCACGATATTATTTTAGATATAAGATGGCTGATGAATTCTATGAGGGTAAAAAAAACTATTAAACTAAATGAATAGTACAAAGGTATTAGATAAAAGCAATCTATGATGTTGAAGTAAAAGATAAAAGTGCCCATTCAAAGCGACAATAACTAAAGAAGCCTAGAAATATGTTCAAAATGAGTGTAAAACCTATTGGGCTCATGAAAATGTATCAGAGGGAAAAATTTAAAACTCTAAGCTATATTCTCCATATCGAGAAAAATATTCAATAGACTTTAATCAATTAAAGATAAACCCTTAACAGGAAAGACCTAGGAGGATCATTGAAACGAAAAGTACATTTAATACTTGTTAGGTTATTAAACAAAAGGCGGTTAGAAGCACTTATTGAAACAAAAAAATACACTTAATATTTGTTATGCTATTAAAGAAAGACGATTAGAAACATCTTTATTATTGGTGAATGACTCTAAAAGGCCAATAAGGATGAAATGGGACTATCCTCACCTATCCTAAGGAGAAAAGCTATAAGGGATGATAGAATAATAGATGATAAAAAGTGAATCCTCAAGAAGTAACTAAGAGGAATTAGTTGTTAATAGTTACAAGATGACAAAACCATAGAGGTAATAAGTTATCCAATTTTAAAATAATGTCACCTAGGTAATGAGGAATGTGGATTGCACTTGAAAGTTATGAAAGTTAAGATTGTCTATCTTTTCCTTAAGGAGAATATAACATAGAGATAGATCTTGAACATGAAGATGGTAAGGTGCTAAAGTGATAAAGAATCAAAGGTATTATTACCTAGAGAAGTGAGAAGTTAGAAAACCCTTTGAATAAAGTGGGAGAAACAAGATTTAAACCATTTATAGAGGGTGAGTGAGCATAACTAATGGAGAGCAAAACAGTAAATAAGATGGTCAGTATACCTAAGATATGTGGTAACTACTGTAAACACTAGAGAAACTTCATAAAAAGGGCAAACTAATGACGAAGGCTTAAGAATGGCTCTGAGACCTATATGAGCTATGTGGGAGATTATACGAAGAAGTTCTCCACTATAGTTGTGTTAATAATTAAAATCTTAAGAAGTTAGTATTATCCAATAAATCTATAATGATTAAGTAGAAGTTGATCAAATAGAGTAGAATTTTATTAAAAATACCAAGAATAGTACATTCATTTCGAAAAGGATTTGGTAATAATACTCTAGGTTATACCTAAAGATTAATAGGGTTTGGGGAAAATAATGAATGCATTAAAGTGCACATGTTTATTCTAAAAATCATGAATGTAAACCCCTTACTCCTTATATGATTTAAAACTAAACTTATCCTTCCTAATGTTAATTCTATATACCTCATTCACAAAATTCCAATGAGTAAGGAGAGGTTATGTGTTGAAGTTAGTTTGAAAAATAGAAGTAAATGAAAAGATCAATGAGAGTAGTTAAAAATCATAAAGAGAAAGATATTAAAGGAATTATCAAAGACCAAAATAGACTTCAATTAGAAGTAAGTAAGGGAGTTAAGTGTAAACTCTATAGGGTGGTACAAAATGTAGAAATGAGTAAGCTAATAATATAAAAGAATAATATATTACAAAAATTTGGTCAAGGTGTGACAACAATTGTCCTGTGGTAGAGACCTAGGTGTGGGGTTAAGTCACATTTGAATTCGTGAGCACTTGTACAATATAAGATTAATGATAATGTCTTCCCTATCACTATTTTGTTTTAAAAGAACTAGTAAGCATTTGAGATCCACAATTGGTATCAGAGCCAATGTCACGAGTTATATTCCTAATGGAAGCAATTTCAGGGGAGAGATTAATAGCCAAGGCGTGACATCAATTATCCTATGGCGGAGGTCTAGGTGTGAGGCCGAGTTACATTCGAATGTTATGGGTGTTTGTACAATATAAGTTTATTGTAGCACATTCTTTATCACTAATTGGTTTTAAAAGGACTGGTAAGTGCCTGAGATCCACATGTAGCATGAAGAACAACCTCTATTAAGAGGTTTTGTATAAACCCGATCGGAAGAGCAAAGCTCTTGTTATTTATAATAAATGTCTATGCTTCTATTCCATTACACCATTTTTATTTTGGTATGTAAAAACAAGTCTTTTGATGTATAATTCCAAATTAGGAGAAAATAACTTGACAACTCTCTGATCTAATCACCTTAATTGAAATTTGGAATTGGTTTTACACCATTTCATATAGGTTGTCAAAATTTATGGGACTCGTTTTGTAGTTTGAATCAAATAATTACATGTAGTTTGATTGTGATCATCCATTAGGGTAAAAAAAATAATGAGCTCTAAATTTTGAAGCATGTGTGTAAAGTCCCACAAATCAATATGAACTAATTCAAAATTGAACTATATATATATATATACTAATTTCTTATAATTTTAAATTATAAAATTATAATATATCTAACATTATAAAAAAAAGCCCAATTATATAAGTAAAAGGTTTTGCTTCTAAATTTATAAAGCATTATAATGCCCATATATCTCCTTACTGTCAGTTAGTAATCATGCTTAGTAATCTCTCTTATCCATGCAATATGCCATAGCCACCAAGCCTTTTCTTGTGCCAACCAACAATCACGCTAAATAATCTATCTTTTTTGTATAACACGTTGCACACTGCAACTACTAAGCTAAGCCTATCCTCAGTCTCTGCAGCCCCTATTCTGTCGAGACTCAAGATTACTTTCTCAAGCTGTCAAGATTAGCCTACTACATTTGCACTTGATGAGTTAATAGGTATATTTAAAAATTATATGACTTTTTTTCCATATTTTATTTTGTTCCTTTTTCTTCTTATGGTTGATTAGTCTAATTTAAGTTATTGGATTTTATGTGTTCTTTTATTTCATTAGATGTGAAGTTTGTCGATTAAAGATTTTTCTTTCTCTCAGTTTATGGGATTTTCCCCTGTTATGTTATTCGCTTGAACTATTATTTGCATGTGGTTTATATGATGACTAAGAATTCAACTGATTCTAACTTGCATGGATTGTGGCCCTTTCAATCAAAGATTAATTAAGATAGTTATAGCTTATTAATTATTATTCATGTACTGCTCGTTAAGTAGGGTCTAGTTACAAACATAGTTTAGAGAAGTTATAAATGTGTTTAAGGGAAAATAATTAAGAAAATATGAGAAAGCTGAAAAGTTCTATATTCATGCCTGTAATATCGCATATTTTTAATTTTGCTCACTTAAGATTTTTCTTAATTTACTTCGTGACTTAATAATTTTATTTGAGTAAAATTTTATTAAAAATCTAAAATTTGTAGAAAATTACAAAATTACTCCTAAGTATATATATATATATATATATATATATATATATAGAGAGAGAGAGAGAGAGAGAGAGAGAGAGAGAGAGAGAGATAGAGGTTTTAGATATCAAAGTGATAAAAATTCATTTTATCTCTTATTATCTCTCATTCTCCCTACACGATTACTATCTTCGTTCATCAACCAAACAACATCTGATCTTCACCAAATTCAAACAAGAAGTATTTCTCCACGTCCTTATCACTCTGATGACATTTGATTTTCTAAAAACTAACCGGATTTTTGGGATCGGAGAGGAGAAATTCGGATTTTGGGCTGCTCTTCCATTTCTCATATTTATCGGCTTCTTTTCCCAAATCTGATATCGGAAATAGACTCAGGATGTCGAAAAATCTTGGTATGTGTAATTTGGGCTCCGAAAATTGTGGTTTGAGGGATGATCGAAGATGGAATCTCTTGTCGGAGCCGCTACAAATCTTTGTAGATCTAGACATTTCCAACCACTTTCATACCATGAAACTTATATATTTGAACTCCTCACAAGTCAAGTTTTCTTTTGGTATCATCCGATCGTCAATCTGCCGCCATCGAAAATTTTTCGGTGACCGGAGTTCGGCCACCATTGATCAGGTATTTGGACAGAATCTTCAGCTCGTTAAACCGAGTCATCCGGTACAAATCACACCTCCTAGTTATTTTTAGATAGTGAGATATGAATTTATTTATGAAGTTTAAATATATTTTTATTATTAAGGTGATTAATTTGTTTAATTAAATTGCATGATTAATTGCATAGTTATTGGAGTTTATTTGAGATTATTTGGTGTATAATTGGATTTTACATTATTAAATGGAGGTGATTATCGTTTAAGTTAGAATATTAATATATTAAGTAATTAAATTAATAATCAAGAATTATTAGTTATGGAGTTATTTTATATGTTGATCGGGTATATTATATATTTGGAGACCTGAAAGTATTGGATTATATTGAGATGAGTTAAAGTGATTATATGAATATATTTGAAATTTTTTAAAAGCATTTGTTGGATTAATATAAATTTTTAAGAGAAAAAAGGGAAATAAATGGAGAAAAATAGTTATGGAAGAGGAAAAATAAGTGAAATAAAATATTATAAAAGAAAATAATATTAGAAAATTTTTGGTCATGTTGGAAAGCATGTCGGGTGACTGAAATCTCAAATTATGCATTGAATGCACATAACGAGGTCGGACTCTAATATTAATTTTTAGTATGCGTGAGAGTGGAAAATGATTATGTAGCTTTCTTTTTAATAAATCATAAATTAAGTATAGTTCTGCAGTTAATTAGATATTATATGTTGTTCAGGAGTGACAGCAGAATCGACACTAAGGGCGGACCGGAAAAAAGAGCCGGCAAATACTGACAATTGTTAGTTAAGGTCTATACAATAATTTATAATTTTAGCTATTAGATATTTAAAGTACAATTTTAAATAATTTTTTATTCAAATTGATTTATATGATAAGTACGAAATTTTCAATAAAAATAAATTATTTTTAAATGTTTGTTATGACATGTTTTATAAAAGAAATTTTAGTATAACATTTTTATATGCTATATTTAAGATTTGATTGATATAATATTTTGAATAAGTATATTAAAATTGTATTTGATATTTTAGCTTATAATTAGCATAGACAGTGATTTAGGGAGTTATTGACATGTCAATAAGGTTTATTGGCCTAGTGGATTTTCTGTGGTCAAATGATATTTATTACGGCCCGGTGGATTTTCTGTAGTCGTATGATACATATAGCCGGTTCGGTGGGTTTCCTGGGACTGAGTAAAATGATTTATTCATATTATGTTCCTCTGATTTGGTGGATTTTCTGATGAGATGATATGTACCTCTCGTTTCCTTGAGGTTAGTCTATGGTGATTTAATATATGTGCATGAAAAGAAATTTTTATGAGAATACAATAACATTAATGAAATTTGTTTTATATTATATTATGGTTTGATTTTGATAAAGGAATTTGTAATTGTTGTTGCCTATAAATGACTGTTATTATAAATTATTGTACCACTGAGCTGTATAACTCAACGTGAGAGTTTATTTTTCTCTCGCGTAGATTTGAAGTGAAGATAAAGCTACAAGCTTTATAAGTATAGCGTCGCTAAGAGTGATCCTCATAGTATGGAGTCAAGCAGCAGTGAAAATTACCCCAAGCGGGTTGGTTATTTTAATCATATTTTATGATTTGGAATTAATTTTATAAAAATAAAATTTTACAAATCATGTGAGATATATCATATATTGTATAATTAGGTGTGTAAGTGTGAGAATTTTATATACTTACTATTTATTAATAAATTTTAGTTTGTATGCATATTTTAAAAATTATTATTACTATTATTATTATGTATAAGTAAAAAAAATTACGGAAATGTAATACTCTTTATCTGTCTGGTATACAATATTGTATACAGAGGGGTAAGAGGTGTTACAATGCCCATGACTCATATGTCACAGTTGTAAATGATGTCTTGGATGGCTCATACCCATGAATTTTGTAGGGTATAAAACCCCCAACAGTTCGTTCTTTCTTTCTCACATGTCGTAAACACGAAAAAGAACAATATAACTCGATTCCTTCAAACTAATGACTATAATTCCTTGATTTTCCTTTAATTTCAAGATCAAAACACCTAAACCTTAAACAAAAGATAAAAGTTTAACAAGTTCTTATGAGAGAGGAGTATAAGAAAGTCGTGTTCTTGAGGTGGCTATCTTAAAAAAAAAGGAGTTCGAAATCTCTAATCTAAGTAGTGTTTCCTTCAATTTTAGTAAGTAATCATGTTTTTCTTTTTTTTTTTTACAAGTTTTCATAATTTTTTCCAAGTTAAACACGTTTATGGTAGAGACCCATTTCCAAATGAGTTTGGTTATGGTTTAATCTTGAGTTTTTATAGTAAAGACCCCTCTTTAAGTTGACTAAAGGTTATAGTATGAGATAGTAAATGGTTATATGAGATTAAGGATATAAAGAGGTTGAAAGTTAGGGTTTTTATCTTGTAAGGGTTTTTATCTTTTATGGCTTAAAGGTTAAGTTTATGGTTAGAGATGTTGATATAAATGTGTTATATGTGATAGAAGTTGGAAGAGAATGTGGTAAAATACTCCAAGAGGATAAGCAAGCTTGAAAGAAGCTTAGTTTTTGAGGCTCTATTAGAGGTATATACATGTATGCATTTAAATTCCAATTTGTGACATGTTGTGTGTTAAATGTTTTAAATACAAATATTGATTATGATAAGTTATAAAGAAGTAATTAATGCCATGGGAATATGTGTTTTTAGTGATATATGTATAAATGCTAAGTTAGGCATGAATTGAATTGGAATTTGAAAGCTTGGAAGAAAACTTTGCAATTAATATGGCAATGTTACATTTATGAAGATGGTTTTGTTATTGAAATAAGTGATTTTAATGATACTTTGCAGTTTGTTGAACTATAAATGTATGATAAGGTATTTAATGAGTTTAGAAAGGTAAGTTGAGATGATTATATATTTTTATTTGTTTAAATGTTGTTATAGAATGAAAAATGCATGTTTGGATGATAATGTTAATAGAAAAGGGTTGGTATGGGAAAACCATTACAACTTTGCTTGTGAATTGATTTAAATGACTTATTTTATGGTTATGTTGCTGGAAAACCCAGATTCACACTTGTGATATAGGGTTCATGGTCATGAATCACTAGCTCAGAATTGCCCATTTCAAGAAAAATGTGTCACGACTTAAGTCACCATATGACTCGCGACCATGAATCACAAAAGTCATGCCCGTGAATAATTCTTCATGTTTGTGACGAAATGTGCATTTTTTTAAAGAGGCTTTCACCACCAATTTCATGATTTAGTTTATGGGTAAAGGTACCCTTGAATCATGTTTAAAATGTTACATGTTATTTTCTTCTATGATTTAATATGATGGCTATGCACATGCTTTCATAATTATATGTTTAAAGTATGATTCTATGAATGTCAACACATGAATTCTACATGATGAGTTTTCTCATAATCTAAGCATATATGTTATGAGATATAAATGTTATTATGAAGTATAACAAAGAAATATGAATAAGTAAAGTTCATGCTCGATACTAGGACTAGAAGTAGGATAGGTGACGTGTCATTAAAGGGGTTTATAGTGTCATAGTTATATGTTGCAGTTATTCTTAAGGACTAGGTGGCTTAAGCTCTAATACCACTTTTAATCCTATATTGCATGCAAATATCATATGTTTTACTCTATCAAGGTGGCTTAAGCTCGGAGAGTACTCTTATCTTGAGGAGCCTAGACAAACACACATGATTATAGATAATGGCATGGTGGCTTAAGCTCAGGAAGTGCCCCTGCTCATAACCCATATCCGAATAGTTTATATTGAAAGTTGTTGGATGATTATATTAAAGTGATTAATGAACACAATACATTGAAAAGGGTTCAAAGGCACAAGTATACAAAGATACACAAATAATACGTTATATGTTATAATTATGGTTTAATATGCATAATGTCTATCAGTTTCATAAGGTATGGTATGATACATGATTTAATTATTTATTTGTCGTATTTTGATGTTTTAATGTGATGTTGTGAGTATGAATGACATTGTGTCTATTATTTGATTGCATGTTGAATTTTTATGTATATATGTACTACTAAGCTTTCAATAGCTTAGCATGCAGATGTTTTCCCTATACAAGTCGGAGCTTAGTAGATAAAGAAAAAGGTTGATCCAGATAAGCTAGCCCAACATCAGAGACACACATAACAGACTTGACAAGTGATGGTGATATTTTTTATGTCATATTTTGCATTTTGTATATGGCATAGGATTTGGGATTGTTTACTTGTATACATGTCTGTATTTTAAAAAAAATAATCTTTTGCTTAAGACATGTATTTTTATAAATATTGGGTCAGCTAAGCTCAAACATAATAATATATATATGATGATAGATCTTTGGATCAATGTTTTCTTTTTGGATATATATAGTAAATGATATGGATAATAGGATTTACATGCAAATGAATTTATATGACAAAAGGGTTTTCAAGGTAGAAGGAAAAATTTTAAATTTTCACAGATCTTCGCAATATATACATGTGACACTTGTTCATTTAGTTGGGTTAATGCTAATTAGAAGAGAAGACATTACATTTAGTGATATCATAGCTTAAATTTAGGCATTTTTTAATCTAAATGGGTTTGAAGATTATCATGCATACATAGTACATTTCATATGTCTCTGATATGAACTTTCTCTTTCGACTTGTAGTAATGTATAGGTATAGATGGAGCTGGAAGCACACAATGTTGCTAAAAGTAACAATTCTTCTTATCTAAAGGCTTCTAATCAACTCAGTGCTTCAAGTGTAAAGGGTCTGAGTACTGCCACAGTTCCTCGGCAGTAACTCCCTAGACAAGTGGATTTAGGTGTGATACCGAACATGCAACAAATGGCCAATATTCTTTAGCTATTAGCACATGCTATATCATAGGCACCACCATACCAACTCCACAGTCGCCACCACAAGAGGCCCCCAAAACAAAGATTGATAGGCTTTGGAAGTACTGGGTCACTGATTTCCTCAATAGAGGAGAAGATGATTTAGCTGCGGCCAAGTTTTGGCTAGATAAGACCAAGAGGGTCTTCAAAGAGTTAGAGTGTGCCATGGAACACAAGGAAAAGTATGTAGTATCATTGTTACAATAACATATATGAGTGGTGGAAATCGATTCAGCTACGACCAAGTTTTGTCTAGATAAGACCAAGAGGGTCTTCAAAGAGTTAGAATGTGCCATGGAACATAAGGAAAAGTATGTAGTATCATTGTTACAAAAACATGTACGAGTGGTGGAAATCGATTCTGAACAAGCCACAAACCCCACAACCTTTGACTTGGGAGTACTTTGTTGCGGAATTCAAGAAACAATATGTACCTTGAGTCTACATCAATGAAAAAAGAAGGGAATTCTTGAACCTTCAACAAAGAAACATATACAGTTTCCAAGTATGAGAGGGAGTTTAAGAGGTTGAGCAGATATGTCCCTAGTCTCATAGTGGATAAAGGTGATTAGTGTTATTGTTTTAAAGATTGTTTGAATAATGACATTGGATATCATCTCATTTCCTTCCATTTTGAGGACTTTTCCACCCTTGTTTCTTCAACCATCAATATAAAGAAAGGAAAAAAGAAAAGAGTATAAGAGACATACAAGAGACCCACAACTAGTGCCGCACAGACAATTGACAAGAAAGGTCATTTCTTTCAAGACAGTCCCAGTAGGGGGGATCGCCCTTTAAGACTACATCTGTCGCTGTTGGCATATAGAAAACTGGGTTTTTTGCTTCTTTATATGAGACATGTCATTAAAATCACAAAGGAGAGTGTCAGTTGACCATAAAGGGCTTACTTCAAGTGCAAAGCCTAATATCAATGAGAATGGATTGCCCTTTGTTGACTAGTGCTACACCTACACAAACAGTAGGATTAACTCATGTCTAGAGTAGAAATTAGAGAAGAAAAGGTTGTGCAGGACCTAGCCATCTATTTCAGATATAATTAACAAGTTATGATCTAGTAGAGCTCTAACTAGGGTATATGTGATGAAGGCTCATAAAGACTAGGAAGCCATAAACGTCATTGTGAGTACGTTCTTTTCATATGGCTCTAATATATGTGCTTTGATAGGCCAAGACTCTACACATTCTTATATATACACAAGCACGCCTAATCAGCACAGTATGAAAATAGAGAAACTAGAGTTTGAGATTGAGGTCACAAACCTTTTAGGCCACAGTGTGGTTGTGAATTGGGTATACAGAAGTTGCCTTTTGGTTGTGCACCATAAAAGAGTTTTTTGCTGATCTCATAAAGTTTCCATTTCATGAGTATGATGCCATATTAGGTATGGACTAGCTTTCACTGTATTAGACAGTTATGGACTGCTGGTTTAAGATAATTGCTCTTAAGATTTCAAAATGATAAGAAGTGGTAGTAGAAGGTGAGAGATTTCCATAGTCTCCATAGATGGTTTCCATGATGAAAACACAGAAAATGATCCGAAATGGACGTAATGCCTATTTGGCTCACGTGATTGATACCAGAAAATGAGGTCTAAATCTCCAAGATATCCCTATAGTGAAGGAGTTTCCAGATGATTTACTGGAATTACTACCGAACAGAGATATTGAGTTCTCTATAGAACTCCCATCAGGCATAACACTGATATCAATAGTACCTTATAAAATGCACCTTCAGAGATGAAAGAGTTGAAAGCTCAGTTGCAAGAATTGCTAGATATGAGTTTTATTAGATCGAGTGTATCTCTATGAGGTGCACCAGTTTTATTTGTAAAGAAGAAAGATTGGTCTATAAGATTATGCATAGACTAAAGACAGTTGAACAGGTGTGACTACCAAGAATTGATATTTGTTGTCATGGATTGATGATCTTTTTCATCAGTTGAAAGGTGCAGAGTATTATCCAAGATCAATTTGAGATTGAGTCATCATCAGTTGAAGATAAAAGAAAAGGATGTAGCCAAGACAACTTTCAAAACAAGATATGGCCACTGTGAGTTTTTGGTTATGCCTTCAGGTTGACTAATGACCTAACAACTTTTTACAGATTTGATGAATAAGATCTTCAAGCCATACTTGGATAAGATCATAGTTTTTTTCATTGACAATATCTTGGTGTATTGTAAGAACCAAGCGAAACATGATCAACATTTAAGGAAAGTGTTACAGATCCTCAGGGATCAAAAGTTTTATGTCAGGCTTTCCATATGTTAGTTTTGGCTTGATAAAGTGGCATTACTTGGATACATTGTGTCAGTAGACAAAATCAAAGTTAATCTTAGCAAAGTTGAGGTAATCTTGAATTGGAATTCTCCTTAGAATGTGACTGAAATAAGGAGTTTTCTTAGTTAGGCATATTACTATAGGAGGTTTTTGAAAGGTTTTTCTTTGATTGCTTCTACTTTGACTAGGGTTTTGAGAAAAAAATGTGAAGTTTGAGTGGATTGACTAATATCAAACTAGTTTCAATAGGCTCAATTGTATTTTGACAGAAGCTCTAGCTCTGATACAGCCAATGTGATGCTCACAAGTTAAGACTGAGGAATAATATGTTAATAAAAGTATATGAAAGGTATATGAGAGGTATATAATGGTTCTAGGTTTTGGAAACATGAAAATAATTAAAAAAGATATTAAAGAGTGAAATTTCCATTGTTTACACTCATGACATATGTAATCACGACCATGAATGTCACAAAATTCATATTTTGAAGCTGATGATCTTCGTGGCTATGACATATGTATTCATGCCCGTGAAGTCCTACAGTTTAAATTGACTAGTTTTGTATTGTTTTTTGCTGAAACTCACAAAATTTAACCTAAACTCCTAGCCACCAAATTCCCTGGAACCCTAAAAATGAATTCTTTTCTTTTCCATACGATTTTGATTGATTAAATATGAAATCCCCACCATAAAAGAGATAAAAAAAAATATATTAGAATCAAAGTTTTCACCATTTAATTGGAATAAGAAACTAGAAGGAGGTTGAACATGATTTTGTACCCTAGAATCCAATATGTAATTAACAATACAAAGGTAAGGGATTATTATTGTTCCATTATTTTTGTTTTTATCCAATTTGGTTTGATGGGATTTTGAGTTTTAAGGGTTTATGTTAGGATTTTTGCATATTTTTGGCATAAATAGATAAGATGGAAGAAATATGGTTTAATGTGATCTCTATTATCATGTTAGGAACTGAAATAGAGGGTGGAGAATCCCACTAGAGACAGTAGATATGAAAGACTGAGGTTTAAGGCTCTAATAGTTGAGGTTTGTATATATACACATTTTAATTCGATCATTATTATGTTTGTGTGTTTACTATTGTAAATATTATATTAATTGGCATAATTGAATATTTGTAACTTACTTGAATTGAAGTAACTGACATGTAAAATCTGTAATGAATGACTAAGATTGCTACATGAGACTTGATTGTATAATAACATTGATAATGTTGGTTGAATTTAGATTGAATGAGTTTGGAGAATGGATTGCATGTTTTAGCTTATTATTAAATGCTGAAAATATTGGAAAGTGTTGATAGGAGTAGCTAACATTGGTTAGCTATAGAGCCTTGCTTGATTGTGTGTGAAATAACTATGACACATGTTGGAAAATTGACACAGTTGATAAGTCAAGGAGGCAAAAGTAGTCTTCATGCCTGTAAATATATTGCACGACATTGAATGTTTTGCACGTCCATGAATTTTTGCATGAAATAGGTTCATGCTTGTGAATTTCCACACAAAACCAGTCACTAGTAGATAATCCGTGATAGAATCATTCACTCCTGTGAATGCCCTATATCCAGAATTTGTAATTTGAATTTTCTAATGGAATTACATGAGTAAGATTTGCACATACACTTGGCATAATTAATTGAGATGATATACAGTATGATAATACAATTATGACAATGGTTATACACAATGTGCTCTAAATTACAAAGTGTTATGTGATGATTATGTTATACCATAGAATAAAACATAAATGATACATATAACTAGAATTTGTTGTTAAATGCCCATTCTTTATTCAAGGACTAGCTTATGATATGTGGCATGCCATTAAGAGGTTACAATACTATTATTATGTATTAATTAGGATGGCTTAAGCTCGGATCATAATGTTCCTAATTATTTAGGGACAAGGTGGCTTAAACTCGGGAGCACCCTTGATCCCAAATGCATGCTGATTTTATATTTACTCAATAGAGTGGCTTAAGCTCGGGTTAGAGCACTCTTAATTTAAAAAGTTTGATAATGGTGATACAAATAAAATAGTTAGTGAGTAAGATGGCTTAAGCTCAAGTTAGAGTGCTCATATTTCATAATCCCCATTCAGGTAGTTCAGATCTAGAATATTAGGCAAACACAATAAGTTATAAGAGAAAATAGTAAATAAATTGCAATAAGAATACAATTATACCTTGAAAAGGATATGGAATCCAGTAATTAGACATATGAAAACCAGTTGTTGGATATTGTCGTGTATAATATGATTACTATATACAAGTGATGATGTGGAAAACACTTATGCTATATGTGCCATGATTGTACTGTGATTTAATTAGATTAAACATGATGTTACATAATGATATTGAAATTTGAGACATGTTATATTTATAATATATGACAGTATGGCTAAGATGACAAGTATGCATTCGGTATAAATCATCTATGCTATGTTAATGTATGAATGCATGTTACAACTTTAATGCTTATATATACCACTAATCTTTCAATAGCATAAAACATGTAAAAGAAAAGGAGAACGATTCCTTATTGAAATTGAAGGAAACACCACATGGATTAGGATTTTCGAACTTCCTTTCTCTTTCTTTAGGTCTGTCCTCACAAGAACAACTCCTTTTAGCCAAAATCTCTAGTGAACTTGTTTCAATCTTGTTCTTTGACTTATAATCTTGTGTTTTTGGAGCAAGAAATCAAAGGAAATTGATGAAATAATGTTTTTGGCATGAGAACATATGAATGAAGACTAGGGTTTTCAAAAAAGTCACGAGGAAGAAGGAAATGGTAGACTGATTCTTTTTTATACTAGGTGATGTTTACGGGCATGACAATAATTGTCACGATCGTGAATCTGCTTGAACATAAAATTTTATCTCGTAATAGTTCACAGTCGTAAATGCATTGTCACGGGCATGAACCCTGTGACACTTCATTTTCTTGTTTCTTTTTATCTATTTTCACTTGCCATAATCTTTAATCACATGCTTATATTCCTTTAATCCGTCTTATTAACTAAGTCCTAATTAGAGCGTGTTACAACCTATATATATCATTAAGCTTTCAATAGTTAGTATGCATGTGTTTTTCCCACACAAGTTAGAGCCTAATAAATAAAGATAGATGTTGATCTAGATAAGCCAGTCCAACATCAAAGACAACAGACATAAACTTGATAAAGGTCAGTGATATTTTTTATATCATATTTTGCATTTTGTATATGACATGTGATCTAGATTGTTTACTTGTATATATGTCTGTATTTTGAAGAAAAATATAGTCTTTTTGCTTAAAACATGTATTTTTGTAAATATCGGGCCGGTTGAGTGAAAACATAATAGTCTATATATGATGATAGATCTTTGGATCAATGTTTTCTTTATGAATATATATAGTATATGATATGGATAATAAGATTTACATGCAAATGAATTTCTATCACAAAAGAGTTTTCAAAGTAAAAGGAAAATTTTTAAATTTTCACATTTCAAAATAAAAGGAAAATGTTTAAATTTTCACAGGTTTCTACAATATGTATATGTGATACTCGCTCATTTAGTTAAATTATTTCTGATTAAATGAGATGATACTACAGTCCATCTTTATTCTACATTGTATCTTAAGAGTTTTTAAGATACAAATGTTGGATGAATTACACAGATGAAACTTAAAATATATAACAGATAATAACTCAGTATCTGAATTATTATTTACAAATATAAAATATTTAAATTATTATTTAGTAACAACAAAATACTTCCATCATACGATAATGCATGTTAATGTTAATTGGAATACTATATTGTTAAATTGTTATTAATTGGAGTACCATATGCTTACATAAATATGATTACAACTCAGCATGCCGTTAGAAAATATTAATGGGAGATGAAGAATGTATTTTATTATTATAAAATAATAATTTATGTATTTTATAGTTACAAATAATAATTCGGATATTAAGTTATTACGTGTTATATATTTCATGTATCGTTTATATAATTTACTCCACAAATGTTTGGTTAAGTTCAATGTTTTGAAAATCGGATCGGATTGGCCAGTAGAACCGGTTTAATTGGCAAATTATGGCCGGTTCAATTTGGTTCAATCCGGTTCAATTCAAAAACCAACAAGAATAAAAAACTGGTTCAGACCGGAAACTGTCAAGAAAACCAAAACAACGACTTTGTTTTGGCAATTTATATTTAAACGGCATTGCATTACGGAAAAGAAAATTGTTCTCTCTTGATTTTCACGACTAGGGCTTTTCTCCATTGAATTTTCTTCTCCTCTGTTCTTCTCCGCTGCGGTCCCTCTTTCCCTCTCTTCTTGTTCCAATTCCAAATCTCTTCACTGGCCCATCTGTGAATTGGTGGTTCCCGGCTGCTGAATTCCCAGCTTCTACCTCAACCATCACTGTCTTATCAAATTGCCTAGGAGAGGTATGTTAATTGTTGTTTTTGAAAATTTCATATTGTCTACTAGTGCACCACTTTCATGTTATTACTGTTATGTCTCTTTTATGCCTGAATTTTCATGCTGAAATTTGTCTGCTGGAGGTTTTATTTTCTTCAAAATATAGACGCAGCGGAATATTTAATTCGATAAAAAATGATTGTCTGCAACCTACAGCTAATTTTGATGCATTTGAAATTTGTCCTAATGAGGTATAGACTACCAATTAACTACAAGAGATTATGATAATGATTGGTGAAAAGATCAAGATAATTAAATAGATGATTTTTGCTATAATTAATAATGAATAAAAACCAACTGAATGTCTGGTTTTCTAGTGGACATGAACAGAATGGGCAGCTGAACTAAAGATAATTCAAAGTTCCAAAAAAGAAGGATAGGTCCATGAAGTGAACCAAAGTTGCTCAATTAGAATATTCGGTCAACTGCTCTTCTAACAAACATGTGACATAAAATCATTTCCCTAATCTGAGTATTTTTTTTTCCGAACATGTATTCCTCTAAATTCTTAAGTTTTCAAGATTTTATTATCATCACCACGCCAATGAACTGATGAAGAATAGCCGATGCATGTTCAATTCCCTGCAGATATAAATCATCCAACTTTAATTTGATCAGCTTCAAATACATATTAATTTCCAGGTTAGTTTTCTTCTTTCACCTTAAATTTGATCTTTTGCTTATTAATTGCCAATTTTTTTCATTGGGCATTGGGTTATCTTTCCCTTTTTTTTTCTTATTCTTGATTTGATATCAAAGCTTGATGGGTGAATATCTATTATGCACAATTGTGAAACTTATAGCATAGTTTTAATTTGTGGTGAATTATACAAGATGATCATCGTTTCTTGATGGGATGAAATGCTAGCTTGTTGCCTTCTTCTTCTCTGCCCTTGTCGTTGCTGAAGAGTATTATTAGCCATTTTATTTTCAATTCTTCATAAAATAATCTCAATTTTTTTATAAGAAATTATACTAAAAAAGCAAAAAACCTGGTCAAACCCAGTCAGACAGTTCAACATGACCCAGTTGACATTTCAGTTTAGTATCCAGTCCTTTTAAAACATTGGTTAAATTGACAAGGACGAATATGTGATCTGGTTGAATGACGAAGGATTTGGGGTTAGATCTAAATTGTGGATCTATTTTGAGATTCAGTGCAGTGTAGGTTTCCCTTAATATATTTATGCTACTAAAATTCAGATTTTGTGCTAGCAAACTGCATATGTTTCTTAAAATGGTTACCCTTGAAGAACTTCCTATTATGGCTAGGGGTGTCAAAATGGGTTATGACATTGAACCCTAAATTTATTGCTGTTGTTTTGTGCCAAAACTTATGGTTTCTGGTATCTGGATGAGTAAATTTCTTACATTTTTTGCCTTGAAGAATAAAATGTTATTTTTATTTTACTTTTATGCTTATATGCTAGATAAACTTCTGTGATGCTAATTCATGTAGAATTTATTATATTATTTATTATGCTGAATCTTTATTTTTTGCACTGAATCTTTATTTTTTGCAATCATTGTAAAAACTCAAAGGAAATATATATATATATATTTGAGAATGAAATTGGAGTCAAATAAATTAGCTATAAAAAATTAAATTTCATATCAATTAAGTCTAGAAATTGAATGTAGAACAATTTTAAAACAGAATGATGATGGAACACAATTGGGGCGAAGTGATCCATCCTTCCTTTTATAACAATATAATATGAAATATAAATGAAGTAAAAGGATTGCCTTCTTATTTTAAATTATAAAGTATGGTACAGCCAATTGATCCCATACTAATTCAAAGTGCATTGTCATGTGGGGGAAAAGAGAGATATTGTTGTGTAATTTTTGAGGAAGCTGAGGATAAGCATTTAGAAATGCAAGACTCCAAAATTTGAAGCCGTTCATAACACTTCTTCCTTCCTTCTCACTCTTTCCTTGAATGTGAATATGTGATTTTCTTATTTTCCACGCATTGGCACTATATGCTTCTTCTAACACTCCCTCTTTACAAGACAAACAAATTCGATTGTCAATTTCATCACTTTTTGATAGATACTTGTGTGTTCTTTATACTATTTAGTATATATTTTTATTTTATATATGTATATACAGATGGTTAGTGTATACATTTTATAAAGTATGGTGTGGCCATTTGATTCATCACTTCTTGATAGATACTTGTGTGTTCATTATCTTAAATTAATTTACTTTTTTTTTTTTTTGCAAAAGCTTTTGCTCAAGGCTGGACATTTCCTAATAATTTATCATGTATTCAGCCCAATTGAATTTTGTGGTTAGCATACCTTTCTTGGTTTGATTATATGTAAGTGTTCAGTTACATCTTGATTGGCATTTGCACTGATTGTCATCTAATTGTAGGTCTGGTAAAAATGTGTGAAAAAGAAAATAAAATAAATCATTTGAGATTTTAAAAGAGAGAAAAATCGCATTAACATGTGTTTGGTTGATCAACTTAATTCTTATTCTCTTAATATATAAGGTAAAGTAATATCCTATTAGTAGAGTAATTCTTTTTGTAGATAATTAAAAGTGTTTGTGTTGAAAATTAGTATAATTAATTTTCATAAAAAAAAAATTTAAATTATTCGAGCACCAGATTATTTTGTATTGTATTGTTTAGTTACTAAAATACCAAATTAACCTGAAATTTTGAGACAATATAATATGGAGAATTTCTTTTTTTTTTTTTCAATACAACTCAAACACAGAGATTTTATTTTACAGATCCAATGTTTTAAAATACTACTGGAAATTTTTTTACCTCCACCTTACCGTATACACCCCTAGCCTATATATCTAATTTATAATTCAAATAGGAAAGAATCAAGATTATATTTGATAGCCTATATGAATAGCCTTCCTCTAGTCCCCAAGTTGAAAAAATTCTTTTGTCTCGAAGACCACTGACTCCTCTCCCCACAATCTGGGTTTTCTATAATTTGCTTAGTTCAAGGTTCCTTTTCGCTTCTGGTATATTGGTTTTGATGCCTTGTTTGAAGTTCTAAATACATAATCATGAGAAAGTAATAGATTGGTATGATTTAATATTGTGTATAACGGTTGGTGTTCTGATTTCTATTCTCCTTCACCTCATTGTACATCTTCCCCATATAGTTTCGACGACATTAAACATAAAACTCTGTTTTATATCACATCTTAGGTTTTATTATTGGAGATTATTGACTTTGGTTGCTATTCTGATATTAATCAGATTGATTTAATTGCTGGGTTTATCCGTTTGATTAATGGGTTTTTGTGATTTCTATTTGATTTCTGGGTTGAGCTGCAAGGTTCGATATTTTCAGATTTAAGCACAAACAGAGCTTACATCTGACCTCCTTTTGATTACTGGGTCTTACTTTTAAGTTCTGTTTAATATTAGATAAATTGTTGTGATTAGTGCTGATTAGAACTTGTAATTACTCTTTAATTGTAGCCTTTACTTTTAACAGTTGGTTTGATTTGTGGATTTCCGTATTTATTTCTTTCTGATATTGTTTTCAATGCTGTTTGTGTATTTGTCCTTCGCTTATGTTTTCTTCCTCAAATTTAAATTTACATGTTTCAGATACAATTTTGATCTATTTCTGCTGTATTGAATATAAAGTTGTAATCTTTAAGTTTAGTTCATATTTGGTTTCAATTTTGGTTCTCTAATCAGGTTTTAAATGGGTAATTAAACTAGAGTTGAACTTTTGTCATCTAACGTTAACATATTGAATGGATAGCATATGGGTAGTGTTAAATGGATTTGGAAATGGTATGGATAATAGAGAGATAGCTATAAATAGGTCTGGAATGGGTCTCCCTGTTGTATCCATTGCATTCCTTTGCATTTTGGGGCTCTCAATCTTTTGGGCAGATTCTATTGTCGATCTTCATTACTTCTCTGCAAGTTACTGCAGAATTCCCCTCTTCCTTCTTAATGCATTTGAATCTAGTTATATTTACTTCTAGGCATCTCTCAATTGCCATATGCTTTATGCATGGGGCTTGAAATTAATGGGTAGGTTTTAGGATGAGTTTTCTTCTTCTTTACAGTGATGAATTACTTTCTGGGATTGAATATCTTGATTCAAGATAGAATCTATTGTGTCAAGAGTGCATATTTCTGAAATTATCATAGTTTAGGCATTTTGAATTATAAATTAATTTTATATGGATTAAGGACAAAATCATAACATGATTTTTTTCCTTTGTGTTACTTCTGTTCTCATTGATAAATTAGTACTTTTTTTCCCCTTGAAATTGGGTTTTGAACTCTATGTGCATTGTAGATGGTGTTGAATGAAAAATTGGAAAGATTCAAGAAGCAGCAAGAGAAGTGTCAGATGACCCTCACCAGCATTGCAGCCAAAGCTCCTAAAGCCCTTACACCTCAAAAACCTGTATCTGTAGCAACATCACCATTACCTAATCCTAGGATTCCTGGTCCTCCTGTGAAGTTTTCAAATGATACAGAGAGGCTTCAACACATCAACAGTATTCGAAAAGCCCCTGTTGGAGCTCAGATAAAACGTGTTATAGACCTGCTGTTAGACGTTCAATTATGTGTTCTGGCTCTTAATCTTAATTGTATGATGCTGTTATATTAGCAATATCACATGATCTTCATAATGGACTACTGAGAATAAATGGATCAAAAGATTACCGCTGTATAGTTCAGATTTGGTTATTTTGCTTGCCCATTGAGTGACAAAGCTGGTCTTGGTTTGTGTTGCTCTTTTTGTTTAAGAGAGACTAGATATTTGTTTATAAATGTTCCCTGCTTGGGGTTGATGTCTAACATAAAGCCTAAGAGTGGCATAGATTAATAAGTGGCATTTTTTTCATGTATTATGGACTTCGATGTGGGAAATGGATATCGAGTGTGTATTTGAGCTCATATAGGGATTTCTGGCAGATTTGATTTCTTGACTAGCTTTCCCATTGTTTTGACATTTATTATGTTCTAGATTTTTTTGTCAAAAAGGAAAGAAAGTCTTATTCCATATTTTAGGAGTCTTTATCTTGAAAGTTCTGCTGTGGTTTCAGTACCTTTGTTTTCTTCCACCAAATGCATCTCATTTAATATTTTGCAACTCTGTTATCTTGCAATTTCTTCTTCAGAAACTTTGTTTTCTTTGTTAGATATTTATCTTCTGTCGAGTCAGATTTTGTCAGTACTGGAATTATATTATCCAGGCTTAACATATTCTTTGAACGTCCCACTCTTGTTTCCCTAATCTCTTGTTTTGTTTTTCCTCCTTTCTATCTCTGCTCTTGTTGAGTTCTTGAAAGGGTTTTTAGATCACTCTGGGACAAGTTGAGCTCTTGGAAGGGTGTTTTGATCATTCTGGGATAAGTTGAAAAGCAGTAAACCATACTTGTCTCATGATGTATATTTTAATGTGTTTGTAGACAAGGCAAGCTCTAACACCCGAACAAATAAATGAAGCATGTTATGTTGATGCAAACTCCAATAAAGCAGTCTTTGACAGTTTGAGGAATAACCTGAAGGTGAACTATGATGGGAAGCGCTTCTCATATAAGGTGAGTCTCGTGTGCTTGCAAATTCTGATAAGTTTGCAAAAGTCTGGCTTCCTTATTAAACCATTGTTGCAGTATTAGTAACTGTATTCTTTTCCCCTTCCTTGCTTTGGAATATGATATTCTGGGTTTTCTAATTTTTTACAGTCCAAGCATGATTTGAAAGACAAGAGCCAGTTACTTGTCTTGATAAGGAAATTTCCTGAGGGTATTGCTGTAATTGATCTCAAGGATGCATATCCAACTGTGTTGGAGGATTTGCAGGTATTTCTAATTGGAGTACTGCTCTCCATGGATGTTTTACCTTTTTTTTTATTATTTTTTTATTTTCTCTGACTAAACCTATCTCTGAGAATGTGAGCTGCTATTGTACCAAATGCATCAAGGTTGGTCTTGGTGACCACAATTTTTCATGTTGATGCTGCTGAAATCTAGTTTCTGTTAGTTGGTTGTCTTATGACAAATTTACTTAAAGGCTGGTTTTATGTACGAGGAGAATCAGTATTTTTGGGAATCAATCTTGTTGTCCTTTGTTTAATTTTTTTTCCTCCTTGAGTTTTGCAGTTTGCACTTTTCTCTTTCTACTCAGTTTTTTATATGAAGAAACTATTTCCTTATCTATTTCTTCTAATTTTTTTTCCCTTTATACAAAATGACTTGGAAATACTTTTAAATTCTTGTATGATGTCAATTATAGACTGTCACTGGGGTTTCCTTTTTTCTCTTCGTTCTCTCCCTAGTCCCTGCAGAAGGAATATAGTTGCCATCATCTATAGCAAGTCTACGAATGGATTGATGGACATGAGCAAACTTCAAATATTTTGCTTGTTGAATATTTTGTCTATCAGTTGGTTTTGAAACTGTTCTCCAGCCTTTCTTTTTCTTCAGAGTCTGTTTGACTGGAGTGATCTATGATGTTTTGCCCTTGGTCCATTTGTTATTTCTAATTGTTGTGATTCAGATAGTTGTTTGGTACTCGTTTTTGTTTGGGGCAGAGTTGGTGTTTTCACTGGTAAAATTTGGTAAATGATTCGGTATTGTCTATGCAGATTATTCATATTATCTTTCTTGTCTTGTCTTGTCTGTATCATACCACACACAAGCCCCTCACGCTTAGCAAAATGTAAAAAATTTCATTTTATTCTTCACACTGAGAATTGGAAAAAAAATTCGTTGTTTTTGTAGGTTCTGAAAGCAGCTGGCCAGATTTGGTTGCTATCAAACTTTGAATCGCAGGAGGACATTGCCTACCCAAATGACCCGAGGGCAGTTATTAAGGTAGATGATGAGCTTAAGCAGCTCTTTCGAGGGATAGAATTGCCTCGTGATATGCTTGACATTGAGAAGGATTTACAGAAGAATGGCATGAAGCCGGCTACTAATACAGCACAGAGAAGGGCAGCAGCCCAGGTGCAGGGCATTTCCTCTAAGCCAAAGGTCAAGAAGAAGAAGCATGAGATTAGCAAGAGGACTAAGCTCACAAATGCACATCTTCCGGAGCTGTTTCAAAATCTGGGTTCTTGAAACTTTTGAGCATTGTTAAGCTAACAATAGGTTGATGATTATACATGGGCTGAGACATTCTTGTTCCAAGATGATATTTGCAATCTC
Source organism: Triadica sebifera (assembly GCA_023653625.1). NCBI lineage: Eukaryota > Viridiplantae > Streptophyta > Magnoliopsida > Malpighiales > Euphorbiaceae > Triadica > Triadica sebifera. Next base: position 17,255,061 of record CM042910.1, on the reverse strand, counting down.
AAATTAATAATCTCGAGCAAATTTTGCGTGTGTGAATGGGAAGTTGGTACTTTTTAGGTGTGAATTAAAGTTATACTTAGCTATGAAAGAAGTAGAAATACAATTAGTTTATGGTGTAAAAGAAAAAAAAAAAGAAAAAGAAAAAAACCTTACTTGATATGTCTATTAAAACAAGAAAAAATTATGCATTTCTTGGTTCAAGTAATAATCTTTATCTTGAATGTCTCCTGCAAAACATGTTTCTTGGTAAATCAAACAATTATCAAGAATCCCATTCTTATTGATTGATCAGTACTTTCTGATGACTGAGGTGTGTGACATGCAATTTGTATAACATATCGTCTTACTGTACATATTATTAAAATGATATAGTTTCCTATAGTTTAATCACTTAATTCGTTTATAAATATATATATATATATATATATATATATATATATATATATATATATATATATAACTTCAAACAATTATAATAATTTGATATATTATAATATGTATATAAATATATATACATATGTGTATGTTTATATAATAAAAAAATTATTAGAATATGATTATTACTAATACAAATTATATCACTACTTTGTAAATATTTATACATATAATTCTAATAGAATATATTGTAAATTTATTCATATATATATTTGAAAATGTTAATTTATAATTGAAGATTTTATTTATTAGATATTTTATATATTTTTAAATGTATTTAATCGCATCATAACAAATTAAATATATTCATGTCGTATTGTATCTAAATATATAATGTATCATATTGTGTCATTTAATTATATCTTGTTCAAAATTGTTAGCTCTATCTGCATTCTTATATATAACGGGAGAAAAATTTTAAGTTTGGCAAGTAGGAAATGTCAGGATTAAAGCCAAGGAATACGCTGACATAAATTTGCCAATAGGAAAACAGGAGATAAGAAAGAAAAATAAATAAGAGTATAGAAGGCAGTTGCATGTGCAATAAAATCCTTCTTGTTCTCATTTGAGTTTATATTAATCATGGAAGCTACATCTTGGAATTCTTATTGTTTGACATCTTCAGTAAAAACCAACTAAAACGCACACAAATGAATACTTATGTTTGATTATTTTATTTATTATTATTAGTTTCTGGCTCATGCCTATGTAAATATAAAAAATCCAAAACCAATAAGCCAATTGTTGATGTAATGTGATTTGACTTATTCTGCAAAGCCGTAAATATAGTACTTATAAAATGTTAATTACATTTAGTCGGTTTTTAAAGCCAATTTAGTAATCATTTGTACCTTTAATCCATTTCTTTTGTATTAGCTAAGAACTCTCCTATTCACAAACATTGACCTTCCTGATTTCTCATCTTTCAGCTTCTCGAATAAATAACTGTGCAACTCCTTAACTAGCTGGCCTGCAAAATAAATAAATAAAACTAAAAAATAACAATTAAAGCAAATAAGGAAAATTTCTAAAATTTTTTGCATTATATATGTAGTTGCTTTACAATACAGTCACAATTAAGTTGAAAATTTCCTATCAAAAATTGCTTTGTTGTCCAAATACTATATTGATTATACATCCATCATCTATGAAACAAAAGACTTCTAAAAAGAGAAGGAAGAAAGTAAAGAAGATAAAAGGAAATAATAATAATAATAATAATACTGCAAAAAGAAAAAGCACTGTATATGATTGAATTCATATCCAAAATTTGCAGTGATGAGTGATTTTTTCAGTTGTGAAGTGGGTTTGGTCCGCCTGGAACTTTCCTATGAGAAACTCCATAAACTGGGCTGATCTCATCTCTGCTTGATGCTTGCGGAGCCTTAGCAGGAAAATGCCAAGAAAATTGTTCAGTTTTGGATGTTTGCTCGGTTTGATCTTCTGTGCTCTGGAGGTGACGACAAGTTGAGACTTGAGTAACAGAAAGAATCATTATGATCATGATGATGAAGAAGATTAAAAATACAATTATTGAACTTGGAATTCGAATCCTCTTCATGTTTCTTGATTATGATGAAAAGTGATTTAATTAGTAAGAATGAGCAAGAGGAGTGGAGGGTACCAATTGAACTGGAATTCATAAATAGGGGGAGGTGTAAGTAACAGTCTTTATATGTTATAGATCAAGAAACCTGTGGTCAACATAAATCCAAGAAACTCTCCTGTCTAAATGCCACAAATGCCCATTAATTTATTTTATGTTTTTATTTTGTTTTATATTATTATTAGGATTAATTAGTATACATCTAAAACAATTCAAAAAGCTTCAATACCATGCTTGGACGTGAAACTTTTCTATTTACTTCTATATATCTACATTTGATTAAACTCGTTCATATTAAAATTACAAAGTATTAATAAAATAAACAAACAGACAAGTACTAAAATTTTATTATTTTATATTTAAACTTTCTTATTGCTATTTCTTGTTTATAATTGTCGAAATTTCCCTATCTAATCCATCATTAATAAACTTCAAAGAAGGGTGGAGAATATGAATTCAAAAAAATATAAAATGTAAAGAAGGGGGTTTTGGTCTTTTGAACATAGAGATTGCTGAATTGAAAATGTTAATTTTTTTTTTTAAATTTTGATTTTGAAAAAATGAATTGGAAAGCTCAGGGTTTAGGTGAGGGGAGTTGACTTCATTATAAAAATGAGATATCTCGTATTTGAGCAATTGGGTACTGATAATTAGGCTCAAAGAAGGAATTATTAGATGTCAAGATTTTAGGCTAACATTTACAGGCACGTGGTACACAACCAATGCCACCAAAAGGCTCACACGTACTTTGTATTCAAATTGATAATTAACTTCATCCCTGTTGTTGCTTCCATGTTATTAATACATAAATCTCATTCAACAATAAAACATGAGTAAAATATAATTACGATCTAATTAATTTCTATGTAACACCTTCCATTTAGTCGAGACAATCCCACTATACAAGAGAATACCACATGATCGGATTCGTATAAAATCTATTCTATTTCAAAAAAATTTCCACCGTACGAAACTCTATAAAATATTTATTCCATTTTAGAATCTATTCCAAATATATGATCTTATTAAATAAAAACATTGACCAAATAAAACATCTATGCCCCATGTCATGAATCCAAATGGAAAATAAATGAAAAATATAACTGACCCAAATATGGATCTATTTTGATTGCTCTAATGGGTTTGAATTCCTTTTTCAATTAACTTAACTATTTATTGGCTCTAAACCTATATATATAGAAGAACTCACATGCTAAACTATTAAAAATTTAGTGGTACATGTAAGTATAAAAATTTCAGCAAGCAATTAAACATTGTCAAAATATATATACTATATATATACCTTGTGAGTTCGATCATATCATCATATATCAACATAAATTATAACATACTTGGTCTACTAGTTTATAGCACATTCATGCCATAATATGTAAAGATAAATTCATATATTCATAATCCATATAATATCCATGTCATAAAATACCAATTCTCTTTTCCGTATTCTATGTACCTGGTTATTGGTTTTCCAATATTTTTTAATAGTTTCTATATATTGGTCCGAAATGGCTCAAGAAGGGTGGTTGAATTGAGCTTTTAGAAATTTTTGGCATTTAAAATTGACTCACTTTTGAGTATGCTGATAGTAATATAATATGAACAGTTGAGGTTCTTAAAGATAAAATTAAATTTATTTTTATCAAAATATAAGATTAAGATAAAAAAAAGATAGTTTTCATTCAGAATCATTTTTGTTAAATAAATCACCACTTTCACTTTGAATAAGAACTACAAATTTACTTTAAAAATGAATGAAGTTATGCAAAAAAAATTTAACACTTTTTAAAAACATACTTGATATATTTCAAACAATCAAAATTCTGAAATTTAAAAATGAGAAGGAGAAGAAGATATATACACTTGGATGTATTATGGTTCGACCTTTTTCACTTACTTCCACTCCTCAAGATATAATCTTGAGATTTTTTTTCTTCATTAATGATTTTTTTCAAGGGTAAGAATCAAGTCAAATATAGTTCTAGACAAATTTTTCCTAAGCTCACACTCTCAAACTTAAGTTTTTATAAAGTAAAACTTGAAGAAATACTTGAATAGCTTATAACCTAGGTGCTAAACTACCTACAATAAATTTTAATGGTGAACTTACAAATTGAGAAACAACCAAAATTCTTTCAAGCTCAAATAAAGAAAATTACAGATGATACTAGAGCCAAGATCAATATTATGTAAAGAGTGAAGCTCAAATGAAATGAAAACTTTTCTAAGGAATGAAGGGTAATTTTCTTTTGATGATTTTTTGATTTTCCATATGTTCTTTCAACAAGTATTTATAATTTTAAAATGAAAAACTAGCCAGTAGAGATAAAAATTTATTTTACAAAAATTAGTCGTTACTTTGTCTTTAGTAAAATCTATTAGTTATAAAATTAGACTACTTAATTAGAATGCTCGATTAAAATATTAAATTAGGATACTCGACTAAAATACTCTGTTAAAAAATTACTTTTTTGACTTATGAAAAACTCTTTTTATTTTAAAAGCTTTTATATACTTTTGAGTTTCACTTTTGACATAACTCATATCGACTTTACAAATTTTATCCTAAGGTTCATTTTTGTTGTATATACACCTCACTTCTTGAATGTAGCCACACATTTATCATTTTGCACTTGTAAATATCAAAAAGACACAATAAAGAAACAAATTCTAAAATATAAACTATGGTTTTATAATCATCAAAATTTTGGAATACAATACATACAGCCTTTGAACCAACATTCTCCTCCTTTTTGATAAGGACAAAACCTTGATTAAGATTCCTAGAATTTAATCTATGTTAGCATAAAGATATCTCATCCTCAATCCATGCCTAACAGATTTAACTAAAATTTGACAAACCTATATTATATCCATCATCATTCAATTAATAGACTCTAAATTCTATCACAATACTATTTAAAAATTGATGGTATTTTGTTAGAATTCAGCTCTATAAAAAATCTAACCACTAATTAATAATAATCTTGTGCAGCCATTTTTTCACAACTTATATATTATTCATTTTAAAAACACATCCTAGTCTCATAAACTTAATTTGATTAAACACTTGAATCCATCAATAATTTCAACAAGTTGTATTAGCCACATTCTATTCAACTTGGATATATTCAAGTTTCACAATCAATTACAAAGTAATTTGAATCCAACCTATTCAATATCAATTAAAAAGAATTGTTAAACAAATTCAACAAATCAGATCTTGTTAATAAAAAATTTCTCCCTTTTTTTGTAATCAACCAAAAAAGGGTATACAACAAATCATATCAATCTCCATAGCATATCAAATCATAATATATTTGCAAAATAATGCATATCCATAACATCTATATTAGTTCAAAAGGTTTGCAGCTTTTAAGTGACGAAAAGAAAATACAGCCACTATAAGAATTCAAAAGTTGCCTAAAAGCTTAATTGATATGTAAGGGGTCTTTGGAGCTGACAGATTTAAAAGAGGGTGGAGGGACTTTATGCACTTGCTGTAACCTATTTGATCTCTGGGGGCAATTAGTACACTTTGGTTTTGATGGCTAAGAGGGAGCAATGGGATCAGTAGAGGTAGGAGCCAAATAAGAGGACTAAAAAAGATAACCATGTAACAATTGTTCTGCAATTTGAAGATGACTGCAAACTTTGTATAACTCAATAACAGGTATTGAAATCATGGTTGGAGCCATTGTATCATCTTCAGTAGTGATATCATCAAGTAACATATCTACTGGCTCTTCCTCTACAAACTTTTGCTAGGCTGCCTTAATGTGAGATTTTGCAATCTTGCTGGCATTATGCATAATATGACTGTGAATGCTCTGTTGTCCTTCCATTTGCTTTTGTGATTCCTTTAAGACTTCCATATCCTTTCTACCAAAACTAGAAAGAGTTTCTTTACTGCTGCTGTTTTGAAGCACTATTTTTTTATAGGTTTTCTTTAATGATTGGACCTCCATGGGGGTGAGGAATACTATCCATATGCTAAAGGACTTTGGCTACCATGTGTTTTGACTTTGAATGACTGTTTGTTTTTAATTTAGATTCCACCATTGGTTGTTTACATTTTATCTTTGCTTTTCGTGCTTTTTTAAGTTCATTTTGCTTTTGTGGCAATGTCTACTTTTGATTCTTAAGATCAAGCTATTTTTGCAAGGCCTTAATTTGCTCTTGAAGACTTGCTTGAATTCCTATACTATTTGTTGCTTCTTCTTTTCGCCATCTTTTTCTTGTCCCAACTTTAATTCTTTCAATAGCCTTTCTCTTCCCAGACTTTTCAAGCCTACCTTGGAAGATGGCAAAACAATTCTTTCCAATAGAGGAGTTTTTATCCTTAGGTACATACCTAAGGGTGTCATTAATCAAATTCTAGTATTTGAAGATAGGAGCAAGCAACATTCATAAGGAAAATTTTTGTAACTATTAAATATAAATCGAAGCAATAAATGACACAACTTCACTGATTTCCTTTTTGTCAAACACCACATTAAAGCTAATTTTAATTCACTTATGTAGTGCATAAAAAATGAGTGATTAACTTATATAGACCTTTATATTCAGGGCTCATCATTGTAGAGGTCAAGTTAGATCTCTTAAGTACAACATTTTTATCACTAAGAGTGCTCTGAATCAAACTATATTTGTCAAATCCTTTTAACAGAATACTGGCTCCTTTTGAAAATTTCAAACTGTGGTTGGTAACTCAAACACAACAGATAAATTTTCCAAATTCAGTCAAACATCTTTTTTTTCAACCTTTATTTTTAAATCAGGTACAACTTCTCTAGTTCCAAATAATTCTCTAACAAGTTCAGGATACCTTTTCATTTAGCTTAATAAAATTTTCCCAACCTTGCCTCTTAAAACATTTCCAAATGAAAGGGAACTCTTATTCAAGAAACTCATAGTCAACAACCTTTGCAATAATGAAATCAGAAGGTTGAGAAATTACAAAGTTTCGTTGAGCAATCTACTTTTTAGGGACTGATCCCATAATTTTTGCATCAATTTCTAGAAAATCCATTTCAGTAAACCCTTGATTTGGCTCATTAACACCAATCAACCTATAAGACTTACTCGAATTAGGACTATCTAAAGAGAAATTGCTATTGGAATGAGGGGATTTTTGTGAATCAGTTTTTTCGTGATTAATGGGTGAACTTCCATTGCGGGTTGAAAAAGTATCAGATGATGCAAGCATCATCGACGTGATTAGGGTGGGTGGAGGTGGTGTTATCGACAGTAAGGTGGTTAATGGTTTCTTTGCATTCGACCTTGTTCGAGCCATAGGTTTTAGGGAGAAGATGATAAATAGTAGTTAGGGTGAAAGAAATGAGGTTTTGGCTGAGCAAAATGGTGACTTTGATTGGGATAAAAGAAAATAATAGTGTGGATGGAACAACCATTCAAATGAGAGGAATAAGAGACATTAATACCAAGATCAGCTGAAGGGATGGCTAAGGGATCGGGATTCATAAATGCACAATCCATTTTCCAAAAACAAAATTATTTGAATTTTGAATACCAATGCTAACATCTATTGCCATTTTTATGATAATAAAAAGCATGAGTTGGTCAGAAATTACGACTTATATCACCTGACTGGAGAATTTTTAGAAAAAAAAAATCATGTTCATAAAGTGTTGTAGTGGAGAGAGAAAGTGTGACAATGTATTCAACTCAGGAAAAGACTATTTTACCCATAATTTTAAATTTGAGCCTTCTATATGCAAGGATAGAAATATAAAACTCTAAACGTTGACTTTTATTCAAATACGTATAACAAAGATTCACAAAAACATGATCTATTATAATTCCAGCTAACCACATATTCTAATACATCAGTATTCTAATTGTACAAACATTATTCTAATAATTATGTAGGTATAAGAAAATTGCATAAATCAAGTAAATTCATAAATATTATCCATTTTTTATTCATATGAATTAAATGTGAGTTTAGAAATACCTCAAAAACATGTCAATTACTTTGGATCATTGTTCAAGCTAAGATTTCTTCTAATTTTGGAAAATCTCTCACCATCAAGTGATTTTGTAAATATATCATCTAGCTAATCTTCAGTTGACTTGAATTTCATACTTATATTTCCTTTTTGTACATGATCACGAATAAAATGATGCTTGACTTCAATATGTGTAACACCCTTATAACACTTATTCTATACGTACGTTACGTGGGTTAATATAATTATAGCCGATATGTGCCAAAAAAAATTTTTATCTTAATTTAATAGCAATAATATTGTCAACATTTTTTTTAATCCTTTTTATTTTTCAAAAATTTCAGCAGCATAACGGTTATATATTAACTACCCATCTGCAATGCAAATAATCCACAACTCATTTCTGCGCACAACAATCCACATATAACGCAATATAATTTCAATTCAACACAATTTTTCGCACATATTATAATTTACAAATACCATTTATCATAATATGTACAAATTTCATTCTTACAACTTCATATCTATTCATATATATACATGTCATTATTAGTAATATCCTATTACTATTTTGTTCTTCCGTCTGCTTCCAAAATTTGCATACTTGCTCATGTTTTTCCCGCTACTACCTGCACGCAGTCAAATAACTACGTGCTGAGCATTAATATGCTAAGTGGTGATTACTAATCTAATAATTTCCACTAACTATATTTTTATGCAATTACACATGCAATAATATTTTTTAATATACTATTCAATTTTCTCTTTAATATATATATATATATATATATATATATATATATATTTTATCAATACATTTTTTTTATTTACTCTTAATTCACTATTTAATATCCTTATTTCTCATTTTTTTTCTGAACTTTCAAATTCTTTCAACTTAGTCCGTTTTTACTTTGTTTTTTTTTTTAATTCTCCATTATTATTTATTTATTTATTTCATTAGCTTCAATTTCACTTTAATTCTTAAATTTTTATTTATTTATAATTATACCACTAACTGTATATTATTTTCACTTTTGCCACTAATATTTTTATTTTTCATTTATTTTTTTATTTATTATTTTTTTCTACACAATTTAATATTTATCTTCACTTATTTTTCATTTTTCAATTTTATATATTTTTTTCTTTTGTTAAAATATTCACTTTATCATATTTACCAAATTTATCACTCATGCCATTTTTATTATTTTTCTCATATTTTTCACTTACTTCATATTTTTCATTTTAATCATTTTTCTCATTTTTCATTCACAATTGTCACTTTTATCATTTCATTCACATTTATCATTTCATTCATTTTTTTTATTTGCCCCTAGATTCAATCCGATAGAAAAATCTTCAGACCAGATACATGGGATGTGGACCTCAAGAGTCCACTACACTGAAGAGTAATCCTGAAAGGTCACCCGAGCACTACACTGTACACTGAATCATTGAGTTACAATCACTGAAGTAGATCATCATTGGCCTACATAAGCGAGTCGCCATGACCCGCACCGCGGTATTGGTGTCCCTATGGGTAGCCAATTATATCCTGGGCTAGATTTAACTATCAGAAAAATAACTAAGGGCATTATTTTATTTCTTTAATTCCACTTCTATTAAAATCATAAATTCCATTATTTTTACATTATTAATCACTTAATAATTTATTCTTTTATAACAATTTTATCACTACCAAAATTTCTCATATTTTTTTTTTCATTCTAATATATCAATATTTCATTATGGATAATCAATTAAGTTATAAACTCACTAAATACATTTTATTCATTATTTTTCATTTCATACACATAATCATCAATAAATAGAAAAATATTCAATATTAAATTTAAAAATTTTCAATAAATTTCTACACACATAAATCATATTTTCTTGCATTTCATCACTAAATTTTCATTTAATTAGCAAAGAAAATATTAATTTTTCTTTTTTTTTTTCCTATATTTAATTTTCATCATTAAAATTTTTCTTTCACTTTCTAATTATTCATTTCACTAATTAATACATACATTATTCCATATATATCATAATATTACACTAAAATATATTTATTCCTTAATATTCATTTTTCATCTAATAAGGTCACATCTTACAATTTCTACTAATTAATTTTTTTAATTGAAATTAATCATTCTAATTCACTTTTCATAATCTATTAATTATGTTTTTAGCATTAATTAACAATTATATGCAAAACACACAATTTTCTAAATTTCCATAACCCTAAATCATACTTAATTAATGAAAATAATTAGATTATGAAATCACTAACCTTAATTGCTTGTTTAAGCCTTCCTAATCTTCCTTCTCCTTCTCCTTTCCTTAGGAAGCACTTTCTCCTTCTCTTGAACCTACCATGGACAAAATTTTTCCTTCATTAATCCACAATTAATTTACTTCCTAATCTCAAATAAACTTCATATTTATTATCTACATATCTTAAACTACCTATTTGAACTATTAAATTAATTTAAAACCATAAATTTTGCTTACCTCAAAATAATTTTCTAAACTTTATCCCTTGATTTCCTTCCACTTTAGGCTCTCAAATGAAGATTAAAAACTTCTATTAGCTATTAGAGAGGTTGAAATTAATTTTAGGTGGTTGATTTTGGTGTGAGAATTGAAGGAAAATGAAGAAATTTTGAAGAAAAGGAATGAATGAGTGGCACGGAAAAGCAAGGGAAAGAAAGAGGAAGAAGATTAAGCAGAATTCTGTCTAGAGAATTCTGCAAATCTGGGTCTTATATAGTGGGTTAGTTTGGATGGGCTTGGGCCAAACAAAGCCCAACCCATTTAGGCTCAATTATGCACTATAAATTATTTTTCTCACTTTTCAAGCTCAATTTCACCCAAATTTAATTCCATAATTCTTAACATATTTTTATATGTCTACACAAAAAATTTCAACTCAATCGGAGTTCGTTTCCTGTCTAGCTCACTTAAATCAGACAGATAATTCAATTTTCGGTGTTACCGTAAAATTCCATTTTTACTGTCAAATAATCTTAAATATTATTTAGAGTTCATCCATATCTTAAAATAAATTTTTGGATGTCGTTTGCTATTTTTCATAGCCCGATCAAATTACGGTCAATCAACTATTTAATTAAACCGAGTCCTTTTTTTTCTTAATTTTGACTTTTGAGGGCTTATTTGACTTCATTTTCACTCTAAATTTTACCCTCAGATTAGTCATAAGCTATATTTTCCGATGATCAAATAAAATATTTTTCACCCACGGGTGTATTTTTGATCCCCGGGTATACTGATCAATATCGGAAACTATAGTTTACGACTAACCTGGTATTTGGGCCATTACAATATGTTTCGTTATTGAGTGTTGCACTAGATTTTTGGTAATATTAATGGCATTTGTGTTGTCATAAAATATTGGAACAACATCATATTTGATATCATAATCTTTTTATCTATTGTTTGATCCACCAAATTTGTGCAAGACAGCTATTGACTATTATATACTCAGCTTCAGAAGTAGACAAAGCAACTGATGATTGCTTTCTACTAAACCAAGTCACTAGAGATTGACCTAAAAAATGATATGCGCCTAAAGTGCTCTTTTGATCAGTTCTACAACTACTAAAGTATGAATCGTTATACCCCAATAGTTCTATTTTCGTTCCTTTTGGATGCCAAAGACTCAAATATTGTGTTCCAACCAAATATCTCAATGTTCTTTTGATTGCAATAAGATGAGATTCTATTGGGGCTGATTGAAACCTTGCACAAAGACAAACAACAAATTGAATGTCTAATATGCTAGCTATTAAATACAATAATGATCCAATCATTCATCTATATAGTCTTTCTTCAACACTTTTCCCTTTTTCATTAGGCTCTAACTTTAAACTTTTGCTCATGTGAGTTTTTGCTAACTTTGAATTTTCCATTTTGAATTTTTTCAGTAACTCTCTTGTATACTTGATTTGATTAATAAAAATCACATTCTTGTATTGCTTAATTTACAGTCCCAAAAAGAATGTTAGTTCATCCATTAAGCTCATCTTGAATTCCTACCTCATGCAATCAATAAATTCTTTACAAAGACAGGAGTTAGTTGATCTAAAGACAATATCATCAGTATATATTTGCACAATAAGCATGTCATATGATTTATGTTTTATAAACAAAGTAGTATTAACTTTGCCTCTAGTGAAGTCTTGCTTAATCAAAAACTTGCTCAATCTTTCATAACAACCTTTAGGAGCTTGTTTTAAAGCATAAAACACTTTTGAAAGTTTGTAAACATAATTTGGAGAATTATGATCTTCAAAACCTGGAGGTTGAGCAACATAAACCTTTTCATTTAAGAATCCATTCAAAAATACACTTTTGATATCCATTTGGTAAAGCATGAAATCTTTAAAACATGCAAATGCACACAATATTCTAATAGCTTCTAATTTAGCTACTGGTGCAAATGTTTCATCAAAATCAAATTTTTCTTCTTGATTGTAGCCTTGAGCCATAAGTCTAGCTTTTTTTAATGATATGTCCATGTTCATCCAATTTATTTCTAAACACCTACTTTGTTCCAATTATTGAATGATTTTTAGGTCTCGATACTAGCTTCCAAATTTTGTTTCTTTCAAACTGATTTAATTCATCTTGCATAGCAAGAAATCCAATTATCATATTAATTTGAGCTTCATCAAAGTTTGTAGGCTTAACTTAAGAAACAAAAGCACAGTTACCAAAATACTTTTCAATTTGCTTCGTGTGAGTCTCTCATTTGCTGGACTATCTACTATGTCCTCTTGTGGATGATATTTATGGTATCTCCACTTTTTAGGCAAATCATCATGTTGTTGTGTTTGTTGACTTTCTGATTGTAGGTACGTTGAAGTCTGTGTATTCTACTGGTATTTTGATTTTGTTTGCATATCTTTAAAAGGTTGCCCTTCTTCAATTCTGACTTCAACATCCATTTTATCCTTTTTTTCATCTTCATTTCCTGCATCACCATTAAAAAAATACTTTTCTCTAGTGTAGATATCAATTTCATCAAAAATAACATTGATGGACTTTTCAACACTCAAACTTCTTTTGTTAAAAACTCTATAAGCTTTACTATGCATTGAATATCCAAGAAATATACCATCGTCAGTTTTTAAATCGAATTTACATGATTTACCTTTGTTAATAAAGATGTAGCATGTGTACCAAACGACATGAAAGTAACTTATATTTGGTTTCCTTCCTTTCCAAAGCTCATATGGTGTCTTATTGACTTTGGGCCTTATCAATGCTCAATTTAATGTGTGACATGAAATATTTACAGCCTATGTCCAGAAATATTTAGGAAAATCATTTTCATGCAATATGGTCTTTGCCATCTCTTGCAATGTCTTATTCTTCTTTTCTACAACTCCATTTTGTTGTGGAGTTGTTGGAGCTAAAAAATTGTGTGTAATTCCATAGTTGCTACAAAATTCCTTAAAATACTTGTGTTCAAACTTACCACCATGATCACTTCTTATACTAGTAATCAAGTATCCTTTCTCATTTTGAAGTTTCTTACATGACTTCTCAAAACTTTCAAAAACTTCATTTTTATGTGTCAAGAATACCACCCAAGAGTATCTTGAATATTCATCTACAATAACAAATGTATAAGCTTTTCCAGCCAAGCTTAATAGAGTTATTGGACCAAAGAGATCAAAATGGAATAACTCTAAAGGTCTTTTTGTAGATATTTTTTTAGACTTGAAATAGCTTCTTGTTTGCTTTCCATGTTGACATGTCTTACATATATACTCTTTCTCACATTTCAACTTTGGTAAGCCAATCACTAGATCCTTTTTGGACAACTTTTTAATTTGATGCATGTTGACACGTCCCAATTTTCTATGCCAAAGTTTGATATTTTTTTTTATCATTTGAAAGTAGACAATTTGTTTCATCTTTCTTTACTTCCTTGAGATAAACCAAATAAATATTTCCTTATCTTTTTCCTACCATAATTAATTGTCCAGTTGCTACTACACCTTCCACCCTACACATTTCAGCTTCAAATATTACTTGTCTTCCCTTGTCACAAAATTGATTTATACTCAACAAGTTATACTTCAATCTTTCAACCAAATATACAACTTATATAGAAGGATTTCCACCAATTGTACCATTTTCAATTATCTTTCCATTACTTTTATCACCAAAGACAACAAGACCACATTGTGCCATATTTAACTTACCGAATTTTTCTTTGTTCCATGTCATATGCTGTGAGCAACCACTATCTAAGTACCATTTGTTTAAGCTTGAGTTGCTTTTCAAGCATACCTACAAAGAAATCAAACTAATTTAGGTACCCCACTTTGTTATGGGTCCTTGATTATTAGTAGAAAGGATGGATTTTCCATCTTTTTTATGATAGATTTGTAAAGAATATCCTTTTAAAATCCATATCTTTTTCACATTTACATATTTTCTCAAATAACAATATTTAGATGTATGACCCCTTTTGTTGCAGTAAAAACATGTGATATGAGGAAAAAATGTGAAACAATTCTATCAAAATATATATTATCTTTAATATATTTTATAGAACCATCAATAATAACTCTTTTATCTTTTCTAAATCTGTTTGCAACTTCATGATACCTAATATCTTCATTTAAAACACAATTTTCATACAAAAGTTTTTTAATTTTTTAATTTTTTTTGTTTAATCTTCTCATGCAGTAAAACATTTTTTCTTACAACATCATTATAAAGATCAACCGCTTTTAACTTATTTTCAATAGATTTTTATGACTCTTTAACAAAATCATTATGCATGTTTTTCCAATCAACATATGAATTTTCTACAACAACATACTTTTTCTTCAATTTCTCATACGTATAACACAACTCTTCAAAATAACTTAAAAGGTCATCATTATAAGAAGAGTCAGAATCACTTGCCTCATATTTTTTTTTTATCAAATCTGATATCCAATGTCTCTATTTTCTCAACTTCTTCAATATTAGTCATCAATGTCATATTTGTGGTTTTAGTGTGTGCACTATTAAGGAATCTTATCATATGTAAGCAGTGATGTCATATGCCACTACCCATATATTATATATAGCTCTTCCTCCAAATGGAAGAGGCAGGATGTAAGAACTCGAGTGTTTTTCTTTGCAGAGAACAACATTTCATGTTGAAGTATTCATCCCTTGCCATATCATCATATTCAGTGGTGCTGCCAACAAACTCTTGATGAAGTGTTGTCAAGATTTCAGCTATTGTCTGAGCATGATAAAATCTTAGCATTGCAGCTTAAGGTAATCTGACAAACCAGTCACGTAAAGTGCCTGTGAATCTGGAAGTGAACTCCAGAATTATAGCAGGGAATCTGGCATTGGGACGTCTTTGTTGAAGTTTTATCCAAGCATAAAACTCTTGTATCCGATCTCTCCATTTGTGTGGGGGGATATCATCGAATGTAAACCAGGGACCATTCGAAGGCATTGGTGGAACTTGTGGACTTGTTCCAAGTGGAACATTAGTATCCATTTCTTCCTCAGGTTCTTCAGTTGTATACTCAGGTTGTTGGCGGGTTGTACCGCTTTGTTGTAAGGAGGCTGGGTCTGCCATAAATTGAATGGGAGGCATATACTTTGGATCTGGGTCATCATATGATAATTCAACTTCAGATTCTGAGCTTTCAGATGTGAGACATGGAACTTCTGGGCTTTCAACATGAGGTAATGTTTGAGATGCTTGTTGTTCCAGGAAGAAAATAATAACATTGGGCTTGGATTCCTGGGCCATATGGGAATGGGCTACTTCTTTCTGTTTTTGAGAAGTTTCAATAGGAATAGGTTCTGAGGTAACAGAAGGAATGGGTTCTTTAATGATTAAAGGCTTTTGAACAGGAACATTACTGGACTGAGTGGAAACAGTATTGGGCTTTGGTATGGGCTTCTGTTTTGGAATTGGTTTTGGGCCAAGATTGAGATCTTGCATCAGCTGTCTGTGAAACAGTTCTGACGCTAGGCCAAATCTTTCCAACTCTGACTGAGAAGGATGATGAACAGGAGGTGGTGTATACAGTGGTTGGTGAAAAGTAGGAGGATACAGTGATGTGAACAAACCCAGAGGATCAGAAGATGAAGTAGACTTGAGATAGTCTTGCCTGAGATCTTGCTTCAAATATTCAATCTTCTTTTCAAGCTTTTGCAATTTAACTGCCTTAGCATTGAAACTAGCATCGTACATTCTTGCCGAGATCATTGCCATTAATTCTTTGTTCAAATCTGTTTGTTGTTGTTCGAGTTTTCTCAAAAGTTCATACAACGCTTCATACTGCGATGTCTGTGTATTATCTAGAACAAAAAATTTATTTACAACTCTATCAACTTTTGTTTCTATTCTGTGAAGGACTGTATTTTGAGCTTGTGCATTTTGTGTCTGCCAATTAAGGACTGATTCAACAACAGTAATTGGTCTAGTAGTTCCTTCAGGTGTCACCATTGTAGACTTAACATACAGTGTTGTCCTGACTTGTGAGACAGAATCTACATGGTCATGAAGAGAAGGAAATTTTGCATCATATGAAGTTGATGAAGAAGGAGGCTGATACATAGCAATCATAGGAATTGGTTGTGGTGCAGGTGTGGGAATTTCTGGCTTACGGACCAGCTTATAACATGGAAGTGGTTTAGGTTTTGGTGGTTTTGGAGGTTTGGGATCAGGTGGTAAATCACATGATGGTGGTGATGGTGGTAATGGGTCTTTGTAATGAGAAGGTGGGGAATATGAGACCACTAATCATATTTACCTGATGGTTTACCTAACAGACCAACAGAAGGATCTTCATTATCATATCTTTCATGAAATTGTTTCTCAGAAAAATTATTTTTCTTTTTCGATTTCCGTTGCTTCCTATTCCAATCTTTAGCTTCATCTGCTATGCGATCTGCATAACAGTCATCACAATCACATATGGGTTAGTCTAATTCTTATATGGTTTATAGGCTGGAAACCCGACCAGGTAAAAAATTGAGGTGAGATTTGCTTCACTTTTCTTTCAATTTCTATGGATGTAAGTTCATTTTGTTGTAAGTAGATTTTAGTTTGGTGGTGTGATATTGCTTGGATTTGGTTAATGGAAGAGTTAGGATTCTATAGAAAATTATGAAAAAAATAGATAAAAATAGAAAATGAGTAGAATGAGATTTGAGGATGATACATATGATGAAATTTGATGAAAATAATTTTTGAGAATTTTTCACAATTAAGACCAAATTTTTAGATGGAAAATTTGATGAAATTAAGGCTTAATTTATTAAATTTGGAGTTGTTTGGCATATTTGGGGCTAAAAAGTAATTTTTAGAGTGGAATAAATATTTAATACCATTTTTAGTGAATTTTTGGATTATTGGAGGAATTATTAAAAATTTTATTGAATATTATTGAATATTTTTTTGAAGAAATTGGTAATGAAAAATGGAAGAAAATGACTTAAAGTAATCACAAAAATTTATTTGAAATTTTTAGAATATTTATTGAATTAATGGAAATTTTTATGTTGCAAAAGGATTTTTAGAGAAAAATAGAATTTATGGTGATAAATGAAAATAAGTTGAGAAAGATAATAATGGCAAAAGAAAAATAGAAAAATTTAAATAAAATAAAATAAATATTATTGAAAAATTATTGGTCGCACCAAAATATATGTCGAGCGACCGAAAAGATAAATTACATGTTAAATGCACGTAGTGTGATTTGATACTGATAGGAATATCAACAAATATGTGAGTTAAAGATTTATTGATCGATTAAATTATATTGGAAGTATCATTATTTTTAGCACAGGAATTTACTGAAATTTTGTTTATTAATAGGCGCAACTTCTGAATAGGTACCGAGACTGAACAAGAGGGAAGGAAACTGGTAGATTCTGGTAATGTTGAAAACAAAATATGTTTGTACAAAAACTTTATGCACTTTTTATTTAGTTCAAAATATCCGAGTACGATATTGTTTAATACTGTATTATTTAGCACAGAAAGAACCGAATAATCATACCAAATTGTCTCAAATTTTCAAGACAATATAATACTAATATTTTTCTTTTCAATACAATACGAAGATTTTTCTTTATAGATCTCCAAATTTTCAAGTCAATTTTTCAATTCCTAAATTGAATCAGACTGTGTACACTGTTAATAAACACAACATTGAAAGAAAAAAAAATAAGTATGATAAAATTTATTTGCAAACTAAGTTTTTGGAAAATAATATGAAAAATATTTATATAAAATCAAATTGGTTAGAGCATCATTGGTAATTTGTGATTGATTAAATATGAAATTAAATAAATTTCTAATGCTAGAAAATAATGAAGTAGTATGTTATAAAGTTAAATAAAGTTCATAGAAAAATTGCGATCGATGCAAGAATTTATTATAGTTGGCCATTAAATGATATATATTAATTTTGATATGAAATTGTTTTATATAAGTATTTGATAAATTTAATGTTTCTATATTATAATATTATTTACTTATGGCATAAATTAAATGTTATGGCCTATTTTAAATGAAAGAATTTGGAAACAACATTTTTTATATGCTTTTTGCAAAATAAAATAATTGTAACATTTTAAGTGGTATAAGAAATAAAAAATGAATATTTGTTGTAAAAATATTTTGACGAAAGAAAAAAGATGTTGTGTCCTGATGTCCAATAGAAAATAAATATTTGAAAATTACTTGAAAAAATATAAGTTGAGAATTGATGGTGTTGAGCCCATGTATTAGCTTAAACTACGGACTGAGAATTTGTTGGCATGCCAATAGGGTAGAAACTACATGACATGTGGTTATTTTGGTCATGAGAGATATTGTATGACTCATGTGGTTATTTTGAACCATACATATTATTTATTTACCGATTTTGTAGTTATCTTGGATCGATGCTGGTTCTATGGTTATCTTGAATCAGATAATGCTATTTGGAATCATGTAGTTATCTTGGATCGATACTGATTCTGTGGTTGTCTTGGATCAGATAATACTATTTGAAATCATGTAGTTATCTTTAAATATGATCATGTGGTTATCTTGGATCCTGAGTTTTTCGTCATTTAACAGTATTCCTTATATCCCTATGGGTAGGTTTATGGTATTTTAATATATGAGAGTGAGAAAATATTACTGGATAATGAAATGATATAATACAAAGGTAATGATTAATAGTTGATGCAAAAAGAGATCAATTTTGGGCACTATTTTTTAGAAGAGCAAAATTTATGTGAACTGTTAATAAATATAGACAAAAGTCATATAAATAAGTAAAATAATAGACATTTATAAATAACTAGTGAGACAATTAAATTCACTTAAAACTTAAAAATATTGTAAGAAATTATTGGTTAATCAGTGTATAGATAAATTTTTATGATTACCTTAAATTTCAGATAGTAAATGATATTGTTATTGTTTTAAGTAAAAAAAAAAATTATATATGATAAACTTATTTAATTTTAAATGGTTATTAGTGTAACGTTTTACACCATTGATTTGATAAACTTAGTGTGAGAGTATTTTTTTTCACGCAAGTATTAGAGTCGGAAACAACAATAGAGTTTAGAATCATGAAATGATTGATCCAGATGTCTCACCAAAAGAGAATTATGGAAGTCATATCATGCAAGTAAATAACATTGTTATTGTATTTTAAAAGAATTTAAATTTTTGGTTTGGAACCTATTATAAATAGTTTTAAAATATTGTGATTTTATAAATAAATTTTATGCATATATATTTATTTGCTTTTATATTGTATGCTTAGATTAGTTTAAGTTAGTCAATAAGTCCTGTACAGACACCATAAATAGTGAATTGTTGTCATAATCTCTATACCTAACAGGATTACTGTTAGATAGAATGGGTTTTACACTTTGAATGCATTTATGAGGTTTACAAATCTATCAGTTGCATCTGAGATGCTTTCTTTAGGCTTCATTCGAAAGGTTTCATAATCATTCATCACCATATGAAGCCTTAAATCTCTCACTTCTTCAATTCCTTCACAAGTAATCTCCAATTTGTCCCATATTTGCTTTGTTGTGTCACATCCAGAAACTCGATTGAATTCATTAGTATCCAGTCCATAAAATAGATAATTCATGGCCTTGGAGTTGGCTTTCGTTGCTAGCTTTTCTTCATTTGTCATCTCTTTGATATACTTTTGAGCTTCATTTTTGACATAACTTATATTGAATTTACAAATTTTATCATAGGGTTCTTCTTTGTTGTACATACACCTCACTTCTTGAATATTGTCACATATTTACTATTTTGCACTTGCAAATCTGAAAAAGACAAAATAAAAAAATAAATTCTAAAATATAATCCATGGTTTTATAATCATCAAAATTTTGGGATACAATACATGTAGCCTTTGAGCCAACACTATATACTTGATTTTCTTATCCTTATTTCTGTTTACACTGCCCAATACTCTAGACCCAAACTATCTAGTTGCGGATTGTGAAATACGAGTGCTCTTACCCCGAGCTTAAGTCACTCTGCTCACTGTCTGTATAAGTGCTCAACTGAGCTTATCAAGTCAAGAGTATTCTCACCCGAGCTTAAACCACTTTGACTAAGAAAAATAAAATAGTTGCATGCATATAGGATTAATAGCATTCTTATTTGAGCTTAAGTCACTTTGTCCTTTATTTTATTATGCTCAACCAAGCTTCTCAATTAGAAGAACTCTCATTTGAGCTTAAGCCACCCTGATGGAGTTAATAAACATATTTTATGATACTGTAACCTTCTCAATAATATGTAATTTATCATATGCTAGTCCTTATATAGAGAATGGGCATTAATAGTTATAATCTAATTATCCATATCATTTCATAATCCATTTCATGTTTTCCAAGTGTTATCCACATAATACATCTCAATTGAAAACATAGAAAGCATTTCCTTATTCATATTCATATAATCATACTATATACCCTATTATCATGCAAGGTGCATGTGCATACCAATTCCATATCAAATCATAATAAAAATCAGCTTATAAAACTGTATCAAGATTTTATGGGCGTGAATGTTCATTCATAGCTGTGAAGACCCATGTCTCAAGCCATGAACCTGGTCATGAAGCATTATGTCTATTTGTGAAGCATTGTTTACAGGCATGAATATCATGTCACCAACATGAATATGCATTCTGTAGCATTTTCAGCGCCAAAACAAAGCAATTAAGCACACCACATGCACGCTTTAAGGTTAACTAATGTTAGTCACTCCTATCAATATTTTTCAACATACTACATCATTTCACAAGCTATAAACCTATATACTACATTATTTAATCAATCAAACTAGATTTCATGCCTTAATTATCAACCTTAACATCAATAAGCTTCAATTATCATTTTTCTTTGTGCATACTAGATTTAATAAGTCACATAATCTTATTTCCATTTGCTACTATACTAGGTCATACCAAATTATATTCAATTACATAAATTATCATGCAACATGCCAAATTTGTGAATTCAAATTCATATATGTACAAACCTGAATTGAGTCCTCAAAATTCAACCTCTCTAACGTGCATAATCCCTCTAGTGGGTTTTCCCACCTTCGTTTTTATCTTTTAATTCAATATCAGAACCTTATTACCATTTATTTCAGTCATAATTCATTATTCATACCATAAACATATCAAACCCTAACTTAATCTATCAATAAGGATCTTTAATTACTATTTCCTACATAGAATCGAATTAAACTTGTAAAGAGGCTAAAGAAAATGTGATTCCTTACCAAAACTTAAAGAATATATGCTAGTTGGGATTCAAAACAGAATTCCTTCTTCTCCCCAATTATGTCCTCAATGGAATGGTATAAACCTTGATTCTAATAATTTAATCTTGTTAATGGTGTGAATTTTATGTATAAATATTAAGAATTGAAGGGAAACTATTTTTGATGTTGACGTATTTAGTGGCTAGGGTCTAGGGTGGAAAAATCGCGTATGGAAATAAAAAAATAAAACTATCAAATTTAGACTGCAGAACTTTATGGGTATGACCGCACCTTTCACAGCCGAAAAGCTGTAAAACTTCAAAAAATTCATTCCGCAATAGTCACGGCTATAAGACTTCTAGTCACGGGTCCTTATGAAACCTCACTTTCTCATGTCTTTTTAAATATTTTCTTTCCAAAATCCATAATCTCTTAAATATTAATTATATACTCTTAATACATGTTATTTCTAAAACCTAACTAGCAGGTGTTACATTCTAAACAACTAGATAGGAGTTTAAATTTTAAATTGTGTATATATTGTAACAACATCTGTAGCATAAAATGGTTAACTCAAGTTATTGACGTGAGATTGGGAAACTAATATGGTTTGACCTAAAATCTCTAAACTATCTTGTAACAAATCAAACCATGTGACTAAAATGGTTAACCTAAATTATTGCTAGTAGTTAGAGTATAAACTTATAAATATTTTTCTGATTTCTCATTTTTTTCTGATGTGAGATTGAAAAGCTAGATAATTAGGATCTAATTAATTCTTAAACAACTGTATAGGAGTTTAAATATTTAATTTTGTATATATTGTAACAACACATGTCCAACTGTTATGTAGCCTAAAATGATTAACTCAGGTTATTGATGTGGGATTAGGAAGCTAATACGGCTAGCATCTCCCTAAATTTAAGTTCTTATATATGACCTAAAATCTCTAGACTATTATGCAACAATATGCAAATGATTAAATCACACCGTCTAAAATAATTAACACATATTATTGCTAGTAATTAGTGCATAGACTTATAGACATTTTTTTTCATTTATTTCCGAAGTGGAATTAGGAAGTTAACTTATCAAGTTAGCACATCTCCAGATTTAAGTTCTTACATTTATTTCTTTCCAATGTAAAATTAGGAAGCTACCATATTAAACTAGCACATCTTCAAATTTAAATTTTTACATTCGGTGCACAATTTCTTCCGTATTTTGTTTGTGGAATTTGCTTGAAATGTTATGTATGTAATAAGATAACCACTCATGAAATTAAATGATTAGTTTAGTTATAAATATTATTTATGCTGAATTGTATAGGCTACTTAATTACTGGTCAATAAGCCCGCAACACCACCCCCTCCACCCCCAAAAAAAAAATGAAAAAGAAAACAGAAAAAAGAAAAGAAAATATCATTTTTGAATCTAGGAAAACAAATTTGGTGTTAAAAAGTCTCCTGCCGCATCATCTACAGGATATTCATTGTTTATGAATTATAGGTCAAGTAAAGGCACAGCTTCCTATTATTTGAGGGTTGAAAGACAATTTGTGATCAGTATATAATTAATGCGACTTATGAAAAACAAAAAAATATAAGAATCAATTTGCTTTCAAATTCTTTTGATAATCAATTTAAATTAAAGTTAATTTTTAAACTTAATTAGTATATAGTAATTTTTATTTAAATCCATTTTATAGCATTTGCATTCTAAAAATATTTTTTAAAAGAACTTAAACTTGTTATTAATTAATTATTATAAATCTTTTATAAGAAAGATTATCATAATTTTACCAATGAATTATGCAATAATAAAATAAAATTTTCAAGAATGAAATTAAAAGGAAAAAAAAAGAAGATTGCAGATCAAAAATTATATATTAATTAAATTTAAAAATCAAATTTGAAACAAATTGATTATCACAATAAAATTTGAGAGGCAAATTGATTGACAAATGATGGTTTTGGATATTGTTTTGTTAGGGATGGGATACATGGTGAATCCAAGTGAAATAATCCACTTTCTGAAGGATTTCCATTAAGCAGAGTCGGTCCACAGTGACCCATTGGAATTTTCATTCCGTCATTGTTGTCAAAATGAATGCATATCGATCAAATTTTTCTTCATTGTCTATGTCATGGGGGCTAAAAAGCAAGTATTAACGAGCATTTATATAACGAAATATTTTTCATTTTTGTAACTACTATAGTATGAAATGGGACTTAATATTTATTAAATTATTGAATCAATTCATTTTTAAATCTAAAAATCATTATTTTTTAAATTTCCAAAGAGGCATAACATGAGAATTAATTAGAATCTGCTCAATATTCAAAATGACCTAATTTAAAAGTGGCTTTTATTTATTTATTTTTGGCATAGTAGATAAGGCAGTCTTGAAAATTTTTCTTTTCTTCTCTTGCCAACTGTAACATTATTTATTAGCTTTAATTTTTATTAATCCCCATTGATTACAGTAAGATATGTATTAGACGTACTGTTAATCAACCATTTTAAAGAAATAAATACGGAAAAAAAATATGAGTTTTGAGTCGTACATATATATATATATATATATATATATATATATATATATATATATAAAGGGCATTCCAATGTCAACATTAAGAATATAAGCAAAGGTATAAATTTTTCATTCCATACAGAACTGCTGGAAACATAATTATTTATAGCAGCATATTGTTTGACCAATTTGTAATATATTGCGGCTGTGGATCCCAATCACATTCACAGGTTGTGACAAATTCTCAATGTTGTACGCAGTTCATGTCTGCAAGTAACCCTATAGTATCTTTAAGAACTCACATGATGCAATAAAAACTTCAGAATTATTTGCAAGAGGGTGAAATTTTCCAAATCATATTAAAACTGTCACTTAGAATTATGATTATTGCAGAGATAACACAATCATAATGAAGAAAAAAGGTTGAAGAAAATGGAGAAAAAAACTTAAAAAATAAATACCATCATTATATGATTATAATAATTGAAGTTTTCAAAGTTGATGATCTAAAAAAAAAAAAAAACAAACCGCAATTTTTGACATGGCAAGTTGGCAACCCACACGTTCCATGATAAAATTAAAAAAAAAAAAGTCTGCATTAGTTTACAAGAAGAAACTTTTGAGACCAAGAGAATGTTCAGCATACATATTCCCGCCATAACTGCATTTTCAGCTGTTCAATTCCGCTTCACGCTAGATGTTCTACTGGTAGAAGTTTAGAGTCCTGAGTGGAGGCTTCTACTGATCTTACAAAATATTTCACTTTTAACAACTTCAGTCTCTTACCGAATGACTCAAAAATATAATTTACTTGTGCAATCACTTGCATTCCAATGGCGTCAAAGTGATCTGTTTGGGTTAGGAGCAGACAAAGGTGATTAAAGCTTTGACACTTTTCAACAGCAAATTTTGACGTCTTTTCTTTTGGAAGTAATTGGTGGATGGCACAAAAAGGAATAGAAATACATGAAATAAATGGAGCTTACAATTTCGACCAAAGAATAAATATAGTAGCAAAAATTAATATACAGCATTGCATAAATTTGATGCATAATGGATGTGAACACCCACCCCAAACCCCCCCCACCCCCCCCCACCCCCCCCCACATTAGATAGTTCCTCAACTGAACCGAGAAAGGAGAACCTAATTATATGGCAGCAAAAACTCTTCAAAGTGGCCAGTAAAATCATGGAGGACCTCGCAGTATCAAGTTAATTAAAGGCGGGGAATAGGGCTAAAGCATATACAGAAGTTATCAGGTTGAATAAAGGCTGAACCTGGTCTTTTGTCATGCAAATCAGAAGCTTCTACACTGTTAGTTGCCAGTAAGTATTACATTCGGATTCTGATACCAGGAATGCCCTTCAAACCCATTTTTATTGCTGTTTTCCTGAACAGAGGAGGAGGCCTTTGCAAACCTATTGAGACACAAAATTTGTTGGCCAGCTCAACAAGCGTGGTTTTATCCCTGCCGATTTCCCTGACTGAGTTATAATAACCAAGCCAAGCATGATATGCTGCTTCTTTGACACTACTATCAATCTTCGACATAGAATCCTCCACCTGAGAACATAATTAGTCTCAAAAAGTCAAGCTTTAGATACAAGCACAAATGAGACCCCCCTAGCATGTAGATGCAAGAACTTTAAAATATAGTAGCATGCAATTGCAGTTTATGAATTTTTACTAAAAAATAACATGTTTAGGTAAATGCCAATATCAAGAAGGTAACTACCAATTATCCGGGGGTGGAGAAGGAGGGGGCGAGGGGGCCTAGGGGGAGGGAGGAGTAACTATTCACATTCAACAGAAGAAATACAGGATATGCTGTATCCATCGACAGGGGGAGCCCATCCAATGAAATCATCCTATAAAGTTTCAATGCCACAGTGCAGAATCGACTCCTAAAACAATGTCACAAAAAATGTAGGTGCCCTAATTGAACTTCTGCTGCTTTAATTCATTTCCAAAATCCATAAACTAAACATTTGACTTGAATTGAGTATTACATATCTGCACAAATGGAACTAAATCAAGTTAGAATTGGACCTTAAGTTTAGTTTCTGGATCTATATTAGGCAGAGAGAGTTTATCAAGAGGCAGATCTTGTAATTCATCCAGGAAATATTCTTCCCATGGTGCAATCAATAAGATCCCTTCTCCATCTTTGCCTTCACGCCCTGTTCTTCCAACACGATGTATATATTGCTCCCGGTCAGTGGGGATACCAACCTATTATATGCATAACAAACACATTATTTCACAACAATCCTAAATGACGTATTCATGGTAAACTACAGAAAATTACAAGTTTCTCACACAGATCAACTATTTTTTTTACTCTATTCCACATCATGCTAATACAACAATCTTTCAGAAATAACCTGGTAAACTGCCTTTAGACATCACGCAAGTCCAGGCATTACATTCACTCATTTTAATAATTATGACCAGAAACAATAATAGGTGTTTGTACAACTCATATAACTGAATGGGGAAAAAATTGAGCCAATTGAGCTCCACTTGTGAAAGAATCTGGTGGAGGTCCATTTTTATCACTCTTGTAAATGTGTGTGGTTGTACTAACACAAAATTTTGTTCACCATGCTAATGTCATATCACATAAGATCTCAAACACTTGGATCATGAATAAATCTTCTCAAGCTTGATCAGTACCTGGATGACCAAAGTAACATCAGGATAATTCATTCCACGAGCTGAAACATCAGATGTGACAAGAATTGATCGTTTGGATTCCTTGAACTCATCAGAAACACGAGTTCGATATAATTGAGGCTTTCTAGAGTGCATCTCCCTAACATTCATTTTTATTTCCCGGAGAAGCATGTACATTAGAGATGTTACCATCCCGGTTGTACAGAAAACAATGACCTGAGTGCAAGTTAAATGTCAAAGCCTCAAGCACATCTGAATGAAACAGTATCCAGAAGCAACAGAATTTACCTTGTAATCAGGTGTTTGTAGGATATGCTCTTTCAAAATATGATGCACTACATGAAAATGCAATTCATGTGGAACAACCAGGAAAGACTGCTTAATCTGCATGTAGAAAGGGGGCATAAGATTTGCAAATCAGGACATTAGAGTGAGTGATTTGCTCATGACTTCATAATTGCAAATTTATTATACCAGCAAGAACAGTTTGCTGGATACCTTGGCAGGAGTTTCTACACAACCCAGGCCCACTGTATCAATGAAATCATGCTCTCTTTTCAATACAAGCTGAGATATTCGGCGAACCTGCATACGCATGATTCAACACCATCTAATTAGAATAAAGTCAATGAACGTAAAGGAAAAGAAACTGTTTCTCAGATTCTGAACCCCCAACAAAGAGATCAAGGAAACTGAACCTCTTTTGGAATTGCCGCTGAGAACATCAAGGATTGCCGCCGCCGAGGCAAACAATCTACAATTTTTTCCACATCCTTCCGAAAACCCAGGTCCAACAAATGGTCAGCTTCATCAAGAATAAGCATCTTCAATCCCATCAAATGCACAGATAAACCACCTTTGTTCTCTATATGATCCAGCAGCCGACCAGGAGTTGCAACAATTATCTAGGAAATGGTAAAAGGAAATGACATCAGCTTTCTATCAGTTAAACACACAAAAAGAATAATCAATCATTTCCTTTCCATATCCTCATTATCATACTTCACAAAATGAGTCTTAAGTTTAACAGAATATAACTTATGGGCAAACCTGGCAAGGATCTGATTCTAGACGTTTCTGATCATCCTTGAAACGCGTACCTCCAACTAGTGTTTGCACGCCTATGCCATCATGGTACTTCAGCAGAGCATTTGCTTCTGCAGCTAACTGACTTGCCAATTCTCTTGTGGGGCAGAGAATCAGAACATATATTGGAGACACCTGTGGATTTTCATTGCTACCTTTTGCCTTCAAAACTGCTTCAATTGCAGGAAGCTGTTTGTGTTTAGTAGCAGAAAGAAGAAATACCCTAAAATGTCAGAGATTAATTCATGAAAATGCCAAGGAAGTTGCAAAGTACCAAAAAAGCTGCAGTTTTGCCAGTGCCAGTTTTGGCTTTAACCAAAGCATCCTTGCCTGCTCCAACATGAAAAAAAATTATAATTCATAAATTTACTTGATTGAGCAAAAAGGATATTATTCTAAGAAATTCAAATGAAAACATCAGATCCAGAAATTTGCAATTGTTATGTCCAAGAACAAACATTCAACCATCATATATATCACTCAAAAAAAAAAATTCAGATCACATCTAACTATAATGTAACTTTAATGACCATGATGTCTTGGTTCATTATCATACAATTTTCAAGCATTAAACTTGTAAGTTGATTCCCATAACAGAGAATATTCAAAATAGAAAAAGGTATAAGCTGCACTCCGACTTATGTACTAATTTACTAAAATATTATGGATAATAGGCAAGATTGGAGACAAACCATTAACAATGACCTATGAAGCACGGACACTCCAACTATATAGCGTGTCACGTTTCTGACACCGACACTCGCCGAACACCAACACAAAACGTCTTGGTTAAAAATTAGAAACATATTTTGTAATTTTGTAATTCATATTTTCTAGCATTAAACATATTTTAGTTAAAAACGTCTTGGTTAACTATTTTGTAATTTTCTAAAAATTAGAAACATATTTTTTTAAGTTAAAAACATATTTTTCCCTTTCAAAAAATCTAAAACACATATGTGACACAAATCATTGCTCAATATATTTAATTATATGTAATTTTTGTTTAATTTTATATAAAAATAATAACTTATCTCTTGAATTTATTTATTTATAGATTTACTCATATATTATTAATATTTACACGTTTTTCCGAGTATCCGTGTCTTATAATTTTTCATAAATGTTGTTTCCCCATGTCCGTGTATGTATCCGTATCCGTGCTATATAGACCATGACTAACATACCTTCTAGGGAAACAGACAAAGTAGCCTCCTGCACCCTGGTCATTTGAACATAGCCAGCTGCTGTAAGTGCCTTCACAGTCAATGGAGATATACCACATTCATCAAATCTGGATAGACAAGACAAAAAATCAGCTATTACCAGATAGAATCACCAAATATTTGTAATACATGTAGTTGAGATGCCCATTTTGTCCCAGTTCTAATCAACTAAAAGACTCCAGAACACGCTCAAAATTTCTTTCATTTCACAATTCCTCTTCATAGGAAGGGATATTAAGTCAACTTTCATACACTTTTACACTGAGGAAAAAGGAAAATTTTACCTTTTATGGCTGAGAATCGATTCCTCCTCAACTGTATCGCTCTTTACTTCTCCATTTTTTGCCAATCTTTTCTTACCAAGTTCATGCCTAATCAACTCCACCTCCTTCGCAAAATCCCTCTCCTCCTCAAGCTCCTTCAGCGGCACTCTCCTCGTTATCTTCATATCATACTTCCCCAAAGCAGCTTTACTCCCTATCTCTCTCACACTTTTCCCCCGCCTTTCCCAATTGTCGCCTGATTCAAACCCATAATCTTCATCCTCATCGCTCGAAGAACTCTCATTTCTCCTAAACCTCCTCAGTTTCTGTGGGGGAAAGCTCCTGTTCTTAGAATACTTGCTCGCATTTCCATGCTTATTAGCCATGTCAGTTGTAAAATGCTTCACCGAATTATTTCTGGAACCATTATCCAAACCATCATCACTTAAAGAACTCTCATTCTTCTTAAATTTGGTCTCTTTCTGCACGAAACTACGGGAAAAGGGCTTCACCGCGTCACTTTCATTACCAAAATATGAGCTTCTCTGCACCGAATAATCCCTTGATTTTGTGTAATTATAACCATTACTCAAATTTTCACCATTCGGCGCTTCTGATATCAATTTCCTCAAATCAATCGGCGAATTGATTGACCAAGGCCGCTGATTTGACCGAATTGGTCCTGGCCTTTCATTTGATTTGGGTAGTGGAGATTTCAATGGACCATCATTTTCATTCCAAATGTCCTCAGCTCCTTCTTTCATGAAACGATCAGCGAGAGCTTTGATGTGATCCTTGGGGCTCATGGGGCTGTAAGGGGCAGTGTCCGTATCAGGGTTGGAATCCGGGTCAGCGAGTTTGGCTCGGATTTGGGAGCGAACTCTGGCTTGGTAGAGTTGCTTCTCTTGATCGAGGAGTCGTTTCTCTTTCTCTCTGGCTCTTTTCTCGTGGAGGCGTTTCCACTGCCACTTGTTCAGGCCGCCGGGGAATGTCCGCGGGCCCCCACCCATTAGCCGGATGAACGTTCGATTCAGGAGAGGGTCCGAGAGAGTTCTAGAACGTCGAAACAGGATTGACGGGTACATGATTAGTCTCCGCCTGAGAAGAAAATAGGCGATTATCAGACTTTAGGGTTTAAGAAAAGACAGTGTCGGCCGCAAGCAAAGTGGCGTTTATCATTGAACCCTTTCTTTGGTTGTAAGGGAATTTCATTTAGTTTAACGAGGAAATGAGAAACTTTAACATGTTTTTTATTCATTTCAAAATAAAATAAAATTCATCGCATTTGCATACTTGAAGGACAAAATTTAATTATGTTTTCATTATTTTATTTTTATTAAAAATTTTATGTCATTATATGTGATAGAATATAAATGATATAGAAATAAATTGAAACATATAATGTTCCTTCTTTTTCATTTTTTTTTTCTCTCCTCTTATAGAATCCCAACAAAAGAAAATAAGGCTATATTTGGACAGATTTTGAATAAATGAATTAAAAAAATTCATGGATTTATAGCAAATTAATTATTTGGCTATTTAAAAAAGTCAAAATATATAGATTTTGAAAAATTTCTCAACCATCAAAATTTTTTATTTTTGAATTATTTAATTTCTCACCTTCTAAACGAGAAAAGACCAAATTCCATAATTTTTTTATCCACAATGGATTATTGTCATATTTTTTATTTCAAAATTGTCCTTAATAAATTAACAGTATTCCAAAATTATCCTTAAGTTTAGAAACATAACAAAAACCATTTGTCTTTTTTTTTCGTTTTATTTTCACTTATTTTGTTTATATTAGTTTGAATATCAATTAGAAAAATATTAATGAGTTCTTTGGAAAAAAAATATTAATTGATTAATTTATTCATAAATATAATATAGATAATGTTGATATAGAATTTTGAGCAAAAAAATTGTAACTATTTCAAATGATAATAATAATAATTTCATCAATTGCATTTTTTAGAAATTTTACTCTAAATTATATTATTTTACAATTAAATATAAACATGATAAAAAAACTAGAAAATATTTAATTAATGATAAATTATCAATATTTAGTAAATGATAAAATTAAAAATTAATTGTTAAATTCTTGGATTGTGATTATTGAACCAAACATGAATATGAAAGAAATTACTTCATTAATCTATGAATTTTATATTCAAATCAAACGATAGAATTCTTATAATTCATAGACTTCACAATTCATTGATTTAAAATCCATAAATTTTATGAAATCAATGAATTTTAAAATCCTTCAACCCAAACGAGACCTAAATTAATTTTTTTCCTTTTATTTTTCAATCATTTTCATTGATGCAAACAAAGGGTGACATATTTATAAGGAAAATATTACAATATGTTGTGGTATAAACAAAGGTGCTTTTGTACCTCCATTAATGTCAACCGGCAAGATATTATTGTTGCTAGTTCAGGTTTTAAACATACCGAAAAGTTGGGGTGTTATCTTGGAGTCCCAGAGATACACGGTAGAACAGGTAGGAAGTATTTCAGTTATCTTAAGAAAAAAGTGAAAAAGAGACTCAACAATTGGAAAGTCAAAACCCTCCCATTGGCTGGTGGTGTGAATATGATTAATTTGGCTATAACAGTTATCTCTTTTTATGTAATGCAAACGGCTTTGATCCCAAAGTCGGTGATTGGCAAAAGTGTAGAAACTTTATATGGTGGGGATCATATGCCTCTAGTAAATCTATTCATCTTGTTAGTTGGGAGAAAGTTTGTGAACCAAAAGAGAAAGAAGGGCTGAGAGTGAAAAACCTTAAGGTCTTAAATTAAGCTTACCTTGCTAAATTAATATGGTAGTTTATGAATGAGCTGAAAGCACTGTGGGTTCAGGTTATAAAAAATAAATATTGCAAAAGCAACTTCTATTATTTTTTATCGGTTTTGAAGCCGCAAAATTCTTATATCTGGTGAGGCATGTTGAATTGTTGGTAGTTTATTCAAGAGAACTTCACTTGGATGATTAGTAATGGGGAAAAAGCCTTTTTTTTTTTGACATCTAGGTGGGCAGAACAACCTTGATTAATCATGCTACTTGAGCTATCCCTTATATTTTAAGTGACTAGGTGGTGAAGGATGCAGTTATCAATGATTTTTGGAAAAATGAGTTTCTTAAAGATTTCTTTCCTTCAAATATAATTAATCAATTAGCTATGTGATGTATTCTCCATAACAATATGGGTAACGATTATTTGGTTTGGGATTTGTCTTCCGATGGTGTTTTCTCAGCATATAATTGTTTGTCATGGAAGGGAATTTGGAGAATGCTGATTTATGGAACCTTGCGTGGCATTGGCAAGGTCCCTAATGCATCAAAAGCTTTTTATGGTTGTATGCCTATGGTAGAATTCTCACCAATATTGAGGGATGTCGTCAACATCTTAGCTCGAACAATATTTGCTTTATTTGTCATGCAGATGTGGAGTTTATTATGCATGTGTTGTCAAATTGCATTGTGGCGTGAGTTGTTTGGTGCAAAATCATTTCACCGCCAAATCATAATGCATTTTTTGACCTAAACTTAAAGGATTAGTTCACAGTTAATCTAAAAAATTATTTCAATAGTCATGTCGAGGTGGAGTGGTGTACTTTGTTTAGGTTTACTTGTTGACATTTATAGAGGTATAGAAATGAGTCTGTTTTTGTTCAAAAGAGGATGTCAGGTAGTCTCAAGGTCGAAATCATTTTGTATTCAGTGAATGCGAGTATCATGGC
The DNA here is from genome assembly GCA_023653625.1 of Triadica sebifera. Classification (NCBI taxonomy): domain Eukaryota; kingdom Viridiplantae; phylum Streptophyta; class Magnoliopsida; order Malpighiales; family Euphorbiaceae; genus Triadica; species Triadica sebifera. The sequence goes on along the minus strand of CM042910.1, from coordinate 17,221,679 downwards.
CTTTTGAACTTCTAATAAAAATGGTGAAACCACTAGACAAATAGTAGAGAGATTGATTTGTTGGACAACCCCGCCTACTAGGTATATTTCGCTCAACACTGATGGAGCTCTTCATAAAAGTGTTCTTGAGACCACAGCAAGAGGCAACTTTCGTGATGAGAATGGTAGCTGGGTTAGGGGGGTTTTCTATAAAGCTCAATTGGTGCTATGCTTTTAGAACAAAATTGTGTGGCCTTTACAAGGGTTTGTCTTATGTCTAGTCCAAGGGGTGGAGAAAAGTCATATTACGAATGGATAATAAGAGCGTGGTAGGGATTTTTTTCTTCTGGTTTTGGCTTTTCAAATCTAAATGGAGATCTAATTGCCCATATTCATGTTATTCTTCAATAGGAGTGGGAGGTTAAAATGCATATTTATCGAGAAGCAAACAAGTTAGCAGATTTTCTAGGTAACTTTACTTATGATCAAGAGGATCGGCTGATTTGACATGATAATCCTCCTCTGGGGTTTGGTTTGATTCTCTTTAGTGATATTATTGGAATTGCTTTATTCAAAAGAGTGATGGCTTAGTGTTTTTTGTTTTTGTTTTTGTTCCCTTTCATTTAAAAAATAATAATAAAGTAAAGAAACACATTTGTCACATACTTCTACAATACTAAATGCCACGACATACCATATTTGTTTCTCCTTTGAAAAGATTGATACCTTTAAACTATCAATAAATATTAGATGAAAACTCTTTTATCCAATTTTTGAAACAACACCACATAGTATACTAGACACTGAAAAAGTATTACATGATAGTCATCAAGATGACAATGTTGATTTGGCACCTTTATATCATTGCATGAAGTAGCACAAAAATATATGCCCAAAAACTACCACAATAACTTAGCTATAACTATTAGTTACAACTGTATATACTCTGAACATAAAGTTGCAAGTGCATATTTGGAAACGTGTATTATTAGGCTCTTATATCCATATTAATGTAATAAAGTGACCAATAGTTAGAAAGAAGAATACTATTTATTAGCATAACAGAAATTGAGGAAGAGTATGTACAATGACTGAATAATTATTGGTTTATGCTTTACTTATATTTCAAAATTTTAAATTTATGCAATTCCTACACTTACTTTCTCTAGATTCCTCATCACCAATTATTCATGCATTTCTTGGCCCGCTGATACCCTTTTTTCAATTGTAAGAAGATAAACAGTCAAACATATATAAGTTAATAAACCCAACATTGATACACAAAATGATGGATAGCATAATCTTTGACTCTATCCAAATTTTGATTAAAGTCATAAATATCATATGATATCCCTTATAAGGGTCTGGTATTGTTGTTTCATTTTGCTTCTAATTTTAAAAGCGTTATAGCAAAAACACATTTTCTATTTAATAAACCAAATTATAAATTGTAGTGAGACAAAAAAAAAATAGTCTTATGTATTTGGTTAAAAACTACTGTTAAAAGTATTTTTAAGTGTAAATGACAAAAATGGACATATATTAAAAATATAATTATTTGTTACTATTTTTATATTAAAAAATAACATTTGACTATAGTAAATTTAATATTGAGTCTAATAAATGTTAATTTTATACCAATTTATTTTTTTCTTTGAAAATTTTCTTATAAATAGTAAAGAGAATAAAAATAAATTTACTTTAAATAAAAACTATGAAATTTAAAATATAATATTAGAATAATTATCATTACATTATACAATAATATAAGACTTAATAAGACTTAAGCTATTTTCCTAAAATTAATTCCTAAGCCCAAATTTGTTCAATCTGATTGAATATATTCACTGGTAAATAAATTGTCTTATATGCTAATTTTTATATAAAATGAAAGTTAAAGTTGCATTATAACAAGACTTTCAACCACTTATTTTTTAACATTTTTGTCAGGGACTGACAACAAATGATGCCTTTATAAATGATCAATTATCAATATTTATGTGTCATATATTAATTAAATCATTAATATAAATGATCATTTCTGCAGGTCAATCATTTAGCTACTTCGTCATAAAAAATGTCACTAAAGTTTAGTTTTCCACACAAACCATTGATGACAATTCTATAAAATCAAAGTAATTGTAGACTTATTCATAAGAAATTTTTTATAAATCTATATGATTTATTTCATAATATAGTTAATGGAGGTTTAAGTTTTCGATGTCACCAACTTAGCTAAGAAGAGATGTTTCACCCATGAATAATGAAATTCTACTTTGGATCATAGGATAGTCTTTTGAAGGTATTTTTAGAATTGCGGGTATTGGCTTGTTGTAGCTATCTACCAAAAGTATTATCATGCTAGCTACCTGATAATCAAAGAAGATCACAAGTTAACTCTTAATAAACAAACAAGTTGAAAACAAAAAATACAAACCATGTGTTTTTTGAAGTCTTCTATAATCATGACAGAGAAACAGAGAGACCGAGAAAACAAGACATTTTTATGGCATTTTATGGCAACATCAAATCAAAATCAAATGGAAGAAGTATGTAAATAGACAATGCAATTTCTTTGTCTACACACCAAGAAAGGGGAATACATTTATCTTATTATCTGCAAATTTATTGTCTTTCTGAACTACTCCATAACATAATATAAGCAATTGAAGATATTAACATGAAAATATACTTGGGCTTAAAAATTTTCATAGAGATAATTGATCCAATAGGGATTACATAAGAATAAAAACTTCATGAGTCCACAAAATTATTCATTTTTCACGCTTAATTCAGGTTTAGTGGAATCAAAACCCATGGTTAATAAGTAAAGATCATAAGTACTGTTCTTGTTTCAGAAACATCATACTCTTTTGCATAACACGATTTCTTCGCAATGCCTCTATTGATATTAATTTCTCTATAAAATATCAATAAGTTGAAAAAATAGAAAAAGTTCAACTAAGTGAAAAAAAACAAATAAATAAACAAATGAATATTATGAATAAAAAAGAAAGTGAAACTAAATAGGCTTATGCACCCCACAATACTCTAAATGCAAACTCAAAAGCATAAAACAATATGCATCAGATGGTTATAAATAGAAGTTCAAACATTTATGCATGATTCAAATAAAGCCTAATGACTGAAAAAAAATATATAACTAGAATTTAAAGCTTTTTATAATTTTGATCAATTCTTTGAATGTTACCAATCAATAGCATAAACTAATTTTTCTATTACAATTATGGCCTCTATCAACGTTCTATCCAATCTAGCATTAGTTATGCATAGTCACACTTAACCATCTAATTTACTAGCCACTTTTTACCGATTCATTGATCTTTAAATGGCTAAAAAAAATTTTCTCTTTCAAATATAACATTTTTTTAATATTAATATGCCTTTTTAAGATGGAGACCGACATCCTTCTACATTTGTAGACTCTACGTGAAGGAATACTTACATTGTCAAGTATTGAATGAAATGCTGATTAAGGCAATAATTATTTTGGAAAATTAAATTTGTGCCTGTAATTGCTAAAATTAAAACTCACCAAAATCATAAATGTTATTGAAATTTTTTGGTCATTACTCCTTCAAATAAAAATTTAGATATGGAACAATTAATATGCTTAAATTATGATTCATGATCTGACTAGAAAAATATTTCATAAAATTCTAACCTCATAGGAATAAGTAAACACCATATGTATGTTCAGCATTTGTGAAGGAAGGTACTTAAGACTTTTGAGATCTGTATAAATATAACATCTTTTTCCCATACAGATAATGTCTCCAGATTTTCAAAGCAAAAACAATAGTAGCTAACTCCAAATCATATGTTGGATAATTAAGCTCGCGAGACTTAAGTTGTCTTGAGGCGTAAGCAGTTACCTTTCCTTCTTGCATAAGAACACAATCTAAACCATTATGACTAGCATGACTATACACAACAAAGTCTTTTTTTTAGTAGGCTGAGTCAAAACTGGTGCTTTAGTTAACATCACCTTAAGTCGATCAAAATTTTTTTGACACCTATCTATCCACTCAAAACGAACCTCTTTTCTCAACAATCTAGTCAAATGAGTCTCCAGAGAAGAAAATCCCTTCACAAACCTCTTATAATATCTGACTTATCTGAGGAAACTTCTCACTTGTCACATTATGATGTGGTTTCCAATTAAGAATAGCCTCAATTTTACTAGGGTCAACCCGAATACCTTCTGCTGAAACTATGTGACATAGAAAATTGACTGCTTCAAGCCAAAACTCACACTTAGATAGCTTTGCATACAACTGCTTCTCCCTCAATGTTTGCTGCACTATTTTGAGATGTTAATTTTGTTCTTCTCGATCTCTAGAGTACATAAGGATGTCATCAATAAATACCACTACAAATCGATCAAGGTATGGTCTAAACACTCAGTTTATCAGGTCTATAAAAGTTGTTGATGCATTCATCAATCCAAAAGGCATAACCAGGAACTCATAATGACCATATCGAGTTCTGAATGTCATCTTAGGTACATCTGACTCCTTGATCTTCAGCTGATGATACCCTGATCAAAGATCTATCTTTGAAAATGCGGCTGCTCCTTTCAATTGATCAAATAAATCATCAATCATGGGCAGTGGGTATTTATTCTTAATAGCCACCCTATTAAGCTTCCTTAATCAATGTAGAGGTCTTCAACTCTTTCAACTCCACTAGTGTCATCCTATATGGTGTAATGGAAATAAGAGTGGTGTCGAGTACCAAATTGATAGCAAATTTGATTTTTCTATCCAGCAATAACCCTAGAAACTCCTTTGGAAATACATCAGGAAACTCACTAATAGTAGGAATATCACCCAACTTCGGACTTGCTTTTTTCATATTAAACACATACGCTAAGTATGTTTCCCATCCCTTACTGATGAGTTTCTGAGCTTTCAACATTGATATCACATTGTTTGGATATCCTCTATTCTCACCCCTCACCACTATCTGATCTTGTTCTGGAATTTTGATGATCATCTGTCTCCTCCCATAATCCACTACCACTCCATAACAAACTAACCAATCCATTCCCAAGATCATATCGAACTCGTGGAATGGTAAGTCTATCATGTCTACTGGGAATTACCTAGCTTGAATTTCAACTGGGCAATCTCTAAACACCTTGCTAACCCTCACGTTGTGCCCTAACAGTTTAGTCACGAGAATCTCAAATTTTAGAGTTTGTGGTTCTAAACCCTTTCGACCTGATGGTGGTGTGCATATGTATGAATGTCTCGACCTTGGATCTATCAATGCATGTATATTAGAACCAAAGAGAAAGAATTTCCCAATTATGACGTCAGGTGCATCCTACTCCTCTCAGCCTCATATAGCATACGCCCTGGCTGAGGCAGCTCTACTATCTTCTGGCCTCTTGACTGTCTCTAATCTAAACTGACTGGCCCCTAATCAGCCTCTTCTACCTTGCCCTTGACCTCAGCTCTGCTTTGTCTAGAAGCCTGCATCTGTATTGGCTCAGTGCTCTATGAGCCTCTACCATACTGTAATAGAGGACAATTTCTTCTCATATGATATTTGGAGCCACAACTCAAGTGTGCTCCTGTCATCTACCAACACTCTTATGGATGAAGACGACCACAATACTAACATTTTGGTAGAGGTAGAGATCTACGTGGTGCTTGGGTTGGTGCACTGGCTGCAGAAGAAATAGATCTAACAGGTTATCCCTGTCTAAAAGAAGAAGGCCTACTGGAACCCTCGACTTGAAATCGACCACTGAAAGATCTAGCTCTCTTGCCACTTAATGGTCCTCCACTCGACTGTGACATGGGTCTCGTTAACCCTCTATCTTATGCTGGTTGTTGTGCGGCTAGAACTCTCTCAATTGTTCTGGTAGATGCTAGCAAACTAGAAAAAATCATCAGGATAGGGCTAAAACATGTAGTTTGATTAGGTCTCTCAGTCCATCTTTAAATCGTTGGTATTTATCAGCTTCCGTGGATACAATGCCACCAACATATTTGCAAAGATGTGTGAATTCTCTTTCATTTTATGTTACTGACATGTCCCCATATTTTAGCATCAAAAACTCTATTTTCTTGTCATTTGTATAAATAGGGGAAATATATTGCTCTTTGAACTTCTCTCGAAAAAACTCCCAAGTCATGGAATTAGGTGCCTCTGAACTCTGTGACTTAGACCACCACCAATCATATACATGATCTTACAATAAGGACACTGCATATTCATATTTCTGCTCATCCATGCAATATAGCTAATCAAAGACTCTCTCTGCCCGTTCCAACTAAAACTCTACCACGGAGGGGTCATCTTCCTATTTACCATAGAAATCGGGTGTCCCTAACTTCCTCAGTCTCTCAAATTGTAACACAGATGGGGTTGGTTGTGATGTTCTTTATAGTAAATTTATCATATTTATCATAAACTTTGTTTGTCTTGTGCCAACAACAAACTACCTCCGTGATAAGCTAGCATCGAATCTAGATGCAGTAGCTCGACAATGACTGGATTGCGATGAAGCCTATTTTTCAGTAGGCTCATTACTTTCGCCTCCTTCGCCCATAATCTGTCATGACTCTGAAGTCATACTCTACTTATATCATAAAAGTAACGACCTCAATCAATAAGCAACAACTTTTATACTTAATTGTGGGTACACACATGTTATAATTATTTTTAAAAACTTTTTTTTTTATATATATATTCCAAAACTGCCCAAACTGGGCTCTGATATTGAACACTATAACATCCCCTCACCCCAGCAATTCATACCCAGATAAGAAAGTGTTATTCTGACTTCATCAGTTAAAATATTATTTCATATATATATATATATATATATAAAGGGTAGTACTTTGTATATATTTATATTTTTCTTTATTAGTTATTAGTTATTATCATAATTTTTATATATTTTTATAGTATAAAAGAAATTATACTAAGGAAACAAAATACATTTTATTTAATAAAATATTATTTACAAAATGTGCAATTATTTTACAAATATTATAAAAGTAACTTCCAAACAAAAGTACAAAAGTTGTGTAACCTACGGTGTCAGAAGTAAGCTGTTTTACTGGGTCGGATCACCATTAGCTTTATCTACTATCTTTGGATTATTCTTCTCTATATCTACGTGAGGAAAACTCCCATGCTAAACTCTAGGCATAGTAGTATGCATAAATAAGGCAATAAACTATACTCATGCAATATGCTTTTATACATATACAAATATAAATTTTTCATATGCAAGCATTACATAATTATCTTATGCAAATAAATTATTCTTTAAATTCATATTTATGAACAACTAATTCATATATAAAATTCTTTATACCAAGTTAACATATTTATGTTTATAACACCTAGGAACCAATAATCAGGATAATGAGGTTGACTATCCAGGCATAATAAAATTGCTACCTGGGCATAATGGTATGTGTATACAAGTGACATCGCCAACATTAACATGAGTGTCATCACCGATATTAATATGAGCATTATCACCGGTATTAAAAGACCCATGATTAGCATGCCAAACTATCTAAAATTATAGTTCTAACTAGGTGTTAAAAGGCTTAATTATTGTCATTAAAATTCATAATTCTTAAATTTACACATTTTATGCATTTAATGGTTCAGTTAATCACAGAATTACTCAATAAAAATATCATTCACATAATATAACAAGGTCCACATTATTTTTCACATCAAATTCCTCAATTCATATTCTACCATGTTACTGGCAAATTCTATACTCTGTTTTCGACATTAATTTTGGACCTGTTAAAGGCATAATTAAATTACAAGATCTCTTAATAAATTTAGTCATGAATCTTATCTTTAATATGCAACTTGAACATAATATAATAAATTTAGAGTTCTGTATCAAAAGATATGATCAAAAGATATGATCAAATGAACAGTGACTAGTCATTAAAATCGTTGCCCATAATTTCGTAGATAGTTTTTTAGTCCTACTTTGTGCCAAAATTAAGTATAGTTACATTCAAAATAACATTTTATTTTCTTTATAAAAGTTTTATCCCTGTGTATTATCTTTCAAACCCAATAAAGAAAATATAAATTAGAATCCCAAAGCTTAAGTTATAGTAAAATATGTTCAGGCTGCTCCATAAAATCCAGCAAAGAACACATCGACACATAATTCAATTTTTGCCAAATATAATCTTAAGTCTTGCAAACATGCATCCCTACAATTTTTATCACTAAATACTACTAATTAACAATCATTTACATGTCAAATACTAAAATCATGTAACTTTATAATAAAATATAAGCTATTGCCTTAAGTTATGCACTTATCTAAAACTTTATTTTGCTTTCTTTCTCTTCACTTCTCTATCTTTTCCTTTGCTACTTTGAGCTTGTTCTTTGTCAATTTAAGCTCTTAAATATTAAAAAAAAAATCATCAAGAAACTTTCTTTATCAACCCTCTCTAACCCCTAAAATCTCTCTCTTCAAGACCAAGCTCCAAATGATGTTAAAACATCATCTTCCTTTAGAGAACCTTAAAGAAAAAGATGAAAAACACTTTACCTCAAGATTTTTCCTTCTATGACTGAAATTTTGGAGATTTCTCTCTGCTATTTTCTTGCTTATCTCTCTATCTTTTTGCTCTCTTAAGCTTTCTCAAGCTTTTCCATGCATGAAAACTTACTTTTCCATACCTTTCTCACTCTTTTCCTCACTTTCTCTCTTTAGAACAAGGTTTGGCTGTGGTGGATTGTGGAAAATGTGGGCTAGTTTAGGAATATGAAAAAATCTAGATAGAAAGAGATAAGGAAGGAAAAATGATAATTAAGAAGAAAATGACAAAATTATGTAATGATAAGTCCACCTAAGTTTAAATATCTAGATATTTATGTTTAATTAGCTTATTAATGTGTGACACTTGGTTTTTCTAGCCATCACATGTATTTAATATCCAATTCATGCATTTAAATAATAAATATCTCACTTGATCCCCCAATTTTTGGTAAATTATAAATTGATCTCAAAACTTTCCAAATTTTGCATTTAGGTCATTCATCGTAAAATAACATCTTTAAATATTTTAAACACTTTATTAAATATTTTTCATACTTTTTTTCATAATTTTAATTCTTTTTTGGTCAAAATTCAAATTTAAATTTTGGTCAAACCGACGAGTTGATTTAACAACCTGCGCGATTGAGGCATAAATTAATGGATATGACAGTTTCATTAGCACATTTGCACATTTATTGAGCCATAGGCCTCTGTTTTTGCAATTCATTTGCATTTGATCGTTTTTTTTGCCTTGGGCCTTTTCTTTTTCTTGACAATATTGTTTAACTAGTCACGATGCTTTTTACTTCTATATGCATATGCATTTGTAACCAAATATTCATCAATCACATTATGTAAAGAAATCAAATACATTTAATAAAATCATGTCACAAACATAATCACAAATTATTCATCTCATTATCAAGGTCAAATCATGATTATTATGTAATTCACATAACAAACAATATTTATGTGCACTAAAGAAATCATTTGATAACTATACTCACTTTTTTCATTTGATTTTGACCCTTAATTTATTATTTATCCCCTTTTTATAGGTCTCTAAGTTATTTGAGCCTAATTTGGAAATATAATTGACTAATTAATTACTAGCTAAACTTAATGTGACTTAAACAAATTAATATGCATAGTTTATATCAATAGTTAGTATTTTTTTTCTATGAGGCAGTGTGACCTTATGGGACTGATTAACTCATAACTTCTTTTAAATTTTTCCAATTTTTCTAGTTATTATTTCTAATTAAATTTAACATATAATTATATAACATATTCAAATTTTAGAGTAATTGGAGGATTGTATGATTTTTGGTGTAATTTCAAATTATGTTCTATTTTTTGCCCTCATGTAGTTTTAGGATATCAAATTTGGTCATTCATATCTTAGAATATGTAAGTAATATTATAGTAAAAATTTTTAGGCACTTATATAGGTTAAAATGAAACATTTTTCATGTTTTCAACTTTTATCAGTTCTATCTCTATAGTCCTCCATTTATAAGAAATATATTGCTAGTCCATAACAAAGTGGACTTCCAGACGAGTATAACTTGTGAAAGTCATATCTCACATTATTCACAACATATTAAGGTAATAGTTTTACCAAAATTTAGCTAAGACATAATTCTATAACCATTATGTTTTTATAAATTACCAATTATGTCTATAAAGAGCACAAAATAATCAGACAATTTGCTGGACCTCTATAGGGTACTAAGTAGGCAGCTCAAACTATGGAATAATCATAATTCTATTCACCCTAACTCAATATACACAATACATATGAATCTGAAATTGTTTATAAAACTAGATAATACATGTATCTAAAAATTTTATGCTTTGAGATACTTCAAATTTAGGCTCTATCGTATTCATAATAAGTGAATATAGTAGGTGACTCAATCAGGGTTTATGTCCGAACCAGTTTTACTTATATGCTAATAGCTTTTTGTATACATCAAATCTTGCAAACTTATTTATATATCCGTAAATATAAGACTTAATTATACAAGTTTAATGCTTTGAAATTTTCCAGAATCAATTTCTATAATCATCAAAATTGTGTCACAACTTTTTACTATTAAAAGACTCTAAACAACACTTATGAAGGTTAAAACAATCAAAGATAATCACTCACCAAAAATCAACTTGCCAAGGTTGAAGTTGATGAAAAACTTGAATAAAATAAAGAAGAAAAGATGTTGATTTGGTGGTGGAATGAAGAGATAATGGGAAAAGAAGCAAAGAATGGGTTTTCAAAATTGAGATTAAGAAAAGTGTGCCTAAGGATAAACCAATCTTTTTTTTTCCTTTTCTTACCCATTCTTTTTTTTTTTTTGCGTCTTTTTCCTCTATTTTATTTGTAATCATTATCATCATCATTATTATGTATCTAGTCCTACTAGTCAATACCAAAATTACATTTGAATCAAGTATTCCAATTTAATTATATTAATTATGTCAAATTTTATTTATTTCGATTTAGTCATTTTACTTACTTTAATTTAGTCATTTTATTCAATTTATTCCTCATGCCTTATTACTCTTATTTAGGATATAGGTACACATGTGTAACTAAATACAACTGCAATATACTTAGACACGTAGCTAGTGTATGTCATGAATTTATCCCTATTAAAATATATATGGAATGCATATGTTCAAGTGAAGTATATGCAAGATATATATGCCTAAATGATATGCATGTAGAAATGTATATGGGAAAAAATCAAAGACGTTACAATTCTCCCCTCATTTTAAAAAAATTCATCCTCGAAATTTAATATCTGGGAATATGTGTGGATATTGTCTTTTCATATTTTCTTTTGTTTTCCATGTTGCCTCTTCTCATGAATGATTTTTTCATAACACCTTAACTAAAGTTATTTCTCGATTTCTCAACTGTTTGGCCTTGTATCCGATGATGTCCACTGGTTCTTTGAGATAACTCATGTTATCTGTAATCTCAATGGTTTGATCTTTAAGTACATGTATAGGATTTGATCTGTATCTTCTAAACATGCTCGCATGAAACACATTATAAATCTGAGACATCTCTGGTAGTAAAGCCAACCTATAAGCCAATGGACCAACTCTCTTAAGAATTTCATAAGACCTTATATACCTTTGGCTTAATTTACCATTTTTTCCAAATCGAATTGGTCATTTCCATGGAGATACTCATATAAATACCTTCTCACCTACCTTATATTCCATTTCTCTCCTGTGTTGATCAACATAACTCTTCTGCCTGTCTTATGCTGCTTGATAATTTTGATTTTATCCATTGTATCGTGCACTATCCCTAGCCCTTCTAATGCATATACGCCTTCTTCATACCAAATGATAGGGCTTCTACATTTTCTTCCATATAATGCCTCATACGGTGTCATCTGAATGCTACTATGATATTAGTTGTTGTAAGCAAAATTTATCAATACTACATACTCATCCCAAGTTCCTCTAAATTCTATAACACATGCCCTAAACATATCCTCCAATGTTTGTATAGTCCTCTTTGATTGTCCATCAGTTTATGGGTGGAATGCAATACTAAAATTCAATTTTATTCCCAGTGCATTTTGTAAACTTATCCAAAATCGTGAATTAAATCTGTGATCCCTATCAGAAATATTGGATAATGGAATATCATATAATTTGACTATTTTATTCACATAAAATTTTCCCAGATTCTCAAGTGTACATCCCCATTTGACTGGTAGAAAATGTGTTGACTTAGTTAATCTGCCAATAATTATCCATATTGCATAAATTTTTTGTTGGATTTTGAAGGTGAATCTCATTCATAAAAGTAGCGAAAAAATAAAATTTTCAAAATCCGAAACACATTATGATCCCAATTAACCGAAAAGTCAATGGTTTCACTACGAACCTTTCTATATATAATTTTTGTACAATTATTCCTTTCACCATTTTATACCCCCACTTGGTTCAGATTATGGACATGTGTCAATTCCCATTAGACTGACTACGACACATCTAGCCCAAATAATGTTAGTTCTTGTCCTTAAGGCTCATTACGTTGTTAGATATGTCATTAAAGACTATCTTCAAGATATTTCCACTTCAACCATAGATTCCCGAGTAATGACCTCAACAAGAGGCTATAGGTATACACTCATTCTATCATAAATGGTATACCTTCGAATACCTCAATCTGCACCCAATCACCAACCTATGACCAACCTCCTTGAAGCAACAAGGAATAATATCAAAATGCAGAATCAATATCCAAGATATCTTTGAGTACCTCATGTATAAAGATACTTACACTATTTCTATTATGAGACTATCATTGACATTTGAATAGATTATCCATATGATTGTTTCATAACAGGTCATTTAATGTGTTTAGCTGCACTTAGTAAGCATCCACATGTTAACTCTAAATATCTCATATTTACAGATTATGAGATCTACTGCTTTATCCAATCAATGAGTATAACATGTGCTAGACTATCCAAATTAACAATGTCTCATCTCATTAATCATATGACTAGAGATAATTTAGATACTAACATACTTACATATGATAAGAATCTTAATATCAAAATATCATTATGAATTCCTTCATGCTATGTTGTGTATCAATGACTTCATTAATTGATTTAAAATCACTATCAATTCATATATCAAAAGAATATCAAATTAATAAAAATGCCTTTTATTAATCAAATAAATTGTACAATAAGTGGTCAAGGTGATTACCTTTAGAGCACTTATCTAACATTTTCCATGGAGTTCTCGGTAGTTTATAAATAAAATCCATCGTTATTTTCTCTCATTTCCATTCTGGCACCTGCAATTGATGTAGTTTACCAATGGGTGCCTGATATTCTATCTTAATTGGCTAACATGTAAAGCATTTAGAAACATATTCAGTTATATCTTTCATTATCCTTGGCCATCAATAATGAGATCTCAAACTATGATATATTTTAGTCATTCCTAGATGCATTGCATAGGGTGTATTGTGTGCCTTTTCCATTATTTCTTGATGCAAGTTTTCAATGTCTGGAACACATATGCATGACTTTAACATCAATACATCATCTTGTAAATAAAACTTTGTACTGTTTTCCTACATTACCATTTCAATTTTCTCATATAATTAAGGATCTTTTTTTTTGTGCTTCTTTGATCCTATCCCTTAGTATAAGTTTAACATGAAAAGTAGCAATCAATGACTTTCTATCCTGGATATTTAATTTAATATTCATAGATCATAATTGAATCAAATATGGAAAAGAGAATGCTTGCAAATGAGCTACACTACTACTAGATTTCCTGCTCAATGCATTTGCTACTATGTTGGTCTTCCCTAGATGGTATTCAATGGTAAAATAATAATCTTTTAATAGCTTTAACCATCCTCTCTGTCTCATATTTAACTTTTTCTATGTCAACAAGTAACTCAAACTCTTATGGTCTGTAAAGATTTGAAATGTCTCGCCATACAGATAATGCCTCCAAATTTTCAATGCAAACACAATTGCAGTCAATTCTAAGTCATGCACTAGATATGACATCTCATGTGGTCTCAACTATTTAGATGCATAAGTTATTACCTTACCATGTTACATTAATACACACCCTAAGCTTTGGTGAGAAAGATCATTGTACATTGTAAACCCAGATGTACCTGTAGGGATAGTTAGCATTGGTGCCGAGGTTAACCTGTGTTTTAGTTTATTGAAAATCCTTTGACATTCTAGAGTCCATTTGAAAGACATATTCTTTCTTAGCAATTTATTCAGAGGGTTGACAATCAATAAAAATCTAACAACAAATCGACGATAATAACCTGCCAAATCCAATAAACTATGTACTTCTTTAACATTTTTAGAGGCTTTCCAATTTATTCTACACTTATTCAATTTATATGATTCTTGATTCTAATTAAATTTAACATTAAGACTAAAACTTACTAAAATTTCAGAATTTTTGAATCATTACATAATTTTTAGTGCAATTTTAAATATTACTCTGTTTACTGCCCCTTAGGTAGTTTTGGGGTACCATATTTAAAAAGTCATATGATTCAATGTGTAGTTTTGTTTATTACTAAACTTTTTACATATTTAAAATAAGGAATTTGGAACATTTTTCATGTTTACCAGTTTTCCAAATACTAGATAATCTATAACTGATTTAGCATAGAGTACCAATCCGACTAGTTCAATTGTTCAGCTTATAACTCACCAAATAAATGACATTTTAAGGTGAAACTTTCAGAGAAACTTAGATAAGACATAGAAATAAAACTTTAATTTTTTGAACTTTGGCTAATTCGATCTAAAAATAGGTCAAATATGAGGACAAAATTATTGAAACTATACAAATATATGAAACCAGCTCAATCAAGAAACAACCATAGTTCATTTCACTATAACTCAACCTAAACAAGAAATTTTTATACAAAATTTGGTAGAGACCTAAATAACATATATATCTACAACTTTTATGTTTTATCAAACCTCAGATTCAGCCATTAAGATAATCAAATTAAGCAAACACCATATGTTATTCTGTTGACACGTCTCCCTAGACCAGTCTCACTCAAATAAGTTTATCTATTTATATACCCAAAATAATTTCATGAAATTTGACAGACATATAAATAACACATATATGAACAACTTTTATATTTGACACTTCTCCAAATTCGGTTCATAGGATAATAAAAAATAGAGTGAAATATACTGCAGAAACACAACTCTAAAAGCTTTAATAACACAATAACTATGGAAAAAAATTTTACTTACGAGGAACAGATTTATTTGGAGTGAATTTCTTACAAATCATGAAGAAAATGATAAAGAATTGGAGTTATTATTTGGAGGAAGGAAAGGGATGATGATGATAAGAAGAAGAGTGTAGAAAGTCTTAATTGACTTTTTTCCCCCTTCCCTTCTCCCATTTATTATTCTTCTTTCCTTTTTTTTTCTGCTGTCTCCTTTTTTTTTACTGTTTACTTTTCTATTTTTTTCTTTATTATTATTATTATTATTATTATTATTATTATTATTATTATTATTATTATTATTATTATTATCATCATCATCATCATCTTCTTCTTCTTCTTCTTCTTCTTCTTCACATATTTACTTATATATAATACCTTTAATTTTGTTTTTACCAAAAGTAAAATTTAATTATATTGTCTAATTTAATCAAATTTATTATGTCAATCAATTAATTCATTTTAATTTCTAATTTAGTTATTTATTCCATCTATTTTAATCTTTATCGTCTATCCTATATTTTTTATATATATCACATACTTATTTTAATTAAACTCTAATTAGTGGGCATTACACAATCATTGCTAAAAAGTAATATTAACAAAATAGTAATAAATAAGCAACAAAGTTACTTCAGATGTCATAAATAGCTCTTCAAATTGCTTTTCATTTTCCTTTCCTTTTAGTTTTTGATACTTGAACTATTATTGGTTCCACATTAGTTCTTGACAAAATATTTTGATCATCTACATTTAAGGAAGTAGCCCCATCACACTCAAAATTAAATGATTCACCACATTGATATACTTCACCTAAATCCTCCATATGGTTTCTCTCAACCTCTTTCAATGGTGGCATCTTATATAAATCATGAGGTTGTGTCTTAATAACAACTTGCCAACCTTTGATCATATTGTTAATGGCATAAACCACTTGTAATGCTTGATTGGCCAAAATAAAGGGTTCATTTGTTTTCAAAATATGCACATCAAACTATCAATATCGAAACAATACCACTTGTCTCCCACCAAGATACTGCAACTCAATAATCTCCATCAAAACTGCATAATAATCAACATAACCTATTTTACTACCTATGTCATACACACACCCCGAAATTTTGTATTCTACATCCTTTGTCA
Organism: Triadica sebifera; assembly: GCA_023653625.1. Lineage (NCBI taxonomy): Eukaryota > Viridiplantae > Streptophyta > Magnoliopsida > Malpighiales > Euphorbiaceae > Triadica > Triadica sebifera. The sequence continues at coordinate 17,205,201 of CM042910.1, read as the reverse complement.
CAATCTTCTATTAAAACCTAAACTCATTGAGAGTATAACCATTGAAGCATGTCATATATTTTGATGGATCACGAGACAACGATTGTAAACCATCACTTTTTGTGTGTTGGCCTTGCATAAGCATTTTTGCAACCTACAAATAAATTATAATGTATATATTTGTAAGTTAAACATGTAATCTTAATGAATATTTTGAAGGGATTTACAACCTATAACAAATCGTTAAAGGCAACACAATGCACAAGAACTGATTTATAAAATCATAATAAATGAAAAAAAATACTATTATTAAATCAATAAACTTTGTTAACCTTGTTAGGTTTAAGCTTAGTGGTGGTGACATATGAGAAATGGCAGCGACAACGATAGATGAGAAATAGAAGTAGAGCGACGACGATAGAAAGGTTCTGGAGCGACAACCACAGATGGCTCTATTTCTGAAGTGATGGCAACAGAGGACTTTCTATATGAGATAGAGGAGAAATGTTCATGTGAAAGTGAAACTCTCACCTGAGTATGGGAAACTCTTCATTAAGTTTTTTATTATTTTTTATTTTTATAAGGAAAAATTGATATTTTTGGTGAAAGAAGTTCCCTATGGCTTTTAAGTTAATATAGATTTAAAATATTTGTCATTAAAAGTCAAAATTTTAGCTAGGTAATGTTTTACCCTCATAAAAAGTAAACTAACTATACATTTAGTGAGAGTTTTTTTTTTTACACTCATTAATTTTTCATCACTAGTAAATGATTTTGTTGTAATGAAATGGCCCAACTAGATCATGATGGATCAAAGCAATCTACTGAGGAAGAGAAGTTGAATAATCTTACAAAGAAACAGATGAATCTATCCCAACTTATGGTACAAGGTCCTAGTCACATGTAAGCTTACATAGAGGTAGCTAAGGAGCTGACACAGTTGGCGGAAGTTATTAATGATTGTCATCATTTAGTTAGCTAAGTAGTTAATAGATATTGTGAGCTGGCATATTAAAGAAATATGATTGGATGATATTAGTGGCATGAAGTGTGGATGGTGATATGTCAAATTTGCTATATTTTTATTTCGTAAAATTCAACAATTACAAGTATATAAATAGGGAAATGTAACATAACTAGTCAAGCTATTAATGAATACAAATTGATTTCCCTCCAATTTTCTCTCTCGTTCTCACTTTCTTCTTTTTCTTCTTTTTCTTCTTCTTCTTCTTTTTCTTCCTCAACTTCTTCTATTGTTTCTTCCTCTCTTCTATTTTTTGCTTCTTCCTTCCTCGCTTTTCTCCTCCTTCTAAAACTCTTCTATATTCACTGGTAATGACCTTGGGTCATTACAATTAGTATCAGAGCGGTCGATCCTACATATAACAGAGCTAATCAATCCTTATTCACTCTAATGGCAACTGATCAACTATGATTGATGGAAGATTGGTTCCAATTCATGACATCACAGTTGTTAGAAATAAAAAATAATTTACATAAATCCAACACCATGTACACAGGACATTTAGGAATCAAAATGAAATTTCAAGTGAGATCAAGGTTATCCCATATAAAATATAACATGCTTTGGAGCAAGATGAAATGTTGATTTAACAACAAATTCAAATTGAAGTTGCAATCCATCGAAGAGCAACTTATCTTGATCAATGCACAACTCCAGGAGCTGAAAATTGTTACTAAGTTTCATGAAATTCTCCACTCCAATGACCTCTATACGACCACCCTTGAAAGAGAGATCAAGGTTATCCCATATCAAATATAACATGCTTTGGAGCAAGATGAAATGGCGATTTAACAACAAATTTGAATTAGAGTTGCAATCCATCGAAGAGCAACTTATCTTGATCAATGCACAACTCCAGGAGCTAAAAATTGTTACCAAGTTTCATGAAATTCTCCGCTCCAATGACCTCTATACGACCACCCTTGATGATGTAATCATGACACTGAAGGAAGATTTTGGGCATTGATTTGACAAACCAAAAGGAGTTCCTTGAGGACTAGATCTCCCTTTATTTTGAAAATTTTGCAGTTGAAGAAGAAGAAAATGATGATAAAATGGAAGAAGAATTAGTCCTATTGGAACCAATGGTGAGCATCAACTCTAGTGACAATAATGGTATTCCTCATACTTTTCTTATTAATTGTGATGTTGAGTTGAATGTGGTAGAGAATATTAAAGAAATGACATATTGCAGCAAAATAGTTTTATGTCCTAAAGGTGTTTGTAGAAATGCCATAACGGAATCCAAAACACTAAAACTTTCAAGAAGCAGCAATAAACTTGAGTATATTAGTGTCAATATTGATTGGAAATTCATAGGTTTGAAAATGAAACAAACAGGAATCACATGAATTTATTTTTCGAATTTTATGGCTTTCTTAACCTTGAATGGCTAGAAATTATTGTTTTACTCAAAGAGATAGAGTTTGAAATATGGAAAAGACTATAGAGTTTGAAATATGGAGAAGACAAAGAAAACAAATTAAACTCTACTCCCAATTTCCATGTCTACACCTTAAGGACAATATGGTTCAAAAGGGGGAGGAAATTATCATGACTCAACAGGGTGTGAATGGACTTAAGAAAGATTGAGGAACTAAAGGAAACAATAGATATGAAAATAATAAATGGCCTACTTGGATAGTGATGCATCAAAGAAATCTACTAAGGAATAGAAATTGAATCAACTTGCAAAAAAGATGATGATTCCAACCCAAGTTATGGAACAAGGTGTTGATCACATGTAAGCTTGCATGTCGGTAGCTAGGCACCTGGCATAATTGGTGGGAATTGTTAATGATTGTTGTCATTTAGTTAGCTAAGTAGTTCATAGATATTGTGAGCTGGCGTATTAAAGCAATATGATTGGATAAGATTAGTGGCATGAGGAGTAGATGATGATCTGTCAAATTTGTTGTATTTTGATTGCTTAAAATTTAGTAATTACAAGTCTATAAATAGGGAAATGTAAGATGAATACAAATTGATTTCTCTCTAAATTTCTCTCATTCTCACTTTCTCACTCTCTTCTACTTATACTTCTTATTCTATTTCTGCTTCTTTCTTCCTTACTCTTAGCTCTCCTCCTTCTAAAACTCTTCTCTATTCACTGGTAATGACACGATAAATAACATTTTTCTATAAATAGTAAAATAGACAAATATTTTGATCGGTTATAAAAACCATCCAAAGTTTTAATTGGTCACATGTGTTGCCTATCCTATATAACACTATAAATAGAGCATCATTTATTGATAAAGAGAACTCTTACTGTTTGGCTAATTTATATTACGGTTTTTTTGTCTATAATCTTTTGATTTACATAAATCAAATTTCTTATTTTTTGCAGCATTTATTTTCAATTATTTACACTGCTATTTATTGCTTTTGTTGTTTTAACATTTATTTATTCCAATCACGTGATTGACGTTTGTTGCGATAGCAATCCGCTCTCATTTCTTCGACTGTCTCACTAGATCTATACCTAAATGTTCGATTGTGGTTGTCCCACCCATTAGATGTTATGGAAATTGAGTTAGTTTCCACTAAAATGAATAATTGTGCTAAAAATTAAGACAAAAAAAATTTTCAAGTAGTTGGTGAAGTCACAAATAGTCTCCTTTAAAAACCATCTTCCTTAGACTCTTAAAGTCCTTGTGACATAATTTTTCTCAAATTATTTAAAGCACAATATATCACCATAAAAAATTACCCTATAATAACTATTAAATAAATAATAAAGAGAATACCAAAATTTAACGAGGTTCGACCTATTATGCCTACGTCCTCAAACACTACTAAAATAGTATTCTACTATTTTAAAGAAATATTACAAAGTGAAATATTACAAGAGATAGAGATAAATACAACCAATCTTAGAAGTAAGGGATTGGTGTTTGGGATGATTTGTTAAGAGCAGATGAAGCTTTTTTTATAAGATAATATTTTTCTTCCTCCTTCTTCCACTTCCGATGTAGGATTGGAAGATTGCCAAAATTCAACAAATCTCCACTTTGACAATCTCACAATCTCAAACAAATATTCTCTAAACTCTTATTTTACAAATTTTAGCAACGTCTCCAAATGCACTTTGAAGCGCCCAAATTCAAATTCTAAGAACATTTATCAAGTCCAAACAATGTTAGAACTTGACACCTATCACAACTTTTATTGTCATATATGCGGGATTTTCAACAGTCAAAATCTTCTGAAGTAGTAGCTCACCATCTTCAAGAATTTTCTATACAAAATAATATCGAACATCAATGTGTTTCGTCCTTGTATGATAAACTTAATTCTTTGCTAAAAAAATAGCACTTTGACTATTACAATGCACTTTGACATGCTTCTGACCAATTTCTAAGTCATTCAGCAACACTTGAAGCCAAATTGACTCCTTAACAACTTCTGAAACAGTCATGTACTCTACCTCTATTGTAGACAAAATAATTGTTGACTGTAAGGTGGACTTCCAACTAACCGATGCTTTTGCAATTGTGAATACATAACCGGTAATAGATCGACATTTGTCTAAATCACCTGCATTGTCGGAATCACAATATCCAACTATATACCGACCAATTTTCTCATTCCGTTCAAATATTATACCAATATCTGCAGTATTCTAAATATACCACAGAATCCATTTCACAACTTGCTAATGTCCTTTACCAGGATCATACATCTACCTGCTCATAACTCCAACTGCTTGTGAAATATGAGGCCTCGTACACACCATTGCATACATCAAGCTACCAACAATATTTGCATATGGAACCTTTGACATATATTCTCATTCTTCTTTGCTTTTCGGAGATAAAGATGCACTGAGCTTAAAATGAGGAGCAAACAAAGTACTAACTGGTTTTTGTCTTCTCATTGATCCCAAAACGCTTTAGTACCTTTCTCAGATATTGTTTCTGAGTCAAACAAAATCTCCCAAATTTTTTATCTCTACATATCTCCATACAGAAAATTTTCTTAGCTTCTCCTAATCTTTCATTTAAAATTCCTGATTTAGTTGAGCTTTTAACTTCTTAATCTCTCCTTCATCCTTTGAAGTTATAAGCATATCATCAACATAAAGGAGAAATAGATAAAGGAACCATCCCGTAGCTTGTGCAAATATACACAATGATCATATTTACTTCTTCTGTATTTATGCCTTATCATAAACTTATCAAATCGTTTGTACCACTGTCTTGGAGATTGCTTCAATCTATACAATGATTTGCTTAACTTGCACACCAAATTTTCTTTTTTAGCAACTTTAAATCCTTCTGGCTGAGTCATGTAGATTTCTTCTTCTAAGTTTCCATGTAAAAATGTAGTTTTTACATCCAGCTGAACTAGCTCTAGATCCAATTGTGCTACCAAGGCCAATAGTATTCTAATGGAGGAATGTTTTACAACTAGAGAAAACACTTCATTATAATCAATTCCCTCCTTCTGAGCATAGTCTTTACCTACCAATCTTTCCTTGCAATGGATATCATTCATGTTAGGAAATCCTTCTTTCTTTGCATAAACTCATTTACAGTCAATCGCTTTCTTTCCCTTTGACAGACTTGCTAGCTTCCATGTCTAATTTTTTTCAAGGGACTGCATCTTTTCTTCCATAGCCTTTCTCCACTTTTCTTCTTTTGAGTTTTGAATAGCTTCACAATAAGTGGAAGGAATCTCATCATCTATTGAAGATGTATAATTAGTCATATCTTCAAGTCGAGTAGGTTTCTTAATATTCCTTTTCGACTTTTGTAGTTCAATTGGCTCAAGTTGCTGAGGAGATTCATATGTTGATACCTCTGCTTCCTCATCTGATCCATTTTCTACCATTAACTCTTCTTCTATGGTATGAGTAATTTTATCAGACTTTACAATTGTTGGATCAACAATTCTTCTATCAAACTCCACCTGTTTGGGAGTTCCCTTCACTGTTGCGGAAAACCATCTGACTGCCCCTCTGTTACCTTTTTTAACACAGTAGACTCATCAAAGGTAACATCTCTACTAAATATTATTTTCTTCATCTCTAGACACCATAAACAATATCCTTTGATATCAAAAGATATCCCCAAAAAGATAGTTTTCTTTGCCCTTAGATCTAACTTCGATTCCTTAACATGATAGTATGCAATGGAACCAAACACATATAAGGAATTATAATCTGTAGCAAGTTTTCCATACCATACCTCCAAAGATATTTTTCCACTGATAGCAGTTGATGGCAAACGATTAATGAGATGACATGCGTATGTTACAGCCTCAGCCTAAAACTATCTGCTCAACCCAACATTATACAACATACACTGAACTTTCTCTAGTAGAGTTCGGTTTATGCGTTCAGCCACCCCATTCTATTGTGGTGTATTTCTGACAGTGAAATGTCGAACAATTCCTTCATTTCTCCAAACTTTCATAAAGGGATCACTTGTGTACTCTCCGCTATTGTCTATTCGAAGACACTTGATCTTTCTACCCGTCAGAGTTTCCACCATCTTCTTCCAGATGAGAAAAAATCCCAATACTTCATCCTTTATCTTTATTGTATACACTCATACTCTTTTTGAACAATCATCAACAAAGGCAACATAGTAGTGTTTACCTCCCATTGAAGCAGTTTTGGAAGGACCTCATACATCTGAGTGAACATAATCCAGAATACATTTGGTATTATGGATTGCAGTGCCAAACTTTATACTCTTGTCTACTTCCCTTTGATGCAATGCTCATAGAAGTTTAATTTGCAGGTTCGTACTCATTGCAATAATCCTTGATTCGCTAGAAATTTCAAGGATTTTTTACTTGCATGCCCCAGGCGTATATGCCACAATCTGGTTGTTTCTAGCTCCTAGTCATAACTTGAAACTATTGTTACTGTTCCAACGACTGTATTACCTTCATAGTGATACAAGTTGTTGTTCATTTGAACTCCTTTCATCAACACAAGTGCTCTAGATATATTCATTTTTAATGACTATAGTGAAATCCTTTCTCCCAATGACTCCTATAGAAATGAGATTTTCCGTTAGACTGAGCACATATCTTACGTCTATCAGAGTTCTGATTGATCCATCACGATTTCTCAATTGGACTAAACCAATTTCAGTTGTTTTGCAAGGGGTGTCATTTGCTGTATAGACAACTCCATTTTCAATTTCTTTAAAATGGGAAAACCATTCCCGATTGGGACACATATGGTGGCTATAGCCTGAATCTTGGATCCAAGTAGTCGAACTGCTTATTGATGGCATCAATGCTAATGAAAAGTCTGAATCATCACATTTAACTATATTTGAATCTGCAACATCCTTGCCTTTGCCAGATTTACTTCTCAACTTAGGACAATCTTTCTTCCAGTACCATTTTTCTTGATAAAAGACACATTCATCTTTGCCCTCTCTGGACTTTGATTTGTCTTTCTTTCCCTTGTTCTTATTTTTCGAACGGCCTCTTACTATCAAAGCTTCTGCTGATCCACTGGTGCTATCCTTCTTATCTTTTCTCCTCAATTCATAGCTATATAGTGCAGCACAAACTTCACTAAGAGACACCTCAGCTTTCCTCTTTGAGTATATCAGTTTTTAGAAACTCAAACTCCTCAGGGAGGGATCCCAACAGCATTAGGGCCAAATCTTCATATTTAAAAGTCATATCCAAATTCATCAAATCTGTTACAAGTTGATTGAAATTGCTAATGTGATCATTCATCGTGGTACCAAGAACATATGTGAATCTGAACAACCTTTTCTTCATATGGAGCTTTTTTTGACTGCTCATTTTCAAGAATTTTTCCTCCAATGTCTTCCACAATTTACTTGCATAAGTTTCTTTACAAAAGACATAATTCTGCTATCTGGATAGGCACAATCAAATTGTACCACATGTCAAATGATTGATTATCCTCCATTCCTTCTCATCTGCTCCTTCTAGTTTTTCTCCCTCAATGACAATGTCTAAACCTTGCTGAAACAAGGCGTCTAGAACTTCACCTTGCCACATGCCGAAATGACATGTACCATCAAAAATCTCTATTGCAATTCTCGTATTTGTCACAACGGTTCTTGTTAAAATTGATGAAGTAGAAGTTGTTGTGTCCATTATGGATTTTTGTCAGTCTCTTGCCATTTCTTCTTCAAAAATATTTAATAGCTTTCAAATGCGAAATAGCCAAGAATCCAATGAAACATTTCTGATGTAAAAGATCAGCTTACGTCGCAACCACAAAGCATATAAGTCAGTAACCTTGACTCTGATACCAATTGTTATGAAAATCGAGTTAGTTCCACCAAAATAAATAATTGTGCTAAAAATTAAAACCACTAAAAATTCTCAAATAGTTGGTGGAGTCACAAATGGTCTCCTTTAAAAATCAACTTCCTTAGACTTTTAGAGTTTTTGTAATAGAATTTTTCTCAAATAATTTAAAGCACAATATATCACCAAAATAAATTACCCGACAATAGCTATTAAATAGACAATAAAGAGAACACTAAAATTTAATGAGATTCGGTCAATTATGCCTACGTCTTCGAACACTACTAAAATAATATGTCACTATTTCAAAGAAATATTACAAATTAAAATTACAAGAAAAAAAATACAACTAATCTTAGAAGTAAATGATTAGTGTTTGGAATTATTTGTGAATGGAGGATGAAACTTTTTTTATAATTTAATATTTGTCTTCTTCCATCTCCCACTTCCGATGTGAGATTGAGAGATTGCTAAAATTCAATATTAGAATCAATTCAGGCCGATCGCTCTACCCAAAAGAATCTCGTTCAGGTTGATGTAGGACCCACTTGTCCGTATATAATTTTGAGCTTAATCGTCCGATAGTGAACAATAAGATATAAAGAATTGAGAAAACTTCACTTAAAAATATGTAATATTAAATTAGGGCTGAAAATAAATATTCCTTCAATTCCAAAAAATAGTACTATTTTACTTATACTAATTATATATATGAAAATTTATGATTTAATGAAACATGAGAAAACTAGATGAAAAATGGACGATAAAATGTTAACTTTATGAAAAATCCTGCCATTGAGCATGATATATGATAATATATCCAGTTGAAATTATTGTTAGTAATTATTTTATTTATATATGGCGTATGGAAGAAGAAGAAAATTGTATGCGAATACTTATAATTCTTTATGTCAGGTATATAGATTAAGATTATTAAAGCATGTAAATACCGTACAATATATATATAAGAAAAATTATGATTTAATAACAATCATCCATAATATTTTGAAGGAGTTAACACGTTTCCCTTAGAGAAGAAAAGAAATAAAGAAAGAAATTCAAACTTCCACAAAATGTCAAGGTCTCTCTAATTAAAAGCAAAAAAAACAAAAACAAAAATGATCAACGAAAAAAGACAACAGAAACTTATTTCCACAAAATGGGTCCATATTATAGAAAAAGAAATAGCCATAGGCACATCCTATTAAAGGAGAAGGCCTCACCAGAAGCCTCAACAATCTGGAGTAAGTAGTAATAGAAAATAGAAATGGAGAGAAGGAAGGAGTTGTGGGCATTAGTGATGATGGTGTTAATGTTAAAGGATATGTGGTATTGTGATTGCTGTTTGAAGAATGAGCGAAATGCACTCTTACAACTCATGTCTTCCTTCCCATTTAATCCCTCTTCTAGGGGTTTGGATACTGCTGACTGTTGTAATTGGGGGATGATTGTTCAATGCAATCCCACTACAGGCAATGTTAACCAACTTGATCTTTCTTCTTTAAGGAATTCTAATTCATCAGGAGATTGGTATCTGAATGTATCTCTGTTTCTTCCTTTTCAACAACTGGAGACTCTCAAATTAAGGAGAAACAGCATTGCTGGTTGCCTTCACAACGAAGGTCTTTAATTTCTCTTTTATGTTTATACATACTAAATTACAACTTCATGAGCCTTGCGATTTTTCTTCATATCTCTTGAATATGTTTCTATGCTAAATACATATTAATTAATTAATTCTTGCAGGTTTTGAAAGGCTATCAATACTTTCTAGTTTGGAATGGCTGGATTTAAGTGAAAATAGATTCAACAATAGCATCTTACAGTCTTTGGGTGGTCTTTCATCTTTAAAATATTTATCTCTTCGTTACAATAATTTTAAAAAAGCAATTAATATTCAAGGTGAACTTACATTTATTTGTCGAGAACACAGCTGTGATTAAACAATTTTATTTGAATAATACGCTCATTAATGCTTATTGTTTTCTTGCAACTAAGAATTGGATGGTTTAAGCAAACTGGAGGAGCTGGACTTGAGCGCAAATGAGATAACAGAATTTGTGGGCTCAACAGGTACCTGATATATTAATTTGTGGATATTCTTATAGTCATAGTGGTCTAATTATTTCATAATTTCTAAATTTAAACTTTAAATTCAGAAAATAAAAGTTTTATTTTCATGAAAATAATTGTTTTGTCAATATTTTTCTTTTATATATACAGACAGAAGAGCTCCCAGCAACTTGAGCATTCTTCATATTGATGAGATAATTATAGATGGAAGGAGCATGTTATTTCAAACCTTGGGAGCATTTGTTCATGTCAAAACTCTGTATCTAAGGTGGTGTAATTTCAAAGGAATTTTAATGGGTCAAGGTAATTAATCTGTAGCTATAATTAATTAAAATGTCTTAATCAAATTTATAATTTGGTTAAAAAAAATTAATATGGCGTAATTAAAGAGGACCACTTCTATAAGAAACTTCTTGTTGCTTTTACATAGGGTCAAATAATGTGAGCCAAGTAAAAGAGTTGTACTTGGTTAGTTCTTCTATTGATGAAAACTTCCTTCAAATCCTTGGGGCTACTATGTCTTCACTGAAGCTTCTGTCCATGCCTGGTGTTAAGCTTAACGGCTCCTTACCTTCTCAAGGTAAATAAATTACAAACTCCATCTCATCCTCTTATATTGTATCTTCATTTCTTTTTTCACAGAATCATAATTATATCTTGCTAATTACTCAAAAACTTACAGAAAATGAAACAAAATTTTCAGGTCTTTGTCAATTAAAGCATCTGGAAAAGCTTGATATCAGTAGTAATAATCTGAGTGGCAACCTATCCATGTGTCTTGCCAATTTGTCATCCCTTCGAGTGTTAGATTTGTCATATAATTACTTCACTGGAAGTATCTCTTTGTCTCCCTTGAGGAGTTTAATATCCCTCAAATACCTATATCTATCATACAATCTCTTCCAAATTCCATTTTCTCTCACTCTATTTTTCAACCATTCAAAATTACAGTTCTTGTATGCTTCTGGTAATACAATATACGCAGAGACAGAGGATCATAATTTGACCCCAATGTTTCAATTAAAGTCTCTATTTTTGTCTGGCCATGGTAATGGTGGAGTAATTCCTAACTTTCTTTTTCACCAACATAACCTACAATATGTAGATCTCTCTCACATTAAAATGAAGGGAGAATTTCCCCATTGGTTGTTAGAGAACAATACAAAACTAGAGAATCTTTATTTAACCAACAATTCTCTTTTGGGGTCACTCCGGTTGCCAAATCATCCACATATGAATTTGTCTCGCTTAAGTATTTCTAAGAATGGCTTCAGTGGCTATATTCCATCAGAAATTGGGGTATACTTTCCAAGATTGAGATGGTTACAAATGTCTGGAAATGAATTCAGTAATAGCATTCCATCTTCATTTGGCAACATGAGCTTACTGGAAAATTTAGACTTATCCAATAATAGTTTGTCAGGTGCAGTTCCTGATGCTCTCTCTAACTGTACCTGGCTAAATATGGTGGATATTAGTGACAATCTTCTTTCCGGCAAGATTCCCAGATGGATAAAGAATATGTCTTCTCTTGAAACTTTGGTTCTTTCGAAGAATTTTTTTTCTGGAAGCTTGCCGTCCAATTTCTGCTCTCCATTATTGTTAAGTGAAGTTTATTTATCCAAAAATAAGTTGCAAGGATCATTTGCAGATGCATTTTTTGACTGCCGTTCATTAATTGTGTTGGATCTTAGCTATAATAATTTGACGGGAAGGATTCCAAACTCGATCAGCATGTTTTCATTTTTGAGATTTATTATCTTGAGTAACAATAATTTGGAAGGTGAAATTCCAATACAGCTATGCAAGTTAACGCTGAGCTTGATTGATCTTTCTCATAATAATCTTTCTGGTCAAATTCTCCCTTGCCTAAAACTAAAAAGTTATTCGTCTACTTATTCGTCTGGCTTTTCTTCTCGACAACCTTTGGAGCTTAGAATAAAAAATGCATCTTATCTTTTCCAAGCAAGGACCCTCCGCTATTTCTCTGGAATTGATCTTTCTTCCAACAATTTTTCAGGCGAGATTCCACCTGAAATGGGAAATTTTAGTATGATCCAGATGCTAAATTTGTCTCACAATAATTTGATAGGATTGATCCCACCAACATTTTCAAACCTCAGACAAACTGAGAGCTTGGATTTATCCTACAACAAATTGAATGGAAAAATACCTCCACAGCTCACACAATTATATGCTTTAGCAGTTTTCAGTGTAGCCCATAACAACTTATCAGGAAAGACGCCTCAGAGGGTTGCTCAATTTGCAACATTTGAAGGGGTTAGTTATGAGGGAAATCCTTTCCTTTGTGGAGAGCCACTACCTAAGAGTTGTAATAGTCCAACATCTCCACCAACGATGCCAACAACTTCAACAGATGAAAAAGAAGGAAATGGCTTCATCGACATGGATGTTTTTTATGTGAGTTTTGTGGTCTCTTACATCATAGTACTACTTGGAATAGGTGCAGTGTTATACATAAATCCATATTGGCGACGAGCATGGTTTTACTTTGTAGAGCAGTGTCTCACTAAGAGCTACTACTTTCTGGTGGACAACATTCCTTTGTTGTCCATGTTTGGACTTTCATAGTGTTCAATCTGTATAATTTTTAACTTTTTCTTACTTTTTATTTAGCTTTGTTAAATAATTTCTATTCAGTTTTTCCAACTGCCAATAACTATACCAAACTAAATGATGCAGAGATGACAACCTGAACCATTAAAGGATTAGGATCATATGGACTTATGAAAACAGCAAGGCCAGCTTTAAATCTTATATATTATCTGATTTATCACAAATACATTCATTCCATAAGAACTAATTTCTCATTCTCTAAAATTTTGTTACCAATTAAACTCTTATTTAATCCAATGAAATTTTAATTTAATTAATTGATCATTTGAACTTTTATTTAAGTTTGATTTAATTAATTATATTTATAACTTATATTAATCAATTGAATCTCAATTTAATTAATTTAAACTCAATTGATCAATTAAAAATCTTAGATTATTTAATTGAATTCCAATTTAATCCAACTAATTTCAATTAATAAATTTTTATTTAATCAATTGAAGTTTAATTTAATGAATCCACATTCAATTAATCAACTCAATCTCAATTTAATTAATTGAACTCTAATTTAATCCAATTAAGTTCAATTAATCAATTGAACATTTTAAGTTCAATTTAATCAATTATAACTTATATTAACCAATTAAACCTCAATTCAATCAATTTAAGTTCAATTAATTGATATATTGAACCCCAAATTAATTCAATTTAGTTCAATTAACAATTTTTATTTAAATAATTAAAGTTCAATTTGATAAATCTGTTGACTCATGTATTTATATAGTTATACAAAGTAAGTAAATACACTTCAAAATTTTAATGTGGTGCCAACAAAATAAGATCCATTAATTGATTTATCCATTTATTTAGAAAAGGTGAAGCATAGACCTTATTGATATTTTCTTAATACTATAATGGCTCCTGATACATGTTTTTTCTCAAGCAACTCATTTAGAAATTCAAGGGTGCTTTCTGTTTTAACAATTCAATTTCAGTGCAAAAATAATAATACGATCCAATTTAGTCATAAAAAATATGATATAAATAAATTCAAAAAATATTCAAGGACAATCAGATTAAACATAACCTGAAAATACCGATCCAAATTTGAAACAATACGAATCTGAACTGAATTCCTCCCGATCCGATAATTATTAAATTTAGATCCGATCCAAACTGAAAATCTGCTCGAGAACAACCCTGAAAAGCATGGCTTGAACTCAAACCGAAATGACCTGAACCTTAGATGACTTTAAACCTGAACCCATCCCCCCGACTCGATTGCTTGGTCCACATTTTAGAAATTTATGGGGTTGAATTTAGGAATTCCCAATTTTAAATAGCTAACGTGAACAGAAAAAGTAAAATTTTAATCTAAATATCAATAATGTAATTATTTCAAATATTACCAAAAATTACTCTATATTTTATTAACATAATTTACTTGATTATACCAGAATATTTATGAAACACTTAGCATCTTATTAATTAGAATTAGAATTGTTCATTGAATTAAATTTCATTTAGTCTCTATATATGAAATATAAATTAGTATCTAAACAATAATAGTTAAATTAAACAAATATCTAATGGTGGGACTAAATTAGCTTAAAATTAATATCAAAAAGTGAATTGAATAAACTTTCAGTTAAATAACTTAATGACACAAATTTATTATATATATATATCCCTGTAATCCACTGCAGTTAAAATTATACTCTCTTTTATAATTAACTTGGTAAAATGAGTAGCTTTATTGTTATCCCTCCCCTAAGAAAATGAGAGAAATTAAAAAGAAAAATAAATCAAGGTGGTTGATAATTAAAACTATTTAATAGTATGATAACAACGCATTGACGAAACCAAAAGAAATTTTGATGTAAACTACATTAATATTCATCATTCCTTTTTTTTTCTTTTGTGACATTTGATTATGGTATGGGTATTTATATAGTATTCAAGATCCACAAGTACCAAAAGGAGTGAATTGGTAATTTTAAGAATGAGTGGAAAATTTAAAAACTTTAAGCAAAAGAAAGAGTAAAAAAAATACAATAAGAATTTTGTAGAAATTCGACCCTCAAAGCCTACGACATTTCTTCAACCACATTGAGAGTTTCAATCTTCCAAATAATCTACTTAAAGATGTAGATAAAACTTTTACAAGCTTAATTTTAAGCCATCCAAGAGTTTTTCCAAAACAACAAATTTACAAATATAAAGTACACAAACCACAAACACAAATCACAAGTGCACAATCATTTCTCCTCCTTTGGCACCAACAAAAAGAAACCAAGCCAAGGTAAGAGAATGGGCACAATCAACACATGTGTCCCAAATAGTTAAACAAGTTACAACCATGGAAATAGTTCAAAGGATGAAGTAAAACATGATGAAAGAAATGAAAATGTGGAGATATGCATCAATGGTGATCATAGGAAGATGATCCATGATGGCCATTGATGCAGGCAATAGTTAACTCAAAGTTAGTGATGTGGGTCTCAAAGGCTCCAAATCTCTCCTCAAAAGTATTAATCTTTCATCAGAATGAGTAATGAGTTGTTGTATCATGTCCAAAGTGGAGGAGGAGGGCTCGTCATCATGTGGAGCACTTGCAGAGGTTCTTGATCTTTTCTGCTTACCCTTTTCCTTGACATCAACCTTCAACTCATCAATATCTCCTTCCTCTTAAATAATCCTCTCTTTATAATCCTTAAAGCAATAGAGAGTTTTTCCATTGAATTTAATCCTTGCAACAACATCCATATTGATAAAAGGCTCAATATCAAACTTGTTTTTCGGAGAAATAGGAAGAGGTGTATAAAGATGGTCATCATGTTGTAAAAGCCCGAGTTTTATGGCAAGATGAGTCATATAACCATCAATCATGATATCCCCAAAGAGTTTTCTAGTTGTGCTGCAAAAGGTGAGCTACAAACTATCTACTCATAGCAATGAGTTTTTTTTCGAATGGCATAATCAAAGAAAAGTAACTTGATTTTTCTAACTGAGTCATTGTTATCTCCTTTTTGTTATCTCCTTTATCAAAGATATTATATGAAAAAAATTGATGTGCATATTTCATGGTTGGGGTAGCAAGGTAGGTACTTTTGGCTAAACAAACATTCTAACTAGAGCCATGAACTCATATAGCCCGTGCAACATGTGCAAAAAATTTAGTTGCCTCATTCTCATTTGCAAAACCCTCATGTAGCAATCTAAAGATATCCCTAAATCTAGTAGCACTAATGGTCTTAGATTCACCACATAATTGAAAAGTTAAGATGCCATTAGAGTTTATGTCCAAGGTGTTAAGAAACTCTAGTGTTAATTCTTTGTAGGTTGTCTTAAAAATGTCCATAAACTCAAGCATACCCAAACTAGTTAAACATTCTCTCATTTTTTTTCTTTCAAATTGCAAATTCTCACACATTGGCAATCAAAAGATCTTAAAGATAGAATAAAGTGTTCCTTAAGTCAAGATTATTTAAAAGCAAATTCTGACACATTGGCAATCAAAAGATCTTAAAGAGAGAATAAAATGTTCCTTATGTCAAGACTATTTAAAAGCAAATTCTCACACATTGGCAATCAAAAGTTCTTCTGACATAGCAATGACCCAACTCTCATCACATAAAGTCTCATCAATATTCATGAGCTCAATTTGAAAGATAAAGGCAATACTATTTAAAAGCTTAAGAGAGTGTCTAATAGTTATTCGTTTTGATGGTTCACCAATGATGAGATCTTTTGAATGGTCTTTCATGAAATGCCACTCTTTAGGAAGATCCTCATAAATAATTTATGTTAGGGGAGCCATTGGTGCTTCTTCAATTTCTTCCTTTTGGGGTTCTACAACCATTATCTCTTGACATGCATTGTGAATAGGTGAGTTGCTTAGGCCAATAACCTTGTCTCTCCTAGTTGTTGATTTAGTTCTTTAAGTATATCTATTTCATCATTAATAATAACATTTTTGGACTTAAGAGGGGTTAAACTCATCAAATACAATATGCATAGACTTCAACAACAAGTGTCATTTTGTTAAAGACACTATAAGACTTACTCACATTTGCATAGCCAAGGAAAATATCCTAATCGGTTCTAGTATCAAATTTTTCAAGGTTATCATTAGTGTTCAATATATAAATCACTTGTATCTATTTAGATATGAAATCTTAGGCTTTATACTATTCCATAGTTCATAAGGAGTTTTATTTAAAATACTTCTTATGAAAACTTTATTTGAAATGTAACATATGGAGGGCTTTACCCCGAAAGTACTTAGGCAAATTATACTTATTAAGCATAGTTCTAGCTATCTCAACCAATGTTCTATTTTTTTTTTCTTTCAACAACCTCATTTTATTAAGGTATTTTAGGAGAAAAAAAATTGTGAGAAATATCCATTTCAATGGAAAACAATTTTAAATAATTATTTTCAAACTATTTTCCATGATCATTTCTTTTTGAAGATATTTTCAAAACTTTTTCATTTTTTATTTTTTTGCAAGAATTCTAAAAGCTTCAAAACTATCATCCTTGTAAGCTAGAAATGACACCAAAGTAAATCTAAAGCAATCATCAACAATGATATACACATAGTACATTCCGTTAAGACTAGCAATTCTACGTGATCCAAACAAATCCATGTGCAATAAATGAAGAGGTCAAGTGGTGTTTACCTTGTTCTTGGGCTTAAATGAACTTTTCACTTGCTTACTCATTTGGCATGTTTCACAAACCTTTTTTTTTTTTTGAATTCAACTTTGGGAAGGCCAATTACAAGGTCACTCTTACTTAAATCTCTAATGAGCTTTATGCATGCATGTCCAAGTCTTCTGTGTCAAACCCAAGTGTCATCCTTGATGGGTTAAAGAGGTCAAATTAAAAGTATAGATATTGTTAACACTTTTCACCATTGAAAATGACTTTGTTATAGGAAACTTGGGTCACAAAGCATTTTATAGGTTTAAAAGTTACATTATGTCCCTTATCATAAAATTAATTAACACTAAACAAGTTGTGCTTTAAACAATCAACTAAAAGAAAATCTTCAATATAAGTTAAGTCTTTCTTTCCAATTTGACCAATGCTAATACTGTTACCTTTGGCATTGTCACTGAAAGTTACTTTACCTCACTTCTTCATATCCAAATGAGTAAAAAAATTGGCATTTCGATAATGTGTTATCCATTATCAAGGTACCATTTGCGATTGTTCTTGGCAGACTTCAAACATACCTATATGAGGCAATTCATTTGATTTTAGGTAACAAAATATATCTAGGCCCTTAGGGATTAGCCTTGAATGGTTCCTCATTTGGTTATAGGTACCAAAATGTATTTAGGTCCCTCTTAGAGGTTATTCCAATGAGTCATTCTAATAAAACATTTAATGTTTATATGTCCCTTAGCACCATAATAATGACACATAACATGATGTGCATGTGTCTTTCTTTGAAAACTATGAAAACTATATGAAGGGGGATGATTATACTTCCTTGGCCATGATCCTTTAAAGCTCTCAACTCTTGAGTTATTAGTCTTTCTACCATTGAACCTTTTAGGTCCCTTGGTTTTAAGACTAATTTTTTTGTAAGTCTTGGTGATTGGAACTATAACACTCTCTCATATAATTAGAATAAATTCAACTATATAAGCAAGTATTACAATACCACATTTTAAAATCTGAATAAAATAAAACTTCTTTTAAACCACTATGGTTGCAGCATGGCTACGATGACGACTTTAAAAGTCTTGTAAGAAATATGAAAATAGAATGCAATTATAAAAGAATCATCTCATTTTAAATATTACATCTTAGGCTTCAACTAACCTCAAGATTTACATATACATACATGACTTTAAACCAAAAGACAAAATAATATTTGTCATATTACTCTATAAATTGAGCTTTTGTCTATGTCAATAACTCTTTAATTGTCTCTAGACTTATATGTGAGAAACACGCATATGCTAAGCAACTCATGCTTAGTGGTATATATGTGTATAATCATGTATGTATAACATATAAACCATATTTCACTATGATTTCTTATGTACAAGCCTTATATTCTAAGTTTAGTTCATTATCCTTCTAGGTGTTTGCCTAGACATATGAATTCTCAGTGTACTATTCCATATAAATAATTATACATTCATCCAATTTCATAGCTTGTAATAACCATATGGGTACATTTTCAAACGCAATCATGCATAAATATATTCCATTATGATATAACTTGCTTAAATTTTTAGCATGCATAATCTTATACCATGATTCACAATTAATATACTAAAAACATAGTCATGCTCAACAAATAATTTACATCAATCATATTATTTATTTGTCTAATTAACATTTGTAAATATATTTACACATTCTTTTTATTTCACTCAAGTTACTTTAAACTTATGAAATTTTGTTGTATTGTTTTGTATAAATGAATAAATACATCTCATTACACATTCTTAATTATACTCATATATGAATATACAAATATAGGACATAGCTTATTTCTTAGATAGACATGTCATATAATATATATTCACATTTGCATCATAACATGTCAATAATTGTAATAATGTTCAATGAAATAAATCAAAATATTTATTCCTATAGTGATATTCATAACTTGATTCATCATATTCTTTTTATTTCACCCAAGACTCTAAGTCAGACTATCTGGATACAGGTTATGGAATAGAAACGCTCATACCTGAGCTTAAGTCATCTTGCCCACTAATTATATAAGCTCATCCGAACTTCTCACGTGAAGAGCACTCACACCAAAGCTTTAACTACATTGACTTAATTCATATAATAGTTGTATGAACTTAGGATCAAGGGCATTCACACTTGAGCTTAAGCCACCTTGTCCTTATAATATGGTTTTATTGAGCATCTTATTCTATGTACTATTAACTCCCTTAATGACATGTCATCTATCCTATTCTAGTTCTGTATTAGAAATGAGCATCAAACACTTGTATCTTTTATTATTCTGTTTATCATAATCACATACATGTTCATGATTCATTTCTTTGCATAACAATGCATATATGTAAGCCTCATTCTAGTTTTCCATCCCTATGTAATGGTTCATGTATTTATCATAAACATAACTTTTGTACATTCAACCAAACTTATTAACATATATAACATTTCATATGTTGCATGATTCAAATAAAGTTTCATATTTTACTTGTAACATCCTAATATAACATGTTTTCTCGATAAGCGTTTCATACCTTGAATTCGTACATAATTCATATTATCATCTTATAACATGCATTGGTGACTCCTTCGCCATAATTTAACATTATATGCTAAACCATGAGATTTACTATGTACTCATACAATTAGCATGCTTTCGTGAAAAATAGGCATCAAGGCATATTATGAATGGAATTGTGTTACAACTTACAAACATGTGACTACAACCATTTATTATCTTATTCATGTCCTAGTTCACGTATTTGTGTACTAAAATGTATACATAACCATTATCCTATACATCATACCCACATATGTTAATTCATGTACATTTTATACCTATAACATGTTTCTAAATATAGAAGACACCCTAGTATTCCATATTTGAAAATATATCAAAACATGCTACTTAACCAATATTTATTTTTTTCAATGTGATTCATGGTTTTACAACCGTGAACACTACCTTCATAGGTTGTTAGTCATGAACCATGTTGTGACTCTACCCATGAAGGATTATGGACATACAATAAACATGCAATCAATTATTCACGGTCATGACTTATCTAGTAGTAAAAATGACTGTGAAATAGAGTTTAATGAATCTTTCCATAAAAGTTTGTGAGCTCATGATTCACAGCCATGGGATAATTCATGGCTATGAATCCATACTTCATGACTTTTCTATATGTGAAGTTGATTGTGAAATAAGGCATTAATGGATTTGTTTGAATTGAACATTTCTAGGTACAAGGGTTTACGGCCATAAATACTCATTCATGTCTATGAATATGGATTTCTCAAAATGCAGAAAATACACCAAATCAAATCCAAAACAGGGCATTTCACTTTCACACAGACTCTATAGATTGACCAATATTAGTCACCTCATCAACACATACAAATGAACTCAAAATATCACTTTCATGTTCTAAACTTCATTTCAACCCATTTAGGATATAATCGTGCCAAAACAACTTATAAGAATCAACATGAATGACTTCCCCACCATTCATATGTCTATATAGAGGAAGCTGAGCGTGAAATTTGTTGTTTAATATTGTTGAATGTGTAAATAAAAGTTTCAGGTTTGGCTCATTCAGAGCGACAAGAATAATACTCATATGGTGTTTATTTATTTTGAACTAAGAGCAAGACATACACTCTTTCATCTTTGACAAGAAAAGAGTAGCTCCACCATAACATGCATTTCATACTACATGTGCTATATGACCTATTGGGAAGTGAAAGAATGAATCTCTGCTTCTTCGCTATGTGAGTCTTAGAAATCCTAGAAATGGATTTCAAACAATTTTTACCCTTTATGACTTTTGACTATATCATGATGTGATGAATTAATATTGGCTATCTTAGGATGTATCCTATAATCATGGAATGATTTGACTTAATGGAACACTCCTAGAAAAGCAAGTTAATTCAAATCTAATTGATGTGAGGACGAAAGAAAGAGTATTTTGCTTATGCACTCGCTGCTTGTGTTCACCGGCCGGAGTTATTACGCTTGATGAAGCAAGAAGTAACTTAGAATACAAGTAATTGTAAGAATTATTTGAGTATGGATTCTTGAGGGATTGAATGATACTCAATTAAGTGTATTGAGAAAGATAATTTGGGTAATTAAGCACATTGTCGAAAATAATTACATTTTTAGGTTGATATCTCCTATATGGCCTATGATTAGGTTTGTATATTGGAGCTCCCACAATTTGTGTGCTTCAGGTCGCACGATCTGTTCACCTGTATGAAAGATTCTTTGTTTGAGTTTGAAATTTGGGATGAGATTTTGGGATGAGATAAGCTCACTACGGGCGAATGGGAGATGTTGGGCTTTATAGGACTGGGCCGCCCATGTGGGCTTGACCTAGCCCAGGCCCATATCATTTCATTATATAAATGGCAGTTTTTCATATGGATAGAAACCGCTTCCCATAAGTTACAAAATGTAACTTTCATAAGAAAACTTCCTCTGAAATTCGGAAATTCTGGGAAAATGAATTTCTTCATCTCCATTCAATCTCAAGTAGAATCGAGTCAGGTTCTAGTAATTTGACTCCGTCCGAAATATTGAAAACATACGGTATACACTCAATAAGTAAGTTTCTGCTATCCGAATATTCTTATAGTATCAGTATTGTATAACCTTTGATTATAAGTCTTCAAAGTTTAAAATCTCTGAAATTTCTATTTGATTATATGCCTTTTTGTTTACATTTGCATATCCTATGGGTATTAAATTTCAATGGATAAATAACAAAATAAGAAGAGAAGCAATTGGATAAAAATAAAATTCAATTGGTATACTATAAATGTACTTTATGTATGTATATAGTATACTAATATATTAATATACTCAATATATACTTACTACATGCTATGATAGAAAATGGACATTTTTGAAATAGTAAATTTTAAAAAATATATATATTTTTGAAAGAGATAAATGAGGAAGCATATATGTTGGAAAATTAGGTAAATTTTTCTATAATCAGATTAATGAGAAAGCAAAATAAATGTAGAATTATAAGACACGCAAAATTGATAACAAAGTTCAACCAATTATGCATGTGTTTCTAGGTTGCTGCAGATCTTTTACTAAAACAAATTTACAAAATGTTTATAAATACTCACAACTCACAATTCAATTACACCCTGAAAATTTGCTCTCAATTTTCTCTTACTAAAGTTTTTTTCTCTAAGCTTTTCTTTTTCTCTCTCACTTGAATTGATTCTAAGCACCTATTGAGGTGTTTTATTTATAGATGTTGAAGTCTCTCGTCTAAATATTTTGTCAAATAATTCTTTAATTGGTTTTTTTCAACAAAAAATGCACCGTCCATTTAATTTTCAACAAAATGATGCATCGTCCATCATTTTCAACAAAAGGATGCACCACATTTTTTGTTTTATTATCCTTTGGTGCATGTAAGCTTAACCAACAATCTCTCACTTGAAATTTGATTTCAATTTGTGTTCACAGCTCGATCAATTCAGCAATCTTTCTAATCTTATTACTCTAACAGACCAACTGAAGTTGAACACAACTTCAGTTTGTCGATAGTCATAACCTTTGTTAGCATATCCATTGGATTCTTACTTACTTGAATCTTCTCCAGTACTAACACATCATTTTCCAATAGAGATCTAATGAAGTGGTAATGAAGCCCAATATGTTTGGTTTTGTAATGAAATGTTGAACTATTCACCAAGTGTATCACACTCTGACTATCACTATACAAAAAAAAATTTATGTTTGAATCCCAACTCAGTTAACAAACCTTGAAACCATATTCTCTTTACTAGTTTAAGTCACTACTACATACTCAACCTCTGTAGTGGATAGAGTGACAATCTTCTGTATCTGTGACATCCAACTAATATTTGTAGTTCCAATAGTAAATATATAATCAATGGTATTTTTTTAGTGATTGACTTCACTTCTAAAGTTTGCATCTACTTAGTCTTGTACTTTTAATTCTCTTTTACCAAAATACAAACATTTTTATGTCGTACCTCGTAGATACCTCAAAATTCACTTAACTGCTTTCCAATTAGCTTTTCCTAATTTCGATATAAATCTACTAATAACTCCCACTGCATGGCCAATGTTTAGTCTCGTACAAACCATAACGTATATCAAACTCTCAATAACTAAGGCATAAGGAACCTTAGCCATGAATTCTCTCCCTTCCTCCATTTGAGGGGACTAATATTTAGATAAACGAAAGTGATTGGGCAAGAGTGTGTTGACTGGCTTAGCGCTGCCCATGTTGAATCTCTATAAAACACAGTTGATGTATCATGCTTAAGATAATTACAAGAACCCTCTCTACTTATCTCTTATGATTTGCATTCCAAAAATCTTCTTTATTGGACTCAAGTCTTTCATGTCAAACTCTTTTGACAAATGATGCTTCAACCTTCTGATATCGTCCACATCTGAACATGCTACTAACATATTAGTGATATAAAGCAGTAAAATGATATAACTGGACCTATATCTCTTGAAGTAGAACAGTGGTTGGCGTTGCACTTTTAGAAACCTTTCATGTGCATGAAGTCATTATAGTTTCTGTACCACTGTCTTGGGACTTGTTTCAAGCCATACATACTCTTTTTTCTTCCCTTTTTCTGAGAAACCTTCTGGTTGGTGAATGTATATCTTTTTTTCTAAGTCTCCATGAAGAAATGATATCTTTACATCTAGCTATTCAAGATGAAGATTTTCAACAGCAATAATACTCAACATTAATATGATAGTATTGAGCTTCACAATGGGAGAAAAAATATTGATGTAGTCAACTCACTCCTTCTGTTGGAAACCTTTGACAACTAGTTGGACTTTATATCTTTTGGAACCATGATGCTCCTCTTTTACCTAGTACACTCATTTATTCTGAAGTGTCTTCTTCCCTATGGGTAACTCAACTAGTTCCCATGTCTGGTTGGAGATTAAAAACTTTATCTCATATTTCATGGAAAGCTCCCATTTACTAGCATCTCCACTATGACAAGCTTCATTATAGCATTTAGGCTCCTCTCCATCAGTCAACAATAGATAGTTCATATATCTCCTATTAAGCAAATGAGGTCGAGAAAACCTTCTTAATAAAGGAGTTGAAGTAAAAGGTTATGGTGTGTCGGACTGTTGTGCATTGCTTTGTCCATTGAGTTCCTCTAGTTGAAGACTTGCAACAATCGATTCCTTTACAAAACTATCTTGGACATCATCTGCATTTGTAAATACTGGCTCATTCTGCTCTGAGTTGTTGGTAACTATTTTATGCATATCCTTGTACATCATCCATTCATAGAAAATCATATCTTTGCTACAGATCAACTTTTTATTTTTGTCGTCCCAAATACAGTAGCCAAATTCATCTTCACCATATTTAATGAGGGTGCACTTCTTGGATTTGATTAAGCTTATTCCTTTCTTAATCACTGATATGCATATATGCTACACAATTAATAACTTTTAGGTGTGATAGTTTTACTTCTTTTTTGCTTCATATCTCCTCTAGTATTCTATGATCAAATGGAACTTATAATCCTCGATTGATCAAGTAAGTTACTGTATTGACTATTTTTGCCCATAACTGTTTTGGTAGACCTGGCTGTATACGAATGCTTCTGGCTCTTTTTATCAATGTTTGGTTGATACGCTCAGCTACACCATTGTATTGAGGCATGCCTGGTACGGCTCTCTCCATTTTGATCCCATACTTATAGTGGAACTTTTTGAATCTAGTATCTTCATATTCACCACTATTGTCAGTTATAAGCTTTTTAATCTTTAGACCTGTCTCATTTTCAACCATAGTCTTCCCACAATTCCAACATTCGACAGTCTTTGAGCTATGAAAATTACTAGAATTCCTGGACTTTGACCTCACGTCCTTTGATCTACCTCGGTAGTTCGATCTACCATGTCCATTCTCTCTAGTTGAATTTCTTTCTCTTGACTCTATATGCAAACCGAAGAGGTTGATGATTCACTTGACTCTCTCTGTGGAACCTCTTCACTAAGAACCAGATCACGAACATTATCAAATTTTAACTTATTGCTTCCCGATGAGCTACTCACAACTGTGATAGTAGCATTCTAGCTTTCTAGTAGAAAAGACAAAAGTATCAATACTCATACTTCTTCATTGAATTTAATTCCAACCGAACTCAATTAGGTTGTGACTGTATTGAGTTCATTAAGATGTTGAGCTACCAATGCGTCTTTTGTCATTTGCAAATTGAACAAATGTCTCATCAGGTGCACTTTGTTTAAGACCGATAACTTCTCATACATATTTGAGAGAGTCAACATAAGACCCATCGTAATCTTTTCCTTTGCTATATTGAAAGCAATATTGCGGGATAACGTCAATTGGATAACTTTGATGACTTGTCTGTCAAAAAGATTCTAGTTTTTTTTTCCTTCATAGCCTCTGGCTTCTTTCCTGAGAAAGGTTAATACAGACTTCTTTAATACAAATAATCCTGTATTTGTATTTTCTAAAAGTCAAAGTTTACACTATCGAATTTATCAATTTTCACATTTCCTTCATCTGCGATCATCTCTCCCACTCAAATTTGACTTTCTTTGGATTGTTTCTCACATTTCTGCGAACCACAGTATATTAAAACACTTCTGTAGACAAATTGATACCATCGACCAAAATTTACTATTCACAAAATTTATTGTTCATGTGAATAGTAATCACCCGAAAAATGCAAAAGAAACGCCACTAAGGCACTAATACCAGTTATTAGGAAATTATGCAAATTTTTCTATAATTAGATTTGTGAGAAAGCAAAATAAATGCAGAATAATATGACACGCAAAATTGATAACGGAGTTCGTTCAAATATATCTACATCTCCGGACTAGTACAAATCTTTTACTAAAAAAAAAATTTACAAAGTGTTTACAAACACTCACAACTCACAATGCAATTACACTCTAAAAATTTACTCTCAATTTTCTATTACTAAATCTTTTTTCTCTAATTTTTTTCTTTTTCTCCCTCACTTGGATTGATTCTAAGCACCTATTTGAGTGTTCTGTTTATAGATGCAGAAGTCCCCTTTTTACATATTTTTCCAATTAATTCTTTAATTGGTTTTTCTTTTTCAACAAAATATTGCATCATCCATCATTTTTTATCAAAAGAATGCATCCCATTTTTTGTTTTATTGTCCTTTAGTGCATATAAGTTTGACCAACAGCACATTTATAAATATTTTTTTTATAACGTATTTATGTAGAAATAAATTAAGAAAAAAAAAACTACATTTAGCCTCCGTATTTTAGTCATTTTATTTTTCATCGTCTCATGTACTACCTGCAGCCGTGGGCGTGGGGATCAAATGACGTTGCTGTATGGGAAAGCCGCAGAGAGAGGTGGACGAGTACTGGAGAGGCTACCGCTGCCATTTCGAGTTCTGGTGGCATTTGGTTGGTTTGTTTATACTTATAATAATATGATCACTTTACCCTATTTTTTTGGGATTTGTACGATGATATGAAAAAAAAATAAAAAAATAAAAAATAAAAAATAATAAAAAATAAAAAGAGAGAAAGAAAGAGAGAATTGCGTGCAAATACAGATTTGAATGATTTTTACAGGTATGAGGAAGCAATTAAGCAATGAATAAGTGCAGCTGAAAATTTAGAATTACTTTTACCTGAATTATTAAGAAACTTGCATTCGAATCACATGTTAGCAAAAGAAACAGTTGGTTGGGTTCTATCATTTATAAAGGGGGTCTCATTGTATTTCTTTTTTTTTTTATATGCATTTTTATATTATAAACTTTACATATCAGTATCTTTAACTGTTTCTTTGTACGTTTTTTTTTTTCAAAATGAATCTATAATTCATCCAACATCTCTGATAAGAGCTATATTTCAAGCTTCAAGCTTTTACCGGGCTGGTAAGTTGGTTAGCTCCTTTGACTAATCGGAATTTAGCTTCATCAATCTATTCAACATTTCTCATAAAATGTACTGAATCTATAAGCACATTTAAAATATCATTTTACTTACATGGGTCGCTCATAAATGAGTCCTGATGGTAAGGGAAACCATACAACAATGCTATATATATATATATATATATATATATATATATATATATATATATATATATATATATATATATATAATATCATTTTACTTACATGGGTCGCTCATAAATGAGTCCTGATGGTAAGGGAAACCATACAACAATGCTATATATATATATATATATATATGTATTTTAATGCTTTTGTTCATGCTGATGCTGCTGCTACTTGTGGTGGGTATTTATGGTTTTTAATAACTATTGGTGAATTGATGAAATTGGGATGATATGTTGCTGGCGGGTACGTCGGGCACTTTTGATTGAATCATGTTCCTTGCTTTTTCATTTCAACTTACTTGGCTAGTTTGTAAATACTTTTTAACTCATTAATTTGGCAGTGCATGTTTCTACTTGCTGGGCAATTTGGCAACGAAGCAACGAGTTTGTTTGGCAGCAGCGCCCATGTTCTGTTGGTCGTTGTTTGTTTTCGGCGGATAATACTTTACAACAACGGTCTTTGGCTCAATCTACAAGCTCTGCTGGTAGAACCTTACTCCTCCAACTCCTCTACTGTTTCTAAATAGTGCAAACTAGAAATGGGTTGGTTGAAGATCAATAGTGATGCAACTCTTTTTGAACAAAGTAATATAACAGGCCTGGGGTTTGGTGTAAGGGATCATGAAGGTTGTTTTATTGCTGCAATGAGTAAGCCTATCTTGGGTTGCTTTGCACGCCTGTCTTGGCTTGCTTTGCACCATCTCTTGCAGAGGCATTTTGCATTAGGGAAATTCTAATTTGGGTCAAGTTGGAAAGGATGGCCTAACGTGGTTCTTGAATCTGATGCTTTGGTGGTTATTAATTCCTTGTCTTCAGCTGTCTCAGATTGGTCCGAATTGGGACCAATTGTAGAGGACAGCAAATTCATTGCTGCTGACTTCTGTAATATTTCCTTTCTTTTGTTAAGAGATCTGCCAATTGCGTAGCTCATGGGCTTGCTAGGGCTTATGTCAGATACTATATTTCTTGGGAGATTTCCCCTCCCTCTTTTGTGTTCAATGCACTATGTAATAATGTTTTTCCATGAAAGAAACTCTCAATTTCAAAAAATAAAATAAAATTACTCATTCTACATATGCATATTTGGTATGGCTCGCTTAATCTATGCAGATTGCAATTTTTGATCGTGTCCAGTTGAGAACTGAATGTATATATGGTTGAGTAAGAACTGAATGTTTATATTTGAGTAAATTTCTTTCCTTTTATATGAAAATTTTTAATTTAGTCAACTCATATATTTTATTTATACATATAGTATACTTAATATATACTGCGTGTATCCCAATATACTCCATATATACTATGATAATATTGATTTGAGGGAGATGTGTACTTAGCCTATTGTAAACCCTTCCCAGTTTTATTATGATCCTTTGACATTGTCTATTGTAGACAGTGAAATCAAAATAAAAGTACTCCGAATTTGGGAAAATGTTAGGCTCTACATGCATGATAAGAATATTTAGTTGCACAGTGTTTTATTATCTAGCTTTCAACCACATACAGAAATATACCATAACGAGAGCAAATAAATTATAAAATCCAACGCAATTCCAATTCGCCTTATTCTTCCAATTCCATACATCAATCAATGTTTGAACAGAAAACTCGTAATTATATCATCAGCCTTGCCCGTCTGTCGCTCTAGCTTAGTTGATAGAGGTGTAAAACTCCCTCCAGCAATGGTGTCCATGATCAAGTTGGAAATCAGTTAATCGACGCAGAGATTAGAGCTCGACTTATCAAAGTCGATAACTCGATTGCAGCTGTCATTAATTAGGCAAGAGAGATACAGTTATCTAAAACGCGCCGTTATTTGTTTATAATTCGTTAACAGGCGTCGGTGAGAGAAGGAAAGATTTTCTTAAAGAGTTAAAATTTTTTAAAAAAAAAGGTCCATTATTGAAATAGTAAATTTAAGAAAAGGTTTTTTTTTTTTTGAAAGAGTATATTTGTAAACACTTCATTATTTCATTGTATTTATGTAAAAATCCCAATTTTTAATATTTTTAATTTGATTTAAAAATAACTATATCAAATAACCAGTAACCATTTTAGAAAACAGATTAAGTGTAACAATAAATATAGATAAATTATAAAATTTCTTGGCATATATACATTTCCCTTGCGGAGAAAGATTGTACAATTCCAAGAATATTAAATATTTTAAAAGGTAAAATGTGATATAAGAAAATACCGACAGGCTAGGCACAAAGTTAAAACGAAGCCGTATTTAGCTCTCAGAAGACCAAAATTCCATGATTCCGTGTCCAGAAACACTCCCATAAAACAGGAGCTCACTTGGGCGACCTCTACCTTCCACCGCATAATAAAAATTGTGAAGGAGTCTTAATATGATATGCATAAGGGCCATGAGCGGACCACATCCGTACAACGGATAAGACACCTAGTGTCACTAAAAATAGACTAAATTCCTGAGCTAAACATGTCTATAAGGAAGAAACCATAATTTTCCAATTCCAACCCTAACCACATGTGCAGTCCAGTAAGATTATGAAAACTGATAGAGGAAAACAATTATTTGGTCATAAGACCGGAAGTATTTTGTTGCCCAAAATTCTTCTTGGAGACTTCAAATTCATTAGTGATTCTTGTTTTTTTTTTTAAAAAAAAAAAGCAATTTCTATGGCCAATTATAAAGGATGGAATATTCATATCTAACAAGTTACATAGGAAGAATAGAATGATTTATGTTCAGCAGGAAGACAGTATTTCTTCTCAAGACCATTGCCTACTATAACTAGAGAAAGAAATCTCACTCCATCCTGTTGCGACAATATTTAATATAAAACACACACACACGCAAACTGGTATTCACCTGTAGAAATATGCATTATTCATACCGCTCTGTGATCATTAATCAACTTCATCATTACTCAAATTCTCTATCATGTGAAATTACTCCGTCTGCATTTAATGAAGACAGTAAAAAATATTAGTAATTTTCCCAGCCTGAAAAAAGGTATGTAAATCATTTCAAATATTTAATTGAAGTCTATTACAACATTCCAAGAATGATAAGCACATAGCATATCACATTAATCACTATCCATGTATAGCAAACGGAAAAGAAACAACCGGACAACATACACCAAGTACTCAGCACGTATTTACAGATAATGCTGTGTAATATTTTTAAGCCCTCTTCCATTAAGGCTCTTTGGGGCTTTCAAACTCCAATAGACTGGGATTCACCAACAAAAATTACATCTATTTCATCTAAATCTTATGCCAAATAGTTACTGGCTTATAACCTAAAAAATTAAGTTAGATATCTTGGAAATTCACCTACGTAAAACAATGTAAATCTGAAACAATTTTGTCTTTGTTTTTTTTCTAAAATTATACTGAAACTAATCAGCATAATCTACATGCCTTTCATAATAACTTTAGGGCATGCATGAAAGTTTGACTCACAGTAAATTCTATTACATTGAGTGAAAAAAAATAGAAATGAAAAAAAAGCAAGTACCTTTTGACGTTTTGAATTTGGGGGGGTGGGTTCATTATCATTACAGCTACGAGATGCTCCAACATCAGAGGTTCCAGCCTGCGAACAATTCACTTTTTATAGCCTTGTGCTTAGCAACTTCTACCATGGTTATGAAAAGGGCAACTGCAGTAACATATTACCTGCTTTGAAGACTCTTGAGCTCTCTGATGCTCAGAGGTGTGTGCATTTTCCTGAGAAATAAGATTGGATTCTGCACCTCCACGTTGAGATATTAAGGGCATGATTTCACGAAGCAAATTAGACAAAAATATTCCTTCATCGGTTACTCCTGATTGTGATTCAACAGGTGCAGCAGGTGTTGCATTCTCAGGGGTAAAGCCAGTAGTCATTCCCTGTAAACCAGCATCCTCCACATGGATTTCCCCAACTGGAAGGAGGTTCCTTAGAAGCTGCAAAATGCTGTTTTGTCTCTCAGACTCAGGATTGTTTTGGGTCCCATCAGCTGACAGAAAGTTGATATTTATACTGCGAGTACTCGAGGACTCCTGTTGTCTTACATTGGAAGTTGGCAATGACCCTGGAAGAATGAAAATGTTGAGTCTTCGACAATAACATTAGGAACACATTCTGTACAACTCACCTAGGACATC
This sequence comes from Triadica sebifera, assembly GCA_023653625.1. Taxonomy (NCBI): domain Eukaryota; kingdom Viridiplantae; phylum Streptophyta; class Magnoliopsida; order Malpighiales; family Euphorbiaceae; genus Triadica; species Triadica sebifera. Next base: position 17,173,311 of record CM042910.1, on the reverse strand, counting down.
TAAATTACTGCTAAACAAATCTGGGTGATTGACATCGTTATTAAAGCTCTTGGATTGCTAAAAGGAAAGAGATGGTGACTTCATCATACCAATACATGGACATTTCTCAAGAAAGGCATAAAAACAATTTTTCAAACTCAAAAACCTATAGCAACAGACAATATTTTCGTGCCCGCCTTCTGGAGAGATGCTGAAGCTTACAATCATATGCTTCAAAGAAGCAACCTTAACCACGCTGAAACATATGTCATCTTTTACTTGAATGAGACTGTTCTCTGGAAGAATCAGCAAGAACAAAAATACCAGAGAGAAAATCTCCATGCAAGTAGCACAAATATGTAAAACTGTGAAAGGGTGGTCTTAATATCAGGACTAGCCCACAGAGAAAGGAAGAAGAAATAGGCTGTGATCATCAACTTTAACATAACTAAGGAAACCATCCATCTACAGTTTGGCTTATTCATAGAAAGCATCCGACAAAAAACATAATTGCAGAGTCTAAGTAGCAGATTACTCATTTGCTCTAACAACTAACATCTCCTTGCCACACAAAAAATTAAAACAGTTGCTCAGGACTTAATTAATGAAAAGTAAAATAACAAAGAAAGGCTATAGCACTCAAGGAAATAATAATACATATTTAATTTTTTTCAGTGTGAAAAAGTCAACAAGTGAACATGTCCTGTTCTTTTTTTTCTCTTAAATATATGAGCCAATAAACTTTGATATCTCTGCTATGTTAAGCAAATACAAAATAATAGTTCTCATGTTATATGATCAAAAGGGTAAAACAAAGACATTCTATTCCACTAGATTCATGCTTCAATTCCAGTAGGCATAAGTAGGTAAAATGCAGGATAAAATGCACGAATTATGGGAATGATTAATGAGGTAACAACCAAAAGCAAATTGCAAGCACAAACACAATATGATAACAATCAAAATTATAATGCATTCAAGCCTCCTGTGGTTCCACCAGAAGACGTGAATAACTATAACTTTTTGATAAACCTATAGATTCACATAACTTAGTTTAACTGTTGTATTAAGTAGATATTACCATCTCTTATGTGAGGTTCAGCATTTAGCTGTTGTGCAGCAGGTTCAGAAGTTGACTGCTGGTCAGTTTGGACACTTGCAAGATGATGCTCAACAGATGCTTGAGAACCTCGCGCACCACTTGCATGTCCAGAAGCTACATGTTGGAATCTCCCAAGAACAGGATAGTATAACCCCATCGAATTGCTAGAAGAATCAGAAGGAAGGCGGCTGAATGAACTGGGAACTGCTGCAACCATGGTCCTAATTGGCACAACACGTACTCCAGACTCTCCACCAAAGGATGAAGCCTCTGTGACCCTTGATGTAGTTTGATTACCAAGATTTTCACCACCAGAACCTGTTCCAGGGTTTCTCTGCCCTGAGAGCTGTGGAGTATCAACCCGTTCCTCATGATTAACATTTGGAGAGGCTGTTGATGAACCTTTGGCGATAAACCAGTACAGTTTAAGAAGTGGGCAAATTAACATCAACGCAGTAGCAAATATTATTCTAGGTCTTGAAATTGCAATGTACCTCTTCGGATTTGTATATCAATACGCCTTGGAAGAAACGCAGTACTATTAACCAAACCAGATCCAGGCTGCACAGATCCCACAGGGATGGCACCAAAGCTTGTTCCTGCCTGAAAAGGAAGAGGCTGCATGTACAGCGGGCATCAGCAGAGATATACATGATTTGAAATTAAACTAAATGATGCTGAGATGACAACCTGAACCATTAAAGGATTAGGACCAGATGGACTTATGAATACTGCAGGGCCAGCATTAACCACAGCTTCAGACTGCAAAAGAATGATTGATATTAACACATACACCTCAGAAGATGTTACAGATGATGGATAAGATGCCACAGATGATAATCAGAGACCATCCTACCGGTGTTTGACCTAGTCGCAAAGTCATTGTTGTACGTCCAAGTTCAAGTAGAAATGCACCTAAATTGTGAAGTTGGACTCCAGTCCGCCATGCACTAGACTGAGTGCTCAACCTTGCTGCAGGATCAGTTACATTTGCTTGACTCTCTAATTGTGTCGCAAGTTGCTGCCAACATAAAAAACAGAAAAAGGAGTGTCAGTAGCAAGGCATTTTAATTTTGATAAGGAATACAAGATAGAAAAATGTGAAAATACATTGAAGCAAGTATAATAAACTACAGAAAGATAAATGAGCAAAAAAACAATGAAGATGAAACTATAAGAAAAAACCAGATTCCAAAGGCTTGCAGCAACTAACCATCAACAGTAAACATAATATACAGTAAGCTATGAATAAGGGTACTAAAAATGAAGACAATCGCAACATATTAAGTAGGTAAATCAGTGCTAAAGAACGCACTTGTAAGCAATCTGCAACTTGTTCATTGATAAATTGTCTACTAGACAGCATTAGTTCTGCCAAGGATGCAGGTGTTGGAAGCCTTTCTTGTACAGTTCCTGATCTCAATGCAGAATTAGAGTCTCTGTGCTCAGTCCTGTGAGGGATCCCTGCTTGAGCAATGTTTTCACTGCCTCTGCCTGTCCTTATAATGCATCACAACCATATCAATTGAGGAATTTACATTGCTGAAGCAACTAAAATACATCAAACTACTAATTTTCAGAAATTACAGAAAAACTGACCAATAGAGTTGAATTCACGCCTCAAATGACTAAGATATTGGGACAAAGTTGTCAAAGAATCAGGAATTACCTACAATGACCAATAATATTGAACAATTTTTGAAGCCAAAGAAGAAACACATGCTCTAGGATACATTTCACATACAAAGAAAGGAAACCTGGGGAGAAGAGGCAGAGGAGAACACAATCTTACAGGAGGATGCAGAGAACCCAAAGAAATTGCTGTTGGAAGGCCAAAAGCGCTTTGTGCTCTATCAGATGGAGCCCTGTTGCCAGGTTGTTCAGGTTGCAGCAGGGCAACATCTTGAGTACCACTAGCATCTGGTGATCTTTGCTGGTCACGCTCCTTCCACATCCAAATCCAACAGAAAGAATAAGCATAATATGGAGAGATGTCTATAGATGTTAACACGCTTCCTCTCTCTCTCTCTCTCTCTCTCTCTCTCTCTCTCTCATATATAAGGAAAAAAGTCACCAAATTATATGAATATCTATAATGTCCTATTGCACCTCAACATATTAGAAGAGTTAACTTCTGCAAGAATATACTAAAAATAACCATACAACCTACTGTCATCAGTTTCCAGAGTTTAAATTGAAATTTACCCTTGCCACATCAACTCCTTCAGTGCCACTTCCAATATTTGGAAATCCAAATGAACCAAGAACAGCAGAAACAATCTGCACCAAAAGTAGGGAGAAATGATTGTAGTACAAAGTTACAAATCTAAGGAAATCCACAAAAACTCTCTATTCAACATCTAGCTATAGCCTCACCCTACTGATTTCTGGTGGAACTCCATCCCCTTGATCAGGCATGCTAAAAGTTTCTATTACAACACTGGGAGTCACATGACCACGGCCTGTACTTGAAGCTGGATCAGTTGCTGCAGCATTGATATCTAGTAGTTAATCTTTACTGTTTTTAGTGTGAATGCACAGATCATTATCAACAATACAAGTAAATAATTTATTCAATGATAAAGGCCATGCAAGTTCATGTGAAAAACCAGAATATCTCTGGCAACATGCTACCATGATACTGATATTAAGCATCATTGTTATTTCACATTTCTAAATTCCTATAGATGGTAAACTGCCTAATTATGTGGCATCATCACATATTGATTTACTAGAAGCAGCCTAACCACAAATATATTCATTCCACAAGAACCAATTTGTCATTCTGTAAAATTTTCTTATCAATTAAAAATGCACATCGAAGCATTTGAAAAGACTTTGTAAAATGACTTCTACCATCCCAAGAATCCTATTGATCCAAACAAAATTAGAAATTTCACAAGTGTTGTAATGGTGTAAAAAAGGAAAGAGAATTCAGAATTAGTCTATGCAGTTATTAACTGAGATACTGTACCAAATTGTCATATTTCATATTTCTTAATAAGAAAGAGTATGTTTATAATATCAGAAACGTTCGTTTATTACTCAGCTTTGGAATTTACTCAAAAGGGCAAGTATTACGGTCCCTAAAAATAGCAACTCAATCCACGCATTTGATAATGGACATAGGGCTTTGATTTTGTTCAGAAAGCATGCATGCCCAAAGTGCTTTCTATACTAATCACTCTTCTTTAACTCTTCTTGCATTTCTTTCTTGAATGATGTTTAATCTTTCTTTGCTTCCTATAGCAACCAGCTCCATCGAGAGACTTTATTCCAAATCCCCATCTTTATTAACCTTAATCCACCATAAGCATGCAAAGGAAAGATCAGTTCAAATTTGCCATGCATTTAGGATTTATTCTTGGAATGCCTATTGCTTCCAGGTCAAATTCTGAAGTTGTATCAACCTCTCAAACCTCCAAATTTACAGTTCAGCAAGAGCATATTTTAAGAGCCCAAAGCTTCAAACTAAAAAACTCCTGGTCTTCCTTCTAATACAAGACAAACAAACTGGTAAGTTTTCTATTCCAGATTTAGCAATAAAGAAATATTAGTGAATCAAATGGAGAAATAGTTCAGAAATTTGATTAAAATGGAAGAGAAATTACTACAATTTTCTCATTCATAATGTTGGTTTTCGAGATACCGGAGCTCTCCCAAACAACCACCCGAAATAGAAAAAAATACCATAACCAAATATTCCTACACTAAGGCTTGTATAGTCAGCCACAAACACACAACTCACACACCCCCCATAAAGCAAAACATAATCATCCACCAAAAGAGTGACATGGAACACAAAGTAATGAGCTCATAACAACTTCCCTGATTACATTGCAATACCCTTCTTACCCCTCCTAGGGTAAGTAAACTTGACCGGAGGCCTATCAATATCCCACCCCCCCACCCCCACCCCCACCCAAAGAGTCACCTTGTCCTCTAGGTGGAAAGTGGGAAAGTGCTCATGGATATCATAACTTTCCCAAGAATCCTCAAAATGGGGTCTACCTTCCCAATGTATAAGCACTTCATGACCAGGGGAGTGACTAAGACTTGCGGATTCCCAAAACAGAGGACGGTTGGAGGGGCAAGGTCAAGTCGACAGAGAGAATAGGAGGCAGATCTTCCACAATCCATTTGTCATGCTCAAAATCAATGGCAAGCCTCAATTGGAAAACATGAAAGACTAGATGTATGGAAGCACAAGGGAGAAGTGCTAGTTTATAGCCACAGATCCTATCCACTCAAGTACTTTTGAAAGGTCCGTAATATTTGGAAGCCAGCTTCTCATTGAAATGCTTCGCTAAGGAATGTTGTCAGTAAGGCAGAAGTTTGAGAAGTACCAAATCGCCAAGAGTAAAAACTAAATCCCTGCGATGTAGATCAGCTGATTTCTTCATAAATTGAGCATGATGAAGAATATTATGGATTTCTTGAAGCATCTAATCACGAGAGAGAAGCTACTCATCCAAGTTAGAGAGAGAGGTCATCCCTTTATCATAGGGCAGCAAGGTAGGAGGATCATGTCCATAAACCAGGCAGAAAGGGGTGGATTTCAGACTTGTATGATGGGAAGTATTGTAAGAATATTCGGCTCAGAGCAGCCACTTGGCCCAACTCTTAGGATTCACATTGGCAAAGCAACGCAAATAGGTATTTAAGCATCAGTTGAGGACCTCAGTATGTCCGTCGGATTGGGGATGGTAGGCAATACTATAGTGCAGCTTTGTGCCTCGCAGTTTAAATAATTCCACCCAAAACTTGCTTAAAAAGATTGTATCCCGATCCGAGACCTCAGATTTAGGGAAGCCATGCAGCCAAACCACTTCATTAATGAAAATGGCAGTGATGATTGTGGCGGTGTAAGGATGCTTCAGCCCAATAAAGTGCCCATATTTACTTAGGTGATCAACCACCACTAGTGTGGGAAATACTGCATAAAATCAGTTCCCATTAAATTAGTTTTATTTCTTCCCTTCTTAGTTTTATTTTCTTCCTTTCTTGTATTTTGATTTTTTCCTTATTTGTATTTTTTCCTTTTTTGTTCCTTAATTCTAGGAACATATTTTGTATTTAAACCCATGTAACTTCAGCATTAGAATAAGATTGAGAGAGTATTTTTTTCTCTCTTGCTTCATGGTATCAGAGCCTAGTAAAACCTAGCTCTTTTTTTTCTGTCAATTTTCTAGGGTTTTAATACCCGCCCATTTAGAGAGAGTTTTAACTCTCACCGCCCACACCAGTGGACAGAACAGGCGCCGACCGGCGTTCGGTCAGAATTCCATCACCAAAAGCGGCCGCGCGTGAGAACACGCGCCGATCGACCTTCCCGCTCCGATCACACGCGCCGGCGCGTGAGACACTTTCCGGCCACTGTTTTGTGATTTTCTTTTTCCAGATCTCTTCTCCTCATATTTCCGCACGTGATTGAGGTGTAACAGAGGTCATTCAAGTAAGTTGATTTTGCTGACTTCTATCATTGTGTTACTAATGGCTGGGTACAATCCTTGGAAAACAGCCTTGACTGGTGCATCCAGCAGGGACTCCACTGCGATAGGAGAAAGCACTATGAGTTCCATCTCATTCGGAAGTCCAGTAGAAGGGTCCAATAATTCACTACATGTGAATATTCACCGACTTAATGGAAAAAACTATCTGGAATGGTCTCAAACTGTTCGACTGATCATGGAAGGTAAGGGGAAGCTGGGTTATTTGATAGGTGAAGTAACAAAGCCTGTAGATGGAGATCCGGCTTTAAAAACCTGGAAGTCAGAAAATTCCTTGATCATTGCATGGTTGGTGAATTCAATGGAACCTGCAATTGGCAAACCATTCATGTTTTTACCTACAGCCAGAGATGTTTGGGAAGCAGTCAGAGATACTTACTCAGATCTAGAAAATTCTTCACAAATATTTGAGTTAAAATCTAAACTTTGGCATGCGAAACAGGGTGATCGAGATGTCACTCTCTACTTCAATGAGTTAATGACCTTGTGGCAGGAGTTAGACCTTTGTTATAACGATGTATGGGAATGCACAAATGACAGTGTGAGATTCATGAAGCGACAAGAAAATGATCGGGTCTTTATGTTCTTAGCAGGATTGAACAAAAAATTAGATGAAGTGCGAGGTAGAATTTTGGGAAAGACACCTCTACCAACAATTCGTGAGGTGTTTTCAGAGGTTAGAAGAGAGGAAGCAAGACAAAATGTAATGCTTGACAAATCTGTTTCAATCCACAAAACAGTGGAAATTGATAACTCAGCTTTAGCAACCCAGAGGTTTCAGGATGAAGAAAGGAATGATGGCAAGCGACCATGGTGTGATCATTGCAAGCGCCCATGGCACACACGGGAAACATGTTGGAAAATCCATGGCAAGCCTAAAAATCAAAAAAAGAAAGTTGGTGGAGGGGGACGTGCACTACATGTTAATGTCTCAGATCAAGAGCAATCATTTTCTTCAAGTTCATTTCCTTTCACTAAGGAACAAATAGATCAACTATCCAAGCTTCTTGAGTCTCAACAAATTCCTTCTTGTTCTTTAGCTCAAAAAGGTAATTACTTGCAAGCTGCTTTCTTAAGTGTCCATTCTGATCATACCTGGATTATCGATTCAGGTGCAACAGATCATATGACAGGATTGTCAAATATTTTTTCTTCATATAGTCCTTGTGCAGGTAATCAGAAAATTAAAATTGCAGATGGCTCTCTTTCAGCCATTGCAGGAAAAGGTTCTATTATAGTATCTTCATCACTTACACTTTATGATGTTCTTCATGTTCCCAAACTTTCGTGTAATTTATTGTCTGTCAGTAAGTTAGTTCATGATCAAAATTGTCAAGCTAATTTCTTTCCAACTTACTGTGTATTTCAGGATTTGACATCGGGGAGGATGATTGGCAGTGCTAAACAGAGTGGAGGACTCTATTTCTTTGATGGTGGATCTGAATCGGGACAACAATCTCAACCAATAAGTACTTGCTTTGAATCTAGTTCTGTTTCCAATAATGATATTATGTTATGGCATTTTAGATTAGGCCATCCAAGTTTTAGGTATTTAAAACATTTATTTCCTAAGTTATTTTACAATAAAGATCCATCTTTGTTTCATTGTGAAATGTGTGAATTTGCAAAACACCACCGTACTTCATTTCCTTCACAACCATATAAACCATCAAAACCATTCACTATTATTCACAGTGATGTTTGGGGTCCAAATCGAACAAATACTCTTTCTAACAAAAAATGGTTTATCACTTTCACAGATGATCATACTCGACTTTGTTGGGTATATTTATTAAAAGAAAAGTCAGAGGTGGAACAGGTTTTTAAAAACTTTTACAATATGGTGCAGACTCAGTTTCACACAAACATACAAATTTTCAGGAGTGATAATGGAAAAGAATACTTCAATACAATCCTAAGAAATTTTTTTCTTGAAAAAGGCATAATACACCATAGTTCTTGCATTAATACACCCCAACAGAATGGTGTTGCTGAAAGAAAAAATAGACATTTGTTGGAAGTGGCTCGTGCATTACTTTTTACTACTAAAGTGCCTAAGTATTTATGGGGAGAGGCAGTTTTAACTGCTGCATATTTAATAAATAGAATGTCCTCCAAAGTTTTACACTATCAAACTCCTTTTCAAGTTTTTACAAAGATTTTACCAACTGCTAGAATCTCTGCTGATCTCCCTCTAAAAATTTTTGGTTGTACAGCATTTGTTCATGAACATAGAAAACTTGGAAAACTTGAACCTCGAGCTATAAAATGTGCTTTTATTGGATATTCTCCAACTCAGAAGGGATATAAATGTTTTGATCCAATATCAAAAAAATTCTTTGTTACAATGGATGTGACATTTTTTGAAAAACAACCTTTTTTTCAAGATACTCATCTTCAGGGGGAGAATTATAATGAAGATTCATTTGTTAAATCTTGTGATAATTTATTTTCAGATGATGTATTTATTTCACAATCACAGGATTTTGAGTCTAATGCACCTACAGCAAATGGCCAAGATTCATTTGTGGAAACTCCTCTTACTATGAGTGATGTTTCACTTATATCTAAGCCTACATTTGAAAGTGAAAAATCTGATCAACAATCTTTTGAAACTGGGAATAAGGGACAACCTACTATAATTCCACAATATAATACCACCAAAACAACAACAAATAGATTTACAGAAGGTGATCAAACTTGAAAAGGGATTGTTTACTCGAAGAAGAATCATAAACAAAGAAAAGATGAATCGGCTCTACAGCACGACCATGATTCTGAACTGAGGACAAATCAACAGTCTGAGTCTAGTACAGGTAACTCTCATTCTCTTCCTGACAGTCATCTTGAGACTTTTGATTGTGACATTCCTATAGCCCTTCGAAAAGGGGTTAGATCTTGTACTAGATATCCATTATCTAAATTTGTGTCATACTCAAAATTGTCTCCGTCTCTTGCTGCTTTTACAACTCAATTGTCCAGCATAGAAATTCCTAACAGTATACAGGAGGCTCTAAAAGTTCCAAAGTGGAAGGAAGCAGTTCTTGAGGAGATGAGAGCTCTTGAGAAGAACAATACCTGGAGTGTTGAGGCATTGCCTGCAAAGAAGGCTACAGTAGGCTGTAAATGGGTCTTTACTGTGAAGTATAATTCTGATGGTTCAGTGGAGAGATATAAGGCCCGATTGGTAGCTAAGGGATTCACCCAGACATATGGCATAGATTACTCTGAAACATTTGCTCCTGTTGCAAAATTGAACTCGGTAAGGGTACTTTTATCTATTGCTACTAATCTAGACTGGTCTTTACAGCAATTGGATGTAAAGAATGTCTTTCTCAATGGAGACTTGGAGGAGGAAGTCTACATGGATAGTCCACCCGGTTTTGAAGAGAAGTTTGGCTCAAAAGTGTGTAAGCTAAAAAAGTCCTTATATGGCTTAAAACAGTCTCCAAGGGCATGGTTCGAAAAATTCACACACTCTGTTAGAAAGCAAGGATATTCTCAAGGACAAGCAGATCATACCTTGTTTTACAAGCTTTCCTCTGAAGGTAAGGTTGCTGTACTGATAGTTTATGTTGATGATATTATTCTAACAGGTGATGATGTGGCTGAAATGGAAAGGTTAAAGAAAAGTCTTGCTCTTGAATTTGAGATCAAAGATTTGGGAAATTTACGATATTTCCTTGGAATGGAGATTGCTCGCTCAAGGAAAGGAATTGTTGTATCTCAGCGCAAATATATTCTTGATCTTTTAAGAGAGACAGGAATGAGTGGTTGCAAACCAACTGAAACTCCCATGGATCCTAATGTAAAACTTTGGGAAAAGGGAAGTGTTCCTGTGAATACTGGCAGATATCAAAGATTAGTTGGTAAGCTGATCTATTTATCTCACACTCGACCAGATATTGCCTTCGCAGTTAGTGTTGTCAGTCAATTCATGCATGCACCTTATGAAGAGCATCTTGAGGCGGTTTACCGGATTTTGAGATATTTGAAGTCTACTCCTGGGAAAGGTCTATTTTTTAAAAAAACCAATCAAAGGAACATTGAAGTTTTTACCGATGCAGATTGGGCAGGTTCAGTAACTGACAGGAGATCTACTTCCGGATACTGCACCTTTGTGTGGGGGAACTTGGTTACTTGGCGAAGCAAAAAACAAAGTGTTGTTGCTAGAAGTAGTGCTGAAGCTGAATTCAGAGCAATGGCTCAAGGGATTTGTGAAGTATTGTGGATATATAGATTTCTCAAAGAACTTAAAAAGACAGTAAAACTTCCTTTGAAATTGTACTGTGACAATAAGGCTGCTATAAGTATTGCTCACAATCCTGTTCAACATGATAGAACAAAGCACATTGAGATTGATCGACACTTTATAAAAGAAAAACTAGAAGCTGAAATTATTTGCTTGCCATTTGTTCCTTCCAGTCAACAAACAGCTGACATCTTGACCAAAGGACTTGCGAGATCTAACTTTGAACATCTGATAAGCAAGTTGGGCATGATGGACATCTATGCACCAACTTGAGGGGGAGTGTGGGAAATACTGCATAAAATCAGTTCCCATTAAATTAGTTTTATTTCTTCCCTTCTTAGTTTTATTTTCTTCCTTTCTTGTATTTTGATTTTTTCCTTATTTGTATTTTTTCCTTTTTTGTTCCTTAATTCTAGGAACATATTTTGTATTTAAACCCATGTAACTTCAGCATTAGAATAAGATTGAGAGAGTATTTTTTTCTCTCTTGCTTCAACTAGAATAGTAGAGCTCCCAATTGAGGATGGCAGCCCCTCAATGAAATCAAGAGAGATATCTTCCCAAATCTATGTTAGTAGCAGAAGAGGTTGCAATAATCCGACTGGAGAGAGTGTGAGGGTTTTGTTTCATTGACATTTCATTGACAGACTTCACACTGAGCAACATAATCTTTGATACGCTGCTTCATACCTTGCCAATAACATTTTTCCACTTGCTTGAAAGTCTTGAGGTACCCGCCATGTCCCCTAATGACACTATCATGGCCCTCAAAAAGAATGGTGGGGATTAAGGGTGAAGTGGGAGGTAAGACCAGCCTGCCTCGATACAAAAGATTGCCTTGAAACACAGAATAACCCGAATGCTTAAATGAATTCTGCTGCAAACCTGTAGAATAGAAGAGAGATCAGGATCAGCTGCTACTTGGTCCAGCAAATCCAAAAGTTGTGGGGCACAAGGGATAACCAAAACAGAGAGTTCCCCAGCTGAAGGCCTGCAAGATAAGGCATCAGCCGCCTTGTTCTCCAACCCTGGCTTATACACAATATGAAAGTCGTATCCTATTAGTTTGGTCACCCAATGTTGCTGCTCAGGGGAAATGATGCATTGCTCCAACAAATACCGTAAGCTATGTTGATCAATTTGCACTACAAAGGGCTGTCCCAACAAGTAATCATGCCATTTAGATACCGCAAAGACAATGACCATTAGTTCTCTTTCATATATAGACTTGGAGCTGGCCCTAGACAATAAAGTGTGACTGAAATAGGCGATAGGATGCTGATCTTGCATGAGGACAGCTCCTAGCCCATGCCCCGAAGCATCTGTTTCCACTACAAAGGGCTTAGTGAAATCCGGCAATGCTAGCACTGGAACTGTAGACATTGCTTGCTTGAGTTGCTGGAAAGTTGTTTCAGCCTCCGAATTCGAAGAAAAAGTGTCTTTCTTGAGCTGGTTGGTCAATGGACGGGCCAAATTATCATAACCCCAAACGAATCTTCAATAATACCCGTAAGGCCTAAGAAACCTCGGAGCTCCCGCACATTTTTTGGGGCAGGCCACTTCAGCATAGCTTTCACCTTAGTAGGATCAGCAGCCACACCATCCGCAGAGATAATGTGCCCCAAATACTCAAGTTGTCCAAATTGGCACTTCTTTGGGTTTGCATATAGCTGGTTCCAGGACAGCAAATGAAGTACTCCTTGCAAGTGCAGCGCATGTGCTACCAAGTCAGCACTATGCACAAGTATATCATAAAAAAATATGAGCACGAATTTTTGGAGGTAATCCCAAAATATGGTGTTCATCAAGGCCTGGAAAGTAGCCGGAGCATTCATTAACCCAAATGGCATCACTCTAAACTCGTAATGCCCCTTATGTGTACAGAAAGCTGTCTTTGGAATATCAACTGCACGGACTCAAATTTTGATGATACCCGAACTTAAGGTCCAATTTGGAGAACTTAGCTCCCTTTAATTCATCCAACAACTCATCTATTATAGGAATCGAAAATTTGTTGGGTACTCTGACTTTGTTTAGAGCCCTATAATCCACACAAAAACACCAGCTACCATCCTTCTTCACTAACAAGACTGGACTCGAGAATGGACTTTCATTGGGTTGAATAATACCAGCAGCCAGCATCTCCCCAACTAGCTTCTCAATTTCTCCCTTTTGGTGATGAGGATATCTGTAAAGTCTAACATTGATGGAAGCAGCCCCTGGTTGCAATTAAACCTTATGGTCATGGTCCCTAGTAGGTGGTAGTGTACCTGGCCATGCAAAGACTGAGGAATTTGAATCAAGAACTTGTTGCACTTCAACTAGAACGGTGGTGCTGGAAGCCTGAGTATCCATAACCATTAAACCCAATTCGATCAAATAAGCTTGGTCTCCCGGTTGATAAGATTGAGTGAGGGCTCTAAACAACACCAAAGTATGGCAAAGGGCAGGATCTCCTTGAAGGACACTAATCCCATTTTGTTTATACCATAAGGATTGAGTCTTCAAGTTAATCTGCATTGAACCTACTCAATCCAGCCACTTCATACCCAAAACCACATCAACACTCCCCAAAGGAATCAGAAGAAAATCTTCAATGATATCTACTTGATCAACAGAGAGCACAACCCCTCGACATAATCCATTCCTTGTTTCCGCGATACCCATTCCTAGCATGATACTATATGGTACCGTGTTTACCCGTGGAAGTTTCAATTGTTAAGCAAGAGAAGAATCAATGAAATTGTGGGTAGCCCCACTATCTACTGACGCAACAACTTCATATTGTTAGACCTTACCTCTTAGTTTAAGCATGCGGGGTGTAGACAGTCCCACTAGTGTATTTAAAGAGACTTCCACATCCTCTATCGTGTCTAGGTTCTTTGTTTGCATGTCAAAACCTGCTTCACCAACTTGCTGGCACAATTCCTCCACTTGTTCCTTAACAATCATGAGATGCAGCTCCCGATTTTTACATTGATGGCCTATGTGGAATTTCTCGTCACACTTAAGACATAGCCCTTGCTCCCTTCGGCGCTGCAAATCCGCTGTGAGAGTTTCTTATATGGACACAATGTATTCTTGGCTGGTTGGTTGGGTATAGGTGGTAATGAGTAGTAAGTAAGGTCACCCGTGGTATTGGATACCTTCTATTGGATTGAAGGGAGTCGAGTTACACAACTGCTATGAGTTGGGTTGTTGGATTGATGGGTGTTCATGTGAGGGAAAGTGAGAGTGGAAGAGGCCTGGGTTGTGGGGGAAATTTGGGTCTGGATTTGGGCAGGGAACCCAATAAGGGCCAAGTTGCAATCCTCTATCCTTTCGGCTATATCCATGACTCGGCTCAAGCCTATAGGATTCATTAAACGTACTGTAACTCTTAAATCCTTTTTGAGCCCATTTATAAAAGTATCCTCCAAGACTTCATCAAGCATTCCCTTCAGATGAGCAACTCGTATCTCAAACTCCCGGTGATAATCTGCCACCGTAGAGGTTTGTCGGATAGCCAAAAACTGTTTGCTAGAGAGCCCGCCTGGGAAGACCAGAACCTTTCCCATATTGTTGTCTTCAGTTCACCCCAAAACCGAAAGCTTCTCCTCCCATCAGCCCATTGAAACCAAGTGAGAGCATCTCCATCCAGGCTTACCGTTGTCACTTCAACTCTTGCAGCATCATCATACCCATTAGCAAGGAAGAATCGCTCAGCTCAAAAGATCCAACTATATGGATTTTCCCATGTAAAAATCGGAAGTTCTATCTGTCGTAACTTGTGCTCCACTGTGGCCGGGTTGGGGATTACCATCATCTCCAGAGGAGTTGTTCTCATAACTGGCACTGAAGGAGAATCCGCTTTTGAGGTGGTTCCCCCTAACTAGCCTATGTCCCAAAGATGTTTTAGCAATACCGGAAACTCATCCAGCATCGAGTGTTTTTTCCACCTCCTTATGTTCTTCACTAGCCACAACTAGCTTCTGTAAGATCTCATGAACACCCTTCAAGTCTTCCTTCATTTCGTCCAAAGATTCCTCCATGACATCCACCCTATCGCTTACCTTTGGTGACATTTTTGTGCTCTGATACCAACTTGGTAAGTTTTCTATTCCAGATTTAGCAATAGAGAAGTATCAGTGAATCAAATGGAGCAATAGTTCAAGAATTTGATTAAAATGGAAGAGAAATTACTACAATTTTCTCATTCACAATGCTGGTTTTCGAGATACCAGAGATCTCCCAAACAACAACCCAAAATAGAAAAAAAAATACCATAACCAAATATTCCTACACTAAGGTTTATATAGTCAGCCACAGACACACAACTCACACACCTTCCCTAAAGCAAAACAAAATCATCCACCAACAGAGTGACACAACACACAAAGTAATGAGCTCATAACGACTTCCCTAGTTACATTGCAATACCCTTCTTACCCCTCCTAATGTAGGTAAACTTGATCGGAAGCCTATCATAAACACCCACACTCATGGAACATTAGAAAATTATTTATGGGGTATTTTTGGATTGAAGAGGAGGATGAGTGCATGATTTAAATAGCGGATGTTCAGTTATTTCATGGGATTTTAGGAGTCCCTTTACCATTACTACTGTTAACATACTTTTTACTTTTGGCAACCATTGTTGTACCATTATCAATGGGGCCATTTTCAGTATGAAGTCGCAGATTTCTAGCTGACAATCTTGCTTCTTTTCCATCTTTCAATTTTTCCCATTTGTTTCTAATGTTATTGAATGAAAAACCTTTGAAATCCTCACCACTAGGATTAATGCCTTGATTTCACCTAGTAACAAGGTGAAATAGCAAGTAACTCTCTTTCTAGACACTATTTTGATGGTGATAAGGTTAGATCTGTCATCCTCTAGACTCTTCCAATCTTACTAAGTTTTAAGCTAGTTTTTAATCTCTAGACTCTAGCTAAGTTCAATGCTAGTTTTTTTACTAATAAATCATATATTGAATGTCTCTATGATGCATTTCAACCGAACAGTCAGTGCATTTTTTAGTATTAGTGAACTCCTTCAATATTGCATTTCTTAGTGTTAGTGAACTCCTTCAATATCAATTAGCTTCCTATGTCCTGCAATTTAAACAAAAAGGTTTACATATGGTTAGGTTTAGGTTGTAACCAATGTGGTACAGCCACTAAAGACCTTAATCCATTTCATGCATTTAAAAATGACGGATGAGTAGCTGAGGTGAAGTAGGTGGTTTTTTCTTTTTTCTTTTCTTTTGTCAATTATCAACCATTCTGTGGAGGTGAAACAGTAATTAAGGATCTTATACATCATATCTACACATTAAAATCTGAAATAAGAATCAAGTGAATAGTAAAATTGAAGCAGCAGGTGTTAACAAATACACTGTAAACCAAACCTGACTGATTGGGCAAGCCATCAGATGATGGCAGAACAGGTTGCCTGACCACTAAATGCAAGGTATGCCCATCCTCAACATCTGAACAGGGTTAAGGAAATATAACAAATTAACTGCTAAAAAATTTCAAAACAATGACGATAGTAACATTATAACAACATCTGAACAAGGTTAAGTAAATACAACATATCAAATGCTAAAAAAATATAATATATTCGAAAAAAATTAATTACTTTGAACCAAGCTTGAGCTAGGATGAAAACTAGCATTCCCAAGCCAAGGCCTACAAAATCAGGCTTGTACTCAAGTTCAGACCAGGCCCGAACTATAGACAAAATGCCTTGTCCAAACACCAGGAAAATTGCAGGCGGGCCAGGTCAGGTGGGCATCCGCTTGCGTGGCCAGGTCTATTCATGAAGGCCTAGTTTTTGCAAACTTCTGAAAAAAACTAAGTAAAACATTTTGACATTTTACGCACATTTGATAGAAATCCTTCGCTCACAATAAGGTGTCTATTAGCAAGTAAATACACTATAAACCAAACATTTTATTAGCCAAGAAAGATGCAGAATATATAATCCACCTCAGGAAAATAATAGAGCAGAGATGAGCTTGTATGTGTGTGTATCGAGGGAAATAGTAAATGAAAAGTTATGACCCAGCAAACCTATTTTAAGTTGCAGAATGAAACTCATGAATCAACAAAGATACAAGAAATTTTGATTTTTGTTTTTTTTTATAAAAAGAATTAATTATTGAGAGTATATGGTACAAAATTAAAATCAAAAAAGTAAGGTATGCCCAGAAAAAGAATGAAAAACAAAAGAAAGGAGATAAAATCAACACAAAATCCTTCTAGTCCACTAAACATCATCAGTAGATACTCTGAAAAAGCATAGTTTCCTTGGAAACGTAAGCGCAGCTTGAAGCCAAGATAATTCCTTTTTTATCTCTCTCCATAGCAAGTGTACAGGTAAAAAACTTGCTCCCTAGACACAATTATATTCTTTCATGATAATATCCACCAAAACACTATGAGTATAGCATAATGTAAAAGTCTTCTTGTGCCCTCCATTTAAACAGTGCAACAAAAAGCAAAATGTCATAAAGGCTTTATGGAGAAACCTATTTTTACTCCAAAGCATCATTATCCTATTCTAGACCAACCACATAAGAACAAATTGCAAACAAGATGGCAGACAAATTCATTACTTGCATCCTAAACACAATACAAATATCTAGAAAAGATAAAAGATCCTGGAACAAGGAAATACCATTTTCAATTGCCTTAACAATATGATAAGAATGAAGGTTCATAGCAACTTTAAAATGGCATTTCAAGTAATCCTTCTATTTATTTTTCCTCGCATTGGTTAATATTTTCCTTTCATTTCTCTCAATTTAGACAAAAGTGAATAGGTCAGCTAGCAAAAAGAAGGGGAGAGGTAAAATAAAAAAATGATTTAGCTTAAGATGATTAAAAAAAATTAAAATTGCAAACAATGATAAAACATTTCACCCTAGACAATGGTAAAGGACAAAAAAGTTTCCATCAAAAGACCCCAATTTCAATTTATAAAAATGTGCACAATGAGAGAGGGAGAACAGGATAGTAGCTAATTTCTCATATATGATCCATAACTAACTCATCCCAGATTTATTCAATGCTCAAGTTTGCAAAAGAAAAACTCACTAAAATTAATAATTACAATATTAATTAAAAGGGAAACTGGTATGCGAAGGAAAAAAATTATAAATAGAATCAATTATTCAGAAATAAATTTCCATCACATAGTATTCTAAAGATCTTAAAAATGAGCACTACAAAACAAAAAGGATACGATAGGCAGAGAGCAGTTGATCATCCTTTAAAACTTTGCCACGGCATATTAAACGTTGTTGTTCAGATAACACGCCTGTGACAGAAGCAATCTGTTCTTTTAGGGCAGGAACCGGCACCTGCAAAACAATCAAAACAAAGAAAAATAAAATGATGAAATGCAAATATTCACGATAAGGGTTCTCATAAAACATCCTCATTTACAAATGAACCACAAAAGTTCTTACCAATACAGCAAGATCATAATATAGGATCTTCTTTTAGAGGTAATTATTTAGTGAGGAGAAAGGTTGCCCCCATGCAGTGTCTGATATGCACAATAATAAATAAATAAAAAAAAAAACATGCATCATCTATTTTGTGGATTTGTGTTTTAGGAGCTCTAATAGGAGTATCTTCAAAACTGTATGGCATAATTGAAGGGGATTACTATTTTCGTTGTTTGGTTTTGTGACTTATTTCATGGTTTGTCCAGACATCAAAGATAACTTCTCATTAGGAAAATATAATTTCTTATTGAAAAGGGGAAAAAATACACCATCTGAATACTAAAACTCTCCAATCATTCTCAAAGAGTTGCTGAAGATTAGGAATCTCCTAATTGCTCCTCTAGTTAATTTTCTTTTTTTTTTGTTCATGTTATAATATATCCTCTCATTAAAATGTGCACAGCATTGGCAAAAGCCACAAAATAGTGGAAGTTGGAGAAATCACCTGTTTATCCACTCTTAAACTATAGGTTTGAGAATCTAAAGTTCTTATTTTGATTTCAATTGTTGTCTCTGAAACTTCAGCTTCATCTGCCCTAGGAAATTTCGTAGCACCATGACTATCCATTTCCTAAAACAAAAAATGCCTGCATGTAAAATATAAAACAAAAAATTAATTTGAGCTTTTGAGGTGACAAGAGGAAGAAAGAGTGTGGGGCCAATGCTAGAGTTAAGAGAACAAAAATGTTAAACAACTGATTCTGTCTAATGTATTGAATGCTAAAGCAAACAGTTCCAGGGAAAACAAAAAAGAAATCTAAATTAGAAGATGAAGAACACTGAGAGATGTAAAGCAAAAAAAAAATTTGCTTCTTTCACATGTACCACCTCTTTAAGAAGTTAATAAAATTTCACTTTCAACAATACTCAAAACTTATCTGCCATTGAAAATGCTTCCATAAATGTTGAGTGTGAAAAACATACCCACATGAATCAGCAGTGATAGAACTATCTTCAATACACATTGTTCGAACACAACAAAACGGTTAAAACAAGAGGATATTTATTTAGTGCACATATCCATCATAAACAGATGCCTCTTATGAGTTATTCGTATACTGTCAAGAATGTATCTGAACAGTACCCATAAATTGTTGTTTGCATTAAATATATCAAAGTGTTATGATGACAACATAATCAAGGATTGCACTTTGTTATGAAACATAAGTGCATAATAACCAACCAAACAAGGTAAAATAGTTTCCTTTAATGCAATCATAAGATACTGTCCTCCAAAATATATGTATTTATAAGGAATTATGGTAGAAATTAGAATACCAGTAAGGAAAAAAACACAGATAAGGAAGTTTCGGCTATGATGATGGCATTGTCAAATAATACAATAAATAAAGGAACAATTTCAGGACTCTGCCATACAGAAAAGTTTCAAATTATGGCTGCTCATGATACAAAATCATTGAGGCAGGCCAGTAAAGGTTGATATACATCAGCATCTAATTTTACCAGAATATCGATCTGCATCAACCAATAGAACCCAAATTCTCTAAATCTGATATGGCTGATTCACAGCTGCTATAGCTGATACAGCCTTTGTGCGCATAAAGGGGCCTCTTGAGAAGTTCCTGGCAGCGGAAATAGATTCTTCAAGGCAAAAGCAAACAAAAAATACTGCCAAACCCTCAACTCTCTATCTCTCTCAAGCTCTAAAACCCAAAATTCATCTGCAAAATTTTAACATGATTCTAATGGATCTTCAAGTTCAAAGCGTAGACCTAAAAGGAATTTCATAGAATAGGGTAAAAAAGTAAATTTTGGATGGTGACTACCAAATAATTTAACTCGATCATTTCTTTTTAGCATGGTGTTGAATGCACCATGTATTAGTTAAATTCGCAGGAAACAATAAATTATTATTTACAAATATTACAACAGTACAACAGTGAGAGCTGTGACGGCCAATTTCAGGACATCATTTTCAAGATTAAAACAGTAAAGTCAAGGATTTTATTATACAAAAAATGAAGGAAGAATAAAAGGTCAATCCCAAGCCACTGACCAGCTGAATTTAGTATGGCCACGTGCAAAAGAATTCACAATTCACACCATATGGGCAGCAATTATTACTTTCCAGATGTTCTATTCATTATTTGTGGACTCGATTTAAACACTTGAATCTGAATTTAATCACTTGACATACTGATGATTGACCAAGATTATGTAAGACAACATCATTATTACTTCCCAGTGGAAATAAAGAACTTCTACATTTCTACATTTGCAATATGAGCAAAAATTAACTAATAGCAGGACCAGGTCTACCATAGTCTTTGTAACGGTCATCCTTACTGCTTCACACAACGATATTAATGAGGTTTAAGTTCCCATGGACACAGATTTTGTCTAATTTAATAAATTCCAAATGCTCTAGAAAGTTCTAACGTAGTGAACCTTGTCATCTTCATGTTTATCGTCAACAAAACCAGCAATAAAAAAAGCTAAGAGTTACTTCACAACACAGGCATAAGTTTTGAATCTTTTTCTATATAACAACATTGGCTTCAAAATATATATTTAGAATAGAAAATGAACATGTTGGACTTAAGCCAAGAACCCAATTCCAAGCCAGTGAACATACAAGTGAAAACTACATTGTATAATGGCATTACAGCTGATTCTGCATCCCTAAACCTAAAATGTAAGCCGACAAATCCATAAACCTAAAAGATGGAACTGCCACAAAAATAGAATTTAACATAATAGCTACCCAAAGAGAACGAATTTAAAAGCAAAACGACATTGAGCAAGTAAAATTCACTATTTAAAATAAAAGAAGCAAAAGAATTCTACATTTCTTGAACTTAATCAAGATTAAAAAAAGAAATTGCAGTCGGCCCTCGCTCATATGGAAGCATTCGAGTAACTGCCTAAATACACACAGCATGCTCGGGTATATGATTCTATTTTCTACCGGGATATCGCTCTAGGGCTTACAAAATGTCAATTCAACAGAAAAGCTTGAACCTTTAACATTTAGGAACTAACTGATCATCAGAAACACAGAAAAACAAACCAAGACAGGAAATTTCCTAACTTCAAGACCTAATCGAAACAATCAATCAATAAAAGACAATCCCTGGACATGGGGAAGCAAAGATAGGCTATAAATACCTGAGATTGAAAAACAAATTTGAAGAAATGAACAAAAGAAATTGCTTGCTAAGGAGATTTACAAGATGGAGAGGAAGGGGAGAGAGAGCTTTAGGATTTGGCTATTGGTGATAAAGATGTATCCAAAGACGAGTACAGAAATCGCTGTCCGGTCTCTCTCTTTCCCTCTTTGTATTTGGCAGCTGACACCTGATTTTGAACGTAGGACGACTAATCATTTTTTATTATTATTATTATTATTTAATATTCATTATTTTATCATTTGTTTTTAGAATAAATATTAAATATTTTTTTCAATAATTATTCAGATGCACGGATATACTTATTAAGGGTGAGGTGTTTTCTTTTAATTTTTAAAGATGTTAAATATTTAGACTTCATTTATATCTTTAATTATAATTCATTTTTTATGAGAATCAAAATAAAAAAATACTAATTATAATTTATAGAATAGAGAAAATAATAATAAAAATATAAAAGATATTCTTAGAATTTTGATTTTAGAACTCTATCAAACTTTACAAGGTGGTGCAAAATCAAATCAAAGTCCAAAATTAAATTGAATTTGTTAATGGGATCTACATGGTTTGGGTTTTTAACTATTTTTTAGTTGTTTTTATTTGAGATTTTTTTTTATTATTAGATTTAATAAATTTGATTCAATTACTAATATCAAAAAATAAAGAAAACAAATATATATATATATATATATATATATATATATATATATATATACACACACACACATGAGCATATTAGTCTAACTTTGCGTAGGAAATAATAACATTTGATTATAAGTACTAATTGGAAGTTTATAACATTAGAAATAATTAACAATAAATATGATATTTACTAAATATATGTAGAATGCAAAGTATTCAATATAATTTTGCATCATTTGAAGTAATAATTAATAAAAAAAATTGAGATAAAAGAAAATATCTTAAGTATTATTCTATAGCTTATTACTATTAATATAAGTTTAACACAGCAAAATTCATAGTTGGTTGTAGAAAATGAGGCCAAGCAACGGCATACGAGTAAACCATACATTTAATTTGGAGAACTACAGCAATTCAAACATTAAGACATGATTAATAATGTCTTTTTTTGAGAATAATAATATATAAAGTTTAAATTAGTAATCTTAAACTTGAAACGTTGGTCAGCCGAAGTTTGGTGTAGCGTTGGTCAGCCAAGAAAGCCGAGATGGCATTAGGTGGTCCCGATACACATGGTGGTCCCGTGATAGTTTAAGAAGACTGAAATAAACAAAATTTAATTAAGATTAATAAGATTAAATTTGATTAATGGATAAATTGGCCAAAATATTATCAATTAAGGAACCAAAATTGGATAATTTAGCAATCAAAATAATTTAGATGATATGAATCATATAAATTCAATAGAAGTAAATATAGCAAATATTGAAAATCAATTATTGGACTGGACAATACCTAAACAGGATATAAAAACAATTTATAAAATTGGATCTTTTGAATTTATGCAATATTATTCAATTAAAACAACGAGTAAATACTATTTTTTCTAAAGGATGATGAACTTATATTCTTGTTTCATTTTCTGTTGTTAACCAGGTTATAGCAATTTTTGAATGAACATTTATAGTAGAAAATGGATAATTTATATTATTATTTTTACTGTATATTTCAAACCATTCAAATAGAGGTATATTAATTTTTAATTCTCTCATATTTATATATCATTCTATTTTAAATTTTTCTAATTCTTCTTTTGAAAATTTATTAAAATACCAAATTCTTTTTAACTTATTATGTTCTGACTGTAAATCTTTTCTTAAAAATTCTTTATCTATTTCAAATTTTTCCATTTAATTTATTCGGAAAAAATTTTCCATTTGAGACCTAGTAGGTGATAATGAATCATCTGATTTATTATTTAGAATATATACAGGTTTTAGAATTGTTTCATTAAAATCTACATCTTTAAGTTTTAAATCTTTGTTTGATATATTGTTAGGTATAAAACTAGTAGAAGGTCTGTTATTTCAGTATATTGAAACTTTTGAAGAAAATGATTGATCTGGTAAAAATGATATTTTTACAGATCCATCATTTCTTTCTATTATACTAGAAGTTTGATTATTTATATCTACCTTTTGAGGTTCGATTACTTCAGCTAATTCTCATGTTCCTGATCTAGTAATTTCATCTCAGTTTAATCTTTTAGGTATCTGAATATTAGAGTGCATTATGTTTTCTTCAAAGACTAAGGTTTCGTCTTTTAATAAACTGTTTCTAGCTCTAGGATTTAAAGTAGTAGACATCACTTTGTAATAAATTCTATAAATTATAGCAATTGCTCTTGTATTTTGTTTAAAATCTAAATTTTTTGTTTTAACTGTTAGACTTAAAGTATCAAATATATTAGGATCAAATAAACTTAATGAAAAGTTAGGATAACAATTAAAATATACAGGGTCATTAGCTAAATTTGTTTCTGTCATAGCTAGGAGTGAATTTGAGAAACTTATATGTCTAGCATCCCTAAGACACATAAGTACTGGAATATCCAAGCCTAATCCAAATAAAGGTTTAATTGCAATTTGAATTAATCCTAAATGAATAAATTTATATTTCTTTCTATGTTCTTTAATAGATTGTTCTGATAATAATTGAATAGTTTCTAGATTTTCATTTAATGTTATAGTCTGTTCAGTTGTTTTAATTTAATAATCTTGCATAAATTCAAAAGATCCAATTTTATAAATTGTTTTTATATCCTGTTTAGGTATTGTCCAGTCCAATAATTGATTTTCAATATCTGTTATATTTACTTCTGTTGAATTTATATGATTCATATCATCTAAATTATTTTGATTGCTAAATTATCCAATTTTTGGTTCCCTAACTGATAATATCTTGGCCAATTTATCCATTAATCAAATTTAATCTTGTTAATCTTAATTAAATTTTGTTTATTTCAGTCTTCTTAAACTATCACAGGACTACCATGTGTATCGGGACCACCTAATGCCATCTCGGCTTTCTTGGCTGACCAACGCTACACCAAACTTCGGTTGACCAACGTTTCAAGTTTAAGATTACTAATTTAAACTCAATTTAATCTTAATTAACGAGATTAGATTCAATAAATTTTTAAATTAGTCAAGTTATTATCAATTAATTTATCTAAAATCAAACAATTTACTCATGACAATAATAATTATATGACTTTACATTTAAAAACAGTTGAATTATCATCAAAAGATGAATCAGGATCTGTTTTAGAAGAAATAAAACATTTTCAGTTACAACATAATTATTCAAACAAAATACTTTCAACTGTGACACAACAATTAGATAGAATAGAACAGTAAAATTAATAATATAAATTATCCATTTTATACTATAAATGTTCATTCAAAAATTGCTAGAACCTGGTTAACAACAGAAAATGAAACAAGAATATCAGTTCATCCTCCTTTAGAAAAAATAATATTTACTCATGACAATAATAATTATATGGCTTTACCTTTAAAAATGGTTGAATTATCATCAAAAGATGAACCAGGATCTGTTTTAGAAGAAATAAAACATGTTCAGTTACAACATAATTATTCAAACAAAATACTATCAACTATGGCACAACAATTAGATAGAATAAAATCTTCAGTTCAACCAGAATTACAAAAATCTAGAACTATAGAATTATCATCGGAAAAACCATTATTCAAACCTTTTGAATTTTCTCCCAATTCTGATGTAAAGTTAAATACTCAACAAGCTTTATTAAAAAGGATAGAAAGTCAATTAAAAAATTAGAAAATTCTAAAAAATCCGAAAAACCTATAATAATAAAAGATATAGAAACAGGGACATTTAAAGACAAGTTTATAGCAGTTATAACAGAAACATTTAATATAGATGATGAAATAGAAAATATAGAAAATCAATTTCAGGAGAAAACAAATATTAATAAAATACATTATGGAAGTTCTTCCAGAACATATCATTCGGAGACTAAAAATTTTTATCCTAAACCAACCCCACCAGATACTCTAATAGAAGAAAGAGGACAATCAGTGCAATCAAGATATGATGGTCAATCAATTAATGAATGAAATGTAGATGGTTTAACAGAATATCAGATTTTAGGTCTTTTACAAGAAATGTTAATGGCAGCTAGTGCCTATAGAGCTAATAATAATGATGAATTAGCAATTGCCCAGATGATCATTTCTGGATTCAGTGGTCAATTAAAGGGGTGGTGGGATTACTATATGACTCCTCAGAATAAAGAAACTATATTATCAGCTAAAAAGATTGTTATTAAAACAGAAGATAATACTCAAGTACAAACTCAAATAGATGATATAATAAACACTTAATATATACTATCATGAAATGTTTTATAGGAGATCCTACTCAATATCAAGAACGAAATTCAGAAATTTTATTAAATTTAACTTGCCCAAAATTACAAGATTTCGGATGGTATAAGGATATATTTTTAACTAAAGTTTTTACTAGGCCAGATTGTAATAATAATTATTGGAAAGAAAGATTTATTGCAGGACTTCCTAAGCTATTTGCAGAAAGAATAAGAACCAAATTAAGGAATGAAAATAATGGTATAATATCTTATGATACTTTAACTTATGGAAATATAATTCACTATATAAACAACGAAGGTTTAGCTATTTGTTCAGATTTAAAATTAAAAGCAAAATTAAAAAGAGAATCAACTTCTACTAGAAAAGAATTAGGAGATTTTTGTCAACAATATGGTTATGAAACTATTAGGGCTCCATCCTCTAGGTCCAAAAAATATATGAGACAAAAGAAAACTCATTACAGGCCCAATAAAAGGAAATATTATCCTAAGACCAAACAAACAAGTCAGAATAAAATTTATAAGTCTAAATCATCGTCTAATAAACAAAAATCAATAAAGAAAAGTAATCCAAAACAAAACGATATTGTAATTTGTTATAAATGTGGAATAATTGGTCATTATGCAAGAAATTGTAAGGTTAAGCAAAGAATTAATGAATTAGAACTATCAGAAGAATTAAAAGATAAAATTTTAAAAATAATTATAAATGAAGAAAAATCTAATATATCTGGAGAAGATTTATCTGATTATTCAGATAATGATTTAAATATATTAAATGAAGAATCTAATTCAGAATCTACTAGCGAAGACGAATGTAATTGTTTAGGTCCTTGTAATTGCAATAGTATAAATATGATAAATACTGAAAAAGAATTTTTATTAGATATTATAGAAACAATAGGTGATCCAAAAATCAAAAAGGAATATTTATTAAAATTAAAAGATACCATAGGAACTACTTTTAAATCAAAAGACTTTAGACCTTATAATTTTCAAGAAGTCTGTAATAGATTTAAGCAAACAAATAAAATTGCTAAAATAGAAGACTTACAAGAAGAAGTTAAAAATATTAAATTAGAATTAAAGGAAGAAATTAATATTTTAAAAGAAAAAGTGAATAAATTAGAAAGAGAAAATCTAGCCAGAGATTTAGAGAAAATTTTAAAACATCAAGAAATGGAATCAAATGATTCAACCAATTATATACACAGTATACAAAAAATAAATTATCAAAAGTGGTATGTTAAAATAAATTTAATCATAAATGATACACATTTAACTACTACGGCTTTAATAGATAGCGGTGTAGATCAAAATTGTATTCAATAAGGACTTATACCTACTAAGTATTATAAGAAAACATCAGAAAGACTACATGCTGCAAGTGGATATAGGTTAATAGTAAATTATAAATTATCTAATATTAACATATGTAATCAGAGATATTGTTTTAAAATAAATTTTATATTAGTAAAAAATTTAAATACAAATATAATATTAGGAACACCTTTTATAACTATGATATATCCTTTTACAGTTTCAGAAAATGGTATAAGTACAAACATTTTAGGAAAAGAAGTTATTTTTGAATTTTCATATCCTATTAAAACAAAAGATATAAATTGGTTACAAGACAATAATATTCAAAAGATTAATATAATAAAAAATAAAATACAACATTTAAAACAATTATCAAATGAAATAAAAATAAGAAAATTAGATGAAAAAATAAATTCATCAGTTATTCAAAAGGAAATAAAAGAAATAGAAGAAAAAATTAAATTAGATATATGTACACCAATTCCTAATGCTTTTTGGAATATAAAACAACATATAGTTAGTTTACCATATATAAAAGATTTTAATGAGTTAAAAATACCAACAAAATCTAAGGCTATACATATGAATCAGGATTTAGAAAAAACTTGTCAATTAGAAATATTAGATTTAAAGAAAAAAAGATTAATTAGAGACTCTAAATTATCATGGTCATGTTCTGCTTTTTATGTTATGAATACAGAAGAAATTGAAAGGGGTACTCTAAAATTAATAATTAATTATAAGCCTTTAAATAAAGTCTTACAATAGATTAGATACCCGAATCCAAATAAAAGAGATTTATTAAAGAAATTATATGAGGCAAATGTATTTTCAAAGTTTGATATGAAATCAGGATTTTGGCAAATACAAATATCTGAAGAGGATAAGTATAAAACTGGATTTAATGTACCATTTGGTCATTACAAATGGAACGTAATGCCTTTTGGATTAAAAAATGCTCCTTCAGAATTTCAGAATATTATGGACGATATAATTAGACCAATAAGTTTTTTTTCAATTGCATATATTGATGATATTTTAGTATTTTCAAATTCTATTAGTCAACATAAACAACATTTAGAAAAAATTTATAGAGTTATACATTCAAATGGAATGACAGTATCTGAGTCTAAGATGAAATTATTTCAAACAAAAGTTAGATTTTTAGGACATGATATATTTCAAGGAACAATTAAACCCATTATAAGAAGTTTAGAATTTTCTAGTAAATTTCCTGATGAAATTAAGGATAAAAAAACAGTGGCAAAGATTTTTAGGATGTTTAAACTATGTTCATGAATTTTTTAAAGACCTAGGAATATTATGTAAATCCTTATATGATAGATTAAAGAAAAAACCTAAACCTTGGTCAGAAGAACATACTAATATAGTCAAAGAAATAAAGTATAGAGTTAAGAATTTACCTTGCTTAAGTTTACCTCATCCAGAAGCATTTCTTATTGTAGAAACAGATGTTAGTGATAAAAGTTTTGAAGGAATACTTAAACAAAAATATAATAATAAAAAAA
Source organism: Triadica sebifera (assembly GCA_023653625.1). Lineage (NCBI taxonomy): Eukaryota > Viridiplantae > Streptophyta > Magnoliopsida > Malpighiales > Euphorbiaceae > Triadica > Triadica sebifera. The sequence goes on along the minus strand of CM042910.1, from coordinate 17,144,611 downwards.
TTTTAATTAGATATTATTCATGATGTTAGAATAATACTCAAGTAAACTATTCTACTATAAAGAAAGAAATTTGGAGCATTGTGTTATGCATTAAAAAATTTGAAGATGATTTATATATGAAAAGGTTTTTATTACGCATTGATTGTTTAGCTCCAAAATATGTTTTAGAAAATGATGTTTTCAAAACAAATCTTTGCCAGATGGCAAGCTTTATTAAGCAACTTTGATTTTGATATTGAATTTATCAAATGAGAGAATAATTCTCTTCCTGATTTTTTATCTCGTGAATTCCTACAGGAAAAATGAATAATCAACAGAATAATTCTAATAAGCAGATTCTTACAAGAGCTACTTATAATAAATAGAACAGTCCATCCTCTTTTTCAAGCTCATCTAGTTCAAGGCTAGTACCTTTAATAAATCAAAACATTTTTTCCCAATAAGGCCTAGAAGCCCATCTAGTCAAATTAGACCATCCTTTACCTCAGCCTTATTAAGAACATCAAGCCCAAGCTCATCTACTCCAAGTCCATCAAAACTCTCATCTAGTCAAAGCCCGTAAAGAACAAATTCTAGCTATGTACTTCATCAAACTAAATTATTTGTCAAAACTCTTGACAATGAAGAAGTCTCTTTGGTTTCAGAAGGTTTTATAAAACTTATATCTTTTTTATATCTGAAAGGTTTTCATTTTCATGAATCTGATTTTTCAAGAACAAGAGAATATTATCAAAATATTTTAATAGACTTTGGATCAGTTGAATTTGAGCATAATTTTGATAGAATTTATCCATCAAAAATCGCTTATTCAAAAGTAAAGATTTTAGATGTTTTATCTTCAGTCAGGTGGAATCAGCAGATTCATATCAGTAAAAGATTTTCAAATAATTTTGTACCAAACACTTATAATTATTATGATTATCAAATGACTTGGTATAAAACATTTTATTTACGAAATTATAGTCATTCTTGGTTTTTCTATTTTTCAAATAAATTTACAGCCGAATTACCAAATTGGTTTTATACTTGGTTTTCATATTTTGGTAATTTAGTTGAAAATTTTTCCCAAGACGTTGCTATTGGATATGATCAATATTCAAGATATTTTCCTCATGAAAAAAGTGTAATCAGACTTTTAGTCAATTTTACTATAACTTTCAAGGTTCCATGAATCACCACCTGGACTTATTATCTTGATGAAGGATCAGAAACTAGACTCCCTACTTTATATAGGGAATTCCGAAGCAAGTGGTGGGACAACTTCAACAATAATCAAGCAGATATAGATGCAGTTATTCACTATTTTTCTCCAACAAAGCAAATGGTCGATGAAAAAGGAATTTCGAAAGAATTTAAAAAATCAAAGGATGAGATATTAAAAAGACTTGCAACAGCTTCTAATCCTAAGGAACTACAAGATATACTCAATGTATACTCCAGTGAGGTCAACAGCTCTAGTGGATCAGAAGACAGAAATCCAATTTTTAGTCCAGATTCACAAGAACCAGATTATAATTTTGAAATATAAATAATTATGTAATGATGTAATAAAACGTCAGCATAATGTTAAAAAAACAGTAATATCAATTATAAAAGACAGACAACTCATCACATCTACCAGATCTTATCTTCAAGTGTCGGTAAGTCTTATCAGAAAGGAATCTTCACCAGTAATTATCAAGACCTGTCAGCTACCTTTAATAAAGAAAACAAAAAATTCTCATCAACTTGTCGGCCAGCATCATCAGCAATTATTTATCTCTAGAGACTTCTACTTCTTCTATATATATACTTAACATTTTCATTTTATAGGCAGAGAGCAAAACTCAAGTTTAAAAATTAGAGAAAAGAAACCAAAAACCCCTCTTGTAATATCAACTTCCCTATGCTCTAAATCCTTAAATCTTCAACTTATATTCTCAAAAGAGTGTCAGCATTCTACTCAAGATCTTTTTATATTATCATCAAAAATAAAATTTAATAAAGGTATTTCATTTTAATCCAAAATGAGTGATTTTCTCGAAAGTTTCATTACTGCTATCTCTCTTAAATTTAACAGATTTAACATATTTAATTGCACTCAAACATGCATTATATTATTTTAAAAACAATCTTATGAGAATTCATCATTATGAACATGTTGCTAATATGAATTCATCTTGTGATTGTCAAGAATATTCTAGAAGAATAATTTTTATTAATAATATGATTGGCTGTGTTGAAGTATTTATTAGGAATTTTAATCACTAGAGTTATTCTAAAAAGGTATATTGGCTAGAATACTTGCTTGGTTTGCAATCTGACTGTGGTGTGTCTTGGTGAGGACTAAGCACAACCGAACTCCGGAAAATCCACAGTTGGACCATATAAGGGATTTGTTCCCAACCGCATGAACGACGCCAGATACCTTTAAGAATAATGATATCTGAAAATATATTATGTTGCATTTTAGCTTATTGTATTTTAGTAGAATTAATTTTACTCAATATATCTATGATGATATATCTAATATATTTGTCTATTTTGAATTATGTATTCTACAAGTCCAAAATTAAATTGAATTTGGTAATGGGATTTACATGGTTTGGGTTTTTAACTATTTTTTAGTTGTTTTTATTTGAGATTTTTTTTATTATTAGATTTAATAAATTTGATTCAATTACTAATATAAAAAAATAAAGAAAACAAATATATATATATATATACACACACACACACACACATGAGCATATTAGTCTAACTTTGCGTAGGAAATAATAACATTTGATTATAAGTACTAATTGGAAGTTTATAACATTAGAAATAATTAACAATAAATGTGATATTTACTAAATATATGTAGAATGCAAAGTATTCAATATAATTTGCATCATTTGAAGTAATAATTAATACAAAAAAATTGAGATAAAAGAAAATATCTTAATTATTATTTTATAGCTTATTACTATTAATATAAGTTTAACAAAGCAAAATTCATAGTTGGTTGCAGAAAATGAGGCCAAGCAACGGCATACGAGTAAACCATACAGTTAATTTGGAGAACTACAGCAATTCAAACATTAAGACATGATTAATAATGTCTTTTTTGAGAATAATAATATATAAAATAGTAACAATTATAGTACTTGCAAATAAATCAATACATTTTAGAATACAATTACTCAATTTGTCCTAAACCAAAATGATGCACTCCTATAAGAGCATCACTAATCTTTTTAAAGATTTTCATTAGTTTCTCATACATTTTGCTCGATGCAACAAAAATCATATGTTAGTTTTCATATAAGGTTTTCGGAGTCTTAAGTTTAGTATTAACAATAAAATCAATATTCATCTTGTGAGCCATGAGGTCTCAATGATTATAATCAACAATTTCAAAGCCATATAAAGTTTTTAAATGGTCTAATGCAATCGAATTAGTTGTATTCTGAGCTTCTAAACCACTTTCTAAACTAATGCCGATACTGTTAGAGAATTGATCTAACGACAATCACCTTTAGCCCTTATTGTACAAATTTATTTGATTAATAAAATATTTTTTCATTAGTTTGATGTTCATTTGATATATGAATTGATAAGTGATCTTAAATCAATTAATGAAGTCATTGATATATAACATAGCATGAAGGAAATCATGATGATATCATGATATTGAGATTCTTATCATATGTAATTATATTAGTATGAAAATTATCCTAGTCATAGGATTAATGAGACAGAATATTATTAATCCAGACAGACTAGCACATGTTACACTCTTTAATTGGATTGAGTAGTAGATCTCATAATCTATAAACATGAGATATTTATAGTTAACATGTGGATGTTTGCTAAGTGTAGTTAAGTATATTAAATGACCAATTATGAGACAATCATATGGATAATCTATTCAAATGTCAATGATAGTGTCATCATAGCAATGATGCAAGTATCCTTAGACTTGAGATACTCAAGGATATCTTGAATATTGATTTTCTATTTTGACACTATTCCTTGTTGCCTCAGAGAGGTTGCTCATAGGGTAGTGATTAGATACAACTTGAGGTATTCGAAGGTAATTGGGTAACCAACAAAGGATTCACCACTTTTGATAAAAGGAGTGTATAACCATGGCCTCTTATCGTGGTCATCACTCGGGAATCTCTGGGCGGAGTGAAAATGTCATAAAGATAGTCTTCAATGACATATCTAATAGAGTAATGAGCCTCAAGGACAATAACTAATATTACTTGGACTAGACGTGATGTAATCAGTCTAGTGGGAGTTGACACATGTCCATACTCTAAACCAAGTAGGATATAGAATGGTGAAAGGAATAATTGCATGAAAATTATCTATGGAAAGGTTCGTAGTCAAACCACTAACTTTCCGGTCAATTGGGGGTCATGATGTGTTGCTAGATACCGCTCATGACTTGCTTAAATTAATTGTTAATTTAAGTGGCCAATATAACCGGGAATCTAATGCGTCACACGCATTGAAGATATGGAGAATAAATAAAATGGTCTTAGATAGGATCCAAAATATGAGAGAATTATTTCGGGATGAATTGCGATAAGATCACACAAAAAATAGTTCGGGGTACTGGCCTGCGCTGGCCTGCATGGGCTAGGCAGGCTGCTGGCCCCCTAGCTGGGCTACCCAGCAGCAGCCCGCAGTAGGGCAAGCGTGCTGCTGCCTCCCACCCGCTGGCCAACGACAGATTTTGGCCTTAATTAGACCAATTATGGCCAATTACTATTCATTCATTTTTCTTTTCTCCATTTTTTATTTTCATCTTTTCTTTGAATTTGATTCAAATAGAAAAGAAATTAAATGATAGAAAATAGACATAAAAATATTTTTTGTGAAAAAATATTTGTAAGACACAACAAAATTCTCTCAAAAATACTTTCAAAGCTAGCACTTTGAATTTGTTCAAACCTAGCACTTTGAATTTGTTCAAACCATTTATCTTGATAGTTTCTTCTTCATTCTTCACATAGATTATCATTAGAGATATCCTAGTGTGGATTATTGTGGTTTGCTACAACCCAACAAAGTAAAAATTTGAAGAACAAATAAGAAATTACAAGGTATAATTTCTAATCTTTATATTTATATAAATTAGTTTTAATGGCACAAGTATGATCTTTTGTTTCCGATTTTGAAAATTTTATTTTTTCACTGCATTTATAAATATGATTCATTTTTCAAAGCTCAGCATTGGTATCAGAGCCTCCTTGTATCCATTAAAATTAATAATTGAAAATGCAATGAGATTGCATAGTTTTAATGATGTTGGATCAATAGTATTTGAAAAATTGAAATTAATTTGTAAAATATGTTTTATATATTTTTCTTTCTCTAATCTAATCATGGGATGATTAAGGATGATTATTTTGATTGAAAAATGATTTGAATGTGATTCAAATAATTAATTTTGGATTTATTGCAAAAATGTCTAAAATTGTCTTGTTTATGAACATATATTGTTGTTTGACTTAATTGATGAGACTTGTTATATTTTTCTTATAATTTGATTATGAAAACATTATTTAGACATATTGAGAATATTTTTATGCATTTGGAAGTGTCCAATAATTAATTAAAAATTATTTTAATTAATTTTTCAAATAAACACAAAAAGGGACTATTTAAGCATACCCCTTGGAGCTGTTTTGTTTGATTTTTTTGCATGTATTTATTTTATTTTCAGCACCTTGAAATAATTTTTATGTGATTAAAAATATGTTATTTTGATATTAGATACATGCCAAAATTATTTTGCAATCATTTGAAATTTTAAGAAATTTTAAATATCGAATTAGTCATTTTGAGAGTTTAAGTGTGTTGATTCGATTATCTTAGTAATTTTGGCTTGTGCCAAAAATATTTTGATGAACTTGAGCTGACCTAAAGATGATTAGAATTATAATTTGAAGTTCTGAAAAATTTTAGAATTTTTGAAAATTAATTTTGAATTAATTTAAATTGTGCAATTGTAATACTAGTATGACTAGAAATTAGTATGTATATTAAAATTAAATTGTTTAATTTTAACATCATAATTTTCTGATTTTAAGAAAAATTAATTTTGAAAATATGGAATTTAATTTGATTTGATTAAATATTAAATTTTACTTTAAAATGACATACAAAATTAAATTAACCGAAAAACACATATAGGCAATTTAGGTTCAAACGTTGAATCGATTTACAAATTAAAATCCAAAATTGTCATTTTTATTTTGTGCATTAGAGAATACATGTTAGGGGTGTATGAAAAAGACATGATGGATGATTATGGACTTTGGCCCAATGTGATTGAGCATGCATGAAATTATTTTTTTTATGGTAAATAGGGACTATGTGTCCCTACCTCTATTTCGTTCTTATGTACTTCTTTTCTCATCTTACTCTCCTCAAATGTAAATTGAGGTTTTCTATAATTTAAAATATGTAATTAGATTACATAGGATTAAAATATAATGAAGATACAAAGGAGCAAGAAGCAAAAGAGATGGTACCATAAACAAGAAAACTTAGAAATAGGAATTTGATTTCTATTTTGGGTTCTAAATTCATGCATATACCTAGGTAAGACCTAGTAAATTTCTCTTTGGCTCAAGAGATTGACTTTAGTATGTCCATAATCATGTCATATAGTTAATGTAACTATCTTTATATATCCATGTGATGAATGTATGATATATAAAAGCATGAAATAATAACTTGATGAGACTTAACAAAGAAATCCCCCACTAAATAAACAATTAAGTCTTACACCTTCCATTAATATGGGGAGAACCAGAGTTCTTCTAGAGTTAGGGTTGTTGAGTTGCATCAAGCCCACTCTATAAGAATATGTTCAATCCATTGAAATTAGATTTCATGATTAATGAATTAGACTTAACCGATATTATTAACTTGTTGGATTTGCGCTAAGGTTAATGTGTATTGGATGCGAAGTTGGGTTTGTATACATGAGATATACACATATCAAGAGTTGATAGCCCAATGTATGTGCACACATCAATAAGTTGATAGCACAAGATTCGATAGTTGCATGAATAATGCAATTGGCATGGATTAGATACCTACTAACCAAACTAAGGATAACTTATTGAGTTGCCTCAAGGTTATTCTTAGCTAGTTGGATATTAACCTACTAGGAGAACTTCCATATAAGTTCTCTCGGGTTCATAGTGAGGGCTATGGATTCGCAATAAAATAGTGGGAGTCATAATGCGATTTATTAAAGACCTAATAAACATGCATTTTATATACATTCTAACATGTTCTATTTTACATCTAGGTTGCTAGAATCATCATCATGACAAATGTGAATTTGCGATCGCTAATGGAATCAAATAAGTTGACTGGACCCAATTTTTTGGATTGGCTAAGGAATCTGAGAATAGTTCTCAAATTCGAAAAGATTGGTTATATCTTAGATGAGGCACTCCCTAATCCCCTTGCTGCTAATGCTTCTAAAGATGTTCAGAAGGCATATCAAAAGTATCTCGATGATAGTGAGATGACAAGCTGCATTATGCTTGCTACTTTGTTAGCTGAGTTGCAAAAGCAGCATGAGGCTATGGATGCTAATTCTATAGTATACCATATAAGAGAGCTTTTTAATGAGCAAACACTTTTCGAAAGGTTCAAAACTTCAAGGTTGCTCTTCCGCACTAAAAATGGTTGAGGGGACATCTCCAGTGCAATATGCATTGAAGATGAATGGCTATATTGAGAGGTTGGCCACCTTGGGATTTGTGATGGACCATGAATTAAGTATTGACTTAATTCTAACCGGTTTGTCTGATAGTTATTCACATTTTGTGCTTAACTATAGGATGAACCAAATCTCCACCACTATTTCCGAGCTGATTAACTTGCTCAAAACAGCTGAGCCATCTGTCAAGAAGAACAGTAAGGCTGTGATGCTGGTGGACTCTTCAAGTTTTACAAATAAAAACTTTAAGAATAATAAGATGTCCATAAAGCCCAAGAGAGGTGTGGCCAAGAAGAAGGCCAAAGAGATTGCTCCAAAGGGGACATGCTTCCATTGTGGCAAGGATGACCATTGGAAGAGAAACTGCAAGGCTTACTTGGAGTCTTTGAAGAAGACGACATCTGATGTCCCATCTACTTCAGGTATTTTTGTCATTGAAATTAATACTATTTCAAATAATAATATATGGGTATTAGATACCAGTTGTGGCTCACACATATGCACTAATATGCAGGGCCTAAGGAATAGTAGATAGCTCAATAAGGGAGAGTCAGACCTACGTGTTGGAAATGGAGCAAGGGTTACTGAATTAGCTGTAGGAACATATGTATTGACCTTCCCTAGTGGGCTTATGTTAAATTTGGATAATTGCTATTATGTATCCACTTTGACTAAAAACATTATTTCTGTTTCAAGTCCAAATAAAGATGGTTTCCTTTTAGCTTTTAGTTACAATTGTTGTTCTATTATGTTGAATGAAATTCTTTATGCTAATGGTACATTATGCAATGGAATATACATATTAGATATGTTAACTCCAATTTTAAACATCAATGATAATAAAAGGAAAAAACAAGATATGTTGAAATTATCTTATTTATGGCATTGTCGTTTTGGTCATATAAGTGAGAAACGCATGACTAAGCTACACAAAAGTGGTAGTTTGGGGTCATTTGATTATGAATCATATGACACATGTGAATCTTGCTTATTAGGCAAGATGGCTAAATTACCCTTTAAGGGAAATGGTGAACGTGCTAATGGACTTTTAGACTTAATACATTCAGATGTATGTGGTCCAATGTCTACACACGCCAGAGGTGGTTTCATCTACTTCATTACTTTTATCGATGACTACTCACGATTTGGGTACATGTATCTTATGAGATACAAATCTGAAACTTTTGAAAAGTTCAAAGAATTCAGAATTGAAGTAAAGAAACAACTTGGCAAAAGTATTAAAACACTTCAATCAGATCGAGGAGGTGAATACTTGAGCCAAAAGTTTCTAGTTTATCTTAGGGATAATGGGATTTTATCTCAATGGACCACACCTTACACACCACAACACAATGGTGTGGTTGAAAGAAAAAACCGAACCTTGTTAGACATGGTAAGGTCTATGATGAGTTTTGCAGAACTGCCTAAATCCTTTTGGGGTTATGCATTTGAGACTGCCATTTATATATTAAATGGAGTTCCTTTACAATTAGTTGATGTTACTCCATATGAGATATGGTATAACAAAAGACCCACATTTTCTTACATGAGAATTTAGGGTTGCCCTGCTTATGTGAAATGGACAATGTCAAATAAGCTAAAAGCTAAGTCTGACCGATGTTTGTTTGTGAGATATCCAAAAGCATCATATGGATATCAATTTTACCACCCCTTGGAACAAAAGGTTTTTGTTTCAAGACATGCTATCTTTTTAGAGAGATAATTCCTTCTAAAAGGAGATAGCGGGAGCAAAATTGAACTTGAGGAAGTTCAAGATGCTCAAACAGATGTTGATCAACTGCCTGAACCCAAGCTTGCTATTCATATAGATGATATAACAACTCAACCTTCTGAAGCACAAGAGCTTCGTAGGTTAAGTAGGATATGTACTGTTCTAGAGAGATATGAATTTCTCATTAGTGAACAGAACGACGTATTGCTCATAGAAAATGATGAGCCTACAACTTATGAAGAAGTTCTGAATAGTTCAAAATCTGACAAATGGCTTTAAGCCATGAAGTCAGAAATGGATTCCATGTATGAAAACCAAGTATGGACTTTGGTTGACCCACCCAAAGGAATAAAGCCTATAGGGTGCAAGTGAGTTTTTTAAAAAAATGACATGGATGATAATGTGATTACCTATAAAGCTAGACTTATTGCTAAAGGTTATCGTCAAAGACAAAGAATTGACTATGATGAAATTTTTAGCCCAGTAGCTATGCTTAAATCCATAAGGATACTCCTAGCCATTGCTACTTATTATGATTATGAGATATGACAAATGGATGTGAAGACAACTTTCCTTAATGGAAATCTGACTAAGGATGTGTACATGACACAACTAAAAGGCTTCATATCCAAAGATGGCAAAAAGGTATGTAAGCTTCAAATATCTATTTATGGATTAAAACATGCATTTAAGAGTTGGAATATTTGGTTTGATGAGACAATCAAACAATTTTGTTTCTTATAAAATCCGAATGAACCTTGTGTTTACAAGAAGGCTAGCGGGAGTGCAATTGTATTTCTTATGTTATATGTAGATGACATATTATTAATGGAAAATGATGTCTCAGCCTTACAATCAGTCAAAATTTGGTTATCAAAGAATTTCTTTATAAAAGACCTTAGAGAAACAGTCTATATTTTGAGAATAAAGATTTATAGAGATAGATCTAAAAGATTGCTTGGTCTTTCACAGTCTACATACATAGATAAAATGCTAAAAAGGTTTAGCATGGAGCATTCCAAGAGGGGATATATTCCCATGACCCATGGGATTACTCTCTCAAAGTCTTTGTGTCCAAAGACACATGATGAGAGGACACACATGAGTTTGATTCCATATGCTTCAGCTATAGGATCAATCATGTACACTATGATATGTACAAGACCCGATGTATCATATCTCTGAGTGTCACGAGCAGATACCAATCGTACCCTGGTGAGGGTCATTAGGTGGCTGTCAAGAATATCCTTAAGTACTTAAGAAGAACTAAGGATGTATTCTTGGTATATGGAGATGGAGATCTTATTGTGAGTGGGTATATCGATGCCAACTTCCAATCTGACAAAGATGACTCAAAATCTCATTCAGGTTATATATTCACACTAAATGGTGGAGCAGTTAGTTGGAAAAGTTCCAAACAGAAAATGACTGTTGATTCCACAACCGAAGTAGAGTACATTGCAGCTTCTGAAGGAGCAAATGAAGCAGTTTGGATAAAAAAAATTCATCACAGAGCTTGGAGTGGTTCCCAGCATTATTGATTCAATACAATTGTATTGTGATAATAATGGAGCCATTGTGCAAGCATAGGAGCCACGATCTCATCAGAGATCCAAACATGTATTTAGAAGATACTATTTGATTAGAGAAATCATTAATAGGAATGATGTAAAGATATAAAGAGTGCCCACTAATCAGAATATTGCTGATCCTTTAACTAAGCCACTTTCCCAAAAGAAATATGATTCTCATGTACTCGCCTATGAAATTAAATACAAAGGCGATTGGTTTTAGTGCAAGTGGGAGCTTGTTAGAGAAGTGCTCTAAAGGCAATCACCTTTAACATTTATTGTACAAATTTATTTGATTAATAAAAGACTTTTTCATTAATTTGATGTTCATTTGATATATAAATTGATAAGTGATCTTAAATCAATTAATGAAGTCTTTGATACATAACATAACATGAAGAAAATCATGATGAGATCATGATATTGAGATTCTTATCATGTGTAATTATGTTAGTATGAAAATTATCCCTAGTCATAGGATTAATGAGATGAGACATTATTAATCCAGACAGACTAGTACATGTTAGACTCCTTGATTGGATCGAGTAGTAGATCTCATAATCTATAAACATGAGATGTTTAGAGTTAACATGTGGATGCTTGATAAGTGTAGTTAAGTACATTGGATGACCAACTATGAGACAATCATATGGATAATCTATTAAAATGTCAATGATAGTGTCATCATAGCAATGATGCGAGTATCCTTAGACTTGAGGTACTCAAGGATATCTTGAATATTGATTCTGTATTTTGATACTATTCCTTGTTGTCTCAGGGAGGTTGCTCATAGAGTGGTGATTGGATACAACTTGAGGTATTCAAAGGTAATTGGGTAACTAATAAAGGATTCACCACTTTTGATAGAAGGAGTGTATACCCATGACCTCTTGTCGTGATCATTACTCAGGAATCTCTGGCCGGAGTGGAAATGTCATAAAAATAGTCTTCAATGACATATCTAATAGAGTAATGAGCCTCAAGAACAATAACTAATATTACTTGGACTAGATGTGACGTAGTCAGTCTAGTGGGAGTTGACACATATCCATACTCTAAACCAAGTGAGGTATAAAATGGTGAAAGGAATAATTGCACGAAAATTATCTATGGAAAGGTTCGTAGTCAAACCACTAACTTTCCGGTCAATTGGGGGTCATGATATGTTGCTAGACACCGCTCATGACTTGCTTCAATTAATTGTCAATTTAAATGGTCAACATAACCGGAAACCTAATAGGTCACACGCATTAAAGATATGAAGAATGAGTAAAATGGTATTGGATATGATCCAAAATATGAGATAATTATTTTGGGATGGATCGCGATGAGATCGCACGAAAAAATCATTCGGGAGGGTCACGGGCCCGTATAGGCCCGCGCGGCCTGCCCAGCAGCAGCCCTAGCAGGCCCAACGCACTGCTGCCTCCCACCCGTTGGCCAACGATAGATTTTGGCCTTAATTAGGACAATTATGGCCAATTACTATTCATTCATTTCTCTTTTGTCCATTTTGACTTTTCATTTTTTTTGAATTTGATTCAAATAGAAAAGACATCAAATAGCAGAAAATAGACATGAAAATATTTTTTTGTGAAAAAAATATTTTTAAGACAACAAAATTCTCTCAAGAATACTTTCAAAGGTATCACTTTGAATTTGTTCAAACCATTTCTCTTGATAGTTTCTTCTTCATTTTTCGCGTGGATTATCATTAGAGACATCATAGTGTGGATTGTTGTGGTTTGCCACAATCCAATAAAGTAAAAATTTGAAGAACAAATAAGAAATTACAATGTATAATTTCTAATCTTTATATTTATATAAATTAGTTTTAATGGTACAAGTATGATCTTTTGTTTCGAGTTTTGAAAATTTTATTTTTCCGCTGCGTTTATAAATATAATTCATTTTTCAAAACCCAACAGATACTACGAGAGACAAACCTAGTTCAAGCATTGTCCTCATGTGGACAATAAATAGTGCGAATAAATACGCTTTTTAGGTGAAGTTTGACAATCACATGCAACATTAGATATTTTTAATTGCTCTAAAGCAACATCTATAACAATAGGAGGAGTAATCTGAATATTAGACATCTAAAATAAGCACAATATAAAAAAATAATCAGTTAACTATGCACTTAAATGTCAAACAGATTCAATATAAACCACAAAAAATTGTTATTTTTTATTTTTATGAAAATGTCTGTTTTTGTTTATTGTTACTAATGGAACAAAGTATTATACTATTTAAGAAAAGAGAACAAATGCATAAATCAATACCTTAAAATATTAAGGAATAGCAAGAATAAAGACAAAAGTTTAGAAAAACTAAAAGCAAGTATTTATTAAATAAGTTTGCATAAAACAATCGAGTATAAGAAAAAGGTAGAGGTGCAAAAATCTAAGTATGAGATTTTCTATTTATAATAGGTAAACAATAGACATATGGATAAAAAGGTAAAAACTGGCAAAATATAGTGCAATTAAGTGACCAAAATTTATTGACATTAAAGAACCGAATTTTAGATAGATTTGGCACAGTAAAAGATTGATTTTATTAGTATGTTTCACATGTTATAAACATACATAATCCTCTTAAAGATTTTTTAAATTTTTTTTATAGTTTTGGCATATAAAATTGATGAGTCATCAGTTGAAATATGTAATCATTAACATACATAAGGATTTCATCATCACCATATAAAAGCTTAAAAAAATGCAATAACAAAACTATTAAATGCAAGATAACACATAATGTAGGCATATCATGTTAAAAACCATAAAAATAATATCAGATTCTAACGTATCTATTATCTTAAATGATATAAATTTACAAACAAAATAATATCTAAAATTAAAATAACATAAAATTCTACCATGTATATTGACTTAAATGACACAAATTTGCAAATCAAATCATACCTTAAATGAAAGATTTTATCACCATAATATGTGAGGAAAGTACAACCTAAAATGATGATGTCTCAATACTACTTGAGCAATCTACCGTTAGATACGTATGTGTTTTTCAACTTGCAATCTGAATACTAAAAAAGAAAAATAAGGTTAAATAGAAAGCAACACATGTATACCATATAAATAAATACAAAAAAATAAAAATTCTAAAAATAAAAAAATCCATGTTTGCAATTAGATATCAAGCCAAAAAAGAAAGACTCGGCTCAAAGCAAATAAAAACACTCACAACTCAAAAGATGTACACCCAAGAAAACTAAATTAAACACATAAATAATATTTATTAATTGTGAGAAAATAACTGACCAAAACATAGCTATAGAAATAAACAACAACAAAATCTATTACATAATTAGACATAACCTAAATAGTGTAAAATCAAATCAAAGGGCAAAGTATTTTTTTTTGTAAAAAATTCGAGTATGAAAAACTAAGTGTCATAACCCCTTTTGAAACACAACCATAGTGAAAAAGTTAAATAAAAGAAACAAAAACCATTAAAAAAGGAGTAAAAATAAAAGAGAAAAATAAAATAGATGTAGAGTAGGAAAAATTATTGAAGGTTAGAAATGGACAATAACAAAAGACAAAAGTAGGATTGCCATCAAAATAGATTATAAACACATCTTTTTTTTTTTAATAACAATCAAAATGTAAAAATAAAAAGGATTATTTAATAATTTCATCAACAAACCACTTACTATTTTGCAAAAACAATAAATACATTAACCCATATAATAACTCAACAACACTAATAGCAAAACATACTAATGAACAAAAATAAAAAGACAACAAATACATATCGATCTCTCAGGTCATGAGGAGAATTTTATAGCAAAATTAATAATGACACATTCATAACCAAGAAACAGTTTGAAATTAAAATTTTACAACATCAAAATCAGTAAAAAGCATAAAGACATTTTAATCTTAACTATCATGATTTAATTCCAATTCAAAAACAAACAAACATAACACAATTTAAAAAGAATTTAAAAAAAAAATCTAAAATCTGCCTATATCTAAGATTTGACTGTAGTGACCAAAATCCCAATAAGAGATCACTCTCACTGATCCTCTTTCTCTTTATTCATTCTTTAAAATGTTTTTCTTTGAAGATTTAGTTTTCCCACTTCATTTCAAACTTTGTTTTATAGATTCATAAGTTATAATAAATCAATTGGCATAAATGTTCAATTTATAACAAAATTTTCATTGTGAAAGCAATAAAATGAACTTATGAATTGTTATTCTAGACTAAAAATATAAAAAAAATCGATATATAAAAAAGCTAATATCAGAAATTTTAAACCACAGTTTCGATACAGAAGAAGAGAGAAAATCACATAAAAAAATAACAAAACTATAAAAACAAATAATAACCAAATCAACATCATCTCTAAAAACAAAATATTTATCCTAGAAGGCAAATTTGATATCAGTAACTTAAAAGCAGAGCTCTGATATCGAAGAAAGAGAAAATGACTAAAAATTAATAGATCTTGAATAAGCCATGAAAAAAATTAAAAACATATTTAAATGGATCCAATCTGCAATTCTGTATAAATATCATGCAATTTTAAAAAAAATTAATAACTCATAAGTGGTGGTAATTTGCCACACTAAATTTTAAGATAATTGAAAACTTTGCATGGATATTAGTTAAGACTTCTATTCTGTTTGTAATAAAGTTGAAATGTCAAAATATATATTGAGTTCCCTTGATGGGATTGTGCCATTGAACTTAACAAACTGCAGAAAAAAAATAAAAAGAAATTAAGATAAACAAACATATGATAAGCCTAAAACAGGAACAGTAAGAATAAGTCAGACAACAATCCAAGAAAAATCAGAGGATAAAAATTATATAAATAAACTACTTATTTTTGCACATTAATCATTTACTTTCATGATTGAAAAACTCTATTAAAATATACAATTATTTTAGAAAATATATTCTAAATTTCTGGACAATTGAATGCAATATATTATATACTAATCAACTGGAAAATGCAATAAAAAATGAGGTTACCATGTATATTTGGTTCTCTTTAATGTTATAGGAATTCACTGGCAGAATCTCATGGCTCCAAGTGTAGGTTTTATACTCATGGATTTATCATCTCTATTTATGCATCTGAAAACAAAATTAAGGAATATGAAACCAATATATATATAAAATAAATGATTGGACCAATATATTAAGATTCAAATTAAACAATCAAAATCCTTATAACTTATAGGGATATAATATTGTTGATTGATGAAAATTTTCATCCTAAAGCTTTCAAGGATTGTAATATTATATTCAAGAAAAAAAAAAGAAATAGAGAGAAGAAATTAGGAAGAAACAGGAAAAAAACTCATGTAAAGCTTGATTAATTTCTAACTCAATTTAATGTATTAACTATAAATACTACATGCAAAATTAGATTAAATAAGCATAAAAAGCAAATGAATTATATTTATATATATATGTATATATATATATATATATATATATATATATATATGTCGGTTATTAACACATTTTAATTTTAACCTCATAATACATTATAAAGCTATGAACAACTTAATTAAATTATTTGAATTCTAACCTCATAATACACTATAAAAGCTATGTTTAGTATAAAGAATTTTCATCAAATTGCATAAATTCATTCTAAATTTTCTTTTAAAATTTAGAATTAAAATTAATATCATTGGGTTTTTTTTTCCCACATATGCATCTTCTTTACTATGGACCAATTACATGAACCTTCACTATAATTTAAATAATTAAACCAAAATTATAAGGATTATGAATTGAACATGCACTATAATTTAAACTCTATAATAAAAAAATGATAGGCTATGTTATCACGACAAAAACAAACCCACAATTGTAAACAGTTATTAGAAGTTCCTATAATAATATCTCATTTCCTTGGCACATACATCGTCGCCATAATCTTAAAAATCACTGGGTAAATTACACTTTATTTTTTTCCAAATGAATTGCTACTACTCCAGTATCAGAAAGAAGAAAAGAACATGTTGAGGTTGCAAGGGAGGGAGCAGAATTCCTTGGTTCTTCTATCTTCATTAAAGGCTCAAAACTTCCTCTACCAGTGCCTTTCTCTGTTATCTGGTGACTTAGAATCCAACCGTCGAAATCAATAGAAAAGTTAAAACACATATCTGAGATAGGAAGAAAAGGGAGGAAAAAAGGAAAAAAAGACATGCAAAAAACAAAGTCAGAAATTAACATGGAACTAAAAAAAAAAGAGATATGATATTAGAGAAATACATGCATTAAAAAGGACAACAAGAGGGGGAAAGTACCTCACCATCGTCGGCTTTCTCATCGAAATTCTCAAATGCCTCGACAATCGGTCACTCGGTGTCATCGCCTGTGTCTGCCTCCTTTGGTGCACCATTGACTGGAACGGATATCTTTGGGAGTACCTGTCACCTGGATCAGTAAGCCTGAGGAGAAAAAAAGAACCTATAGATCAGACAAGGCAAGAAGAGAGCACGACTAGGAGAAAACTTACTGTAGCTTCAACCCAACTTTCCTCCCGAACCACCTCCTCAATGGCCTCCCACCTGTAGCCTTGGAGTTTTCTTTATCCGGATCTGCAAACCTGAGGAGGAAAAAAAACTTTATAGGTCAGGCAAGGCAAAAGGATAAGATGATTGAGAGAAGAAAAAAAGAATAGTTGTGATTCGGATCTGCAAAAAGGAGAAATTCGCGAAGCGGGGAGAGGAGCAGAGAAATTGGGAAGGAAAAATGGAGAAACAACTAAAGAGCTAGGGTTTGATCATTTTGCATGTGGGTGAAACGGTGTCGTTTTGGAAAAAGGCAAGGTCAAGAATTCTTTGTTACAACAACGTCATTTCGAGAATGCTTTTAAGGCTACCAGCAGCATAGCCAAGGGCATCTCAGTCAATGTACAAATACAATCAAGGGCATTTAAGTAAATTTATTTAGCACTGTTTATAGAACAGTGACAAATGTTATGAGTTTTATATCTATTTATAGATTATAGATTATAGATAGATATATATGCGCTCAATATATAAAGTCTTATGCATGATTCTTAGATCTTCTATAGTTCCCATGGAAAAACACATAATAATAATCTTGGATGTGGGTGGTTAATTTAATCTCTCTAGCTTTTACATGAAAATCTTTGTGTTTTTTATTCTATATCCATCGTTAGAGACCTTTTTTAAAAAAAAATTAGAAAATATATTAAACCAAAACACACAAAAAATCAAGAGGGGAAAGAGCGAAGATTCAATTAAAGCTATGGTCAATAGGCCTCCCTCATAAACCTATCTTTCAAATATAGGAGAAATAAAAAAAAATACTATTCAAAGTACTATGAAAATTATTGCTAAGCAAAGCGATTTGCATAAGAAATAACCACATGAGCTAGAGAGTGGGGAAAGATTATTTGTTAAGTTCAATCTTAAATAATCCCTCCATTTTCCATAAAAGGCACTAGAGCATCATGTAAAATATTACAGACTTACAAACAATCCATCTTAATAACAACATTATCACTCCTAGTAACTCGCAACCAAGACAAAGCTTCCATAAAGACAATAGCTTCGGTTATCAAAGAAGAAAGAATGACACAACAAAAATCAGACAACCTAGCAACAAACCTCATTTTGTGGTTACAAACAATAGTTGCGTAATGGATTTTGTTTTCCTTTTCAAAAATGACAGCATTAATATTGCACTTATAACTACCAGTTACAAGTCTAGACCATGCCAATGCTCTTGTTGTAATATTTGAGATAGGAAAAGAAAAAATTTTGAACATTTTAGCCATGTTCCAATCTTGTTAGGATTGGATTGTGAAATTAATAATTTAGGGCGAAAGAAATTTTTTGCCTTACAATAAGAGTAAATTTTGATGATGCCAAATACTCCAAATAAGAGAGCCAACAACCAAGATCTTGCAATAATCTTCATTATTCAGTAACTATGCGTAAAGAGAGACAAGAGGCACATGAGTATTATAAAAGCCAATTATATTCCAACAATCAATCACCTTTGGACAATGCAATAGAGCATGATTACCATCCTCAATTTCTCCATAGCTTAAGCAACCCAATGGAACAACTATACCATGCCTCACAAAAAAAGACCTAGAAGGTAAAATATCCCTCATAGCTCGCCCTAAGAAAATTTTTTATTTTCGTGGTATTTGTAGGTGTCATAACTTTAACCAAGAACCACATGAGGCATTTAAATTGATATTAATAAAATTGTTCATTGTTGTTTTATATCCAGTCTTAACAAAATATCGACCTTTTTTGGCCAAATGTCAAACACAATCATCCATTCTCCTAATCATCAATAGAAAAATGGCATTTAATTTCTTTGTATGTCATCCAAAATTATTAGGCATTATAAGCATATGAAAACTTTGAGCTCTTCAAGACCCTGAACCAAATTAAATTGTACATAAAAATTAATATCATTCATAATCTAATCATTAATTAGAGAACCATCCCCTACTCTCTAACAAATACCTAACTTTAGCAAAGTCTAGGCGCAAAAAATACTTTTCCATAAAAAAAATTGGATTATATCCTTCTACTGTATCGAAAAAATTCATCTTAGGAAAATATTTAGCTTTGAATATTTTTGAAGGAAAAGAATCATGATTGGATAAAAATATCCAACCCTATTTGCCAAGCATTACAAAATGAAAGCTGTGCAAATTTTGAAAACCTAATCCATCAAATTTTTAGCAATACATAATATGTACTTTTGCCTTCGTTCTTTCTATTGGCCCACCAAAATGAGCTCCTCATTTTTTTAACTCATCATAAGTCAATATCAGGATGAGAAAAACACTCATACAATAAGTAGGCTATGCTTGAGCAACTGTTTTATTTTAAGTAAAATCTCTTTACTAGCAAGGGAGAGTAGTCTATTCTTCTAACTACTAATCCTAGTAAACAATCTCTCTTTTATATATCCAAAAAAATATATTTTTTTCTTTTTCCCAATGAGAGAAAGGAAAACCCAAATATTTTTCATGATCCAAAGGAGAAAATGATGGAGAGATCTATAGCGGAAATCTGGCAGATCTCTCCCCTAGGATCTTATACATGCTATTTAGAACACAAAACACATGAGTTTAATTGAGTAAGAGGAAGATGTGTACCTGATTTGGCCAAATCCATCGTCTTAGAAACGATCCGAGAAGTTTTGCACCAAGATCTTCTCTTGTTTTCTAACCCCAGAATGATGGAATTCTTATCTTATGTTTTCCTTATCCTCTATCCACCTTTATATAGAGGAGCTTAATCATTAGGGTCAGCAACAAGAGAGACTTAGCTCACCGGTATATAATAATTATGGGCTATCCATCATACCCATATTATTATCTGAGCCCACATTAATTCTCCCACACTTAATTGATAAATGAAGTCATGCCTAAATAAAGAATTGATCAAATTCTTAAGGCCCTTTATTTGTAATTTATCCTGACATCTCAATTAAAAGCCCATAAATATAAGATATTAAAATAAAATATCTTACATTCTCCCACTTGGGCGTATTAATTGAGAACGTATTACAAAAAGACTTCACATTCCCGCTCGATTCAATAAGATTATCAACATAGGATCATGGCGGAAACCACATAATCAAGAACATGACACCTTCCATAGTCACACATGCCAATAACCCTATCAATCGTAATGAGCATCAGTGTGGTAATGTGGTAAGAATTATTCAACACTAACTTTATGATCAAAACTTTATGTGTTGATTTTCTTATCATCCAGATTTCTTATCTTTATGTAACACAGTTACTCCATAAGAAATCCTTTATTACTTCAAATTGAAGTCTATATGTCTTAAAGTTTATATCTCGAGATACTTTATGTGTCACAAGACATACACCAAGGCTATAAACAGCAATGCCCCAAGCCTTCGCTTAAGATGACACTAATCTTAAAACTTTCAAATATTTAATCTGATATATCACATAATATTTTCCAATGAAAATATATCAATGTATTGATAATCATCAGAATTACAATAATGTACATTTACACCAATGTATAAAGTACGAACAAACATTACAAAAAGTAATATAAAATCCTCTCACTAATCCAAGGGATCAAAACCAGACTTTAGACCCATACTGATGACATGTCTCACATAAATATTGGGCCGAAGTCCCTTAGTAAGAGGATCTGCTATCATATCTTCTGTACTGATATGATCCACCTCAACGTCACCTTTCTTTATCAGCTCTTTCAATGTCAAATATTTGATTTCCATATGCTTAGACCCTGTGATATTCTTGTTGTTTTTAGCAAACAACACAGCTGGAAGATTATCACAATACAACTTTATGGGCCTGTTAATGGAATCAACAATTGACATTCCTGCAATGAGATTTCGTAGCCATACAGCCTGTGTGGCTGCACCATAATATGCTACAAACTCAGCCTGCATCATGGAAGAAGAGATTAAGGATTGTTTAACACTTTTCCAAGATACAGCCCCACCAGCCAGCATAAAAACATAACCTGATGTGGATTTTCTATCATCTGAGCAACCAGCAAAATCTGAATCTGTATAGCCAGTTAACTCCAGATGCTCAACCTTTCTGTATGTTAAGATATAATCACTAGTCCCCTTAAGGTATCTCAAAACTCTTTTAGCCGCAGTCCAATGGTCCATTCCAGGATTAGATTGATATCTACCCAGAATACCAACTGCAAATGCAATGTCCGGCCTAGTGCATACTTGAGCATACATCAAGCTTCCTACTACACTAGCATATGGCACTGCTTTCATTGATTCTCTCTCAACCTGATTCTTAGGACACTGTGCCAAGCTTAATTTATCACCTTTAGCAATTGGCACATCCCAAGATTTACATTCATGCATATTGAATTTCTTCAATATCCTCTTTATGTATGCCTTCTGAGAGAGACCTAAAAGGTTTTGAGATCTATCCCTTAAGATTTTAATTCCCAGGACAAAAGATGCTTCTCCAAGATCTTTCATATCAAAATATTTAGATAACAACTGCTTAACCTCATGTAGTGTACCTAAATCATTACATGAAAGCAAAATATCATCTACATATAATATCAGAAAGATATATTTGCTCCCACTGATCTTGAGATATATGCATCTATCAACTTTGCTTTCAACAAAGCCTAAAGAAGTGATTACATCATCAAACTTTAAGTACCATTGTCGTGAGACTTGTTTCAAACCATAAATAGACTTTTTAAGTCTACAGACAAGATGGTCTTTACCATCTTCATGAAAACCCTTAGGTTGTTCCATATAGACCTGCTCGTTTAATTCTCCATTCAGGAATGCGGTTTTAACATCCATCTGATGTAGCTCTAAATCAAAATGAGCTACTAGTGCCATGATTACTCTAAATGTATCCTTAGAGGATACAGGAGAAAATGTTTCACTGTAATCAATTCCTCCTCTCTGAGTAAATCCTTTGGCAACTAATTTGGCTTTAAACCTCTCAATATTCCCTTTGGAGTCTTTTTTGGTCTTATAGACCCATTTACAGCCAATAGGTCTACAACCTTCAGGTAATTCAACAAGCTCCCACACGCCATTACAATCCATAGATTGCATTTCATCTCTCATTGCTTTCCACCACAGATCTGATTGGGTACTAGAAACAACTTTCTCAAATGATATAGGATCAGATACATGAC
The DNA here is from genome assembly GCA_023653625.1 of Triadica sebifera. NCBI lineage: Eukaryota > Viridiplantae > Streptophyta > Magnoliopsida > Malpighiales > Euphorbiaceae > Triadica > Triadica sebifera. The sequence continues at coordinate 17,121,892 of CM042910.1, read as the reverse complement.
CAATGTCATAATCACTCTCTCCTAAATAGACCACATAATCAGATGAAATAGCAGATTTCCTTTCCCTAGTAGACCTCCTGAGAGGAATCTGTGCAACTGCACCCTGTGATGATGAAGCCTCATTAAACTGTATAGGCTCATCCCTTAATACTGGATTAATCACAGGTGTAGGATCCAACATTGCAAGTTGCTTGGGAACAGGTATATGTATAACCTTAGTCTGTTGTTCCTTACTAGTGATCTCAGAGTGTTCATACTGATCAGCTATATCAAATTCTAAAAATTTAGCTGTCTGTGATTCTACAATTCTAGAACCCCCTTCTCTACAATAAATTTTGTAGCCTTTAGAATGATCTGGGTATCCTATAAAATAGCAACGAGTAGATCTAGATTGCAATTTACCTTCAGTAGGATTATAAAGGCGTACTTCTGAAGGACAACCCTAAACACGGAGGTGACTCAAGCTAGGTTTCCTATTAGTCCACAGTTCAAACGGCGTTTTAGCCACAAACTTACTGGGTACTCTATTGAGGATATATAATGCCGTTTTAATAGCCTCACCCCATAAAAAGTCTGGGAGATTAGATCTTGACATCATGCTTCTAACCATTTCATTTAAGGTGCGATTCTGCCTTTCAGCCACACCATTATGTTCAGGACTTCCTGGCATAGTAAACTGAGCTACTATTCCACAATCCTCCAAGTATTTGGCAAAAGGACCTTTTAATTGTCCTGCTATACCGTATTTGCCATAATACTCACCACCCCGATCAGACCTAACAATCTTGATAACTTTTCCCTGCTGTTTCTCGACTTCAGTCTTAAAAATCTTGAATTTCTCAAGAGATTCAGACTTTTCCTTAATCAAGTACAGGTAGCCATATCGGGAAAAATCATCAATAAATGTTATAAAATATTTATTATTGCATATTGTGGGTGAATAAGGTCTGCATATATCTGTATGGATTATCTCTAAGAGATCTGAACTCCTGATAGATCCCTTTTTCTTAATTTTGGTTAGCTTACCCCTACAACAGTAAACACATGTTTCTAGGTCACTGAAATCAAGGGCAGACAAAATATTGTCTTTAATTAGCCTATCTACCCTTTCCCTAGAAATGTGGCCAAGTCTTTTATGCCACAACATGGATGACTTTTCCTTTATTAAGGGTCTTTTGGCAACAATATGTTCAACATTACATGATGTAGAATATATTTCATTTGAACTTAAAGAAACTTGATACAAACCATATGACAAAATACACCGGCCAACTGCCTTTGAATTAAAAGTTATATTAACAACTCCATCTTTAAATACAAAAGCATAGCCTATTTTGTCTAATTCAGATACAGATACCAAGTTCCGTCTAAAAGTTGGTATGAACAATACATTAGATAAAAATAGTTCATAACCACTATCTAAGTTCAAACAAACATTTCCAACTAGTTGAACATCAACTGTAGTATTATTGCCAACTGTGAGCATTAACTCTTCTTTATTTGGCTTCCTCATGTTTGTGAATCCCTGTAATGTGAAGGCAACATGTTTAGTCGCTCCACTATCAAGCCACCAAGAACTGGATGTGGCATCAGCCAAATTAGATTCACAAATAACAAAACCAAAAGAGTTACCTGTAGGCTCACGCTTTTCTAACCAAGCTTTATATTGAAGACAATCCGCCTTTTTATGACCTTTCTTTTTGCAAAAGAAACATTTAAATTTCTTTTTCTCTATGCCTTTAAGATCACCCACAGCACTAGATCAGGAAGACTCATATCCCTGAACAGAAGAATAAGCATTAGTCTTAGCTTTCTTAGCTTTCAGTTTACCTTTATGCTGAGGTCCGGATACAAGAAGCGCGACACTGGATTGTCTCGCCTTTAGCTTCTCTTCCTCAGCTACGCAAACAGCAATGAAAGCATTGACAGTCCAAGAATCCTCCCTTGAGTTGTAAGCCGTAATAAGCATCTCAAACTCAGGAGGCAGAGTATTGAGAGCTTGATGCACAATACAAGCATCAGGGAGAATAATGTCAAAACCCTTTAACTCATTCTGTATGTGGACCATCTTTAAAATGTACTCCCTAACACCTCCAAGTCCGTTATACTTCATGGAGTATAACTGTTTCAGAAGGGTACCAATCTCAGCATTGATTGACACTTTATAACGCTGAGACAAAACTGTAAGAAACTCTTTTGCTATATGAGTTTCAGGAAGACCGCTCAATATATGCTATGGAATTGACCTTTTAAGGGTCAAATAGCACATGCGGTTCATCTTATACCAGATTGAGTATAACTCTTTTTCCACATCAGTACTCTCAGGAGTTAAGTCAGCTGGTTTAGGAGTAGTCATGGCAAGATCAATATCTGCCAACTCCATAGCCATTTCAACATCTCTTTTCCACTCCTTAAAATTAGAAGCTGATAATGTTTGAACTGTAACATTACAGTTATTGATTGAGAAGGTGACTGAAAAATCAACAATGTAATACTTTAGTTCAAGACAATAATAATACTCAAAGCCATAAAAGAGTATTAATCCGAAGAATTTCAGCACATCATTATATAATCACCTTTGGGCAGAAAATATAACATGCAATAGATAATTCTTCAATATAAGAATGATCTAGAAATTTACACAGTCTTTGTAAATTTAAACACCTTTGGGCAGAATAAATCACTCAGACCAGTTCATTCCCAATCAAATGTCTTATATTATCATCTCAAAATTTGAATTTATAATAAACACCTTTGGGCTGAATAATTATAAACCAAATCTGAGACATCCCTAAACCATATAAGTCTGTATATTTCTTAAAATCTCAGCTAAAAAGGTCACTTTGGCAACTACATTTTAGCCAATTTTAAAAGAAATACTTATATCGGGATACACCTTATTTATTGTCTTGCAAAATATAATTTTTCATTCCTTATGGACATGGGGCTTAAATGTCTCGAAAAATTATGATCACAAAATAAAATTACATCGTCAATTTTACCTGAGAAAAATTAATTCCATATGTGACATTTTATGCCAATGCATAAATTAAAATAAATAATGAGATAACAATTTATCTCAACAAATGTCACAAAATTTCTCAATTATGGCTTTTAAAAATTAATTTAGAAAATCTAAATTAATTCCAGAAGAAATCGGGTCAAAAATAGCCTTATGGAGTGAAAAATAATGAATTAGGGACTTAATTGAAAAAATCAGAAAGTTCAGGGGCCAAATTCGGAAAACTGGAAAGAGGGAGAAGCGGCACGCGCGTGAAGTACACGCGCCTGACGCGTCTGCGCGTGTTATACACGCGCATGCAGCTGTCACCTGGCGCGTGTAATACACGCGCCCGACAGCTCCCCCGATTCTCTCCCCATACGCGCCAACGCGCGCCTATGGCGCGTGTACCACACGCTCCAGACTGAATCCTTCCCAGTCTCCACCGCGCGACACGCGCGCCTCTGCGACGCGCGCCAGCGTCTTCCTCCTCCCGACTCTGCAATTTTTCTTCGAAAATTTTCCCAAAAAATTCAATTTACTCCAAAACCCGAAATTTCTTCAAATTTTTGCTTTAAATCAACATGCAACAACATATTATTCTGATTTTATTAAGCAAAATTTACCGAAAAACAATAAAATCAGAGAATCAAGCATGTGATTAACCAAATCAAAAATTCCTCAAAAACTTAATTAAACTCAGTTTTTCTCTCAATCCTGATGAGAAAAACTCAAATATGGTTCTAAAAACATGTATTTAGGCTCTGATACCACTTGATGGAGAGATCTATAGCGGAAATCTGGCAGATCTCTCCCCTAGGATCTTATACATGCTATTTAGAACACAAAACACATGAGTTTAATTGAGTAAGAGGAAGACGTGTACCTGATTTGGCCGAATCCATCGTCTTAGAAACGATCCGAGAAGTTTTGCACCAAGATCTTCTCTCGTTTTCTAACCCCAGAATGATGGAATTCTTATCTTATGTTTTCCTTATCCTCTATCCACCTTTATATAGAGGAGCTTAATCATTAGGGTCAGCAACAAGAGAGACTTAGCTCACCGGTATATAATAATTATGGGCTATCCATCATACCCATATTATTATTTGAGCCCACATTAATTCTCCCACACTTAATTGATAAATGAAGTCATGCCTAAATAAAGAATTGATCAAATTCTTAAGGCCCTTTATTTATAATTTATCCTGACATCTCAATTAAAAGCCCATAAATATAAGATATTAAAATAAAATATCTTACAGAAAAGACTCCCAAAGCCCCACAAACAATATTTTTAATAGCACTAGAAACATTAGGTTAGAAAAGACGCTAGATTTTTGATAATTTATGGCTTGACCTGAACCTTCTTTATAAGCTATAAAAATATTCTTGACCACCCAACATTCTTTCTTATTAGCTCTAAAGAAAAAAGAAAACTATCATCTGTGAATAGCAAATGAGAAATGTTAGGACAAAAATAGTTGCAGCTTATCTTACACCCATGAATGTCACCTTTACTTTTCATTCTTCTAAACAATTCTGACAATCCTTTAGCACACAAAATAAATAAATAAGGAGAAATTAGATCACCCTGGCAAATCCCTCTCTTTTAGGAATTATCGACCTAATATTCATACCATGGAAGGAAATAGACTATTGGACTAAAGAGATACAGAGCATGATTAGGTCCACCTATCCATCATCAAAGTCTAATTGCAGCATCATATGCCAATAGAAATTCCAATCAAATCTATCATATGATTTATTAATATCAACTTTTTAAGTAATTTACCTCCTTATTTTCACTCGTTTTCCTCTTCATGTGATGAATAATCTCAAAGGCAATTTGAACATTGTCAGTAATGAGGCGACTAGGAATAACAACAAATTGAGCCGAACTAACTAATTTAGGTAGCACTTTCTTAAATTTATTGGTTAGGATCTTAGAAAAAATCTTATATAAAATATTGCACAAAAAGATTGATCTAAAGTGCTTCATGGAAGCTAAAATTTATTTTTTTGAATCAAGACTACATTTGTATCACTAAGAGATTTTGGAAAAACACTAGTTTAAATCCAATTTTTACAATTATTAACCACATCATCACCCACCATATTCCATAATTTCTAATAAAAAATTAGTTCATGTCATCTGATCCCGGTATCTTATCAAGTTGTATTTGGAATAGAGCTTTTTCATACTTGCATGCCTAGAATGGGGCAATTAAGCAATCATTATCTTATTGACTAATCCTTTTTCCAACCCATGGAACAAGTGCATGCCACACCAATTAGAATATATATGAGAATAAACTCTAAAGATAATTGAAAATAATTCTACTCATACCACCTTAATCAAAGCACCATTGTCCGTCTTCATCGTAGAGAGCAAAAATAGAATTAATCCTTTAGTGGGCACTCACTTGAACATAAAAATAATAAAAAAAATATACCTTTCAATATAATTTACCTCATTAGAGACCTTTTATATTTCTCTTTAATGAAGGTATATTCATATTATTTATTTTTTTTAGAAAAAAGGTGTTCAAATATCGAATAAGATAAAAAATAGATTATAAATGTCCGATCATGGGTTTTTTACAATAAATTGGTTTGTCTATTTTAAAAAATTAAATTAGATTTTGTGTTTGATAAAAAAAATTAAACTAGAGTAGCAAAAATAAATTTTAAAAAAAATATGATTTTTTATCAGAATAATGTTAAAATAAAAGGAATTAGAAAATAGAATGATTTTTAACAAAAATATTTCAAGAAAAAATTATTTATGAAAGTAATGCTTGCAAGTTGTGAGTGAGGTAACCACCTCATTGACAAATCCAGAAAAGGATAAAAAATGCAAAATAAAAAAATACGCCGATGGTGGTTTCGCGATGAGCTTACCATTAAAAATTGAAACGCTGAAAAGAAATGGATGTTTTAGCTTTCTTCTTTAACGTGTTGAAATCTCTGCGTCTCCATCGAAAAACCTTTTTCACTTTGTATCATTTGAGAAAATGGGATTATCTCAATCTAATCTATGTAGAATTGCAAATGTCACACCTATGATAAAATGGATTTTGTCTAATTAATTCTCTTGTATATATGAATACCATAAAAATATATATCTACGAACTGATTTTAATCATTTGATCGAAAAGTTGAAAATGGAGCAATTTTGACATAAATAAATAATAAATTCAAGAACCATTTTGCATTTATACCATAAATTTTTTTTGTCTTGAAGGCCTATATTTGGGCCAAGTAAATGGCTATGAAAAGCCCATCATCATCAGTTATAAATCTCCATCATCTCTTATTCAAATTTCAACTTCTTGGGTTTTTACTTATTTGTGTAATCTCTGCTGCTGACTGAGAAGGCATTTCTGAAGCATCCTAAAGTGCTTCTCAATTGAAAATATTGCGAAAAGATGCTTTCTTTCTATGTCAGTTTGAGTTTTTAATAAATTTAATTTTGCATTTCAAAGAAATTTAATGAGGAAAAAACCTAATATGAGAAAGTATTGGATTGGATATTATAATATTTAGATCAAGAAATCTCAAAAACCGTATTAAAATTTTTTATGCTTTAACAAATTTAAATATTGAAATTATATTAAAAATAAAATATTTTATATTGAATTGTCTTAGAAATTTTGGATAATTCATTTTGGTGGCGCGAGACTTTTAGAACATTTCAATGTAACATAAAATAGTTAAAAGAAATTTTGTATATTTTTGGAGAGTAAGTAGTGAACTGAAATTGTTTAAGCTGATCATGATGTACTACCATTCCTTCAAATTTCAATGACTTCATTATTCATTCCCAATGCGTATAGATAGAAGAAGATAATGAAATGTTAATAAATGGCACAAGGAAATTGTATGAAATTCCATTAGAAAACACCATTGCAACAATTCAACTTCTGCACTAATATTTGGCGAACTCTATTATGCCACGTTAGTCCACTAAGATGGTTTTCAAGGCCACAAATAAAAGCATCTGCAAGGGAATTCCTATTGGCTAATAATTGCAAGCTAATCAACAAGTGGCCTCTCTTTCCTTGTTTGACCTTTTAAAGTGCCCATCAACCTCTCTTTTCTCCCGTCCCCCACCCCTCCCTCTCCTTTTCTTTAACAACCCTCTCATTTGTATTATGCACTCTTTAATCTAATAGTTTGACACTAAATACAAGAGATTATCTAATTCAAGTTGGGATTAAAATGAATTTAAAAGTTTGACATGTAAACTAATTGGATCAGTAACACGATATTGGAATATAGGTAAAAATAAATTTTAAAAAATTGTTTTGAAATTGAAATTTCTTCTTAGAATATGTTATTAGAACATATGCATATAATAGTTGTACATTTATTAGCAGGTGAAGTGTGAATGGTATTTTTATCAAATATCAAGTGCTTACAATATAATATTTTTATTATTGTTTTAGTTCTGTTGAGATTTAAGATTTTTCTACACAAGATATCTTGACATAAAATCAGATTGTGACATTAGAAGCCCAAGTAAATCGTTCCCTTTCTATTGCAAAAAGACAATGATGGGAAAAAAAAAAAAGAATCTCTTGTGAAATTTAATGACCCTTTTGGCATTAATTATTTAAAGAAACCCAAAGCAATATTGGACCAGTAAATATCAAGAAAGATATTTGATCAAGAAGAGAATCACTAGCTTTTGGTAAAAGCAAAAGAGAAACCCAAAGTCATTGTCTTGCATCATCTTCCCATTTGATGCAAAAGTCCAATTGTTCACATTAACCAATCATTTTTTCTAAAACTTCTCTTTCAATTATTTTTTGAGCAATTATTAGTTAATTAAATAAAACCCAACCCCATGATGGAACTTTACGACTATTTATGAAATAAGAAAGGCATCTGCTCTATAAAAAAAAATGTCATTTGATTGCTTTTTATTTGGCTAAATGTGTGCCCTGGCTAAACAATTTTATTTTACTTGGTTTCAATCATTAACAATATTGACATTTACTTTTTTAAAATTATAAAAAAATAAATTGATGGTCTTTTTATAATCTATTGAGAATATGACTAAAAATTATGAAAGGTAAGTTCAAGAGGATTATATTGATTGTCATTTTCATTCCTAAAATAGGGTAATTCAAGGGTGATCATTATCCGCATCGTGAAAAATATTAACTATAAACAGATCTTCTTTTTCATTGCCATTTATGATTATTTGTAGGGTCTTCACCCGCTTCTTATTAATTTGAAATTGAATTTAGAATATCTTTTTCAATAGAAGTCCAGTGAAATATATATATATATATATATATATATATATATATATATATATATATATATATATATATATATTGCAAAAATTATTTATTTAATTTTTTTATATTTCAGTATTTAGCGTATGAAAAAATAAGTTAGCTGAAAAATATTTTTCTAATTAAATGGAAAACAAAACTATTTTCAACAAAAATATTTCCATTTCAAGGGATTTTTTTGAATATTTACAAACTTAAAATATCTACATAGGTACCTATCAATTTGTTTTTCGACTACCTCACCTATTATTCATAACGAGGGATGTGCAAAATTAAATCGAAATTAAAAATTGAAATAAATTAAATTATAGTTGGATTTATATTTTAAGAGGAGCTATGTGATTTTTGGTTTAGCATAGTTTGGTTTAGTTCAATCAACAAAAAATCTTTATTATTTTTATTAAATTGAACCAAATAAAATAAAATTAAACCAAATAGTTATTATTTCGATTTAGTTATTATTTTCTTGAACATTTTAACTTAGTCTAATTTAAATAGATTGCACACCTCCACCCATAATAGCCAACGGTAATCTCATCGCTTGGATTTGGGAAAGAAAAAAAGGAAAAGAAAAGAAAACTCAAGGCGCCGGGTACCACTGCCACCGGGAGTGGTGACTTGTATAGGCACCGGCCACCACTTGATGGTGGTTATAAACGTTTTAATATAATTTACTATAATATTCAATTATAAACTAAAAAATATAAAATTCTAACGAGGACAGATACATATTTCAATAGACTTTTGTTGCTAACTTGGTCTTTACTCTTGGTGATCATTTTAATTAGCATCTGAATTTTAATTTAGATGTGACAAAATGAAAAATAAAAACACTTGACCACACAACACGTAGTACATATAAGAAGATCAAGTATATCCAACACGTGATTCATTAACCATAACATTTGGAAAATGTTTTCCCATCCAATGTACGAAATAATAAAATAGTAATTATATTATTTGCGTTTTCTTCTATCATACTTTGAAGACTAATGATAATTATGAAAAGTAAATGTGGTTGGTTGGTTAGGTATCATGCTTGTAACGAAGCTGCACCTACAGATATAGTATAATAGAATGTGTATCTTTATCAAACCCATAAATTTCAAATTTGAATTCTCTCTTCTCTGTTATTGTTAGGAAATAATATGAATAATGAGATTGATATTGTTAATTCAGTATAAGGATAGAGATGAAAGGTTAAAAATAAAATGACAATCTAAAAAATGTGTTTTACACAATATTTTAAAAAAAACAAATTCGTCATCTATCACTGGTATTTAAGTTTAACAATATTTATCTCACAACAAATAAAAGAATAGATGTTGAATATCACAACCTTACCTACAACAAATTGAATTTGATGATTCTATATCACAAGAAAAAAATAAGAGGTAATGTAATTTCTATAAAAATGATCATTCTATTAAAGAAAAACCAAATGTCTCTATTCATACTAGAATGAAAGAGAGAGGAAAATAATGAAAATTTATTCTCATTAACGCTGTCAATAAAGCCTTTATAACATCAAATTGATGCTCATTTATTTTTATAATTCATGTACAACAAAAGTTTAAGGGATGAATTTTTGAAAATATTGTGTGCATGACACAGCATCACTGACACAAAATTTTATGTTGGTTGCCTCACTGTTGCAGGCGTGCCACACCGTTGCATGTGCAATAGTGGGGTATGAATTTTTGTCACGGGTGTAACCAAATACATCTCACCCACTTCCTTCAATTTTCATAAATAAAAAATATAAAAGTTGGATTGAGCCTCAACCATGACATTTCAACTTGACATTTGTGTGCGCAGGTCGCACGCCCATGTATTAGCTTTGGTTCAATATGTGAATTTGTACCCCTCGTGTCTGTGCATACGAGAGAAAGTCTTCCAATATACTAATTTAACAATAGAATGATAAATTTTTCTATATAAATTTTTCTCCAAATTTCTCATTTTTTATATGGGATAATCCATTTTTCTTTTTCATTCTTCTTAGCAAGGGGCTTACTTTGAGGTTCAATTTCTTATTCATATATTCACCATTTTGAGTATATGAATACTATAATTCATAATTTTAATGTCAAAGAATATATATCCGGGTCATCCTCCCAAATCGAGTTATGGAACTCATTCAAATATCACTCTCAAATGACTCATTAACCACAGTTTTCTAACAATCCCTACATGAATAAAAATTGGACAAAAAAGTAGGACGAACAAATCCTTACTATGTGATAGAGTTTGGTGATTGAAACCTGCATAGGATAGTTAGGTGTTACCCTTTGAACATTTCCTTATGAAAATATATTTATTTATTTGCTAACTAGTTGACATGATATTATTGAATTGTTCAACTACTTGAGTAAATAATAATATACTTCACACAGAAATCTCTCTTGACACAATTTAGTTCTCATTGTTATGTTCATTTTACCCCTAAACATCTGTCTAGTTCTGTAAAAGTTTTAGAGAATTGAGCTCTATACAATTCTCTTTTGAAATGGGTCCACTTATCTCTCACATAGGTGTTATCTTACTCATAAGTATTATTAAAAACATAGCTTAATCTTAATTCAATAATATCATTGGTTTAACCCCACACAGTGATCTCACAATGTCTTTACAATTAGGTTGTCCCATTGAACCTAGATCTTCGGATCTCCAGTCAACTAGGTTGGATTTTCTTTTGTATCGACTTGTTACCATCTTACGAGTTTAAGTCTCATTCTTCTTGATGATTTATCATCTAACTCTCTATTTCACCATTTGGTTAGCGGATCTGCAATGTTATCATTTGATTTTATATAATCAACAGCGATAACTCCAGTTTAGAGTAGTTGCCTTATAGTATTATGCCTACAATAAATATGTATAGACTTACCATTATACATATTAGCTTGTGCCCTTCCAATTGTAGATTGACCATCACAATATATGTAAATTGGTGGCATAAAACTTTTCCATTTCAGAATATCTTCTAAAAAATGTAGTCATTCAGCTTCTTCAGTGTATTTATCTAATGCAATAAACTCATATTTCATTGTGGATCTAGCTATAACTGTTTGTTTAGAAGATTTCTAAGCCACAACTATACCAGTTAGTGTGAAAACACAAACACTAGTAGATTTTGAATCTTTTATATCAAAAAATCCAATTTGCATCACTATAATCTTTAAGGATAGCTAGATATCTAGTATAATACAGTTCATACTCATGAGTATACCTCAAGTACCTTAGTACTCTTACAATTTCTTTCCAGTGATTAGTTCTTAAATTACTCGTATATTGACTTAGTTTGCTCACTGCATAAGCAATATTTGATCTTGTACAACTCATTAAGTACATAAGACTGTCAATCACACGCATATATTTGACTTGAGATACACTTTCTCCTCTATTCTTCGATAGATGGAGTCTAAACTCCAATGGGGTTTTAGCAATACTTTTATCATTCTTATTGAATTTACTAAGTATCTTATCAACATAATGTGTTTGACTTAATGTAAGTCCATCCGATCTTCTTAAGATTTTTATTCCCAGAATCATATCTGCTAGTTTCATATTTTTCATGTCAAACCTTGAGTTTAATATGTCATTGATAGACTTGACCATCTTGTCATTACTACTAATAATGAACATATCATCAACATATAAACACAATATTATATAATCATCACTAGTGTCTTTGACATTAACACATTTATCATACTAATTGATTTCAAAACTATTAGACAATATCACACTATCAAACTTTTTAAGCCATTGTTTTGGCACTTGTTTCAATCCATATAAAAATTTAACCAATTTACAAACTTTCTTTTCTTATCTTGGGACAATAAAACCTTCAGGTTGTATCATGTAGATTTCTTCATCTAAATCTCCATTTAGAAAAGTTGTCTTTACATCCACTTGATGTATTTTAAGATTGCACAACGCAACAACAATAATAATAATCATTCTAATATAATTTATTTTGGTTATAGGAGAATGTGTCAAAGTAATCTAAGTCTTCCTTTTGTTTGTAACCTTTAATCACAAGCTTAGTTTTATATTTATCAATTGAACCATTTGTTGTTATGAACCTCTAGTACTTACCATTTCACCTAAAACCAATTAGTGATTGAAACTACCATTAGCCTTATACTGTACAACCTAAGCACCCACGAAATTCGACTGTGACTTGACCCTATAGTAGGGCCTCTGCCATAGGACAATTGTTGCACATCCGTTCCAAAAATTAATAAAAAGGGAATAAGAGATATTAGGGATACAAAATTTATAGGGGTTGGGGTGTTAACAAATCATACTCTTCTCTCTAATCTCAATTGGGTATTTCACTAATACACAGTGTTATAATGGAGTTTCCCTAGCTCACTCTCAACTATGGTATTTTACTCTATTTGCTAACACCTAACCCAGAAAGCCCTTATATTTTAATGGCTAACACAATAACCAAATCTTTGTATTTTAATGGCTCACACAAAAACCCTTACAAGTGATTCACTAATAACCTAACTCACTCAATTTGACTATTGAATAATTGATTACAAGAATGAATACACTTATCAACTAAAAAACTCAACAAATTTGAGCAAAATGGTTTTCTAAGGAGAGATAAAAAAGTTATTGAAAGATTGGAAGATTGATAATTAGTTTTCTAACCCTTGGAAGTTCATAAAAGAGTCATATTTATATTTCCTTTAAGAAATAAAGTATTTTGGAGTGCATTTAATGCAAAAATAATTGTTCAACTACTTTTCCATTCGTGCCTAACAACTTTCTCTTTCCATATTTACAAACATGACTAAACCTTCATGGGCATGAATGTTCTTGGTAAACCGTGACTGAATTAATGAAGCTGGTCGTGACACAATCTGTCCAAAATATGCACATTTGTTCACGAGTGTGACAATTCTTGCTTCACAGGTTGACCACTTCTTCATAGTAATAAACATTTGAATTTGAAATTTTGTGCTAAGTCTTTCACGGGCATGACTAACTTCTTTCATGATGGAGGTGAATTTCATCAATGGGTGTGACTTTATTCATAGGTGCGATACTATATGTCACAGGCATAAAAGTTATTAATTTTCAATATTCTGAGCTTCAATTGACTTAAATCAACTTTTTTCATAAACTTAAGAATATATAACCTATCTAAAATACTTAGAACACAAAATATGATTAAATTTTTGATTGCACAATTATTTGTGATCATTAAAATGATAGAAATACCCCTCAAAATTCAACAATCTCCCCTTTTTTAATGGTGACAAATAATTGTACAATATACGGCTAAGAAAAAATAAATTTGTCCCCCTCAAAAGATGCTTATAAAATATGAAATATGAAGACTTAAGAATTCCACATTTTAAGTCATAAACATGTAAAACGATGAAGGTCAAAAGAGATTCAACAAAGATATTGATCATAACATGTATACCAAGTATATTATGCATATCAAGTAGATGTCAAGTATATGGAAAATATATATCAAATTACATATTGCATATGCATATTTCTTCTCTCCTTTTGTCACAATAAAAAAAGAAATAAGTACAAAGAGAAGAAAAAACAGTAAACAAGATTAGGTTTAAAAACAATACATTACTAAGTCAAACAGATACCAAATTTGATTACAAAATAATAAATAACATTGTTATCCTAATACAAAAAAAAAAACTAAAGTTATGATAGATCATGGCTTTTATGCTAGATAACTGATCACATAGACGAGCCACTTCATCCTCAAGGCTCTCTACTCGATACTCAATAAATTCCTTGAGATTCTTCATCTTCTGATCAATTAACTATTAAAAAGAATTCATGCTTGCTTAAAGCATGTCAAAGTGAGGAGTGATTAGTGCCATAAATTATTAAGATAAGTCTGGCTGGGATGAGGAGGATGCCTTGCTAGTTGCTGAGGCATCTGGAGCATCTATCAAAGTTATAAGAGGCTTAACTCTTACTCTCTTTCACCGATGGGTCCTTGAAGACTAGCCTTGAATTCCTTAAAGTCATCTGTCTCCCACGCTATCTCACCCTTAGGCATAATGAAACATTAGAAAGACATCATCCTTGTAGAGGATTCTGACAATGATCTTATCCTAATGAAAGACTCAACATCAAGTCGATCTCTAGGGGATGTCGGGACGATGGTATAAATGTGATCTTTGGACTATTTACTTTTCTTCCTCTTGGAACTTTTTCCATGTTCGACAATATACATCTTTGCCTCAGAAGAATGCAACCTTCTCATTTCTTTTTCTGAGCTTCTGTTGTCTTCCTTAATTCGAAGTCTAATAATTAGCTCTTCAATATTCATCTCCTTTCGCTTATACTTATAGTAGTTTTTGAAATCCTTCCAACCACGGGGTAATTTTTCTATAATGGCAACCAATTGGAAGGTTTCACTCAAGTTCATTCATTCTACATAAATATCACGAAGAATAACTAGAAGCTCTTGCACTTGACTCACCACAATTTTGGAATCCACAATTTTATAGTTAAGAAAACGTCCCACTGTAAACTTTTTGGCATAAGCATCCTCATACTTATATTTTCAGTCCAAAGATTCTCATAATTGTTTGGCAATCTTAATATTGATGTTTTTTGCTTATAGTTCTTGATTGAGTCATACTTGTTAGTGATCATTCTTTTGATCCTCCTTGAAAGAAAGACTATTTGTTCATCTCCTTCATCACTCAACTCTTCATCACTATGAAGATCTTTATATATAAGCATGAAAGTTGAAGCTTTGAGTACTAAGGGCTTTCTCTTCTCCTTTTCTCTTTCAAGTTTTTTTTTTCTTTTACTAAAGCTATTTCATGAGTGGGGAGTTTTCCAATAAGCACATCGGTAGGAATTACACTCAAAATTTCATTGGTTTCTTCCATAACCTTTGAGCCATAATCTTTCATTAGAAAACTCTTTAGAATTTTATTGTTTACATCTTTCAAACTATAATGCTTTCCAAGATTCCTCATGCCATTTACGATGGTAAGAAATCGGTTGATCATTTCGGCTATGGTCTCATTGGATTTTATCTTGAAGAATTCATATTCGGTGACAATAAATTGAACCTTTTTGGACTTCACTAGCTTTATGCCTTCATAGTAGTTCTCCAATATTTTCCAAATAGAGTAAGCGGTTAAACAATATTGAATTCCACCGCACTCTTCAAGTGATAGAGAGCTTATTAGAATAATCATGACTTTCTTGTTTTTGCCATTTGCTTTCTTTTGAGACTCTATCTAATCATCTCTTAAAATGATTTTATCATCTCTTTTGGCTTTCTTTCTTGTTTGTGGTGTCCATTCATTCCGAACGGTTTCCCAAATGTCTCCTCGCTTACTATTAGACAAGTTTCCATTTTGAATTTCTAATTTGCATAGTTTGCTCCATCAAATAAATTTTGAGGTTATGAAACCCTTCGTTAGCCATAATTTGATCCTTACTAATGCTTGTTAGGATTGAATGCTAGATTAAGCTCTAAACTAGTTGTGGACCTTAGGGCTTACCATTTCACCTAAAATCAATTGGTGATAGGAAATACTCTACAATTAGCCTTATCCTGTATAAACCAAACGCCCATGACATTCGACTCTAACTTAACCTACACCAAGATCTCCGCCACAGGATAATTGGTGCCACACCTTTGCCAACATCTGCCTTCATCTTTCTTTTAAAGATCCATTTGGATTCTTGTAGTGTACATCTTGGAGTAAATTCATCAGTTCCCAAGCATGATTTTGATAATAGAGTCTACCTCACTCAAGAAGACTTTCTGAAGAGCTTACAACCTCTGTGCAAGTTTAAGGTTTTGTCTCTAGCATGTAAGTCAAAAAATTTGGTCCAAAATATTTTTCTACACTTTCTTTTTTACAACACCAAAGATCTATTTATATTAGCTCAACGTCAAATCCAAGATCTTCTTCTTAAGCTTGATATTGATTATTTTCAATAATAGTCTTAAGAGCTTGTTTGGATACATTCGCCTCTTCTGAAACTTTATAAGGAAATATATGTTCAAAGAATGACACATTCTTTGATTCCATTATCATGTTCTTATATATGTCAGGAATTTCCGATCTATGCATAAAAAATCGATAAACACTATTTGTTATCTGCATAACCAATGAAAATGCAGTCAACTGATTTTGGGCCTATTCTTACTTTCTTTGGTAATGGAACAACCACTTTAGTAAGACACCCCTACACTAGCAGATATTTATAGGAAGATTTTCTTCCTTTCCATAATTCATTAAGAGTTTTGTCATGCTTACTACGAGGCACCTTATTTAAAAGGTAACTAGTAAAAAAAAAGGCTTCCCTTCATATGTTATGAGGCATCCTAGAACTTATCAACATTGCATTCATGATTTCTTTCAAGGTACGATTTTTCTTTTAAGTCAATCCATTTGATTGATGAGAATAAGGTCTAATGGTTTTCGTGTATAATTCCATGTTATACACAAAATTCTCCAAATGGTGCTTTAAATTCATCTACATGATCACTTCTTAATACCTTGATTTTTCTATTGAGTTAATTTTTAACTTTAATTTTATAGAGTTTAAATTCTCTATAGTCTCATCATTGCTTTTAAGCAAATACACATAACAATATTTTATGCAATCATCACCAAATGTTATAAAATATTTTTTACCACCTTTTGTTTGAACAAATTTTAAATCACATAAATCACTGTGTATTATATTAAATGGTTTAGTTTTTCTTTCAACTGTTTGAAAATATGACATGATTATTTTTGTCTCAATTCAAAATTCACAATTATGTTTTAAATCTCTATGAAAAGTAGATATGTGGTCTAAATTAATTAGTCTTTTCAAGGTATTATAATTAACATGTCGTAGTCTATCATGCCATAAATTGGAAGACTCAAACAAATAAGTATAATAGGTACTTTCATTAACTCATTTTACAACAACTACATTTAGCTTTAAAAGCCCATCAACAACTACTTTCTACCCATATACATTCCACCTTTAGACAAAAAGACTTTGTTGGACTCAAAAACCATACAAAAACTGTGTTTGTTTAATAAAAAACCTGATATCAAATTCTTGCAAATATTAGGCACAAACAAGACATTGTTTAGAGTAAGCTTCTTCCTAAAAGTCATCTTCACCACTATTTGTCTTTCATCAAGAATTTCAGAAGTGGTAGAATTGTCCATATATAGTTTTTCTCTACTATTTGGTTTAAAGGTAGAGACCATCTCATGTTTTGAGCAAATGTAATTTATGGCACCAATATTAATCCACCATTCTTTTAGATTAGATTCAACCAGGTTCACATATGATATGACAACAATAAGATTGATATTAGAGACCTCTTAAGTAATATTCTGCAAGAGATTGACTTCATTACTCTTCTTTTTCTTTAGGAGTCTGTAATCAGAAGCCTTATGACCAATCTTTTCATAATTGAAGCACTTGCCTTGGACTTTTAGTTTTCTTCCTCTTGGAATTTTTTCCATGTTCGACAATATTCGTCTTTCCCTCAGAAGAATGCAACCCTCTCCTTTATTTTTCTGAGCTTTTGTTGTCTTCCTTAATTTGAAGTTTAACAATCAGCTATTCAATATTCATCTCCCTTCACTTATACTTATAGTAGTTTTTGAAATCCTTCTAGCCATAGGGTAATTTTTCTATAATGGCAGCAATTGTAAGGTTTCACTCAAGTTCATTCCTTCTACATGAATATCATGAAGAATAATTAGAAGCTCTTGCACTTAACTCACCACAATTTTGGAATCCACAATTTTCTAGTCAAGAAAATGCCTCACTGTAAACTTTTTGTCACCAACATCCTTATACTTATATTTTCAGTCCAAAGATTCTCATAACTGTTTGACAATCTTAATATCACTATACACATTGTATAGAGAATCATGCATCCCATTCATGACATAATTTTGGCAAAAAAAATCAAAATGATGCCAACTATCATAGGCCATCCTCACTTAGGCATCTTGCTCATTCTCCCTCAGAGTAGGAGCATCATCAATCAAAAACCATGCAAGGTTCAAAGTGGTCAGATAAAACAATATCTTTAGCTACCACTTCTTAAAGTTCAAACCATTGAACTTTTCTGGTTTCTCCCCATGATTTACAAGCACCATGATAGATACGACAGAAGAGACAACCCGTGTAGCCATAGCTGATGGCCTTTGGAAAACATCCTAAATGTTGGTAGTAATTACCATGTTCTCCATTTCTAAAACAAACAACAAAAATATTAAATTTTAGCAAAGCCAAATATTGTGATTAACAAGTTTTGAATTTGTCTTAAGATTGTTAGGAAATATTATGAATAATGAGGTTGATATTGTTAATCCAGTATAAAGATAGAGATGAAAGGTTAAAACCAAAAGAACAATATGAAATATGAGGCATGTGTTACACACAATGTCTGTGTCTTTAAGACAAATTCACATTTACCACTGGTGTTTAGGTTCACTGATATTTGTCTCTCATGATACAACAGATAAAAGAACAGAGGTTGAATACCACAATCTTGCCCATAATGAACTAAATTTGGTGATTCTCTATTACAACAAAGAAATTAGAGGTTGCATAATTTTTGTAAAAATGATCATTCTACTGAAAAGAAGCCAAATGCCTTTATTCATACTAGAATGGAGGAGAGAGAAAAACAATGAGAATTTATTCTTATTAAGGCTGTTAATTAAGTTTTTATAATATCAAACTTATGCTAATTTTATTTTTGTAACTCATGTACATCAGAAGCTCAATGGTAAAATTTCTAGAAATACTTGTGTCGCGTGCGTGCCATAGCATTACGAGTGAACATTTTGTGTTGGTTACCTCACTATCACGGGCGTGCCACACTGTTATGCACGTGACAATAGCATATAACTTCTTCTCATGGGCATGACCAAATACAGCTCACTCACGTACTTTAATTTCTACAAATTAAAAATTGTAAAAGTTATGTTGGGCTTGAACTATGACATTTTGGCTAGCGATAGAAATTTGGACCCAACCCGTGGTGCCTCGCCCAAAACTTTTGTATTTGTTTCCTGCCCTGACCCTAAAATTTTTGTGTCAGGGACGGGGTGGGATGGTATATATATACCCACCCCGATCTCCGACCTTGCCCCGATTTATATATTTATATATATAAAAACAATTATTTATATTTTAATATAATTAAAATTTTTAAAAAATAATAAAATAAAAATATAACACTCATTTAAAGTAAAAAATATTTTTTTTCATGAATAATTATATATTTAATTAATTAATTAAAATAAAAAATATTATTAACATTAAAATAAAATAAAAAATTTTAATAAAAATCTGGATAATGGGGTAGGACCGGCGATCCTCGTCCTTGTGTGGTGTGGGGAGGGGATCCAAAAATTTTCTCTGGTAGGGATCGGGACTAGATCGGGGGGACAGGGCAGGGGTCGAGGTCGGGGACCCTACCTCGAATCCACCTCATTGTCATTCCTAATTTTGTCTTGATATTTGTATGTGCAAGTCGCGTGCCCACGCATTGGTCTTGGTTTAGTTCATAGATTTGTAACTGTCATATCCACTAATTTAGGCCACGGGTCGTGCATGTCACTAAATTGACGCGTTGAACCGACCAGAGTATAAATTCAGATTTTGACTAAAATTAATCAAGATAATGATTAATAATTATGATATATGCCTAATAAAATATTTATAAAGCTTAAAAAAGTTGATTTACGGTAAAGGACTAAATTGCAAAATTTGATAAATTTTAGGGTCAATTTGTAATTTACCAAAATTTTAAGAATTTAATGAGATATTTGCTATTTAAAATATTAAATTAAATATCTAATATGCATGTTGGCCGGCCACTCCATGAAAAATAAGATTAAGATGGTAATTAAGCCTAAATATTAAGATTTTTGTCAAAAAAAACGGTGGCATGATTGAGTGTTAAATGGTGTCTATGACGACTAAGGCATAAAATTGAGGTAATTGAGTGATTGTACATTTATAAGAATGGTTGGCACTTGGTCAATTTTGGATATCTTGCATGTGGGATCTTATGTGTTCTGTTTTGGAATGGTTATGGAAATGCTAGAATTTCCAAATTTACAGCCATAGACCCTATGTCACGATCATGAACAATTAGTCAGTTAGAGTGTTTATGATATAGTAGCATTCTCGGATAGAACCAATATCAGTTTAATGGGTGACAACCTATGAAGGCTATCTTCACGGGCATGAACACTAGAGTTACAGTTGTAAACATTGCCAAATTAGAAAATTTTAAGATTTCAAACAAAACCTAAATTGAAATTAAACCATGATAGCATGATTCTTAACTCTTGATATGTGAATGAGATTTTCTATCAAAGGAAATTGAGTTAAGTATATGATAATGAAATGAGAATTTGTTTGGATAATAATGTATAAATGCTAGACATCACTTAAATGTGAAATGAAGAGCACGATAAAAATGTAAACGTGACTATAACATCTTTACACCACTTGGAATCTATTGTATGATGATTAATTATATGAATTAAACTAGTATGAGATATTAATGTGTGTCATAATAATGATGGTATAGATTATTGTTGTTTAATTCATTTATATCTCATACTTAATCTCAGTAGGGCACTTGGAATCTATTATATGATGATTGATCAAGGTTCAAAGCCCAACAAAGATACATTGGTAAATGAGGAAATATAGGCTGAACCCACATAAATAAACCCGAGCATACCCAAAAGCTGAAAAATTTCTACAAATTATGGAAAAAATAAACTAAAATATTTCTACCTACTGCAAAAAGTGTACGTAAATAACTTAAATATATAGGTCATCCAAAGCAGATTAACCAACTTGTCTCTCATATTGAAGGAGGTTGTTCTAAGACTAGGAGAAAAATGTTAACCCTCCATAACTATTAGAAAATAATGTCAATTTTCCTACATTCAGATTTATGAGAAAGCGAAAAAAATGAGGAATAATAAGATATACACAAATTGATAACGGAGTTCGACCAATTATGCCTATATATTCGGACTGCTGCAGATTTTACTAAAAGAATAAAAATTCACAAAGTGTTTACAAATACTCACAACTCACAATATCTCATTAAAGATTTTCTAAACTTTTATTTTTCTCTCTCACTTTTGGATGGAATATGGATGAGATCATTTCTCACCTACCGTCTTACCTGCCAAATGAATGGTCAAGATTAATCCCCACCTACCAAATGGATGGTCCAGATTAATCTCCACCTACCATCTTATCTACCAAATATTTTGTCAACTAATTATTAATTAGTTCAACAAAAGATGCACCATCCATCTTTATTGTCGCTTATTACTGGTGCATGTGTAGTTTAACCAACAATAACAATACTATTGAGCATGAAGATGTTCCACATGAAGAATCCTCCCATTTTTTAGTAACTTAAGAGATAAATGACATGTAGATTCTAAAGCTCATCTTCATTGCCAAAACTTCATCATCTCAATAGCAAATAGATTGATGTAGATCCCCCTTTAATCCATATTTTATTAAGATATGACGGAAGAAAAACCAGAATAAATATCTAAACCTAGAAATGGCATATCTTATCTTGAGATTAGAGGGGTAAAGTTATCTATTGATTGAGTAATATCTAATATACTAATTCTTCTATTTTTATAAAATAGGCTCACTTCCTTTTTAAGTGGGTAATTTTTTAAGTTATTATCTAATATATCTAATTAGTTGATAATTATTTTTTTAAATAAAATATTTTTTGTTAAAAAACTTTAAAAATAACTAATTATTCTTTTTTGTTCTAATAATCATTCACTAATTAATGAATTTACATTACTTTATATAGCAACACTAAATATAAACACATTTTAAGTGATGATCCAACACACACACTTACTATGGTTAATGAGAAGAAAGAAAATTTAAAAGACAAAGAGAGAGAAAATTTTATAAGTTTTTTTATAATTTTTTTTTCTCTCACTATCTTATTGGACAATCATTTTATAAAGTGAGTATAATTAGTATTGCTCTTGCTCTATAATATTAAGAAAAAAGTTGGGCATTTTAGTAAATAACTAAGCAATTCATTTGGGAATGAAATGCTTAAAACTTTGCCTTATGTACATGTTCATTTTTTGCTACTTCGTACTCTGAAATTGTTTTTAATCCACTTTGCTCATTAATCTTATATTTAGTTCAATTAGCTTTTTTAAAAATTCAAATTCTTATTATAATGTGCCTTTTGTCATTTGAATGATACCAAAGAGGATAACACGTATTTTTCACTAGCTCTGTTATGTATTTTCAGACTAATAATTATTGGACATGTGGTATTAATGGGTTCAATTGAATTATTACATTAATTTTTTTTACTATTGAAAAGAGAAAAAAAAACTTATCATTCCTTTTATTTCTTCTTCCTTTGTGATGTCCCTTTCATTTATGTCCTTGCAAGCGAGACACTGCTAGTCTTAGTGACAAAATCCAACGATAGCATTGGTCTTGGTGACATGATACATACCCATTTTTTATTTTTTTTATTTTCCTTTTTATTTTCTCTCTCTTATGTATAAGAAATGGTTATCTATAACTACAATGTCTTCTATTTTCTTTGCTTCTTTCATTTTTTTTTTCAAAATTTTACTTTTTCTCTTTTAGGGATACAAGTTTTTAGATCAATATTATTAATTTTTCAAGAAAGAAAAGGAATAACTCATAAAATAGGAAGGTTTGTTGTAATGGCTATTGCATATCTGAGTTCAAGGTGGTGAGAGAGAAAGAATTGTTGTAATGATTGTCGTAGGTTTGATTTTGAGGTGGTGAGCCAGGAAGAGATGATGTATGCATGAGAACCATAATTAAAAGATATGAACGACAATTTTTTGTCAATAGAGTGGAGCAATTTTATATAATTGAAATGGACCTTAAAAGAGTTCAAAAGTCTTTTCATATGATCCAATTCAATGTGGTCCGTGTTCCAAGACATAGAAGACAACATTGGAGCATTGGTTGCTATATTGGGTCTAAAATCCACAATCAAGCTTATAGGTTAACACTACACAAAGACAAGCCTAAGGTGAAGATAAAATGAGTCTTTTATGAAGATTCAATTCAAATGGGCTAAACAAGGCAAAGTCCAAAACCTTGAAGATTACAAGTCATATGTAAGTCATGTGCCAATCATGTGCTAGGAGTCATGTGCCAAATATATGCAAGACATGTGTCATCCATGTGGAAGACATTATGTGCCAACCATGTGCTCAAGATCATGTGTCATGCATGTGCCTACTTATGGGATTTGAGCTTAACTTGTAATTGGACTTAATAATGTATGTGGGCTGCCTATTTTAATTACCTTAGCCTTTAATTAGTGATTGACATGTGGGCCAACGGATATGAAGTCTAGCCCACCACTTGTCTTATTTTAGTAGGATTTAATTAGTGTCCTAATTCAAGTAGGACTCTACTTTTTTAGAATTTGAGTAGAATATGATTGTACTTTTAGAAGTTGAGTTAGAATAGGACTTAGTTATCTTTTACCACAAAGGATTCAAAGACTTAGGACTATAAATACTCATTTAGGCTGACTTTTGAACTCCTTTAAGACTCATTTCAATGATATAAAATTGATCCACTCTATTGACAAAAGATTGTCGTTCATATCTTTTAATTATGGTTCTTGTGCATACATCAAGAGAGACATCATGTAAGCAAGAAAAAAGTGAATTTTAAATTGAAAAAAAATAATGCAAGGGGTAATTTTTTTAAGTGATTATCCAATATATCTAATTAGTTGATAATTATTTTTTTAAATAAAATATTTTTTGTTAAAAAATTTTAAAAATAACTAATTATTCTTTTTTGTTCTAATAATCATTCACTAATTAATGAATTTACATTACTTTATAGAGCAACACTTAATATAATCACATTTTTAAGTGATGATCCAGCACACACACTTACTATGGTTAATGAGAAGAGAGAAAATTTAAAGAGAAAGAGAAATAAAATTTATAAGGTTTTTTATAAGGTTTTTTTTCTCTCACTATCTTATTGGACAATCATTTTATAAAGTGACTATAATTAGTATTGCTCTTGCTTTGTAATATTAATAAGAAAGTTAGGCATTTTAGTAAATAACTAAGCAATTCATTTGGGAAGAAAATGCTTAAAACTTTGCCTTATGTACATGTTCATTTTTTACTACTTTGTTCTCTTGAAATTGTTTTTAATCCACTTTGCCCGTTAAATCTTATATTTAGTTCAATTAACTTTTTAAAAATTCAAATTCTTATTATAATGTGCCTTTTGTAGCTTGAATAATACCAAAGAGGATAGCACGTATTTTTCATTAACTCTGATATGTATTTTCAGACTAATAATTATTGGACATGTGGTATTAATGGGTTCAATTGAATTATTACATTAATTTTTTTACTATTGAAAAGAGAAAAAAAACATATCCTTCATTTTATTTCTCCTTCCTTTATGATGTCCCTTTCATTTATGTCCTTGTAAGCGAGACATTGCTAGTCTTAGTGACAAAATCCGACGATAGCATTGGTTTTGGTGACATAATACATACCTATTTTTTTATTTTTTTTCTTTTTATTTTCTCTCTCTTATGTATAAGAAATTGTTATCTATAACTGCAATGTCTTCTATTTTCTTTGATTCTTTCATTTTTTTTTCAAAAGTTTCCTTTTTCTCTTTTAGGGATACAAGTTTTTAGATCAATATTATTAATTTTCAAGAAATAAAAGGAAGAACTCACAAAATAGGAGGGGTTGTTGTAATGACAATTGCACGTCTGAGTTCAAGGTGGTGAGAGAGAAAGAATTGTTGTAATGGTTGTTGTAGGTTTGAGTTTGAGGTGGTGAGGCAAGAAGAGAGACATCATGTAAGCAAGAAAAAAGTGAATTTTAAATTGAAAAAATATAATGCAAGGGGTAATTTTTTTTATCCAATATATCTAATTGGTTGATAATTAATTTTTTAAATAAAATATTTTTTGTTAAAGAACTTTAAAAATAGCTAATTATTTTTTTTTATAATAATCATTTACTAATTAATGAATTTATATTACTTTATAGAGCAACACTAAATATAATCACATTTTAAGTGATGATCCAATACACACTTACTATGGTTAATGAGAAGAGAGAAAATTTAAAAGAGAAAGAGAAAGAAAATTTATAAGTTTTTTTCTCTCTCACTATTCTATTGGACAATCATTTTATAAAGTGACTATAATTAGTATTGCTTTGTAATATTAAGAAGAAAGTTGGACATTTTAGTAAATAACTAAGCAATTCATTTGGGAAGAAAATGCTTAAAACTTTGCCTTATGTACATGTTCATTTTTTGCTACTTTGTACTCTGAAATTGTTTTTAATCCACTCTATCTGTTAATCTTATATTTAGTTCAATTAACTTTTTAAAAATTCAAATTCTTATTATAATGTGCCTTTTGTAGCTTGAATAATACCAAAGAGGATAACACGTATTTTTCACAACTCTAATATGTATTTTTAGACTAATAATTATTGGACATGTGGTATTAATGAGTTCAATTGAATTATTACATTAATTATTTTTACTATTGAAAAGAGAAAAAAAACTTATCATTCCTTTTATTTTTCCTTCCTTTGTGATGTCTCTTTTATTTATATCCTTGCAAGCGAGACACTACTAGTCTTAGTGATATAATCGGATGATGGCGTTTGTCTTGGTGACATAATACATACCCATTTTTTTATTTTTTATTTTTCTTTTTATTTTCTCTCTCTTATGTATAAGAAATGGTTATCTATAACTACAATGTCTTCTCTTTTCTTTGATTCTTTCATTTTTTTTTCAAACGTTTCCTTTTTCTCTTTTAGAGATACAAGTTTTTAGATCAATATTATTAATTTTTCAAGAAATAAAAGGAAGAACTCACAAAATAGGAGGGGTTGTTGTAATTACTATTGCATGTCTGAGTTCAAGGTGGTGAGAGAGAAAGAATTGTTGTAATAGTTGGTGTAAGTTTGAGTTTGAAGTGCTGAGGCAGGAAAAGATACATCATGTAAGCAAGAAAAAAGTGAATTTTAAATTGAAAAAGTATAATGCAGGGGTAAATTTTTTCCAAAAAAGAAGACAAATAATGGCAGCTTATTTTTCTATCATGTCAATATTTGGTGGCGAATTGTGACAAATTTAAATTTTTAAAGAGTCATTGAATTAAAACGAAGTTCAAAAGAAAAAGTAGTTCAAAAATAATTTTAAGAAGCAAAAAGTTAAAAACCGACAAAAACATAAAGGAAATAAAAAGAAAATAAAAAAGATGACAGAACATAAATAAAACACGGCCAACAAATTTTGAGCCACGCTTTCTTAGAAAAATCTGGAATTTGGCGGCTCATCTTGCTCTCTCTATAGACTTCTATTAAGTATAATACATAGGCATATCGTCTTCCCGTTATATTCCAAGAATCTTCTCTCCAACCCATTATTTTTCTTTTGATTCTCTCTCTCTACCTTCCTTCCTCTATTTTTGTTTGTCCTCGTGTTACTTTAGATTCCCACACACAATTAGGAGTTAGCTGAAGAGACACTAAAACCCTTTTTTATCAACAACCTAAAAATCATGTGTGTTAAGGATGCAGAGCAGGTTACCCAAGAAATGGATAACCTTGACGATAGTAATACCAACAGCAAGCAGCAATCTTGGCCTTTGCATTGTGAGCTCGTGCAAACCCAGATGCAGAGTTGGGATAAAGATTCTACTTTTATCAGTTCCATTGATGGGTTCCCTGTAGGTGATTCATTTCCTGTATGATTTCACTGCTTCTTCTATTTTAACATTCTGTCCGAAGTTTTAATTTTTATTGTTTTGTTTTCTACTGATGGATTTTTCTCTTGGATACTAGTCTGGTTAGAGTTCTGGTCTTTTGTTTGTTGATGATCTGTAGTGTCTGATGGTGTTAAGGAAGGTTTTAGAGATTAGTTGGTTGTGCAATTAAGAAACTTGCTGGTTAACTCGTATGAGGAGCATACGGGTATGTATAGATGTTAGTTTTGCTCTGTGACTCTGCTATATAAGTAAATTTGATTTCGTTGTTTCAACAAGTTTGGGAATTTTCTTTTCTTTCAATGTTTCTTTGTTCATCAATTATTACTGATTTTTAGTAATTTATTGTTTTTCCGTTTTTAAGAATTGCTTGTTAAAGTAATTGACGGCGTCTGAATTTTAATTCCTTCACTTTATTTAGTTCTGCTTTTGGTCATAGTTGCAATAGGAAAAGTTTCTTAGATCCGAGAGAGATTGTTTACTACTTGTTCTTGGATAAACTTTTTTTTCCCTGTTCTAATGACTCCAGCAAGAATGGAATCTTTATTTATTTTTTCCCTATTAAAACCAAACTATTTTCTTCTCTCTATTTTGCTATTGTTTTTTTTTCATACAAGAATTTTGTTGCTGATTGGAAAATTCAGGCTGCATGGAAAATATATTTTCTTTTTGGGGCTATACGGTGAAATTCTAAGAATTTACTGGTGGAATTTTGGAATTAATTCGACTACTAAAAGGATGACAGTAATATTGATAATTTTCCCGGTGTTACTGCCTTTTTTTCATTATCATATGTTTGCAAATTCTCGTTCCACAAGAATACTTGGCTTCATTCATATTAATTGACCTACATTTATGTTGTGTTGCTGAATTTTGATGGTCAGAAAGATGATGATCAGTCTTTAGCCAATTAAACCAAATTTGTTTCATTTCAAAGACACTCGTACACTTCAATTTCTTTTATAATTGATTTCATTTCAATTACTATTGTTTCGTAAGAACAAAAAAAGGGGAAAATAGTATTTTTAGTTGGGCACATCTTCCCTTTATCTTATGCCATATAGCTTGATTTTGAATTGTAGTTTGGCATGGATCATCTGTATCTCACTGAATTATTCCTAATGAACAATGATTTTATATTTAGGTCATAATCGGCCAATACAGAAATGTGTAATCGTGGATTGCTTCTATAGATATTGTATTATCCATTCATTACATTACTTAGTTTCATAATTGTGGCTTATTCAGCTAGAAAGCATTTCCGAGGATAGAGTGACTGTGGAGAGGAAACAGATTCTGTTGACAAATTTCATACCTGTTCTTCGGTCTGGAGAGTGGTCTGACATTGGTGAACGGCCTTATATGGAGGATACACACATTTGCATCAGCGACTTGGCTAAGAAATTTGGTTATGTTTTACTGCAGGAGGAATCTGTTGCTTTCTATGGTGTACGTTCCTCTGCTTCTGATCTTATGTCTGTGCTTTTACTGCAAATAAATTTCTGTACCTTATTAGAATTTTGCTTTCACTAATGGAATGATTTTTAAGGCATCAACAATATTTGTAGTTTCTTGCAAGAAGTTTTAGGATGGCAGGCAACTTTAGAGAAATACGGGTTCTTGCACTTTGCAAATAAATAACCTTGATGACAGAATACCTTTTCAGGAACATAGATTATGTGATGAAGTTGTCTTGGCTTGCTTTTGTTCTTGAACATCTGATGATGTTTGAAGTTTAAAGTTTTAGTGAGGTTCTTAGTTATCAACACATTGAGCTACAAGGCCTGGAGACCTCAGCATACTTCTGTTAAATCCTTGAATAAGTAGATTGCTTGGATTGCTTAAATGTGAATATCAATTTAATTTAGAATATGAAGCTTCAAAATTTTCCTTGCTTCATATGTGAACATGTAATGTGAATATTGATTTAATTTAAAATATGAAGCTTCAAAATTTTCTTTGCTTCATATGTGAACATGTACAGTAGGTCCCCTATTCTTCCCTCATTATGCAAACTTATGAAAGGGCACAGAAAAGTTACTGGTCTAAACATGTTATGTTTGTCAGTGGAATTATCTGTGTTGTGGACAAGATGAATAAAATGGGACTTGTTGCCCTATTAGAAATGCGATTAATTAATAGTGTTATTTCATTACAAGTTAAAACATCAGCTGACAAGTGGTGTTTGTTACACATGTACATGTATTCGAGTACTGCTTGCTAAAATTTTGAGATTAGAGGTCTTTCTCTTTGTAGGAAAGCTATTACAGATGTGGCATTGTGGCATGATTTGTTCTTATTGCTGCTAGTTTAGAGCTTCAGTGTCTTGGCTTCGTCTGTAAGTATCAGATAATATAATTTGAAAGATTAGAAATGAGAGAAACTTCATCTTTGTATGTGTGATTGCTGAAATGGGCGTTGCTAATGAATGACTATAGTACACATATCAAGCCCGCCCTTAGGTCTTCTATTAGTTGCCCTAACAGAAAAATAATTGCTGCTAGGCTAGTAGCCCAGCGGTTGAGACTACCTTGTAGTATAGGAAGTTCGGGTTCAGTTTGATTCAAACCTCCTGTTACTTTGATTGCATTGCATATATATTGCAAAAGAAAAAATGCAGTTACAGGTTGTAATAATACATATGTTCTTATTCTTACTACTGAAATAGCGATTGCTGTGAATAATACAGGTTTTTGATGGCCATGGAGGAAAAAGTGCAGCACATTTTGTCCGTGACCATTTACCAAGAATCATTGTTAACGATGCAGATTTCCCTATAGAACTTGAGAAAGTGGTCACAAGATCATTCATCGAGACTGATGCTGCTTTTGCAAAGACATGCTCCCTTGAGTCTGCCCTCTCTTCTGGCACAACTGCACTCACAGCAATGATATTTGGGAGGTAAGCACTTCTCATCTTTACTTGTAGTTAGCTGTTTTCCTTTAGTTCATCTAGGAGTCTGTGGCCCAACCCATCCCAACTTTTTTTTTTAATGCCCTCTTTGTGAGTCCAAAATTCAAATGGTTTTCTGGCCATCCCCAAGTGACTGTCCTAAATGAGAACTGAACATTAAGTTAAGTGGCATAAGTGGCCATTTGAAGGTTTGATTTTGTTACTGAATGAGCTGTAGGATAGAAATGAAGATGAACTGGTGAAAGATAGAGATGATAATGTGCAACATATTGATGATTGTGTAGCTTGGTGAGTTTTGAAGAGTGAAAAATTAATGAATACCAACAAGGTAGTGCCATATTTGCCATATTTACGTGAAAAGTATCTTGTACAGGTCTTTGCTTGTGGCAAATGTTGGTGATTGCCGGGCAGTGTTGTCACGACGTGGAACAGCTATAGAAATGTCAAAGGACCATAGGCCTTGCTGTGTCAGGGAAAGGACACGGATTGAGTCCCTGGGAGGATACGTGGATGATGGTTATCTGAATGGTCAGTTAGGGGTTACCCGTGCATTAGGTGATTGGCACCTTGAAGGGATGAAGGTGAAAGACAAATTGGGTGGCCCCTTGAGTGGTGAACCAGAACTTAAATTGATCACACTAACCAAGGAAGACGAATTTTTGATCATCGGAAGCGATGGTATATGGGATGTTTTTACAAGCCCAAATTCAGTAGCTTTTGCCCGGAGAAGGCTTCAAGAGCATAATGATGTGAAATTATGTTGCAAAGAAATGGTGGAGGAAGCAATAAAACGTGGAGCAACTGACAACTTGACAGTTGTGATTGTAAGTTTTCACTTGGAGCCACCTCCCCAAGTGCCAATAGAGAGGGCAAGAGTGAGGCGGAGCATTTCTGCTGAGGGACTTCAGAGTCTCAAAAGTCTGCTACAAGGTTAATGCTTAAAAACTTATTGTTTAAATTTTCTTCCCTGTAGAGTAGAACAACCCAATAATGGTAAATAGCAATACTTCTATTTGAGAGTTCTGCATCTGTACATAAATTTATCCGGAAATAGCTGTAATATTCCTACCTGTTGTCATTGTTGCTTCTTTAAGTGCTCAATCAAATAAAAATACAGATGACAGAAAATTCAAAGGTCAAATAATAGATGTCATAATTCATGGCATGTACAGTGTCTTTCTTTTCTCCCCAGTATTTTGTATTTTGGATTTAACAAAATATGGTTTGACAGAGGAACTTGCATTAGTTCCATTCTCCAGCGTTGTATAATCTTTCTTCTTTTTATTAGTTATTAAAGTGAGGAATTAATTAAGTTTTATGTAGTGTAATTGTATCTTTTATCCCTGTATTCCTTAGCTAGATGTGTTGAGGCTCGAACAATTGTGTAGTGGAGCTCCAACTCTAATGGATTGAGCTAATTTTCATTGATATTTTCTATGCACACTAACATATAATTGAAAGTTCTTTAAGAAAAATTGGGTACATGAGAATTCCATCTCTTAGGAAGAGGTTAAATCATAAATAATTGTGAATACATCACTGCCAACAATGCAAAGAAGCGAAAAGAATTGCATTATCAAAGCAGAAGCTTGTTTTTTATACAAAATAAAGGGCATACTGAACTCTACCTTTAATGAATTTGTATTCGTACAGTTACCGGTCAAAGCTATCTGTAAGTAAAGAATAAGATATATATATATATATATATATATATATATATATATATATATATATATATATATATATATATATATATATATATATATATATATACAGCAGTTAATTACTCGATCAATGTGTAGTCACGAAAAAAATTCTCCATCAATGTGTAGTCATCCCATTCAAAATCCACCTTCCCTCATTCATCTTGCTTTTAATCTCAGTTCTCACGACACGAATCAAGAATAAACTTGCAAAGAAAATAGAAACAATAAGCATAAGGAAGACACTGTCCCACCCTCTTGTGGAAATATATCCGGCCAATAATGGCCCGAGAGCCGCTCCAACAGAGCCAGTACCATCTATAATCGCAGTGACAGTAGCTAAGGCACGAGAATTTCCCTTAATCATGTCCTGGGTACCAAGATCAGCTGCAACTGCTGTAGTGATCAGTGAGTAGGGGCCATTCACAAGCAAACCAGACAGAAACATCAAAGTAATATTGGTGACCATAGATAAACTTCCATAAACTCGGTATAAAATCAGGGTTGGAATTTATAGTGCCAAGAATACAACTGAAGTTACAGCACGAGCTTCAATCATGTCAGATATGTATCCTGCCAAAATTCCACCAAAGACTCCTCCAATATCAAATATTGTAGAAAGAATTCCAGCAGTCTTGTGTGACAAATGCACACCTGCAACAGCTATAATTGCAGCACAACTTTGTGATCAATATCCATCGTGTAACAAAATCAAGATGTACATACAAGCTTAATCATGCAAGTTATTCTTGAATAAACTTTAGAACATTTAATGCACAAATGCATTACCTAACTGAAGCATTTAAAGAAAGCTAGAGAAATGGCTATAAGAATTGGTCTAAAATGAGATTAACAAAGTGTATGAACAAGACAGAGTATGAAGTTTATTAGCATAATTTGACATATCTACAGCAATTTACTGTTAATCCCATCTACGTCAATTTGCTATTATATAAATTCAAGCAATGATTGCTACATGATCCTAAATCAAATTCTCAACATAAGATCTGTAGGCATGAAGAATCCAATACCTGTATGCCTTACGTAGAAGGGCAACCAATACAGAAAAGTATAAGCCACTAGCTTCGAAAAGAAGAGGCAGAAAGCAAATGGAGCAACACCAGGTAATCTCCAAGCCTCAGAGAATCCAATAACTTCCAGAGAATCTGAATTTTCTGTCCTAATAAACCCTGCTTCCTCCGATTCCACATTCTCCAAATTCTCATCACCATCCACCTCCACATGCATTTCAATCTCCTCTCCCAAAGGCTCAAATCCAATATCTTCAGGACTGACTACAAGAAACGAAAACACCAAAACTCAACTAAAATCACAAAAATCCCAGGCACCACAAATGACCAACCCCAACCAAACTCCAAAACATTAGAAGCCACAACAGAGCCGATGATGTTTCCGACTGATGTATGTGAATTCCATATGCCCATTATCAACCCTCGTTTAGCTTTCCCAAACCAATTCCCAACTACTGCCACCACACAAGGCCATCCTATTGACTGAAACAAACCGCACAAAATTTGCACACCAGTAAAAAACCCTAACAAGTGTATATTAAACCAATAACCTAACCCAAAAATAATAGTGAGAAGACCACTACCCGTTATCCCAAAAACAAGAAACAACCTCAAATCAATCCTGTCACCAACATGTCCAGCAAAATACATTTCTATTGAATAGGATGATAAGAATGCTAGATCAAGCTCCCCAAGCCGATGTGGCCCCTCAGGACCATTAAATGGAGCCCAACCAGTATCGGTGGAGTTTGAAATGGCTTCCACTGAAATCGTATTGGATTGAATTTCTGAAGAATTTAACTGAATATTGGGTCCAAGAACGCTTTTGACAATGCTTGGAGGCTTTCGAGAGGCATGAAACGAGGCATAAGCAAAGAAAGTGACAATTAGGACAATAATTTGGTGGAAAGTGATGGTTTTGTTTGGGGTTTAAGAGATGGGAAGAGGATAAAAGCTGGAGCTAGGCTCAGGGTTTTGGATTGCATTCTTGTTTAATATTAAAGATTATAATATGAAGCTAAGTTACCAAAGAAGTCTATCTATACAGAAGTCTAAGTTAGGGTTACAACTGGAATGTGATTGACCCTCAAAATTTCAGATCAAATGGATACATCTACACCAATCAATCTAAAAATAAAACAATGCAGAAGCTGAGATTATAAAAACGAAGATGGTGTGAGTCTAATATAGGGTTATGGATTGAAATACGAGATGTCGATAACTGGGTAGGAAGAAAAAGGCATACCGTGAATAATTGCAAGATCTGACAGAAAGTGTTTCGATGGCTCAGTCAATGATGGACGATAACAAGAACGCATGCCACCATTGAATCTGATTATATACAAGCAAAATTCCAGAATCGTTTACTCAATTGTTGTAAGAATCTGTTATTCCATGAGAAACGAGCATGTAACAGCCAAAGATACTTTCCTTCAACACAAGGCACTTGTTTCGACAAAAGGGTGTCCGAAATAGAATTCTTTTTTTCACCTGTAAGATTGAGAAAGAAGTAACATATAAGACTGACTTTGACTGGCAGTTCATTTTCTCTGTTTTCACATTTTAATATTCTTCCATGGAAATTTCTGGGAAACCATCTTCGAAATTGGAAGACTTCCCTTAATAATAATAATAATAATAATATATTACTCTGTGTGGCCAGCACATATCTAAAGCCAACTGCTGTGCAGTGGAGTACTTTGTGACCGAACAATTGATAACCATTTCTCACCAGAAATTGTATTATCATGTATAACAATTTTTCTTTCAAGTAAATTATACCTTATAATTTTGTAACTAATTATAAGTGTCGAAAAATGTTAGGATTATACAGTTTTCTTTTAAAAAAAAAATTAAGTAAAGGATTCCATACAGTTAAAAACGAGATAATGTGAAAAACCCTCATGTCTACTTATCTCTCCAGCATATATTGCTGAACTTTTTGGAGCTAAAAAAAAAAAACTGAACCTTCAATGGCGAAAATTATAGAAAAATCACACTGAATGTCTAATTATATATGTAAACCCGGAGACGGGAGTTTCATCTATCAACCTTAGTTAAACTAGAGTTCGATTGCCCCTTCCCAAATGTGTAAACCAAAAAAAAAAATGTCTAATTATACGTCTATGAAAGTGTTGCCCTTAATAATTCACATTTATTTTATATTTGGTCAACATTATTAAAATTTTAATTTATAAAATTTACTACTTTATTTAATATATTAAACTTGATAAATTGAATCAATTATAGAACAAGTATCCAAAAAAAAATATTGAACAGAAAATTTTTTTTAGGTAGATTTAATCTACATATTATTTATAAACTAATCCAACAATACTTTAATACATATTTTGTTGTTTTATATAATAATTAATATGATTAAATTAGTTTACAAATTATATGATAAATTAAATTTACCTCAAAATTTATCTGAAAAAAAATTGCTAGCAGCATTTCTCAAACATCTTTACACACATATTGAGGCTCATTCATCTGCGTATCCTGCAATTGCATCAACCAAAATTTTCTTTTTCCCTGCTTTTCCAGTTTCCACCAATTTTTAAGGTTTAAAGGGAAATTGAGTTGGTAAATTTCCATTCCTTTCAATTGATTTCTTTTCTCTAATTCCTATCCACAGAGGAATTAGAGAAATTTGATTTCTTTTCTTGTCCTCTCTCAATTTCTTTAAAAAAAAAAAAAACACGAGTTCAAAATCTAGGATAGCACAGCAGCTAAAAATTCTATGGCATATGAGAAACTAAATAGAGTAATGTCAAGTTTCTCTAGGATATAATTTGGATAACCAATAATGCAAAACCCAATAACATCCAACAAAATATTTTCTTTCCAGGCCTTTTTTTTGGTCATACAGCGAATGGCAAAACTACTTTCAGTTCAGAAACATTAATAGCGAGGTCACAGGGCTGTTAGTAGCATTGTATATTGGATATCCATCTGTACAACCATCTCACATACAACTTCCGATAAATGAGCCGCGGATAAAACTGTCCGATACCACATACTTGTACTGCATTCCATGGCAGGCGCGCAGCCATGTAAGAACAATCATATCATTTGTTGATGGATATCAGCTGCTTGCTGAGCCAGCTCCACCACCATAGCTTCATCAAAGAACTTATTTATGCTCACGTCTTCACTCATTCCCTGGGATATACAAGTCAAAGCAAAAATATTACCACTTAGTTGTGGGTTTAATCTATTCCTAAAAGCCTGATGCAACTTATAGAAAAATAAAGCGTTTGAGTTTGACCACTTAATAATGTGGATACAACAGAAAGAGAGAATAAATAAAGCGAGAGGAAACAGAGAGAGAGCTGGCTATACCTTACGACGCCTTGTCTTCACCATAAATTCACGAGCAAGGTGCTGGATTGGTGCCGGCTCAAGAGGCCGCAGAACTATGCTCTTGTCAAGGGGATCCCCAGGGACTATAGCCCAATGATCAAACACCGAAAGGCAAAATGCTTGCCCTTGGGTATGGTACCTCAAGTCTGTCTCAAAACCAAATGACTCTATCACAGGTAGAAATGCCTGAAATGAAGTTGTGAAAAGGAAAAATGAAAAAGGTATAAATTAAAGCATGCACTAGTCTGATGATGGGTGAACACATGTTTGTATATATGAAAGCCAATGAAAGATTACACTAGGCTCGAAAGAAAGGAACTACAAGATATTTACATCAAAAGAAGAAGATATAAGAAAGAGTTCACAGACATAAAAACTAGTCAGTCCAGTTCTAATCAATCATTGAAAAATAACACAATCCTAGTTTGAAAAATTCTAATCAACCATTGAACAACAGTATCATCCTGATCAGAGAAAAATAAAACACTAAATTTTGGAACACAAAAATCTATCAACATGATGGAAAAGAGAAGTTAAAAATATCAGCTCACAATCCACATGCATAGCTTGTGATTTTTGAAATACCCTTATATGCTTCTAATTTTTTTTTTTTAGCATAAAATCATCAGCACTTTTTACCCTCATGCTAGTCCATGAAACAATAAATGATAGCAAAATTTCCTATAATTATCAACAGATACAGCCATCCAGGTAAAAATTAGTCATCAAACCTTCACAATGTAAGCCGGAGTCCCAGGCTGAGGCACATCAGCTGTGACATGTCCACGTCTGCGAGATAACACAGTATATATTGCAGAAAGGCAATCTATTGGTGTTTGTATCTGAAACAACATAACAAAAAAATTAATAGCACAGCCTAAGGAACTTAGTTGATTAACTCCATCACTTAAATATGTGTTCTACTTAACATAAAATTAGCAAGCAAGGAACTTAAGTTGATTAACTCCATCACTTAAATATTTGTTCTACTTAACATAAAATTAGCAAGTACCTCCACATAATATACTGGTTCCATGAGTCGTGGGGTTGCCATCAGAAAAGCTGAATACGCCACACGTCGAGCTGTGGGGATAATCTGACCAGATCCTCTATGCAGTGGTTCTGGTGCAATCCTAGCATCAACTATTTTGAACTTAACATTTCTGATTGGTTCATCACAAAGTGGCCCTTCTCGTGCACCCCACTGAAACCTAACCAAAGAAACATGAAATGTGTAATTGCAGGAAATAAGTTAGAGCCACAAGAATGAGAGAAGATAAATCCCAGTTTACCCTTGAACAATGGAATCCTTGACAGCACTCAGTAATCCTTTGTCAACTTCAGTAGGAAGTGTATCATCCAATAAAATGTTGGGTCCCTGCAAGTATCAAATTTGTCAAACATGAATACCATGACTTGCTGTTGCATATGAACATGATCATATGTGCATTCATTTATGTACCATGATACTAAGAGCTCAAATTGCCAAGGATAATTAGGAAAAGATGAAACCACAGAAGCCTGATCAGCAATTATTTAAAGCACGTATTGTACCTGCTTATCAGGGCCAAATGCCCATATGGATCGTGCAGCAAGCAAATCCCAGTCATATTTTGTCTTGAAAAAGTCACCAAGAGCTTTTCTGTTCCAATCAATGCTCAGAACACTGTTCTCGATATCTTCAGCAAGCCCTTTCTCCAATGGCTCTGCAATCTACAAAAAAGGAATTTCAACAATAATGTTAATATCCAACAAACTAAATTAACTAGATTCCTACAGTGTACAGAGAGAGATTCTGAATGAGACTGCAATAAAATAAAATTAGATGACTTACATACCATTGTTATTTTATTCTTCTTGTTGGGTGTTTCAGCAAAACATTTCATTGATGAGGACTCCACCACTGTTTCACAAAATGAAACAACAGGATCTGCCACCTAAATTTCAAATGAAGCATTAAAACAAAAGAATGCATGCGCATCAAAGCAAAGCTGTCATATAATAAAATAAACAAAGAGAAAGCAGTAAAACTTGGGTGAGAGATAAATTAAAAGTACACAAAACAATGACAGATGATGCATACCTTGACTTCCACTTCAGAATATAGCTCTCTAAGATCCTTCATAATAGAATCCAAATATAATTCTCCAGTTCCCAGAATAGTATGCTCTCCAGACTCCTCAACTTTAGTAATAGCTAGAGGATAGCTTTTACTTATCTTCCTTAGACCCTCCACCATTTTTGGCAGCTCACTCGGATTTAGAGGCTCAGTAGCAGTTTTGACTACTGGAAGAGTATTGAACTGGAGAGGCCGGAATATGTAAACATCTTCATGATCATATTGCTCATTACAAAGTGTTGCAGTTTTCATTATTGAAGCATCCACGCCTTCAATGAGAACCCAAGAGCCAGGGGGTGCCATGCTTATGGGTAATCTATAACGAGCTTGATATACCCACAGTTTTGTCACTTCTTTTACAGTCATATCCTCCTCATCATCTGGTGAATAGCCTTCTCCTAATACTCTTACAGATTGCCCTGTCATAATCTGGCCACTGTACACCCTGCCAAAAGCATCAAAGGAACTGCAATCGGACTTGGGATACAGTTTGGTCACATTAACCATTAAGGGGCCAGAAGGATCACAATCTACCATGGCATTGTAAATCATAGAATCTTTGGGCCCTGTATATATATGATCTACCTTCTTAGCTGCAGCACTTTTAGCAGAAGGTATATGCTGAACCAGCATATCAGTAAAGCCTGAGGCTGAACCAAAAACACTGCTGCATGCCAGCCTTAGCAAAGGCCTAACATTTAATTTATAAGCCGCACTAGGGAGAGTCACCCCAAGCTCCGCTAGAGTAGTCTCCACACTCTTCTTATGCTCTCCAATCACTTGACTATATATTTTATAGAGGGGCTCCAGCACAAATTGGACAAATGATCTTTCCCCTCCACTTGGAGGGGGCTTCTTCTTGAAAGCCCTGGTATCTAGATGAAAATACATATCTCCCCAAAGACGAGTTGCGAATTTTTCAGCATCAAATGGGATGCCATGGAGTTTTAGATATAGTTTAGCAAAGGATTGCAAAGTGAAGGACCATCCTGCTGTTGCACTTGCAAAACAAACATTTCCTGCGGCTGGGTCTATAATTTGGACATTTCCAGCTGTAGAAGAAGCAGCAGTTATGTGGTTATTGATGACTTCTAGAGTATGCCTGAGCTTATGATAAGCATCCTTTGGGGGCAACTTAAGTTCTGTTATCAGCCTATCAACCTTCAGTCAAAAACAAAAAAAGTTACATTAAGATATGATTGTTGATCAAGAAGAATCAAAAGAGAGGATAGTTCACAGAGGTTACTTTATTGATCACAACTACAATAGGCAATCGTTCCTGGATTGCATGGCGTATAGCCCTCTCTGTGTTAACCTGCATAATCAGAATACCAAAATTATCAGACCAATTAGTAATACCATGTTCAATCATTTCATAAACTGCAAATGTACCATTAAAATAACAGCTCAAAAACATTGAATATCTAATTTATTTCCTTATCACTGGAATCCACCCAAATATTACCAACCCATCTCAAAATTCAACTCTCCATAAGTGCATGTGTATACAATTAGCAGTACTCATTAATATTCTTATACAAGCAAAATGAGTTCACAGAATTATCAGCATAAATTTATGCAAAGCTGAATCAAAATTTCTGTTTAGGTTACTTGTAATATGAACTTATCAAAATCTTTGCCTCAAAAAAGGGTTACTCACCATAACCCCTTCTGCAGCATCCACAATCAAGACAGCACCATCAGCAAGTCTGAGAGCAGCAGTCATTTCATCAGAGAAATTAACATGACCAGGGGTGTCCAAGATGTTACATAGGTATGATTTTGAATTGCTATCTTCAAGAACAAGTGACATTGGAACTGCCTTAATGGATATTCTTCTTTCTTGCTCATCAATTCTTGTGTCTGTGTACCTCATGTGTTTCTCACTGTTTGTATCAAATGTAGGCATATGATGTGTTTGCTCGACCAACATATCCATGAACAATGTCTTCCCATGTTGTACGTGACCCACAAGGGCAACATTGCGAACCAAAGAGGGGTTTGACATGAGACCAACAAGAAACTGGCTGGATACATAGGTTGAGGAATCTTTAACCCCAACCTCAAACTTGATGTTCTTAACAGGTTTAATAATAGGTTGCTCAAGGGGCTGCTCATCTTCATCCATAACTAATGTTTCAACATCTTCACCATAAACCTCTTCTGCAGTT
The DNA here is from genome assembly GCA_023653625.1 of Triadica sebifera. Taxonomy (NCBI): domain Eukaryota; kingdom Viridiplantae; phylum Streptophyta; class Magnoliopsida; order Malpighiales; family Euphorbiaceae; genus Triadica; species Triadica sebifera. Next base: position 17,081,414 of record CM042910.1, on the reverse strand, counting down.
GGATAATACTTCTTGTCCTCAGCAAGGACAATCTGATTATCCATATCGACATCATTTGAGGTAGTAAGCCACCCATTGGAAGCATTAACGGCCTCCTCTCCATCAGATGCCTCGTCAACTTCATGGGGTTTGTCTGGAAGCTCTTCATCTTCTTCCTCCCTATCACTCTCTTGATCAGACTCAATTTCAGGACCAATGTAGTTACCAAACTCATCATAGAGATTATCATCCATGTTGTTTCAAAGCTGCCACATGGGTTAAGCTATTAGTAACCTAACACAGCAACTTAATGGAATCAGAATAACACTAATTACAGACTAAAATTCTGCATAAGCTTTTCTTTGTAAAAGATAAAAACAATTGCATGTTATCTGAAAATGGAACAGAAAATTTTGCCGCTTGGCTATTTTTTTCCACATTGTTGCTGTTTCCATAAAAATTATGCCGAGTCAAGTAGCTAGTTCATTTTTTCTTCTCCTAATTTTCAATAAATGAAGGACAATACATTTGGAAGCTTCGAAGCTAATCGCTTTTACTGAATGAGCTAAGCTTAACATTTCTCAGCAGCTTTCCAGCTTTAGTTATTTCAACCTAAAGTTAAACTACGCCCTGCATAGGCCTGACAAATATTCTCACACCATAATTTCTCTATTTCTCTCAGATGTTTGACTCAATTCAAGGGTTGGAGTTCAGTATTCATTTATAAAACGCCCAAACAGTAAGAGAGTCTAAGTTTAAATGGATATTCAAACAAAACCAAACAAAAAATCCATTACTTACATACAATGATAACAGAAAACGAACAAATCAGCACCTTCATAGATGAGTAGGAAAAGCAAGAAGAACACACCTGAATAGAGAAAGGAATGAAGCAAAAGCGGCTTCACGATTCCGAATGGATATGAACAGAGCAGAGAGGTTTATAGGGGTTCTGGAGAAAGTACCCGAGAGAGAGGATCGATACTCGATTCCACACGCCGATCGCCCGATTTTGTTTTCAATTATTTTAACCCGTTTTCCGAAAATCTGACCAAAGGAATTCTGCGCAGACCCAACCCAGGCAAGCTTCTTCATTGCGAGGAGGGGCTGTATAAAGCGGCTGGGCCTCCTTATGGGCTCTTATGAAGTAAGTGTAGTAGAGCATATTTGATTCAACTTCGTAGTCGACTGTTAATTATCAAATTCAGCATCATTTATAACGATTAATTGTAAGTATGATTAATATGGGATTTCTACACACGTGTATATATATATATATAGTTACATACCACGGTCAAATGATCAACGGGAGATCTCCATGGAAAGTAGGAGACTTGAGATTGAAAGACTATCCTACGCCAAAGGAGACTCAAGACTGGAAGATTACCCTACACCAAATGAGGCTTGAGGAACTATGGCAACATACCACCGTCAACCCATCAACGGAAGACCTCCTCAAAGTTAAGGAGACTAGAAAGCATGAGACCACGCAAAGAATAGACATAGTACAAAGCAAAAGGGGTGAAAAGACCTCATGACAGCATGACACCCCCACACGCAAGTGCATGGCCTCACCCATACTAGATGTCAGGACGGTACCATATCATCTGACATGGGCACAACACTCCAAGCAACCACCTCAATCCGCCATTAATGTTAGCCCAGTAACTAAGAGGAGAGAGCCTAAAAAAGGTATAATAGGAAGGATACACATAGGAAAAAGGTGAGAAATTATTTCCCATAACATTAGAATATTTCATATTAGGGCTCTTCCCAAACTTTGAGATCCTATGACTGACTTTACCATTGGAGTAGGATTACTGGGGAAGACCTAGTATTTCTTTCGTAAGGCCATCTTTGCCTCGTAGGATAGTGGACTTGAAGACTAGTCATCAATTGGCGTGGTGAGCGTGGAATGATAGAAGACGTGTGAAATAGTAGGGGAAATAGCCCAATTACTCACACACCATAAAACACACCTTCATCCACGATGATTACAACTAGAATTTTACCTATCAACCTAAACAAATAGATGGAAAAGGAAGCTCGGTGGTTAGGTGGCACAGGCGACACCACAAAAACACCCCAACCAAATCTTGTCTCGCTTATAAGGGATTTCACATCAGCAATGAAAGAAATGAGGGAGATGCGGAAAGAAATAGATGAGCTTAAGGGTAAAAGTCCTTTTCCAATAATTAGCACCTTTCAAATGGAAACAGCTCGAAACCTTATCACCTCATACTTCACCCATTTCATTTCAAGAAAAGACAACCTCCAAACACCGACCTACCCCTAAACACTACAACATTCGAACACTCGGTGATGCAAGCAAACTTGTATGACATTGTTAAACATATGTTGAGGGAATTACAACTGCAGTCTCAAGACTTTGATTATAGCCTCAAACACACATCCCCCCTAGCTAATCACATCCTTAATGATCCATTCTCTGACATTAAACACCAAGACTCCCCATTAATGATGATTCAGGGGAATCTATAAGCTATGTTTCTCAGTTTCATACCATGATGAGCTTGTACACAAGTCGAGACTCAGTATTGTTTAAAGTTTTCCCAACCACCCTCACTAGTCTAACATAGTAGTGGTACCAAGAGTTAAAGTCGGGCGGTGTACAGTCTTTTAACCAGCTAGCAGAGATGTTCAACACTCATTTCATCACTAACTTACGGATCAAAAAGGTCTCGACTGATTTCTAGAAGATGTATCAAAGGGAAGAAGAGTCGCTCGGAAGTTTGTAGAATGTTTCAATAGAGAGGCAGTCATGGTAAATAGTTTTGACCATAGTGTTGCCATTCGAGCATTCATTATAGGAACGACCTCCAAACTTCTTTACAACTCCCTAAATTTGGACCGACCTCGAACCTTCACTGAACTAATGATGCGGGCATGACAACACATTCAGTTGGAGGAAACCACGAGGGCAGATGGTGATATGCTCGAGATTAGGGTACCGAACATAGCATGGTCTAGGCAGGATCTCCTTGCACCTACCTTTAGCTAGGCCTCTTAGCTTCAAAATCCACAAGTTAGGAATGACAGCAGAGATACGAGAGCTTTTTGTAGCAGGACTAAATGCTAAAAAAAATTTAGAGACCATCCCCCTCAGCAGCATATATGACAGGAAGTATACCTCGTTGAATGTGTCCAGGGGTCAAGTACTCATGTGGCCAAATGAACCAGTGAAATAATTTGATTATTGCAAAGAATGAACAATAAGCACCCGGAAAGGAAAGACTACAGGAAGTATTGTGATTTCCATAGAATCATGGGCATGAAATAGAGGACTGCTGGCTATTGAACGAGGAAGTTGAATGACTTATCCAGAGGGGGATCTTGAAACAATATATCGTGAAACAAAAGCAATCAACAAACCCAAACAACTAGAATGGTCAGAAAACCTCTCAGTCCAATGAAAGGAGGTCTCGAAGAGAACCCGCCTCAATGATCAATGTCATCCTAAGGGGAGTCAATTAGTGTGCCCACTTAACCAAGAAACGACACTACTCTGACACACAAAAAGTTAACAGGAAAGCTCTTTCGGGCCCAGTCATATTTTTAGAAGTTGATGGTCAATGGATTAAAGGGGACCATGAAGACGCCTTGGTCATCGATGGGAGACTCCACAATATTCTAGTGAGACGCATTCTAGTAGACAATGGAAGTGTGGTCAACTTAATTACCCTTCAAGTCTACAAAGCGGTCGGTGGATTGGTATCTAATCTTCAATAGGTCGCTATACCCTTTGTAGGATTAAGAGGCCAATCAGTTCCTATGGAAGGCTTAACCCACATGTCCATACAAATCAGAAATGATTAGAAATATCAAGACTTTATGGTACACTTCATGGTCATCAACATACCATTTGCGTATAATACCATTTTGGGAAGACCTTTCCTCTCTGATACTTATACAAGTACTAACATCCATTATCTCACAATGAAGATTATGACAATGGACGGAGACATTGTGGTTATGGGAGACCAAAAAGTGGCAAATGATGCGTGTTTGGTGGCACTCGAAAGAGTGGTGGAGAGCTTGTCAGTGGAGACCTTTGATCTAAATGGCACGAAAGAAGAGAGAGCGCAGCTCATCGAGGAACCATCGGTAATGGAAATGGTTAAAGGCAAAATGCTTAAAATTGGAGCAGACATGGAAGCAGTTTTGTAGAGAGATGTGGTCAATATGTTAGGAGCACACTTAGATGCCTATGTATGGTCTCCCACAGACATCCAAGGGGTCAATCCTGAAGTCATCACACATAAGCTAGAAATGGATAAACATCATTGGCTAGTAAAGCAAAAGAAAAGGCAGAATGTACCAGATAGGCAGATGGTGATGGCTCTAGAAATCGATAAGTTGTTAATAGCTGGTTTCATTATAGAGGTCTTCTATCCAGATTGGATCTCCAATGTAATAATGGTCAAAAAATCTACATACAAATGGAGAATGTGCATTGATTTCACAAATCTCAGTAAGGCATGTCCTAAAGATAGCTACCCCTCCCAAGTATTGATCAACTCATTGACTCCATGGTAGGATATTAGATCTATAGCTTCATAGATGCATATGTCGGTTATCATCAAATAAAAATGGCAATAGAGGATCAAGAGAAGACTGCATTCATCACAGACAATGGTTTATATTGTTATACAACGATGCCTTTTGGACAAAAAAATGCTGGAGCCACCTATCAGAGACTTGTTAACCAAATGTTCAAAGACCAAATTGGAATAACTATAGAGGTTTATGTTAATGACATGATCATGAAGAGTTCCAAGGTGGAAGACCATCTTAAAGATGTAGGAGTCGCTCTCACCATACTTGAGAAATTTCGTATAAGGCTCAGCCCAAAAAATTGTGTTGTTGGTGTCAAAGCAGGGAAGTTTTTGGGTTTTATGATTTCGCAAAGGGGAATCAAAGTGAACCTAGATAACATACAGGTCTTCCTTGATATGCAACCTCCCTTAAGTATAAAAGAGGTGCAGTGACTTAATAGAAGAATCATAGCCCTTTGTATATTCAGTTTTTGCTCCGCATGATGATGTCTCTCGTTTTACCAATACTTGAAATGCCTCAAGAAGTTCTATTAGGATGAGCACTATCAGAACACCTTCGAAGAGTTAAAGAAGTTTCTCAGTACTCCATCACTGTTAAGTAGACCGATTGTAGGGTAGACTTTATATCTTTACTTGTCAGTTATAGATGAGATAGTAGGATCTGTTCTTATTCGCAAAAAGGGAGGAGAGTAGTTCCCCATCTATTACAGTGGTCATGTGCTTAAGGTAGTGGAATTAAGGTATCCAAAGGTGGAGAAGCTAGCATATGCACTATATCTGGCCACTAAAAGGATGAGACCATACTTCAAAGGTTTTGGGGTCATTGTCTAAACCAATCAACCCTTGAGGAAAATTTTACAGAAACTTGAGACAACAGGCAGGTTAGTAGAATGATCATCAAGAATTGGAAGTTATGAGGTATGTTTTGAGCCTAGAAAGGCCATAAAAGCTCAAGTTTTAGCAGACTTTATAACAAAATGTGAAGAACCTAAATTAACATCAGACAAGCTACCACAAAGTTCGTGGAGTCTCCATGTAGATGGTGCGTCAAGGCTAATAAGATCCGAAGCTAGTGTTCTCCTCCAAGGACCAAGTAGAATATTTACTGAGGTCTCCATACAAATTGAGTTCAAAGCCTCTAACAACATAGTTGAGTATGAGGTCATGGTCGCAGGGATTAGAATAGCTAAGGAAGTCAAACCGATAGGCTTGACCATATGTAGTGATCACAAGTGGTTGTGAAACTGATCAATGAAGAATTTGAGGTAAAAGAGTAAGAGATGAAAAAATATTTGGCTAAGGTACAACACTTGCTAAAATAGTTAGAGACTAACGGTACTTCTAAGAAAGTTGAACAGGTTCCGAGATTCACCGACATAAAAGTCGACATCTTCTCTAAGCTTACCTTAGAGATGGGAGCGTACCCTAGGGGAGTCATAATAGAAAGCATCCACTCACCAAGTTATGAGGAGGTGACAATACTACCTGTATGGGGAGATAGTTGGATGCAACCCCTCATTGAGTGGCTAAAAGATGGCAGACTACTAGCTGACTGGGGAGAAGCCAAAAAATTGTAGAGAAAGGCAATGCTCTTCTCTTATCAGAAGGGTATTCTATTTAGGCGATTTGCGTCTCGTACTTGGCTTAGGTGTATGGATGAGAAAGAAGGAGAATATGTCTTGAGGAAAATACTTGAAGGCATAAGAGAAGCCTATGAGGCCGCATAGATCACTACCAGGAAAGCCCTCTTACAGGGGTACTACTGCCCAACTATACATAGAGATGCTAAGGAGATAGTAAGGAAATGCGAGAAATGTCAGAAACACGACAATTACATCAACATGCCACCTAGTGGTCAAAGACCCATTGGAGCCACATGGCCATTTGCCCAATGGGGAATTAACATTGTGGGTCCTTTTCCTCCAACTAAAGGATAAAAAAAGTTCCTAATAGTGACAGTATACCACTTCACCAAATGGGTCAAAGCACAAGCAGTGGCCACCATCACACAGACCAAAGTGGTCAATTTTTTCTTCGATGAGGTGATCTGTCAATTCAGGATACTAATTAAAGTAATCATGGACAATGGAAAATAGCTTGATGGCTTAGAGTTCAAAAGCTTATGTCAGAACCTAGGAATCAACTTATGCTTCACATCGATCGCACATCCTCAAACAAATGGAATGATCAAGGTCGCCAATCGAATCATTGTCCAAAGACTAAAAAAAAGGTTGAAGTGAGCAAAAGGAGAATGGGAAAAGCAACTCCCACACGTTTTTTAGTCTTATAAGACAACCGCTAAGATGGCAACGGGGGAGACACCCATTAGATTGGCATTCGACACGAAGGCAGTTGTCCTAGAAGAGATAGGGCTATCGAGTTTCTGGACATTACATTATGAGGAAGAAGGGAACGAGCAGGAGTTAAAGGCCAACATCGACTTCATAGATAGTATCAGAGACACAACAACCATAAAAGATGAGGCTTATCAAAGAAAGATGTCGCACTTGCATAACATAAGAGTCAGACCCCGAAGCTTCAACACTGGAGACTTAATGCTCATCAGGGGTGACATCAGAAGAAGGGAAGCTGGTACAAGAAAGTTAGATGAGAGCTGGGTTAGCCCCTACATTGATGAATAGATTGTTGGTCCATCCACTTATAGGCTGAAGGATCACGATGGGAAAATGTTGCCTAGAACATGGAATGCCCAAAACTTAAAGATTTTCTATCCGTAAGGCCAAGATATGGGCACCATAAAGTAATTTATTCATCATTATCTAATGTAAATAATCCCATAATGAATGAATGCACCTATTGTAACTAATACATGTTTTAACACTGTAATACGAGTTTTTCATAGAGACCCTGACTCACATAAAAGTGGTTGTGATTAAAAATATGAATACAAGTCTTACATGGAGACTTTGACTCATATTAAAGCGATTGTGATTAAAAATATGAATACGAATCTCCCATGGAGACTCCGACTTGCATTAAAGTGGCTGTGATTAAAAATATGAATATGAGTCTCCCATGGAGACCTCAGACCGCATTAAAGTGATTGTGATTAAAAATATGAATACAAGTCTCCCATGGAGACCCCGACTCATATTAAAATGGCTTTGATTAAAAATATGAATATGAGTCTCCCATAGAGACCCTGGCTCGCATTAAAGTGGCTATGATTAAAAATATAAATACGAGTCTCCCACGGAGACCCTAACTCGTATTAAAGTGTCTATGATTAAAAATAAAAATATGAGTCTTTCATGGAGACCTTCACTTGTATTAAAGGGTTGTGATTAAAAATATGAATATGAGTTTCCCATGGAGACCCTGGCTCGCATTAAAGTGGTTGTAATAACAAATATGAATACGAGTCTCATATGGAGACCTTGGCTTGCAATAAAACAACTATGATTAATGATATTGGTACGAGTCTCCTATGGAGACCCTTTATTGAGTTAAAGGAGTTCTGATTAGTAATAGGAATACTAGTTTCTCATGCTTAAACATTGGTCCATGTTGAAGTGACCAGAGTCACTCATATCAATATAAATCTCTCGTGGAGACCCCAGCTTGCATTAAAGCGGCGGTGATAAATTATATCAACCTCATAGTAAGACTTAACCTTTTAGCACCTTCAAACACCTGATCATCAATATATGAACAACTAAACTACATCCCACAAAAGTCTAAAACCCTCTAGGCTCTGATATTAAAATAACAATGCCAAGAGAAAAGAAGAAGAATCAAACATCATTGTATTCATAAAGATAATCTATAAGAAGGAATAGACATACATCCATAACATTCAAAGTACAATCAAATCTAACTCCTCTTTAGGCAATAGGTTGAGTCTCCACCGCATTAGGACCAGTATCCGCCCGAGCGTCCTGGGACTCTATTCCGTCGGAGTAAGGCTCCATCTCATCTACACCGATAGCAGAGGAATTAGGAACATCTTATGCAGATGGCCCTATTGAGACCCTCATTTTCACCCTCGGTTTAGTAGTGGCATGCTCACAATCTACTGCAGCCTCTACTTCTTCGTTCTAGAGGAATGACAAATCAAGAAAAGGAAATTTTCTCTTGAGATGGATAAGAAGTTTTTCTTTCTCCTATTCGATTTGGTTATGGGTCTAGTCAAGGGACTCCTTTAGATGAAGGCGGAGACTCTCTGCCTCCTTCCGATATTTTTTTGCCTCCTCACAATATTGCCTAATCTACGCAGTGCTTTCTAATTGGAGTACTTAGAGCTTGTTCATTAGTCTCTTGTGACGCTCCTCCAACTTGCTTTTCTCACCTACAAGGTGCACCTTCTCTTTTTTTAACCTCTACTTATCTAGTTGGAGGCTTTCATTGTAAGCTTCAATATCATGGACGTTGCTTTCCAATTAGGTGATGTGTACACCCCACTCGTTTTCTTTCTTCGTCTTCTCCATTATAGTTTTCTCTAACTCAATCTTCTCTTTTTGGACCTTCGAGAAGGAAGCTCTGGTTGCGTTCCTCTCCTATGTAGTAGCCTCTTAATGCTCATAAGCTTTATGGTTAACCTGTACTAGTTGAAAAATACCCAACAATAGAGAAATAAGTTTGGTACCCACGCACACCATAAACAAAAAGCCAAAGTAAAGATGTATATAAAATATACATCTATGGGAAGAGACAAAAGAGACCTTTTTAGCTCAATATCGTTGGTCAGATGAGAATGAAAGCTCGCATCCATGGGTAGTTGGTAAGTTTCCCTTAGATCATGGATGGTGGGGCTCCGAATCAGAAGCTAAACTTTAAAAGTAGCATATCGCAATCCCAGGGCCTGATGAAAATCCTTAATGTGATTCCATATGATGGCCCTATAAGAGGCAAAACTAGAGCTACTAGTTCATCGAGGAAAGGTTGCAGATAGATCGATAAGATTTGACCTTGTCACCTCCTTAACGGATCATTTCTGATCTGCATTGGGGGCTTAGTGGTGTCGGTATGGGGAGCAATGGTCCTTAGAGTGCTTGGTGCCCTAATGTTGGTAGTCAAATCTTGTATGTCAATAGGGGAAGGTGTTTTCAATTCATTGGTTTTACCCTAGATAGGATCTGGAATGTTGAGGGAGATAGGTGGAACAATAGCAAAAGGAGACACAACTACAATAACTTCATTCTAGGAACCAGCTACACGTTTTTCTTTCCCCAGTCTTTGACGTTTGCACTCCTCTAACATTTTGGGCATGCTATCTCCTACAAGTCAAAGGCAACACACCAATGTTAATATAGGAAGCTCAAGTGAACTATCAATGAAAACAACTATCCTATAAAAACCCAACTCCCCAACTACCCTTATTCTATCTTTCTCTCTCTCTCTCTCTCTTCCTTTTCTTTCCCATTTTTTCTTTCTCCCCCTCTTATCATATCCTTGATATGAGTGATAGAAGCCAGACAAGCCTTCATCTTACCTATGAGCTCAAGGCAAGAATAGCCATCTACAAGATCATTAGTTCCCAAAAGTTCAAGTTCGAGTTGCTCGTTCGAGGTTAGCTCCACCGATCGGACTCCATGAGGCATTTTGGCACTTCATTCCATAGGCAAATGCCCTTATCCACTTGATTTCCCAACAAAGAAGAATCATTCTTTCCAATTATGGCATGACTTTAGAAGTTTGCTGAATATTTCCCTTTTAGGTTGCACTGAGAAATAATAATGGTCGCCATATCATATAAGGAACATCAAGGATTGAAACATGTTGAGTACAGAAGCAACCTTATGACGATGGCAAAGCTCTACAAATTTGGATATTAACAACCAGCTATTGGGTGTCATCTAACTAAAGGGTATATAACAGAAATCTAGGAGGTCTTCCAAGAATGGATGTAAAGGGAATCGAAGACCTGATTGTAGAGCCTCTTCGTATACTTCCACCCTACCATCACGATCCATGCAGTTAGCTCCCAAAGATTCATGGATAGCCAAACTGAAGGTATTCAGAATATGGAATCGACTAGTTAGGGTAGTGAGTTGGCTTTTAGGTATCACAAACTTCTGCTCTTTTGTATTCCAAACACCCCTAGGAGGCTTCACTGAAGGAAGGTATGCCTAAAAACATGCGCCATAACCGGTATGTCAGTCACCCCAACAAAAACCACTTTCACTGTCAATGATGATTCGATGGCGACCCCTAAATTTTGTTTTTGATTTTGCAACCAATAATACCTAACTTAGAGGAACATCATCTTCTAGGTTGGAATCAAGTTTTGGTGATACATGTTTACTCACTCCTTTTCATTTCTTAACAATGGTGATTTCCTCTGGCTCAGAATCTGAAATTTCTTTGGTACCGGTTGTTGCACCCTCTGCCTACATGGAAGGAGAAGTTGTGGTCGTCTTACATGATCCAGAATCCCTATGAACCATACTGCTACTGTAATCCCTCACTTCTTTACTACTACTCATATAATTGATACTATCAAAACCAAGGATAAAAGAGAGTAAACCACTGCAAAAAAACAGCAACAACCACCTCTAAGTAGAGAAAATAGGAGAAAATAGAGACTAGAGGGAATAACTCACTAGATGAACTCATGATGTCCCAGACCAATAACTACAGTCACATAATGATCACTGCTGGATACTGAGGAGAATGGCAAGGAGAGAAAAGTGAGAAAGATTATATGTTGCTCAGATTGCAGTTGAGGTGCAAAAAGAGGTGACCAAAATGCCAAAGATATAAATAGGGTGGTGGAACTGAAAAGAGACACAGTCAACCCCGCCACCACACGTAATAGGACACGCGTCCATGGGTATTATTGTGGAGGAACGCCTACCAAAGCGTTACTCTTAAAATTCGAACATTAATGATTGACAATTTTCGGTGGGAACTATAGTGAATTAGGAGACTCGAAAGCATGAGACCTTCATGGAGAGTAGGAGACTCAAGACTAAAAGACTACCCTACACCAAAGGAGATTCAAGGCTAAAAGATTACCCTACTCCAAATAAGGCTCGAGGAATTATGGCAACATACCATGGTCAACCCATTAACATGAGACCTCCTCAAAGTTAAGGAGACTCAAAAGTATGAGACCACACAAAGAATAGACATAGTATAAAGTAGAAGGGGTGAAAAGACCTCCTGACAGCACAACACCCCCGCATGCAAGTGTGCGGCCTCACTTATACTGGATTTCAGGACGACACCATATCATCTAACACGGGCATAGTGCTCCAAGAAACCACCTCAATCTACCATTAATGTTGGCTCAATAACCAAAAGGAAAAAGCCTAGAAAATATATAATAGGAAGGATACATGCAGGAAAAGATAAAGGATTATTTTCCATAACGTTAGAATATTTCATATTAGGGCTTTTCCCAAACTTTGAGATCTTGGGGACTGACTTTACCATCGGAGTAGGATTACTAGGAAAGACTTGATATTCCTCTCCTAACACCATCTTTGCCTCATAGGACGGTGGACTCGGAGACCAGTCATCAATATATTCACAAATATACTTTTTCATTTACTCTCTTTTAAAAATATTTTTTTAAAATTTAATATTTCAAAAGAATATTTTTTTATTATAATATATATTGAATATATCATTATACACATGTACTATATTATAGGTATATATAAAATATATTTATAGTACATATGTAGTATACCATTTACAAAATATAATTATCACATATTTGTTGAATTTAAGTTTAATATTTTTTAAACTATCAAAGGGAGAAGGATAAATTCATTAATTCTTACAACTTGGTTGTTGACAAAGAATATTTTCTATGCAGTTTGTAGCTTCAATTCTTGGGGTTATTCTTTTCTATGCAATTGTAGCTTCAATTCTTAGGGCTTCCCCTACAAAAGTGACAAGGTACAAGTTGGATATCTTTCAGGGCAAGTTGAATATCTTATGTTGATATGTAATTTGAATTGCTCACTTCATGCATTGACTTAATTAGTTGGATTTTGTGTTTCTTGTAATAATTAATTAGGAGTTATCCACAACAAATATAATAGTGAATGATCTCTCAACTTTAATTTTTGTCTATATATTTAATTGCTAACCTTTAATTTGTTTTAAAGTTTAATTAATTTTTTATTTTTTTCTTTAATCCTAAATACGAACTGTGGAGTCTTCTTTAGTTTGATAAATTTTTTGTCCTAATAAGCAAATAAAATCCCATAATTTTATGTAGCAAAAAAAATCCATAATTGATTGCATGCCTCATTTACTCTCTATGAATCTGAACTGAGTCCCCTCTACTCTTCTCTTCCATCTCAGTGATAGCTCATGTATTTTCCCTCTTTTAATTGTCTCTTCTTTTAACAAAAGGAACAAGAATTGGATGGAAATTGACTGCCATATAATTGTTTATTAGTTACTAAGGAAAGCCTAATAATCTTATAGTTTTTTACTTATTTTGTCTTTGGCCAGCCAAAAAAATTGTAACTATCAAAATGTGCAATTCAGAAAAAGCATATGGAAGATGGAAACTAGGGCTTCCAACTTTATTCAATTTGGAAAGAAATTAATAGCAAACTTTAGAGATCAGATGAGCTTTCTAACCTCATGGATCCATTCATGCCCCATTTTCCTCTTCAAGTCCCTCTAATGTCTCAAGGCTATTGAATATGCAGCCATAATTGGACATATTTGTCATCATTCCTTCCCTAACAAGCTACCAGTCCAAATCGAATTTAGTATTAGTAACATACAATGGTCAACCAGTCAACGAGAGATCTCTGCAAAAAAAAAGGAGACCTAAGACAGAGAGACTGCCCTAGGCCAAAAGAGACTTGACACAAAGAAACCACCTTAGGCCAAAGAAGATCCGAGACACGGAGACCACCACGAGCCAAATGAGATTCAAAAGCATAAGACCAAAAAAATAGTAGGCATAGGGTATAAACAAATGGGTGAAAAGACCTCATAGTAATGTAACACTCCCACATGCAAGCCCAAGGACTCACCCACACCAGGTGTTAGGGCGACACCCTACTATTTGATACCGGCACAATGCTCTAAGCAATCGTCTTAACTCATCATTAATGTTGGTCTGGTAACTGAGAGAAGGAAGCCCAAAAAAGATATAAAAGGAAAGGCACATGCATGAAGACGTAAGATTCAAGAAAACACTAGAATTCACTAGTTTTGTGTTCTTCCCTTACTTCATATTCCTATCATTGACTTTACCATAAGAGTAGGGATACCAGGGTAAACTTGGTATTCCTCTTTTAACACTATATTTGCCTCGCAGAATAGTGGTTGTGGTTACTAGTCATCAACTAATGTGGTGAGCACATAATAGTGGAAGACACAGGAAATGATAAGGGAAAGAGCCCTCTTACCCATACACCACAAGACACACCTTCATCCATAGTGGTTAACACTAGAATCTCACCTATCAACCTTGATGAACAGATGGATATGGAAGCTATGGAATTATATGGCACAACAAACACTATAGAAACACCTCGGCCCAATCTTTTTTCTCTCATGATGGACTTTTTATCAACAATAAAAGAAATGGAGGATATGTGAAAAGAGATAAAAGAGCTCAAAAACAAAGGCCCTATACCCAACACAAACACTCTTCAAACAGAATTAGCTCAAAATCTCACCACCTCAATAAGACCTCAAACTTCTCCCATTTCATACCAAGAAAGACAACCTTCAAATGCCACACTAATTGAATCCCTGATGATATAAGCAAATTTACATGACACCATCAGGTACATACTAAAGGAGTTACAACCTCAATCCTAAGATTTTGATTATAGTCTTAGACACACATCCCCCTAGCCAATCACATCTTTAATGAACCATTTCCTGATATCAAACTGTCAAGGCCCCCTATATACAATGATTTAGGAGAATCTAGAAGTCATGTTTCCTAGTTTCGTATAATGATGGACCTGTATACTAACCAAGACTCGGTGTTGTGTAAAAGTTTTCCCAACAACCCTCACTAGCCTCACGCAATAATGGTATTAGGGATTAAATTCGAGAAGTGTACACTTTTTTGAGCAACTAATGGAGATATTCAACACATGCTTTGTCACCAGTTTACGGATTAGAAAGGTTTCAATTGACTTGCATAAGATGTGTCAATAGAAGGAGGAAACACTTAGGGAGTTTGTAGAATGTTTCAATAAGGAAGTTTTCATGGTGGATAATTTGGACCACAGCTTCGCCATTCAATCATTCAGTATAGGGATGACTTTTAAACTCCTTTACAACTCCTTCAATTTGGACCAACCAAAAACATTCATTGAATTAATGGTGCGAGCATGATAGCACATTTAGTTAGAGGAAACCATGATGGCAGATGGAGACATGCCCGAACTCAAGTACCAAATGTGGCACGGTCTATGCAGGACCTCCCTGCAACTACCCATGGTTAGACATCTCAACCTCCAAACCCACAGAGTAAGAATGAAAGCAGAAATGCGAGAGCCTTTCGAGGTAGAGTTGAACACTAAAAAAATTTTAAAGACTGTCCTCCTCATCAATAGTACGAAAAAAAATACCCCATTAAATGTTTCCAGAGGTCAAGTACTCATGGCGGTAAAACATACCAGTTAAAGGATTCGATGGCCGTAAAGAATGAACTATAAACATTTGGACAGAAGGGACTAAAGGAAGTATTGTGATTTCCATAGAGATCATGGGCATGAAACAGAAAACTATTGGCAACTGGAGGAAGATGTTGAATGGCTCATCCAAATGGGCATTTTGAAACAATATATTGAGGAAAAAAAAAAGCAATCAATAAACTTGAATAGACAAAAAGCCTCATAGCCCAACAAGAAGAGACCTAGAGGAGAACCCTCCTCAATAATCAATGTCATCTTAGGTGGAGTCAACCAATGTACCCATTTGGCCAAGAAGCAACATTTCCTCGGTAGGCAGGAAGTGGACATAAAAGTCATTTCAGGCCCAGTCACGTTCTCTAAAGTAGACAATCAATGGATTAAAAGGGGCCACAAGGATGCCCTAGTCATTGATGGGAGAATCCATAACATTTTATTAAAATGCATTATGGTAGATAACATAAGTGTTGTCAACTTGATTACCCTCCATGTCTACAAGGTGTTCGGCATATTGATATATGATCTCTAGTCAGTTGTAATACCCTTAGTAGGACTAAAGGGCCAACTTGTTCCCATTGAAGGCTTAGTCTGCATGTCCATTCAGATTAGAGATGACCAGAAATACCAAGACTTCATGGTACACTTCATGGTCATAGATATACCATTTTTTTTATAATGCCATCTTGGGAAGACCTTTCCTCTATGACACATACACCAATACCAATATATAATATCTCGTAGTGAACTAAGAGATCGTAGAGCAATAATAGATGAAAGTCTCATATTGCTCGAAGGAAGGGTGAAGAGTTTGTCGATTGAAACCTTTGATCTTGGCCTCTCTGAGGAGGATAGAGCGCAACCAATTGAGAAGCCAATAGTCATGGAAATGGCTAGAGGCAAGACGCTTAAAATGGGAGTAGGCATGGAAATGATTCTTTAGAGAGGCATTATCAACATGTTAGATCAACACTTAAATGCCTTTGTATGGTCTCCTAGAGACATCCAAAGGGTAAATCCTGAGGTCATTACATATAAGCTACGAGTTGATGAACATCATTGGCTAGTAAAACAAAAGAAAAGGTGACATGCACCAAACAGGCATATTGCAATGGTTTAAAAATAAATAAGTTATTAGCAGTTGGGTCCATTAGAGAAGTCCCTACCTATAATGGATCTCTAACGTGGTGATGGTCAAAAAATCATCAGGCAAATAGAGAATGTGTGTAGACTTCACAAATCTCAACAAGGCATGTCCTAAAGATAGTTATCCCTTTCCCAACATAGATAATCTCATCGACTCCATGTAGGTTATCAGATCTATAGTTTTATATATGCAAATGCGGGGTATCACCAAATAAAGATGGTAAAAGATGATCAGGAGAAGATCACGTTCATCCCAGATAGGGGTTTATATTGTTACACACTGATGCCTTTTGGACTAAAAAATGCAAAGCCACTTATCAACAACTCATCAACTAGATGTTCAAAGATTAGTTTAGGAAAACTATAGAGGTTTATGTTGATGTCATGATTGTGAAAAGTTCTAGGGTAGAGGACCATCCTATAGACTTAAGAGCCATTCTCGCCATACTTAAAGAATTTGGTATGAGGCTTAATCCAAAAAAATGTGTGTTCGGTGTCAAGGTAGAGAAGTTTTTGGGTTTCATGATATTTCAAAGAGGCATTAAAGGGAATCCAAAAAAGATACAGGTCTTCCTTAATATGCAAGCCCTCAGAAGCATAAAAGAGATGCAATGACTCAATGGAAGAATAATAGCTCTTTGGAGATTCATTTTTTGATTTGCATGATGGTGTCTCCCATTCTACCAATCCTTAAAGTGCTTAAAGAAGTTTCAATGGGATGAACGTTGTCAAAAATCCTTTGAAAAATTGAAAATTTTTTTCAGTACTCCACCATTGTTAAGTAGATCAATTGTTGGGGAGACCTTATATATTTATTTGTCAATTAGATATAAAAAGGGAGGTGGAGAGCATTTCTTCATTTATTACAATAGCCAAGTGCTTAAGGCAACGGAACTGAGATATCTGAAGATGGAAAAGCTAGCGTACACATTATATTTAGTCACTAAGAAGTTGAGATTGTACTTCAAAGGATTCAAATCATGGTTCGAACTGACCAACCTTAGAGAAAGATCCTGTAAAAACCTAAGATGACAAGCAGGTTGGTAAAATGGTCATCGAAAATTAGAAGATATGGGGTATGCTTTGAGCCTAGACGATCCATGAAAGCCCAAATCTAAGAAATTTTTATATCAAAATGCGGAGATGTTAAACCATCATCAAAAAGAGTTACCACATAGTTCATGGAATCTATATATGGACGGTACGTTGAGATTGACAGGATCCAGAATTGGTATTCTCCTTAAAGGGCCAAACGGGATATCTATTGAAGTCGTTATACAAATTGAGTTCAAAGTCTCTAACAATGTAGCAAAATATGAGGCTATGATCATGAGGATCAAAATAGCCAAGGAGGTAAAACCCCTATTGTTAACTATATATAGTGACTCACAGCTGGTGGTGAAGCAAATCAATGGCAAATTTGAGGCAAGAGACCTGGAGATGACGAAACATTTGGCAAAGGTACAACACTTACTAAAACAATTGGAGGCTAATGGAACTCTTTGGAAAGTCAAATGGATTCTGATATCCGACAAGATAGAAGTAGACACCCCCTCTAAACTAGCCCTGAAATGGGGACCATACCCTATAGGAGTAATGATAGAAACCATCCTCTTTCCAAGCTATGCAGAGGTGACTGTGTTACCAGTACAAGGAGACAACTGTATGTGATCCTTCATAAAGTGACTAGAAGCAGGCAAACTTCCAACTGATAGGGGGGAAGCCAAAAAAGTGCAAAGGAAAACAACTCTATTCTCTTATCATGAAGGCATATTATACAAATGATCTATCTCCCGTCCTTGGCTTTAGATGCATGAACAAGGAAGAAGGGGAATATGTCTTGAGAAAAATACATGAAGTCATAAGAGGAGCCCAGAAGGTAGCAGATGTTACTCCTAGGAAGACCCTATTGCAAGGGTATTACTGCCAACTATGCAGAGTGATGCCAAGGAGATTATAAGGAGATGCGAGAAATGGCAAAAACACGACAACTACATCAATATGCCACCTAGTGATTAGAGACCCATTAGAGTCATATGGTCGTTTGCCCAATGGGGAATCAACATTATGGGTCTTTTTCCCATAGCTAAAGGATAAAAAAAGTTCATACTAATGACAATGGATCATTTCACCAAATGAGTTGAAGCACAAGCGGTGGTCACCATCACACAGACTAAAGTAGTCAATTTCTTCTTTGATAAGGTGCTATGCAGATTTGGGATACCAATCAATGTGATTATAGACAATTAAAAGTAGTTCAAAAGTTCAGAGTTCTGAAGCTTATGCTAAAAATATAGGAATCAACTTATGCTTCTCATCGGTCACACATCCCCAAACAAATGGGATGACCGAGGTCATTAATTGAACCATCGTCTAGGGACTCCAGAAAAGGCTGAAGCAAGCAAAAGGAGAATGGGCAGAATAACTCCCATATGTTCTCTGGTCCTACAGAACAACCCTTAGAATGGAAACAAGAGAGACACCCTTAAGATTGGCATTTGGTATGGAGGCAGTCGTCCCGATAGATATAGGGCTTCCAAGCTTTAGGACACTACATTATGAGGAAGAAGTAAATGAGCAGGAGTTAAGGGCAAACATTGACTTTGTCTGTAGTATAAGGGAAACAACAACCATAAAATCTGAGGCCTGTCAAAGGAGGATTTTGCACATACATAATAGGAAAGTCAAACCTTGAAGCTTCAACACTAGAGACTTAGTTCTCATCAGAGGCGACCTTAAAAAAGGAGAAGCCAGTACAAGGAAGCTAGATGAAAGCTAGGTTGGCCCTTACATCGTAAAACATATCATTGGTCCATCCACCTATAGGCCAAAGGATCACAATGGGAAGATGCTACCAAGAACATGTAATGCCCATAATTTGAAGACATTCTACTCATAGGTATGGTGTATAAACACCAAAAAGCAAGGTATTCATCATTATCTAATGTAAATAACTCCATGATGGATTAATGCACCTTTTGTAAACTACCCATGCTTGCAAATTTGATCAAGAGACCTCGGTTCGCATTAAAGTGGTCATGATTAATAATTTGAGTACGAGTCTCCACGGAGACCCTAGTTCACATTAATGTGGCCATGATTAATAATTTGAGTACGAGTCTCCCATGGAGACCCCAATTCTCATTAATGTGGTTGTGATTCATAATATGAGTACGAGTCTCCCATGAAGACCTCGATTCCCATTAAAGTGATCGTGATTAATAATATGAGTATGAGTCTCCCATAGAGACCCGGATTCCCGTTAAAGTGGTCATGATTAATAATATGAGTACGAGTCTCCCACAGAGACCCCGACCTGCATTGAAGTGGTCGTGATTAATAATATGAGTATGAGTCTCACACAGAGACCCCGATTCATATTGAAGTGGTCGTGATTAATAATATGAGTACGACTCTCCCACGAAGACCCCAATTCGCATTAAAGTGACTATGATTAATAATATGAGTACGAATCTCCCACAGAAACCCTAGTTTGCATTAAAGTGACTATGATTTACTATATAAGGATAAGTCTCCCAAGAAGACCCCATTTTGTACTAAAACGATTGCGAGTAATAATATTAGCTCTATCGTAAGACCCTCAATCTAGGGTGCCTAACACACACCTAAAAAGTTATAATGCACCCTACCTAATTCTAAAACCCTTTAAGGTCTGATTGTAACTCAAAAATAGTCTGATCAAATAACAACATCAAGGGAAAAGAAAAAGAAAAAGAAACAAAGGTCGTTATATTCATAAAGGGAGTTTATAAGAAAGAAGGGGCATACGTTCATAACATTGAAAGTTCAATTAGATCTAGCTCCTCCCTAGGTAGTAGGCTGGGTCTCTACCCTAGCAGGATGGGTCTCTATCTTGGTAGGTTGGGCCTCCGTTCTAGTAAGGCGAGGCCCTATTTCAGATCCACAAAAAATGGAGGTAGTAGGAATGTCTGCTGGACCATTTAGGGAAATAGGTAGCCCTGTGGTGAGCCATGTTTCCATATTTAATTTGGTAGTGACATGCTCAAAACCTATTTTGGGATTTGTTTTTCCTCGTTTTCGAGGAACAACAATCAAGGGTGGGAAATTTCTTCTTAAAACGGTCAAACAGTCGTTTTTGCTCCTCCTCGATCTAGTTGAGGGTCTAATCAAGGAATTCTTCCAATTGTAGATGGAGACCTTCCGCCTCCTTTAGATGATTTTTTGCCTTCTCACGATGTGGCCCAATCTGGGAAGTGCTTTTTCATTAGAGTACCTGGAACTCCTGTGTTAGCCTTCTATGGCACTTCTCTAGCTCCTTTCTATCACCTACAAGACGCGTTTTCTCCTCCTCAAGCCTCTGCTTATCTAACTAGAAGCTTTTAACTTGAGCCTCAATATTTTGGACTTGACTTTCCAGTTGGGTCATACATACACCCCACTCACCCTCTTTCTTCATCTTCTCCATTAGAAACTTCTCCAGCTCATCATTCTCTTCCTGGATCTTAGAAAGGGAAGGTTTGAAGGCATTTCTCTCCTAATAAGCAGCCTCTAAATGCTTATAAGCCTTTATGGCTAACCTGCATTAGCTGAAAGAAAGCCGATATCAAAGAAAGAAAATTCAGTACACACACTATAAACAGAAAGCCAAAGCAAAGACATATATAAAACATACCTCTACAAGAAGAGATAGAAGATCTCTTCAGCTCAATGTCATTAGAAAGATGCGAGAAAAAACCTATGTTCGTGGATAATTGGCAAGCCTCCTTTAGGTTATAATAGATGGCAGGACTCTAAATTGAAAGCCAAACCTCGGAAGTCACATACTACAATCTTAGGGCCTGATGAAAGTCCTTGATATGATCCCTTAAAATGACCTTATAAGATGTGGGATCTGAGCTGCCAACTCCTTAAGGAATGACTGCATATAGATCAATAAGATCTGACCTTATTACCTCATCAAATGATCATTTTAGGCCCATCTTGGGAGGCTTAATGTTGTCAGACTAGGAAGCATAAAGAACTTTCCACCCTTACATCGATGGTTGAACTTGATATATTAGTGGGGGAAGGCACACTTGGTCCACTGATCTTACCCTTGGCAGGAACCAAAACGCTGGGGGAGATAGGCAAAATAATAGCAAGAGGAGTCATGGGCATAATGACCTCCTCCTGAAAACCAGCTACATATTTCCTTTTTCCTATTCTCTAACACTTGCGCTCCTCTAACATGTTCTCCATGTTGTCTCCTATAAATCAAATGCAACATACCAGTGGTAGTATAAAGAGTCCTAGTGAGCTGTCAACCAAACAATTATCCTAAAGAAACCCTCATCCTCTTCTACCTTTATCCCTTCTATATCTTTCTCATTTCCCACCTTTTTTCTTTTCCTCCTACTGGTATATCCTCAGTATGAGTACTAGAAGCCAAACGAGCCTCCATCTTGGCTATGAGTTTAAGGCAAGAATAATTGTCTGCAAGAGCATTAGCTCACAGAAGTTCAAGCTCCAGTTGCTCATTTGATGTTAGCTCTACTGATCGATCACCACGAGAAGCCTTGGCATTCCACACCACAGACAGATTCCCCAATCCTCCTAACTTCCTAATAAAAAAAATATTCCTTCCATTTATGGCATGATTTTGGCAGTTTGCTAAACATTGTCCTACCAGATCGTGTTGAAAAATAATAATGGTCATTCTTGTGCCCAAAGAACATTAGGGATTGAAACATGTTCAGCATGGGAGCAACCTTGTAGCGATGACAAACCTCTATAATCCTAATGGGGTCCACTTTCACCTCCGATGATGACCCAACAACTGCCTCCACTTTTTTCTTTTAATTTCTCAATCGGTGATATCTATTGCTCAGAGGAATCTACTCCTTAGGACGAGACTTACGTCCCTGTGATACAAGTTCATTCCCTTTTTCCCATTTCTTAACAATGATGATGTCCTAGGGAAACAACAACAGATTGAGAATGACCTCTACGAGTTTTTTTTTGTGAAATATGGCATGGCATGAGAGGCAAAAAACATGATATATTGTTTAGAATGAATTTTCAATGTAGGGAGAGATAAATATAAACCATAAATATAAATAAAGTGGTAAAACCAAAAAGATGCATGTTCAATTGCATCGCCACACATAATAACACATGTGTCTTGAGATATTATTGTGGGGGAATGCCTATCAAAGTGCTACATTTAAAATTCAAACCAATATTTATATATAAAAAAAAGATGAGGCAGATGAGAAATAAGATGGGATGACTTGAGAAAGAAACTACGTGCCATGGGAAAGACATTGCTTAACCTAAGTCGAACATAAATGATCAACCCTTTTTTAGTGGGAACTATGGTAACATACCATGGTCAACAGGTCAATAGGATATTTCCACAAAGAAAAGGAGACCCGAGACAAGGAGATCGCTTTAAGCCAAAGGAAGTTTGAGATAGGGAGACCGCCCAAAAATGCACTAGAGGAAAAGAAAATGAATCTAGATGAGAGCTACAAGAGGGTTATGGTGGGAGCAAAACCATTAGATAATGGGACCGTAGACCTTACATAAAGCTACAATTATATACAAGTTACTGGAGTGTCTGAGTTCTTTGACATTTGTTTTTGCACCGGTGAGAAGTTTATGGTGGGCTGATAGAGGCAAGGTTAAAGATTGAATGCTTGGGTGGGTGGACAGAAGAGAAGAGGAGAAAGAGTATAGAGGTTTTTATAGAATAAACATTTTTTTATCTACCAAAAAAAATAAACATTTGTCTAAAAAAAGAGGATAGATTTTTCAAATAATAAATTTAAATAGATATTTTCAATTTTTTTTGAAAATAATACAATATTTTTGAAAACAATTTAAAAAATAACAAATCATGTAATTTTTTATAATTATATAGGACTTGATAATATAATACTTAAAATTAATATTTTATTTACCAATTGAATTATTTTAAACAATTGTGGCAAAAGTGAGAGGTCATGAATTTATTATTATGCCTATCAAAGTGCTACATTTAAAATTCAAACCAATATTTATATATAAAAAAAAAGATGAGGCAGATGAGAAATAAGATGGGATGACTTGAGAAAGAAACTACGTGCCATGGAAAAGACATTGCTTAACCTAAGTCGAACATAAATGATCAACCCTTTTTTAGTGGGAACTATGGTAACATACCACGGTCAACCGGTCAATAGGAGATTTCCACAAAGAAAAGGAGACCCGAGACAAGGAGATCGCTTTAAGCCAAAGGAAGTTTGAGATAGGGAGACCGCCCAAAAATGCACTAGAGGAAAAGAAAGTGAATCTAGATGAGAGCTACAAGAGGGTTATGGTGGGAGCAAAACCATCAGATAATGGGACCGTAGACCTTACATAAAGCTACAATTATATACAAGTTACTGGATTGTCTGAGTTCTTTGACATTTTTTTTACACCGGTGAGAAGTTTATGGTGGGCTGATATAGGCAAGGTTAAAGATTGAATGCTTGGGTGGGTGGACAGAAGAGAAGAGGAGAAAGAGTAGAGAGGTTTTTATAGAATAAACATTTTTTTTATCTACAAAAAAAAATAAACATTTGTCTAAAAAAAGAGGATAGATTTTTCAAATAATAAATTTAAATAGATATTTTCAATTTTTTTTGAAAATAATACAATATTTTTTAAAACAATTTAAAAAATAACAAATCATGCAATTTTTTATAATTATATAGGACTTGATAATATAATACTTAAAATTAATATTTTATTTACCAATTGAATTATTTTAAACAATTGTGGCAAAAGTGAGAGGTCATGAATTTATTATTCAATTTTTACAAAATCTATCAAAAAATAATATTTAATTTAATTAATAATTAAAAACACATATATGTGTTATCACAAAAAAAGACATATTTTATATAAATATTAATTTTTTATTTATCATTAATTAATTCACATTATATAAAAGCCAAAGGTACAAATAGGGGCAACTTGATCAGTTTAAATATCCTCTTATATTAAAATTTTAAAGTGTAAAATGGTTCGAAATTAGAGAGCCAATAGGAATTAATGGGGTCAAATTTTAATATAATAACAAATTAGACCCAACTCTATCGTATGGGAGTCAATATATACTTTTTGATCTATATCTTAGAGGACTTATTTGCATATTTGACCTTACATAAAATTATTATTATTATTATTATCTTCAATAGCTAATTGTTCAGACATAAAATTTTCATCTTTTAAATCAAATAAGCATATAAGAGTTCTTTGAGCTCTAGCTCACTTTCATGTAAAAAAAAACATATAAGAGGATAAATTAGTAAAAACATTGATAAGTCATAGGGTGTACATGTTTAGTTCAACAATATTAATTAATAATACTAATCTTCAATCTTTGTTCCTGCAAGACCGAATGAGATTAGAATGGTGCATCAGGGTTGCTTTGGCACATCCACTTCAATGCTTGATTAAAGAGAGAGAGAGAGGAAGAAAAGTTAATGATTAGGAGAAAAATAAAGATTGAAGTGTTTTGGGTTATTCTTACCTGTAGTTGTCTAGTTTGAGATGTGTTATTTATACATTTTCTTCCTTCTTGATAAATATGTATTCTCACGTGGTCTCCTATCTCCCGTCTCATGTGGTCTCTCTAGTCAAAAAAGTGTGGTTAAATCAGTCATGTTAGAGATTGATTGGACATATTTTGGCTGTTACAGAAATATGCCAGTATGCTTTTCTATGCTCTAGATAGTGGCATGTCATTGGATTTCATGTGGCAGATACTTTGTTAGTTACATATTAAATGTTATATACCTTTTTACTATTCACTTCATTAAATACATTGTTCTTGGACTTAAAACTGGTGATCTCCCACTTATCGAGTCTCACTCCTCCTATCTCCCATCAGTCTGACATAGGTCTCCAATGTTTTAATGCCCATAAATCTTTCATAGGTCTTAATACCCATGGGTCTCCCGTAGATCTCTGATATCTCAAAGCCCACAAGTTTCCCATAGGTCTTCGGTATCTCAATCACCTATCGGTCTCTTCTGAGTGACGGGTTACCATAGTTTCCACCAAAAAATAGTTGATCATTTATGTTCAACTAATGTTAATGCGATTTTTCTTATGGAAATTTTCTACCTATGGTGCCTAGTTGCATTGTGTGGTCATCTCTTTTGATCTCCTTCAATGATTTTTCCCTCATTTGGACATATTCCAGTATGAATAATTTCATAATTGTTGTTTTAAATTTTTTTCATCGATAATTGTATTAGCTCTTTATGAAGGATAATGATCTCAAGTTATAGATCTAAGATGACTGAAGATTGGGCCAATTTATTGGATATGATCCGGTCTTTTTGGGGCATCAACCTCAGCAAGGTATTTTGACTAATACATTGATCACTTTAATACATAAGGGACTTATTTGATTCATATGGTGGCTTTTTTACGAGCTGATCTCCAAGAGATATCAGTCTCTTTGGGGACTTATTTATTCAAACAATGGCTTCTTTACAAACCGGGCTCCTAGGAACATTGGTCTCTTTGGGGACTTGATTTGATTTGTGATTCATATGGTTGGTCTCCCAAGGACCGTGGTCTCCTTGGGGATTTGATTATTTATACGGCTACTTCCTTATAATGTTATCCTTGAATATGGTGCTCTCTAGGGGACTTGTGTCATTGGGTATGAGTACTTGGATACAGGTTGATCTCCCTAGATTACGGATCTCACTGGGTGACTTAGATTACTGACAATGGTAACTTTTATGTGGGCTGGGGTCCTCGAATTTAGATGTCTTCATAGGAGACTTATACTTGGTGTTATTAATCACGGTCACTTATATGGGAACTGAAGGTCTCTAGGTTTATGGATCTCCTATGGGAGACTTATGTTTTATGCTAATCTCGGTCACTTTTATGGGAACTGGGGTCATTTGATCAAGGGTCTTTATGGGAGATTTTTTTTTGCATTAATATTAGTCACTTTAATGTGAACTGGAGTTCTTTGATTAGGGGTCTCCATGGGAGACTTATTCTTTATATTAATCTCATGAACGAGGTCCTTTAATCAGGGGTCTTTATGGGACACTTATGTTTTGTATTAATCTCGATCACTTTTATGCGAATTGGGGTCTCTGTAGGAGATTTATGCTTTGTGCTAATCTCGTTCACGTTTATGAGAACCGAGGTCCTTTGATCAATGGTCTCCATGGAAGACTTATGCTTTGGATTAATCTTGGTCTCTTTTATGCGAATCGAGTTATCCATGGGAGATTTATGCTTTGTATTAATCTCGATCACTTTTATATGAATCGAGGTTTCCATAGGAGACTTATGTTTTGTATTAATCTCGGTCACTTTTATGTGAATCGGGTTCTTTTGATCAAAGATCAACATAAGAGACTTATGCTTTCTATTAATCTTGATCACTTTTATGAGAACCGAAGTCTCTGTGGGAGACTTATGCTCTGTATTAATCTCGGTCACTTTTATGTGAATCAGGGTCTCCGTGGGAGACTTATGCTTTGTACTAATCTCAATCACTTCTTTACGAACCGAGGTTCCTTAATCAAGGGTCTATATGGGAGACTTATGTTTTGTATTAATCTCGATCACTTGTATGTGAACAGGTGTTTTTGTGGGAGACTTACGCTTTATATTAATTTTGATCACTTTTATGCAAATTGGAATCCCTTGATTAGGGGTCTCCATAGGAGACTCATGCTTTGTATTAATCTCAGTCACTTTTATGCGAACCAGGGTCCCTTGATTAGGGGTCTCCATAGGAGACTTATGCTTTGTATTAATATCGGTCACTTTTATATGAACCGGGGTCTCCGTGGGAGACTTATGCTTTGTATTAATCTTGGTCATTTTTATGCAAATCGGGGTCTTTGTGGGATATTGGTCTCCACAAGGGACTTGGCAAAATTGATCTGTCACTTTTTTGCAATCTGACCTTCTTGGGATATTGGTATCCATAAGGGACTTTTAACCATATTTGATTATTATTCAAAAAAGTGATTATGCATTAATCCAACCATAAAAATATTTATAGGAGTAACGAGAGCATACTGAATTTTGAGTACTTGTCGTAGCTATTGATATTCTCAAATTTTGAGTTTTCCATCTGGTTTCCTAGGTTTTCGCTTCTTTGATTTCCTAATGTCATCTCTTAAGGAGAATCAATATTAAATGGGTTGGTACTAGCCAACATGTAAGTCGTTGGTCTCATTATTTGTTCAACAGTATAAGGTCCAACCCTCATTGTGCTAGTTTTTCCTATTGCTTTTCTATCTCCTCTCCCAATGATCTCGCCTTCTTCTATCGAGGTCTTCATAGTGGTGATAACGTTCAACCTTACTACGAGAAGATTGTGGATCTCTCATGTCCCCCCATCTGATGATGAGGTTGAGGGTGGCATTCTACTACTTGAGCCTTCATCATGATTAATAGTTAATCGTGCCAAATTTAACATCCTCAACTCTGGTAGATCTCCATATGCCCTTATTGTTTTCTCTAGTCGTATATGTTGTCGAGCTCTTATCATAAGGTTAGTGAATGAATTTGGTCTATCTAGGTTGAGGGAGTTGTATAGTAGCTTGGAGGTAGTTTCCATGGTGAAAGATCTTATCGCTACACTATGGTCGAGATTATCCACCATTATTGTCTGCTATTAAAATGTTCTACAAAATGTCTTAAGGTCTCCCCTTCTTTCTGGTACAATTTTTGGAGATCAGTAGAAACTTTCCTTATTCTGAGGCTTATAATGAAATGAGTATTAAACATTTGAGCTAAATATTCAAAAGAGTGGACACTTTTTGATCTCAACCCTTGGTACCACTGTTGAGCAAAACCAATAAGGGTTGTGGGGAAGACCTTACACAATATATTGTCTTGGTTTGTGTAAAGATCCATTGTTGCGCAAAAATTGGAAAACATGGCTTCTAGATTCACTAGCACCATCATAGGTGAGTAGCTTAGGTAGTCTGATTCTAGGATATGATTCATTTAGGATGTGATAAACTAAATAAGTGCTATGTCTCATGCTATAATCAAAATAATTTGATTGAGGTTGCAACTCTTTGAGTATATTTTTTATAATACTATAAAGATTGGCTTGGGTGATAGTTGTGTTTGGGGTGTTGGGTGTTGTCTTGGTTGATTGCCCATGGATATTAAAAAGGGAGTTCATGTCTACTTATTTGTTCTTAAGTTCATCTATTTCATTTTTTATTTCTTTTATCTCCCGAACCGCTGAGGTACTGCTGTATTTGAGTTTTGGATATTAAAAAGGGAGTTCATGTCTACTTATTTGTTCTTAAGTTCATCTATTTCATTTTTTATTTCTTTTATCTCCTGAACCGCTGAGGTGAACTCTCTTATGATGGAAAGGAAGTTAGGTTGTGTTATCTCCTTTAATACTCTTTCATTGTCTTGTTCTTATTCCTTTGCATTGAGGATTCCTCTCAAGTTGGTAGACACAATATTGTTCATACACGGGGGAATCATTGTAGATTGAGGTGTTTGCTCTATTAGTGGATTCTACCCTTTCTCATCTCTTACTCCTTCTGCCATTCCATACTCACCACACCAATTGATAACACCAGTCTTCAACCTTTGTTCTTGCAGAACTAAAAGAGATTAAAATGGTGCGTCAGGGCTACTCCGGCACAACCACTCTGATGCTTGAGTTAGAGAGAAATATAGGAAGAGAAGTTTATGATAAGGAGAAAAATGAAGGTTGAAGTATTTTGGGTTATTCTTACTTGCCTTTTTCTAGTTTGAGATATGCTATTTATACATTTTCTTCCCCTCGGAAAATGTATATTCTCACATGAGAAAATGTATATTCTCACGTGGTCTCCCGTCTCTTGTGGTCTCCTTAGTTAGAAAGGCGTGGTTAAATCGGTCGTGTTGGAGATTAATTGGACATATTTCGGCTGCTACAAAGATCTGCCATTATGATATCCCATGCTCTGGACAACGACATCATTAGATTTTCTGTGGCAGACACTTTGTCAATTACATATTAAATACTATGTACCTTTTTACTGTTCACTTCATTAAATACATTGTACTTGAACTCAAGACTGATGATCTCTCACTTATTGAGTTTCACTCCTCCTGTCTCCCATCAGTCTGATGTAGATCTCCAATGTCTTAATGCCTACATGTCTTTCGTATGTCTTAATGCCCACAGGTCTCTGATGTCTCAAAGTCTATAGGTCTCTGATGTCTCAAAACCCACAGACTTTCGGTATCTCAATCACCTATTGGTTTCTTTTGAGTGACGGGTTACCATTAATCATTTGTTAGTGATAAACGAATATCTAGTTACAATATCCCACTACAAAAAGAGACTTCATTTTCCATATCCAAATTTAAAATAAATGAGAAGATACAAGATTGTTTTTGCCCCATTGTGTATGGGTTAGTTTCAGCCATCTTACCAAACAATCACACCTATTTTTTTTTTTTTTTGAGTATTGCAGGTTCTTGTTTCTTGATCCTAAGCGACTGAGGTTCAAAAGTATATATATATATATATATATATAAAATGGGTGCTACAAATATTAATAAAAATAACAAATGATACAACAACCTAAACTGCAGCTATCTGGGAGAGTGCAGGAAAATTAAACAACCAGCATAAATAAAGCTGCTTATTAACAAAACATGATACGACAAGATGTGCCCATTAAATCACTAGTGGTGATGGAGGTGGTGACGTGGTGGTGGATGATGGTGTGGACCATGGGGTCCTGGTGGAGGAGGAGGGCCATGATGATGGGGAGGAGGAGGGCCGTGGTGATGAGGAGGAGGAGGAGGACCGTGGTGAAGCGGTGGAGGTGGGCAGTGGTGTGGCGGCCCATGATGATGTGGTGGATGATTGTGCATCTTCTTTTTCCTTCTTCGTCTTCTTCTTGATATGAGAATTAAGAATTAAGTATATATTTGGGGGTTGTAAGAATTAAGTAAAAATTTTGCATTTCTCAACTACAAGTCAATCAGTTTCACCTAATTAAGATTCATGGGAGAAGTCTTGCAGATGAATAAATATTATTTTTCCATTTTATTTCATTTTTAATGGTTATGATTCATCATTGACTAAGGCTAATAAAAGTATCTTCCTTATCTACCATGTATTTTGCTTTAAGATTACTTGCGTTGGATCCAAGGAAGCGGTTATTAATAAAGACGTGACAATTATTTTAGCCACAAAAAAAAAAAAGAGTTGCCGACATCATTTTAGAGTCAATAGGATGGCATCATTTTAGGTTCAATTGAATAAAGATAAGATGGCAACAAAACATCAATTTTAAGTATTTAGCTGACAAATATATTCATAGAAATATATATATTTTTTTAAGTACAAAACATGGGTAGAGCACATGGCTGGATCTCCTAAGAAACTCATCAATTAATTAAGATGACCTTGTTTTTATTTTTTTTAATTTTTAATTATTAAACCTTTTGAATTATTACTTTCCCCATTTTATATAGACTATAAAAAGTATAAAATTAGAGCGAAAAGAAAATGAAGGAGCTAGTAAGCTACATTTATAAACATTAATTAGTTAAACAAGCTTGATCAACATATGTTAATTTATAAACTAACATATGCTAATCATTTTATTATATATAATAAACATAATACATAAGACACACTAGTTAAGGGCTCAGCAGCGGCATATAAGCCGACAGCTACGTACAAGTACAACCACAGTCCCATGGGTTATGCGATCTCAAGGGTGGTGGTGATGAGGCGGTCCGGGCTTGTGTGGCTCAGGAGGGCCTGGTGGATGCCCATGGGGACCCGGCGGAGGAGGATGGGCATGAGGAGGAGGAGGTTCGTGGTGCGATAGAGGACCGGGAGGTGGTGGGTGGTGGTGGTGGGGATCCGGTGGTGGAGGGTGGTGGTGGGGATCAGGTGGTGGAGGATGGTGGTGGTGGTGGTGGTGGTGTGGATCTGGTGGTGGAGGGTTATGCATCTTCTATAATTTTCTGTTAAAAATATAGATATATTATAGTTATTATATTCTCCATTTGATGAGAATATCTCTGAATTTATACACATTTTTAAAGTTAGAACATTAATGCATATGTTTTGCTGCCAGTCAAACGAACCCTCGTTTACTATTAGTTAGGTTTCTACCTGAAATTCAAGAATTTGTCTACATG
Organism: Triadica sebifera; assembly: GCA_023653625.1. Taxonomy (NCBI): domain Eukaryota; kingdom Viridiplantae; phylum Streptophyta; class Magnoliopsida; order Malpighiales; family Euphorbiaceae; genus Triadica; species Triadica sebifera. The sequence goes on along the minus strand of CM042910.1, from coordinate 17,049,958 downwards.
ATAATGTCCTTTTAGGATATTGATATTAATTGGTCTTTTCAATTCTTACTTCGTGGATAAGGAAACCAATTGATAATCAAATTGTTAGTTGCCAACATGGTTACTTTATTGACGTTGTGTTTTTCTTTTTCTCCGCGTCACACAAATGTTTTGTTTTAAAATAGGATTTTCTTTTATTTCTATCTAATCATATTCAGCAAAAAAATTTATAAAATAAGCACAATATATATTATATATAATAATAATAATAATAATAATAATAATAATAATAATTATTATTATTATTATTATATTGAAATTCTTTTGCTTAAATAAGGTGTATTTTTTTTATGGATCAAACCAGTTATAATATGTCATGTATGTAAAATAATAACTATTTTATATACATAATTACTCTTAATCGGCTCAGTTCATTTACTCTTGTTATAATATAGCTCATCATGAATTCGAGTATATGATATTTCGTGTACTATTAATTGATATGTTACCATTTTTTTAATTATGTATTTATCATATTCATCATATTTTTCAACATATTCTTCTTATTTTTATGTTCTTCTTTTTCTTCATTTTCTTCTTCTTCATTTTCTTCTTGCTCTTGTTATTCTTTTTCTTATTCACAAAGATAGAAAACAATTTATGTATATTTAAAGTTTGTTTTAGAGAGAATTTTTTTTAATTTGCATATTTGATTTTATTTTTAGTATTTTTTAATATTGTAACAATTGTTATTATTGTTTGATATAAAAATATTTAATTTTACTTTTTTGTGGAAGAAAATGGTTGAAAATAAAGATATTAGAATTAAAAATGAGTAATATCGAGAGAGAAAATCGAGTTACTGGAGATTGACAATATATTTTGTAAAAACAATAAACTTATAAATAATAAATCTATAAGTTATAAATGATAAATCCGTTAGTGATATATGTAAGTTTAAAAATGATAAACATATAGTTTCAAAAGAATAAACTTGCAAATTCAAAACGATAAACATGAATATATAGATTTAAAAATGATAAACTTGCAAGTGATACTTGTAAGTTTAAAAATAATGAACTTGTAGCTTCAAAAGGATAAAACTACAAGTTTAAAACGATAAATCTACAAGTTATAAACGATTTGTAAATATTGAACCAACAAATCTAAAGGATGAACCTATAGTTTTAAAAAGGATGAACATGCAAGTGATATATATAAGTTTAAAAATGATAGATCTGCAAGAAGTAAACGATAAACTTATAAATGTAAACTTGCAAAATTTAAATAATGAACATGTAGTTTTAAAATGATAAATCTTTAAGTTTAAAACAATAAACCTACAAGTTGTAAATGATGAATCTGTAAGTGATGAGGCAGCAAGTTGTAAATGATAACCTGTAATTTCCAAAAGATGAACATATAGTTTATAAACGATGAATTTGTAACTTCTGAACAATGAACTTTAAAATGATGAACCTATAAGTTCCAAATCATGAACCTATAAGTTATAACTGATAAACTTATAAATTCAAAATCGATAAATCTATAAGTTATAACCGATAAACCTGTTTTATATTAATTAGTTTAGCAATATTCATTTCCAGAAAAAATGCGCATTTTTGTGAAGAAATGAAATCTATAATGCAATATGGATCCGAGTCCATGATATAACTCATCGCTAGCTTTATTTTATTCTTGAATAGACTTTTACTCTAATATTATGTTTAGAAAAAAAACACTTTTTAGAAAAATTTTAATTTTTTTTGTTTTAAAAATTATTTTTACAGAAAAACAGATAAATCAATATTTTTTTTTCTAGAATAAAAAAATAGTTTACAAAAAGTTTAAAAATATTTAAAAATATTTTTTAATGCCCAACAACAATCTCAAATACCCATTTACTCAATCTTCCTACCAACTTAAATTTGGGGATTTTACTTAAATAAGTGAAAAAAATAAAAAAAATTACTCATATAAGTTGAAAGGAATCTTATTTCCCTATATGTGTTTTTTCTTGCCACGTCAATGTTAGACTCCAAAAAATCGACACTCAAACTATTGATCAATGAATTCCCGTATGTAAGCAGAAAAATCGTATATTTGACACTATTAATAGTAATCATAGTAGCATAAAATAATACCTACTACTAAGAGTGGCATAGTCGGGGTGTGCAGAAGTTGGGTGGTGGCAAGCAGCAGACTTTATGCATATCGCTAGTAAGACTAGCGATCAATACATGTGTTTATATGCAGATCGCTAGTCATACTAGTGATCTATGCATGGACACAACACCCCACAACCACCCCACCCCCAATTATATATCCTCTATATTTTACTCTCTCCCGTGCATCATTCTTTGCATTTTGCTTCCATAAATAAAGTAAAGAAAGGAGGAATAGAAGGATAAAGAGAGAGAGAGGGGGGGGGAGAAGGAAGGAAAAACATAGAAAAGGAAAGAAAGACGTGAAAACTTTGTTGAAGAGTTTTGGAAAATTATTAGTGCTTTGTGAGGTATTTTTTTCTTTTTTCCTTTTTTAATTTATAATATTTTAATTTATAATATTCTTTTTTCCTTTTTTATTTTAATTTGAATGCAAGTTAGTATAAAAAAAAGGGAAAAAAGAAAAGTAAAAGGGTTACGTGAGGTATGTAAACATTTTTATTACGTGATTGTTAAATTTTGATTTGATTTTATACTATAAGTTTAATTTTTTTATGTGTAGTTTTTATATGTTTATTTTCATTGTATATTTAACATATATGTAATTTTTTTGTAAATTATTTTAAAAGATTATTTTATTTATTTTAGTTTAAAATTTTAATTAAAGGAACTAAAAAAATTAATTAATTTAATTATATAATTAGACACATACACCTACAATTGTTACATGTGCACTTATTATTTTCATAACATTTGAATATATTTTATTGATAGAAATAAGTGGATTGTATTTCAATTTATGTTAGCACTAAAGTGTTTAGTTGTAAAAATATTGATAAGTACACGTGGAGTATAAAGGGTAAATATAAAAGCACATATTTTATAATACAAAAAATCTAAATCCATGTATAAAAATAAATATGGAAAGAAAATTGATAAATAGTGTTAAATATAAGAATTGTATATGATGGAATATGTGAATTAAAGCACAAAAAGAGCATAAAAATAGTAAAATGTAAGAGTGACAGATAATTTGAATTTTTTTATTTTAAAAAAAGTCAATTACATTATAATGAAGATCACTTAAAGGAACTATAAAAATTAATTAATTTAATTAAGTACAGTTTTAATATAAAAAATCATAATTAAAAAAGAAAGTTTAAAGAAGTAATTATATTATTAACATATTAATTAAAAAATGTTTACTGGTTGTGAAATAAATAATATGAAACTGCATCATTATTTTAAATATTTGAATTTCATTTGTAAATAATTATTTATATATTTTATTTAATTAGTTGAAATTTTATAAATATTTATTTGTATTATTTTTTTTATCATTGTTGATAATGTGTTATATAACTTGAATATTAGTTATATTTTTTTTGCTTATTTAATTTGTAGTTTATAAATATGACAAGTTCACCCTGTATCGTTACTTGCTAGGCCGAAAATATAATTCAAAATCAGTATGGTATTGATTATGAAAATGGTTTCTCGAAAATGATAAGGAGTAAAAATAAATTGTATGCAAGAACATATAGAAAAACTAAGGAATGCAATGAGAATTGATAACACTCTCATAACTATATTGAGAGTTATATATAGGAGTCCTAGGGTAGTGATGGAAGAAAATGTTAATTTTGGTTGTACTGACATATGGGATGATGATGACATGATTGCAAGGTATGCATATCATGAGAAGTATGATTATTTCTTAAATTATATTGAGTTGTATATTGAAACTCAAAAAATGAATATAAACACAAATGATGTTGTTGGACCTTCTAGTGCTTATGAAGAATGTGAAAATGATGAGGAAGATGCTGATAAGGTGGAAGATGATGAATGAAAGGGTTATGAGGTGGGAAATGATGGAGTTAATACTAAGACAACTGATAATGATTCTGATATTGATGATTTTGATGAATATGAGGAGATGGAAGATGAAAATGAAGATGGTGATGAAGATGAAAATGATGATGAAGACTGCAACACATTAATACAGGCAACTCCCACTAGTGATTCTAGTGATGGCTATTTAGAGGGCACATAGTGTGATCCAATGCATGTTAATCCTTATGCAGAAGATAACAACATGCCAATATGGGACCCATCAAATGAGCTCGTTAAGAGAATGATTTTTCATTCTAAAGAAGTTGTCCGGATAGCAATAAAAGAGTACTATTTATGTTGAAATCAAGAGTATATGATTGAAGTTACCAGATAAAATACATTTGTACTGAAATGAAAAAAGTGTGAGAGTGGTTACAATTGGAGATTGTGTGTAACTAAAAAGTCAATAGCAGTATATTGGGAGATAATCAGGTATAATGGCCCTCACAGTTGCACTAGTTTAAATAGGTTTCACTATCATAAATAGTTGGATTCACAATTAATATGTAGCTACATTGAATATGTTATTCGGGAGGCGCCACAAATCAAAATCAGTGCCTTAGTGGCAGCATCCATAAGATATTCAACTATACACCTTCCTACAAGAAAATATGGCTTGCTAACCAGTTAGCCATTGGTAGGTTATTTGGAGATTGGGATGAGTCATATCAAAAACTCCCTCAGTTATATGGGTGCTGCTATCGGTGCTAATCCTAGTTCCTATTTTACAATTGAACACGATGCTCATTGTGTTCAAAATTATCTAGATCCAACATGTTGTGTATTCAAAATGATGTTTTGGACATTTATAACTTGCATTGAAGGTTTTTATTTTTGTAGGCCAGTACTATTTGTGGATGAAACCTTTTTATATGAAAAATATAGAGTGTGTTTATTGATTGCCTCTGGATTAGATGAGAATAATAAGGTATTTCCTTTTGCATTTGCCATTGTTGAAAAAAAGAATAAAGAGAATTGAAGTTGATTTATGAATAACATCAGGTTGCATGTGACTAAGAATAAAGATTTGTGCATAATAAGTGACCGTCACGTTAGAATAATTCATGCAATGTGATATGATTGGTACAAGATGTGTGTTTATCGTTATTGCATTCGTCATGTGATAAACAATTTTAATCAAAAATTCAGAAATAATAAACTAAAGGAGTCGCTAAAAAAAATAGGTCATTTTCTTCTCATTAAATACATTATAATTTGTATATTACTGTATCGAAGTTTAAATAAATAATTAATATCTATTTGTGTTATGTGTATAGGGTACCAACACCAGAAGATAAAGTTTAAGAGGGTCATGTAAAGCATATATGAATTGGATCCTGAAACTAAAACTTGGATTGAGAGGATCTCCTTACATATGTGGACTCGCTCATATGACAGCGGAAAGTGATATGAGAGCATGACTACCAATATTTCTGAATTAGTGAATGACATAATTAAGAAAATGCGAGGCATGCCCATTACTTCTTTAGTAAATGGGCCAGTCAAAAAAATGGTAGATTTTTTTGATGAAAGATGATCAAAATATTTGAAGGATATTGGAGATGGGGCTTTGTATTGTGAAGACTGGTAAAAGTTGTTGAATAAGATGATGACTAAGGCAAAGGGCATTTTGTGACTACTTATGATAGAGAGAAAGGGTTTTTTTTCTATCATTATAGCTTATAACATTAGTAAACGTAAAGGAGCAAACGTGCACGTCGTTATTTTGTTTGATCGTACATGCACATGTGACAAATTTTAATCAACAAAAATACCTTATTCCCACACAATTGCTAGTTGCTTGAGTAATGGATCAACTATTTTTAATTTATTGCTTCATACTATACTTTGGAAAGCACATTAAAATGTTAACATAGTGGCCAAACCATGTTATAAGTTGCCTTTAATTCTAGATTTTAGCACAATAAGAAAAAAAGGTCGTCCAAGAGCATCACGAATCAAAAATGAAATGAATTGGAAAGTCACTGATAAGCATGGATATACGTATAAATTATGCGGTTAACCAGGACATAATGTTAAAACTTGTCCGCATAGTAAAAGTCGTACTACTAATGCACGAAAAAATTGATCATTTTATTTTTATTTTATATGTTTACATTATCATTGGTTACTAATGTGGTACATCTTTTGTTATAATTTTTTTAACTTTTCAAAAATTATATATGGATATTGTAGGTGTAATCAAACCGAACCATAATTATGATGGGATGAGTTTCAAACAAAAATAATAAACTAAGTAGTTCAAACAATGTACAAGTAATGATAACATTTGACAATTGTGATAGATAGTGCACACAGATCTTGCATTAAATATTTTTATTCTTGAAATCTAAATTGTCATTCGCGATACAAGCTAGTATAATTGTATATTTGTTGAGACTTAAACTGACGGGCATGACAATAATACTCTCGCCGATCAGTGTACTTTTCGCTCTCATAATCATTATTGAATGATGGAAGAATTATTGATGCGTCTTCAATTATCACATGAATGCTTGTGATTTTTACACAAATACCATTATCACATGCAAACAATAATAATGATGTGTTATTATATGTTGTCAAATCATTTTAATATTGTGTTGTTAGCTTATTGAAAAATTATTAGTGCGTCTTCAATTATCACATGCATGTTTGTAATTTTTTTCAGCTATGGAGCCCCATAGGAGAGATGCAATACAGTCTGGCCCCTCTGATATATTACTATTGAGATGACAACATGTACATCGATTAGAAGTTGTTTGGTACGATCAACTTCAGTCTCCAATACTCACATGTCGTCGAGCATCTACATTATTGCACATGGAGGAGATTGATGCTCATATTTGAGATCTGCTCCAGCAGATTAGATTTTTAGAAGTAGCTCGACTTAGATTCTTCCAGTTGGATTAACATCTTATCACTGCACTTATCGAGCGATGGAGGCCTGAGACTCATACATTTCACTTTCCTGAAGGAGAGATGACTATTATCCCTCAGGATATGGCTATTCAGACTGGTTTATCTATTGATGGCACACTAGTGACTAGATATAACCATCATGATTGGATGAACTTATGTGAGAGATTGTTAGGAGTCAGAGTCAGACCACCAAATAATGTCATTAAGAGTTCAAAGTTGAACTTGAGGTGGCTCTCTGAAGAGTTTCATAATCTCCCACTAGATGCAAATGATGAGACTATTCGCTTCCATACACGTGCATTCATTCTGCGTATCATTGGAGGGATATTATTTGTGGACAAGTCAACTTCAAAGGTCAAATTTATATTTTTTTCCTCTTATAGAAGACTTCACTGTAGTACATCAATACAGTTGGGGTGGAGCATGTCTTGCATGGATATATAGAGAGTTGTGTAAGGCCACAAATCCTACTGCACAACAGATTGGTGGTCCACTATTTTTACTTCAACTTTAGGCATGGGATCGCCTACTATCAGTTGCACCTACATTGTTAGTTCAGATACTACATGTTGGCCTACCACTAGGATTTCAGTATGCATAAATATTATTCAACTAGAATTTTGGTATATATATTTTTACTAATTATTCTTTTACTGGTGGAGCGCTGCATGGATCACTACTGAGGCGTCCACCCATGTGTTGAAACATATAAGATACATGTTTGAATAATATATATATATATATATATATATATATATATATAATACTTATAATGTAACAATATTTATTAGTTCTTTACATATACTATAGATCATATGAGAGCCGTATACAAATGATATTCTACAGATTCTTCCAGCTGATTGTTTGGATGGCCAACACATCTGGCGAGCTGTTGTCCCATTTGTGGAGTGACACCATCTAGACGAGTGTTACGATAGTTTGGACTTCAACAATCCATTCCAAACCATCCATTACAAATGGATGATCTTCACTCCACTGATTTGCGATTTAGGGATGCAAATTGGTTTCATCAGTATTCTAGATGGATTGCCATATGGAATGCATGATTACAACATGTTTATAATGTCAATGCATCAGTAGAAATACTTCATTATCATTCTCAGTATATGAAGTGGTATCAATGTGTAACACGACGATAGATTTCTCCAACAGGCGGTGCTCAAGGAGCAGTAATGAGTTCTTTTTTTAATATATATTTTTGTTCAACCATATTATAATCATAAATAATATGGTTGAATTATATTGAGATTAATAGTTTTTTTTATTAATGTCTTTTCCAAATAGATGGTATTGAACATATTCGTCTAAGCAACGATGTTGATAAAATCCATCGAATTAATGATAGTATGTTTTGCGATGTTCAACAATAATATAGACTTATTGTCATGCTGCCGCCCCAACCTTTGCAATATCAACCACCATTTTCAGATGCTGGAATTGATAAAGAGCCTGACATTGGTCAACTACGGCCAATCTGACGCAAGACTCAATCACAAACTTTTCTTGAACGTCGACATGAAGTTCCCATTATTCATTCATATTCTACAAGTGTGCCTGTACCATTACCTGTTACCTATCATGGTCAATAACCTTACAGTTATACTGGTCTACACTCAGATTTGAAGTCTATTCCATCATAAACATGTGCATCAGACACTCTTGGGCCATCCCAGGTGAGAACATCCCATTCTTCATATTATCAGCACATGTCTTTGATCTTATGAGACTCATCACAATCAAATTCTTTATTTGGACCTTTTGGACATTGATCTTAGTCTTTCTCTCCATGGCTTACACTGTTACATACAGCGGATCCAATATTTGGAAGTACGTTGTCCGAGTCTCATACTCTGGAAGAAGAAGAAAATGACACAGATAAAGAGATTGAGCCAAGTCGATTGGTTGGAACAATATTTAGAATACAACGACCTAGGCGTAATAGAAAACTACCGACTTGTGGCACAAGAGGACATATTGGAGGATACTTATACTTTTTTTTTTAGCTTTGTATATGAATTTGATATATGCTATTTATTTTTTATTATTATATATAATTTTAACAAAATTATGATATTTTGTATTGTTAAATATATTTTTAACAAAAGTTGAAAAAATTAATTACAAAAAGTAAGGTAATTAAAAATAAATAATTTTTAAACATAAAATAGTTGACAATTATTTTTTATAAACTAAAAAGGATGGACTAGTGCATAAAAACTTGATTGGTTCAAATTTGTAAGTTAAAAAAAAAATATATTTAAAAGTGTTGTTTGAAAATAAAAAAATTGACATATTTGAAAATTGACACTTATTTTTGAAAGTTATATGTATATATAAAATTAACATAATTGAGATGTCAATCATCATTTTTTGGAAGATAAAAAAAATTAACACAGTATGATCGACTTTATAAGTGTCGATCATACTGCATGTCATACCTTGCCTCTCTGACTAGTGATCATTTGTGGGTGAAACTCCACGTGGCAAAAAAAAAGTATAGATAGAAAAATAAATTTGGTTTCTGTATATATTGGTAATTTTTTTAACTTATTCAAGTAAAAGCCCCCTTAAATTTCAAATGGACTCCGCTACTAGATCACAACCCTTTGATCGAAAACTTGAATCTCATAAGAGATGTGAACACTTTTCAAATTACTTCGGATATATAATAATTAATAAAAGAGCATACTATGTTCTTTTAAATTCATTTTCAAAGCCTATTGTCCACATGACTAAATCCAAGCCAAATAGAGTCCAATATTCAAAATGTATTGGATTATCTATTAGGCCTTCACCTCAATGAGCCCAATTGAAACTTAATTATTTCTCTTAAAGTTAATTTTGTTTAAGAAATAAAATAATTTTAATACCTTTTTAAGGAAAAAAAACCTTTTGACATTCTTAAAAAGAAAAAAAAAAGATTATTCAATTATCTTATATATTTATTTGTATCTCGAAAATATTTAATTTGAAAAAAGATTTACAAGAGAAAATCATACTAATTAATTACACGGTGAATATGTTTTAAACCTTATTATTATTATTATGAAGTCCATTTAAGTAAGTTACATAATTGGCTTTGGGGGGATTCTTTACCCAAGCAGGAGGCCAGCTGAAATTCCCAGCAGCATATGCAACTTGCTCAGTAACAGCATTAGCCTTTCCTACTTATAGCTTGAAGAACAATGAATGGAATTTTAACAACAGGAAGCACATTTGATCCAGCAAGTTATATAAAAATCACAAAGGTGGTGCCAATCTTGAGAATCAAGTGTTATTACCATTGCTTTATTAGCATATCAATTAACAAGTATGCACATGTGTTCCTTAATAGTTTAATTGTCAGTTTTGGTATATAAAAGAATTGGAGAAATTCAATTCACAAATGCTATTTTTATTAGCACTTGGCAACTGGCTTTTAAAAATTGGGTCTTTATATTTTATATTCCCTTAAAGATATGAAAAATAGGCCAATTGTGAATACTTGCTAGCATACCAAGTTTAGATGGGTGAATATATTAAAAACAAAAAATCATTGTAAAATATTTTATTTTAAAACAAAATAATATAATTATTTCATAAGTTTTATGTAAAACAGCTCTCTTGTTTTCTAATGCAGTTATAATAGAAATTAGAAAGGAGAAACTGTAATTTCTATCAATTCATTTATACCCTTATATTTCTTTTTCTCTTTTTGTACATCATTTTATAGATATTAAATTTTATACTCATAATTTCTCATCCATAATAAATACACTTTAACTTTTTAATCATTTATATAAAATTTTGATCCATATAAAATTAATTAATCCAAATAGTTTTTATAATATTTTTTTGAAAAAAATTATTTATCTTTCGTGTTTTATGTCCACTCTCTTTCCATCTTCATAACCTTTTTTTTTTTTGGCGTTTTCTTGAGCTTAAGCTTAGTGATTATCATACGTTATTATACAAAGTATCATGCATTAAACTCTTGCATATGATTTTTCTTCAAATAGAAAAAAACTCTTGCATATGATTTTATTTCAATCATAATTATAAAATTAGAAGTTTGAACCCCTAAACGAAACACTTTACTTGAAAGAACAAATTCTTTTATTTGTTTTCTCTTGCTTACAATTTAATAACAAAAAAGACAAACATTTTCCACCGAACAAACAAGAAACAGAAACTCCATTTGGGAGCTTGATTTTTCTTTTCTTTTTGGTTTATTTTTTTTTGGAACATATTGGGAACTTGACTTGGAGCATTAAAAGGACTATGCTCAAATGCAAACCACTCATTTTGTACTCTCCTACCCTTTGTCTAAGGCAAGCCAAGCCTTGCTGCAAGCCAAGCAACCTCTAATCTTATTTTATTTTTCTTTAATTATTTTAATGCTCTATTTTTATTTATTAAAAATAAGGTGGGGTGTCAAGTGATAAGTGGAAGCATGTGGCACCGAATATGGGTTTTCTTTAATTATTTTCCAAGAAATTCAAGCAGAGTTATTTCCCCAAATAATTGAATTTTAAAGCCACCAGGACAAGCCTCTCTTTCTCTCTCTCTTGCTTCTTGTAGCTCCCTTATCAACCTCATTTGAAAATAAAAAAGACTCGATCTTTCAATCAAAAACTCTTTATCTAAAAATGGGTTCGGGCAGTAGCCGAATGGGGTGGCGACCATCACGGGCCCGAGTGAACCGCAGCCGCCGCTCCAGCTTCTTCTCTTCTCTCGTCTGTGGTGGCTCCTCTTCTCGCGCTACTCTTGAGGTAAACTGAAATTCTAGAAAAAGAAAAAGGCAGTTTCTTTCTTTTTTTTTAAATTTATTTCTTCAGTTTTTCCTCTCTGCTTGTTGTTACTTTTCCCTTCTTTCAATATAATATCTTTGATCAGCTTTGATTGGCTGGGATTGATCTTTCGTATTCAATGATCTATCCCATTTGTAACTTTGTTCGACCGTAGAACAAATTTAAAAATTTTAAAAGGAAAAAAAAGAAGATGAACAAGAAGAAGATTATACGTTTGTTTTTCTTATCGAATTTCGATGCTATTTTTAAAGAAATCTCCGCCGTAGGGTTGACTTGAATTGGTCATCTGATACTGAAAGTCAATCCATTTTAGGTAATTGTTATGAGTTTGTTTGGCTGTGTATTTACATCTATGTATTTTCTTTTAATTCTTTCCTACTTGTGTGCAAACAAAATTGATATGTTTTACTTTCTAATTCTGAGTGGATTTATTTTTCACTTAAGAGACGTTAACTAAGATTAATGTCCTAATCCCGAAAACATTTAAATGTGTGTTCAGTAATTGGGACCTTGCTTTATAGGTCAATATTTTAAAGCAGTTTTGGTTTTTCCAATTCCTTGGGTTGGATGATGGATTTATTATGAAGCCTTTGGCTTGCCTTTTACTTGGGATCACTATTAAGTTCTTTTATGATATTGGGGCTATAACTGTACTGTTAGATGTGCTCTATTCCTACAATTTTTGCTATGCCATATAAAATTTTTTCCCCTTAAGTCCAGGTGAAGAAATTGAAATGGAGATACTGTGTTATATAGCAATCACAGTGCGCCATTTTCAGCTACTTAATGCTTTAGTTAACCATAAATTGGGACAGATAACTAAATAATGATGCCCTTTTGCTGTTGATTCTGCTCTGTTTTTTTTTTAATCTTTAATAGATTTCAGTTGTTAGTCGTTTGTGATTTTCTGATATTTTAACCATTTGCTGTATCATCTCAAACCCAAAAGTCAATTCTGGAAAGGATAAAAGATAGACAAAAATATGATTGCAATGGGTTGTAAGTACATCTATGAGGGTTTCCATTTCGTTGAGCAGCAGCATAACTGATCCTCCATTCCTTTTAGCTCATTGAAACTGAGTTAGTACATAAATTATTACTCTAGTTTTGGTCTCTCCTGGTTTCCTAAGTAACGTTCCAAAGCTTTTTATTGAAATCACATTTAGCACATGAGAAATAAACTTGCCTTTACTAACACACACTCTTGCTTTTTTTGGTGATTGGAGAGCTTTTTATTATGCTGATTTCTTCTTTTATTTGTTCTTTGTAGTAGTTATAAGAGGAGGACATCATGCAGTTATGTCTTCTTGTTCTTCTATCACTGAATTTCTTTTATCAAAAAAGAAAATACAGTTTAACATGCATTCAGTTAGCACTCAGAATTTGCAACCTTGATTGATTGGTGAAATTTTCAAAGCTTTTTAATATTTTTTTTTATTTTATACATTTTCTATGATACATTTTATGAATTTGTAAATGTGTGATACAGTGTGTCTTGTTTCATGAAAAAACAAGACATTTCCTCTATTGATTATGGGTGACATTACAGTTATCCATCTGTCTGTCATCATCTACTGTGATTTTTGGAAACCTATCTAAAGTGACAGTCATAAATTCTGCTATATCAGGGGACCCATCTATGGTGGGAAGACAGTGCAAGTATAGGAACATAGATACTTCTCTTGCCTATCAAGAATAAAATACTGTGGGGTAGCAGTTCTTATTGCATGTTGTCCATATCTTGAATAATGCATAAATATTTTATATTTGAGATAAGACTTCTCGGATGTGATTTAACTGTCAAAGATACTGGTTTTTTTAAATTGATTTTTCCCACAGATGGAAAGGTATTCAGAAGAATGTCTGGTGAATTCTGCAAAGCATTGTGAACTGATCACCGGTGAGATCTTGAATCCTGCAGGGGAATATTCTTTTGCTTCTGGCATAGGAACAGGTTCTACCAGCTCTGTTACTGAAAATGGAGAATCATGTGGAAGCAACACTACAGCCAGTGAGGGAACTTCTGCTGAAGATGGTTTCAGAAATACTGAAACAAGTAATCAATGGAAATGCTTGTCTGAAAGTAAGGAGGTAGTTATTCCATATCAGGTATGTGATAACTATAGTCATGATGAATATTGTAGGAATATAAGTAGTGCTGAAGCTAGTACTTCGTTTAAAGAACAAGAATCTTCAGAGCCTGTCTCTGTAATTTTTTCGGCTAACAAGGATGCAGTCAATGGCCTTGACAATTCAGAGAACAAGGGTGTTTCTCAGATCTGTCCGGAAATCACTCACCCAAGCAGTTCATCTCCTCAAGGGTTTGGAGATTCTCATGCTGATGGGGTGTCTATTGAGACTCATGTGGATGAAGTAACAGGCTTGTTTAATTCTGATTCCGTTCCACATAGGTCAGATGTTCCAGTAAATTTTCACTCTTTAGGAGATGAAACCTTGCAAGAAGCAATGCCATCAGGTTTTGGATTTCTTGTGGCCGATAGGGAACAGGGCCAGGGAGATGGCGGTGTACTTCATGTAGATGTTGTAGGCATCTCTTCCAGCATTTTATCTGGTAGCTATGCTGATACGAGTGGTCATGAGGCCAGAAGGAACAGTAGAAGACTGTTTTGGGATGCATTTTCTAGACAGAGCTCTAGAAGGCTTCTTGATTCTTCAACCATTGTTTTCTCAACAGATAATACTGATGATCTACTATCTCATGAAAGATGGCTCCTTGATTATAGTGGTGATCCTTTTGATGATGGGACAGGCAGTGATTCTGCATACATAGGTAGAATTCACAGCCGGAGGCAAAGACGAAGGTCAAGATCTGAGGTGATTTTCTGATTATTTTGGACAAAGATATCTATTTTGCATGCACTCTGAGCTTGCTTCTGATTTTTTTTGTGGTCTATGTGCTATTAAATTACAGTGTTTGCATTAGTTATCCTTTTTAATGTTCTACTCGAGTAGGGTTTTAGGGGGAATTCTGCAGGTTGCTATGCTTCAAAATTTCAGGTTATAATGACTGTTTCTCAGATTGCTAGCTTACAATCTCTTGGTTGTAAGCCCCAAAATTTAATGGCACTAGCCAATCAGCCCTAAGTGTTTGATTATAACTGCAGATTTGATATTTACCTTATAAATCACATCTTTTAACTTGTCTGTAGCGATAAAAGCTTTTATGGGTATATTGTCTAATGTTTATATCAGTTGCAACATTTCTTTTTCCCTTATGTAATTTATATGGACTCCTTCTGCATAACTCTGTAGTTCTGGGAAAGAATTCGGGGTAGCCTTGATGACCATGGTCGGAGAACTGGATTCTGTCCATCTGGACTTCATCCTGATGGTACATGCTGGTGTGATACATTCTCTACAACTCAAGAGTCTAGCACTCGTGAAAGTATATCACGAATTGTCATGCTTGCTGAGGCTCTATTTGAGGTACTTTTCCTTTATCAATTGGCATGTGACTCATCTCAGTTACTCAGTATATTAACTTGTTCCTGGTAATAGGCAGGTGAATAACGATTGACCAGTGTAAAACTCCTGTTTGATAGGATAGATGACATTAACATGGGTGTATAGATTTCAAAGATGTTGTGTCTCCCCATCCTTGTCTTATAAAATGCTGATCTTATATTCCAGTTATGGTACTTGTAAATATCTGTGGGCAAACAGTTAATTACCATAAGCACTTGAGCAGTTTTGCTTTATATATTGCTTTGTGCATGGGATACGTATTTTTATTTAATGCTCCATTGGGTGTTGTAATGGAGAGCTACAAGAGGGTTAGGATTGAAAATACCAGTCAAAACAAGGCTGGCTGGTTCTCCCTTGAAATGTAGCATTTGACTTTTCATCTAGGGATAAAGCACTGGCTCGGAGAAGGCTGCATGACCAGTATGGAGGCAAAATCTGAACACTAGATAGTTTTATGCCATCTTCAAGTTCAGTGATACCCTTTCTTTGCCTTTGGGATTTGATCTTTTGATTTCAGCCATGCTTGTGTGTTATACTGGATTGGTGCACTTTGTTTTATGTGAGTGTAGTTAGAGCTGACAATTTTAAGCATGACATGATATAACACGACATGAATTTAAACAATATATAAGTTTGGATTAGACGGATATGTGTCATAAACGTGTCAATACGGGTTTGACTTGTCTAACCTGTTATGATACGATTAAATACACTTAAAAATATATAAAACATCTAATAATTAAAATATTAAATTATATATCAATATTTTTAAATATATATACAAGTTTATATATGAATAAATTTACAATATATTCTATTAGAATTTATTTTATTAATAAATGTCAATAAAGATTAGCAAATTAATGTTATAATTTGTATTAGTAATAATCTCATAGATAATTGGATGCTTAAATTTTTATACTAATAAATTCTATATTGCGTACATACACATATGTGTATATATATTTATATCTATGTTGCTTGGACTTGAGTACAACTATCCAACACGGGTACATATCTAGAATTCCGGTTTTTTATTTTTAAAATTTTAGAATACGTTAACACGGGTACATATCTAGAATTCCAGTTTTTTATTTTTAAAATTTTAGAATACGTTAGTATGATTAAAATGTACCCAAAATTAGGGTTGAGGTACCGGGATACGTGTATATATATATATATATATATATATATATATTTAAATTAAAAAATAGATCAAATTATAACATTAAATTGCTAAATAAAATAAATTTGAATAAAATATTTTAAATTACAAATTTAAAGCTTAAAATTCAAACCACAAACAAACAATAAAATGATAATTCTAAATCTATTTAAATTGTAAATAAGACCAAGTTTGCTTATGTATATTAATTTTTGTCACCACCACAAATCATAATCTCTAATTGTGGGTCATTAAAAGATAATTTCTTCTAACTCTACAAAATCACTTTCTTCCAAATCCATTTGATTTAGACCTATAATTTAAATGAAATCAGAATTATGAATATCCACTTTTAAAGTGAAGGATTTGATATTTATTCCAATATCATACCTAAATGATACAGGTACTTTTTTAAAAACGAAATGTTGGAGTACCATAGATTTATATACATGTTATACTATACTAATTTATTGATACATTATAAAAATTAACATATACTTATAAAATATTAACTTTAGTTGTATGTAGTTATATATGTGTGTGTTTATATATTTATAAACATGTTAAATGATTAAATGACACGAAAAGACACGTTTATATTTGAAACGACACATTTATACACAACACGATACAGATTGACAGCTTTAAGTGTAGTCACATTTTCAATATACAATATAATACGTATGACCAGTGTTCAAGGAAATCCAAGGTGGCAATTTTTGTCTATACTTAATGCTGTATTAGCATATTGAATACTTAATATCAAATATGATAAGTACTGTGCTCATTAGTAAAAACATTTTGTTAGAATTTTCTGAATATTAAGTATTTTCCTTAATGTACATTGGTTAAATGTACAAAGTTTCTTTTTAGGAGGTCCTAGACTACTGTTAATTCTATGATATTAAAAACTAAATGCCTTGTTGAAGGTGTATGTCCACTTAGAACCTGATGCATAATTAAGGAAATTAATAGAACAAAGTTGAATGCTGAATACTTATGCTCTTTTAATTTGGGAATAATACTATTTTAATACTTATGCTTTTTGGGAATAAATTTACTGGTATTGCTATCAATTATTCGTAGGTTTTGATGTTATTATAATAAGATATAGCTTGCAATTGAAACTGCATATTTGTTTTCTCTATTATTTTCCTAGGGAGGTGTAGCAACCTCAATCAATTTCATAATTAGGAAGCATGTTCCGAAGTTTCTAACTTGCTTATGGATCTATAGTAAGTTATATGATGCATTTACTCTTATTAAGTTCTTTTGTTATGCCTTATATGTAGGTCTTGGATGAAATTCATCGCCAGCCTTTGTCGCTTTCCCTGTCGATGATGTCACTTCCAGCTCCAGAATCTATAGTTGACTCTTTCCCACTTAAGAATCACAAAAAGGTGAACAAAGTTGAGGGCAGTGATGATATTGAACAGTAAGTTCCTGTCTATATATATTTCATAATGTTGAGAACCATATAAATTAGAAGACCAGACACTACACCTCTGTATTTGTGTATTTCTATAATGTGCTTAACAGGCGAAGTATTGGGTTGTGATGAATGTCTTGAGTTATTTGCTACCATGATTGTGCTAGTACTGATTTTAATCTATGCTGATATTATTTCTCTTTGTAGTTTTTTTTTTCAAATTCATTCAACGGTAACAATCTGATGGACAGGTGTCACATTTGTTTGGCCGAGTATGAGGAAGGTGATAAAATAAGAGTTCTTCCGTGCCTCCATGAGTATCACATGTCCTGCGTGGATAAATGGCTTAAAGAGATACATGGGTAATGTCGATGCCACCACTCTAGGCTATCATTCTTGATTTCTTTGTTCATGATTCATGCTCACGAGGCACTTGTGTTTTCTTGTTATTGTGTTTTTTGGTTGATTTGCCTGCCATTTTTCTCCCCTCTCTCTCTCTCCATTGGTTCTGTGCAGTGTTTGCCCCCTCTGTCGAGGAGATGTTCGTCATGGTGCCAATGAGCCGTCTGTCTCTAGCAGCGAGTCTTCTGTCCCTTATTCAGAAATCCCTTCAATTTGATAGAATTGTACATAGGGATGTAAATACTAAATAGCAACCTTTCTGCTTAGCTATGCTCAATTTGCCGTTTTAAATTTCCTACATCGTAGCATCATATACTAAAGATGTATGCTTATATTGAAGGCAATTAAAGAAAGTGAGGATTTTTTATGGCTTCATATTGTTCCATTTTATGATGCCTAATCTAAAATTAGTCAAATCTAATAATGCAGATGGAAGCCTGGAACTAGGGATTTTATTATGGCTTTATACTCACTCTTGCTAAATTAGTTTTTTGTTCTTTCCTTTTCAAAAACGTATTTTAATATCAGGGAAGGAGGGTCATCATAACATTTCACTTTATGATATACACTAGTATGTAGCTATCATGTCAAGTAAAAAAATTAAATAGTAAATGAATAGATAATCAAATGTGTAAAAATAAATAAAATATAACATTATAAAAAATATAGTTAAAAAAATGTAGAAACATTATTTTACTTTATAAAAAAAAGTAAAAAATTAAAATTATAAATTAATAGTTGAATTATAAACTAATTTATAATAAATATAAGAGTCATTAATATAAATACATACAATAAAAAAAACTTAACATAATGATATAAAAGAGTTATACATAACATATGAATATTAATGAAGTTAAAAAAAATAAAAATAAATTGATATCATATTTGTTGGTTCGCACTTGAGTTGTGCATGCATTTTAATGAATTTAAAAAAAGCATGAAGTGATGTCATATTTGCCGGTTCGCATTCGAGTTGTGCATGCATTTTAATGAAGTTAAAAAAAAAGCATGAAGTGATGTCATATTTGCCAGTTCACACTCGAGTTGTGCATGCATTTCGAGGCTGTATGTATTAAACTGATCGAAAATCGAACGAGTTCGCGATCATAATAATGTTAGTACTATTGAAGTACAAGTTCAAACTTAATAGAAGTGAAAAATAGAAATAAAAACATATATTGTTAATTAATTGTGTGGAAACGAAAAATCCGGACTAATGTTGAAAAATGTGATTTTTACTTTGATGCACAAATTTCCAAATCAAAGTTACCATCACGTAGAGTAATCTATAATGCGAATACTGTGATATGTAATTGTTGAAAATTATTTAGTTTAGATTTGAGACTGAAGAAAAAAAATATTAATTAATTATTAGCCTTCATTAGGCGTCAACCTCCACAACCAAAAGTTTAACCTTCTATTAAAATATTTGGTCAAAACTTAATGATACTATATAAGGAGAAAATGCTCATTCTTATGACTTTTTCGATATTTCTCAAATATTCCAAAGTTATGTTCTTCACTCTTCTTTCTCCCTTCTTGTATGGCCGACCCACCTAAAGCTCGCCGTCTCTTAAAATTTTCTAATTTTGCTTAAGTTTTTGATGGAGATTGAAGAATTGAAGCTTGATTGGAAGGTTTAGAAGTGAAAAATGATATATTGAGAAAAGGAAAGAAAAAAGGGAGATTGCATTGTTAATGGTACAACCACCATGGCATTTGCTTAAGGTGAGCTAAGTTTGTTTTATTCACACTTTTCTTTGAGTATGAAATAAAATTTGAGATTTCCTTTATTTGGATTGTTTAAGAAATTGAGTGATGTAGAGGAAGCAAAATTAATGAATTTAATTAAAAATTTAATAAATTTAATTATATGAATTGAAAGAAAATTTAGAATTTTTTTATGGGTTGAGTTGTATAGAACTAAAGGCAAGAGAGAGATTGTTCGGGCTACCTCTTGACATATTTAAACAGAAATTGTTGGAGCTAATTACAGCGTCATGGAGACATGAGTGAGGGAAAAGAGGTTAGGAATATAAAAAGATGAGAGTTTTGGTGCGTGAATACAAATCTGCCCTTATGTGTTGAAAGAATGGGATGAATTGGGTGGACAACAAATGGTAGGGCTATATATAAAGTTTGAATTTTCCTTAATTGAAACAAAGAATCGAGAAAAAAAATTTAGAACCAAATTGCATTGTTGACTTTTTTTATTAGAACCAAACTGAATTGTACTATTGATTTTAAATTTAACGGATCTGAATCTTATAGTGATATTAGAACTGAGAATATCATTAAATTGTACCAAAATATTTTAGAATTGAATTATACTAAAAAAACCAATATTTAAATGTGTATAATTAAAAATGACTAAATTTTATTTTATAATATAATATTATTTATATAATATCTTTATACTTTTATTATACAAATATAATATAATAAAATTTAAATTTATAATCATATACACTATAATCCATAAAATTAAAATTATAAATTTATTTATTAATCAATAAAAATAATATGATATTTATAATAACAGTGAATCCAAATAATTAATAAATAATTTCACGTGTTTAAAATTTTATGATAATGGTGTAAATAATTGAACTCATAATTTTTATGTAAGTTTAATATAAGCTAACAATCTAGAAAATTAACTATATTTGTCGTTACGTAAACAAAATAATATTTTAAAGATATTGTTATTTTTTTCACTCTGTCTTTTTTTTTATCACTAATTATATTTTTTAGCATTTCTTATTATTCTAATTATATTATGTAATAAATCTAAATTATATTAATATATGATTTGGTAAACCAATAGTGCAATATATTATAGAGTAATCTAATTTATAATAAGCATGACATGTAATTATATAATAAATCGATATAATTTTTTTCTTATTTTAATTTTTTGTGTGATGTTTTATTAAAATATATTAAACTTAAATGGTTCCAAGTTAGCCGCTTATTATGATTTATTCAATTCATTTTTACTTATTTTTTATTTTTTTCTTAATTGTTTTGAGTTTGATATTGATAGTTATATACAAAATTATTATGTATATTCTTCTCAATACTGGAATATATACTTATTTTGAGTTTAATATTGATAGTTATATACAAAATCATTATGTGTATTCTTTTCAATATATATATATATATATATATATATATATATATATATATATATATATTTAATGATAAATCATCATTTGATTAAGACATTTAGATTTAATTAGAAACCAATAATATCTTGCATTCTAATTGATAATTAAATCAATTTATAAGTAAAATTATATAAAATAATTTGTAATACTTTAGTGTCTTTTTAATTTAATCGCATTATAAGAAAATTTCCATTAAAAAAATTTGATTTTTCTACACTAATTTTTCCATATTTACTCTAAAAAAAATCACATCATAAATGCACTAATGTTGAACAAAATCTCTAAATATTAATTATAAGTCTACCATAAAATAAGCAATTGATCTTTAAGAAAAACACCTATCTTTATCTTGCCTTTTTATATCAAATTTTTAAAGTACAAAATAAAAAAAAAACTTATTTAGTGAATAATAATCATAAAGATATTGAACCTACGTACTTTGATAAATCATATATGTTAATGTGGTAATTTTAATATGTAAAGTAGTAAAAACTTCAAGTATTAAAGTGAAAGTCTAAACTTTAAATAAAGTTTTTTAACAACAAAATTTGTAAAGCATGATCATCAACCATTTTTTTTAATATATAAGGACTTTGAGATTAAAATTAAGAGAAATACAAAAAAAAAAAATTAAAAGTTTACCAAAAAGAATACACATAAAGTTGAATATATATATTGGGTTTTGAATATCCCGGGTCATACATATGACAACGGAAAATATAAAATTTAATTGAACTCAAAATCCATGGAAAGTCCTATATAATTTAAAATAGATTGAATCATTTAATGAGAGAAATTGATTACCTTTATTTGCAACTCTTTATCTTCTAAGTTGTAAACTTTTTTCTTTTTTGTTGGGTTGTGGTAAACCACAACAATTCAAAGGTAGGATTGTCTCTAAGAGTATCTACATGAACGAAGAAGAAGAAAACTTCCAAGAAGATGAGGTGACAAATATCCAAAGTACTAGTTATAGAAAATTGTTTTATGAAAGAGAAAAGTAAGAGAAAAAAATAACTTTTATTTTTTGAAGGGGCATCCACGAAATTTACTCTATAAAAGGAGTCATTATATTCTTTCTAATCCCTTTTAGGGTTGGAAAAGAAAAAATCTTAATGAGCCTATTTCCATAAGGTATATGACTCAATATTGATTAAGTTAGCAATTCTAATCCAAATTAGATTTGACCTATTTTTATAACACTTATAAAAGATCCAATTCTTTTTCTCTTTCACTTGGATCTTATCCAAAACTCAATTTACATTTTCTTCATTCCCTTTATGCGTGTGACCTAATAGGTTTTCTAGTTATGTTGGCAGCTCAAGTCTTGCAAAGAATCCTAATCCAATTAGGATTCTACGAGTCAAATATTTTTGACCCATAATTAATTTCTAATCAATTTCCATTGACTTAGCATATCATGAGCGGTATCTAGCAACACATAATGACCACTAAATTAACTAGAAAGTCAGTGGTTTGACTTTTAACAATTCCATAGACAGTAACCGTGTAATTTGTCATTTCACCAAACTATACCTCATTTGGTTTAGAGTATGGACTATGTGTCAACTCCTATTAGAATCACTATGTTACTTATACTTCATATTATATTAGTTCTTGTCTATGAGACCCATTACTCTATTAGATATGTCATTAAAGACATTTTTCAAGACATATCCACATTGGCCAAGGACTTTTGAGTAATAATATCTAAAAGAGGCCATATGTATACTCTCTTTCTATTAGGAATGGTGAATCCTCTATTGATTACTTAACTACCTTTGAATATCTCATGCTATACCCAATCACCGCCCTATGAGCAACCTTTAAGAGGCAACAAGGAATGAAGTCAAAGTATAAGATTCAGTATCCAAGATAACCTTAAGCATCTCAAGTCTAAGGATACTTGCACTATTGCTATAATGAGACTATCACTGACATTGAATAGATATCCATGTGATTGTCTCATAGTAGGTTATCCAATGTACTTGGCTATTCTAGCAAACATCCATATGTTAGTTCTAAACATCTCATGTCTATAGCTTATGAGATTAGTTGTTTGACCTAGTCAAAGAGTTTAACATGTGCTAGTCTATCCGGATTAACAATGTCTCATCTTGTTAATCCTATAACTAGTGAAAATTTAGGTA
The DNA here is from genome assembly GCA_023653625.1 of Triadica sebifera. Classification (NCBI taxonomy): domain Eukaryota; kingdom Viridiplantae; phylum Streptophyta; class Magnoliopsida; order Malpighiales; family Euphorbiaceae; genus Triadica; species Triadica sebifera. Next base: position 17,026,377 of record CM042910.1, on the reverse strand, counting down.
TAAACACAATTGCATATGATAAAAATATATTCGTCATTATTTCATTATGATTTCCTTTATGTTGTGTTACATACCATGGACTTCATTAAATGATTTAAGATATATATCAATTGATACACAATGAATACCATATAATAAAAATATCTTTTATTAATAGTGAATGAGTACTTCAAGTTCTTAAGGTGATTACCTTTAAGCACCTTTCTAACAATCTCTTACTTGCACTAAAGTCAATTGCCTTTGTACATAATACCATTGGTGAATACATGACTATCATGTTTCTTTTGGGGAAGTGGTTTAGTCAGAGGATTAGATATATTCTGATTAGTGGGAACTCTTTCTATCTTTATATCATGTCTACCTATGATTTTCTGAATCAAATGGTAATGTTTGAATATATGTTTGGATCTTTAATGAGACCATGATTCATTTTCTTATGCAATGGCTTCATTGTTATCTTAATACAAGAGTATTAGATAAATAATGCTGGGTACCACTTCCAATTTTGTGATGAATTTCCTTATCCAAACTGCTTTCTTGGTTGCTTTAGAAGCTACAGTGTACTCTGATTCAGTTGTGGAATTTGTAGTCCAACTGACTGCTTTGCCATTTAACGTGAAAACATAGCCTGATTAGGATTTGGAGTCATCCTTATCAGTTTGGAAGCTATCATCCATATACTCGTTTACCTTAAACTTACCATCTCCATAAAATAAGAATGCATCCTTATTTCTTCTCAAGTACTTAAGGATGTTCTTGACAGCCACCTAATGCTCTTCACCGAGATCTAACTGATATATGCTCATAGCACTCATAGTATATGATACATCAGGTTTAGTACATGAAATAACATACATGATAGATCTTCTCCTTTTTGATGGTGACAAATAATTGTGTGATATGTGGCTAAGGAGAATAAATTTCTCCCCCCTCAAAGGATGCTTAAAATTAAATATGTAGATATGTAAAACATGCCATATTTTATCAAGTCAAAAAGAGTAAGTACATTATATTTTCCTAAAGTATATAGAATTCTAAACATGTCATATAATCAATGTATAACTTATAGATACCAAATATTTATCACAAGAAAAAATAAAAGTAAAAAATATAGACAATAATTTAAAAACTCAGCCACATATTAGCAAATATTTTCTCCCCCTTTAACACTATCGAAAAGAAATTAATACTAAAGAAGAGAAAAGAATATAACCATATGCATAAATAGTTTGCAATAATCAGTCCAAAAAGTTTGCAGAAATAGTCTAAGACAATATCCAAAAAATGTTTAAAAATAGATAAAAGGATAAAATAATGTTGGATGGTCATGGCTAGTCCTGAGTTTGATGAAGATCAAGACTAGCAATAAAAAATTATGAAAAATCACCGCACAATGATGTGACTTGTGAAGTCAAATTTCCTTTTTTTCTTTCTTATCGAGTCTGACCTACGACCAATGTCTAAATTCAAAACCAGTGTTCGTTGAGATATGAGTATTAAAATGCTCCCTAAAGTCTCCAAACTGCTACTGGACAAGATCAAATCTCTGATGAAAGTCTTGCTGTAGCATATCCATCCAAGCAATGAGCTGCTGCATCATGTCTATAGGAGATGAGAAGGAGGTCTCTCTAGTTAGGGAATCATAAGGGATAACTTTGGCTCTCTTACGTTGTCCTTGACCCATTAAACCTGCCCTAAAGGCATCAAAGTCATCATCCTCCCAAATCACCTCATCCTAGGGGTCTTTAGACCTATAGAAGGTCTCTCCCTGATAACTGATCCTAGCAACAGCCCCCATCTTCAGAAAGGACTTGATATCCAACTTGTCCTTAGCTAGGAAGGGTATGGCAATAAAGGTGTGATCATCCAAGTCTAGAAGGTTGAGCTCAACAACAAGGTCAGTTACATAGCTACCTATCAAAATATCTCCTATAGGTCAAGTAGCTATGGATAACAGATGGTTTGCAAACCATCGACTCATAGCAATAGGCTATTGTTTCCTAACATAATTAAAAATAAAAGCTCAGTCTTACGGATAGCCCCATTACTATCACCCTTAGTGAAAATGTTGTATGTCATAAATCTATGAATATATTTTAGAGCATGAGAAGCTAGATGCGTGCTCTTGGTCAACCTAACGTCCCAAACAAAGTGTCTACCAATATGACTCTATGCATTAGTAGCAAAAAAATCTACAACATCTATTTCATTCATTGTACCCTCACTAGATAATGTAAAATTCTCCCAAATTCATCAGTTGACACTCACGTGTCTTAGAACAAAGATGGAAAGTTACTTTTCCAAAATTGTCAACATGTAAGGTACTTAAAAATTCCAAAGTAATTTCCCAAAATGTAGGATAAAAAATATCCACAAAATCCAGCAACCCTATGTTTGTCGGCCATAATCTGACATCATTTTCAATTCCTACAGTCCTAACACATTCCCAATCAAAGGCTCTAGAATTAAGAATAGGACGAGTTTTAGGAAAACTATACCTTTGAAGGGCACTAGAGGGCAGTAAAAAGAGCATGGGGTCTATAACTCGTCGGGAAATAGTGGATTTTGCATGTGTGTCTCTGCCTCGTGATGAATCTGTTGCAGTTGCCATCAAAAATCAACCAAAAGCCAAAAAAAAAAGAGTTGCCTATTTGTGAATAGTAACCAAAGAGTGGGTTTTGCAAAAACTCCATAAAAATTGATAAAACACTTAAAATTGGTGAAAAACTTGATTAAATGATGAGAAAATGTGGAAATAGGTCCAAAAACAAAAAAAAATGGTAAAAAATGAGAGAGAATGGTGTAAAAATCGTAGAGAATTGTTGCGACCGACAAAGAGAGAGAGAGAGAAAGTGAGGAGGAAGAAGATGAAATTTCAGGTTTTATCGCATTCTTCATGGCTGTGACTAACTCTTTATAGCTTTTCATCTATAGGCTTACCCTTCTTGTCCTTATCCAATTTAATTGATATACTCATTGGGGTTTTTGCATTCTTACATTCTTCCATTCCAAATTTTTTTTAACAGTTCCTTTGAGTACTTGGATTGGTTGATGAAGATGTCTTCTTTGTTTTGCTTGATTTGAAGACCGATAAAGAATTTTAGTTCACCCATCACGCTCATTTTGAATTCCTTAGTCATACAATTAGCAAAATCTTGACAAAGCAATTCATTAGTAGTTCCAAAAATAATATCATCAATATAAATTTGAACAATTAAAGTATCATGCTTATACTTTTTAATGAAAAGAGTCATGTCCACATTGCCTTTCAAAAAACCATTTTCTAAAAGAAATGCACTAAGTCTTTTGTACCAAGCTCTAGGTGTTTGTTTTAAACCATATAAGACTTTAGTAAGTTTAAAAATGCGATTAGGGAATTCATGACTTTCAAAACCAAGTGGTTGTTCAACATATGCTTATTCTTCAATAAAACCATTTAAAAATGCACTTTTAACATCTATTTGAAAAAGTCTAAAATTCATATGAAATGCATATGCTAAAAGAATTCTAATAGTCTCTAATCTTGCAACCGGAGCAAAAGTTTCATTATAATATATTCCTTTCTCTTGGATATACCCTTTGGTAACCAATCTAGCATTATTTCTAGTTATTTGACCTTGCTCATCTAATTTATTTCTAAAGACCCATTTACTACCAATTACGAGGTAATTCTTTGATCTTTGAACTAAAGTTCAAACTTTTTTTCTTTCAAATTGATTAAGTTCCTCTTGCATAGCAATCACCCAATTTTTATCATTAAGAGCCTCATCAATAGTCCTTGGTTCAATTTGAGAAACAAAGGCAAGATTAGAGTTTAAAAGTTTAGAACACTCCCTAGTGGGTTTGTTTTAGAATTAGACAATTGCTTTTATGTTCTACTTTTAACTAAGAATATTATTTATGTTTCTTGTTGAAATAGAAAAAGTTTTCATTTGACTATGAATGGACATGGTTGCTCTATATGGTTGAATGATATTCTTTATGGATCTGGCACATTATACAACGGAATTTACATTTTTGACATGTCTAATTCAATCCTGAATATCAATAATAATAAAAGATAAAAGTTGGATAACCTAAAACCATCGTATTTATGGTATTGTCACCTTGGCCATATAAATGAGAGGTGCATGACTAAGTTACACAAGAATGGTGACTTAGGGTCATTTGATTATGAATCATATGACACATGAGAATCTTATTTATTAGGCAATAGGCTATTGGACCCTGTACATACAGATGTATGTGGACCAATGTTAATGCATGACAGATATAGTTTTATCTACTTCATTACCTTTATCGATAATTATTCATGATTTGGATACTTATATATGATAAGATATAAATCTGAAGCTTTTAAAAAGTTCAAAGAATTCAAAAAAGAACTTGGCAAAAGTATTAAAACACTTAGATCAGATCGAGGTGGAGAATACTTAAGCCAAGCATTTTAAAGTTATCTAAGAGATAATGAGATTTTATCTCAATAGATTCCACCTTACACGCCACAATACAATCGTGTGGCTAAAAGGAAAAACCAAACCTTGTTAGACATGGTGAGGTCTATGATGAGCTTTGTAAATTTACCTAATTCCTTTTGGAGTCATGCACTAGAGACTTTTGTTTATATACTAAATAGAGTCCCTTCTAAGTCAGTTGATGTTACTCCATATGAGATATGGAATAATAAGAGACCTATTTTTTCACATATGAAAGTATGGGATTGTCCTGCTTATGTGAAGAGGACAATGTCAGACAAGCTAGAAGCTAAGTCTGATAAGTGTATGTTTGTGGGATATCCAAAAAAGTCTTTTGGATATCAATTCTACCATCATTTGGAATAAAAGGTGTTTGTTTCAAAGTATGCTATCTTCTTAGAGAAAGAGTTTCTTTTAAAAGAAGATAGTGAGAGCAAAATTGAACTTGATGAAGTGCAAAAATGTTAAAACAAATGCAAATCAACTGACAAAATCTGAATATGTTACTTAAGAAATATGAATTTCTCATAAGTGAACATAATGATGTATTGCTCATAGAGGATGAGAGGATGATGAGCCTACTTCCTATGAAAAAGTTCTGAATTATTTAGAATTTGACTGATGGCTAAAAGCCATGCAGTCAGAAATGTATTCCATATTTGAAAACTAACTATGGACTTTGGTTGACCCACCTGAATGGATTAAACCCATTGGGTGCAAATGGATCTTCAAGAGGAAGACTGACATGGAAGGTAATATTCTCCCTATAAAGCTAAACTGGTAGCTAAAGTATATCACTAAAGACAAGGTGTTGACTATGACAAAACTTTTTCTTAGTTGATATGCTTAAATCCATTAGGATACTCCTAGCCATTGTTTCTTATTATGATTATGAGATTTAGCAAAAGGATAAAAAAAACAACTTTCCTTAATGGAAATCTGACTGAGGATGTGTACATGACACAATTTGAGGGTTTCACATCAAGTGATGACAAAACGGTATGCAAATTGCAAAGATCCATTTATGGATTGAAGCAAGCATTTAGGAGTTGGAACATCCGATTTGATGAGACAATTAAAGAGTTTGGGTTCTCACAAAATATGGATGAACCTTGTGTTTACAAGAAGATTAGTGGGAGTGAAGTCGTATTCCTAGTATCGTATGTAGATGACATACTTCTTATGGGAAATGACATCTCAGTTCTTCAATCAGTCAAAATTTGGCTTTCTAAAAATTTCTCCATGAAAGACTTTGGAGAAGCGACCTACATTCTGGGAATAAAGATCTATAGAGATAGATCTAAAAAGTTGCTTGGTGTTTCTTAGTCTACATATATAGATTCATGGAACAGTCCAAGAGAGGATCAATCCCTATGATTCATGCAATTACCCTTTCTAAATCCATGTGTCCAAAGACACAAAATGAACGGACAAGCATAAGTACGATTTCATATACTTTGACTATTGGATCTATCATGTATGCTATGCTATATACTAGACCTAATGTATCATATGCTCTGAGTGTCACGAGCAAATATCAGTTAGATCCCGTTGAAGGGCATTGGATAACTATCAAGAATATCCTTAAGTACTTGAGAAAAATTAAGGATGCATTCTTATTTTATGGAGATGGTGAGCTTAAAGTAAGTGAATATAAGGATGCCAGCTTCCAAGCTGATAAGGATGACTCAAAGTCCCAATCAGGCTATATTTACATGTCAAATGGTGGTGTAATCAGTTAAAAAAGTTCCAAACAATAAATGACTACAGATTTTACAACCAAAGCACAGTACATTGTAGCTTTTGAGGCAACTGAGGAAACAATTTGGATAAGGAAATTCATCACAGATTTAGAAGTGGTTCCTAGCATTGTTGATCCAATACCCTCATATTGTGATAACAATGGAGCCATGGCACAAGCAAAAGAGCCACTATTTCATCAAAGATGTAAGCATGTACTGAGATATTACCATCTGATTAGGAAAATCATAGGTAGACATGATGTAAAGATAGAGAGAGTTCCCACTAATTAGAATATAGCTGGTCTTCTAACTAAGCCTCTTCCCGAAAAGAAATATGATCGTCATGTACTCGCCCATGGTATAATATATAAAGGCGTTTGGCTTTAGTGCTAATGGGAGATTGGTAGAGAGATACCCTAAAGGCAATCACCTTAGGCATTTGATGTACTCATTTATTATTAATAAAAGATATTTTTATTATATGGTATTCATTTCATATGAATTTATATAAATCTTAGATCATTTAATAAAGTCTTTGGTATGTAACACAATATGAAGGAAATCATATTGAGATCATGATTATGAGATTCCTATCATGTGTATTTGCATTTATACCTAAATAATCCCTAGTCATAGGATTAACAACATAGGACATTATAAATCCTGATAGACTAGCACATGTTATACTCCTTGACTAGATCAAACAGTTGATCTCATAAGCTAATAACATGAGATGATTAGAGTTAACATGTGGATGCTTGCTAGAGTAGCCAAGTACATTGGATGACTTGCTAATGAGGCAATCACATGGATATCTATTCAATGTCACTGATAGTCTCATCATAGAAATGATGCAAGTATCCTTAGACTTGAGATACTCAAGGTTATCTTGGATATTGAATCCTATGCTTTGACTCCATTCCTTGTTGCCTTACAGAGGTTTCTCATAGGGTGGTGATTGGGTATAACATGAGGTATTTAAAGGTAGTTGAGTAGTCAATAAAAGATTCACCACTCTTGATAGAATGAGAGTATACCTATGACCTCTTGTAGATAAGAAATCCTTGGACGAGGTGGACATGTCTTAAAGAAGGTCTTCAAGGACCTATCTGATCAGGGTAATGAATCTCATAGATAAGAACTAATATCATTTGGACTAGATGTGATATAGTCAGTCTAGTGGGAGCTGACACACAAGCTATGCTCTAAACCAAATGAGGTATAGTTTGGTGAACTGATGAATTGCACAATAATTGTCTATGGAAGGGTTTACAATCAAACCACTGACTTTCTGGTTAATTGAGGGTCATGATGTGTTGCTAGATACTGTTTATGGTCTGCTCGAAATCATGCGATGATTTGAGTTGCTAACGTAACCGAAAACCTAATGGGTCACACGTATAGAAGGAATGAAGAAAATGTGAAATGGGCTTTAGATTGGATCCAAGACATAAGAGAAATGATTTGGCCATGCACCATATGTGACAACCATGACAAAGGTTGTCATGACCATAACAAAGGGGAGTCCTGGTCGTGACACTACTATTCATGGTTGTCCTTAATATCAGCTTTTGCAATTTAGGTTTTCTATTTCGAATGGAACTCCTATGCATGGGTTACGTATGTCCAACCTTAATATGATTAGAGGATATATTAATAACCCATTTAAAGGCTAAATTCGTAACTGCAACCTTGAGGAATAAAATTTATTCTCTCTTCTTCTTCTCTTTCATGTTGAAACATCATAACTAACACTTTGGTATTTTGACACCCCATCTCCCTTTGAGATTGTTTCTTCTGTTCCTTTGCATGGATTATTGTTAGAGATAATCCAACCTTGGATTGTTGTGGTTTGCATAATCCAACTTAAAGAAAAGGCTCACAAACTTGGAAGATTGAAAAGAAACAAACAAGGTAATCAACTTCTTCCATATGAATGGTTCAATCCGATTTTAATGTTCATAGGACATTCTATAATTTTTAGGTTCAATAAATTTTAATTTTTCATTGTGCCATATATGAGATGCATGTTAATAACCCAACAATATGTGGGATAATTCTTCTCATATGTTTTTAGCTGCCTGGATGCATATGCTATTACCTTACCCTTTTGCATTAGTACACATCCTAGTCCATTATGAGAAGCATCACCGTAGATAACATACTCCTTATCAGGAATTGGTTATATAAAAATTGAAGCCTATATTAACATCTTTTTCAAACTATTAAAACTATCCTCACATTTAACTATCAACTCAAATTTCACATCTTTCCTCAATAATTTGGTTAAAGGAGAAGCAGTCATTGAAAGTCCCTTAACAAACCTCATGTAATAACTAGCTAATCTAAGGAAACTTCTTATTTCAGTCACATTGTGGGGAGGCTTCCAACTCATAATAACCTCTACCTTACTAGGATCAACCCTAATACCATCAAATGACATAATGTGTCCTAGAAGAGCTACCTCATTAAGCCAAAATTCATATTTTGAGAACTTGGCATACAACTTTTATTCCCTAAGTGTCTGTAATACTATTCTCGGGTACTGATCATTCTCATCGGATGTCTTAGAATACACTAGAATATCATTAATAAAGACCACAATACATTAGTTTAGGTAGGGTCTAAATATCCTATTCATCAAGTCCATAAAGACTATTGGAGCATTAGTCAACCCAAATAGCATAACCACAAATTCATAATTCCTGTATCTAGTTTTGAATTTCGCCTTGGCTATATCTTCTGCCCTAACTCTCAGCTGGTGATACCTTGATCTAAAATTAATATTGGAAAAAACACTTGCACACTTCGATTGATTGAATAGGTCATCAATCCATGGCAACAAATATTTGCTATTGATTTTCACCTTATTTAGCTATTTGTAATATGTGCATAGCCTTATAGACCCATCTTTCTTTTTCACAAACAACACTGGTGCACCCTATAAATATACACTTGACCTGATATAGCCCTTATCCAATAATTCCTACAATTGGTTTTTAAGTATTTTCAATTTAAATGGTGCCATTTTAAATCCCCCTATTAATATGGGTGTTGGGCCTAGGGTGAGCTCTATAAAGATTTCAACCTCTCTGTTAGGTGGTAATCCCAATATATCTTTAGAAAAAAAATATCTGAAAATTCATTCACTATAAGGATATCCTTAAGATCTAGACCTCCTTTTCTAGTGTTAACAACATCAGCTAAATAAGCTTCACATCCTTTCCTCATCATTCTCTCAGCTTTCATCATTGAAATAACTCGTGGAAGTTGTGGGAACAACTCCTCTTCCACTTTTACATCTCCCTATTCAAGTGTTTTATGCATCATAAATTTGGCTTGCAGTCTACTACTACTTTATGCTATGAAAGCCAATCCATGCCCAATATGGTATCAAATTCATGAAACAACAACTTTATAAAGTATGTTGGGAATTCTCTCCAATGTATAATAAAAAGGACATCCTTTGTAAATCCAGTTCACTATCATACTGTGCCCTAAGGGGTTTGTAACCTCAATTTCATACTCAAGATTTTCACTAATCATGTTATGTTGTCTAAAGGTGCTTATGCATAAATAAGAGTGTGTTGAAACCATATCAATCAATGCACATATTGTAATATTTGTAACTACGAGTTATGTATTTAAGGAAAAAACGATTGGGGGTTAAGGTGTGTTAAATTTTAAGTTTAAATTTGTAAAATGGAAAGCTTTCACACTAATGAAGCATTATTCATGCCCGTGAAAAGCTGTACTATGGTTCAAATGGCAGAATTTTGAACATGGTGGGATTATTTTGAGAAGAGAGGACATTCACGTTCGTGAACTGTCATGACTGTAAATGACATTTCACGCTTGTGAAGTTAAGTATCACACCTATGAACGCAGGTCAATTGGCTATGAGCAGCCACACTTTTCTATTTTTTATGCATCTTATCTTGTTTTTAAAAAATTTCCACCACCCCAGATCATCCGCTGACACACTTAGAGATCTATTAGTCATCTTCTCCCCTTCTCCTAACCCTAAAACACCATTGTTGAAGCTTTAAAGCTTGAGAAACATGGAAGTTTAATAGAGCTTTGCCCAGATAAAGGTAGAACTTAGTTTTTAGGGTTTTGTTTAGCTCATTTATGGTTATAAGATTTTGATAGGAACATTTTTGATGATAGGTTCAGCTAGTGAGCAAAGAAACACATCACAAAAGGGAAAACAAACATGAAAAGCTTGTAAAGTTAGTTAAGACTCCATTTTGGTGAAAGGTATGTACATATGGACATATTAATTCATTTTTCATGCATCTGGATTTGTTTTATATTCTGTAAATTGAAAGAATGGTAACATAACATGTTATGGTTGATAAATAATATGGAAAAAAAAGGTTTTAACTGTTAAAATGACATATATAGTATGTTAAGGTTTAAAATGTTTTAGAAATGGATTTAATGATCTAAATGTTGTTTAAACATATTATAGACATGGTATATAAGTGAAAGTGTTGATAGGAGTGATTAACATTGGTTAATCTTTAGAGATTTTAGCATGAAATGCATGTTTTCTTTATTTCAGGTTGTTGGAAATGCATGATTCACACCCATGAATAAGGGTGGCATAGTCATGAATGTCGAGGCAATTGAACTTGTATGAACCCAAAATTTAATAGATTGGTGTCACGGTTGAGAAGTTGTGATGTTGTGGTGTCATGGCTGTGAATAAGTAATTCACGCCTATTAATGCTTTATTTCTTTCACTTGATGGTTCATTGGTAAAGTAACTGTGAAAGTATACCTTCACGGCCATGAATAAATAGTTCACGACCGTGAAGTAGGTTGAATATATTATATATACATTTTGGTTTACGATCTTAATTGATGGTTTGTTTAATACATATTAAGGGATGTATGTATACATGGAAAATAATATATGGAATATATGATTTCACATTTATGCGTTGGTATGAGATTGCATAAATGGGATATAATGTTGGTAATAACATGTGACAAAATGAATTGATACATAAAAGGTTATGAGTTAAATGCCTAGTTCTCTATTCTTGGACTTGCCATAGGATAAATGGTATACCATTGAGAGAGGTGAACAGTACCATATGAGTTACTTTGATATGATATAAGGATAATTTGTTAAAGCTTGGTTATAATTGCACTTGATCCTGGATTTGCTAGTATGTTATATTATTCTCAATCAATGTGGCTTAAGCTCGGGTTGTTGAATGCTTTTAACTTGAGAGGCTTGAATGAGCTGTTATAAGTTATGAGCTAGGTGACTTAAGCTCAGAGAGTGCCCCTATCTCATGTTCTGTATCTAGATAGTCAAAGTTTAGAGTTTTGGGGTGGAAACATATGTAACAATGAAAGCTCAGAGATCTATGGGTCAGTTAAAACTAATATAATGTGATGTTAATATCAGGTAATTGATATGGAATTTGAAAGCGTAATGTATATGTATGTGTATGGTATACATGGATTTATTATAGTATGTCTATGGTAAGATAAGCATATTGGTTCGATATTAAAGCATGAAATGGCTAGAATGTATGATTCTAGGAATGATCATGAGATAATGACATGACATTGTATGACTTTATTTAAATGTAGAATTTTTATGCACATATATACAATTAAGATTAGTTTGTTTAACATATGGGTTTCCTGCATGTAGGTTCAGAGCTAGTAGATAGGAGTTGACTGGAAGAGTCACGAGCCCCAGAGATCAGTCAGAGTGCACCCAGATTGGGGTGTGTTTACATACATGTTATGTATTTTTATTTATGTCATGGGACTATGGATTTTGTTTTACATGTCTTGGTTTTAAGAACATGTAATGATGCTTATTATGATGTATTTGTAAAATAAAACTAATGAAGTCAGAAACATATTTTATGTTATAATCGATCGTTGGATTAGAACTTTAATATTATAATGAATTTTGATGTTTTAAATGCATAATTATGTTAAACAAGTTTCAAATATAAAAAGTTTTAATTTAATCAATTTTTTGCAAAACAACCCATAACATCTATTGGTATAGTTGAGAGATTTTCTTGGCTATATTGGAGGGTGTTACACATATATTTGAGTCATAAATAGAGAACATACCAACAATCACATTTGTAGCTTCCTCATCCTTTATGACCCTCATAGCATAAGCTCTAGCAAGTATTTGACATGGTCCTAGCCTGTTAACTGTCTTAGAGACTGGTTGGGTAGGTCCTGTATGACCTCATATGATCTATTGTCTAGCCTGAGTTAGAGCTGACTGTGTAGTCTGAGCTGGTGCATTGCTAATATTCAGAGGATAACCCCTCTTCATATTCTCCTTAAATCTGCATCTAAAATAAGCACTTGCATTTTTCCAGTACTCTCCTCTTTGACTCTTGTAGAAGGTGCCACAAATTGGAACTCTCTTTAGTAGCTTGTGTTTGACTGCTATCGGTTGCAGATGTAGCTTTAGAGGGTTGCCCCTCCTATGTGATCCACCATGTATATAATTTCTTTTATGTCCTTGACTCCTGCCATGAGACTATCTTGGGTAGAAATGACTCTTCTTGCCAAAAGGCTGGGCCACTAGAGTCACTGTCTATCTGAAAATTTCCTCTGCTATATATTAATAGCATATGAAATCAGCAGACTAAAGCTAACATGCTGAAATGCAGTCACGAAATCACCAATCTCTGCGTTGAGACCATACTCAAATCTCATGCACTTGTCTCTCTCATTCGCGATCATCTTTGAAGGCATATTTACTCAATCGAGTAGACTCCCTATGATACTCTATCACTATGATCTTGCCCTACTTGAAGCTCATAAACTCTCTTTTTTTCTCATCTATGTAAATTGGAGGAATGTATTGCTCCTTAAACTCTGATGCAAAGAATTCTCATGTCATTGGTTGAGGGACCTCTAGCTTCAGCAAAACTGTCTTCCACTAGTCATAGGCATCTTCTTGTAGTAGGGATATAACATACTTGGCCTTCAAGACAATATGCACCTCAAACTCTTCATAACCCTTTCAGGCTTCTCCATCTAGTACTTCACAATAGCAGGATCATCATCCTTTATTCCCAAAAAATTAGAAGCTCCAAACTTACAGAGCTTTTCTAGCTGTACCCTTGACCTCAGTGGTGGAGGTGGAGGTGGAGGAACTAGTATTGGCTTTGGTACTGCTCTAGCAATCTGCTGCAATAAGCCTGCCATCTGTTGTATCAAAGGTGTCTGGCCCTAACTAGCCTGTTTCAGAGTTTGTTGGTTTTGCACTAGTATTGCACTTGGACCCTGAACACTAGCTGCACTGGACTGGTTTAGTTCCCTAGTGTCTGGAAAGCTATGGCTCTCAACCATATCGTTCAATTTAGATGTCATTAGTCATACAAGTTGATAGAAAAGTACCCCAAGTCAGAATCAGATGAGACACATATATGCATGCATGATAACCCCAATATCCACTTAGGTCTGGAACCACCTAAGCCAAGCTCTTATACCACTAAATGTAACACCCATCCATATAGTAGAGCACACCCCACTGTATGGACGAATGCCATATGACTGTATCGGTATCAACCTATTCGGTTTTAAAATATTTTCTAACTTAGCTCATACATCTGTATCATGATGATAATATCTGTATAATAAAAATCTTTCATGCACTATATACTATATAAAACTCCTTGTATCTGGATCAAATCCATATGATAGCATGGCTAAACATACTATATAAAACTACACATGTTGTCATAAAAATAGCTACTTGAGTTTTAATGAGGATGTGTAGTTGAGTTCAAATTATGTTTGACAATGATGGATTTTTGTAACAAGGGTTGTTGTATCATATCTCAATTTACTTTATTAGACTGACTTATATAGATTTGTAGTACTATCATAGTATTCAAATCATGTACATACCAGTATACTGGTCTGACCATCATATATTTATCAATGAAAACATACATATTGAATATCTGGTTGTAAGCACATACATAGCATAAATCTCATAAGTGTAACCATTCGTCATAGTCATAATGAATTTTCATCATATGATACGAATATCTAACTTCTGGTTCCATATGTCTGATTAATGTTTCCACATTCCATTTTCCAGGATATAACTTTATTCTGATTTCAAAATTCTGATTTCCTTTTTGTATTACTACATTACTAATAATTCATTATTTTCTCTTTATAATTTACTGTGTTATGCCCAATACTCTAGACTTGAACTATCCAAATGTGGATTGCGCAATAGGAGCGTTGTAACTCAAGTTTGAACTACCATGCTCACTAACTATATCTGTTTGTATCACTACTACCGAGCTTCTCAAATCAAGAGCACTCTAACCCAAGCTTAAGTCATGCTGATGAGTAAATGTAATATTTGCATGCATATGGGATCAAAGGTGCTCTAACTCATGTAATTCCATCATATAATTCAATTAACAAATTCTCGATACAGGGCATTCAAGGGTGTAAATGGTTTATTCATAAGTTTGAAGCCTTTTACCACGGGTTGTCTACCAATGACTCAGCCGTGATTGGCTTTGTGTGGACATTCACGAGTGTGAACATATTATGTGTAACAATTCACAAACGTCAAGCCTTTCTTTCATAGCTATGAAACATTAATTTTTGTCAATTTCTAAGACTAATTTAAACCAATTTCACACACAATATACATTGATACTAAAGCTAACCAATATTAGTCACTCATATCAACACTTTCCAACATCTATCATCATATCAAATCTATAAATCATGCAATTCATCAATTACTATAATATAATTAAATTTATACAACCATTTTCATTATTACCACATTATCAAACTTCATATATCAATCTTCCATATCCAATTCAGATTCAATCATGCCATTTATTTCAGTTCCAACAATTACTAAACAACCATATAAACCAAATAACATGTCATTTACACAATTCATCACACAAGCATGCCATATTTTGAATTAGAGCAAACTTCACTATACAAACAGATGCCATATGACTGCATCTGTATCAACCTATTCAAATTTAAACCTTTTTTTAACTTAACTCATGCATTTATATCATGATGAAAATATATGTATAATAAAAATATTTCATGCACTATATATTGTATAAAACTCCTTCTTATATCTGGATCAAATCTGTAATCAAAATATAATTTGGTTTGGGCAACAACAACCCTTATTACAAAATCCTTCATATATCAAACATAATTGAACTCAACTACACATCCTCATTAAAGCTTGAGTAGCTATATGTCTCTATCCCATGTCATGAGAGATACCAAATGAATGAAAGAAATGAAATAAATAAATAGACCCAATACATGTCAACTTTGACTGACTTGGTCCTCTCTTCAAGTCAACTCAACTATTCCTCGGCTCCAAACCTGCATGCAGAAAAATCCACACACTAAGTTGTTGAAAGCATAATGGTACATATAAGTATTCAAATTCTAATATGCATTCATAAATTAACATAAAAACATGAAATTGCTCAATTTAAACTATAAGGCTTTACAGGTGTGAACACATATGTCACAGCCGTAAAACTCCTCAACTTCAAAATCTAAATTTTGTGACATTCACAACTGTTATTACCTCTGTCACAGGTGTGAAAATGGGAACTCCACTTTTTCATATCTTTTCAATTATTTTCATATTTCAAATACCCATACCCATTATATACCTCCCATATGCCCATCATAGACTTTCATTACATTTTATTCTTAGGCCCTAACTTGTAGGTGTTACATGTAGATTGGTAAGTTGCATATAAAATCCCATCTACAATCCTTATGGCATCAAAATTTTGAGGATCCTTTATAATATTTAAAAGCATTATTAAGTAATACAATTAACTTGAACTTGGATGAATAGAAGAAATTATTCCTATGCAATTACCTTTTTTGCATCTTGTCCATATTTTATTTTTACAATTCCAAGCCTATTTAGTTGGAAATTCAACATATGTAAGAGTTCGAGCATCTTCATATACATTAATGGTATACATCCATTTGATAAACATAGTTCAACTAAAACATGTATAATTAGCAATATAGTTTAAGTCTTGTGTGATGTCATATAAGATTTTGTTCATATATTCTAGATGAATTGTTCGCTTTTTGATAGAAGGTTCTCTGAAATGTATCAAAAATTCAAATAATCTCTAAACTGCTTCACAAGGTGATATATAATGACAATTTATGTTTTAATCTCATCAATGATTTTAGAGCCATCATTTTCTTTATTTTGAGGAGAATTTTCAAATGTTTCGATAACAACACGAATTCCATTTGTTCCTTTATTAATATATTTAAATAAATATTTGACCATTGTTGACCTGCAACAATATTTAACTCATATATGAGTGTCATACTTGCAAACTAAATCTTATTTATAGGGAACAGTATAACAATTATCAATTTTTTCATTATATTTTATGGAAAAATTTCCATTGTTTCTTCGCCTATATATTACAAATCCATTAGCATCAATAACTGTTTGTTGTTGATATTTTTTAAGAAAACATTTAGAGCATTTATTGTTTTCATGCAATGGGAAGAAGGTTTTATAAGACCACATGGATCATGCAACTTGAACTTTGAAACAAAGTTATATGCATTAGGTTCTTTATTCTTATAAGGCAATTAAGTAGAAATAATTAAATTTATATCAGATGGTGTATTTAGTTTATCATCTGTATGCAACCAAACTATGTAGTGTATAAGAGGCATAACTCTTTTTTCAAACTCAACAATGTGTAATAAAGTTATGACTTGACCAATTTTTTAATGTCATCAATTAAGTGTCCTCCTTTTACTTTAAAAACACGACTGATAATATTTTATGTATCTTCAAGCCTTTGTCTAGGAATATAATTTAGCATATGTTAGATTTCTAACCATAAAGGGTTATAGGTAAATGTTATAAATAAATTGGGATGACCATAAAACTTACATATTGTTAGAGCATCATGATAATATTCAAGCATATGACGTGGATTGCCTATGTAACTTGAAGGGAGAATAATAATAAATTTTCCAATATCATCGACATTTGCATTTTGGTTTAAAACAACATTTTTAATACCCATATAGAATTCAAATCTTAATTATTTTTTATTTCACTTAATATAGATTAGCCTTTCTTTTTGAACATATAAAAATGCATCAACAACATATTACTGAAACAAACAACCATCTATTAATAAAGTCTGACATTCACAATGTCATTGTTGCAATCTATAAGCATAATGTTAACACATTGTTAGACATTTTCTAGAAATTGATTTTGCACTAGCATTGTTTACCTACTCAATGTCAATTATGTATCCATCTTTTCTGAATGGAAAAAGAATAGGATATTTGTAACACCCACCTATGCAACAAGGCAAAACACCACCATACAAGTGGATGACACATGACTGTATCTATATAAACTTTTTCTAATTTAAAACTTTTTTCTACTTTCTATCATATATCTGTATAGAGATCATAATAATTGTATAAAACCTTTATCTATGTCTGAATCAAATCCATAATTAAATCAAATAGCTAGCTTAGGCAACCATAGCCCTTATCACAAAATCAACCTTAAAAAAATAAACTAATTCAATTACATGTCCTTTTGATAAAAACATGAGCAATTTAAACAACTGTCTATATCTCATATCATGAGATATAACAAATTAATTAAATAAAAGCAAACTGACCCAAACACAGGTCAACTCTGACAAGCTTGGAATTCTCTTATTGTCAATTTAACTATCTATTGGCTCTAAACCTGCATGCAGGAAAATTCACATGCTAAGCTACTGAAAGCTTAGTGGTACATATAAGCATAAAAATTCTAACATGCATTCATACAAAATCATGGAATAACTAAATTCCCCGCATATGTACCTGTGTATTCGACCATGCCATCATATTTTCATATATGTCAATATAACATAATATGTATAAACAAGTCATAATAACATAATTAAATCCAATTCATCATATCTAAGTGACATACAGATTGTGTAGTATAAATTTCCATTCCTAGTTACTAGTTTTCATTGTTCCTTTTTAAGATGTAATTGTATCTTGTTTCCTTATTTCTGGTTTACTTTCCTTATTAATAGGTTTACAATTCACTACCCAATACTCTAAACCCATACTACCTAGATATGGATTGTAAAACAAGAGTACTCTGATCAGAGCTTAAGCCACCCCTTGCTCACTAACTGTATTTGTCTGTATAGTGCTCAACCGAACTTACCAAGTTAAGAGTGCTCTAACTAGAGCTTAAACCACCTTGACTGAGTACCAAAATAACTGCATGCATATGGGAACAATGATGCTCTAACCAAAGCTTAAGCCACATTGTCTCTAAATAATTAGGAGCATTATAACTTGAGTTTAAACCACCTTGATTTAATACATAATCATATTATATGGTACTGTAACCCCTTAAATGATATGTCACCTATCTTAAACTAGTCATTGAATAGAAAATGGTCATTTAATACTCATAATCTAGTTATTCATATCATTTATAACTCATTTCATGGTTTAACATGATCACCATATGACACCATGTAATTTAAAGCACATAATATATATCCATGTTCAAAATCAAGTTATCATAATGTATATTATCTCATTTAATCATGTAAGGTGTGTGTCTACATACCAAATCATATAATTCCATCATTGAAATCAAAAACTAAATTTTGATTACAGGGCATTCCCGGGCGTGAATCCTCCTTTCATGGTTTGTCTGCTATGACTTAGTCATGTTCTTTGTGGACATTCAAAGGCTAATATCTTCCGTATAGCCATTCACAAGAGTGCAGCCTTCCTTCACAGCTATGAAACAACAGTCTATGTCAAATTCCACCATTGTGTAAAGGCAATTACATCACATACAAAAGTATTAAGGCTAACCAATGTTAGCCATTCTTATAAATACTTACCAGCATATTCCATAAAAAATAAGCTATAAATAAGCATATTACCTTTCAATATCATTAAAACAAAATTCAAACAACCATTACCGATATCGTAACACCATTAAGGTCCATTTACAATTCCTCGATGTAGAATTTAGATTTTAGCCATGCTATTTATTCATTTCTAGCAATTTATGCATAATATTACATGCAATTTAACATATTCATTTCATCAATTACACACACAAACATACCATATTTCAAATTAAAATGTATATACGTGCAAATCTTAAGTAGAGCCTTAAAATTCCAACCTCTCTCACGTGCTTACTGCCTTTGGTGGTTGTCTCCACCTTCTATCTCAGTTCCTAACACAAGAACAATGACACATTACTACCTAAATAATTAAATACCATATATATACCCTAATTTAACCAAACCTTAACTTAAACCTCTATTAAAAGTCTATAAACTCTAATCCCCATCTAAATTTGAAATGAATCATTCAAAGAATGAAGGAAACATGATTCCTTACCTCTTTTTCATTGATTCCAGATTAGTTATAGGGTTCCAAATTAAATTATCTCTCATTCTTTATTTTTACCTCAATGCTATGGTAAAAACATTTGATTTTAATCGATTTTAATGTCGTATATGGTGGGAATTTCGTATATTATTAATCAAGATTGAAGGGAATTGAAATGGAGTCAATTTTAGGGTTTAAAGGATCTGGTGGCTATGGTTTAAGTTTGGGAAATTATGAGTTTTTATCAAAAACATGAAACTACTCAATTTAAACTGCTGGTGTTCACAAGCTTGAAGCTCCTCAGCTTCAAAATTCCAATTTCACGACATTCACAACTGTAATACTATATTCATGGGCATGAATGCTGGAAAATTTCACTTTTTAAGTCCTTTTATCTTTTTTCATATTCCCAATACCCATAACCACTTATATACCTCGTATATGCCCTTCATATACTCTGGTTACATGTTATTCTTAGGCCTTAACTTGCAGGTGTTACATTTCTCTCCTCTCTTAAAGAATTTTATCCCCAAAATTACCTGATATATTGTCTCTAAACAATTATAGATGTTTGGATTTCATTAATTTTTCACTTTCCCATATAGCCTCTTCCATTGTATGATTCCTATATAAGACTTTAACTAATGTTACTAATTTATTTCTACGTTTCGTGATCTCTCTAGCTAGAATCCGCACTTGTTCTTCTTCATAAGTCAAATTTAGTCTCACCTTAATGCCCTCAACTAGAATAATGTGAGAGGGATCTAACTTATATCTTCTGAACATGTAGATGTGGAACACATCATGAATCTTGCTCAGCTCTAGTGGTAGAGAAGTCTATAAGCAATTGGTCCCACTTTTACTAGAATCTCATAAGGCCCAATGAATCTCGAGCTCAAATTGCTCTTCTTTATGAATCTCAAAACCTTCGTGCATGGGAAAACTTTTAGGAAAATCTTGCCTCCCATCGCATACTCTGTGTCTCTTCTTTTGAGATCTATATATGATTTCTGCCTATCTGAGGTTGTCTTCAATCTATCCTATATAATTTGTACCTTTTTCTCTGTCTCATGTACCAAGTCTGGCCCCATTAGTTTTCTTTGACTGAGCTTTATCCAACACAAAAATGTTCAACACTTTTTACCATAAAATGCCTTATAAGGAGCCATCTCGATACTAGACTGATAATTGTTGTTGTAAGCAAACTCCATCAAAGGAAGATCCCCATCCTAACTACCGTCAAACTCAACCACACAACTCCTCATCATAACTTCTAGGATTTGTACAACTTTCTCTGATTTTCCATCTATGTGGGAATGAAAAGTTGTGCTAAAGTAGAGCTTGGTAGCCATAGCTCTTTGTAGACTACCCCAAAATTGAAAATTGAACTTGGAGTCCCTATTTAAAATAATGGAGGCTGGTACTTTATAAAGCTATACTATCGCATTAACATACAACTTTATTAGTCTGCTAAAAAAAATAGTCTCTCTTGATACGCAAGAAGTGAGATAACTTTGTAAGCTTATCCACAATAATCACACGACATCATATTTCCTAGGTGTCACTAGTAACCCAATCACAAAAGTTCATAGTCAATAACATAGTTATAATCCTTTATCAGCTTTAACCACAACCTCTGTCTCATTATAAGGTCTCTATATATAGAAAGGTACTTCACACTCTTATGGTACGTGTAGATAAAACATTTCTCCCTATAAAGATAGTGGCATCATATCTTTAATGCAAAGACAATGGTTGTCAACTATAAGTTATGTGTGGGGTAATTCTTTTTCATGCATCTTTAGTTGCTTGGATGCGTATGCTACTAATTTTCCTTTTTTACATTAGTATTGTAATGCCCATAAACTAGGGCCTATAAGTTAAATATGTGTTTAGATAGGAAAAAATGAGGTTAAGGTGTTTTAAAATTTATGTTTGTGAAAAGGAAAAGTTTCATACCCATGAAAATCATGTTGTGGTTTAAACGATAAAGTTTTGAATATAACGAGATCGTCTTGAGAAAAGAGAACATTCAATCTGTGAATGGTTTAGTAATAGCCATGAATGGCATTTCATGCCTATGAATCGCAAATCAGTTGGCCATGTACAACTGCACTCTTCTCTTTCCTCTGCACCATATATTGCTTAAAATCCACCTCCACCTCCACTGCCACTGCCCCAGATCACCATCTGACACACTCAAAGACTTCTTAGTCAATTTTTCCACTCCTTTTAACCCTAAAACACCATTGTTTAAGCTTGAAGCTTGATAAAACATGGAGGTTTGAGTGAGTTTTGCCAAATTTGAGGTAGAAATTGATTTTTAGGGTTTGCTTATATTGTTTATGTTATGTGGTTCTGATTGGAACATTTTTATGATGATAGTATCTGCTAGGGAGCAAGGAACCACATCACAAAAGGGAAGGAAAACTTGAAAAGCTTAGAGAGTTAGTTAAGGCTCCATTTTGGTGAAAAGTTAGTATATATTGGCATTTAAATTCACTTCCATGCATCTAGTATGTTTTACATGTTATAAACTGTAAAATGAAATGATAAAAGGAAATGTTATGGGTGATTAATGATATGGTTATATGAGTAAAATGCATAATATGGTAATAATGAGATAAAATGGTATGTTTGTCATGTTTGGTGGTTTTAATGTGTTTTAAGGATGTTATCACATGTTATAGGAATGTCATATGCCTTGTATGTTGATAAGAGTGATTGACATTGGTCAATATTAAAGATTTTTACCTAGTATTGAATGTAGATGACATACTTATAGGAAACGGCGTCTCAATTCTTCAATCAGTCAAAATTTGGCTTTCTAAGAATTTCTTAATGAAAGACCTTAGAAAATCGACATACATATTAGGGATAAAGATATATAAAGATAGATCTAAATGGTTGCTCAGCCTTTCTCAGTTTACATACATAGGTAAGATGCTAAAGAGGTTTAGCATAGAACAGTCTAAGAAATGATTTATTCTTATGACTTATTGGATTACACTTTCTAAATCCATGTGTCTAAAAACATAGAATGAATGGACTTGCGTAAGTAGGATTCCATATGATTCGGCTATTAGATCCATCATATATGTTATATTATGTACTAGACCTAATGTATTATATACTATGAAGGTCATAAGCATATATTAGTTAGATCCGGGCGAAAGGCATTAGGTGGCTGTTAAGAATATCTTTAAGTACTTGAGAAGAACTAGCGATGCTTTCTTAGTTTATGGAGATGGTGAGCTTGTGGTAAGCAGGTATAGAGATGTCATCTTACAATCTAACAAGGATGACTCTAAATCCCAATCAAGCTATATTTTCATATTAAATGCTGAAGCAATCAATTGGAAGAGTTCCAAACAAGAGATGACTGTAGATTCCACAATCCAAGTAGAGTACATTGCAGGTTCTAAGGCAAATAAGGAAGCAATTTGGATAAGAAAGAAATGCATGAATGCTCTATTTTTGAGTTGCTGGAAATGCATGATTCAGGCTTATGTACAAGGGTATCATGATCATAAATGTTGAGGTCTTATGAACTTGCATGAACCCAAAATTTCATGGGTTGTGCCACAGTTGGAAAGTCATGATGATGAGGTGTCACAATCGTGAATAAGTATTTCATGCCCATGAATGTTATATTATGTTTCACGTGATTGTTCATGGGTAAGGAAATTGTAAATGACACCTTCATAACCATGAACAAGAAAATTCCTATCAATAATAAAGAAAACAACAATAAGGCTACATTCCATACAAATAAAAATATTAAATCAAGGAAAATAAAAATGGGTAAGTAGAAGATTCAAGAGGCCTATAACAATCTAAATCTAATGTAAAAAAAATATCAATATGCATAGAAAATCATTATGGAGGAATATCAAAGATATTTAGACCTAGATAGATCTCGAAAAAATGACTTCCTATACCCATTTATCTTTTGAGAGTATATTTATACATTTGCTCATGATCATATTCTATATACATTATGGGTATATATACAATAAGGTCCGGATATTGATACAATCCATCTCATTATTCTTTTAGTATACTATTTCAGTAGATTTTGCTTCATTTATCATATTTATTTATCCTTTAGTTCAGTTTAGTTTAGAGAATTGTTGAAACTAGCATATTGGAAGATCAATCGACCAAAATAACCATAAGCGGCTATGATATTATAAGTTTCCTCCTCTTGCCCGAATAACCATATGAAGTTTTACCGTGAGCATATTGTATCCATTGGGCAAATATTGGTTCGATCAAGATTTATAGGTATTCACACCCGTGAAGTAGAATGAATGTATAATATGTACATTTTCTTTTATGATCCCAATTGATGGATTGTTAAATGCATGTTATGTCTACATGGAATATAATATGTGGATTATATGATATGACAAATGTGTTGGTATGAGAATGCATAAATAGGATATAATGCTGGCAATAGCATGTGAGGAAATGAATTAAGAGATACAAAGTTATGAGTTATATGCCGAGTTCTCTAGTCTTGGACTTGTCATAAGGTAGATGGTATGCCATTGAGGGATGAAACAGTACTGTAAAGAGCTACTTTGTGATTGATATAAGGATAAGTGGTTAAAGCTTGGGATATAAGTGCATTTGATCTTGGATTTGCTAACATGCTATATTATTCTCAATCAATGTGGCTTAAGCTTAGGTTGTTAAGCGCCATTGACTTGAGGGGCTCCAATGAGCTGATATTTTATAAGTAGGGTGGCTTAAGCTCCAGTTGTTGAGTGCCCTTGTCTCTTGTTCCTCATTTGGATAGTCAAGCTTAGAGAGTCTAGGAATAAATGGAAACTAAATATGTTTTGATATATGGTATTCAGATATATTGTATATGTATGTGATATATGTATTTGTATATACATAAATTATTACATGATGTCCATGGTAAGATAGGCATGTTGATATAACATTATGGTATGAAATTGTATGACACTATATAACTGTAGAATTTTTATGCACATATGTTCTACTAAGTATTAGTTTGCTTAGCGTGTGGATTTTCTGGACACAGGTTTAGAGCCGATAGAAAGGAGTTGACTAACAAAGTAACAAGAACATTAGAGATCAGTCAGAGTACATTCATGGCATATTTTGTATCTTATTTATGTCATGGGATTTTGGATTTTTGTTTTACATGTTGTTAACCTTGTGGGGTATTTCCGTCATTTTGATGATAATAAATAATATAGCAATATTGTATTTAACATACTTGTTTTTGTAAGTATATTATACAGGACATGAATTAAAATAGCAAGAATGGAGAATTGGAAGAATAATCCTTCAGAAACAAAAAGCAAGAAGTAGCATGTTCACTGCCGTGACTCTATGAGTCACTCCCGTGAACAAAGCTAGCCGTTACCAAAACCAACATTTGAAGTTCACGGCCATGAAGGAAGAACAAATCGTGAAGTAAGCATTTCAGTCACCCCCGTGAAGAAAGGTGTCACCCCCATGAAACTTCATACAAATTTCATTCCAGAGAGCTTCACGACCAGAGTCACCACTTGGGTCACGGCTGGGAAGATGTTCACCCCCATGAATGATGGTGTCACCCCCGTGAATGATTCTTTCAATTTCATCCAGAGAGCTTCACGACCAGAGTCACCACTTGGTTCACGGCTGGGAAGAGTGTCACGCCCGTGACTGATTAAAGTCACGCCCGTGACTCCATATGTCAAAACATACCAGAGAGCTTCACGACCAAGGTCACCACTTCAGTCACGGCTTGGGAAGAACTGTCACCCCCGTGACAAGCATATTCACGCCCGTGAACAATGAAAGAGAAAAATGTCAGACGCGATTTTTTGGTTGGTATAACGGCTAATTTCTTATTTAATGCACCCCAACGGCTATATTCAGCCATAGGAGTATAAATGGAAGTCATTTATACATTAAGATGCAAGAGGATGATAAGAGAATGACAAGAAAAACAAAAGATTAGCATATACTTCAAATTACAAGCTATCTTGTACTTTTATACTTTGAGAACAAATTCATTCTCTGTAAAAATCTTTTTGCTCCTCATATTTGAGCAATAAAGATTTATAAGTGTTCTCTTTGTAATCTTTACTCAAGTGAGCATTGGGTAGTTTTGGGTTAAGAGTAGAACACTTGTAAAGGTTAGTTGTGTGAACCTCCAAAACACAAATTAAAAGGTTGTTTGTGTGAGCCTGTAAAACACAAAGTGTAGGTTGTTTGTGTGAGCCTGTAAAACACAAAGGAATTGGTTATTGTGTGAGCCATTAAAATACAAGGGATTTCTGGGTTAGGTGTGAGCCATTGTGAGAAACACCATAGTTGGGAGTGAGCTTGTAAAACTCCATTGTAACACTTAGTGTGTTAGTGAAACTCCCAATTGCGATTGGGGAGAGGAGTAAGGTTTGTTAATACCCGAACCTCTATAAATTTTTATGTCTTATTTTCTCTATCCCTTCTAAAATTAACAATTTTATTTCTGCACCTTAAAGTTTAATTTTTGAAACTCCAATTCAACCCCCCCCCCTTCTTGGTCTAATATCTGGGCAACACATGTATTTTACATTAAAAACATGTAATGATTTTTTACTTTGATGTATTTGTAATATGAGGTTAGTTAAGCCGGAAATATATTTTATGTTGGTATCGATCATTGGATTGGGATTTTTAATATTATGATGGTTTTGTTGCTTTAATTTCATATTATTGTTTTAAACATGTTTTAACTATGAAAAGTTTTAATTTAATCAATTTTGTACAAAACAACTTGTAGCATCTGTCAATATAGTTAAGGATTTTCTCAGCTACATCAGAGGGTGTTACAAGTACACACCATAGTCCATTGTGAGAAGCATAGCTGTAGATGACATAACCTTTATCAAGGACTGGCTTTGTCAAAACTAGAGCCTCTATTAACATCTTTTGAAGCCTATCAAAGCTGTCCTATCATTTCTTTATCCATTTGAATTTCACATCTTTAAACAGTAGTCTAGTCAAAGGAGAAGTAATCATTGAAAAACCCTTAACAAATCTCTTATAGTAACCAACTAACCCAAGGAAACTTCTGATATCTATTACATTGCAAGGAGTCTTCCAACTTATAATTGCATCTACCTTGCTAGGATCAAACCTTATACCATCTGATAATGTATCTAAGAAAAACCATATCATCAAGCCAAAGTTCAAATTTTGAGAGCTTTACATATAATTTATGCTCTTTAAGTGCCTATAGCACTATCCTCAGGTACTGATCATGCTCTTCAAATGTCTTAGAATACACCAGACTATCATTTATGAAGACCACAACACTCTGGTCTAGGTAAAGCCTAAATACTCTATTCATCAAGTCCATAAAGACTGCTAGAGCATTGGATAACCCAAAAGGTATAACTACAAACTCATAATGTTGTATCTAGTTCTAAATTGTGTCTTAGCTGTGTCCTCTGCTCCAACTCTCAGTTGCCAATATTTAAATGTTGAGTCAATTTTAGAAAACATGTATGCACCCTTAAACTGATCAAATAAGTCATCAATCTGTGGTAACATATATCTATTCTTGATTGTGACATTATTCAACTGTCTATAATCTATACATGGTCTCATAGACCCATCCTTCTTTTTCATAAATAATACCGGTGCACCTCATAGAGATACATTCGGTATCATGAATCTTTTATCCAATAGTTCACGCAACTGAGCTTTAAGCTTTCTTATCTCAAATGATGTCATTCTATATGACACTATTGATACGAGTGATGTGTCTGGTGTGAGTTTAATTGAGAACTCAACCTCTATGTCAGGTGGTAACCCTAATAGATCATCTAGAAAAATATCTAAGAATTTTCTAACTGTAGGGATATCCTTAACATCTAGACCCCCCATTTTCTAGTTTCAACCACATGAACCAAATGAGTTTTATAGCCCATCCTCATCATTTTATTGGCCTTCATTATGGAAATAATCCATAGAGGTTGTGGGAACAACTCTCCTTCCACTTTCACCTCTCCATGTTCAGCTATATTAAGTACCATAAATTTTTCCTAGCAATAAGCAACTACCCCATGCTGTGAAAGCTAATCCATGCCTAAAATGGTATCAAACTTATAGAAAGGTAACTTTATCAAGTTTATAGGGAATTTTCTCCCTTGAAAAACTAAAGGACACCCTCTATAAAGTCAGTTCACTATCAAATTGTGCCCTAGGGGGTTGGTAACCTTAATCTCATATTTGAGTTTCTCACTAACCACATTATATTGTTTAGAAGTGCTTGTACATATATAAGAGTGTATGGAACCCATATCAATTAATGCATAAATATCTAAGTCATAAAAAGAAAACATACCATTAATCACATCAGTAACTTTCTAGTCCTCTCTAGCCCTCATAGCATAAGCTCTGAATGGATTTCGGCTTGGTCTTAACCTATTAATAGTCTCTTAGGTTCCATGGGTAGGTCCTATACAACCTCCTCTAGTATGTTATCTAGTCTAAGCTTGAGCTGATCATATAGTCTGAGCAGGTGCACTGCCAGTAATTAGAGGACAATCTCTCTTCATGTGCTCCTTAAATCCATATCTGAAGCAAACACCTATGTTCCTCCAGCATTCCCCTTTATGGCTCTTATTGTAGGTGCCACATACTGGAAAAATATCTATGATAGTATAGGTCTGAGTGCTACCACCTACAGATACAGCTTTAGAAGGTTGCACATTTCTATGTGGTCCACCCTATGTATAACTCGTGTTTTATCCCTGACTCTTGCCATGAGACTGTTCTAGATAGAACCAACCCTTGTTGCTTTTAGAATGGGCCACTGGAGTTACTGTTTGCTTGGAAGCTTCCTCTGCTCTCTTTTTCTTCCTTTTTTCCAAACTAACAACATATGAGATCAATTGAATGAAGTCGACATCTTGAAGTGCAGACATAAAATCACCAATCTCTTTATTGAGGCCATCATCAAATCTCATGCAATTTTCTCTCTCATCTGTGATAATATCTGAAGTATATTTACTCAGTCAATTAAACTCCCTCTAACACTTTGTCACCGTCATCTTGCCCTACTTGAGACTTAGAAACTCTCTTTTTTTCTCATCTATGTAAATTCGAGGGACTTATTGCTCTTTGAACTCAACTACAAAAAACTCCCATGTCACTGTCTAGGGAACCTCTAGTTTCAATAGAAATGTCTTCCACTAGTCATAAGCATCCTCATAAAGCAAAGATATGGCATACTTTTCCTTCTAGTTAGTAGTAACCTCAAATTCATCATTGACACTATCAATCTTTTCTTGCTAGTATTCTATAGTAGTAGGATCATCATCCTTGGTTCCTAAAAAATTAGTAGCTCTAAAATTTTGGAGTTTATCTAGTTGTACCTTTGCCATTGATGGTGGAGTTGGAGGAACTAGTGCTAGTTGTAGTACAACTCTAGAAATTTGCTGTAGCAAACCTACCGTCATCTACATCTAAGGAATCTAGCCTTGATCAGCCTGTTCAGGAACCTGTTGGTTTGAGACTGGTGAACCCTAAACACTATATTCACTGGGCTAGTTCAATGCCCTGGTATGTGGAGAGTTATGGCTCTCAACCATATCATTTAATTAAGTCTCCATCTCACTCTAGTCCTACAAATTGACAGAGAAGTAGCCCAAGTCAGAGTTAGATGAGACACATTTATGCATGTATGACAATCTCATATCCACTTAGGTTTAGAACTGCCTAAACTTAAAATCTGATATCACTAAATGTAACACCTGCCTATGAAGCAAGGCAAAACCTCTTCATATAAGCAGATGTCACATGACTGTATTTGTATAAAACTGTTCCAATTAAAAAAAAAATTTACCTTCTATCATATATCTGTATCAATATCATAATAACTATATGAAACCTTTATTTGTGTTTGAATCAAATCCATAATCAAATAAAACAGCTAGCTTAGGCAACCATAGCCCTTATTACAAAATCAACCTTAAAAAAATAAAGTAATTCAACTACATGTCCTTTTTGATAAAAACATGAGTAATTTAAATAATCATCTCAATCCCATGTCAAGAGAGATAACAAATAAATAAAATTAAAGTAAAATGATCCAAACACAGGTCAACTTTGATAGGCTCAAAATTATCTTATTGTCAACTTAACTATCTACCTGTTCCAAACATGTGTGTAGGGAAACGTACACGTTAAGCTACTAAAAGCTCAGTAGTACACATAAATATAAAAATTCTAACATGCATTCATATATAATCCTAGCATAACTAAATACACTGCATACGTACCTGTGCATTCGACCATGTCATCATATTTCTATATATATCAATATAACATAAAAGGTATAAAAAAGTCATAATACACATAAGTAAATCCAATTCATCATATCTAAGTGATATACATATTTAGTACAAATTACCATTTCCTAGTTACTGGTTTTCCTTACTCCTTTCTAAGATGTAATTGTATCTTGTTTCATTATTTCTAGTTTACTTTCCATATTAATAGTTTTACAATTCACTGCCCAATACTCTAAACCCAAACTACTCAGATGCAGGTTATGAAACAGAAGCACTCTGACCTGAGCTTAAGCTACTCTGCTCACTAGCTGTATATGTTTATATAGTGTTCAACTGAGCTTCACAAGTCAAGAGCGATCTAATTCGAGCTTAAGCCACCCTGCTCACTAAATGTATCTCTCCGTATAGTGCTTAATCGAGCTTCTTAAGTCAATAACGCACTAATTTGAGTTTAAGCCATATTCACCGAGTAATATAATGATTGCATGCATATAGGAACAAGGGTATTCTAACCCGAGCTTAAGCCACCTTGTCCCTAAATAATCAGAAATGTTCTAACCTAAACTTAAGACACCCTAATTTAATAGATAATCATATCCTATGGTACCATAACCCTTTCAATGGCATACCAACTATCCAAAGCTAGTCCTCGAATAGAGAATGAATATTTAATACTTATAATCTGGTTATTTGTATCATTTATAACTCATTTCATGGTTTAACATGATCACCGTATGACACCTTGTAATTTAAAGCACATAATGTATATTCATGTTCAAAATCAAGTTATCATACTATATAATATCTCATTTAATCATGTAATGTGTGTGTACATACCAAATCATATAATTCCATCATAGAAATCAAATACCAATTTCTAATTATAGGGCATTCATGGGTGTGAAGCCTCATTTCATAGTTTATCTACCATGACTAGTTTTATGTGGACATTCACGGGCATGAACCTGAATTCATGGGTACGAAACCTTTCTTCACAACCATGAAACAACAGTTTGTGTCAAATTCTAGCATTGTTTAAAGGCAATTATACACACCATATACAAAAGCTCTAAGGCTAACTAATGGTAGTCACTCCTATCAACACTTACCAGTATATTCCATAAAAAAAAAGCTATAAACAAGCATATTACCTCATAATATCATTAAAACTAAATTCAAACACCCATTATTAATATCATAACAATATCAAGGCCCATTTACAATTTCTCCATATACAATTCAGAATTTAGCCATGTTATTTATCCATTTCCAACATTATAATCAATTAACACATAAACATACCATTTTTCAAATTAAAATGCATATATGTACAAAACTTAAGTGGAGCCTTAAAATTCTAACCTCTCTTGCTTGCCTACTACCTCTAGTGGTTGTCTTAACCTTCTATCTCAGTCTCTGACACAAGATCAGTGACCATATTACTACCTAAATGATTATATACCATCTATATACCTCAATTAAACCTATCCTTAACTTACACCTCCATTAAAAGTCTATAAACCCTAATTCCCATCTAAATTTGAGTTGAATCACTCAAAGAATGAAGGAAACATGATTCTTTACCTGTGTTTCACTTATTCCATATTAGTTATAAGGTTCAAAATCAAATTATCCCTCCTCTTTTATTTTGCCCTCAATGCTATGGTGAAAACACTTGATTTTAAATAATTTAACCTCATATATGGTGTGGATTTCGTATATTATTAATCCATGATTAAGGGAATTGAAATGGAGTTGATTCCAAGGTTCAAATGATCGGGTGGCTAGGATTCAAGTTCGGAAATCATGAGTTTTTGTCAAAAACACAAAATTGTTCATAGGCGTGAACATGTGTGTCATGGCCATGAGGCTCCTCAGCTTCAAAATTTCAATTTCACGATATTCATGACTATGATATTATATTCAAGCATGTGAACGCTGGGAAATTTCACTTTTTAAGCCATTTTAACCATTTTCTTGTTTCTAATATACATAACCACTTATATACCTCATATATACCCTTTATATACTCTTGTTACATATGATTTTTAGGCCCTAACTTTTGAGCATTACAATATTGTATAAACATGGTACTTGGATGCAAAGAACTTATTCGTTTGAGATCTTGAGACCTATGTTCGACTATAATATTTCTACTCTTGTCATATAAGACAAAATCTCCATCTATTAAACTTATTATTTTTTAGCATGAGGATGTTGTATACTGAGAGCTATTATTATTCTATCAACCAATTTATCTTGAATTAGCTGGATGGAAATCACTATCCTTAAATCTTTCTCTAAGCATTCTGAAAGATTTAACTAATTCATCATACATGTCAAATATTTTTATTAATCCCTCTACTATTATTTCATTGATTGTAGTATGTGTATCAATAGAAACGAAAAGATGAAATTCCATTATTAACTTCATTCTCAATATCATAAATATATAACTGTGCAAATTTTAGTTTTTTGCTAATTGGATGCAACAATGAACCCATTAGATGATGATTTTGTCCATAAATTCTAAATACATAAGGGTCTATTTTTTGTTTATTTCATAATCAATTTTTCCTCTAATAGAAGTCATGACAAACATAGAATTATAAATTCTTATTTCTTCTCTAAATTTTGAAGCAATTGGACGTCTATGGTAACTCAATAAGCTATCAAGGAATGATGGAGTTTGTTTTAGTTGTGGCAATTGTATTTTTTTTCTTTTTTTCTTTTTTTTATAACAAATGGAATAGACAAATTGAGAAGTTTTTGATATATTTTTTTGGGCATTCATTTTGCCAATAAAGCACATGAAAATATGTGCATTTATTATTTGTCATTCTTAAATTTGATTTGTTAAGGTAGCCTCCTATGTAAAAGCAAAAGGACCATTAGGAGAAAATTTAAAAAGTCAAGAAGAATTGAAAAAAAAAATATAAAAGAGAAACATAATAATTTTGATTTTTACTTGAATCACATGAGTAGCTTATGTTGACCCGTTCATTGTAATCACAATCGTCTATGACTATAGATAATGGACTAATAGTATATTGGTCATTTGTGTTAGGTTGAACTGTACATAAGAACATAGAACCTTGATTCAATGACATTAAAAAAAAAAATGTAATTAGCATATTAATAATTTTGGATTTTTTTTATTAAACGGGATTGTTAAATACATGAATAAGTGTGATCATTAACTCCCTCTATAGAACTTGAACCAGTTTCTTCGAAAACAAAATCAATATTGAATCTATGTTGGAAGGGTGTATTGAAAAAAAATAGATCGCATTGATCGTTTCATGTACTTTTAATATAAACAATTTGTAATAAAGGGTAACCAAAAAAAACCTAATGTGTTAATGATAAACAACACGTCGAGGGAATTTACATCAAATTAAAGATTTTCTATATTAAAAAAAGTGAATTATTTTAATAAAAAATGATATTTGCATAAAAGGATTTAAATTAAATAGATAAATGTCAGAAAAGAAAAACCCTTTGAGCAATAAGTATGTAGATAATAGTTGAAAAAACGCATAGAAGCTGATAAAGAGTATAGTAACAACAAAACCAAAAAAGAAATTGATTAAAAGCTATTAATGTAATATAAACAAAATACAATTACAAAAAAAATTAGGAAACGAATATTTTTTAAAACATATTAAATAATATTGAAAAGGTATAAATTAATAAATATTGTAGACATAAATCATCAAAAATTAATATTTGCATGAAATTATTTTAATTAAGTAGATAATTGTCATAAAGACAAACCTTTTGAACAATAAGTTTGCAGATAATGGTGAATTAATGATAGATAACTGGACAAAGAGACATGCAATAAAAAATTTTGTTAAAAAAAGTAAAACAAAATATTGGATCAAATAGTTTCTAATAAATTAAAAACAAATATTTTTAAAATGAAAAATAAAAAATTAATTAATGCAATATAAAAAATAAAAATCGAAAATAAAATATTTAACAATCAATCAATACAATAAAAAAATCAATTGTTAAGTTTAAATGGCAAGGTTGACTATAATTGCTCGACACGAAGAATATTGTAGACTTTGAATTCTTATGAATGCCATAGCATTTATATAAAGGTAAAAAGAAAACAAAAATAGACCATAAATGGTTGATGAAAATAGTTAATGACATGGGTTATTTTGGCAATAATAATTGCTTTCAAACTTTAATTATTTTATGAAACGGAATCGATATAAATGAAGCATTGCCAAAAAAAAAAAGGAATAAAAAAATCTTAACTTGATTAGGAACCTGAATATATTTTATTAGCTATTTAATTTAGTTCAAAAATTTATTAAAATTTTCTTTTTCCAATAAAAAGAAAAGTCATCATCACTTGTTAATTAGTTGTTTTTAAGTTTGAAAGTTTAGGATCTAGGGCGATGGAAATCGTTGAGAAGAAAATTAAGAGTAAGTACAGTATGGAGTTGTCACAATCTTAATCTCATGGTTAGGCGTTATAATGATTTGAAGCTCTTATTCATATATAGTAATTATCTAACAATTAAATTAGAAGCAGGTTGGGAATGAAAGTCATAATTCAATTAAATTTATGGTTTAAGCTTATTCTAATGAATGGTTTTTATTGTCCAATATAGAAATTTATTTAATGTGAACAAATAGCACTTAGACTGGTTTAATTGGGTAAGTTTAGAATAGTGTATGACAATATGAATATAAAATTCGTTCAATATGTAGTATATAAATGCAACTATCCAACCATCAATAAATTAAAATCATTTTCAAAAGCATAGTTATATTTAAATAATTTGAGTATTAGAATTGGCAAAATATTAAATTTTGATGGGAATATCAGATTTTGTTTTTCATTTTTCTCTTAGAAAAAATCGAATGTATATTGATTATGACAATCCATTCATTAAACTCCATTGAGTGATTCTTTTTAACCATTTAGCAGTTACATATTGAGATTGGAAATAATTTTATGGATTCTCATAATATTTAATGTATTGAGGTCTCAAATGTGTAAAACATAATCAGTATCAAAGATAATAGTATATCTTCAAGGACCAACATAACAAATAATGCAGGCATGGTTATTAAGCACTTGTACATTTTATAAGCTTGTTACCGTTAGTTTAAACTAATGAACCCTTTCTTGACATCTTATTTCTAGGTAAGTTTTTTCTCGTTTTATTAAATAAAAATCTAGTTCTTTTAATTTTTATCTAGAATAATTAAATGGATTGCAAAAATATTAAAATAAAAAGATAATTTTTTTTTTTGACTATGCTTCGTTTATGTTTTTGCATGCGTGTATTTGGTAGAGATAGAGCGAATTATGAAGTATCATCCATTCAACCTGCCTATTCAGACCAGCAAAATCACAATGTCAATATAAATGGGAGATTATGAAGAAAGCTTGAAAAGAAATTGGCAAAAGGATTAAACATCTTGGAAGCTTATCATTAAGCCAAATATTTACATGAACATGATACAAAAAGAACAAAATTACAGGTAGTTTCAAGAAGGAGCGGATAGTTATACAGAGAAATTAAATTTTAACCATACACACATCCTAAAAGCAGCAACTAGATATCTACAACTTTCAACACCAAACGTTGATTTTGGATATCGAATCTAAGGAATAAAAAAAAGACTAAAATATAAGAGTGCAAGATGCCAAGATCAGTTACATGGATTTCGAAAACATCATAATAAGCAAAAGTATTGGCTATCCCAAAAAAAAAAAAAACAAATTAAGTTGTTTCAAGTCATGTGATTGAAGGTGGTTACGCCAAATGAGCAAAGCCTTCCATAACACTCTTCACCTTTTTCATTATTTTTAGCAGCTTTCCATATTTTCTAGTCAAGGAAACAAAGTCAGATGTAAGATGTTCATATGATGTTCTCAAGACTACTAGTTCATTAATCACAGCTATGTTAGCATTGTATTTGTACATCATGAGGTCACGATAATTATAGTCTATTGGGTTTTGAATATGCATTTCATACATGACACGACAGAAATATAAAATTTAATCAAAACCTAAACCCAAAGAACGTCTTATGTAATATAAAATCATATCATATCATCTAATGGGAGAAGTTGATTACCTTTGTTTGCAACTCTTGATCTTCCAAGTTGTGAACTTTTTCTTTTTTATTAGGTTGTAGCAAACCACAACAATCTGAAACTATAATTGCCTCTAAAAGTATCCACACAAATGAAGAAGAAAACCTCTAAGAAGATAGGGTGACAAAAGGTCCAAAGTGCTAGCTAGGGAAAATTGTCTCTTGAAAAAGAAAAGAGACTGAGAAAAAATAACTCTTATTTTTTTAATGGGGAAGCCATGAAATAAACTCTTTTAAAGAAGTATTTATACTCTTTCTAATCCCTTTTAGGGTTGGAAAAGGAAAAACTCTAATGGGTCCATTTTCCTAAGGTATAAGGCCTAATGTTGTCCAAGTCAACAATCCTAATCCAAGTTGGATTTGACCCATTTTTATAACTCCTACAAAAGACACAATTCTCTTTCTTTCTCATTTGGATTTTATCCAAAACTCATTTTACATTTTCTTCATTCCCTCTATGCGTGTGACCTAATAGGTTTTCTGATAATATTGGCAGCTCAAGTCTCGGGAGGAATCCTAATCCTATTAGAATTCTACGAGTCAAACTCTTTTGACCCATATTTGATTTCTAATTAATTTCTCTTGACTTAGCATATCATAATCGATATCTAACAACACATCATGACCACCCAATTAACCAGAAAATCAGTTGTTTGACTTTTAACCCTTCCATAGATAATTACCTTGTAATTTGTCATTTCACCAATTTATACCTCATTTGGCTCAGAGCATGAACTATGTATCAACTTCCACTAGACTGATTACATCATATTTAGTCTAAATGATATTAGTTCTTGTCTATGAGACTCATTACTGTTATCAGATATGTTATTGAAGACCTTCTTCAAGACATGTCTACCTTGGCTAAGAATTTATGAGTAATGATCTTTACAAAAGGTCACATGTATACTCTCCGTCTATTAAGAGTGGTGAATCATCTATTGACTACTCAACTACCTTTGAACACCTCATGTTATACCCAATCACCACCCAATGAGCAGCCTCTTAAGAAGCAACAAGGAATGGAGTCAAAGTATAAGATTTAGTATCCAAAATAACTTTGAACATCTAAAGTCTAAGGATACTTGCACAATGGCTATGATGAGACTATCATTGACATTGAATAGATATCCATGTAATTATCTCATAGTAGGTCATCCAATGTACTTGAATACTCTAGCAAGCATCCACATGTTAACTCTGAACATCTCATATTTTCAACTTACGAGATCAGTTGTTTGACCTAGTCAATGAGTATAATATATGCTAGTCTATCTGGATTAACAATGTCATATTTTGTTAATCCTATGACTAGAGATTATTTAGGTATAAACACAATTGCACATGATAGGAATCTCATCATCATGATCTCATCATGATTTTTTTCATGTTGTGTTACATACCAAGAACTTCATTAAACGGTCTAAGATTTATATCAATTCATATGCAATGAATACCATATAATGAAAATGTCTTTTATAAATAATAAATGAGTACATCAAGTGCCTAAGGTGATTGCCTTTAAAGCACCTCTCTAACAATCTCCCACTTGTACTAAAGTCAATCGCCTTTGTAAATTATATCATAGACGACTACATGACTATCATGTTTTTTTGGGGGAAGTGGCTTACTGAAAGGATCAGTTATATTCAGATTAGTGGGAACTCTCTTTATCTTTACATCATGTCTACCTGTGATTTTCAAAATTAAATGGTAATGTATGAGTACATGTTTGGATCTTTGAAAAGATCGTGGTTCCTTTGCTTGTGCAATGCCTCCATTGTTATCTTAATACAAGGGTATTAGGTCAACAATGCTAGAAACCACTTCCAATTCTATGATGAATTTTTCTTATCCAAACTGCTTCCTTAGCTAATTTAGAAGTGATAATGTACTATGTTTTGATTGTAGAATCTGTAGTCATCTCTTGTTGGAACTCTTCCAACTGATTGCTTCATCATTTAACATGAATATATAGCCTGACTGGGATTTGGAGTCATCCTTATCGGTTTGGAAGCTGACATTCATATACCTGCTTACTTAAAGTTCACCATCTCCATAAATTGAGAATGTATCCTTAGTTTTTCTCAAGTACTTAAGGATATTATTGATAGCCACCTAATGCCCTTCGTCAGGATCTGACTGATATTTGCTCATGACACTCAAAGTATATATGATACATTAGGTCTAGTACATAACATGGTATACATGATGGATCCAATAGCCGAAGCAAATGGAATCCAATTCATGCATGTCCGTTCATCCTGTGTCTTTGGACACATAAACTTAGATAGGGTAATCCTATGAGTCATTTGAATTAATCCTCTCTTGAACTGTTTCATGCTAAACCTCTTTAGCATCTTATCTATATATGTAGACTGAGAAAGACCAAGTAACCTTTTAGATCTATCTCTATAGATTTTTAGCCCTAGTATGTAGGTCACTTCTCTAAGGTCTTTTATGGAGAAATTCTTAAAAAGACAAATTTTGACTGATTGAAGAACTGATACATTGTTTCCTATAAGAAGTATGTCATCTACATGCAATACTAGGAATATGACTACACTCCCACTAACATTCTTGTAAACATAAGGTTCATCCATATTTTGTGATAAACCAAACTCTTTGATTGACTTATCAAATCAGATGATCCAACTCCTGGATGCTTGTTTCAATCTATAAATGGATCTTTGAAATTTGCATATCTTTTTGCCATCATTTGATGTCAAACCCTCAGGTTGTGTCATGTACACATCCTCAGTTAGATTTCTATTAAGAAAAGCTATTTTAACATCCATTTGCCAAATCTCATAATCATAATGACCAGCAATGGCTAGGAGTATCCTGATGGATTTAAGAATAACATATGGAGAAAAAATTTTGTCACAGTCAACACCTTGTATTTGACGATATCCTTTAGCTACTAACCTAGCTTTATATGTAACTATATTACCTTCCATGTTTATCTTCTTCTTAAAGACTCATTTTCACCCAATGGGTTTAATCCCTTCAGATGGGTTAACCAAAGTCCACACTTAGTTTTCATACATAGAATCCATTTCTGACTGCATGGCTTTTAGGCATCTGTTAGATTCTGAACAATTCAAAACTTCTTCATCGGAAGTAGGCTTATTATCCTTTATGTGCAAAACATCATTATGTTCACTTATGAGAAATCCATATCTCTCAGGAGCAATACATATCCTACTTGATCTATGAAGTTCTTATGTTTCAGAAGGTGTAGTTGTTACTTCATCTGTATGAGTAATATATTCAGGATTAGACAATTGATTTTCATCTGTTTGAGCATTTTGAACTTCATTAAGTTCAATTTTGCTCCAGTTTCTTCTTTTAAAAGAAACTCTTTCTCTAAGAAGATAACATGGTTTGAAGCAAACACCTTTTGTTCCAAATGATGGTAGAATTGATATGTAAATGACTCTTTTGGATATCCCACAAACAGACACTTATCAGACTTAGCTTATAGCTTGTCTGACATTGTCTGCTTCACATAAGTAGGACAACCCCATACTTTAATATGAGAAAGAATAGGTCTTTTGTTAGTCCATATCTCATATGGAGTAACATCAACTAACTTAGAAGGGACTATATTAGTATATAAATAGAAGTCTCTAGTGCATGACCTCAAAAATACTTAAGTAAATCTGTAAAGCTCATCATAGACCTCACCATGTTTAAGAAAGTTCAGTTTTTCCTTTCAACCACACCATTATGTTGTGGCATGTAAGGTGGAGTCTATTGAGATAAAATCCTATTATCTCTCAGATAATCTTGAAACTCTTGACTTAAGTATTCACCACTTCGATATGATTTAAGTGTTTTAATACTTTTACCAAGTTATTTCGCTACTTCATTTCAGAATTCTTTGAACTTTTTAAAAGCTTCAAATTTATATCTCATTAGATATAAGTACCTAAATCATGAATAATCATCAATAAAGGTAATAAAGTAGATAAAACCACCTCTAGCATGCACTAACATTGGTCTACATACATATGTATGTATAATGTCCAATAATCCATTGGCACGTTCATCCTTTCCTCTAAAAGGTTATTTTGTCATCTTGGCTAATAAATAGGATTTACATGTGTCATATGATTCATAATCGAATGACCCTAAGTCACCATTCTTATGTAACTTAGTCATGCGACACATTTATATAGCCAACACGACAATGCCATAAATACGATGGTTGGAAAAGGAAAAACCCTAATGGACCCATTTTCCTAAGGTATAAGGCCAATATTGACCAAGTCAACAATCCTAATCCAAATTGGATTTTTATAATGCTTATAAAATGCTCAATTCTCTTTCTTTCTCATTTGGATCTTATCCAAAACCTATTTTACATTTTCTTCATTCCCTCTATGCATGTGACCTAATAGGTTTTCTGGTTATGTTGGTAGCTCAAGTCTTGGGAGGAATCCTAATCCAATTAGGATTCTATGAGTCAAACTCTTTTGACCCATATTTGATTTCTAATTAATTTCTTTTGACTTAGCAGATCAAGAGCACTATCTAGCAACACATCATGACCACCCACTTAACTAGAAAGTCAGTGGTTTGACTTTTAACACTTTCATAGATAATTATCGTGCAATTCATCATTTCACTATTCTATACCTCATTTGGTTCAAAGCATGGACTATGTGTGAACTCCTGCTAAACTGACTACATCACATTTAGTCCAAATGACATTAGTTCTTATCTATGAGACTCATTACTTTAATCAGATATGTCCTTGAAGACCTTCTTCAAGAAATGTCCACCTTGGCCAAGGATTTTGAGTAATGATTTCTACAAAAAGGTCATAGTTATACTCTCCTTCTATCAGGAGTGATGAATCCTCTATTGACTACTCAACTACCTTTGAATACCTCATGCTATACCCAATCACCACCCTATGAGCAACCTCTTAAGAGGCAATAAGGAATGGAGTCAAAGTATAGGATTCAGTATCCAAGATAACCTTAGCATCTCAAGTCTAAGGATACTTGCACCATTACTATGATGAAACTATCACTGACATTGAATAGATATTCATGTGATTATCTCATAGCAAGTCATCTAGTGTACTTGACTACTCTAGCAAGCATTCACATGTTAACTCTAAACATCTCATATCTTCAGCTTATGAAATCAGGTGTTTGACCTAGTCAAGGAGTATAACATGTGCTAGTTTATCTGGATCAACAATATTCTATCTTGTTAATCCTATGACTAGGGATTATTTTGGTATAAAAATAATTTCACATAATTGGAATTTCATCATCATGATCTCATCATGATTTCTTTCATGTTGTGTTACATACCAAGGACTTCATTAAATGGTCTAAAACCTATATCAATTCATATTCAATGAATACCATATAATGAAAATTCCTTTTATAAATAATAAATGAGTACATCAAGTACCTAAGGTGATTACTTTTAGGGCACCTCTCTAACATAGTCCATAATTTCAATCCCATACAAATACTTGATATGGTCTAAAACAATCATGGTTGCCATGTTCTTAACCTCGAAAGCATTGTTAGTACTAACACCAACATTTTACAATAAATATCTAGATTTAACATTATTTTGGTATGGGTAATAAAGAGTGTATATGAATGTATCTTTAGTTGAAATTTGAGTCATATGTCGCTAGCGACACTCCTAATTGTTCTAAAAGACCATCTAGAACAATGTTAAAGGGTATTTGAATGATAGACACCTATAAACAATAATAATAAAAAAAAGTGTTAGAAACTAATGAAACTATATAAAAACATATTGGGAAAAATAGGGTAAACAATTGTTTTAAACTAACATTAAGAATATCTTAAAGAAACACATGTAGTCTTATAGTTATGAACCATAAATGATCGTTTGATTGAAAATTGCAATAATTTAAAACCTATCAACATTAATTTAGACTAACCTAAAATTGGAAAAAATAATTATTTAAATGAACATGCATATATTGAGTAATTATTAGAACAAACTAACTCATCATGTATTTTAAGATTTTGTGCATAAGTGAGGAGTAATATGATTAATCTTGAAAATAAACTCAGTTGAAATTAACTGTGAAAAAATTAAAATACAATTAAAAAAACAAGCATTTAAAAATGATCGTCCAAAGTTTTTCTTTAGGTAAAATACATATCAATGTCCACTTAATATGTAAAAGCACAATATGATAGCATCTCTCAATACTAAACATGAATAAACAACAATGTAATTGGGAAATGACCTAAGAAAATGAATTCTAAATTAAAAAAAAATTATTACTAATTTTAGCATAAATGCATTTAAAACCTAGCTAAGAATCAAATAAGCCTTAAATGATTGCATTCCTCAAAGGCAAGAATGTAAAGGCAGAAAATAAATGAAAAAATGACATTAAAGATTGAAAAATCCAAGAAAAAAGTGTAAATGCAATCAAAAGATCAATCATACTTAGCATTCCCAGCATAAAGATATTTTAAATTTGAATGAGAACCAACAATAGGTAATTAGTACCTCAAACTAGTGAGAATAGGAACCAATTCAATTAAAACTCAAAAGGCTTAATAGAAAAGATATTTTGATTCAATGTGCATGAAAAAAAATTGAGAGAAGAGCTGAAAATGTAAAAATTAGGGTTAAAGCTATTCTATTTATAAAACATAGGGAATAGGTAGAAGGGAAAAGAGAGTAAATAGAATAAAAATATAGACGTGGTTAAAGTGGGCTAAATTCAATGCCACTGACAGTAAAATCTAGACAGATTTTCATAGAGATAGCATGTTGATTCATGGGCATAGAAGATATTCACATTAACATGCATACATAAGAAATACATAATGCTCTTAACAACAAAGAAAGTAATAACACAAAGAATAATGGAAAATCATAAAATGAAAAATCATAACATGATGCATACATAGATGAACATGAATAATAAAAAAAGTCACTATATCCAGTGTGTTTAATGATTCATATAACACTCCTTCACTCCAGGAGAACATACTTGG
Organism: Triadica sebifera; assembly: GCA_023653625.1. Lineage (NCBI taxonomy): Eukaryota > Viridiplantae > Streptophyta > Magnoliopsida > Malpighiales > Euphorbiaceae > Triadica > Triadica sebifera. The sequence continues at coordinate 16,983,226 of CM042910.1, read as the reverse complement.
ATGAGGGAGTGCTACACTAACTTCAGTCAAAATTGTTACTTAATAAACAATGGAAAGAAAAACATTTTTTTCTTTAACTTTATACATGACAAAAGAGATAACATATACTTTATGAGATACAAAAAGAACAATGTACATTTTATATTCAAAAGTATCATTTACAAAAAAATTGAGTTTATACAAAACATAGAGTTAACCATAAAAGACAATTCGTAGAAAAAAAAAATACAGAAGTCATGTGACCCACAATATTCAAGACCGGTTGTTTTACTAGATCAGATCATCATTGGTTCTACCAACTGTCTTTTGCTCTAACCTTGCTATATCTGCACGAGAGAAACTCTCACACTAACCTCTAGGCTTAATAGTGCATAACAGTAAGACAATAAACTATATCATGCAATATGCAATTTATGTAATTATAACATGTATCTCGTTTTCATACATTTTCCGATTCTTTTCAAATTTTGAGTCATTACCTCACACTTGCACATTGGTATACTATTTGATTAGCACACATCGACAATTATTAATTATAACTTATATAAGAAACTCATACCATTATTAAAATGTTATGCCCATAATATCTAGAAACTAATAATTAGGATAATGAGGTTAGATATCTAGGCATAATAAAGTTGTCACCCAAGAATAATGGTATGCACATACAATTATAATTACCGACAATAATAAGAGTGTCATCATCGACATTAATAGACCCTGAATTGGCATGCCAAATTATCCAAATTCTAGTTCTAAACTATGTGTTTTAGGGCTTATTTTTTATTTTCATCAAATTCTCATCCTTTTTTTTTCTTGGTCAATCTCACTTTTCTTGGTTCTTTTCAATATATCATATCTTCACATAGTATGAAATTATACATATAGTCTCACATATTTACTTTTATCACATATAAGTATTCACAACTTAACTAAATACAATGTGACATTTTAATCTTTCACTTAATATTCCGTAATAATTAACAAATAAACAAGTTATTGAAAAATAGGGCATCCATGGCCATGACTCATTGTTCACGCTTATGAATAGTTCAAGATACATTGTCTCACGGTCGTGTTCAAAATGTTCACTCCTGTGACCAAGTTCACATCCGTGATTCAAGCCATGAATGCTTCTAGAATGAATAGTACTATTTTCCATGCAAAAGTCATGTCCGTAATGTTATTTAGTCATGCCCATAAATTTAACAATTCATACTCATGACCAAATCTTCACATATGTGACTAGTTGCTAGAAAATCACACTTTCACTTTCCACATTCATTTCAAGCTTCCTAAAACCACACATACCAAAACATGCATTCTTAAGGTTTTTAGCTTAACATACCATGTTTTTACCTCATTTAAAAGCCTTTGACACAATCAAGTTTCTAACACATATTATCTAAGTCATTATTTCATACAATATCACTTCCAATGCCCTAAACCTATAGTCTCATGCAATAAAATAATATCAAATGCATTTTCATATAGTTAATATGTTAAATGCTTATGTCATGTAATTTCATAATAAATTATAAGCTATTGTCTTAAATTATGTGTCAAACTCTTCCACACTTTATTTCCACCTTCTAAGTCTCTTTTTCCTTTATTTTACTTGCTTGAGCTTGGTTTCTCTCTCTTTGAGCTCATATAATACATAAAAACATCATAAGAACCTAACATCATCATATCTTTCAAAACCCCACTTTCTATCTCTTAAAATCCTCAAATATCTCTCTTCAAAGGCAAGCTCTAAATAAATTTTAAACCTTATCCTCCTTTAATGAAAAATGAAAATGAGAAGAAGAACATCTTACCTTTGCTTTTTTTTTCTCCCCTTGATGAAGACTCTAGAGATTTCTCTCTCCTCTTATCTTGCTTGTTTTCCTTTCTTTTTTGCTTCCCTTAGCTTTCTCAAGCTTAGTTATGCATGGAGATATCTTTTTCTTGCCTTTTTATCTCTACTTTCTCTCTTTAGAGAATGTCATATTCGTTAATTTAGACCTAAGGCACGCGAGTTGTTAAATCGACTCGTTGGTTTGACTAAAGTCTAAATTTGAATTTTTAGCGAAAAATAATTAAAAAATGGAAATTAAGTATCTAAAATATCTAATAAAGTGTTCAAAATATTTTAAAATATTAAATTTCGGTAAAGAACTAAATTATAAAATTGAAAAAGTTTAGGGGTCAATTTGCATTTTACCAAAAATTGGAGGACTAATTGGAATAACCATCAATTAAATACATGAATTGGGATATAAAATGCATGTGGAGGCTGGCCACACCAAGTGGCATATTTTAAGAAGCCAATTAACATGCATGAATAGGAAATTAATGAAAGTTTCTAGAATGTGAGCTTAGGTGTCTCCATTAATTAAGTAATTTTGTCACTTTGCTCTTAATTGTTATCATTTCTTCATTATCACTCTTGATCTAGAATTTGTTATCTTTTAATTGTCTTCCACATTTTCTTCAAGCACCACACAATAAATGGCATACAACAATTAGCCAACTAATGTGCATGAATGAGGTATTAATGAAAGTTTCTAGATTATGGCTTAGGTGTCCCATAATTATGGAGTTTTTCTTTATTCACTTAATTGTTCTTCTTCTTCCTTATCCCTTTTCATTGAGAAATTTCTGCCTTCCCAAACCAGCCCCATGTTCCACAAGTTCCTTCATAGCCAAAGCTTAGTTCTAGTAAAAGAAAGTGAGAAAAAAGAGAAAAAGTAAGGAAAAATTCCATTTTCATGCTCAATGAAGCTTAAGAGAGTAAGGAGAAAGAGAGAGATTAGGGTTTATGAAGTTTTAATAATCTGTTTATAAATTTTAGGAACTCAAATTGACAAGGAGCTAGATCAAGGGAACAAATAAAAGGAGAAAGAAAAGTAAAGAGAAAGAAAAGAGAAAAAGAGAGGTTTGTGCATAACCTAAAGCAATAGCCTATTTTATTTTTTTTATTTGCATAATTTGATTATTTGGTATGTTGATGATTCTAAATTAATAGTATTTTGTGATAAAAATCTTGGGGATGCATGTTTGCTAGACTTAGGATTTAATTTCGTAAAAATTGAATGTGATTAGTTTGTATATTCTTTGCTGGAAATGGATGAGCAGTGAGCAATTAAACTGTTATAACTTAATTTTTAGAACTCGGTTTTGTATATTATTTGCTGGGTTTGAAAGCTAAAACATAAGGCTATAATTTTTATTCAGACTATAAAATCCAGATATGTCTGTAAGTTTCCAGAAAAATTCATAAAGTTTGGATTTAGAATATGTCCAGAAAATTCTGGGCAGAATTGTTAGTGACCAGTTAGTATTCATTTTATCATATCTTTTGATACATAACTCATAATTAAGTGATTCAAGTTGAATATTAAATCTAAGATCTAGATCTAAAATTGTTAAGCAGACCATGTAATTAAATTCAGAATGAAACAGGACCAAAATGAAGGTCCAAACTAGATAACAGAATTTGCTAGTGACAGAGCAGCATATGAGTTGAGGAATGAAATGAGTAAAATGATATGAACCTTGTTATATTATGTAAATATTACTTTAATTGAGTGATTATGTGATTATTTTAAGACATTAAATGCATGAAAAGTGTGAATATAATTTCTATAAATTGTAATGAGATTGTATAAGCCCTAGAACACCTAACTAGAACCAACTTAGGATAGTTTGGCATGCCAAGCAGGGGGGAGTATGATAAAAATGATTAAATCCATTAATGATATGATTATCTATGCCGGATATGACACTGTTATCTACGCCGGGTATGACATTATTATCTACATTGGGTATGACACTGTTATCTACGCCGGATATGGCACTGTTATCTATGCCAATGATGACACTTATATGCGACATCATATTGCTCGGGTGGCACTCCTAAGTGCCTGAATGAAAACTCCGTTATCCTGGTCAGTGGTTCATAGGTGTTATGGGCAATGAAAAGCTATGGATAATTATGATTTGATAAAGTAAAATAAATATAAGATATAAAAGAATAAAATTTATGAAATGTAAGTTGCACGAAAAGATGATTGGGTGTTTTGGACATAAATAAAAAGGTTATGAAAAATAAAAATGGAATTATGAATTGTAACATGGTTAATTATGATGTGTTATATAATAATGTGTTAATAAAATAAACAATTATGAGATAAAAGAATATAATTTGAAGTATATACATGCTAGAATACCATGATATGTATATTTGCATGAGAAGATGATTAAGCATGAGTTGATATATGATAATGCATGATTGCATAAAATAGTTTATTACCTTATTTATATGCACCACTAAGCCAAGAGCTTAGCGTGAGAGTTTCTCTCGCGCAGGTATAGCAAAAAATAAATAGACAATAGTAGATAAAACTAACAGTGACCTGATCCGTAGAGCAGCATATTTCAATCACTGTGTGTCACACAACTTTTGTATATTATCTTTTGAATTTTATTTTGTAGTATTTGTAAAATAAACAGTATGTTTTGTAAAGAATATGTTATGATATAAAAATGTAGTTTATCTTTCATGCTATGATTTTTTTTATAATGCGAAGTAAATAAATAGTAAATAATAAATAGTAAAATTGAAATATATATATATATATATATATATATATGAATACTTTTCATGTATACAAAATCTTAACAAAAATGATATTTTTAACCGATGAAGTCAGCGTAGCAATCCCTCATTCAGGCACGAGCTGCCGGGCTGAGGGGGTGTTACAAAGGAGATATGGGGAATAGTTGGGACTGGTTTTAAATGAAAAAAATGAAGTTAGAGAAAGGTGATAAGGAAGAAGAAAAGAAGAAGCAAGGAAGAAGAAAATGAGAAGAAAAAGAAGTCTTCATATAGACCCATCATTTGACCTTAAACTTTGATATTTCTAATTAACATGTTAATCTTCCTCTTGTTCTTAGGGGTGGTCGGCCATCTCATATTTTTGTGTCCAATTTTTATGTTTAAATGGTCATTATCCCATTTGGTCCTCTAATTTTTGATAAATTATAAATTGACCCCAAAAGTTTTTGAATTTTGCAATTTAAACACTTTGAATACTTTATTACACACTTTTCATAATGACTTGTCATTATTTTAGTTATTTCTAGTCAAAATCCAAATGTAGAATTTGATCGGTCCAATGCGTCAATTTAATAACATATGCGACTCGGGACCTAAATTAACGGATATAAATTTTATCTTCATATTTTACCTGTTTATTCTCTTTTGAACAACTAAGGGAATTACCTCTTCGTAATCTCCTAAATTCCCCACGTGGCTTCTTCAATGGCATAATTCCGCCCTATAACTTTAACTGGAGGAACTCTCTTGTTCAAAAGAACTTTCTTTTCACATGCTAAGATAGTCACTGACTCCTCTTCATACGTCAAGGTTACTTGTATTTCTATGTCCTCGATTGGAATAACATGAGTCAAATCTGATTGATACCTTCTCAGCATAGATATGTGGAACACGTGAATTCTATCCAACTCTGGTGGAAGTGTTAATCGGTATACCATTGGTTTGATTCTTTATAGCACCTCATAAGGACAAATGAATCTTAGACTCAACTTCCTTTTCTTGCCAAATATTTAACACTTTCTTCCAAGATGAAACCTTAAGAAACACTTTATCACCTGCATATTCAATGTCTCACCTCTTGAGGTTAGTATATGATTTATGTCGATCTTGAGCTGCCTTCAATCTTTCATTGATAGCCCTAACTTTCACTTCTATCTGTTATACTATGTTCAACCCAATCAACTTCTTCTCATTCAACTATGTCCAATAAATTGGTGTTCTACACTTCCTTCCATACAATGCCTCATAAGGAGTCATCCCTATATTCGTCTGATGACTATTATTGTAGACAAATTCCATAAGAGGTAAATATTGATCCCAGCTTCCTTCAAAGTCAAACACATAACTTCTCATCATGTTTTCTAATAATTGGATAACTCATTCTGATTGTTCGTCCTTCTAGGGATGGAAAGTCGTGCTAAAATTGAGTCGAGTTCCCAAAGTATGCTATAAGATCTTCCAATCTAAAATTAACATAAATCTAGAATCTCTATCGGAGATAATGGACATTGGAACTCTATGGAGTCTTACAATCTTATTTACGTAAATCTCAGTTAGTTTGTTCAATGGGTAGTCCATCCTAACTGGTAAGAAGTGTGTTGACTTCATCAATCAATCCACTCTTACCCATACTACATCATTTCTCTTTTGAGTCATTGGCAAATTGGAAAAAAAAAATCCATGGTGACTCTCTCCCACTTTCATTCTGGTATGAATATTGGATGTAACAGCCCCATGGGCAACTGATACTTAGCTTTCACTTACTGTCAAGTCAAACACTTAGCAATATATTCGGTGATATCTTTCTTCGTTATCGGCCACCAGCATTGTGTTTTCAAATCTTGGTGCATCTTGCTCCGATTTGGATGTATAGAGTAACTTGTTTCATGAGCTTTTCTTAGGATCTCTGACTTCAATTCTTCTATACTTCACACACAAACTCTATTTCCATAGTATATTGTGTCATCTTCTTTCACTGAATATTTAGACTTTTCTCTTTTTTCTACCGCTTCAAATATCTTCCTCAATCTTTCATCTTATTTCTAAGCCTTTTTAATCCTCTGCATTAGGGTAGCCTCCACTCATATCTCAGCTAACATTTTTCTGCTTAATGTATCTGCAACCACATTAGCTTTTTTCGGCTGGTAATCTATCAAACAGTTATAATATTTAATCAACTCCAACCATCCTCTTTCCCTCAAATTCAACTCCTTCTGTGAATGAAGATATTTAAGACTTTTTATGATCCATATAGATATAACATTTTTCTCCATATAGATAATGTGTTCAGATTTTCAAAGCGAAGACAATCACTGCTAACTCTAAATCATGCATCGAATAGTTAAGTTCATGCAATTTTAACTGTATGGAGGCAAATACAATCACCTTTCTTTCTTACATGACGACACAACCTAAACATTATGACTAGCATCACTGTACATAACAAAGTCCTTCCTAGGAATAGGCTAAGTTAACATGTTTGCTTCAATTAACATTATCTAAAGTCGATCAAAGCTTGTTTCACATTTATCTGTCCATTCAAATCATACATCTTTTTGAAGCAATCAAGCTAAAAGAGTCACTATGGATAAAAATCTCTTCACAAACCTCCTATAGTATCCAGCTAATCCAAGGAAACTCCTCACTTCTATCACATTACAAGGTGGTTTCCAATTCAGAATAGCTTCAATCTTGCTAGAGGTCAACTCAAATACCTTCAATTAAGACTACGTAACCCAAGAAACTGATTGTCTCAAGCCAAAATTCACATTTTGATAGCTCTACATAAAACTATTTTTCCCTCAGCGTCTATGGTACTATTCTAAGATGTTGATCATGTTCTTCTCTATCTAAAGAATACACAAGAATATCATCAATAAACATAACTACAAATTGATCAAGATATGGCTCAAACATTTGGTTTTTCAGGTCCATAAAAGTCGCTAGCGCATTTGTCAACCTAAATGGCATTACCAAGAACTCATAATGATCATAACGAGTTCTAAATGGCGTCTTTGGTACATCTTACTCCTTGATCTTCAGTTAGTGATACCCTGATCGAAGATATATCTTTGAAAATATACCTACATCCTTCAACTGATCAAATAGGTCATCAATTTTGGCCAATGAGTATTTATTCTTGACAATCACCTTATTAATTTATCGATAATCGATATAAAGACGTAAGGTGTCATCTTTCTTCTTCACAAACAACACTAGAGCACCCCATAGTGACACACTGGGTAGTATAAAACCCTTATCTTACAAGTCTTGCAACTGCACCTTTAACTTTTTCAACTCTGCATATGTTATTCTATATGGTGCAATAGAAATAAGAGCGGTGTTGGGTACCAAATCAATAGTAAACTCCATTTTTCAATCCGAAGGTAACCTTGGAAACTCCTCTAGAAACACATTAGGAAACTCACATACAGTAAAAATGTCAGCCAACTTCAAACTGTTCTTCGTATCGATCACATATGCTAAGTAAGTTTCACATCCCTTACTTATGAGTTTTGGGCTTTCAAATTCATGGAATGGTAGCTCTATCAAATCTATCAGAAATTTTTTGCCTTGTATTTCAATTGGGAAACTCCTGAATACCTTGTTAACCCTCATATTGTGCCCTAATGGGTTAGTCACAATGATCTCAAATTCTAGGGCTTCAAGTTCTAAGCCTTCTCAATCTGATGGTGGTGTGTATATGTATAGTGCATTGACTCTGGATATATCAATACATGTATGTTAGAGCCAAAGAGAAGGAATTTGCCAACTATGATATTAGATGCATCCTACTCCTCCTGGCCTCGCATGGCATACACCCTGGCTGGTGCCACTCTACTGCCTTTCGATCTCTCCACAGTCTCTGATCTAAACTAGTTAGGCCTTGTTCGGCCTCTTCTTACTTGTCCTCTACCTCAGCCTTTACCTTGTCCAGAAGCTTGTATATGTGCATGCTCAACACTTTTTGAACATCTACCAAACTGTTACAAGGGACAATTTCTCCTTAAACGATCTTTAAAGTCGCATCTCAGACAATCTCCTGTCGTCCACTAGCACTCTTCTATGTAAGGACGATCGTAGTGCTGACATAATGGTAGAGGTAGATATTTGCATGGTACCTGAGTCAATGCACTTGTTGTAGAAGAAACAGATCTCGCAGGCTATCCCCGCCTAAAAGAATAAGGCTTATTAAAACCCTCAGCCTGAAATCAACTACTGAAGGATTTGGCTCTCTTGCCACTCAATGGCCTTCCACTCGGTTGTGGCATAGGTCTCCTGAACCCTTTATCTTGTGCTGATTTTTGTGTTGCCAATACCCTCTCCACTATTCTAGCAAATGCTAGTAAACTGGAGAAATTCCTCAAACGTAAGGCTGAGACCTACAGCTTCAAACTATTCATAACTCCCTCAAGCCATCTTCAAATCTTTTGCATTAGCCTTTGTGGACACAATGCCACCAACATAGTTGTAGAGATGTGTGAAGTCTCTTTCTTTTTCTGACATTGTCATATCCCTTACTTCAACGTCAAAAAGATTCTCTTCTTGTCATCCATGTAAACAGGGGGAATGTATTGCTTTTTGAACTTCTCCAAAAAGGATTCCCAAACTAGGGGATCAGGTGTTTCTAAACTATGTGACTTAGACTGCCACCAATCACAGGCATGATCTTGCAATAGAGACACTACATATTCATATTTCTACTCATTCGTGCAATATAGCTGGTCAAAAACTCTCTCAGCTCGATCCAACCAAAGCCCTACCACGAAGGGGTCATCTTCTCTTTTCCCATAAAAATCTAGAGCCCATAACTTCCGCAACCTCTCAAACTGCAATATAGGCAGGGCAGGCTGTGATGCTCTCTGTACCAAATCAACCACGTTTCATAAAAGTTTGGTATGTCCTATACCAATGATAGACTGCCCATATGATGAGCTAGCACCGGATCTCAATACAGCAGCTCGGCGATACCTTGGTAGCGATAAAGCCCCTATCTATGTAGACTCATTACTTTCGGTCTGTTTAACTACTAGCTGTTATGATCAAGAAGTCATAACCTACCTATATCATAAAAATAATGGCCCTAATCAGCAAGTAGCAACTTATATGTGTAAATGTGGGTACATTAGTGTCATAAATATTTTGAAAATAGCTTTTTTTGGATATTCCAAAATCGTCCAAATCAGGCTGTAATACCAAAAATATTGCAATATCCCTTCACTCCAGTAGCACTGCTCAAATGAGAGAGTGCTATGCTAATTTCAGTCAAAATCGATACTTAATAGACAATGAAAAACGACATATATTTTTTTTCTTTGACTTTATACAAGTGTCATCACCAATATTAATATAAAGTGACATCACCAACATTAATATATGTGCCACCATCGACATTAATATATATGTCATCATCGACATTAACAAAAGTTGTATCACTAGCATTAATAGACCCCTAATTGGCATGTCAAACTATCCAAAACTTTAGTTTTAAACTAGGTGTTTTAGGGCTTATTTTGTATTTTCATCAAATTCTCATCTTTTTTTTTCTTAGTCAATCTCACTTTTCTTTGTTCTTTTCATTATATGATATCTTCACATAGTATGGCATTATACATATAGTCTCACATATTTACTTTTATCATATAAAACTATTCACAACTCCACTGAATATAATGTGACATTTTGATCTTTCACTTGATATTCCTTAATAATTAATGTAATGCCTGATAATTTAGGCCACGGTCACAGTTGACCGAAATCCGAGGCGCCGAACCGATCGGGGTCTAATTCAAATGTAAAAGAAAAAAATTAAAATGATAGTAAAATATGAGAAAAATATTTTGGATATTATTAATTGAGAATTTTGAATTTCAAAATTAAAATTTAAAAAAAAATAATTTTTTGCTGAACAAAATTGGGAATTGCAGTGTTTTTGGCACAGATATTTTTAGAAGGCATAAAAATAGAATATTCTTTTTCTAAGAAAAGGAATATTCTTTTGATTAAAATAAAGTAAGAATGATTTAAATTAATTGACTAATGGAAAACAAGATTAGTAATTAATCCTAACCACTCACCTAATCCAACTATAAAAAGTCAAATTTCCACTTTTTTTGTCATTTTTCTTCTTTCTCATCTTAAGAAAGCTAGCTAGGAAGAAGATAAAAGTGAAGAGAAGTGAATTTTGTGAGGTATGTACATTTGGCAAAAATTCAATGTAGAAAAATCTTAATTTTGATTTTGTGATGTTTGTGAAATTGGATATGAATTGGTGATTAAATTATGCCACTAATGTGAAAATAAAAATTAGAATATGAGGTTGATGCATGGAAATGGAAATTGTATAAATTAATTAATGTGCTGGAAAATTCGTCTTATGAACAGTGTCTAGTTTTCTAATCATAACTTGAGTTATAGATATGTTTTTTGAGTGATTCTTATTGGGTTGGAACGTTAAGACATAGGACTTCAACTTTCATTCAGACCATTAGATTTGAATATGACTGAAATTAGGTGAAACATGAACTCAAAATTTGCACTAGAAATCTATCCAGTAAAATACTGGGTAGATTGCAGTGAACGTAGTTTAAAAGAAAATTCATAACTTTTGCTAAACAAATTCGTTTTAATGTGATTCCAGTTAAAAATTAAAGATAAGACATATACCTACATTTTATTAGTTGATCATTTGTCCAAATTTCATCTAAAAATAGATGAAAAAGAGAGAGAAATATAAGGCAGAAATCTGTCCAGTAAAATACTTGGCAGATTAGAATGAACGTAGCTTAGAATAAAAGTCATAACTTTTGCTACAAATTTGAGTTTAATGTGATTCTAGTTGGAAATTAAATATAAGACATGTACCTACATTTTTATAGTTGATCCCTTATCCAAATTCCATCTAAAAATGGACGAAAAATACAGGGTAACATAAGGCAGAAATGCTGTCTAGAATATGACAGTTTGCATATATGTGTTGATTGTAGAATTTTGTGATAGAAATATATATTATTTGATTTTTTTTATAGTTATAATGATTAAATGAGCAAGTAAATGGGAATTACTGCATTTATTTGGAATTTATATTAGTGTTACCTATATAATTTATGTAAATAATAATAAATGTAACAAATATAATTAATCTTTATAACATCTTGTCGAGAACTATAAATTAGGATAAGTTGGCATGCCAATAAAAGGGTAGAAATGTAGACACTAAAAACAATAGTGCTGATATTTAAATTATGTAGACACTAAGAAATAGTGCTGAGTTGAAATTACGTAGGCACTAAGAAACAGTGCTGAGTTTGAAATTACGTAAGCGCCAAAAAGGTGCTGAGTTATTATTGAAAATATAGATGTTAAATACCGAGTTATAAAATAATTATGTAGGCGTCGAGTATATGCCGGAGAGGAGAAACCCTGCATCCAGTGTTTAGTTCTGATCTAAGATGTCGTGGGCTATCAAATAAATAACAGAAAAAAATATAAATTATTAAATTGATATTTCAAATTGCATATCTTGTATTGTTAAAATTTCAAGCATGCTTAATGAATAGAATGTCATAATTGATGAATTATATATTTTTGTATGACGAAAATAGTTTTACTATTAATTGAATACTTGGCATGCTTAATAAATTAATTGTAGTTTCTAAAATTCTATTTTAGAAATATTTATGTAATTATTGGATAGTTGTCAAACGTATCAATAAATAAACATAGTTGTTACATTAGGGCGACCGAAAATAAGGGGAACCCCAAGATCAAATTGTAGTAGTCTATTTTTATTTTGTATGTTTTGGAAATTTTATTGTAAAAATTAAATTTTAAGAGTTTCTCTTTATGTAAAATTATGGCATGTAGGATTTATAAGGATTGAATTTTGTAATTTATATATTTAGTATTATTGTAAATATATTTCTAAATATTATGGTTTAATGAATGAGTTATTTTAAATCAAAATATTTACATCACTAGTTCCATATTTAAATGATATGAAAACAAAATATAGTAATAAATATTCCACTAATAATAAATTCGAAAAAAAATATTACAATAATTTAAGAATTGGTTATTTTTACAAAAAAAAATGAGTTTAATAGCACTTTTATATCCTATTAACGATTAGCAGAGTAAGGGAGCACTACAATTAACAAATAAACAAGTTATTGAAAAATAAGACATTCATGATTGTGACTCATTGTTCATATCCGTGAACAATTCAGGACACACTATCTCATGACTATGGTGGAAATATTCACGCCCGGAATGAAAAGTGTTATTTTCAATGTAAAATTTATGTTTGTGATTTATCTAGTTATGACCGTGACCAAATCTTCACGCTCGTGACTGATTGATGAAAAACTACACTTTCACTTTCTATATTCATTTCAAACTTCCTAAAACTACACATACCATAACATGTATTCCTAAGGTTTTTAGCACAACATACCATATTTTTATCTCATTTAAAGGCTTTTAACATAATCAAGTTTTTAATACATATATTATCTAAATCATTATTTAATACAATATCACTTCCAAGGCCCTAAACCTACAGTCTCATGCAACAAAACAATATCAAATGCATTTTCATATACTTCAACTTGTCAAACGTTTATATCATGCAATTTCACAACAAATTATAAATTATTGTCTTAAATTAAATACTAACTTTTTTCTTACTTTTTTTCCACTTTCTAAATTTCTTTTTCTTTTCCATTACTTGCTTGAGCTTGATTCATCGCTCAGTGAGCTTCTATAATACATAAACACATCTTAGAACCTTACCTTATCATATCTTTCAAAACCCCCCATTTTATCTCTCTTAAAACTTTAAGCTCTCTCTCTCCAAAGGCAAGCTCTAAATGAGTTCTAAACCTTATCATCCTTTAATAAAAAATGAAGTAGAGAAAAAGAACATCTTATTTTTACTTTTTTTTTCTCCCCTTGATGAAAACTCTAAAGATTTATCTCCCTTTATTTTGCTTATTTTCCTTTTTTTTTTATTTTTCCTAGCTTTTTCAAGCTTAGTTATGCATGAAGATATCTTTTTCTTGCCTTTTTCTCTCTACTTTCTCTCTTTCACTCTCTTCATAAGTTGGGCTATGGAGGAGATATGGAAAAAGTTGGGTCCGGTTTTAAATGTAGAAAATGAAGTTAGAGAAAGGTGATAAGAAAAAAAAAATCTTCATGTAGACCCACCATTTGACCTTAAATTTTGATATTTCTAATTAACATGTTAATCTTCATCTTGTTCTTAAGGTTAGTTGGTCATCTCATATTTTTGTGCCCAATTTTTTTATTTAAATGGTTACTATCCCATTTGATCCTTTATTTTTTAATAAATTATAAATTGATCACAAAATTTTTTAAATTTTACAATTTAGTTCATTACCGTAATTTAATATTTTTAAACACTTTGAATATTTTATTAAATATTTTTTATAATGACTTTCTATTATTTTAGTTATTTTTCAATTAATATTTAAATTTAAATTTCGAACGATTTGATGTATCAACTTATCAATATGTGTTATTCTATTCAGATCTAAATTAAGAAATATGACAATTCTATTTGCGTAGCAAAATCCTCTGAGCAAAGAGATCTCAAAACATATCTGGTCAATGTTATCAGCTATTAAATATGTAGTGGTACTTTCCAACCAACCTCCTGGACAACCAAGAAGAAAGAAATCATGGCAGAGATTTGGAATTAAAAATAAATTTTTAAAAGAAGAGAGTTTAACAAACTAAGCTCCAACCTAAAATCAAAGCAAAATCAATTGAAAAAGCCAACCATGAAAAAATGCATTCAATCATAACCCAAAAATTGAAAAACACATTTAGTGATATGAAGGTCGGGGCCAAGATCCATTAAAGGGTAATTGTAATAACAAAACCAATCTAAATACAATTTTAAAAGGCAAATCATTTAAATAATGCATAAAATTACAACTAAAAACTAAAAACCGCATTCGAAAATCTTAAGCCAACGACCAAGTTAAACAAAATAAAAATTGCAAGAAAGCAAAGGACAAAAATTTAAAAATTATTTTCAAACTCTCCAATCATCAAAATACCATAAAAAAAAAAACATTTTGTAATAGAAACACGTTGGAGTAAAAGAAAAAAATTAAATAAAGGACCATATAGAATCATCACAAAAGGAGAGAGAAAAAAAATGATAAGAAAAACTAAAAGGAAAAAAACGGAAGAAAAATGGAAGGCTTCATAAAAAATATAAAAAAACAGAGAGAAAGTGAAAGAATTTAACAAAATAGGTCCAATTAAAATGGAAATGCATATGAGAAGAAGGAAAAAAGCATGACAGGTTTGCAAAGGGAAACCCTAAAACCTAAAAGACAAAAATAGGTCTCATCTAGATAAAGCTTAGACACCTTAAATATTGATGGCAGGGACAAAAGGGTAAACAAAATGTTAAAAGCATATAACACAGCATCTAATAAGTGTCAGAGGAATCAATTCCCTAACCTATAAAATAGCTGAGTAGCAGAACTATAAGGACATATTTACCAATAAAAAATTGTAAGAAGACAAAAGTTAAATGGAAATCTGATAGGGCATAAGAGTAATCTTACAAATAGATAATGATACACAAACAACCGACTGATAGCTACAAATTGGAGATGACAGATTGAAAGGAGTTTTAAAAGTTTGATAGGACTAGTAAAAGAACAAAGTTTCTTTTATATTATACTTTTGCATGATAGTATTAATGATTTAGGCTAAAAAAAACCATAACTTAAATAATCCAGTAGAAGCTTAAGATCAAACACAACCAATTAAACTTGCATCGGCAATTAAAAACAAATCAAATGCACTGTCAACATTTCGCAAAGCCAACCATGGGTGATTATCATTTAAATAATTGGTTGATCCTCAATGTTAAAAAAAAGAAAACAATAAAATTATTCCCTTTCACCGTATGTTCCAAAAAATTAAAACTAAAGAAGAACAATTCTTATACCAAATCTTAAAGATCTTTAGATATCACTACCATTATTCCGATTACAAACAGATAAAAAAACTCAATAGCCTGGCAGATTCTAGTGATTTTTATTCCAGTAAATGATGAATTTAGAACAGTTGCATTCTCTCACAAAAATTACTCACAACATGCAAAGGAAAAAGAATGGAAAAAAAAAAATACTCAACGTGCAGTTTGAACAATAACTTCAAAACGTCTTTGTAGAGCACCGAGTTCTTCAACATGCTCGTCAAGATTCTCTTCATGATCTTCAACCAAGGTTCCGTCTGACTCTCTTTTCTACTAGTTAGATCAGCTCCTCTCACTCCTCTTGCGAGTTTTTTTTCAAAAGAGAATCGCACTACGCCCTTTCGCAACTTGCTCATGAAAGATCAGCATGGTTCATCTCTGTCCAATACAATCTTAACCTGTTCTTTGTGTCTAAATATTTTTCCGAGAGGATACGTCAAAGAGCGCCGTGAATTTCATGAGAAGAGGCATGAGAAAGTGGCAGAAGCATGACTGAGAGGCAAAGGCATGAGAGATGAGTGAGCGATAGAAGCATGAGAGAATAGCACAAGTTTCATGAGAAGAGGTATGAGAAATCGGCGTGAGAGAGGAAAAGTAAAAGAAGGCAGAGCAAGTTAGGGAAAATGGAAGGAGGGCAAGTTAGGGCACCATGAGAGAGGAAGAGGAAAAAGGGGCAACATTAGAGAGGGAAGATAATAGGAGGGAAGATAATAGAAAGGTTCAATGAAACAATTTATCAAACACCTAAACTACAAACCACAATTTATCTGAACCTTGCAAAATTGTAATAAGAATTTTGATTATATCCTCAAAATGATTTCTGTTTCTAAAATTTATATTCACAATTTTACCATGTTTAACCATGTAGTGAGTAATGCAAAAAAGAATTATAACATATGTAAGTAAAATACAAAATTCATGTGTAAATTAAATCTAGTTACTTAAAAACAGGTTTTGTGGCCACCGGGATGAGCATCGGTTGGTTGAGTTCAAAACCAAACTGGACCGAATTTTAAAAAATAAAACCGATTATTATTTTAAAAAATCGAACCGAATAATAATAAAAATCGAATTGAAATATTTCGGTTCGATCCGGTTTAATCGGTTTTATTAATTAATTAATTTATATAAATTATAATAATTATTAATATATTTTATAAATTATAATATATTAAAAAAACCAATTATCATAACTTTAACAATTATAATATATAAGTTATAATCAATTAATATAATTTTATAAATTACTATCAATTAAATTCAATTATTATAATTTTATAAATTAGTATAAATTAAAATCAATTATTATAACTTTATTTATTACTCTAAATTTAAATTAGTTCACATAAAATTAGAATAAATTTTCATAATTAATTGCAATTTTCTACCATAAATTAAAATAAATTATCATAAACTATAATTTTTTTAACTACAAATTAGAATAAATCACTATAAAATATATTTAATATATATATAAATAAAATTTTGGTCGGTTTGGTTTTATCGATTTTTAATATTCAAAAATCGAATCGAACCGAATAAATCGAAAATCAAACAAACCGAACCGAACATACTGAATTTGATTCGGTTCGATTTTGCTCACCCCTAACCAAGGGGATACAAAGCAGTGTAAAAGATGTGAAACAATAATCAATATCAATTGACCAAATAAATTTCTACAGTTCAATTATAGACATCCAAAATCAAACAAAGTTGTGATTTGTTATAAATCTATATGCTTACATTTGATATGCTATTTTTCAACTTACAAACATTAGTAATATCACTTAATGATCTAAAGTTGTTGCATGCAATTGAAAAAAAAAACTTCACAATGGCCACCAAAACAACAATACAGCTATGAATTTATTTGATATTTATATCTAAACTATTTTGTTAAGCAAAGAAATAAGATTTATAATTCTAATATATTGAATAATTCTTTTGGGACCAAATAAAATAGCCAAATAAAACCATAAAGTCTAAAATAATTTTCCCTTATGGCACTTGCATAATTTCAAACCTTCAAAGAAAATATAAGGAAAACGTGTTTTCTTACTTACTCGAAGACTGAATAAGCTATTGTAGTAACCTAAAAAAATAATCCAAAAACAAAAACTAAAGCATATTTAAAGAATTACGTTACAGTAAGCAACCAAGTCCAACTAAAAAATATTGAATGAAACTTATGAAGAAAAAAAAAAGCCAAACAATTTCTACCTATGATGGTAGCTGATGGATAAGACGACGACTTGCAAGCAAAAGTCAGATTAGCAAAACAGGGGATCATGAACCTAAAGAAGAAATTAGATTATGAAATATTATATTCTAAACATCTAAATCAACTAGGTTTTGATAAAACTATTATTTAAACATCACATTTTCAGTCTTGCTATTGATATTATCACAAAAACATTAAGTGGAAATTAGAAAAAAAAAGTCTTTTACCCTAGTATATGACAATTGAGAGATGAAGAAATTTGAAAATGAATGAACCTTAACATTTGTATTTGCCTAAAAAGCAACAAACTCATTCCAATCTTGTAGAATGCAATCCATGGCTGCAGACCACAAAAGCTTTTGAACTTCCTCTAATTCAATAATTCAATTCTCTAACTCGATGACATTCAGTTAGCTCCAATTAAGCAATTAAGTCATGACAATGGGAAATGAGTGTAACATCCTTTACCTTCCCCACATGCATACCCACATGCATTTCATTTGAACATATGCATCTTCCATATAATCCAATTGAACATGTGCATTTCATACATATTTTCTTAGAAACAAGCTCATGGCATGTACTAGCTACGTGTCCTAGTATTTGGCAATTGTATCGAGTCACACGTGTATTCTCATAATCTAAATGATGATAACAAAGCATTAGAAATAAATTGAATAAGGTGACTAAATTAAAGTAATAAAAATGATTAGATTAAGATTAATAAACATTTACATTGTTAATTTAGTTAAATCGGGCCAAATGATTAAGTTGTATTATTGTGTGAATTAGTGGAATTATAAATATATGTAAATAATAATAATAATAATAATATAGACAAAATAAAATGAAAATGGCACAAAAGAGAAATAGAAGAGAAGAGAAAAAGAGAAATAAGAAGAGAAGAAGAGAAAAAGAGAGAGAAAATGACAAAAAAAATAAGTTGGCTTTATTTTCATCTTCATTCCCCATTTCTGCCTTCTTCTCCAGCCCGACTTCTTCTTTATTTTCCTCCATTTCAGAATTAAATTCTTCCTTGTTTCACTTAGTTTTTGAAGCTAATTGATCCCTTGCAAGGTCGTTCTTGGTAAGTAATCAATTCTTATTGCTATAGGGTTGATTTGAGTTGCTTAGGTTTATTAATAGGCACTGATTTGCAACCCGATTTTGATGCACATAGAAATTGATTCTGGAAACGTTTAAAACACAAGATTTGTTCCTTTATGTCTTATATTTATGTATATATAAAATTGTTGCATGATTTGGTGTATAGGAAGAGAAATCTTCTTTCTACTGAAACTGGTCAGAGTGTGAACCCTAACCAAGTTAACTACTGTGTTTCTTGATTTCGAATATGTTAAAGCCCTTATATGAAGTATCTCAAAATATAACAGTTGTAGATATATGTATTATGTATCTTTATACCAAATTTCAGGATCATATAACTTGTATATTTTGAGTTATGGTGAATGGAACTATGACTGTTCCATGACTTGAACTGCCAATTGAGTGCCCTAGGCTGATCCAACAACTTGTTTGGCCCATTTGAGCTCATTAGAGCTATATTCTGTACATTATCAAAACAGTAACGTTATAGGTATATGTCTTAGATAAATATGGATACTAATTTCAGCTAAATTGGTTATGTATAGACTAACTTATGTCCTTTTGAAGTCATACTGGTCTGGAAGCCAATTCTATTCTAGACCAGTAAAACATTTGTTATAATTTGAAGCCCTTAGAGACATAACTGATAAAAGTTGAAAACTTGAAATATGTTCCATATGAACCCATATAAGTGTCTGTAAAGTTTTATTAAAATAGGACTTATATATTATAAGTTATGATGAACCAAAGTGGGTACCCTGAAACTGCCTAAAGGCAGAAAATAAGGCAGAAAACAGAACACACTTAAAAATTCCACCAAATATTGTACAATGATCCGATTAGTCTGAAATTTTAATATATTATATAATTATATGTTAATTGCAATTAGGAATAAGAATCAGATTAATTGGTCAAGTATAGAAAAAGTTATAGGCTAAACAGTTCCATAAAATCACACTGCCTCATAGGAAAAATCTTAGCTATTGACATGAACAATGCATATTAATTTTTTTAAGCCACATTAAGTCTCTATAATCATGTGTTAATTGATTATATTTTTATATTAGGCTCACAACATATTGGAGACCCACAAGGAGCGGATAGACAATAAGTTAGGGGTCAGAATCAAATGAGAAAGGTGAGTCTAATTATCAATTGAATTCTTTAGTGTAAATGAATGTTCCTTGCTATATGATTCATATAATTGTCATTATTGGTCCTTGATAATGTAATGATGGATAATTTGTGACATTTTGGTACATATAAATGGTATACTTGTGGTATATTTGAGGTATATGTTTGACATATATGATATATATACATGGTATATGTATAGTATATGCAAGGTATATGCGTGACATATGAGGTATATATGGAATATATGTATGTTGCATATGAAAAAGATGCAATGGTTGATGAATGCTTAAATACAAGTGCATATGAATTTGGACTAAAAAGGCGTTGTGACTAGTTAATCGATATTGTAAAGCAAAAGAAGAGGCCTATGGCCCAACAAATGTGCAAATGAAACAAATGATCAAGCTAGCTAGCAAATGCAAATGTTCACATGGCAAATGTTCACATGGAAACCCGGGACAATGTCTGTTTAACTTGGTCACAAGAAAATAAAATAAGCAAAGCATTTGCATACATAAGGAGTAATGATTATATGTTTCAACTTTATTGATATTTATATGATACTCATGAATGGAATGGAATACATGGTATGTATTGGATTTGTGACTTATTATTATGAGTTGTTCGGTACTTTAGAGCTCATTTGATGGTTACTCTCATTGAGCCGCAACTCATCAATTTGCATCATTTTTCAGGTAAAGAAAAGTGATAGCTCACTTTGAGTAGCGTATAGAAGACATGGAGCACAGGTCACTAGCCGAGCCTCATCACTCTCTCTCCTTGCATTCCACACAAGCATGAAAATATGTTATATGTGTTTTGTATTTACGTGCTTGAATATGTATAGTCATTTTGGAATGAGTCTAAAAATGTATAAATGAAAGTAACTTGAAAATACTTATGTGTAAAGCTTATATTTTTATATATGTGATATATTATATTGTGGAGAAAACCTCAGTGTTAACTTTGTAAAGTCAGTGAATAATATTACAGGATATGAGACTTGCAAGTCATTGAATAAAATTATAGGATATGAGACTTGCAAAGTCGTTGAATTATATTACAGGATATGAAAAAAAAATTTACTACTATTGTTAATAGGGTATTTTACCTTTCCAGTATGCTATGTATGATTACTTGATACAGGGATATGTTATACTCAAATGCATAAGAAGTGGTGTTACATTTTTGGTATCAGAGCAGGGATAGGTTCCATGGGAACATGCATAAGCATAAGAGCATGATAAGATATGCATCCTATGTGTTGAACATTATGTAGTGACATAATTTCATTTATTTTAGGGACATAATAAGACATGATTCACCAAGGAGCGAGAGGCCGACCAAAATGCATTCTTATGAGGCATCACCTCATTTACATAGAAATCAACCAGCGCTAAGAGCTAGAGCTCCAGCATATGCATCACATTCATCTCATGCAGAGGCACCCTATGAACACCCAGATCAGGAAGTGCATGGTCCTGAAATGTACAAGGAAAGGCATTATGACAAGCTGAGAAAACATGGTGCAACTGATTTCAATGGCACAACAGACCCAGCAGAAGCTGAGACGTGGCTGAAAAGGACACAGAAGGTACTAAATATGATGAGATGTACCCCGGATGAGAAATTCGATTATGCAGTATCCTTGCTGCAAGAAAATGCTTATGAATGGTGGGAGACAGTTCCCGACAGTGATGCACAACCACCGGTGTCGACATGGAATGATTTCCTTTTAGAATTTTAGAACAATTACATGCCTGAAGCATATAAAGATGAGAAGAGGAAGGAATTCCTAAATTTGAAACAGGGAAACATGTCTATTGCTGAGTATGAAGTACAGTTCAACAAACTTTCCCACTATGCCACCTTCATGGTCTCTACTGAAAGAGACAAATGCATAAAGTTTGAGGAGGGCCTCAAATATGAGATCAGAAACAGAATCACAACTACTGATCTTGATAATTATGCCAGACTCAGAGCTGCTGCAATCAGAGCTGAACGGTTAATGAAAAAAGCTGGGGAGCAACAAATTAAAAGGGCAACACGTGATTTCTTTGGTGAGTCTAGCAGAAAGTTGGGAAAAAGAGGTAGATATATGCCTGCACAATCTGGTAACAGAAGTGGGTACTCCAGTTCTAAAGGTCGAGACATGATTTTCTCTTACCCAGGCAGAGGGCAGAGCCAATATGTTGAACAGAGACCCACATGTAGTCATTGTGGTAGACAACATACGAGCAAATGTAGAAGGCTCACAGGAGCATGTTATTTCTGTGGATCGATGAAGCACATGTATAGAGACTGTCCGGAAAGTGCCAAACTAGTAGAGACTAGTAGAGGTAGAGGAGTATCTGAGACTACAGTTGAGGCACCGAGGGTCTACCCTACTAGTGGGACACAGGGCAGAGGAAGAGGCAGGGGCAGGACTGGTACAATGGGCAGAGGAATAACCAGATATGAAGGTCAGAGTTCTAGACCCCCTACTCAGGCCAGGGTGTTTACTATGACAACACAGGAGGCAGTGGATGCTCCCAAAGTAGTTACCGATAATATTTACATTTATGATATGTTAGCATATGCATTGATTGACCCAGGCTGCACTCATTCATTTATATCATTGCATATGGTATCTAAACTGCATCAAACGCATGAGCCTTTGGGGATTGACATAAATGTGAGTACTCCATTGGGAACAGTGGTAGTTGTGAATAATGTCTGTTGTGATTGCCTGATATGCATTGATAGAGCTGAGTTAATATATGATTTTATTGCCAATATATGAATTTGATGTGATATTAGGAATGGACTGGTTAACTAGGCATCATGCAATAATGAATTGCTTTACTAAGGAAGTAATTTTGGAATCACCAAACCAGCCAAGGGTAGTATTTATAGGTGAAAGAAAACTTGTGCCTACATGTCTAGTCTCAGTTGTAAAGGCATTTCGAATGATCAAAGGGGGATGTGAAGCATATTTGGCATATGTGACTGATACTAGAACCATTGATAGCTTGCTTGAAAATATACCAGTGGTAAGAAAATTTGCTAATGTATTTCCAGATGATCTACCTGGTTTACCACCAGATAGAGAGATAGAATTCACTATTGAACTAGTACCAGGAACAACACCAATATCAAGGTCACCCTACAGAATGGCCCCAGTTGAGTTGAAAGAACTGAAGGCCCAATTGCAGGAGTTACTTGACAAATGGTATATTAGACCTAGTGTATCACCACGGGGAGCTCCAGTGTTATTTGTTAAAAAGAAAGATGGAACAATGAGATTGTGCACGATTATAGGCAACTGAACAAAATGACGGTGAAGAACAAATATCCATTGCCTAGAATAGATGATTTGTTTGATCAGTTGCAAGGAGCCCAAATATTCTCCAAGATTGATTTGAAATCAGGCTATTACCAGCTGAAGGTAGCAGAAGCGGATGTTCCAAAGACTGCCTTTCGAACCAGGTATGGACATTATGAATTTTTAGTAATGCCATTTGGGTTGACTAATGCTCCAGCTGCATTTATGGCATTAATGAATAAGGTGTTTCAACCATATCTGGATAGGTTTGAAATAGTATTTATTGATGACATATTGGTGTACTCAAAAAATAGGGGAGAACATGAACAACATTTAAAAGTTGTGTTGCAAACTTTGAGGGAGAAACAATTATATGCCAAATTGAGTAAATGTGAATTCTGGTTAGATCATTTGGTGTTTCTTGGACATGTGGTGTCGTGTAAGGGCATAAAGGTTGACCTAAAGAAAATTGAGACTATGGTAAATTGGGAAGCTCCTAAAAATATTTCAGAAATGCGTAGTTTTCTGGGTTTAGCCGGATACTATCACAGATTTGTTGATGGATTGTCCTTGATTGCTAGCCCTTTGACTAAATTGTTAAGAAAAATGTGTCTTTCAAGTGGACTCTAGAATGCCAAAGGAGTTTTGAGGAACTAAAACACAAGCTAACCTCAGCACCAGTGTTAACTATCCCTACGGGTACAGGTGGGTTTACAGTATATAGTGATGCTTCTCACCAAGGCTTAGGATGTGTATTAATGTAACACGGCAAGGTGATAGCTTATGTATCTAGGCAACTGAGATCACATGAGATCTCCTATCCAATGCACGGTTTAGAATTGGTTGCAGTTGTATTTGCATTGAAGATTTGGAGGCATTATCTATATGTTGAGACATTCCAGATCTTCACAGACCATAAAAGCTTGGGTTATTTGCTGACACAAAAAGAGTTAAACATGAGGCAGAGATGATGGTTAGAACTATTGAAAGATTATGACTGTACAATTGAATACCATACAGGGAAAGCCAATGTGGTAGCAGATGCGTTGAGTAGGAAGTCCAGTAGCAGCGTAGCTCACTTACATGCAACATCTTTTTCGTATTTGATTCAATTACGATCCATGAATATTGAATTAAATATGCATGATAGAGGTTCACTGATTGCTACTCTTCAAGTCAGACCTATACTAAAGGAGAGGATCAAAGAAGCACAAACCAAAGATTCTCAATTATGTGAGAAAATTGATATGATAAGGCAAGGAAAGAGTACAGAGTTTCATTTGCAGAATGATACACTGATGTTAAAATCACGCATATGTGTTCCAGACACTGAGAACTTGCATCAGGAAATAATGGAAGAGGCACACAATGCACCGTATGCAATGCACCTAGGGATGACAAAGATGTATCACAGTTTAAGGCCTCATTACTGTGGCCAAGAATGAAAAAAGACATAACAGAATATGTTTCCAAATGCTTGACATGTCAGCAGATTAAAATTGAACATCAAACACCAATTGGTAAGTTACATCCATTGCCAGTGCCAAAATGAAAATGGGAAAGAATAATTTATGGATTTTGTTTATGGATTGCCAAGAACCCCACGGAAAAATGATGCAGTATGGATAATTGTTGACAGATTAACCAAGTCAGCACACTTTTTACCTATCAGATGAGAGTGTACACTCGAGAGTTTGGCAAAATTATATGTGAATGAGATAGTCAGATTGCATGGCATTCCAATGTCCATTGTGTTTGATAGAGATCCACGGTTTACTTCACGATTTTGGGTGAGTTTACAAGATGCATTGGGAACAAAATTGAACTTCAGTACTGCATTCCACCCAAAAACTGACGGACAATCATAGAGGACTATACAGACATTAGAAGAAATGCTCATAGCATGTTTTATGGAATTCAGAGCTGCTTGGGATGAATATATAACATTGATTGAATTTGCTTACAACAACCAGTATCATAGCAGTATCCAGATGGCACCATATGAAGCATTGTATGGCAGAAAGTGTTGAAGCCCTATCATATGGGATGAAGAAGGTGCACGTATATTAGAAGGGCTAGAGATAGTACAAGATACAGTGGATAAAATAAAAGTTGTCAAGAACAAGTTAAAAGCAGCACAGGACAGACAGAAAAGTTATGCTGATCAACATAGAAAGGAAATGGAATACGACTTGGGTGAAAAGGTATTTCTTCATGTATCTCCATGGAAAGGGATAATCCGATTTGGCAAGAAAGGTAAATTGAGCCCAAGATACATAGGGCCTTACGAAATTCTTGAGAAGGTTGGTCCACTAGGATACAGATTGGTGTTACCACCAGAAATGGCTCAGATTCATAATGTGTTTCATGTGATCATTCTTAGAAGATACAGGTCAGATCCTACACATGTACTTAAAGATCAAGCCATTGAGATTGCAGAGGACATGAGTTATGTTGGAACCAGTGCAAATCATTGGATACAAGACTAAACAGCTAAAAAACCGAGAAATACCTTTAGTTAAGGTATTATGGCGTAACCATTTACTAGAAGAGGCAACATGGGAAACAGAAGAAAATATGAAAAGACAATATCCACACCTATTTCCAGGTATTAAATTTCGAGGATGAAATTTTTAAAAGGAGGGGAGAATTGTAACATCCTTGACCTTCCCCACATGCATACCCACATGCATTTCATTTGAACATATGCATCTTCCATATAATCCAATTGAACATGTGCATTTCATACATATTTTCTTAGAAACAAGTTCATGGCATGCATTAGCTACGTATCCTAGTATTTGGCAATTGTATCGAGTCACACGTGTATCCTTATAACCTAAATGATGATAACAAAGCATTAGAAATAAATTGAATAAGGTGACTAAATTAAAGTAAGAAAAATGATTAGATTAAGATTAGTAAACATTTACATTGTTAATTTAGTTAAATCGGGCCAAATGATTAAGCTATATTATTATGTGAATTAGTGGAATTATAAATATATGTAAATAATTATAATAATAATATAGAAAAAATAAAATGAAAATGACACAAAAGAGAAATAGAAGAGAAGAGAAATGAGAAATGAGAAGAGAAAAAGAGAAAAACAGAAAAGGACAAAAAAACAAGTTGGCTTTATTTTCATCTTCCTTCCCCATTTCTGCGTTCTTCTCCAGCCCGACTTCTTCTTCATTTTTCTCCATTTCAGAATTCCATTATTCCTTGTTTCACTTAGTTTTTGAAGCTAATCGATCCCTTGCAAGGTCGTTATTGGTAAGTAATCAATTCTTATTGCTATAGGGTTGATTTGAGTTTCTTAGGTTCATTAATAGACACTGAATTTCAACCCAATTTTGATGCCCATAGAAATTGATTCTGGAATAGTTTAAAACAAAAATGTTGTTCCTTTATGTCTTATAGTTATGTATATGTAAATGGTTTTTCATGATGTGGTGTATGGGAAGCGAAATCCTCTCTCTACTGAAAATGGTCAGGGTGTGAACCCTAACCAAGTTAGCTACTGTGTTATTTGATTTTGAATATGTTAAAGCTATTATTTGAAGTATCTCAAAATATAAAGGTTGTAGATATATGTGTTATTTATCTGTATGCCAAATTTTAGGATCATAGGACTTGTATATTCGGATTTATGGTGAATGGAACCATGAATGTTCCATGACTTGAACTGCCAATTGAGTGCCCTAGGCAGATCCAGCAAAGTTTTTGGCCTATTTGAGCTCGTTAGATCTATATTCTATACATTATCAAAACATGAAAGCTATAGGTATATGCCTTAGCTAAATTTGGGAACTAATTGCAGCTTAAGTTGGTATGTCTAGACTTCCTTTTGCAGTCATATTGGTTCGGAAGTCAATTCTATTCTGGACCAGTAAATTCTTTGTTATAATTTGGAGCCCTTAGAGATATAATTAATAAAAGCTTAAAACATGAAACATGTTCCATATGAACCCATATAAGTGTCTGTAAAGTTTCATTAAAATATGACTTATATAATATAATTTATGATGAATCAAAGTGGGTACCTGAAACTGCCTAAAGGCAGAAAACAAAACACACTTAGAAATTCCACCAAATATTGTACAATCATCTCATTGGTCTGAAATGTTAATATGTTATATAATTATATGTTAATTGTAATTAGGAATAAGAATCAGATTAATTGGTCAAGTATAGAAAAAGTTATAGGCTAAACAGTTCCATAAGATCACACTGCCTCATAGAAAAAATCTTAGCTATTGACATGAACAATGCATATTAATTTGTTTAATCCACATTAAGTCTCCCTAATCATGTGTTAATTGATTATATTTTTATATTAGGCTCACAACATATTGGAGACCCACAAGGAGCGGATAGATAATAAGTTAGGAGTCAGAATCAAAGGAGAAAGGTGAGTCTAATTATCAATTGAATTCTTTAGTGCAAATGAATGTTGCTTGTTATGTGATTCATATGATCATCATGATTGGTCCTTGATAATGTAATGATGGATAATTTGTAACATTTTGGTACATATAAATGGTATACTTGTGGTATATTTGAGGTATATGTTTGGCATATGTGATATATATACATGGTATATGTATAGTATATGCAAGGTATATGCGTGACATATGAGGTATATATGGAATATATGTATGTTGTATATGATAAAGATGCAATGGTTGATGAATGCTTAAATACAAGTGCATATGCATATGGACTAAAAAGATGTTGTGACTAGTTAATCGATATTGTAAAGCAAAAGAAGAGGCCTATGGCCCAACAAATGTGCAAATGAAACAAATGATCTAGCTAGCTAGCAAATGCAAATATTCACATGGAAAATATTCACATGGAAACCCGGGGCAATGTCTATTTAACTTGGTCACAAGAAAATGAAATAAGCAAAGCATTTGCATACATAAGGAGTAATGATTATATGTTTCAACTTTATTGATATTTATATGATACTCATGAATGGAATGGAATACATGGTATGTATTGGATTTGCGACTTATTATTATGAGTTGTTCGGTACTTTAGAGCTCATTTGATGGTTACTTTCACTGAACCGCAACTCATCAATTTGCATCATTTTTCAGGTAAAGAAAAGTGATAGCTCACTTTGAGTAGCGTATAGAAGACATGGAGCACAGGTCACTAGCCGAGCCTCATCACTCTCTCTCCTTGCATTCCACACAAGCATGAAAATATGTCATATGTGTTTTGTATTTACGTGCTTGAATATGTATAGTCATTTTGGAATGAGTCTAAAAATAAATAAATGAAAGCAACTCGAAAATACTTATGTGTAAAGCTTATGTTTTGATATATGTGATTTATTATATTGTGGAGAAAATCTCAGTGTTAACTTTACAAAGTCAGTGAATAATATTACAGGATATAAGACTTGCAAGTCATTGAATGAAATTATAGGATATGAGACTTGCAAAGTCATTGAATTATATTACAGGATATGAAAAAAAAAATTACTACTATTGTTAACAGGGTATTTTACCTTTCCAGTATGCTATGTATGATTACTTGATACAGGGATAGGTTATACTCAAATGCATAAGATGTGGTGTTACAATGAAAGAGAACCCATAAAAAAAATACTTACTCAATAGAATATAGGCAGAACAAAGGCTTCCTCGAGAAAGCATCGATAGGAGCCAATAGGAACTTTGAGGCCTTTCTCTCCGCTTTGGCAGAAGAAATCTACCAAAATTGGGAACTTGTAAAAACCTCAATTTTGCAAAATGTAAATTGTGCAGAAGAAGCCCAATGGAAATATCAAACCTGTGTTTACCAGGATTTGGAATGTTGGATTGGCAAAAACCACACAAAAAGATATAAAAAGATGAAGAAATTTCTTTTGATGAATATTTATGAGAAAAAGGGAGAAAATTGATACATCATAAAGCTAATATTCAGTAACAAAATTAACGGGCTAATAGAAACATCAATTTTTGTTCCTCATACAACAATCATCTGAAAAGGTTTTAGTTAAGAATTTAATTTATGCAATTACAAAGAAAAAGGGAAACCTTTAAATTCAAATTGCGACCATCGTCATCCATAGATGAATAGGCACCCTTGGAATTATGATCATGATGATTGTGATTGTGACCGTGAACATTGTCGTTGTTGTTGTAAATAAGGAGTCATAACATTTCATTGGTAGAGGTGGTAAGCATCGATGATGGTCTCATTACGACAATTCTAATTACAGTGGAGCAGGAAAGAAGATCAATAGGAGAAGGAGAAGAGGCGACAGAGGGGAGAAAAAGGTAGCTTAGTGTTACATCCTGCTCGAATTGTCCCTCAAAATAAAAAAAATAGCGCTGAAAGGTGCTAAATGGTGCTGGAAGGTGCTAGAAGGCATTAGAATATTCTAGAACATCATGGATGGTTCATGAAGGATGTAGAAGTCCCTATAAGCTTCTGGAGCATCCTAGAATTTGCATGAAGAAATTAGACAATCCTAGAAGACTCTAGAGTTGGCTAGACTTAACTAGAAGGTCCTAGAACCTTGTGACATGTTATACATATTCTTGTACATTCTAGAATTTGTAGGATCTAGAAACTTGTGGCATAACCTTAGGCTTGGTGTCACACTATAAATAGGCCTATTGGCCTTCATTTGTATCATCCTGGGGAAATCCTAGAAAATATTGGAAAGTTGTAAGATAACATCTCTAGAGCAATACAAAGCATTTTTCACAAGATTTCTTGTGTTCTTACTTTGCTCTTAAATTCTCTAAATCTCTAAGTCCCTTTCTAATCTCTTTGGAGTGTTTTGTTGGGTTGGAAGGTAGACTTAGTACAACGGACCGTGCTAAGTGCCGCATGATTGCTAGTTGAAGTCTAGGGTTGTGACAGTTGGTATCAGAGCTTTGGTTTGAAGCTTTACTACCTTGGCATAATGAAGGCTACTGCCCCAGCTACACTTAATGTAGAAGTTCCACCAATGGAGCGTGGTCGTGAGGAAGTTCAGAAACCATTATCTAAAGAGTCTCGAGCCAAGTCAAAAGACATGATTTCTAGCTTGGAAGCATGTGTTGGGAGTGCTCAGGACAGTTTGGGGGAGCTGTTCGACCGAGTGGACAATTTGGAGGAACATTACAGCGGCTTGGAGGCCGAGGATGCGAAGATCTATGCAGTGGTCAAGATGTCCCTCAATGAGCTAGATAGTGGGTTAAGGCAAGAGATTGATGGGTTGAAGGCCGAACTTGCCAAGGTATGTGATCTCTTCCAAAGAGAAATTTCCAATGTGTTATTTAGAGTTGAGGATATGGGTGGTGATCTAGCACTATGTAAGCGGGCTATGGCCTCGGGAACTAATACAACCACCATCATTAAGGCCAAAAAGGTGGAAGTTCCCAAGCCAAAGACCTTCAATGGTGCTAGGAATGCTAGAGAAGTTGAGAAGTTCCTATGAGGGATGGAACAATACTTTGAGGCTACTGGCATAACGGACCATGCCAACTGAACTGCTGCCATGTACTTGTCCGACACGGCTATGTTGTGGTGGAGACGAAGGCATGGATATGTGCAACGTGGGGTATGCACAATTGACACTTTTGAGGACTTCAAAAAGGAGTTCAAAAGACAATTCTTCCCCGTAAATGATGAAGAAGAGGCGAGGGGCCGACTTCAACGACTAAAGCAGACGGGTAGCATAAAAAAATATGTGAAGGAGTTCACAACCTTGCTGCTAGAAATCCCTAACACATCGGAAAATGATGCATTATTCTTGTTCATAGATGGTCTCCAATCATGGGCTAACCTTGAGCTCAAGCGACATGGTGTCGAAGACATGTCTTCGGTCATTGCGGTTACTAAAAGTCTTAATGATTACTCCTTAAACAAAGAAGGTTCGAGGGCAGCAGATAGAAAGTTTGGTGGAGGAAAGAGTGGGGGAGGCCATGCTAAGAGTCAGAGCCACAAAAATCACAAAGAAGGCTCCTCATTCAAGCCTCGAGACAAAGGGGAAGGAAAAGGAAGAACATGGTGCCTCAAAGCCCTGTGTGACATGCTTCATATGTGACGGACCGTATTGGGCATGAGAATGTCCCAAAAGGAAGGCATTGAATGCTTTAGTTGCCTCCACTTATGATCAAGACGAAAGTGAGGCAGATGAAGGTGCAAAGATGGGATCTTTGCGGCTGCTTAGTGCATTGCAGACTGCCCCGACGACCCACAAAGGACTCATGTTTATGGATGCAACCATCAATGGGAAAGTCACCAAAGCCCTGGTCGACACAGGTGCATCTCACAACTTTGTTTTGCTAGAGAAAGCCAAGAAACTCAGTCTCAAGATTGCCAATGGAGGTGGCTCCCTCAAAGCAATTAACTCGACGGCACAACCTCTCCAAGGAGTTGCCCATGGAGTTAAGGTTAGTCTTAGTGCATGTACTGGCCAAGTGGATTTGTCCGTGGCACCCATGGATGATTTCTCGGTGGTATTCGGCATGATGTTCTTGGACCAAGTTAGAGCTTTCCTTACCCCATGTTCAAACTCTATGTGTATTATGGATGGACCAAAGGCTTGTCTAGTACCGACGGAGCTTACTACCCAAGTTCTCTCAGCACTTCAATTCAAGAAGGGATTGAAGAGGGAGGAAGAGAGTTACTTGGTCATTCTTAAGGAGTATGATGATGAGGAAGCATCACCACAGCCAAGCTTGCCGATGGAGGTGCAAGTTGTTTTGGATAAGTTCCAAGATGTGATGCCTGAGGTGTTACCGAAATGGTTACCTCCAATGAGGGAAATGGACCATGAAATTGAGTGGGAGCCTGGCATAAGACCACTAGCGATGAGTCCTTACTGGATGGTAAACTTGGAGTTGGCATAATTGCAGAAGACTCTCGATGAGCTGTTGGATGCTGGCTTCATTATACCATCCAAAGCCCCATTTTGGTGCCCCGATACTTTTTCAGAAAAAGAAGGATGACTCACTAAGAATATGCATTGACTACCGCACTCTAAACAAGATCACGGTAAAGAACAAGTATCCTATCCCACTCATTGTTGATTTGTTTGATCAATTAGGGAACGTAAGATACTTCTCGAAGTTGGAGTTGTGGTCGGGACACTACCAAGTGCGCATAGCCAAAAGGGATGAATTGAAGACCACGTGTGTAACAAGGTACAATGCTTACGAGTTCCTTGTTATGCCCTTTGGTCTCACTAATGCACTTGCTACCTTTTACACTCTCATGAATAAGCTTTTCCATCCTTACCTCGATCAGTTTTTGTTAGTATACCTTAATGATATTGTAATATATATCCGGACTATGGAAGAACATCTTGAGCATTTGAGGAAGGTGTTCGAGGTCCTCAGGGAAAATGAGCTATATGTTAAGAAGGAGAAATGTTACATTGCCCAATATGAGGTGATGTTCTTGGGTCATAGGATAAAGGATGGGAAGCTTATGATGGATGGAGACAAGGTGAAAGCCATCTAGGAATGGGAACCTCCTACTAAGGTCCCCGAGTTAAGGTCTTTTCCTTGGACTTGTGAACTGCTACCGAAGGTTCATCAAGTCATACTCACCAAGAGCAGCCCCACTAACTGACCTACTTAAGAAGAACAAGACTTGGGAGTAGACAAGCAAGTGTCAACCCTCATTCGATGACTTGAAAAAGGTCATTAGCGAAGAACTAGTGCTTTTCCTACCAGACCCCTCCAAGATGTACAAGCTGCATACATATGCCTCAGACTTTGCCATTGGTGGAGTGTTGATGCAAGAAAAGCATCTGATAGCATATGAGAGCCGCAAGCTCAATGACATCGAATGACGCTACACGGTGCAGGAAAAGAAGATGACAGCTATCATCCATTGTCTAAGGGTGTGGCGACACTACTTGTTGGGTTCTCACTTTGTGATCATGACTAACAATATAGCAACCAGCTACTTCCAGACTCAGAAGAAGTTGAGTCCCAAACAAGCTTGGTGGCAAGACTTTTTGGCAGAGTTTGACTACAAGCTTGAATACAAGCCTAGTAAGGCCAATGTGGTGGCTGATGCACTAAGTTGAAAGGCGGAGTTAGCAGCCTTAAGTAGACCAAGTAGTCCCTTGCTTGAAAAGATCAAATAAGGGTTAAGCATAATACCCTGGCTCAAAACCTCCTTATCCTCATCAAAGAAGGAAAGACAAGGCGATTTTGGTTGAGTGACAGACTACTCTATGCCAAACAGAACTGCATCTATGTACCTAAATAGGGGAACTTGAGAAAAGAGTTGATCAATAAGTGTCATGATTCACTATGGGCTGGACACCTAGGTATGAGACGCACATTTGCCTTGATCAAGTCTATCTACTATTGGCCTCAACTGCATGATGATGTTGAAGCCTACATAAGAACTTGCCTTATTTTCCAACAAGACAAAATGGAGCAGCATTCACCCGGTGGGTTGCTAGAACCACTACCTATTCCAGAGAGACCATAGGAGAGTGTCTCAATGGACTTCATCATTTGCTTGCCAAAATCAGAAGGCTTTGGCAATATAATAGTAGTCATTTATTGCTTCAGCAAGTATGCAACCTTCATACCTGCCTCGGCGGATTGCACTGCAGACGAGACTGCACAATTGTTCCTCAAACATGTTGTGAAGCATTGGGGAATTCCATCTAACATCGTAAGTGATCGAGACCCACGATTTACTGGGAAGTTCTGGACAGAGTTGTTCAAGTTGCTGGGATCAGACTTGAACTTCTCCACAAGCTTTCATCCACAAAGGGATGGACAGACGGAATGTGCCAATGCACTACTATAGCTCTATCTTAGGCACTTTGTTAGAGCCAACCAACATGATTGGGCTAAGTTGCTGGATGTAGCCCAATTCTCTTATAACTTGCAGCAAAGCGAATCCACTGGCAAGAGTCCCTTCGAGATCATTATGGGACAACAACCCATGACCCCTCATGCTTTGGTCACAAGCTATGAAGGAAAGAGTCCCGCTGCTTTCAAATTTGTTAAGGCATGACATGAGCAAGCTGAGTTAGTCCAAACCTATTTGAACAATACGTCTAAAAAGATGAAGAAGTGGGCTGACAAGAAAAGGAGGATGGTCGAGTTTCAGGAAGGAGATTTGGTCATTGTCAAGTTATTGTCCCAACAGTTCAAGTCCTTGAGGAAGGTTCACAAGGGGTTGGTGTGAAAATACGAAGGGTCATTTCCAGTCCTCAAGCGGGTTGGTAAGGTGTCTTACAAGCTACAACTCCCTCATAAACTTAAGATCTACCCAGTCTTTCATGTAAGCATGTTGAAGCCCTATCATGGAGACGAGGAAGATGCGAGTCGAGGAGAATCGAAAAGGGCACCCACTGCAGTAGTAACCTCCTTTGATAGAGAAGTGGATTCTATTTTGGCAGAACGCCTAATTCGGCGTAGAGGTGTACCAAGTTATCAGGAATACTTGGTCAAATGGAAGAATGCCCCGGACATAGAAGCAAGCTGGGAACCTGAAGACTCTTTGTGGCAGTTCAAAGATCACATAGAAAGGTTCAAGCTTGAAGTGCGACGAGAGCGTCGCGAACTTGAGTGGGGGAGGGTGTTACGTCCCCTTCGAATTGTCCCTCAAAATCCAAAAAAATAGCTCTGGAAGGTGCTAGATGGTGCTGGAAGGTGCTAGAATATTCTAAAACGTGCTGGATAGTTCATGAAATGTAAAAGTCCCTAGAAGCTTCTAGAGCATCCTAGAATTTGTATGAAGGAACTAGACAATCCTAGAAGACTCTAAAGTTGGCTAGACTTGACTAGAAGGTCCTAGAACCTTGTGGCATGTTATAGACACTCTTGTACATTCTAGAATTTGTAGGATCTAGAAACTTGTGGCATAACCTTAGGCTTGGTTCCATACTATAAATAGGCATCTTGACCTTCATTTGTATCATTCTGGGGAAATCCTAGAAAATCTTGGAAAGTTGTAAGATAACATCTCTAGAGCAATACAAAGTATTTTTCACAAAGATCTCTTATGTTCTTGCTTTGCTCTTAAATCTTCTAAATCTCTAAATCCATTTCTAATCTCTTTGGAGTGTTTTGTTAGATTGGAAAGCAAGCTTAGTACAACGGACCGTACTAAGTGTCGCACGATTGCTAATTGAAATCTAGGGTCGTGACACGAGGATGAAGATAGAAATAGGAGATGGCAAGGAGAAAATAGTGGTGTATGGGCAATTTAAAAACGACCTCGTTTCGTCATGGGATTTTTTGGGCAAAATACTGTTATTTGAATAGGAGTGTTATGCACTTTAATGTTTTTAAATAGAAAATAGATATATGTAATAGATAGATTCCTGCAGATAGGAATAAAAAGAAATGTGCAGGTGCCAGTGGTGTACCAAAGATTGATTCTTCATCCATTTGTCCAATAATAAAAGGCCGAGAAACAGCAAAACGTTGTTTGGTTTTCATGGTTGGGTAGGACACGTGGTCCATCCTTGTACGCATGTGCGTCTGGTCATCATCCCCCAATTTCATTTTTCTTTAATTTTCCGGTTATTCGTGCAAATTTCAATGAAGTTTCCTTTCCTCCCTCTTTTTTTCCGCCTTCTCCAACTTTAAAGGGCTTCAATTTCTTTTTCATTCCTCCATTGAATTAAATTATCAGACCATAATGGACCTTCTTTTGTCTCCCACTCTCGTTCTTTAATGGGTTGCAACTGTTTTCTTTCTTTTCTCTTCTTTGATTTGGATTCAATTAGTGTTTCTTCTATACATTGGAATTCAGCCTAATTAAAGTAGGGCCGAGAGAGAGAATCTGTATTTGTTTAAGGTTTTTTCCAGTTGGATTATACATGGCTGGTATGCTGCCCGGTGTAGAATGTGCTCGTAGGAGACGGTTTCATCAAAGCAGTGATTCACCTGGCGGCGCCGCCTACGGTGGTTCTACAAGGAGGACTTCTTTTTGCTTGTATACAAGCAACCATGAAATTTCTCATAATGTTTCAATCTCTTCGGTATTTCTCCTCTTCTTTTTTTTTTCTTTACAAAAAAAAGTAAAACTTTTCATTTTTAGTTTCTTTGATTATTGGGTTTTAATTTGTTGGAAAAATAAAACAGAGAGGCATATTAAACAAGGAGTATGAGAATGAGAAGCTAGGAACAACAGCAAGACAAGCCAAGGAGAGATTAGATGAGAGGCTAAGAACACAACAAAGGAAATCAGCATCCATAAGGTAGATCCGGCGCATTTTACCATAATCCAAATGGTTTTTGCTTAAGTATACCATGTAATTTTACTTTTACATTAATTTAGGCAAAACAACACAGGGACAATAAATGTGAGGGGTAGAGATGGAAGTAGCAGGCCAATTGGAGTGGGTGGTGAATTGCAAACAGAGATATTTGGTTCGAAGAAGGCTGGGTTAAAGAAGTTCAATTGGGCAAAATTGAGCTGGAAGGCTGCTGACCAAGATGAGTGCACCATCTGCCTTGAAAGGTTCAAATCAGGTGAGATGCTGGTGCACCTACCATGTGCACATGGGTTCCATAGCAAATGCTTGGTTCCATGGCTTGAAAATAATGCCCATTGCCCTTGTTGTAGAACGGAAGTACATGTTGAATTCTCTGAATCTTTTAATAATTAATTAATCATCCTTTATATATATATATATATATATATATATATATATATATATATATATATATATATTGTACATAGTGAGGAACTGCTAGTGTGTTACTTTTCTTAGTAGAAGATTATGGATTCAATTCCTGTGATGTAATAACAACCAAAATTATGGAAATGGTATTTGCTGAGATAAGCGTTGTGTTTGTTATTTGTCATTCTTGTGATTCTAAATTAATTTAATTAGCAAGGCAGATTAATATTATATGCCAAATTATAGTTTTTCATCTGCCACAATTCATTTTGCTTTTATTTGGTTATAAGCATATGAGAGAAAAACGAGAGATAATTAATTTGATTTAGAGGTTAACCTAACAAAATGGATTTGCTGCCTTATTGATCAACTTCAAACTTGAAAATGTTTTTTATTTTTTTTATTTTTATGAATAGTCCCATAAAATTGTTTTTTTTTGTTAGTCATTGTGGATGACCATATTTGTCAGTAAGTTTCTTTAAGCCTATGTTTCATACCAACAAATTTAATTCATAGAATGGATGCAATACATTTTCAAATCTTTTTTTTTAAAAAAAAAAAATTGGGTATGAAAATTAATATATTCCTCAATTTTTTTGTTTCTCGGCCTTTTAAAAGAAGAAATAAATGTATGAATGAATGTAAGAAATATATATTAATTTTTAAACTATAAATTTTAAAGAAGAACTGCAAATATTTAACTAGTTTCATGGAATTCATTTATATCATAAATACGCTAAAGTTTATTGATGTTACTGTTTGGTCATTTTATAATTAAGGATTTTTTTTAATTCAAAATCATTTTTTTGTAATGCAATAGTTTTATTTTAAAAACTACAAACACCCATGAGTAGTTATGATCAATTCTTAAGGGATATGTAAGTTAAGTTTTTTTACTTGATTTTTGTAGAATAATTTAGTCAAGCATTCATGTTAAATTAATGGCTAAAAATTATGTTTTTCTAATAAAATGAGTCAACAGTTAACAAAATGAAAATAAAAAAAATTCAAATATCAATATTTATACTAATAATTAAGGTCAAAATGTGTGTGTATGTATATATATATGTATAATAACTTTTTTATTATTTATAATATTTTGGTTGGATTTGAACTTTTGATTGTACCTTATAATGACTTGATATCTAAATTAAAATTCATTAAGATTTGGTGCTTGTTTTATTTGACTGAATTTTGTGTTGGAATTGGTACAATAAATGAAGGGTTTATAATTATGGATATATTAACTAACCTTAAAATAGGATAGGTCTTTTCTGGAGAAATTGTGATCTGCACTATCTTGTAGTTTAGTTAGATTATGTTAGAGACCAATTTTCTTGCTCAACCGGTAAGGAGTTTAAATTGATAGCCTTAAGAAATTTTCATGCCTTTCTTCTGTTGTTGGTATATAAAGATACTTATTATCCCAAAAAAAAAAAAAAACTTGTTAGCTCATATATACCTAATTAAATGAAATTCAGTTTCAGGAAATTAACACATGAAAAATAATTGAATATGAAAAATAGTAAGAGCTTATTAATTATTTTGAAATAATAGTAAACGGGACACCAGTTATTAAGCGCAACCACTTGTCCTATTTGTGCTTCTATTTGTTAGCTGGATACATTAATGCCCAAAATGTAGCTGATAATATATTTAGGCAACTTGCTTCCATGCCATCACTTTCATTTCAGGAGAGATTAACATTTTTTTTATTTTTTTATTTATTTTGTTCAAGGAAATGAATTAATTATACAAGTTTCCCTAATAAGATTATTCATGTATTCTAAATTGTATTACATTCCATTTCAAATTAGCATCACTAATCCAAACAATTCTCTAATTCTGATTTTCTTTTCTTGTTTCTTTCTTATTTCGTAATCTTAAAAAAATAACTTAAAAAACATGAGAAATGTTAAAGATATCTTTCATAATTGGTTTAAAAATTAAAAAAAATATTTTTTAAATATTTTTCAATTCTCACTAGCTAATAAGGAGATATATATATATATATATATATATATATATATATATATATATATATATATATATATATATATATATATATATATATATATATATATATAAAAGAGAACTTCGTTATCATTATTTAAAAAAATTGCCTCCATTGATTAAACTGTTTAAGCTTAAATTTACAGGTGGGTGACAAAGACGACCGATACATCTCACATAATGGACATCCCAATGTTAGTGACTCAAATTGCCTTAAACATCTCTTTCTACCTATTCTCTTGCCCCATTTTGAAGTGGAAATTCAAAAATAATTGCATAAAGTGGGACATCAGTATTTGAATCTTTACCATACCAAATTATGAGATACTTCTGCTTAATCTTACCCCAGTCAAACACCAAATATATAAAACTAGCTGGTAATTCTGATTTTGTGTTGGGAGAAAAAAATTTATACAGTAATTAAAATAAATAATATAAAAGTGTAGCACAAATAATATATATAATTCCACTTTATAAAAAATATATTTTTTTAAATGATAGAGTCATTATTTACTTTATAAAGTAAGAGAAAAAAAATTGCCCATAGAATTTTAAGATAGTAATTCAAATAATTATTGTTTTATGATAAACGCAAAAGTCAATAGCATAAATACATACCATAGATAAGTTTTGCACAATACTAAAGAAGTTTTACATAATATATAATGAAGTTTTACATAATATATAAATATTTATTAAGTGTAGCAGTTTTCAATTATTAACAAATTTGCTATTATATAATTTATTTAAACAAAACGTGTAATTTGTATGAATGAAAATATTAATTTGTCTTAGCAAAATGGGTTTACCGAAATAGGTGTGTGTTCCAAAATCGGAATTGCTTCAGACTAAAGAAAATAAGAAATAAAAATTGAAAATTTAATTTTGTATTAATTGAGAGAAATTGAAAAATCCATACTAAATGACGAAAATTTTTAAGAACAAGAGAATTGTCGCATCTATTAGTTTATGTCACGACTAATATATGCATTTTTGCGATCGATGTGTTAGATTGATTGAAAACTGAGCTTCTTTGGAATAAAATAGTGTTGTTGCATTTAAATTCTAAATTTAGACCTAATAAATGTGAGCAATTGAAATACAAACATTTAACGCTAAGTAACCAAGCATAATTGAAAAAATGGACTAAAACATAAAAATGTCTGCTACGCTAATTGTGAAACTGATGACACCGTGATGTAAAATAAATTATAATGTGAATAATGAATTATGTAATTGTGGAAAACTCATTAGCTTGGGGCTTGAAATTTGAGAAAATAAAATTAGTGTGTAGTTTAAATTGAAAAGAGCAAAAATTTAGGGATAAATTAATGAAAATTGGAAAGATTGAAGACATAATGGGATATTTGTCAAGTTAATTAAAATAAACATCACTAATTATTATATGGACCAATAGAAAATGATATTAGAATATAATAATCAAAATAATAATGTCATATCCCAAATTTAAACCTTAAGTCGTATGTGTTATTAAAATGATGCGTTAAATCAATCAGAATCTAAATTTAGATTTTTATTGTAAACAAAATTTAAAATAATGGCAAATAACTATGGAAAATACATAATTAAGTGTTTAAAATATTTAAAAATATTAGTTTACGGTGAATGACCTAATTGCAAAATTTGAGAAGTTTTGGAATCAATTTATAATTTACTAAAAATTAGAAGATTAATTGGAATAATTAAAAATTAAATGTATGAATTGGACAATAAATGGATGAGTGGGCGAGCCACTCCAAGTGACATATATTAACAAGCTAAATAACATAAAAATCTAGATATTTAAGTTTAGGTAGACCAACATTAAATATTTTTGTCATTTTCTTTTTAATTTATCTTTCTTCCCTCCTTATCTCTTTCCATCTATGTTGCCCAGACAATAAACTAAGAAGGGGGTTGAATTGGTTAGTAACTAAAAATTGCTTAACTTGAAAGTGCGAAATAACTTTCAAGTAGAGTAAGGAATGAGAGATATCACACACAAGATTTATAGATATTTGGGTATTAACAAACCCTACCCCTTTCCCTAATCTGAATTAGGTGTTTCACTAACACTCTAAGTGTTACAATGGAATTTTTCAATGTCACTTCCAACTATGGTATTTCTCTTAATGGCTAACACCTAACCCAGAAATTCCCTTGTGTTTTTCAATTACTCACACAAAAATCAATTTCTTGTATTTTATGGCTCACATAATAAATCCTTACAAGTGTTTCACTCTTAACTCGAAATACCCAAACTCACTTTTGAGTAATTGGTTACAACAAAAATATCAACTATAATGCTCAAAAATTATGAGCAATTGAGTTTTTACAAAGAATAGAGATTTGTTGAGAAAAATAATTAATGCACGAGCCTACAATAAGATTAATTATTCAAAATAATTGTTGTTCTTCTTTTGAGATTCATAAATGGCTTGCATTTATACTCCCTCTATGAATTATAGTTGTTTATGTGCATTTAATGTGAAAATAGCCATTAAACCAACTCTTAACTTTGCGTCTGACATGTTTCACTGTCCTTACTAACGGGCGTGAATATATGTGTCACGGTCGTGAATGTTCTTCCAAGCCGTGGTCCAAGTGGTGACTCTGGTCGTAAAGTTCTCTGGAAGAATTGGAAGTGTTTGATCACGAGCGTGACAGATACTTATACGGGCGTGAATATTCTTCCAAGTCATAGTCTAAGTGGTGACTCTGGCCGTGAAGTTCTCTAGAAGAATTGGAAGTGTTTGATCACGAGCGTGACAGATATTTTCACAGGCGTGAATATTCTTCCAAGTCATAGTCTAAGTGCTGACTCTAGCCGTGAAGTTCTTTGGAAAAATTGGAAGTGTTTGATCACGGGCATGAATACTATTTCACGAGCGTGACTGTATGATCATTCACGGTTAGTATGATCATTCATGGCGGTGAACTTTGAATGGTGGAAAATTGACGCTCAGCTATATTCACGAGCGTGACTTTGCTATTTCTTTGATTTTAATTTTCAAAAGTTCTCTTTCAATCTTGCTTCATGTTCTAATCAAGATATATCCTGTTAACACACTTAAAACAAACATTGTTAAATTTATTATTGTTATTTTATTTGTTATTATCAAAATGACGAAAATACCCTTCAAGATTTAACAATCTCCCTTTTTTTGATGGTGACAAATAATCTAGCAATATTTGCTTTTGATAGGTCTCCCCCTGAAAAGGTGTTCTAGATAAAACAATAGAGTGCAAGATTTGAAAGAGATATAGAGAAAATATTTACAAACTAATAAGGTATATGCAAGGTATATCTTGAGTATATCTAATTAATTAACATATATATTACCAAGTGTATTCAAAGTATATGTGAGATATATGTTAAGTATATCAAATAAAATAAGTTAACCTTGCAAAGTATATGTGAGGTATATCTTATGCAATTTATCCACTAAGGAAAAGTTTACATGTTTCATACCACACATTAATATTGCATAATAATGTATAGATCACATATATTGCTAACCACACATTGCATATATTGCTAGGTTCTCCCTTTTTTGTCATCAACAAAAAGAATTGAAATGTTAATAAGATGATTGCATTTAAAATTAGAGGAGAAAGATTACATTAAAAAAAACATAAAATAAAGTCCTATAACAGCAAAAATAAAGCTATGACATGAAAACTAGGACTCTAGTTAAGCTTCAAGCTTGACAGACCATCCCTAAGGCGTGCAACTCCGCCTTGAGGCTATCCATATGAGACTCCATGAAGTCTTTGAGGTTTTCCAACCTCTCATCTATGGAAGCCTGCATCATGTCAAGGCAAGGTGATATAAGATCAACAACCTACTACGCCAAGCTGGATATGGTAGATGTCGATGATTGACCAACATTCTCAGCTACTACCGGTGTCGATGTCTCGTCACGGGCTCACTTCCTTTACTGGATAGACTGAAGACCAGCTTTGAAGGCATCAGAATCATGATCTTCACAATCTATTTCACTAGCTGGAGTGGTGAAATGGTAGTAGACATTATCTTCATAAATAATACGGACAACTGCTCCTATTTTGATAAAGGACTTGACTTCGAGTCGATCTCGTGGATGAGCTGGAATAAGAGTGTAAATGTGCTCATCGAGATTCAGATACCCTAGCTCAATGGCATGGTGAGTTATATACTCGCGAATCAAAATATCTCCCGATAGCTTCGTTGCAATGGAAAGGAGATGATTTGCAAACCATCGAGACAAAACTATGGATAATCCTCTTTATGCCATTTCCAATAAAAAGAGCTCCAATTTTCTGATTGCCCCATTGCTATCTCCTCTAGCAAATATACTATAGGTTAGAAACCTATATAAATACTTATGCACAGGAGACCGGAAGTGGGTGCTCTTTGTCTTCTTCACATCCTAGCTACATTCAGCACCGAAATATGTCCTAGCTGGAGGAGCATAAAATTTGACTTCACTATCATTGAGAATGCCATCGAAGGGAAGCTTGAAAATAGTGCCAAACTCTGCTGTTGTGAGAGTATTCAGATGCTTACAAAGTTGGAATTTAACAGTGTCGATGGGAGAGACTTGCAATGTGCTAAGGAACTCAAGAGTTGGTTCCCTTTGCGTTGGTTGATAAATATCCATGAATTCTTTAAAATGACAAGCCTATAACTGTTCAGTCATGCTTGTTTCAAGACCAAGAGTCTTGATAGAATTCCATTCGAATGATCTAGACG
Source organism: Triadica sebifera (assembly GCA_023653625.1). Lineage (NCBI taxonomy): Eukaryota > Viridiplantae > Streptophyta > Magnoliopsida > Malpighiales > Euphorbiaceae > Triadica > Triadica sebifera. Next base: position 16,939,456 of record CM042910.1, on the reverse strand, counting down.
AGAGTAAGGGTCTTTTCTTGAGAATGACATATTGCAGATGGAAATTTTCCGGAATGACATTAAGAAGATAATCGGTGTGACGTCTTGGAGCATGTGATTTCTTCCTTGTGCCTTTGGAAGAACCAGGTTCCATTTTGATAAAGGATTGGAGAAGAAAAAATTTTTGGAACAAAAGATTGAATAACCCTTAAAAGAAGTTGTGATTCTTCAAAGAGAGAGATATTTGAAAGGGTTTTATAGATGGAAATGAATGTTAGGAGGCCATAATTTGTGAGAAATATTGAATGAGGGTGATAAAATGAGAGAATTTGTAGAGTTGCAAATGAGAAAAAATGACATAAATTTTGTTTTATAGTCGATAGATTCACAGCCGTGAATACTCAATCACGGGTGTGAATAATCGTAGTCATGGTTTATTGAAGAGATGCTCTAGCCGTGAAAAAGGAGATGAATTGAGTCACATTCGTGATATTTAATAGTCACAAGCGTGACTCAGGACTTACACTGGAGTGACAGAAATAGTCTCGGTCGTGAAGAATTAGGCTTTACTATTTCTAACCGTGAGGCAAGGCGTGAAAGAAAGCATGAACGGTTCTGGAGTTATTTGCTGTCAATATTGACAGTCATGATGAGATGTCACGAGCGTGAATCAGGCTTTTCACGGGAGTGACAGATATTGTCACGGGTGTAAAACTTATTTTTCACTACTTCTGCCTGTGAATCATATCGTGAATCAAAGCGTGAAAGCTATTGGAACTATTTGTTATTTACTTCACATCCGTGAGTATATGTCACGAGCGTGAATCACCTCAAATCTTCAAAAAATAAAAAAAATAAAAAATAAAATTAAGTTTAAAACAAGACTAGAATATTTCTAAAGAAGTTTCTAAAGAAGTTTCTATGATCTTAAACAAATATTTTCATCATGTCAACGACTTCATATTATAAAATTAGTTAAGTAAAGAGTATCATATAAAGGAAATAACATTCAAGATTAATGATTCATCATACAATTGGCAAGAAAATAATTAAGACAAAGTTGATCTATCAAGCATACCAATTTCTCTTCTTATGAAATAAAAACTTTCTTCATTAAGAGGTTTGGTAAGAATGTCTACCGATTGATTGTTTGTATCAATGAATTCTAACACAACATCTCCATATTGAACATGATCCCTAAGAAAGTGATGTCTAATGTCAATATGTTTACTTCTAGAGTGTTGAATGAGATTCTTAAATAGGTTGATGACACTTTTGTTGTCACATTTGATGGGTATATGGTCCAAACTATGACCATAATCCTTTAATTGTTGTCTTATCCATAGGATTTGAGTGCAACAACATCCTACTGCCACATATTCCACTTCAGCAGTAGATAAGGTAACTGAAACTTATTTTTTGCTAAACCAAGAAACTAGACATTCACCAATAAAGTGACAAGTGTCTAAAGTACTCTTTCTATCCAAAAGACTACCGGCATAATCAGCATCCAAATATCCTATGATATTGAAAGATAAATTTATAGGATACCATAAGCCTAGATGCAGTGTGCCATGTAAATATTTTAAAATTCTTTTTATAGCATTCAAATGTGATTCCTTAGGACAAGATTGAAATCTAGCATATAAGCATACATTATACATTATATAGGGCCTAGAGGCAGTAAGATATAAAAATGATCCGATCATACCTCTATAGAGCTTTTCATTTATGCTCTTACCCTTCTCATCTTTGTCCAATTTTGTTGATGAGTTCATTGGAATCTTAGCATTTTTGTATCCTTCCATTTCAAATTTCTTCATTAACTCTTTGGAGTACTTGGATTAGTTGATAAATATGCCTTCATTGCTTTGCTTGATTTGTAGACTAAGGAAGAACTTAAGTTTGCACATCATGCTCATTTCAAATTTCCTAGTCATACACTTAGCAAATTCTTGACAAATTAATTCATTAGTAGACCCAAATATGATATCATCAATATAAATTTGAACAATCAAAATGTCATGCTTATGCTTTTTAATAAATAAGGTTGTATTAACATGTCCTTTTGAAAAATTATTTTCTAAAAGAAACGAACTTAGTCTTTCATACCAATCTCTTAGAGCTTGTTTTAACCTATACAAGGCTTTAGAAAGTTTAAAAACATGATTAGGCAGATTATGGCTTTCAAAATCCGGAGGTTATTCAACATAAGCTTTCTCTTCTATAAGCTATTGAAGAAGGCACTTTTGACATCCATTTGAAAGAGTTTAAAATTCATATGGCATGCAAATGCTAAAAGTATTCTTATGGCTTCTAATCTAGCTACCAAAGCATAAGTTTCATCATAATCTATACCATCTTCTTGATTATAACCTTTTGCAACCAACCTAGCTTTATTCCTAGTTATTGAACCTTGTTCATCTAACTTATTTCTAAACACTCATTTACTACCAATGATTTGATGGTCTTTGGGTCTAAGAACCAAGGTTCATACTTTGCTTCTCTCAAATTGGTTGAGTTTCTCTTGTATAGTAATCACCCAACTTTCATCATTAAGAGCCTCATCAATATTTTTAGGCTCAATTTGAGAGACAAAAGCAAGATTAAAATCTAAAAGTTTGAGATGAGATATAGTTCTTACACCTTTAGTAGGATCACCAATGATTTGTTCATTGGAGTGATTCTTTGTCATTTTTCATTCCTTTGGAAGCTTTTGGTTGTCCTATTATTGAGCTTGAGGTAGAGATACATCTTATTGTTTCTCTTGATCATCATCATCTTTCTCATGATCAAGATCAAGTTTCTCCATTGTACCTACAATGTCATCAAGAATACTAACTTTCATAAGATCAAGCTTACTATATTCATCAAAAACAACATGCATAGATTCTTTAACAAAGATCTTTTATTAAAGACTCTATAGGTTTTGCTAGTTGTAGAGTATCCCAAGAACGTACCTTCATCAGATTTAGAGGAAAATTTTCCAAGGTTTTCCTTGGTGTTTAATATAAAACACTTGCATCCAAATACTCTAAAGTATGATATCATGGGTTTTCTTCTATTCCATAGCTCAAAAGAAGTTTTGTTTAAAACTGGTCTCTTGAAAATTTGATTTGAAATATAACATACAGTATTTGTGGCTTCGGCCCAAAAGTAGGTTAGTAAACCATACTCATTGAGCATAGTTCGAGCCATTTCAATTAAGGTTTGATTTTTTCTTTCTATTACTCCATTTTGTTGAGGTGTTCTAGGAGTTGAAAAATTGTGTGAAATACCATATTCTAGACAAAAGTTATCAAAATTTTCATTTTAAATTCTTTGCCATGATCGCTTCTTATTTTAGAAATAACGTTGCCTTTTTCATTTTGAACCCTTTTAGCAAAATTTTTGAAAAATGTGAAAGTATCACTCTTTTGAGCTAAGAAAATTACCCAAGTGAATCTAGAGTAATCATCAACAATGACAAAAGTATAGTGTTTACCTCATAAACTAGCAACTCTAGTAGGTTCAAAGAGATCTAAATGCAAAAGTTGTAGAGGCTTAAAGGTATTTACTACATTTTTGGATTTGAAGGATGACTTGTGTTGTTTTCCTTTTTGACAAGGTTCACATGTCTTATCCTTTTCAAATTTGACTTTTGGAAGTCCATTTACTAGCTCTTCTTTGCTAAGGCTTTAAATTAATTTCATGCTTGCATGACCAAACCTTCTATGCCATAGAAAAAATTCATCACTGATGGTCATAAGACACTTAGAGAAAATGTTAGAAATTTTGTGTAAGTCTATTATATAAGTGTTGACATCTCTATCTCCCCTGAATATCTCTTGGCCACTTAAAGAGGTTACAAAACATTCATTTGAGGTAAAGATAACTTGGTTCCATTTATCACATAATTGATTTACACTCAACAAATTATGTTTCAAACCATCAACAAGCAAAACATCTTCAATAAAATTAGTATTATTAATACTAATAGAGCCAATGTCAATTACCTTTCCTTTAGTATTGTTCCAAAGGTTACCTTACCACCATCAATTTTTTTGATGTGATTAAAGAGTTTTTTGTTCCCGATCATATGCCTTGAGCATCCACTATCCATAAGCCAAGCATTTTCCTTTATAGTGGATTTGAGGCATACCTATAAAATCATAATTTAAGTTTGGTTTTTAGGTACCCAAACGAACTTGGGTCCTTGGGGGTTAGCACTTGAAGGTTTTCAATGAGCCTTTCTTATTGAACAATATTTGTTCATATGAACGAATCTCATACAATAATTACATTGCTTAGCTCTAAACATATTTTTCGGTTTTGACATGTTTTTTTTTTGTATCAACATCCTTTTAGAAGGTGTTTGTGTGCAGTGACATATACATGCATGATAAGTAGGTGTTTTCCTAGGTGCATGCCTCTTATACATGAAGACATGATTTGCTTTTTGAGGTTTTCCTTTTAAGTTATGTGACCCTTAACCATTCTTCTCATGAATATGGGGTTTTGTGTGTGTTATGCTATTAGCCCTTATGGCTATTACCTCAATTGTAGAGGTTTGTGGTACACTAGACTTAACAAATGTAGTCTTGTGATATGAAGAAGATGTTCCATTAAATCCTAAACCATGTCTTACTAAATGTGGTCTTGGGAAACTATTAGAGTATCTAAATTTTCTTTGCCTTTATGAAACCTTGAAATAGAGTTTCTAAGTTTCTCAACTTTATATTTCAAAATATTATTTTCTTTAAGCAAAGATTTAGTTGAGTATCTAATAAAATACTCATCTAATGATATTTGAAGAGTTTCATTAGAAGTTCTAAAATCCAAATTCTCTTTTTGTAAAAGTTCCATTTTGTTTTTCAAATATAAAATGTTATTTTTATAAATGCTAAATTTACTTATATATTTTTCTAACTCTATGTTCAATATTTCTATTAAATGTTGCTCATCATCATCTTCACTATCACTATTATTATCACTACTAAAAGAGTATGAGTAAGAAGGACTTACCTCATCCGTGGAGTGATCCTCTAAAGCCATGAAGCATAGGTTGACCTCTTCTCCTTCATTATCGTCTTTTTCGCTTGAAGAGATTTCGTCATCTCATATGGCTTTGTAACCTTTCTCCCCATCATCTTTTTGAATTCTTCTATTGTGTTTCTTGTGCTTTGGACATTCTGGTTTGATATGTTCTTTCTTCCCACATTCATAACCCTTGACCATTCTTTTTATGAATAGGGGGTTTTGTGTGTTATGCTCTTAGCCCTTATGGCTATTACCTCAATTGTAGAGGTTTGTGGTACACTAGACTTAACAAATATAGTCTTGTGATATGAAGAGGATGACGAAAGCTCTTCAAGTGTTTGAGGGTTCTTTGTTTGAAGTTTCGAGAATTACCAAGTCTATTCTCAATTATTCTTTTTAATCTTCTTAAGAGCATGTCAATATCCTCATTTGCATCATCACTCTTTTATTCATCATCATCAATTACCTCTTAAGATTTTGAAGTAGAGGCTTTGAGTGCTAAAGACTTTCTCTTTTCTGGTTCAGCTTCAAGTTCTCTATCTCTTTTTACCGCCATTTTGTGCGTTAGAAGTTTGCCAATAAGCACATCAGTAGGCATGACGCTCATGTCTTCATTGGCCTCTTCTATACTCACAACTCTTGAATCATAGTCTTTGATAGAAAGGCTTCTCAGAATCTTGTTGGTCACATCTTCCAAGCTCAAATGCTTTCCGAGCTTTCTCATGTCATTGATGATGGCTAGAAGACGGTTCGTCATATCGGTAATAGATTCATTGGATTTCATTTTGAAGAGTTCATATTCCGAAGTGAGAAGTTGAATCTTTTTGGATTTGACTTGTTTGGTTCCTTCATGATAATTCTCCAATGTTTTCCATATGCTATATGCAGTAGGACAATGTTGGATTCTGCCACATTCTTCAATAGATAGAGAGCTTGCAAGGATTGTCATTGCCTTTTTATTTTTGAAATTAGCTCTTCGTTGAGGCTCTGTCCAATCATCTCTTGAAAGAACTTATTCTTCACCATCAATTCCTCTATTGGTTGGTGGTGTCTATTTTTTCCGAACACTATCCCAAACTTCAATTCTCTCATTATTGTAATATGTCTCCATTCGAAATTTTCAATGAGCGTAGTTTGCTCCATCAAAGTAAGGATTGAGACTTTAAAATCATTCACTGGCCATTTTTTGATTTTTGCTAGCACTTTTTAGGCTTTGTTACTAGACAAGCTCTGATACCAAATGTTGCCCAGACAATGAACTAAGAAGGGGGTTGAATTGGTTAGTAACTAAAAATTGATTAACTTGAAAATGCGGAATAACTTTCAAGTAGAGTAAGGAAGGAGAGATATCACACAATATTTATAGAGGTTTGAGTATTAACAAACCCTACTCATTTCCTCAATCTCAATTGGGTGTTTCACTAACACTCTAAGTGTTACAATAGAGTTTTTCAAGCTCACTCCTAACTATAGTGTTTCTCTTAATGGCTAACACCTAACCCAGAAATTCCTTTGTGTTTTTCAATGGCTCACACAAAAAAACCCATACAAGTGTTTCACTCTTAACACGAAATACCCAAAATCATTTTTAAGTAATTGGTTACAACGAAAACACTCACTAACCTACAATACTCAGAAATTATGAGCAATTAGATTTTTACAAAGAATAGAGGTTTATTGAAAATAATAATTAATGCACAAGGCTACAATAAGATTAATGATTCAAAGTAATTATTGTTCTTCTTTTAAGATTCATAAATGGCTTGCATTTATACTCCCTCTATGAATTATAGTCGTTTAGGTGCATTTAATGCAAAAATAGTCGTTGAACCAATTCTTAACTTCATGCCTGACATGTTTCTCTGTCCTCATTCATGGGCGTGAATATATGTGTCACGGTCGTGAATGTTCTTCCAAGCCGTGGTTCAAGTGGTGACTCTGACTATAAAGTTCTCTGGAAGAATTGGAAGTGTTTGATCACAGGTGTGAATATTCTTTCAAACTGTGGTCTAAGTGGTGACTCTGGCTGTGAAGTTCTTTAGATGAATTGGAAGTATTTAATCACGGGCGTGACTGTATAATCATTCATGGTTAGTATGATTCTTCATGGCCGTGAACTTTAAATGATGAAAAGTTGATGCTCACCTATATTCACGGGCGTGACATAATTAGTTACGGGCATGACTTTACTATTTCTTTGATTTTAATTTTCAAAAGTTTTCTTTCAATCTTGCTTCATGTTCTAATCAAGATATATCATGTTTAACACACTTAGAACAAATATTGTTAAATATATTATTGCTATTTTATTTGTTATCATCAAAATGACAAAAATACCCTTTAAGGTTTAACAATCTATAATTTTCTATGCTCTTAAACCAATCCATGTTTTCCCCAATCCTCTATAGTCAAAACCTAATTTTAGGAAGATAAAGTGAGAAAGAGAAGTGAAGAGAAAAAAAAAGTAAAATAAGAAGTAAGTGCATAACTTAAAGCAATAGCTTATACTTTATCATATAGTTGCATGATTTGAATATTTGGTATGTAAATGATTGTTAAGTAGTAGTATTTTGTGATAAAAATTTTGGGAGGCATGTTTGCTAGACTTAAAATTATATTTGATAAAAATTGAACTAGTTGATTGTCTATTTTTTACTGGATTCTATGATGCAATATGTACATATTTTATTATGACTTAAGTTCTGGGATTCTGATTAATATTTTTTTGTTGGGTTTGAAATTTGAGACATAGGACTAAAACTTTGATATAGAACACAAAATATTATTTTGAACGTAACTATGCTTAATTTTGGCACAAAAGTAGGACTATAAAACTGTTCAAGAAATTATGGGTAACGATTTTAATGACCATTCAGTGTTCATTTGATCATATCTTTTGATAAAAAACTCTAAATTTAGCGATCCAAGTTGCATAGTAAATCTAAGATTCAGGGCTAAAATTCATAAGAAGATCTTTTTAATTTAATTCTGCTATTAACATATCCAAAATTAACTTCTAAAATAGAGCATGAAATCGCCAGTAACAAGGCAAAATATAAATTGAGGAATTTGAAGTGAAAAATAATATGAACATTGTTATATTATACAAATGATATTTTTATTGAGTAAAGATATGATTAACTGAGCTTTTAAATGAATAAAATGTGCGAATTCAAGAATTATGAATTTTAATGACAATAATTGAACTCTTGAACATTTAGTCTACAACTAGAGTCTTGGATAGTTTGATATTCCAATCAGAGGTTTTTTAATGCCAATAATGACACTCATATTAATATTGGTGATGACACATATATTAATATCGGTGATGTCACTCATATTAATGCCGGTGATGTCACTCATATTAATGCCGATAATGACACTCATATTAATGTTGATGATGACATTTGATGGACATATTATTATGTCCGGGTGACAAATTTATTATGTCGAGATGCCCAACCCGTTATCCTAATTATTGGTTCTTAGGTGTTATAAGCACAAATATGTTGAAATGGTATGAGAATTTAATATAGGATAACTTGTTATAATTAATTTGGTATGTTAGCTAAATTAGTGTAATCAAAATACAAGTGATGATATGAGATGAAAAATTATATATATGAAATGTTCGTTTATATATGTATGAATATAAAATAAGAATATATTAGCAAAATTGAGTTTATGACTTATATATATGAAATGTTCGTTTATATAAATATGAATATGAAATAAAAATGTATTAGTAAAATTATATATATATATAATTGGCTTGCAAATAATTGCACTTTTAATGATATAATATATTGTCTTATTTATATGTATTACTAAGTCTAAAGTGATAGTTTCTCTTATGTAAATATAGAAAAAATAATCCGAAAATAGTAGATAAATTTAACAGTGATCCAACCCAATAAAATAATTTACTTTTGACACTGTAGACTACACAACTTTTTATACTTTTGTTTATTGTAAATAATATTTTATTATATAAAATGTATTTTATTTCCTTATTATAATTTCTTTAATACTATAAAAAAATAATAGTAATAACTAATAACCAATAAAGGAAAAAAAATATAAACTACTATTCCTTATATATATATATATAAAATAATATTTTAATCGATAAAGTTAGTATAACACTCACTTATCTGAATATATGTTACTAATACGAGAATTATTAAAGATAATAATAAAATAAATAAATAATAAATAAAATATAAAAATCACAATAATAAAATGAAATAAATTAAAATTAATTAATTAAATAAATCATCACTGCCGCATAAAATGACTGTACCTCTAATTACGCTTTTAATTATAATATAAATGATGGAAGGTTATAATTTGAAGAAACTTATACACAGTACCCGCTATCCTCAGTCCTCACTCACCCGAAGCTTTTGTTCTTCTCTCATACCCCTTCCCATTTGTTTTGGCTCCACCTCCGCTCGATCTTTGCACAGTCTTAACTATATCAAAACGTATCATCAACGCACACTCCCGCATTTCCTCGCTCTCTCTGTCCTCTTTCTCCTTCCTCCCACTTTCTCTTCTACCCTCTACACCACCCTCCATAGCCTTCTCACCCAATCACTCAATTATTGTGTTCCCGTTGCTGGGTTTTCGTTTCTTTTAGTGATCAAGGGGATTGAGCTCGTGGGATTTCAATTTGACTTATCTTCTCCTTATTTTATTAGTTTATCTGTGGTTGTTTCGATTATTTCGCTTTTAGTTTTAGGGTATGTTTGACATTCCTTAAAATTTTTTAATTTAATTTTTTATAAATTAGTTTTTTAAAATAGAAAAAATATCTATTTATATATTTTTTAAAATAAATTTTAAAATCTAAAAAATTTAAAAATATTTTTTTTTTTCAAAAACGATTTTACCGAATAAAATACTAAGCGGATTTGTGAGTTAACTGGGGCTTTAGTAGATATTGTTGCTGTTGTGGTGGTAGAGTCGCGTTGGGGGCTTGAGCCATTGAAAAGGCATAGTTTTCTGATAAAGGGAATGAGAACAGTAGCCTTGGCTTTACTATATTGTTTTTTTGGGGTTTTGGCCGGTGTTTTGCTATACGGCGAAAGAAGTGAAACAGCATTGTTTTTCTTTAGGAGGTATTTTTGTGAGTACAACGTAGAAACTACAGTGTTTTTAGTTCCCAATTTTAATGTTATTAATAGATTAACTTTATTATAATTTACTATATTTGTTTTAAAAATTTTGGCTACTTCACTTATTTGATAATTGCCTAAGAGTTAGAATATCAATTTATATAATACAATTCATATCTCTAAAAATCCCAATTAAATGTCTTGAAATATTAGATTTAGACAAAAAAAAAATTCCTTATATTAAGTAACACCTTATATTAAGGAACATGTTCATGTGTTTTCACGTTATTTGCTTTATATAATAAGGATTATTGCCTTCATTAATTAGTTAAACTGTGATTGGATATGTTTAGCCCATTTAGACTGGCTTTCATTTTCTTCTTTTACTTCCTAACTTAGCAGAGTGAGTCACCATAATTAATTAGTTGATATATTTACAAAATATACTTACAAGTTTTGAATTTAACAATTTTTTTTTCACTTTGCTTTGTTTGAAAATATTAAATTGATTCAACAAAGCATATAGTATTATCCCCAATAACAAGATGCAAAGAAAAAATAATAATTTCTTTTACCTTTTTTTAGACATAATTTAATTAATTGACATTAGGAAATATTAATTAAATAAAATTATATACAACATAGAATTGAAAATTGATACTTCATTGTACTCCATACTATATTATGCAAAATTTAAAACCTACAGAAAAGAAAGAGGGATGAGAAAAAATTAGAAAATTTCATATGAAAATAGCCTTCAGATAATATCTTGATGGGCATTCTACAGATATATAGCCAATAAGAGAAAATGATAACAAATAATTTATAATATTATTAGTTAATTGAAATAGCAGAGTCAAAATTCTCATATATTATTATTAATAGAACCAAAGAAAAATCTTAGAGATTTCTTTCCCCAATCAACAAAGGAACTATAGGAAGATATATCTGAGACCCACCTTTAATTCATCTTGAATATTTCAATTTCTACATATTTTATTGAGACGTGAAATTATGGTTTTGTAATCAATATCATATCTGCATGCTCCAATATATCCAAGGAGATTCTTTTTTATTCTTAATCACAATTTTTGAATACTAAAACTTTAATTAAAATTCCTTTCAGAATACTAAAAACTTTAATTAAAATCCTAATATTTCAACACTATTGTAGAGACAAGAAGGTTCGGATGGAGTCACAACCCGGTTGAATCAGAAAACTAATCTAACTAATTTGAAATCCATAAAGGGTCGGAACCCTTTTCTTATTAATGCATAGTTTGCACACCTTTTTTTTTTTTTATTTGCATATCATGAATCTACCACATAATTTTATTTAAATTATTCACAACAATCATATATTTACTTTTATTTATTCATTCATTTATCTATATAGGGTTCGTTTGACATTGAGTTTGCCAAAAGCGTTTTTTGAGAAAAAATTTTTATTTTTAAGTTTTTTGAGTTTTGAAAACTGCTTTTGGGGAGAATGAGGTAAATATATATTTTTCCTAAAAGCAGATTTGGAAAAAACAGTTTATAAAAAATTAAAAAAATCAGTCAATTAAATCAAAAAAATTCTAAATCTGCTTTTTGGATTACTAATAGCAATTCCAAATACCTCCATAATATAAGATAAAACAATAAAAGACATAAAATTAAAAAGAAGAAAGGAGGAGTAAATTAAATTACACGTCTAAAAAAGTGGGAAATTACAAAATATTAAATAAGACATAATTAAAATAAAAAAAATAGTGGCAGAGGCATAAAAAAAAAAAGAGAAATAAGCTTACTTTCCATAAATACATGTCTGCACAGACGTCCATTCATCCACATGAATTCCCTTCACAACAAAAAACAGATAAAATAAAAACAGAATAGGAACAACAGAGAAAATAAATAAAATATTAGAAAATAAAGAAATGGGTAGAATAAAAAATTTTCAGAAAACAAGAAATGAGTATATTTTTCCACTGCCTTGTAAATCATGCCCACGCGGATGTGACTTATATTAGTGGTGATATAGCTATAACATGGTAGATCACAAAAATGGGTTGAAAAGCCATAAAAATCCAATCACAAATAGTTTATGATACGAACAAATACAATATTTTAGATTAATATAAATATGAATAATAGTAGAAATAAAAGAAGTATAAAAGATAAGAAATCTCACTGCCTTTAGACTTATGTCCATGTAGATGTAGGTATATCAGTCCGGATATGCCTTATGGGAGGTAAATTGCTTGATTGTTTGTCTTGATTTACCTTATTCAAATATTAAATGATAAAAATGATATTGTATTCCAAGTTAGGGTGAATTGCAATATCTATTTTCACTTTTTTCTTAGGATATGGATCCTTGTACTAAGGAAAGATAAATCTAATAGTGGTTTCAGGTGAGTATTTGATCCGATGGAGTTTTGATAATATTGAAAATTATTAACTCTTTTCTTATGGAAGAAAAGAGGTATTTAAAGGGGATTTAGGTAGATAGAAAATGGTAAGTCCAAATTTTAGGTCTACCAACATAGAAAATTAACATTTAGACAACTACTGTAGTAGGTGAGACATCCATATAAATATGGATGATAGGTAGGACATTTGTATAGATATAAGCTATATTCATGCAAATATTTATGATTTTGGAAAGAGAATCAAATTTGGTAAGCAGAAAATAGCTATTTGGGGGTTGATGGTGACATTTGTTCAGATGTAGATTTGAAATCAGAAAGTAAAAAAGAGAGCTAAAAGGTCAAATTTTAAAATTTTAAGACATCCATGCGGATGTATGGGATATCCACACAGACATCAAGAATATTTAATTGGACATTAAAGATGTCCAAACAGACATGGATTAATTTTTAGTATATTTGGGCCTTTTTGATCTATTTTTAAAATTTTTAGGTTTTTGGGTTGGTTTGGTTGATTACTTGATCATTTTTTTAAATCATTTTTGCCTCGAAGAATGGTTTGTCTTTGGCTATCATTGATATGAATCCTTGGACCAAGGGAAGAGAAGTCCAATTGTGGTTTTAGTTGAGTCTTTGATTCGACAGAGTTTTGGTAATATTAAAAATTATTGGCCCATTTCTTATAGAGGAAAGGGGTATTTATAGGAGATTTTGGCAAACAAAAAGTGGTAAGTCCGAATTTTATATTTAGATAACTGCTGTGATAGATGGAACATCCATGAGGATATGGATGGTAGGTAGGACATTCGCGCGGAAATAGGCTACACTCATGCCAATATTTATAATTTTGGGAATAGAATCAAATTTGGTGAGCGAAATACAACTGTTTGGAGGGATTTGTAGAGATGTTCAATCAGTTGTATATTTGAAAATGAATAATAGAAAAGAGTGCCAAAATGTCCAATTTTGGGTTTTTAGAAGGATATCCATGCGGATGTAACATACAAACATTGGGAATATCCGATTGGATAACAAAGATGTCCAAATGAACATAGATCAATTTTTAGTCTATTTTCAGATTTTTTAGATTTTTGGTTTGGTTTGGTTGATTACTTAGACCATTTTTTATATCATTTTGCCTCAAAAAAGGGTCTGACTTTAGCTATCATCATCAGACCCATTTCTATGTGTAAAAATCCAATATCTACAGCTTGACCCTTGCTTTTGACAAGGTTTGTATTTACTTCTAAGAAGGATTGTCAAAGCAATTTGATCATTGACTCTTTCATTTCATCGATCACGAACACACACAGATGCACAAATATACTTTCAATTTTGGGATTAATTGATAAACCGAGATAATGGTTTCCATTTTAGGATTAATGGATAATTCAAGATAATAAATTTCCAATATGATATTCCATTTTAGGATTAATGGATAAACAGTTGAACCTTGAGAGGGTATTCCCATCATTTTAATGATAACAAACAATTGTGCAATATGAAATTTAACCATATTTTGTGTTCTAAGTGTTTATACAAGTTAAATGTTCTTTATACCATAAAAGCTACTTAATTCAAGTGGATTGAAGTATAAACGAATGAAATAGAGAAGTCATTCACGCTCGTGAAAGAAAGGTCACAGCTGTTAATGCAAACAACTACCTCTATGAAGCTGCATTTTTATGCTTATGAAAGACAAGATCACTCCCGTGAAGATTGTGCACGTCAAACCTTGATATTTAATTATTTACAGCTATGAAGCATTTTGGACTATTCGTAAAGCATAAATTGTCATGCCTGTGAAGAAGTGTCATGCTTCTGAAAGATTTGTGAATTATGGGTAGAAGCATTCAAGGTTAGTTTCACCATTTCAGTTATGACTTCACCAAGAATAATCATGCTCATGAAGCTTTAGTCACGCCCATGAACCTGTATATTTAATATTGACAGGTGCGAATGGAAAAGTGGTTAAACTACTAGTTTTTCATCGAATGCACCCCAAACAACTTTATTTCTTAGAGGAAGTATAAATACGATCCAATTATGAACTTCTAAGAGAAAGACAACAAATTAACAAACACTAATCTTTGAAAAGCCATTTGTGCATTTATTCAAACTTCATTTTTCCAATATTTGTTGTGAAAACCATTATTGCTCAATTTCTTGAGCTCTTTTGGTTAGTAAGTGCTTTCATTCTTGCAATCAAATGCTCATTAATGAGTTTAAATGATTTGGGTAATGAGTGAAACACTTGTAAGGATTTTTGTGTAAGTTATAAAAAATACAAGATTTGGTATTATGTTAGTCATTAAAACACAAGGGTTATTATTGGGTTAGGTGTTAGCCAAGAGAGTAAAACACCATAATTGAGAGTGAGCTAAAAAAAACTCCATTGTAACACCTTAAATGTTAGTGAAATACCTAATTGAGATTAAAGTGAGAAGTAGGGTTTATTAACATCTGAACCTTTATAAGTCCTGTGTCTTTATCTCTCTACTTCTCTTTTATTTATTCTTAGTTATTTGCTTGAAGATATTTTTTTCCAACCAATTCAACCCCCATTTTTTGTTATTGTTTTGGGCAACAATTGGTATTAAAGGTCTAGCATTCAAGCCTAACAAGTGTTAGTCATGATCGATTTATGGCCAACGAAGGGTTTCATAACCTCAAGCCTTTCTTTGATGGAGTAAACTACTCAAATTGGAAATTCAAAATGGAAAATTATCTTGATAATGAAGGAGTAGACATTTGGGATACTGTTCGGAAGGAATGGATACCTCCAACAAGAAGGAACGTCGAAGGAGAAGATGAATTCATTTCAATAGATGATTAGATGGAGTTTCAAAAGAGAGCAAATGGAAAAAACAAGAAAGCCATGATTATTCTAATAAGCTCTTTATCACTTGAAGAGTGTGGTAGAATCCAAGGTTGTCTAACCACTTATTCTATTAGGAAAATATTGGAAAACTACCACAAAGGCACAAAGCAAGTGAAGTCCAATAAGGTTGAACTTCTTATCACTGAATATGAACTATTCAAGATGAAGCCCAATGAGACCATAACTGAAATGACCAACCGATTTCTTACCTTCATCAATGACATGAGGAAGCTTGGAAAGCATTACAGTTTGGAAGATGTAAACGACAAGATTCTAAAGAGTCTTCTAATGAAAGATTATGGTTCAAGGGTTGCGAGTATTAAAGAAGTCAATGAAGACTTGAGCATAATTTCTACCGATATACTTATTGGCAAATGCCTCACTGATGAAATGCTCTGTTGAACCTTAAAAGATATTTCTACCATTTTGATAATAACAAATAATTAGGCAATAAGGAATTTAACCACATTTGTGCTCTAAGTGCGTTAGACAGGTTACACATTCCTAAAACCTTAATGCAAGTTAAAAGACAATAATTGAAGTTCAAAATATTGAAAATAAGCAAAGAGTCATGCCTGTGAATCAAAAAGTCATGCCCGTGGTGAAAAATCACCACCCTGTGAAAATAACTCTTCACAATCGTGAAAATCTTAGTCATGTCTGTGAAACTAGTAAACGCCAAGATTATTCATTTAAATGTTCAAGATAGTGAAACATTGGCCAACCGTGAAGATTTTGTCATGCCCGTGAATGACCATTCATTTTCAGACAGAATGAGTCACGGTCAGAGCCACCTATTTCATTCACAGCTACGAAGAATAGTCACGCCCGTGAACCTGGAGAGAGAAACTTGTCAGGTGTAAACAGAAAAGCAGTTGAACGGTTATTTCCACATTAAATGCACCCCAAACTGCTATATTTGATCTGAAAGTATAAATACAACATATTTATGACTTCTACATGTTAGAAAAACAATAATTCAATCTTCTATTCTTGTATAACCTTGTGCATTTATTTTGATTCAACAACTTTCATTATTTGTGATTGTAAAACCATAATTGCTCAAAATTATTGAGCACTTTGGTTGGTGAGTGTTTTTATCTTATAATCAATTACTCAAAAGTGAGTTTGAGTGATTTGGGTTGTGAGTGAAAACTTGTAAGGGTTTTTGTGTGGGCCATAAAAAATACAAGGATTTGGTTGTTGTGTTAGCCATTAAAAGACAAAAGGATTTTTTGGGTTAGGTTTAGACAAGAGAGAAATACCATAGTTGGGAGTGAGCTAAAAAAAAAACTCCATTGTAATACTTTAAGTGTTAGTAAAACACCCAATCGAGATTGGAGAGAGGAGTAGGGTTTGTTAATAACCAAACCTCTATAAATCTTGTGTGCACTATATCCATCTTCCTTTCACTATTTATTATTTAGCCTTTTTTTATTCAAGTAATTTTTATTTGCCAACCAATTCAACCCCCCTTATTGGTTATTATTTTGGGCAACAATTGGTATCAGAGCAAGGACTAGCAATCAAGCCTAAAAAGTGCTAGTAAACATCAAACTATGGCCAACGAAGGATTTCATAGTCTCAAGCCCTTTTTTGATGGAGCTAACTATGCGAATTGGAAATTCAAGATGGAAATATATCTTGATAGTGAAGGAATAGATGTTTGGGAGTTCCACTAGAAAGAATGGACACCTCTAACAAGAAGGAATTTTGAAAGAGAAGAAGAAATCGCTATAAGGGATGATTGGACAGAAATTCAGAAAAAAACAAATGGCAAGAACAAGAAAGCCATAACTATCCTAATAAGCTCTTTATCTTTTGAAAAGTGTGGTAGGATTCAAAATTGTCTTACTGCCTACTATATTTGGAAGACTTTGAAGAACTAGCATGAAGACACTAAACAAGTTAAGTCTAAAAAGGTTCAACTTCTTGTCACCGAGTATGAGCTCTTCAAGATGAAGCCAAACAAGACCATAACCGAAGTGACAAATTGTCTTCTTGCCATTATCAATGGCATGAGGAAGCTCAAAAAGCACTATAGCTTGGAAGACATAAACAATAAAATTTTGAAGAGTCTTCTAATGAAGGATTATGGCTCAAGAGTTATGAGCACAAAATAAGCAAATGAATACTTAAGTATGATCCCTATTGACGTGCTAATTGATAAACTTCTCACTCATGAGATGACTTTAGTAAGAGATAAAGAGAATGAAGGAGAAAAATAAAGGAGAAAGCCAATTGCACTAAAAGCATAAACTTATATGCCTATAGATGAAGATCTTTTTAGTGATGAAGAATTAGTTGATGAATGCGATGATGAAATAGCCTTACTTTCAATGAGGATCAAGAGATTGATCTCCAAAAAATATGGCACAATCAAGAACTATAAGCAAAAGGCTTCAAAGTTCCTCCTATAAACTTCTCATCCAACAAAGACAATGAGGAAGTAAAATGTTATGAATATGGGAAGAAAGTTCATATCAAATTGGAGTGTCCCAAGCTCAATAAGTACAAGAGGAGACCCAATAAAGAAGATGAAGAGATGGGTTACAAAGCCACTTGGGATGACTCTTCCTCCTCATTCATTGAAGAAAAAGAGGAAGAAGAGATGGCTAACTTGTGCTTTATAGCTATTGAGGATGACTCCATTGATGAGGTATGCCCTACATCCCAACATTGTGATTATTTATGTGATTTAATTGATGATGATGATGATGATGATGATATAGTTGAAGTATTAAACCTTGAAATAAAAAGATACAAAAAGAAACTAGAACTTTATAGAAAGAATAGCTCAAAGTTTAGAAATGATTTTAATGACCTTCAAAAAGTATTTGAAGAGCTAAAAATTTCAAATGAATTTTTAAAAAGACCATTAGATGAAATTTCTTCAAAGTCCTTAACAACTTCTCTTTTAAAAGAAAATAATGCTTTGAAAAATGAAGTTGAAGAGCTTAGAAATTTTATTTTTAGATTCCACAAAGGGAATGAGAGTTTAAATACTTTAATTATATAAAAAAGAGCTCCATTAGTGAGACATGGTCTAGGCTTCAACGGAGCATCATCATCCTCCTTACTTAAAACCATATTTGTTAAATCAAGCACACCACAAACCTCTACTATTGAGGTAATAGCCCCAAAGGCTAAAGGCAATGCACACATAAAACCCTTTACTTAAAAGAAGAGTAATCAATGGTCACTTGGCTCAGGAGGAAAACCTCAAAAAACCAATCATACTTTCTTATACAAGAAGCATGCACCTCGGAAAACACCTATCTCAAATGCATGTTTATGTCATTGTGCACAATTGCCACCTTGGAAAATAACAAAGCCTAAACACATGGCAAATGGAAAAGCATATATAAGTCTAAAAATGTCCCTATTGCATGAAATTTGGACATATAAACAAACATTTTTTTATAAGGAAGACTTATTGGGAACCTTTTAGTGCTAACCCCTAAGGACCCAAGTTCATTTGGGTACCTATAAACTAAACCTAAATTATGATTTTGTAGTTATGTCTTAAATCCATATCAAAGGAAAATGATTGGCTAGTGGATAGTGGATGCTCAAGGCATATGATCGGTAACAAAAGACTCTTCACACATATTAGAAGGATTGATGGTGGTAAGGTAACTTTTGTAAATAATGCCAAGGGTAAGGTAATTTGCATTGACTCTATTGGTTTAAATAGTGCAAATTTAATTGAAATTTTTTTGCTTGTTGATGGTTTAAAATACAACTTATTAAGTGTAAGTCAATTATGTGATAAGGGAAACCAAGTCACCTTTACCTCTAATGAATGTCTTGTAACCACTCTAAATGGCTAAAAGATATTCAAAGGAGATAGAGATGACAATACTTACATAATAGACTTACACAAGATATCTAATCTCTCCTCTAAGTGTCTTATGACTATTAGTGATGAGTCTTGGCTATGGCATAAAAGGCTTGGTCATGCAAGCATGGACTTAATTCAAAGCTTTAGCAAAGGAGAACAAGTCAATGAACTACCAAAAGTCAAATTTGAAAAGGATAAGACATATGAACCATGTCAAAGAAAAAAGCAAGACAAAAAATCATTCAAGTCTAAAAATATAGTAAGTACCTCTAAACCACTGAAACTTTTGCATTTAGATCTTTTTGGACTTACTAGAATTGCTAGTTTAAGAGTTAAACACTATGCATATGTTATTGTTGACGATTACTCTAGATTCACATAAGTAATTTTCTTAGCTCAAAAGAGTGACACTTTTGAATCCTTTAAAAATTTTGCCAAAAGAGTTCAAAATGAAAAATAGGATATTTTATTTCTAAACTAAGAAGTGATTATGGAAAAGAGTTTCAAAATGAGAATTTTGAAAACTGTTGTTTAGAATATGGTATTTCTCATAATTTTTTAACTCTTAGAACACCTCAACAAAATGAAGTGGTTGAAAGGAAAAATAGGACTTTAATTGAAATGACTCGAACAATGCTCAATAAGTATGGTTTACCAACCTAATTTTAGGCCGAACCACAAATATCGCATGTTATATTTCTAACCTCCTTTTAAATAAAGCCTCCTTTGAGCTATGGAATGAAAGAAAACCTATGATATCATATTTTAGAGTATTTGGATGCAAGTGTTTTATATTAAACACTAAGGATAACCTTGAAATATTTGCCTATAAATTCGATGAAGGTATCTTTTTAGGAAACTCCACATCTAACAAAGCTTATGGAGTCTTTAATAAAAGATCATTAGTTATAGAAGAGTCTATGCATGTTGTTTTTGATGAATCTAGTAAACTCGATTTTATGAAAGGTAGTGCTCTTGATGACATTGTAGGAACAATGAAAAAACTTGATATTGATCATAAAAAGGATGATGAAACCTCAATGAAAGATGATGACGATCAAGAAGAGAAACAACAAGATAATTTACTATCTCAAGCATAAAAGCAAGAAAAAGAACTTTCAAAGGAGTGGAAATTCATAAGAAACCACCCATGGAACAAATCATTGGTAATCCTACCAAGGGTGTAAGTACTAGATCTAATATTAAACTTTTAGATTCTAATCTTGCTTTTGTCTCTCAAATTAAACCAAAGAATATTGATGAGGCTCTAAATGATGAAAATTGGGTAATTGCTATGCAAGAGGAGCTCAACCAATTTGAGAGAAAATAAGGTTTGGACTATCCAATCATTTGTAGTAAATAGGTGTTTAGAAATAAGTTACATGAACAAGGTCTTATAACTGGAAATAAGGCTAGATTAGTTTCTAAAGGGTACAATCAAGAGGAAGACATAGATTATGATGAGACCTATGCTTCGGCCGCTAGATTAGAAGCAACGAGAATACTTTTAGCTTTTGCATGCCACATGAATTTTAAACTTTTTCAAATGGATGTCAAAAGTTTCTTTTTAATTGACTTTATAAAAGAGGAAGTCTATGTTGAACAACCTCCCGATTTCAAAAGTCATACATTGCCAAATCATGTGTTTAAGCTTACTAAGGCCTTATATAGTTTGAAACAAGCTCAAAGAGCTTGGTATGAAAGACTTAGTGCATTTCTATTAGGAAATGATTTTTCAAAAGGACCTGTAGATACAACTCTTTTTATTAAAAAGCATAAGCATGACATATTACTTGTTCAAATTTATATTGATGATATCATTTTTTGGTCCACTAATGAATTACTTTACTAAGAATTTGCTAAGTGTATGACTAGGGAGTTTGGAATGATCATGATGGGTGAGCTCAAGTTTTTCCTTGGTCTTCAAGTCAAGCAAAACAATGATGACATCTTCATCAACCAATCCAAGTAAACCAAAGAGCTATTAAAGAAATTTGGAATGGAAGGGTGTAAGATTGCAAAGACTCTAATGAGGACATCAACCAAATTGTACAAAGATGAGAAGGGTAAGAGTATAGATGAACAAATTTATGAAGGTATGATTGGATCTCTATTATATCTTACAGCTTCGAGACCTAACATTACGTATAATGTATGTTTATATACTAGATTTCAATCATGTTCTAAAGAATCACATTTGAATGTTGTTAAAAGAATCTTAAAATATTTACATAACACTATACATCTAGGTCTATGGTATCATAGGAATACTTTTTTCATATCATTGGCTTTTCAGATGCTGATTATGTCAGTAGTCTATTAGATAGAAAAAACATTTCAAGTACTTGTCACTTTATTGGAGAATGCCTAGTTTCTTGGTTTAGTAAAAAATAAGTTTTAGTTGCCTTATCAACTGCTGAAGCGGAATATATGGCAACAGGATGTTGTTGCACTTAAGTTCTTTGGATGAGACAACAACTTAAAGATTATGGTCAAATAATGGATCATATTCCCATCAAATGTGACAATACTAATGTTATAAATCTTTCTAATAACCCTATCCAGCACTCTAGGAGCAACACATATAAAATGGAGATGTTGTGCTAGAATTCACTGACACAAAGAACTAATTGGCTAATATTTTTACCAAGTCTCTCAATGATGAAAGGTTTTGCTTTATAAAAAGAGAGCTTGGAATGCTTGATAGCACCACAGTGTCTTAAATGATAGTTCTTATGCCATGGGTATACTTTGATATTTTGATAATTCTTATATTGTGAACCTTAAGTGATATTTTGATTATTTGATGATTTGCATGATTATATTATATGATAAAGTGTTTATTTTTATGTTTAAAATGTCTAGGAAATATTTATGTATCACATATTTTTGAATGAGACTTAGTTTTATTTTTTGACAAAATTTTAGATATTCACACCCGTGAATAAATCTTCATGGCTGTGAAAATAGTAGCCAAAATCAACAGATTCAATCGCGGCTTGTTTCATTTTCTCGATTATTTGATGCTAAACAATGATGATTCATATATTATTTGATGATTCATGCCTTGGATCATGGTTTGATCCCATGATAGCCTTTATTCATGGTCGTGATTGTTTAGCATCATGACCATCAAAATGCCTATCTTTTCAGACAATCTTGTTCATGCCATGGGTCATAGTTTAAGTCACTACTTTGCCTAACCATGAACACGATCATTCACGCCCATGACATGGCTGTGAATCAATCAAAATAAAACCTGAAATTCGCTATTTTCTCTCATTTTCTCTCTCTTCAACCTCACAACAGTCACGACTCCTCATTCTCTCTGCCCAAATCCGGCCTCCCAAATACCATTTTACCACAAATCATTGCTGAAATCAATCACCAAACACCTCAATCACTCTTTCTCTAACGTTATATTCGAGTTTTTGGTAAAGATTTCAACTTTAAACTCGCATCTCTTTTCTCTCTCAAACTTTCAATCTCTTGAATGGCCTCAGGATCCAGTCAATCAAAAGGAAAGAAGAAGAGTAAGGCCTTAATGCTCCACATGGATTTTTTACTCAATGTCATACCTTTGACATTGCCATTTGAAATACGTTTGCCTCAAAAAATTACCTTTCTTATCATTAATGACCTTTGAAAGGGAGTGTCGACATGAAGATTTGGCTATGCAAGTGTGGTCTACTGGAGTTTATTGATATTTATTAGCCCACCTTTTGGGAGCTGACTTTGGAATTTCTCAACACTTTGCAAGTCTCTCCGTTTGGGAAAGTGTCCTTCTAGCTCTACAAACAGAAGAAAATCCTAACCGCTGTTGAATTTGGAGCAATTTTCAAGCTCCAAATGAGGGATTGATCCATGAAAAAGAGGCTGGATTTTACCCTTATGACATCCGGTCCAACATTCGCAGTGACTACAACTGGGATGTTAAGAAAATGAAGAACACACATTTGATATCACCAGTGCTTCGCTACATTCACTGGTTTTTGACCTACAACATATTTGCTCGTGATAGCACGACTCAATTCGGAAGTCCGAATTGCTTATATTTAAAATGGCTCGAAAGAGTGAGCCCATAGAACTATCCCGGTGGTTTGTTTCTCACCTCTAATCTATTGCCTCCAAGCCTTCAGAAGACATTCTTATTGGAGGTTATGTGGCTCATTTGGTGGTAGAGCTGGTATGTCTAGGCCTCAACAATCATGTATACAATATTATTCTAGCTTCTCCCAGA
This sequence comes from Triadica sebifera, assembly GCA_023653625.1. Classification (NCBI taxonomy): domain Eukaryota; kingdom Viridiplantae; phylum Streptophyta; class Magnoliopsida; order Malpighiales; family Euphorbiaceae; genus Triadica; species Triadica sebifera. The sequence goes on along the minus strand of CM042910.1, from coordinate 16,915,959 downwards.
GACTGACTCGACATTGAGTCATTCATCAAAATGGGAGCAGTAGTGAGAGTCCATTATAAAGATGAGGTGTATTACCGCTTCATCACCTCAGCAGGTGAGGTTGTATAGAAGCCTTAAAACCTAGAGGAATTCAAAGCGGGACCTCAAGGACCCCAACAGAGGAAGAGAGCCCAGGTTGAGATTCTAGTTCCAACTGTTCCAGATGCCTTTCTTACCAGCGAGACCTCTTCGGCACCTCCTCCAGACTTGGCATAGTAAATTGTAGCACTCCTAACTCATCGCTTTGACATGCTTCATAAAAGTATGGAAACCTTTCAGGAGTCGATTGATGCAAAGATGTAAGGCCTCAAGGACTTTGTCGAGTCCAGGATTGATAGCCTTGAGGAGGAGGTAGCTCATCTTTGCGAATAGATGTCTAGGTTCAAGCCATGACTTTTATTGCCTTAGTTTTACTTTTTATGTCTTAGGATCATGTTATCGTAGTTTTATTTTTTGTGTGTCCTAAGATACTTCGAGGAAAGTCTCTTTTATATTTACAACTCATATCTTGTAATTCTTTTTGTTATTGTAATGACATGTTTTTTTATTCTCTATTGTCTTTTATCTCTTTTTGATAGTGACAAAAGGGGAGAATAAGTAAGCAAATGTTAAGTTGAATGCAACATGCATATGATGATGAATGCAACATATGACAATTATACTATGTTAATATACTTTGAAATATATGTTATATATAAATGCAATGTATGGCAATTATACTATGTCAATATACTTTGAAATATATGTTACAAATACTTGCCATATTCCTTGCATATAAAGCATAAAATGACCTTATCAACATATCATATACTTGCAATATACCTTTCATATACTTAACATGAATACTATATTTATCATGGTATGAATTATATGTATATAGCTTATCTCAATCTCTTTTGAAGCTTTTCTTGCATCTTGTACTTCTTATGATTCATGTTTATTAAGCATCATTTGAGGGGGATAAATTTTATTTTCTCTTTAGACCCCATATTGCTTAATTATTTGTCACCATAAAAAAAGGGAGAGATTGTTGAACCTTGAGGGATATTTCCACTATTTTGATAATAACAAATAATTAGGCAATAAGGAATTTAACCACTTTTGTGCTCTAAGTGTGTTAGATAGGTTATGCATTCCTAAAATCTTGAAGCAAGTTGAAAGACAAGATTTGAAGTTCAAAATATTGAAAATAAGCAAAGAGTCATGCATGTGAATCGAAAAATCACCCATGTGGTGAAAAATCACCACCCCTGTGAAAATAGCTCTTCACGCCCATAGAAATCTTAGTCATGCTCGAGAAACTAGTAAGGGCCAAGATTGTTCATTCAAATGTTCATGGCAGTGAAGCATTGATTCATGAAGATTTTGTCACTTCCGTGAATGACCATCCATTTTCAGACAGAATGAGTCATGGCCAGAGCCACCACTTCATTCACGGCTACAAAGAACCGATGTGAACCTAGAGAGAGAAACTTATCAGGAGTGAACATGAAAGCAGTTGAACGACTATTTTCTTATTAAATGCACCCCAAACAACTATATTTGATCTGAAAGTATAAATACAATGCATTTATGACTTATACATGTTAGAAAAAAAAATCATTCAATCTTCTAATCTTGTATAGCCTTGTGCATAAATTTTTGATTCAACAACTTTCATTATTTGTGATTATAAAACTATAATTGCTCATCATTGCTGAACACTTTGGCTGGTGAGTGTTTTCATCTTCCAATCAATTACTCAAAAGTGAGTTTGAGTGAGTTAGGTTGTGAGTGAATCTCTTGTAAGGGTTTTTGTGTAGCCATAAAAAATACAAGAATTTTGTTATTGTGTTAGCCATTAAAACACAAGGGTTTTTCTGGGTTAGGTGTTAGCCAAAAGAAAAACACCATAGTTTGGAGTGAGCTAAAAATAAACTTCATTGTAATACTTTAAGTGTTAGTAAGATACCCAATCAAGATTAGGGAGAGGAGTAAGATTTATTAATATCCAATCCTTTTTAAATCTTGCATGCATTATATCCCTATTCCTTTCACCATTTATAATTTAGCCTTTTTTTTCCTCAAGTAATTTTTATTTACCAACTAATTCAACTCCCTTTCTTGGTAATTATTTAGGGCAATAGGCTTTAGTAAGAGAAAAAGAGCTTGAAGGAGAAAAAGAAGAAGAGAAGGCCCCTAACACTCAAAGCTTCAACTTCCATGCCTATATATGAAGATATTCTTACTAATGAAGAATTGGTTGATGAAGGAGATGAACAAATAACCTTACTTTCGAGGAAGATCAAAAGATTGATCACCAAAAAGTATGGCTCAATCAAAAACTATAAGCAAAAAGCTTCAAGTTTCACTCATAGAATCTCTTCATCCAACAAAGAGAAGGAGGAAGTTAAGTGCTGTGAATATGGGAAGAAGGGACACATCAAGTCAGAATGCCCCAAGCTCAAGAAGTACAAGAGGAGACCTAATAAAGAAGATGAAGAAAAAGGTCACAAATCCAATTGGGATGATGACTCCTCAACATTGATTGAAAAATAAGGAGAAGATGAGGTGGAAAACCCTTGCTTCATGGCTATTGAGGATAACTCCATTGATGAGTTATGCTCTACATTCCAACCTTGTAATGAATTACATGATTTGAATGATGATGATAATAATGATGATGATGATGATGATGATATAGTTGAAGTCTTGATCCTAGAGATATAAAGTTATAAAAAGAAACTTGAACTTTATAGAAAAAATAATTCTAAACTTATAAATGATTTTAATGATCTTTAAAAGGTAATTAAAGAGCTAAAAACCTCATATGACTCCTTAAAGAAATCATTGGATGAGATTTCCTCAAAACCTTTAAGCAACTCTTTATTAAAAGAAAACAATGCTTTAAAAATTGAGGTTGAAGAATTTAGAAATTCTATCTCTATATTTCACAAAGGGAAAGAGAGCCTAGATACCTTAGTTGTATCTCAAAGACCTTTCTTTGTGAGACATGGTTTAGGGTTCAATGGAGCATCATCATCCTTTCCACATAGAACAACATTTGTTAAGTTTGACACTCCATAAACCTTTCCTATTTAGGTAATAACCTTAAAGCCTAAGGGCAAAACACACACAAAACCCGTACTCAAAAGAAAAGTAGTGAAGGTTCACATGGCTTAAGAGAGAAACCTTAAAAGGATAATATATAAAAGGCATGCACCTAGGAAAACACCCACTACACATGCTTATTCATGTTCTTGTGCACATGTTACCTTTAGAAAGGTTATGAGGCCTAAACCTCATGCAAAGTGGCAAAATCAATTTAAATCTAAAAAATGCCACTGTTGTACAAAGCTTGAGCATAAAAACATTCATTATTTTGTGTGGAAGGCTCATTGGGAACCATCTAAAGCTAATTCCCAATGACCCAAGTTCATTTGGGTACCTAAGAACCAATCTTAAAATTTTGTTTTGTAAGTTTGCCTCATGTCCATGTTAAAGAAAAATGTTTGGCTAGTGGATAGTGGATGCTCAAGGCACATAACCGGAAATAGGAACATTTTCACCCAAATCAAAAGGATTAATGGTTATAAGGTAACCTTTGGAAAAAATTCCAATTACCTTACCCTTGGCATTGCTAGTGTGATGAACCTAAATGGCCATGAGATATTCAAAGGAGATAAATATGACAATATTTGCATAATTGACTTACACAAGTTGACTAACCTTTCTTCCAAGTGTCTTATATTTATTAGTGATGAGTCTTGGCTATGACATGAAAGGCTTAGACATGCAAGCATGGACTTAATTCAAATCCTTAACAAAGAAGAGCTAATGGATGAGCTACCCAAAGTCAAATTCACTGAAGATAAGACATGTGAGCTTTGTCAAAAAGGAAAGCAACATAAAACATATTTCAAGCATAAAAATATTGTAAGTTCTACTAGACCTCTATAACTTTTGCATCTAGATCTTTTCGAACCTACTAAAGTTGCTAGTTTAAGAGGTAAACACTATATTTTGTTATTGTTGATGATTTCTCTAGATTTACTTGGGTAATTTTCTTAACTCATAAAAGTGATACTTTTGAATCCTTTAAAATCTTTGCCAAAAGAATTCAAAATAAAAAAGACTATTTTATTTTTAAAATAAGAAGTGATCATGATAAAGAATTTGAAAATGAGTACTTTGAAAACTTGTGTTTAGAATATGGTATTTCTCATAATTTTTCAACTCCTAGAACACCTAAAAAAAGGGGTTGTTCAAAGGAAAAATAGAACTTTGGTATAAATGGCTAGAACAATGCTTAATGAGTATGGTTTGCCAATATACTTTTGGGTCGAAGCCACCAATACTACGTGTTATATTTCTAATTGTGTTTTCAAAAAGCCTATTTTTAAATAAAATCTCTTTTGAGCTATGGAATGGGAGAAAACCCAAGATCTCATACCTTAGAGTATTTTGATGCAAGTGTTTTATATTGAATACTAAGGACAACCTTAGAAATTTTGCTTGAAAATCTGATGAAGGCAACTTTTTATGATACTCCATAACTAGTAAAGCTTATAGAGTCTTTAATAAAAGATCATTAGTCGTAGAAGAGTCTATGTATGTTGTTGTTTTTATGAATATAACAAACTTGATCTTGGAAAAGGTATTGTTCTTGATGATGTTGTAAGATTAATGAAAAAGCTTGATCCTGATCATGAAGAGTATGGTGAACCTCAAAGAAAGATGATAATGGCGATCAAAAAGAGGAATAATAAGAGGAGCATCAAAAGGAAAAATTACCTCAAGATTAAGAGCAAGGCACCCAAGAACTACCAAAGGAGTAGAAGTTCATAAGAAACCACCCTATAGAGCAAATCATTGGTGATCCCACTAAGAGTGTATGTATTGGATTTCATCTTAAGTTTCTAGATTATAATCTGGTTTTTGTCTCTCAAATCGAGCCAATGATTATTGAGGAGGCTCTTAGTAATGAGAGTTGGGTAATTGCTATGCTAGAGGAACTCAATGAATTTAAGAGAAATAAAGTTTGGACTTTAGTTCCAAAACCTAAGGACTACCCAATTGTTGGTAGTAAATGAGTCTTTAGGAACAAGTTAGATGAGTAAGGTCAAATAACTAAAAACAAAGCTAGAGTGGCTGCCAAAGGGTACAACCAAGAGGAAGGCATAGTTTATGATGAGATATATGCTCCAGTTGTAAAAGTTATTAGAAGTCTTTTAGCATTTGCATGTCATATGAATTTTAAGCTTTTTCAAATGGATATTAAAAGTGCATTTCTAAATGGTTTTATATAAGAGGACATTTATGTTGAGAAACCTTTTGGTTTTGAAAATCATGCATTGCCAAATTATGTGTTTAAGCTCACTAAGGTCTTATATGGTTTGAAACAAGCTCCAAGAGCTTGGTATGAAAGGCGTAGTGCATTTCTCTTTGAAAATAGTTTCTTAAAAAATGTAGATACTACTCTTTTTATCAAAAAACAGAAGCATGAAATCTACTTGTTCAAATTTATATTGATGATATTATCTTTGGGTCTACTAATGAATTGTTTTATCAAAAATTTGCTAAATGTATGACTAGGGAGTTTGAAATGAGCATGATAGGAGAGATTAAATTCTTTCTTGGTCTATAAATCAAGTAAATTAAGAAGGGCATCTTTATTAACCAATCCAAGTACACTAAAGAGTTATTAAAAAACTTGGAATGGAAGGATGCAAAAGTGTTAAGACTTCAATGAGCACATCAACAAAGTTGGGCAAAGATGATAAGGTTAAGTGTAACGCTCGTAATTAGGGCCTATAAATTATGTTCTTAGTTAGTAAGAGTTGAGGATTAAATGAAGTTTTTGAAGTTGAGTGTTGCTGAAATCATATGTTTCACATCCGTGATAATGGGTGTCATGGCCGTGAATATTGTATTTTAGTTAACAACTACGATGAGGTTCTTCACGATCGTGAAAGAGTGTTAAATAATATGTTAAATACATTATTGCTATTTTATTTGTTAGCATCAAAATGATGGAAATACCCCTCAAGGTTCAACAATTAGTTTTGTGAGAGTTAAGTGAGGGAAAAAATAAGAAAGAGAGAGTTATGGATTACAAAGTGATGGCTGGTGTCGGTGTTCTGGATGTTCAAGTTCTAGAGGCTAAGAGAATTTTTTTTTTATCTTTCTAGGATCTGATAGAAGAGCTGAGAGTCTATCTCAAGAGAGAGGACAAGCTTGAAGAGCTTAAGCTTTAACTAATCTCCATCATAGGTGTAAGGTTTGTACATAACAATCTCTCAAGCTTTAATCTTGCATTTGCATGTTAGTATTATTTTTTTATAATGAAATTTATGAGATTTAGGGTTGATATGCATGATGGGAGTTTTGTGGTAAATGGTTGTTTTAAGATGTTAGATGAATTAATTTGGTTAATATGGATAATTAGAAAGTATATGGTTGTGATAAATGTCTAAAATGCATGTTGGAGTGTTGATAGGTGGCTGACATTGGTCAACTATAGAGAATATTGCAAGTTATGAAATGGGATGCTTTATTTTCTAGAAAAATTTCTAGACTCATGGCCATAAAGGGTATGTTCAAGGGAGTGAAGGTTGTAAAAATAATTTTTGTTACTAAAGCATACCTATTCATGGGCAACTTCATGGTTGGATTTACGTTTGGTTCACGCTTGTGAAGGGGTAGTCATGGCTGTGAATGTGTGTTAATTCATAGGTTGAATCACAGTTTGATTCACAGGTAAACTACTTGTAAAGTACTACTTCACAGCGGTGAAAGGTTGTTCACGGGCATGAAGCTACATATTTTGGAAAATTTGTATGTTGCATGAGAATCAAAGTTGATTCATTGTGAGGTGGTATACCTCTATTGTATGATTATAGCATGATATGAAAATACATGTTTTGGCAATGATTATGGGAATCATGGTATATTTATATAAAACATGAAAAATGGATAATATGGAAACATGTGGTACGTGTTGTGAAATTGTAAGCCCAATACTCTGACTAGGACTAGAGCTAGGATAGATGATATGTCATTAAGGGGGAGATCGGTACCCGGGTGACATATATTGGTCACGATTGAGATATTTTGAAGATTAACGAGATGTTTGAAGGCTTGGACCTAGCCAAGTGGGCTTTCCTCAAAGCTATTATGTGCCCTTATTTTTCTTCGGTTGATTTATGTTGAGACATTTGAAGGCCCAGAGGTAAGCATTGAGTGCTTTCTTGATGGTTTCTATTTGAAGGCCCAGAGATAAGTAATAAGAGCTTCCTCGGTAGGTTATATTTAAAGGCCTAGAGGTAAGCAATGAGAGCTTCCTCGGTGGGTTATATTTGAAGGCCTAGAGGTAAGCAATGAGAGCTTCCTCAATGGGTTATATGCTGGCTCTAGTGAGAGTCATAATGTACTCGTATCCATTTTAGTCTAGTTAGTAAGGTAGGTAAAGGTAAGATAATTAATTATATTATGTGTGGTATACACTTGTATGATACTGGGTGACTGTTTGATATAACTTGTTTGTAGTGTGCATTATATATATGAGATCTTGATGGTATGTCATGTAGTATTTGAGCTAGTACATATGTGGACTTTGAGATAAGTCGTTATAATAGCTTGGTGAGTATATCAAGCATATTATATATTTGTCGTATGGTGTGCTTGCATGTTGTTATGAACCACTAGGCATGAGTTGCTTGGCGTATGGGCTTTCCATGCGTAGGTTTGGAGCTTAAGGGAGGATCGACAGAGGAGGATGCCTAGTGATCAGAGCCTTGGATATACATTTAGGGTGGGTGATACACAATGGTACTTTTTTGTTGTTTTTCTATGGGTTGGGTAGTTATAGTTTTACATGTTGTATTTCAGAGACATGTAGTTTTATAACTACTTGTTTTGTATAAATTTTATGCTAGTGCTGCCCATTTGATTTGTATAATTAACTTTATTATATCAAGTTTTTGAAATGATGTTTTACTTTGTGCAAGTCATCATGACCATAATGCATAAAAGTTTTAAATTATGACTTTTTAACTCAATGTATCATAACATCTTTTGGTATAATTGAGATTATTCTGAATTATATTGAAGAGTGTTATAGTAAGACTATAGATGAAAAACTCTATAGAGGTATGATTAGATCTCTTTTATACCTTTCCGCTTTTAGACCCGATATAATATTTAATGTATACTTATGTGCTAGATTTCAATCATGTCCTAAAGAATCTCATTTGAATGATATGAAAAGGATTTTAAAATACATTCATGGCACAATGTCTTTAGGCTTATGGTATCCTAGGAACACTTCATTTCATATCATTGGTTTTTTGATGTCGATTATACCGGTAGTCTTCTAGATAGAAAAATCACATCCAGAACTTGTCACTTCATTGGTGAATATTTAGTTTCTTGGTTTAGTAAGAAATAAGTTTCGGTTGCTTTGTCCACTGCCAAAACAGAATATGTTGCAGCGGGATATTATTACACTTAAGTTCTTTAGATGAGACAACAACTCAAAGACTATGGTCAAGAGATTGATCACATTACCATCAAATGTGACAATACAAGTACTATAAATCTTTCTAAAAATCCCATTCAACATTCTAGGAGGAAACACATAGACATTAGACATCATTTTATACGAGATTATGTCTAAAATGGTGATATTGTATTAAAATTTATTAACACAAACAATCAATTGATTGACAGCTTCACCAAACCCTTCAACGATGAAAGGTTTTTCTTTATAAAAAATGGAGCTTGGTATGCTTAATGGAAGCACCTTTTCTTGAAAATTGCTTTACAAGGTATACAATGCACTTAATAAGGCATTTTGATGCTTATATATGAACCTTGAGTGTTATTCCATGCTTTGATGATATACTTGTTATATTATGTGATATATATCTATATACCATGAAAAGTATGTTTTATTTGCATAGGAAGAAGTATAGGGGAACAAAAATTCTTTCTAGAACTTTTTTTATTTTTTAGGGATTCACACCCTTGACTAGTGAGTCACGACCATGAACATTTTTGAACTAAAAATTCCAGAGTCATTCATGTTTTAGTTCAAGCCAAGGGTCATGGCTTTATAACTGTAAAAAATTTTATTCATGTTTGTGAATATATATTTATGACCGTGAAACATATAAAGCCTTTGATTCCAGAACTATTCATGCCCTTGTTCACAGTCAGTGTCATGCTTTATATTATCTGTGAATATTCAGTATTCACGCCTATGAGCACATATTCATGGCCATTAATTGAGTGATATAAACTGTTTTCACTATTTTCTCTCAATTCTCTTTCCTCTCTTACTGACAGTCGCATCTGCTCACCAAATCTAGCCATTCCTAACCATTTCCTCACCCTTTTACATCTAATCTCCACCATTTTTCATCATCTAAACATTATAAACTCATTTCCTTTATTTTTCTTCAAGATATCTCAAGTTTTATCAATTTTTTGAAGGATGTCCCAAAGCCTTAGGTTTTGCTAGTCACGATGTTTCTTCATCTTCTTCTTTTTTTATTGATTTTTTGACCTTTACTATGGCTTCAAGAGCTAGTTCTTCTAAAGGAAAGAAGAAAAGTACCGTACCTCGATATCCAACAGACTTAATGTACACATTTCTCTGTAACCACTACCATTCCAAGTATAACATTCTTAAAAAATGTCTCATTCTCTCTACTAGAGCTTTTGATTGGAATTGCATTAGGACTATAGGCCTAGAATCAGATTTAAAAGTATGGTTGAGGAAATGTGGTTTTCTTGAATTCATCAACATTTACCAACCTACATTTAAGGAGCCAACCATGGAATTCCGAATCACCTTGCAAGTCTTTCGAATCGATAAGGTTTCATTCCAGTTAGGCAGACATGAGAAGACTCTCACTACAATGAAATTTCTTGACATTTTCAAGCTACCACATAAGGGCTTAATTTATAAGAGTGAGGCAAAAGACTTCTATCCCACATCATTTTAGGGCACCTTTGGTAATGAATGCAGTTGGGACATGAAAAAGACCAAGAGCACACATTTGACCAATCTAGTTCATCACTACATCCATAGGTTTCTCACATACTGTATCTTTGCTCGAGGGGACAATAATGGATCGATACAAAATTCTAAATTGCTCTTACTGGAATGGGCTAGGAAGAATGAGCCAATAGCCTTGTCGAGATCATTTGCCTCACATCTCCTTTCCATCATGATGAAGCCTGCTTGACATTTTCATTGGGAGCTATGTTACTCATTTGGCAATGAAGCTAGGCTTTGTGGACCTTTATGATCATTCCCACACTATCATCTTGTCTTCTCCTCGTGATCGTCTTTATGTAGATTTTTTTGTCAAGATGTGAGTTATTGTACGCATCCTTTACAAGGATGAGATCTTATATAGGTTTACCACACCTAAAAAAGAGATTGCATGGGAGGCCGATGACTCTGATGAGCTCAAAATGGGCTTACAAGGATTTCTCCGAAAGAAAGCTCAAGTGGAGCTTCTAGAGGTCCCAACAGGTGGTACTTATGCCCCTATAATTGGTGCGACAACCTCTTCTTCTACAGTAGACTCAACAGAGCGGTTGAGACCTTTTTGGTGCTCATTTTGACATTCAAGTGAGCTTGGATTCATTTCAACATTCATTTGATCAGAAGATAGAGGATCTTAGGGATTTTGTGAAGTCTTGAGTAGATAGCCTTAAGGATGAAATGGCTTATTTACACAATCAATTATCTAGCAAAGTTTTTGCCTTAAGATCATTAGGATAACATTACATCTTTTGTTATGTAATCAAACTCCTTCAGTTTTGTTATCAGATCATGTATTTTTTAAACTTTGAAATGCATACGTTTTTGCTTTGATCTTATTTATTGCTTCTTTTTCATCTCCTTTTACTTTTTTCTTTTTAATTGTGTCAAAAGGGGGTGAAGAATATGCAATATATATATTAGGTATGCTTTATACATGCCTTTTATGCATCGTATATGCATTGTATATGCACTTTATTTTGATTAAAACATACATTGTATTTTGATAAACTAAGTGAACTCTTTTAAACTTCTTTATTTTTATGCTTTTAGTTTAAGTTTGTGGCATGCTTGTGTTATCTGTGTTAAATTCTTTATAAGCATATTTTGAGGAAGAGAAAAGATTTGTGAATTATGGGTAGAACTGTTCACGACCAGCTTTACCACTTCAATCACAACTTCACTAAGAACAATTACGCATGTGAAGCTACCTTCAGATCCATCAACCTATGTATTTAATATTGATAGACGCGAACAGAAAAGTGGTTTACTAGTTAGTTTTGCGTTGAATCTTTTCCAAATGATTTTTTTCTTTGAGAAAGTATAAATATGACTCAATTATGCACTTTTAAGAGAGAGACAACAAATTAACAAGCATCTAATCTTTGAAAAGCCATTTGTGCATTTATTCAAACTTCATTTTTACGATATTTATTATGAAAACCATTATTGCATAGTTTGTTGAACTCTTTTAGTTAGTAAATGCTTTCATTCCTATAATCAAATATTCATCAGTGGGTTTGAGTGATTTGGGTAGTGAGTGAAACATTTATAAGGGTTTTTATATAAGCCATAAAAAATATAAAGATTTGGTTATTGTATTAGCCTTTAAAACATAAGGGTTATTATTGGGTTAGATGTTAGCCAAAAGAGTAAAACACCATAGTTAGGAGTGAGCTAGAAAAACTCCATTGTATTAGCTTAAGTGTTAGTGAAATGTCAATTGAGATTAGGAAGAGGAGTATGATTTGTTAACATATAGATGTATCTATGTGCAATATAACATGTATATGCTTCAACTAGTAGATCAAATATATATTATATTTTATAGTAATATATGACGACATGATCAAGCTCACAAGGCACATATATAATTATATGTAGTGATAATATATGAATGTTTGCTAGAAGTTTTATGTTTATATGTACTGCTAAGCTTTCAGTAGCTTAGTGTGTGGATTCTCCTACACACAGATTTAGAGACAATAGATAACTGAGTTGACAGGAATAGGAGTCTGAGCCTATCAAAGCAATTAAAGCATATCCATATTTGGGTCAATTTCATTTTATTCATTTTGTTTATTTCTCATGACAGTGCTATTTATTTTATTCATGTTTTCTTTTAGTAAGGACATTTAATTGAATTTTATTATTTTAAAAATAAGGATTTGGTATTAATACATACACAATATTTTGCTTATATTTTGGATTTTGGATTTGGTTTTGATACAAATACAGGAAATCAGTTTTAGACAATATAGGTACATGGATATTTTAAATATGCATAATTTACAGGTTTATGAGTGTGAAATGGAAAAAGTTTTTAAATGAAACTAGTTTATAAGGTAACCTAACATATTGCATTCACTTGTATAATGGGGTTATGTCCTACTATATGGGTGGATATTATATTTAGTGGTATCAGAGCTTGGTTTAGGCATTTCAAGATCTAAGTGGGCAAAAGATTTATCATGCATGTATAAGTGTGTCTCTTCTAACTCTAACATGGGCTACTTCTCTGTCAACTTGTAAGACTAAAGTAAGATGGTATATGAATCAAAACAATATGTTTGAGAGTCATAGCTATTTGATTACCAGGGCACTAAACCATCCCAATGCAACTAGTGTTCAGGGTGCAGAAGTTGCACCAGTCCCAACCCAGTAGGCACCTAAATAGGCTAATCAGAGCCAAATCCCTTTGATACAGTAGATTATTGCAGTTGTGCAATAGCCGCTACCAACTCCTCCACTGAAGCCAAAAGTACAACTAGACAAGCTCCGTTAATATGGAGCCATAGATTTTCTGGGAATAAAAGATGATGACACTTTTTCTCTAAAATACTGGATGGCGAAAATTGGTCTATGATGAGTTTTAGCTTGCTATTAACTAGAAAGCAAAGTATGTCGTATCTCTGCAACAAGAAAACATTTAGGACAAATGGAAATTAGTCTCACTGAACTAGAGTTTCCCCAACCAGTAACTTGGGACTTATTTTTTGCTGGGTTTAAAGAGAAATATATCCCTTAGGTCTACATAAATGAGAAAAAAGAGAATTGTTTAGCCTTAAGAAAGGAAAGTTGATTGTTGTTAAGTATCAAAGAGAATTTACTCGACTAAATAAACATGCATTGTTTATGAGATAGATTAGTGTCGAAGATTTGAGGATAGATAAGTGTGAAAGATTTAAGGATAGCCTCAAGTCAAAGATTGGGAATTATGGTTCTGCACTTAAGCATGTCAATTTCACTAAGCTGGTCTCATTCGCAATTAGTATGGAGAAAAGGAAGAGGAAGAGAGTAGATAAAGCTTCCAAGAAGAAAACAACTCCAGTGGCCCAAACTATAGACAAGAAAGGTTAGTACTTTCCAAGACAGTCACTATGCAGGAGTTAGGGATAAAGTAGGAGCCACTCATAGGGTGGACTACATAGGAGGGAGCAACCCTCCAAAGCTACATCTACAATGGGTAGCACTCAAACACAGGCTACCATAGAGAGTACACCAATTTTTGGCACTTACCACAAGAGCCATAAAAGAGAATGTTGGATGACCATAAGTGTTTGCTTCATATGTAGGTCTAAAGGGCATATGAAGAGGGATTTTCCTCTTATTCTAATGGTGCACCTACCCAAAGTATTAGGTCTACTCTAGCTTAAACTAGACACTAGACCAAAGAAAGTCATTTAGGACCTCCCAAAGCTGATTCAGAGACTATTAACAGACTAGAGTCGAGCTGAGTTGTAGCTAGAGCTTATGACAAAAAGGCCAGAGAGGATCGGGAAGCTACTAACATGATTGTGGGTATATTTTCCTTACATGACTCTGATATTTATGCTTTAATTGATTCAGATTCCACACATTCCTATATATGCATAAGCACACCTAGACAACAAAACATGATTAGTGAAAAACTTGAATATGAGATAGAGGTCCCAAATCCCCTAGGTCATAGTGCCTTAATGAACCAGGTATATAGAGGGTGTCCATTGATTGTAAATAAGAGAGAGTTTCTTGTAGACCTGATAAAGTGACCTTTTCATGAGTTTGATGCCACTTTGGGCATGGATTGACTTTCACAGCTTGGAGTCATAGTAGAGTGCAAGGCAAAATATATGGTATTTAAAATAGTTGGATAAAGAGATGTAATATTGGAAGGTGGATTGTTCTCATAGCCTCCACAGGTTATTTCTAAGATGAAAGCTAAAAGAATGATGAGAAAGGGATATGAAGCCTACTTAGCACATGTTATTAACACCAAAAAGGGAGGTCCGAATCTTAAGAATATCCCAACAATTAATGAATTTCAAAATATTTTCCTAGATTATCTACTAGGGTTACCACTCGACTGAAATGTTGAGTTTTCTATAAAGATCACCACAGGCATAACACTTACATCAATAAAGCCATACAAAATGGCACCATCTGAAATGAAAGAGTAGAAAGCTCAATTCCAAGGGCTTCATCAAACAGAATGATTCCCCATGGGGTTCACTAGTGTTATTTGTGAAAAATAATGATGGGTCTATGAGGCTAGGAATAGACTACATGCAACTGAATAAGGTGACAATCAAGAATAGATATCTCTTAACACAAATTGATGACCTATTTGACTAGCTGAAGGATACATATGTATTTCTAAAATTTGATTTAAGATCAGGGTATCACTAGTTGATAGTTAGGGCATAAGACATAGCTAAGACAACATTCAGAACTAGATATGGACATTATGAGTTTCTAGTTATGCCTTTTAGTTAACCAATGCTCCAACAGTCTTTATGAATTTGTTGAACCGGATATTTAGGCCTTGTCTATACCATTGTATTCTGGTCTTAATAGATAATATTCTGGTGTATTTTAAGACACCTAAGGAGCATGATTAGCATCTTAGAATATGTTACATATACTTAGGGAGCAGAAATTGTACATGCCAAACTGTTGAGGTGTAAGTTTTGGCTTAATAAGGTTGCTTTTCTGGGACACATTGTGTCAGTAGATGGTATAAAGGTTAATCTTAGTAAGGTAGAGGCAATTATGAGTTGGAAGCCTTATCGTAATGTGACATAGATCAAATGTTTTCTTGGTTTGGGTGGTTATTACAAAAGGTTTGTTAATGATTGCTTCTCCTTTGATTAGACTACTAAGAAAAAAAGTGAAATTTAAGTGGACAAAGAAATGTTAACACAGTTTCAACATGCTTAAGAAGATGTTGACAAAGGCTCCTATTTTGACATAGCCATTCCTTGATAATGAGTATGTCATCTACAATGATGCTTCTCACAATAAACTTGGACGCGTACTGATGCAAGAGGGCAAGCTAGTAGCGTATACTTCTAAGTAGCTGAAGACACATGATAAGAATTACCCCACCTATGACTTTGAGTTGGCTATCATTATCTTTGCATTGAAGATATAATGCCATTATCTTTATGGGAAAAATATTTCATTTATACAAACCATAAAAGTCTGAAATTATTTTTACACAGAGTGAACTTAATCTGAGACAGGGATAATGGTTAGAGTTGATAGAGGATTATAATTGTGTTATTAATTACCATTTAGGCAAGGCTAATGTATTGGTCGATGCATTAAGTAGAAAGATGGTAGTTGAGTTGCATATACAGCCTACACTTAACCAGAAGATCAAAGATTCATAGAGACAAGATATAAACTTGTTGATATAGCAGAGTTGGTTTCTAAGGGGGAGAGACCTAGTTATATAGTTGAAACAAATCGTGGGCTATATTATCAGGGCCAATTATGTGTGCCCAGTATTGATAAATTGAGATAGAGGATCCTTCATAAGACTAGATATGTTATGCACTCGGAACTAATAAGATGTATCATGATTTGAATAGTAAGTACTAGTGGGCAACTATAAAGAGAGACATCATAGAGTACACAACACTAGATGTCTAACTTGTTAGTAGGCAAAGACAAAACATTAGGTACAATCAAGGTTACTATAATTTATCACTATACCAGAATAGAAATGAAAGCAGAATGTTATGTACTTCGTAATTGGGTTGCTAATGACTCCTAGGAGACATGATGTTGTATAGGTTATAGTGGATAGGCTTATGAAGCCAACCCACTTCTTACCCTATAGGAGGGTGTTGGGTTTTGAACATGCATCACATATATGGAACAATAAAAATTTAAAATTTAATTAAACCCAAAACCCATGGAACACCCTATGTAACTTAAAATTGGTTTATGCCATCACATAGAATGAAAAAGATTACCTATGTTTGATTACAACTTTAATCTTCAAGTTGTGAGCTTTTCTCCTTATTGGGTTGTAGCAAACCACAACAATCCAAAGCTTATGGATTGCTCTAGTAGTATCCATGCAAAGAAGAGAAGAAAAAAACCTCAAAGGCTATGGGATGATCAACCAATAAGGTGCTAGTAGTTGAGGTTAATTTTTAAGAGACATGGGAGAGAGAGAAAACTTTTATTTTTCAAAGTTGGCAACACTCTTTCTAAGCCCTTTTAAGGATATTTATATGTCCTCAAATCAAAATTAGAATTGGACACTTAAAACCTATGTTTAGCTTCTTATTCAGAGTGAAATTTTGCATAATCACGGATTGTCACATCTGCGACAAGCAAGTCACGTGCCCTACATTCCCATAGTTGAATGGGAAAAACCATGTTGTCACATGTATGACGTTATGTCACATGTTTGGCAAGGTCATCATGAGCATGACACCAAGGTTGTCATTTACCTCTGTCGCATGTGCACTATGGGTGTCACACACATGACGTGCAACACTTTGCACAATAATGCAAAACTCTTTTATAAAAATATTAGTCTCATGTTTTGGATTCGATCCAAAACCAACTTCACATTTCCTTTATTCCTTCTATGCGTGTGACTTATTAGGTTCGCAGTGATGTTGGCAGCTCAAATCATCATATGACTTGGAGCACATCATTAGCAGTATTTAGCAACTCATCATGACCACCCAATTAATTGAAAGGTCAATGATCTGATTGTAAACCCTTCCATAGAAAATTATTATGCAATTTATCCTATCACCAAACTATACCTCATTTGGTTCAGAGTATGGATTGTGTGTTAACTCTTACTATATTGACTGCATTACATCTAGTCCAAATGATATTAGTTATTATCAATGATACTCATTACTCTATAAGACATATCCTTAAAGTTATTCTTTAAGTCTTGTCTACCTTAGCCAAGGATTTCTAAGCAATGATCTCTATAAGAGGCCATATGTATACTCTCCTTTTATTAGGAGTGGTGAATCCTCTATTAACTACTCAATTACCTTTGAATACCTCATGCTATACCCAATCACCACCCTATGAGCAACCTCCGAGAGGCAACAAGAAATGGATTCAAAGTATAGGATTCAGTTTCTAAGATAACATTGAGCATTTCAAGGTTAAGGATACTTGCACCATTGCTATGATGAGACTATCACTGACATTGAATAGATATTCATGTGATTGTCTTATAACAGGTCATCCAATATACTTGGCTACTTTAGCAAGCATCCACATGATAACTTTAAATATCTCATTGATAAGAACTAATATCAGCTGCTTGGCCTAGTCAAAGGTGTATAACATGTGCTAGTTTATCTAGATTAACAATATCTCATTTTCATAATCCTATGACTAAAGATTATTTAAACATAAATGCAATTGCACATGATAAGAATCTCACCATCATTTTCTCATCATGATTTTCTTCATGTTGTGTTATATACCAAGGACTTCATTAAACAGTCTAAGTTCTAAATCAAATTCATATATGAATGAAGACTAATTTAATGAAAATACCTTTTATTAATAATAAATAAGTAACATTAAGTGTCTGAGGTGATTGCCTTTAGGGCACCTCTCGAACAGAGGGATTACCCTTTGAACAGACTAATAGAGATTTATGTAAATAAGATAGTACAACATCATAGACTACCAGTCTCCATTTTCTCATATAGGGACTATAGATTTACTTTTTAGTTTTAAAGTAGTATGCAAAGAGCTTTGGGTACCATGCTCAGGTTTAGGACAACTTTTCATCCCCTAGACATATGGTCAATCAAAAATGGTCATACAGGTATTAAAGGATATGATGAGGAGTTATGTGATAGAGTCTAAGGAAAGTTGGGAAAGATATTTGCCTTTGATGGAGTTTGCTACAACAACAGCTATAGGTCTATTATTGAGTAGCTCTTTATAAAGCATTTTATAGTAGAAAGTGTCATACTCCCTTATACTAGATAAAGCTCAATGATAGGAAGCTAGTGGGACCAGACTTCGTACAAGAGATAGAGGAAAATGAATAGGTTATCTAGGATAGATTGAGGGCAACTTCAGAAGGATATAAGCCATATGAGGATCTCAAGAGGTGAGATATAGAGTATGAAGTGGGAGATAAGTTTTTCCTTAAAATTTTTCCATGGAAAAAAGTCTTATGATTTGGGAAGAAGGGCAAGTTAAGCTCAGGATTCATTAGGCCTTATCTGATCCTAACGAGAATCAAACTAGTTGCTTACAGGCTCATTCTACCACTAGAGTTGAGCAAGATACATGATGTTGTTGGGTTTTAAAGGAAAATCTCATTCATAAAACGCGACGGAAAATAAAAATTTTAAAATCCAAGAGAAAATTCTTGTTTGTTCCATTAAAACTAATTCATTAAATCATATAGATTATAAATTATACCTTATAATTTATTGATTTGTTCTTCAAATTTTCACCTTATTCCAAAAATAGACTAGGTATAAAGTGCACAAAACAAGGGGAGGGATCTGGGGGATTTTGCCTTAATTGGCCAATTGAAGTCAATTAGGCTAGCTATTGGCCAATAGTGTACTGGTTAGGTTTGCCGGGTAGACAAGCAACCCAGCTGGCTTGCTTGGCAGGCCAACAACCCACGCAGGCCTGTACGAACTCGTGGTCCCTCGAACAATTTTTTTGTCCAATTTATCGTGATATGTCCCGAAATAATTCTCCAATTACCTTCGAATACCTCAAGTTGCACCCAATCACTATCCTATGAGCAACCTCTCTGAGGCAATAAGGAATAGTGTCAAAGTGCATAATCAGTGTCCAAGATATCCTTGAGTACCTCAAGTTTAAGGATACTTGCACCATTGCTATGACGAGACTATCATTGACATTTGAATAGGTTATCCATATGATTATCTCATAGCAAGTCATCCAATGTATTTAGTTATAATTAGCAAGTATCCACATGTTAACTTTAAACATCTCATATTTACAGATTATGAGATCAACTGCTTGATCCAATCAAGGAGTATAACATGTGCTAGTCTATTCAGATTAATAATGTCTTGTCTCATTAATCCTATAACTAGTGATAATTTAGATACTAACATAATTACACATGATAAGAATCTCAATATCATGATGTCATCATGATTTCCTTCATGCGTTAATCAAATAAATTTGTACAATAAGTACTAAAGGCGATTGCCTTTAGAGCACTACTCTAACAGATGTGTTCCACAAATCTATGTTGAAAAGATACATGTTAGATCACTCTTACATTATCCTAGTCAAGATCATTGAAGTGAAACCGAATCTGACATTTAAAGAAGAGAAAATTTAGATTCTAGCCAGAGAGATCAAGGAACTCAAGAATAAATGAGTACCATTAGTCAAGGTCTTATAGAGAAATCATACAACCAAAAAGTCTATATGGAAAAGTATAGAGTGATGAAGGCCCAACATCCATAGTTATTCAAAGACAGTACATTAGGTAATTATGGGAATAAAATTTCGTAAAGAGGAGAGAAATGTAACGCCTTTAAGTATATCCGCTCACTTTAAGCTCACTATCTCCATAAACATAATCTGACTGGGATTTGGAGTCATTCTTATCAGATTGGAAGCTGGCATCTATATATCCACTCACTTAAATCTCACTATCTCCATAAACCAAGAATGCATCCTTAGTTCTACTCAAGTACTTAAGGACATTCTCGACAGCCACTTAATGCCCATCGTTAGGATCTGATTGATATCTGCTCATGACACTCAGATTTTATACTATATCAGGTCTAGTACATAGCATACATGATAGATCTAATAGTAGAAGTATATTGAATCCTACTCATACATGCCCATTCATCTTATGTCTTTGACATATGGACTTAGAAAGGGTGATCCCATAAGTCATAAGATTAAATCCTTTCTTATAATGTTCCATTCTAAACCTTTTTAGCATCTTATTTATATATGTAGACTAAGAAAGATCAAGCAATCTTTTAGACCTATCTTTATAGACCATAATCCCTAGTATATAGGTTGCTTCTCCAATGTCTTTTATGGAAAAATTCTTAGAAAGCCAAATTTTAACTAATTGAAGAATTGAGACATCATTTCCTATGAGTAATATGTCATTTACATATAACACTAGAATAATGAAGGCACTCCCATTAACCTTCTTGTTAATGCACTCCCACTAACCTTCTTGTAAACACATGGTTCATCCATATTTTGTGAGAAACCAAACTTTTTGATTGTCAAATCAAATCGGATGTTCCAACTCTTAGATGCTTGCTTCAATCCATAAATGGATCTTTGAAATTTGTATACCTTTTTGCCATCCCTAAATGTGATATCCTCAGGTTGTGTCATGCACACATACTCAGTCAAATTTCCATTAAGAAAAGTTATTTTCACATCCATTTTCCAAATCTTAAAATTATAATATGCAGCAATGACTAGGAGTACCCTAATAGACTAAGCATAGCAAATGGAGAAAATGTTTCATCATAGTCAACACCTTGTCTTTAACAATATATTTTAGCTACCAGCCTAGCTTTATAGGTAACTATATTACCTTTCATATCGATCTTCTTTTTAAAGACCGATTTGTAATATTCGCTAATTTAGACACCGAATCGCACGTGTCACGAAATTGACACATTTGACCGATCGGAGTTTAAATTCGGATTTTGATCGGAATTAATCAAGTAATGACTAAATTATGTTGATATATGCCTAATTAATTAGTTATAAAGCTTAAAGAAGTTGATTTATGGTAATGGACTAAATTGCAAAATTTGATAAGTTTTGGGGTCAAATTGCAATTTAACAAAATTTGGAGGATTAATGAGATAATTGTTATTTAAACATATGAAAATTGGAAATTTAATTTGGGTTGGCCGGTCATAGCATTAAAGAAACAGGATTAATGTTGATTAAGTTTAAATATCAAAGATATTGTCAAATAAGTGGGTCCCAATAAAGACTTTTGGTCCTTATTCTTCCTTTTTCTTCTTCTCCTTATTTCTGCTCTCTTCTCTCTCTTTTCTGCCCAGCTTTTGCGCCAGCCACTCTCACATCCTCCATAGCCCAACCTTGAAATCTAGAGAGAGAAAGAAAGGGAAAAGTGGGAAAAGAGCAAGACAAAGTGATTTTTATGATCCAAAAGTCTTGAGGAAGCTTGGAAGAACAATAGGGAGGAAGAACAAGCAAGTTTGGTGGAGAGAGAAAATTTTCAAGGTTGTGATCAAGTGAAGAAAAGTGTAAAGGTAAGAAGCTTTTCTTTTTCTCTTCCATCTTTTCTTAAGGAAGTTGGAGTTTTAAGCTCATTTTGAGCTTGATTATGTAGTTTAGGGTTTTGAGAAAGTAAGATGTTGATGAAGATATGTAATGTTGTAAAAGTTCCAAGTGACAAGGAACAAACTCAAAGGAATAATGGCAAAGGAAAAGCTACCTGGAAGAGTGAAGGAGAAAAATAAAAGTTTGTGCATAATTTAAGGCAATAGCCTATCTTTGTTTGAAATCATGCATGTTTAACATGTTAATTGATGATTGAAGTGCATTAATGATGACTATAGCATGAAACCATATGTTAGAGATAAAGAATGAGATTTTTGTGATTTGTTGAATTAAGTGATGCATGTTAGAGAATTTAATTATGATTAAGGCATTTATATGTATTAGGTCATGATATGTTGAATAAAGGACTCCATAAATGCATGAGTTGTATTTTGGTATGATTTGGTGTGATTGGAAATGAATAAGGAAAGTGAATATGCAGATTTCCTGTAGATAGTCATGGGCGTGACTTTTGGGTCACGGGTATGAACTTTCTGGTTCACGGGCGTGACTAAATTGTATCACGGTTGTGACTTCGGTGTGGAAATGGCAAGATTCATTCCAGAAGCATTCACGGTTTTGAATCGCAGATGTGAACAAATTCATGAGTGTGAATGAGTAATCACGACCGTGAATGATTTTGGCACGTTTCATTCTAGAAGCGTTCACAACTTTGAATTACGGGTGTGAACAAATTCACGGGCATGAATTAGTAATCACGGTCGTGAATGATCTATTTTAATAAGTTTGAATATGATTAACTAATGATAATATGTTGTGATATGAGAATGTTGAGATGTTGTAAAATAAGAATGATAATATGTTATGATATGAGAATGTTGAGATGTTGTAAAATAAGAATGATAATATGTTTTGATATGAGAATGTTGAGATGTTGTAAAAATAAGAATGATAATATGTTTGAAATATGAGAATGTTTATATGTTTGAAAAACAAGAATGATGATATGTTTGAAAAAAAAGTAAAGATATATGAATAATATGGAAATACGAACATGCCCATTACTCTACCTACGGACTAGAAACAGGATAGATGATATGTCATTATGGGGGAAAATGGTACCTTACTATATGAGATATTTCTCGATCAATGTGGCTTAAGCTCTGGGAGCGCCATTGATATGAGATGCTCGGTTAATGTGGCTTAAGCTCTGGGAGCTACATTGACTTGAGAAGCTCTGTTGGGCATATATAAATTGAGGACAAGGTGGCTTAAGATCGAAGAGCGCCTTTGGTCTGGTTATTCATCTATGATAAAATAATACTCAATCAATGTGGCTTAAGCTCTGGGAGTGCCATTGATTTGAGAAGTTCTATTGAGCTAGATAGTGGACAGGGTGGCTATAGCTCTGGGAGCACTCCTGATCCATAACCCGTATCCAGTCAGTCCAAATTTAGAGTGATATGGGCAAGATAATGAAGATAAGTTGAAAAATAAGAAAAAAATGATGATGATATGAGATAAAATACTAAAGAGATTAAAAGAGTAACTTATCATTAAAGATAATGAAAATAGCATTGTATATGTAAGCATGATATTTATAATTATATGAAATAGGGATATGTTGATAGGAATAGCATGCAAAGATTTTAATGCATAAAATGATACATGTTAATGCTTGTTGCATAATATAGTATATTGCCTTATTTATGTGCACCACTAAGCTTAGACCTTAGCGTGGGAGTTTCCTTCCGCGCAGATATAGAAAGGTAGCTGAAGGTGATAGATAAAGCAAGTGATGATCCTATTCAAATTAAAGCAGTCGATCTCAATATAGTGGGTCACAAACTTTTAAACTCTTGTATTTTGTTTTTCGTCTTATATATACTTATAAGCTTGTAAATTAGTTTTCAAAGTTTGTTAAGTAGTAAATTGATATTTATAAATACTATCTTATGTAAATAAAATGTACATTATTTATTGTATATAAAAAAAATGTATGGCTCTCTAGCAAATATAAAAGAAAATAGCAATTTAAAGAAGTAAGAAGACAGAGATAGCGCCCTCTCATTCAGGCATGTGCGTTTTGGGTGAGGGGGTGCTACACCATTTGCACCCAATGGGTTTTATCTTTTCAGGTGGGTCAACCAAAATCCATACTTGATTTTCATACATGGAATTCATCTTTGACTACATGGCTTTTAGCCATCTATCAGATTCTGAACTATTCAGAACTTCTTCATAGGTAGTAGGCTCATCATCCTTTATAAGCAATATGTCATTTTGTTCATTTATGAGAAATCCATATCTCTTAACAATAGTGCATATCCTACTTGATCTATGAAGTTCTTGTGTTTTAAAAGGTGTAGTTGTTACTTCGTCTATATGAGTAATAGATTCAGGTTGTCTCTGTTGATTTGCATTTGTTTAAGCATCTTGAACTTCATCAAGTTCAATCTTGCTCTCACTATCTTCTTTTAAAATGAACTCTTTCTCTAAAGAGATAGCATGCTTTGAAACAAATACCTTTTGCACCAAAAGGTGGTAGAATTGATATCCAAATGATTTTTTTGGATGCCTTTGGATATCGTATAAATAGACATTTATTAGACTTAGCTTCTAGCTTGTCTGACATTATTCACTTCACATAAGCAGGACAATCCCATACTTTCATGTATGAAAGAATAGGTCTCTTATTATTTCATATCTCATATGGAATAGTATCAACTGACTTAGAAGATACTCTATTTAATCTATAAATATTAGTCTATAATGCATGACCCCTAAAAGACTTAGATAGTTCTGCAAAGCTCATTATTGACCTCACCATGTCTAACAAGATTTGGTTTCTACTTTTAGCCACACCATTATTTTGTGGCGTGTAAGGTAGAGTACATTCAGATAAAATCTCATTATCTCTTAAATAACTTTGAAACTCATGACTTAAGTATTCTCCACCTCGATCTGATATTTTTACCAATTTGTTTTCTATTTCATTTCTATATTCTTTGAACTTTTCAAAGACTTCAAATTTGTATCTCATCAGATACAAGTACCCAAATTATGAATAATCCAATGAAGGTAATAAAGTAAATAAAACCACCTCTGGCATGCACTGATATTGGGTCATATACATTTGTATGCGCAAAGTCCAATAGCCCATTGGCATGTTCACCTTTTTCACTAAAAGGTAACTTTGTCATCTTTCCTAACAAACAAGATTCACATGTGTCATATGATTCATAATCAAATGACCCTAAGTTAACATTTTTGGGTAACTTGGTCATGCACCTCTGATTTATATGACTAAGGCAACAATGTCATAAATATGATGATTTTAGGTTATCCAACTTTTATCTTTTATAATTTTTGATATTGAGGATTGAATTAGACATATCAATTGTAGTGCTCCCTAACTGATACCTTTTTTTTTTCATTTACACTTTGAGTATGCTATTTATTTATTTATTTCATTTACATATATATCTAATAATGAAAATAATCTTGATCATAAAATTTCTTAATTTAAAAGTATTCATACATTAAGTTAAAAATATTCAGAATTACATTTACAAAATAATGCTAATTATATTAATTACATTTTTACATTTTTATAAATCCTACATGCCACATATTTACAACAAAAAGGAAAAATCTTAAAATTTATTTGTACAATGTAATACCCTAAATACACACAAAAATAAAACTACTACAATTTGATCTTGGAATTTCCTTTTCTTCGGTAAGTACTAATGCAACAACTACTTCTACTAACTTACACGTAAAACATACACACTAAGCTACTAACTTAGTGGTACTTTTGGCAACTATCCAATAATTATATAATTATCTCTAAAATAAAATTTTTATCATTTACAAGTAATTTTCTAAGTATGCTAAAATATTCAAATTAAATAAA
Source organism: Triadica sebifera (assembly GCA_023653625.1). Taxonomy (NCBI): domain Eukaryota; kingdom Viridiplantae; phylum Streptophyta; class Magnoliopsida; order Malpighiales; family Euphorbiaceae; genus Triadica; species Triadica sebifera. The sequence continues at coordinate 16,890,397 of CM042910.1, read as the reverse complement.
AAACTATTTAAATCATGCAAAATATATAATTGATCATTTATAAAATTTCATTCATTAAGCATACTAAAATTCATTAATAATAATAAGACAAGACATACAGTTTATAATATCATTTTAATAATTTACATTATTTTCCACTTTATTTATTTGATAGCATACGATATCTTAGACCGGAACTAAACAATAGATATAGGGTTTCTGCTCTTCAGCAGTATACTCGACGTCTACTTAATCATTTGATAACTTGGTGTTTAATGCCTATAATTTCAATAATAACTTAGTACATTTTCGGTGTCTATGTAATTTTAAATTCAGTACTATTTCTTGGTGCTTACATGAATTTAATCTTAGCATTATGTTCTAGTGCCTACATTTTTATCTCTTTATTGGCATGCCAACTTATCCTAATTTCTAGTTTTCGATTAGTTATTCTAGGACATAATTGTAATTGTTACATTTATTATTATTATTATTATTATTATTATTATTATTATTATTATTATTATTATTATTATTATTATTATTATTATTATTATTATAAATTAAATAAATCTACATATATAATGCTAACATAAATTTATATAAATAACATAAATCTTCATTAAATATATTTAAATATCATACTCACTAATTTAATCATCATAAATATAAGAAAAGTAAAATAAAATATTTTTCTATCCTAAAACTCAACAATATAGTCATTTAAACAAACAGTCTTATTCTATGCAGAATTGATTCCTTATATTATACTGTATTTTTTATCCATTTTTAAATAGAATCAAGACAATTGATAAGCTAAAAAATATAGATTACTGTCTTATCTTTAATTACCAACTAGAATCACATCAAATAGAATTTTGTAGAAAAAGTTATAGATTTTACAAGTGGCTATTATGTCCATGCTCATTCTTCCTAGTATTTTACTAAACATATTACTAGTCCAAACTTTAGGTAAAATTTAAACTTAATTGCAAGTATATTCAGGTCTGATGGTCTAAATGAAAGTTCCAATCTAATAAAAAAAATACTTAAAAATCACACCCAAAACTCAAGTTATGCCCAAAAATGTAAAAACTGTTCATAAGACAAATTTCTAGCAACTTCAATTAATCATACAATTTCATATCTTCATGCATCATCAACATTAACTCAATTTATTTTCATATTCATGGCATCACTTAGTTACCATTTCATCACTCAACTAAAATATCAGTAATTATCTACATAATTACACTTAATACCATACTCAATGATAACAACACAATCAAGAATAATATCACATTTAACATTCTTTTACCATATTGAATTTTTGCCAAAAGTACATACCTCAAAAAGTCCCATTTTTTCACCCTTTTCTACATCCTAATTGGTTTTCTCCTTGCCCTTATTTCTTTTCTTATTTTGGCCCAAAGGTTGCTCACTTCCTTAGCCTAACAACAAAGTTACATATACTTCAATTTATGTCTCATACCTTACTGTTATATATGAACATAAAGCCTAATTAAACTTCTAATCATCTCTATCCTATCTTAAGTCCATAAACTACTCCTGTAATCTATTATTAACCCTTAGCTCATACTAATCAAGCATAAAATACACTAATCAAAAGATCATGTTTGAGTATGCACTACATGCATGATTATTAGATCTTTAATAAATTCATATTATTACTTCTACTATTTTATTACAAACTCGTAGCCTTCACTATGAATCCAAGAGAACCTATTGGAAGCTCTCCTAATGGGTCAATATCCAATATCACTAAGAATGACTTTAGGTGTGCCCAATAGGACATCTTAAGTCAATTGGTAGGTATCTCATACCAATTGCATCATATTATGCAACTACTAAATCATTGGGCTATCAACTCTTGATGCATGCACATCTCATGTACATTGGCCCAATATTGTTTCTAATTCACCTAGACCTTAGGTGTGCCCAACAAGCCATTGTAACTAGTTAAAACTGATCCATTAATCATGAAATCATATTTCAATGGTTTGAACAAATTCTTATAGAGCAGGCTTTGGTGTGCCCAACAACCAAAACTCTAAAAGAACTCAGGTTCTTGCCATATTAATGGAAGGCATTAGCCTTGATATAATTTATGAGGGATTTTCTTTAATTGAGTCTCATTATGATTGTTTAACATACATAATATATTCATTCATCACATCTAGATATATAAGATAATTACACTAATTATATGGTCATGATCATGGACATATCTAACATCAATCCTTCAATCCATCAAAGGATTGAGTAGGTCTCACCTAGGTAGATTCATAAATTTACAACACTAAAATAGAAAACAATTTCCTACTTTAATACTCATTTGCTTTTAGCGCCATCTCCTTGGCTTTTTACTCATTTGCACTTCAATTGTATTCTAATCCTATGTAATCTTATTACATAAATTTTTCATACGAAAATCTCAAGTTACATTAGAGGGGAGTGAGATGAGAAGAGAAATATAATAGAGCGAATAAAGAATACAGGGAGTCACAGGCTCTATTTACCAAAAACAAAAATTTCATGCATGAACAATCACATTGGTCAAGTCCATAATCATGCCATCATGTCATTCCATACACCACTAGCATGCATTCTCTAATGCATAAATATAGGTAATCTATTAAAGTAATAATTTTGGTTTCTTTTGTTTCAACTCTTGAAACATTGTTTTGATTGTTTGGCCTTAATGAAATTCATCATATATTCATCACTTTATCTTATTAAATGATTATTTGAACATTTATAAATATTTCTAAAAGGAAATCATCCAATTTAGGCATACATTTGATCACATAAAAAAAAATTCCCAAAATTGTCTACTTTGCCAACTATGCTACTACCAATTTGATGCATACAACTTATAAATCCGAATTTAATAATTAAATCACATTAAAATTCAAATTCAAATATCACCAATATTTTATTTATAATTAAATTACCTTAATTAGTTATTAGTTTGATGCAAAATAAGATTAAAAATCCTAGTTACAATTGCATTCTAGATAGTCAAACTAGGATTTGGAAAACCCTTTCTAATTCAAATCAAATTCTATTGAAAAAATTTCAAAATTCTTTCTCATCATTATAAGCAACTTATAATCAGTTTAAACTAATTAAATTTTTTCATTAGATAATCTAAAACATTAAAAACTTAAGTAGCAAACCAATTGTTCAAAAATTGCCTAAATTAAATCACACATGAACTAAAATTCTTTAAGAACTTAAGCATAAATTTAGTTTGAATTTAGTATGCAATTAATATCAAAATAATATTATGGATATCTCATAAACATGAAATTAAGGTTCTAGTCATGAAGTTGCATCACATTCAATTACGTAAACAAAAATAGTACATCACATGATTAGGTTATTGCCCTAGTTCCTAGTTTTGTTCATGCATTGATAAAAACTATTTTTGTATCAATTAAGTGGCTATAAATAAGTTAAAACACATTATAAATATATCATAAACATGTTTGAATAATCAAATTAACAAACCAAATTCGAACAGCCTAAAAAAAGCTCAATTAGTAATACTAGGTTTAATAAACCCAAAAATTTCAGCAATATACTCAATTTTGACTTTCTTATTTAAATCCAATTTAAATCAATCCTGTAATGCCCGATAATTTAGGCCACGGTCACAGTTGACTGAAATCCGGCTTGCTGAACCTATTGGGGTCTAAATTCGAACATGAAAGAAAAAATTAAAATGATAATAAAATATGAGAAAACTATTTTGGATATTATTAATTGAGAATTTTGAAGTTCGGAAGTAAAATTGAAAAAAAAATAATTTTTTGTTGATCGAAATTGGAAATTGCAGTATTTTTGGCACACGTATTTTAAGAAAATATAAAAATGGAATGTTCTTTATCTAAGGAAATGAATATTCTTTTGATTAAAATAAAGTAAGAGTGATTTAAATTAATGGACCAATGAGAAATAAGATTGACAATTAATCCTAACCATCCACCTAATCCAACTATAAGAAGTCAAATTTTCACTTTTTGGTCATTATTCTTCTTCTTCCTCATCTAACCAAAGAAAGCTCTTTTTTTTCTTCTTCTTTTGCCGTGAGCTCTCCTTCCCCCATTTATTATTTTTTGTTCTTCAATTAAAGCTAAGAATAGATGGAAAAAAGGTGGAATTAAGGCAAGATCATCAAAGAAGTTAAGTTAAGTGAGCAAAACCAAGGAAGAGGAAGGAAGAAAGGAAGAGAAAAAGAGAAAGAAAATTAAACCTGAATGTACCTGAAATTAGGTAAACAATGGACTCAAAATTTAAACTAGAAATTTGTTTAGTAAAATATTGAGCAGATTGCAGTGAATGTATCTTAGAAAAAAATTCATAACTTTTTGCTAACAAATTTTGTTTAATGTGTATCTAGTTGGAAAATTAAAGATAAGACATGTACCTATATTTTTCTAGGTGATCACTTGTCCAAATTCCATCTAACAATGGATGGAAAATGCATAGTAATATAAGGCAGAAATCTGTCCAGTAAAATACTGGGCATATTGAAATGAACGTAGATTAGAAATAAATTCATAAATTTTGCTAAAAAATTCAGTTTAATGTGATTCTAGTTGGAAATTAAACATAAGACATGTATCTACATTTTTTTAGGTGATCACTTGTCCAAATTCCATCTAATAATGGGCGAACAATACAGGGCAAGATAAGGTAGAAATGCTATCCAGAATTGGGCAGTTTGCATATATGAGTTGATTGTAGAATTTTGTGATAGAAATATATATTATTTGATTTTCTTATAGTTATAATGATTAAATGAGCAAGTATGAGATTGTAAAATGTTTAATGGGAATTATTGCATTTATTTGGAATTTATATTAGTGTTACCTATATAATTTATGTAAATAATAATAAATGTAACAAATATAATTAAGCCCTATAACATCTTGTTGAAAACTAGAAATTTGGATAAGTTTGCATGCCAATAAAAGGGTAGAAATGTAGGTACTAAAAATAATAGTGCTGAGATTTAATTTACGTATACACTAGAAAATAGTGCTGAATTGAATTACGTAGGCACTAAGAAATAGTGTTGAGTTCGAAATTATGTATACACCAAAAAAGTATTGAGTTGTTATTGAAAATATAGGCGTTAAACGTCGAGTTATAAAATAATTATGTAGGCGCCGAGTATACTGCTGGAGAGCAGAAACCCTGTATCTAGTATTTAGTTCCTGTCTAAGATGTTGTGGGCTATCAAATAAATAACAGAAAAAAATATAAATTATTAAATTGATAGTTCAAATTGTATATCTTGTATTGTTAAAATTTCAAGCATGATTAATGAATGAAATGTCATAATTGATGAATTAAATATTTTTGCATGACGAAAATAGTTTTACTATTAATTGAATATTTGACATGCTTAATAAATTAATTGTAGTTTGTAAAATTCTATTTTAAAAATATTTATGTAATTATTGGATAGTTGTCAAATGTACCACTAAGCTACTAGCTTGACGCGTGTGTTTTACGTGCAGATAAATAAATGTAGTTGTTATGTTAGGGTGATTGAAGATAAAAGGAACCCCAATATCAAATTGCAGTAGTCTAGTTTCTTTTAGTATGGTTTGAAAATTATATTGTAAAAATTAAATTTTAAGAATTTTTTTATGTAAATTTATGGCATGTAATATTTATAAGAAATGAATTTTGTAATTTTATATATCTAGTATTATTTGTAAATATATTTCTAAATATTATGGTTTAATTGAATGAGTTCTTTTAAATCAAATTATTTACATCACTAGTTACATATTTAAATGGAAAAACAAATATATGGTAATAAATATTCCACTAATAATAAACTCGAAAATTGAAATAAAAAAATTTATACAATAAATTGAGCGTTGGTTTTAAAATAAATGAACTTAATAACACTTCCATATCCTGTTAACGATTAGTAGGGTAAGGGAGCGCTAGAAATCCATTATCATCAACAACATTTAATATCATCATATTAATATGTTATTGAATGAAAAATAAAATTTTAGGCCAAACACAATCAAATTCTTTTTTAATAGAATGAGGGAATTCAAGTTGTTCATTTTCAATCAATCTCATTAATACTTCAATTAAATCATAAATTAATTTATATAGAGTGGCTCTGATACTACTATTAGATTTTGAACATGTATCACATACATAGCACAGTGAAAATTTAAAATTTAATTAAACTCAAAACCCGTGGAATGCCCTATGCAACTTAAATCGATTAACACCATCATACATGATGAAAAAGATTACCTATATCTTATTGAAACTTTAGTCTTCAAGTTGTGAGCTTTCCTCCATGTTGAATTATAGCAAATCATAAAAATCCACATGAATGAGAGAAGGAAATAACCTCAAAAGCTATGGGATGATCAACAAACAAAGTGTTAGCAATTGAGGTTAATCTTTGAGAAAGATGGGAGAAAGAGATAACTTTTGTTATTCTAAATTGGAAGCACTCTTTATGAGCCCTTTTGAGGGTATTTATATGCCCATCATAATTATAGTGGGACATATAAAATGCTATGTCTAGCTTTTTATTAAGAGTGAAATTTTAAATAATTGCATATTGTCACATCAGAAACAAGTGTGTCATGTAAGCTACATTCCCACAGCTGAATAGGAAAAATCATGCTGTCATGCACGTGATGTTATGTCATATGCGTGATAGAAAGGTCATCACATGTGTGACATTTTATCATGCACATGACACCAAGGTTGTCATTTGACTCTGTTGCGCACACGTCATGGTTGTCACGCATGCAACATGCAACACTTTCCACATAAATACAAAATTTTTTTGCACAAATATCTCTCTCATGTTTTGGATCCAATCCAAAACTCATGTCACAGTTTCTTCATTTCTTCTATGTGTGTGACTTATTAGGTTTCCAATTATGTCAGTAGCTCAAATCATCACATGATTTTGAGAAGATTATGAGCAGTATCTAGCAACATATCATGACCACCCAATTAACTGAAAAGCCAATGGTCTGACTGTAACCCTTCCATAGACAATTACTATTCAATTTTTCATTTCACCAAACCATACCTCATTTGATTCAGAGCATTTATTGTATGTAAACTCTTACTAGACTAACTATATCACATCTAGTCCAAATAAAATTACTTCTTATCTATGAGACTTATTACTCTATTAGACATGTTCTTGAAGACATTCTTCAAGTCTTGTCCGCCTCGACCAAAGATTTCTGAGTAATGATATTGATAACATGCCATAGGTATACTCTCCTTCTATCAAGAGTGGCAAATCCTTTATTGACTACTCAATTACCTTTGAATACCTCATGTTATACTCAATCACCACTCTATGAGCAACCTTTGTCAGACAACAAGGAATGGAGTGAAAGTATATAATTTAGTATCAAAGATAACCTTAAGCATCTCAAGTTTAAAGATACTTGCATCACTTCTATAATGAGACTATCACTAGTATTGAATAGATATCCATGTGATTGTCTCATAAAAAATCATCCAATGTACTTGGCTACTTTAGCAAGCATCCATATATTAAATCTAAACATCTCATATCTTCAGCTTATGAGATCAGTTGCTTGACTCAATCAATGAGTATAATGTGTGTCGGTTTATCTAGATTAACAATGTCTCATCTTGATAATCATATGACTAGGGATTATTTATATATAAATACAATTGAACATGATAGGAATATCACTATCATAATCTCATCATGATTTCTTTCATGTTGTGTTATATATGAATAACTTTATTAAATAGTCTAAGATCTAAATCAAATTCATGATGGGATAAATCAAAAAGGGTCATCATGAAGCCTTATAGTATAAAATGAACAATTTCATGTTTTGTCTAACTTTCATGAGTTTCACAACCTTAAACCCAAGCCAACAACCCTTATAGTACCATAAACGAAGTCCCTTCCATTCCTCTTTGATTCCTAACAAAAAATTCACATCAATAACAAGGTTTAATTTACAGAATCAAAGCATTTTTCTTTTCCTAAGAGGACAAAATTGGAGAATAAAAAGAAGGCAGATTTAAGCCCTAATTCGTTTTGTTTTGTCAAGGTTTTGGGTAAGAAATCTCATTTCTCCTATTCTTTTATTAGTTTGATTTGGTTTTTAGATGGGGAATAATGATAAAGGACACAGATTGTTAGATTAAGTTAGGGTTTATATTGTTAATGACATATAGATGGTTCATAGTTATTTAGACAATGATTTTCTATTATGATTGTTAGAGAGATGACTTAAAGGCAATCACCTTAGACACTTGATGTACTTATTTATAATTAATAAAAGATATTTTTATCATATTTGAGTTCATTCATATAAGAATGTGATTTAGAACTTAGACCGTTTAATGAAGTCTTTGGTATGTAGCACAATATGAAGAAAATTATGATGAGATCATGATGGTGAGATTCATATCATGTGCAATTGTATTTATATATAAATTATACCTAGTCATAGGATTAACAAGATGAGTCATTATTAATTTGGATAAACTAGCACATGTTATATTCCTTGCTAGGTCAATCAGGTGATCTCATAAGTTGAAGACATGAGATGTTTAGAGTTAATATGTGGATGCTTGTTAGAGTAGCCAAGTACATTAGATGACTTTCTATGAGACAATCATATGGATATCTATTTAATGTCAATGATAGTCTCATCATAGCAATGGTGCAAGTAACCTTAGACTTGAGATGCTCAAGGTTATCTTGGATACTGAATCATATACTTTGACTCAATTTCTTGTTGCCTTTTATAGATCACTCATAGGGTGGTGATTGGGTATAGCATGAGGTATTCAAAGGTAATTAAGGAGAGTATACCTATGGTCTATGGTAGAGATAATTACTCAGAAATCATTGGTTGAGGTGGACAAGTTTTGAAAAAAGGTCTTCAAGGATATGTTTAATAGAGTAATAAGACTCATAGAAAAGAACTAATATCATTTGGACTAGATGTGACATAGTTAATCTAGTGGGAGTTGACACACAGTCCATGCTTTGAACCAAATGATGTATAGTGTGGTGAAATGACGAATTGCACAATAATTGTCTATGGAAAGATTTATAATCAGACTACTAACTTTCTAGTTTTTTGGGTGGTGTATTACTAGATACAATTCATGATCTACTTGAAATTATATAATGATTTGAGCTGCCAATATAATCAGGAACCCAATAAGTCACACGTATAGAAGGAATGAAAGAAATGCAAAATGGGCTTTGGATTGGATTTTTAGAGAGAAACATTTGGACTAAGCACATTCATGGACATGAAAAATGTTTTACAAGCATGAATGATGTGTTGCACATCGCGCGTGTCATAGCTGTGGCACCATGTGTCACAACTATGGCAACATAAGAGTCATAGTCGTAGCAAGTTTGATATGGGTGTGACAGTCGTGACAACAACTTGTGCGATTTTATGTTTTATATTCCGAATAAAACTCCAATACATGAGTTGCGTATGTCCAATCCTAATTATGATTAGAGGATATATAAATAACCCTTTTAAAGGACAAGTTCATAGTTGCTAACTTGAGAAATAAAAGTTATTTTCTTCTTTTTCTCTTTCAAGTTGAAACACCATTGCTACCGCTTCTCTTGATTAGCCTCAACTATCTTCCATTTTTCCACACTTTTCTCTCGGTCAAACATGATTTTGAGACTAAGAAGGCTTGCATGCAAGTGAGAGTTTGATGGGTGGTTGAAGAAAATAAATTCCAAGTGAACTTCTATATTGAGTTGAGACATCTAAGGAGGGAAGAGGAAGTTTTTGGTTTGAGAATGGCAAGTGAGGTCTGAAAATTGGATTGCATGTAGGAGGCTAAGGTTAGAGGAGGTCGAAGAAGGATGTTAGCTCATGAGTTGTCTTGGAAAAAAAAAATACTAAGATGAACATCATTACCATTTTGAGCCGAAATCTATCTCCACCTCCTAAAATTCTTTCATTTTTTTTTTAATTAAGTTGAATTGAGGCTAATCTAATTTCTCCTCTTTTCTCCTACTTTGTTGATTGAAGCATGTGTAGCATGAGTTACGTGCAAGATGTGTCACAGCATTGAGGGTAAAAAGAAGTTTAACTTTGGCTAAAAACTTTATCTTGCAAAAACCGTCGACGTAAGATTTGGAAATGGAAACTTGGTGTATGACCTAGAATTAGAATAAGAATTGGACCAAAGAATTAAACTTAATTAAGATAAAATTTTGCTACTGAAATGTTAATTATTTTAATTGAGGTTGGTGTAAGTTGAATAAATGAGTTTATTTTTATTAAACCTTGACACTTGAAGAGTTGAAACATATTTGGATTGAGAGAAGGCAAAAGGACTGCAAAGCTTAAACAGCTTAGAGAGACGGTGTTATTTTATTGTGGGATGATGGCAGAGTGGTTGCACATTGGAACGGTATCGTGCTCAATTGTGTGTGGTTATGACAAAGAAGGGCAATAGTGAGACGGTGTCGTTTTGCTCAATGGCAAAGTTAGAAAGGCACTGTACCTTCATTAATTATGTTGTACTTAAAAATTAACTAGTTTGTGAAAATCTAAAAAGCATATGTGTTTTCTTAATAGAAACGGCTAATTACTTTATACACTTTTTAATTATGCTTAATATTTTTTTTAATTTCTTATGTTAAACTCTAAATTATGAGACGACATTGTTGTCCTATAAATCTTGTCCTTACCAAACAAATGAAATTAATATAGTACCTCAAGTGGGTACTACTATTTCCATAACAATTTGGTACAAAAACAGTTTTTAAAAACAAAATAAAATTAAATGAAAGTGTATTAATAATTTAATTTGCTAAAATAGTCCTACATACAAATTTTGGATATGAGTCTTATAATTTTATATATACTCCCTGCTTCATAAATAAAATTTAAATATTTAGGTGCTTTTTACGGAAATTTTATTCTTTATTCTTTTATATATATATATATATATATATATATATATATATATACAAAGTCTCTCTGTAATATTTAATATTTAAGTTGGGCTGGGCCTGAGAGGGAAGGGCAGGGTAGGAGTACAAAATTTAGTCATGATTGGGCCCAGACCTGTGAAGCCTATACTGTGAACATCGACGCTTCTTTTCGAGGCTAATTGGCAATTGCCACGTCAACGTCGTATATAAGAAAACGACATCGCTTTAGTCCCTAATAATAAGTAATAGTTGGAAACCACCTTCTCCAACGGCTAGTTTCAAGTGACCGTTTAAGCACCCAATATTCAAAATCCTATAAACCCAAAAGAAAATTCTTCATCTCAAAACTAAATCGCAAAAACAAAAGGTGAAAAGAAAACCAAAAAAACAAAAAATAGCTCTGGCAACCCGCAAGAATCATCACCAATCTTGGTTAATTTCATTCAGCGGTTCAGCTCAAGAAACCAAGAGATCATCATCATCATAAAAAATGGTGTACACATACACACCAACTTACTACTCCACTCTCCATGATTCAATCTCCTCTCTTTGCAAGAATATTCTTCCTTTTTCCTTCAAGAAAAGGAGACTCCCTGCGGCAGAGCACCGGCTGTCCAAGCTGCAATCTGATAACTTGAAATGGCAGCAGGATTCTTTCCACCAGATCTTGAACTTGATGGGGCTCCACAAAGAAGGGATCTTGGCTGAGACTGAGGTTTCTGCTTTTCGAACTCATGTGCTCGATACCCTTATTGCTGCTCCACCGGAACATGAACAGCCAGTCATTTTGAGAGATAAATTAATCTTCTTGCAGGTAAGTTCATTTATCTTTCTGGGAATAATTAAGAACTTATTTGTCTGCCTATATTTGCTAGTTTTATATGTCTACCATTATTAACCATTAAGATTTGATTGTGCTGAATTTTCACTTATTATAGAGGGGGAAGCAAAAATTAAGCAAAACACTGTAGTTCTTTTATTTTTTCTTAGTATTTTTCTTTCTTTCCTTAATTCTGTTGGTAGGAACTGCTATATTCAAAATGTATATCAGAAGATGAGTATCATTCATCAAAGAGACCATTGTTACAAAAACTAGCTGTTCAAGGGGCAGAAATTGAAGCAAGAGATGTTATTGTTTCTGGCCCAAAAGATATAAAAGAGAACCAAGAAGAGGAGTGGTCAGTGATTGACTTAAAAGATGAGAAAATTTTGGTTGCTAAAGAAAGTTTACCCTCTCAAAGTAAACCAAAGCTTAATTCAGCAATCAAGCAAATTAAAGGAGCAACGTCAGCTTTTGGGTTTTCGTCATCTCACAAGCAATCGAAACACAGAGAGGAGAAGAGTATATTTGAAATTGAAGCAAAATTCTCTTCTCCTAACTGTGTCAGAAATGAGACTGAAAACCACTTTGGGATAGTCATTTGAGGAATAAAGAGAGCGAAACTAAGTCAATTCTCATGCAAGATAGCATACCAAATGAGTCCACAAAGGACATTGGAAGCTCTGACAAGGCAAAGAGGAAACCCTTTAGGACTTTATTCCAAAAAGAGCAGAACAAGGCGCACAGTGGCGGTGACAATGGTGTTAATTCTGAGGAGAAAGCATCAAAATCAGCAAAAAAGCAATGGGGTTTTGATGGGTTTAAGAAATGGAAGAAGAATGATTATGATCATGAGACTGCTCCTCTGCCTCTCAGTACTGAAAGATCAGATAGTGAGTCATATTTAGGATCTTACCATCTTGTTACTAGCCCAATTGGGGAAGGACCAGACAGTAAACTCATTAAGAGGAAGCTACATTCCAATGGTTCTCCTTCAAATTTTTTCATTGACAAGGTTCAATCTTTGACAATCTTTTATCAGGTTTCAACAGTTCTGATTTTTGAAACCTTGGCTCATATTTTGTATATGTTTCTGCAGGTTTTAGGGGATAAGATAAAGAAGGAACTATCAAGAATTCAAACTGAACTATGCACCACAAACCCCAATCTCAAATTCTCGTAAGCATTTTTCTTAACCGAAACTAAACGTTTTTCAATGTTTTACAATAGCATATAAGATATAGCTTTTATGGTTCTAACAGGGATGACCAAATGGAAGCAATTTCCACCAAGCTTCCAGTTGACAAGAGTGACCTGAAACAGTTTTTTCCCAAGTGAGAAAGCAAAAACATTTATTTAATTTCCTTTTGTATTTTATTGATTGCCATATTTTTTGTTATTAGTCATAACAACAATTATATGATCTTTGAATTTAGGTCATGGTGTGATAGATATGGTGATGTGGTGTTAGATGAGGTGAAGAAAGAGTTCAAGGAGCATATTGGAGAGATGGAGAATATAAGAAATGCTGCCAGAGAGAAACACATCAACAACTCAAAGAGGTGGACAACATTTGATGATGAAGATGATGATGACCATGAAAACTGTCATCCAAATCTCTTCTCTTCTAAAAATCCATTCTTCCATGATTACAGTGGAACATCCTCTTTCCATGACCAAAATCCCTTTTGGTCTCCAAGGCATGGTTAGAATTAATTAGTAGCTGAGGGGAATTATATATATAATTAGTAGCTGTTAATTTGACAGGGTATTTGTATGTATGAAAATTGAATTTGCGTTATTATATTACTTGTTTAATTGTATGTTTGTAATGAAATTATAGAAATGAATCTCAATGGATTGTTCGAATCGAAACTCTGTTTTTCATACATTGTTTAATTGTATGAAAAATGAAAGAAGAACTCTGTTCTTCTAGGGTTTTAAATATGTTTCATCCATGAAGCTATGTAGAAATTCTCTTTTCCTCCTAAATTGCCATATTCAGATGAGACCTTGGTTTAATTATTATTATGCCCTGTGTATAACTATAGAAATGAATCTCAATGGATTGTTGGAATCGAAACTTTTATTAAACCTTTCATATTTTTACTTTCATATAAGGAGAATTTTAGGAACAAAAGTTCCTTTAAGCCTTTTTATCCTTAAAAGAATTATATTCTTTTAGCCTCGATATTTTAAATAGATAAAATTTTTTTTATTTAATTGACTGATTTTTTTATTTTTTATAAATTAGTTTTTTTTAAACAAAAAAATATATATTTACATACTTTTCTCTAACAATAATTTTTAAAATTAAAAATAATTTTTTTTCAAAAAATGTCTTTCTTAAACACAATCCCAAACACAATGAAAAATATTTTAAGAGCCCTACTATAACAAGAATGAAATGTTTAAAAGCTTATTATAACATTTAACATTGTTGAAATATGAAAATTTACTATTAAAAAAAACACTTTAAAGTTGGAGGACTTGATTATACATTCTACCTTTTATATTTAAAATGTAATTTTGAGTACGTAAGGTGATTCCAACTTTTGACATTATTTATCTGAATATTTTTTACAATATCCATTAATATCATTAAAGCACAGTTTTTTACTGTAGCTACTACAGTGTAGGGACAAGTTTGTCCAAAGATAGAAAACAGCATCAGCTTACAAAAATTTTTTTGCACAACCCTTAACCAAAACGACATCGTTTCCAGACGATGCCATTCCACCCTTGTTGCAGCATTGTTTTCATGATGTTTTTAACCCCATCCACCTCCCCCCTTCAATTCGCCCCACTCATTCAGCACACAAGGGCATATTAGATCCCTAACCTTTTTTCCCTTCATCCATGCCTCCACGACGGCATATACATAAACAAATCGTATAAAAATCTGCCTTCAGGAGTTAAAAGCGCAGCATATATAGGAGTGACGGAGATGGTGGGCAAGTTGGGAGTGGGCAGAGATGAGATCCGGTCACTAGGAGATTTATCGAATCTCCGTACATTATTGGTTAACAGACCCTGGAGGAACTTGACAATGTCTAGGCCACTGAACCATATTACAAACCAAGATTGTAGGGGGAATGTGGTGGTGATTTTGTTGATGACTCTCGGTGGTTGTGACAGACGAACATGAAACGGAGCATTTTATGATTCGTTTAAGGGAGATAATCGAATTGAAACCCTGAACAGAGAGATGAACAGAGTTGGCTTGGTGACACGTGGAGCTGTAGAGTTCAAATTTTCTAACACATGTCTTTTCAGGGGACACATTTACTTCGGGTGGCAAACGAACCATATGAGCTTTTGGGCTGCAACCCATTTGATGATGGTTTTCATTTCTTTCTTTTTAAACTGCCTCCACATGTTATTATATCAAAAAAAATTACAAATTTAATTTTAATTATTAATTTTTCGTTTCTACTTATTTAGAAAACTACAATAACAAAACCTTATTAAACTGAGATAAATTCATATTTTATTTTTTCTAAATGTTTTATTCACTTTTCAACTATGTGAATTGTTATAGCTTATATTATTTCCTTTTATTATCATGAAAAATACATCAATTTGTCATATTTATAAATAACAAAGTTATTGAATTAACTACATCAGAGTTTTTTTTTAACTTTTTTAACTTTTGAACGCTTATTAACATATGATCTATTTTTTACTTTTTTATTTTTGGAAAAAGTGAGATCGATGCATCTAATTATTCTCCTTTTACTTTCCTAGATAAAACAATTATAATTACAATTGTTACTGAACAAAATAAAACTTCAAAATCCATATTCTTCAACATTAGACTCAAATTCAATCTCTCCTTTTCTTAAATAATAATCTATAAAGAAAATTCTAAGAAATAAATCAAATCAAACTAAAGTCTAATTTTCAAGTCGATTTATAGTAATTGTTTTTTTCACAATCCTTAGTCAAAATGACACCGTATTAGCCTTCTACCAATTCCAGTTGTTAGCCTATGCTTCCAGACGACACTGTTCCATCCATTTGCTGCACCATTATTTTCATGACATTTTTACCCTTACTTATTAGGGGTGTTAAAGTCTAGTCCAATCTATTTATTGAAAATTTTATAGTATTGTATTGGAAAGTCGGAAATTTTTAAATATAAATTTTGCATTATATTGGAAAAAATAAATCTCTGTATTATAATGTTCCATAAATTTGAAATAATTCGGTATAATTTTTCAGATTTTTCAGTATTAAACAATACAATATAAAAGAGATTGGTGCTTGGATAATATCAATTGTATGCTTAAAATGAAAACTTAATATAATATAGAAAATTATTTATTAATATAATATATCAAACTTAATATAATATATTTACTAGAATAACTAAGTTATAGACTTAACTAAATTATTCAACCTATTAAAAAAATTAACCCATTTATATCATTTGTTGTCTATTATAAGAAATCATATTTTTATAAACTAAGAACAAAGAAAGACAGAAGCAAATAGCAATGACAGACACTGACATTAGACTTTCACATATGTATAATATAGTCCAGGAGTATAATATAAAGGTAACCTTTGGATTTTCCTAAGCAAGGAAACCTTTCATATTTACATAAGCAAGAGAAAACTTTAAGCACAAAGATGGATCACTACTTTCAAAGGGGTTTTTTTACTTATTTTTATCTATCACTTTATCACTTTCTTCTTCATTCTACTGAAAAATCCATAAGCAAATGGATTGATTGTTTTACTAATAAGAGAATTTTGTATATATAAGAAATAGATAAGTCAACAAAATAGAGGTATTAAAAATTCATTGCAATTCCATGCAGATGCAAGACATCAAAAAGGCATGAAAGAAGTAATACAAATAATTAAAATCATTTATTCACTCTTGCATTTAACACTTTCAAAACCAATTTATCTAGAATTCTTGTCTGGAAAGGTAAAATGAAAAATTTTATAAAAGAAAATAACAAATCTACATGTCTGGTTTTATAATGAGGGCTAGCAACATAAAGATTAAAATTTGAACTAGCGAGTTTCTTTTAATGCAACACAATATATTTGTAACACCCTCTTACCCTAGTAGCAAGTGCTCAAACAAAGGAATACTACACTATATTCTCTTGGATCCATACTTGTTAATTATTGAAAAATGAAACAATGTTTTCTAAAACTTTACACATAATAATAGCATAATAAAAGAAACCATATATATTTTATATACAAAAGTATTATTTACAAAGCAGTTGTACTTTACATATACATAAAAGAAAATTATATATCAAAAAGAACAAAAGAAATGAAACCCACTGTGTCAAAATATGGTTGTTGTACTGGATCAGGTCTCCATTAGTTTTATCTACTATCTACTATCTATTCTTACTATATATGCACAAGAAAAACTCTCACACTGTGCACTAGGTTTAGTGATATATTTAAATAAGAAATATATTATATTACATGCAATATGCAATTTTATGTCATTTTATTTATATGTCATGCTATTTTATATTTTTCTATACTTGCATGTATCATATAGTCGTCTTATACAAATACATTATCTTATCATATTCATTTGCAAGTATAAGTAATTGACATGTGTAACACATATATAAAAATTCTTTATTTTGCTTCTAATGTAATTTTGTCCATACACTTATAACCTAACCGATAATAAAGATAATAGGATTGGTCATCTAGGCATAATAAAATTGTCATCCGAATATAGTAGTAGGTGCATATAAATATCAAGACCACTATAATATGAGTATCATCACCGACATAATATATGTGTCATCACTAACATAATATGAATGTCATCACTAGTATAAATAGACTCCTGATTGGCATGTCAAATTATCTAAAATTTTAGTTCTAAATTAAGTGTTATAAGACTTACCTTTATCGTTATAAAATTCATAACTCTTTACTTCATACATTTTATAGGTATAATGGTTCAATTAATTATATAATTACACAATTTATATATCATTCACATTATATAACAAGATTCAATTTAATTTACATGTTAAATTTCTCAATTTATTCCTGTTACTAGCAGATTTCATACTCTATTTTTTATCTCAATTTTGAGTTTGTTCTCATCCTAATTTAATTAAATGGCCTTCTAAAGAATTATATATTTGGATCTTAGCTTTAATATGTAATTTAAATCACTTAATTATAAGCTTTGTAGCAAAAGTTATATTCATTTGTATATCAGCTGCTTATTGAAATTTTGTCCATAATTTTTCGGGATATATATCAGGTCACACATTAATGGCCAAATTTAATATAGCTATTATCAAAATCAAGTTTTGTGTTCTCATAAAAATTTTATCCCTATGTCTTAAGTTTCAACCCTAATAAAGAACACACCAATCCAAGTTCTAAAACTTAAGTTATAACAATATATCTACAAACTGCTTTATAAAATCCTACAAAAATATACAATAAACATAATTCAATTTTTACCAAATTCAAGCAAAAATTATAAAACCTTATAATTACAAACTAACATGCAAAATATTTAAATCATATAAACACATAAAAATTTACAAGTTATTGTCTTAAGTTATACACTTATCTAATGCTCTACACTTTTTCTTTACTTTTTACTTCTCTTTCTCGTTTCATTTGCTTCATTGAGCTTGTTCTTTTTTCAACTTATATTTCTAAAACACATAAAAAATATCATAAAAAATATTCCTTTTATTATACCTATCTAAACCATATATTCTCTCTCTTAAAACTCTAAACTTTCTCTCCTAAAAAATAAGCTCTAAATGAGTTCCAAACCTTATTTTCCTTTAGAGAAAATTGTAGAAACAAAGAAATAGGTCTTATCTTCACTTTACTTTTATCATGGTCAACCTATATATATATATATATATATATATATATATATATATATATATATTATCTCTTCTTTCTTTGCTTGTTTCTCTTTGTTTTTGTTTCCCTAAGCTTCCTCAAGCTTTGTCATGCATGAAAATGCTATTCACTTGTTTTTCTCTCTCAACTTTCTCTTTTTCTCTCACTAGAAGGAAGCTTTGGCCATAAAGGTAGGATGGTGAACATGGGTCTGGTTATGGAAGTGTAGAAAATGAGTGAAAGAAGAAGTTAAGGAAGAACAAAATAAGAAGAAATGAGAAGAAACAAAAGTCTTCAAAGGGGGACACCATACTTGATATTTTGGACTAATTAACATACTAATCTCTTTTTATTTAGGGTGGTTGGCCAACATCTCCCTTAATGTCAAAATTCTGCATTTAATTTATAATATCCCAATTAATCTTTCAATTTTTAGTAAATTACAAATTTACCCCAAAATTTTTTAATTTTTGCATTTTAATCTCTTACCATAATCTAATATCTTTAAACATTTTATTAGGTATTTTCCATAACTATTTGTCTTTATTTTAATTATTTTTAGATCAAAATCCGAATTTAGACTGTAATCATTCCAACACGTCAATTTAGCGATACATTTAATTTGTGACCTAAATTAGTGGATATGACAATATCATAAAACAAGCATTAGCACCAAAACATACCAAAAGTCACAGGACTTGTTCTTGTCGTTAACTTGTTCCTTTATTAACAAAAACCTAAATCAATCATGGAATAATTACTACCACACAGGCACACATTATGAACACTTGCAATTATGTCATATCTTTATGGAAAAAAAATCATATATAATATGCCTATTTGCAAATGTATTAACAAATTGCAACTATCTTAAAATTTTTGTGAAAAATTTTAAACCCATCAACTTAAAATAGAAAATATTGACATTCACATTAGAAGAATCCCTCAAAGCAACATTAATCAACGATGAGATCTCAATTCAACTAGCAAATCATTATTAGTTAGATAAGAGAATACCTATAACTTCATGTTAGAGTTAAGAATTTGAAATACAAAAATTACAAGACACAATCACACAAAAAACTTTATATGAATTTAGAACCGTATTTGCAATTTTTTCCTAAAATTATTTGGCCAACTTTGTCAGCTCTCAGAAGTTATCAGAGACCAACTAGAAATAAGCTAGGATAAAACACAATAATGCATAGAAATCACTCCTCCAAAGAGACAACGTCTCCATCAAAAGACACCTACAAATTCAATCAAAATCAAAGTAGCTTAAAAAAAATGAAAATAATCAAAATTGCAATCATAAAATTGATACTTCAATGCAAGTATAAACAACTGCAATGCGAAAAAAGAAAACAAAAATTTTAACCAAAAGAAGCTATCATAAAAAAAAGATTAGAATAGTTTTGCTAATGCCAAATTCTACATTAGTAAGATACAAGATAAAAAGAATTCCTCAACTATTTTAGAGGAACATAAGTAATTAATCCCATATATAGATATGAAATTTCCAAAGGAATGGAAGAAAAAAAGAACCATGTTTTATTATTATGAGATTGCAATTTCATACGCCATTTTGCCCATCTCTTCTACATACATGTTCATCTTTCTATTACAATTTGTCATCTTAACCCAATGCAAATTCTATATTTCAAAGCAATTTCAATGCGATGATACTGAAAAATGAAAGTATTTGAGGATTGGATACCTTGTGTAATTATGTGACAGTTATTTCTTTTTATTTTTTTTTATGGCAGAGATCTCCAAAATGGCAGCTGAGAGATGGAGGAATTGTTATGGGCGGTAGAGCGAGTCTTATGGGAACATAGGAGTTATATGTAGTAGAGAAAAAGAAGGCAGCAGCAGCTGCGACTATGGCTATTGCAAAAAAAAGGGGGGTTGACTGCTTAACCCTAAAATGAGAAACTTTAAAGCTTATATACTTAGGGTTTTAATATTTTAAATTAGCATTTTATGTATTTTAAATTTTTTTTTTATAGATTAGAAAAAAAATTATAAATATTTTTAATTATGTTGATTTATTAATTCATTACAACTATATATATGAACTACTTTTTTCCTATCAATCCTCTAATAATATAATTAAGATAAAGAATATCAATGGTTGCTACTTGTTAGAAAATCATATAATAAATTAGTTATAGTTAAATTAATTAAATTAATATAAGAACAATAATTAATGGGGTAAAAAATTAGATTTCAGTGGTTAATTAAAAAGTAAAAAAATAAATTGTAAGTAGTTAAATTAGACACATATTGCTACTTTTTAGGAAATCAAATGATGCATTGGTTATAGTGAAATTAATTAAATTAATATAAGAACAATAATTAATGTGGTTAAAAATTAGATTTCAGTGGTTAATAAAAAAAATTAAAAAATAAATTGTAAGTAGTTAAATTAGACACATATTAAGCAAATGACTTCATGTGTGTGTGTGTGTGTAGTTTTAATAGTTATTGCATTATTTACTCATTCATAAATACTATATTTCGACTATTAGATAAAAAATTTGAATGATCCTAATTAGTTATACAATAATTATGACTATTTAATATTATAACATTTAATGTTATTTAACTCTAAGGATTATGATGGTTATGGTTTCATGAGTAATCATCATAAATTTTAGTGTTAAATAGTATTAAATTATCATAATTATTGTATAATTAATTAGAGTCATTAGATTTTTTATCTAATGGTTGAAAAATTGTACCCATGGATGGATAAATATTATAGTAACCATTAAAATCATATATATATATATATATATATATATATATATATATATATATATATATATATATAGTTAGAGAAGTGCCCTAAAGGCAATCAATCACCTTAGGCATTTGATGTACTCATTCACTATTAATAAAAGACATTTTTATTATATAGTATTCATTGCATATGAATTGATCTAGATCTTAAACTATTTAATGAAGTCAATTGTATGTAGCACCGTATGAAGAAAATTATAATGAGATCATGATAAAAAGATTTTTATCATGTACAATTGTATTTATACCTAAATTTTTCATAGTCATAGGATTAATAAGATGAGACATTGTTAATCCGGATAGACTAACACATACTATACTCCTTAACTAGGTCAAGCAGCTAAGGACATAAGATGTTTAGAATTAACATGTGGATGCTTACTAGAGTAGCTAAGTACATTGGATGACCTATTATGAGACAATCACATGGATATTTATTCAATGTTTGTGATAGTCTCATTATAACAATGGTGCAAGTATCCTTAGACTTGAGATGCATAAGGTTATCTTAGATATTGAATCTTATACTTTGACTTTATTCCTTGTCATCTCTCAAAGGTTGCTCATAGAGTGATGATTGGGTATAGCATGAGATATTCAAAGGTAGTTGAGTAGTCAATAAAGAATTCACCATTCATAATAGAGAGTATAGTCCTTAGTTGATCTGGACATGTCTTGAAGAAGCTTTTCAAGGACATATCTAATAGAATAATGAGTCTCATAGACAATAGTATGAGTTGACACATAGTCAATGCTATGAACCAAATGAGGTATTGCTTGGTGAAATGATGAATTGCACAACAATTGTCAATGGAAGGGTTAAAAGTCAAACCACTGACTTTTCTAGTTAATTGGATGGTCATGATGTGTTGTAGATGTAACACCACATCTTATGCTAACAATAGTAGTAGATTTTTTTTCATATCCTGTAATATAATTCAATGACTTTGCAAGTCTCATATCCTATAATTTCATTCAATGACTTGCAAGTCTCATATCCTGTAATATTATTCACTGACTTTGTAAAGTTAACACTGAGGTTTTCACCACAATATAATATATCACATATATCAAAACATAAACTTTACACCTAAGTATTTTCGAGTTGATTTCATTTATACATTTTTAGACTCATTCCAAAATGACTATACATATTCAAGCACATAAATACAAAACACATATGACATATTTTCATGCTTGTGTGGAATGCAAGGAGAGAGAGTGATGAGGCTCGGCCAATGACCTGTGCTCCATGTCTTCTATACACTACTCAAAATGAGCTATCACTTTTCTTTAACTGAAAAATGATGCAAATTGATGAGTTGCGGCTCAGTGAGAATAGCCATCCAATGAGCTCTAAAGTACCAAACAACTCATAGTCATAAATCACAATTCCAATATATACCATGTATTCCATTCCATTCATCAGTATCATATAAGTATCAATAAAGTTGAAACATATAATCATTACTCTTTATGTATGCAAATGCTTTGCTTATTTCATTTTGTTGTGACCAAATTAAATAGACATTACCCCGGGTTTCCATGTGAATATTTGTCATGTGAACATTTGCATTTGCATTTGCTAGCTAGCTTGATCATTTGTTTCATTTACACATTTGTTGGGTCATAGGCCTCTTCTTTTGCTTTACAATATCGATTAACTAGTCACAACACCTTTTTAGTCCATATGCATATGCACTTGTATTTAAGCATTCATCAAGCATTACATCTTTATCATATACAACATACATATATTCCATAAATACCTCATATGTCATGCATATACCTTGCATATACTATACATATACCATGTATATATATATATATATATATATATATATATATATTACATATGTCAACATATACCTCAAATATACATAAGTATACCATTTATATGTACCAAAAATGTCACAAATTATCCATCATTACATTATCAAGGACCAATCATGAGAATCACATGAATCACATAGCAAGCAACATTCATTTGCACTAAAGAATTCAATCGATAATTAGACTCACCGTTCTCCTTTGATTCCGATCCCTAACTTATTGTCTATCTGCTCCTTGTGGGTCTCCAATATGTTGTGAGCCTAATATGAAAACATAATCGATTAACTCATGATTAGAGAGACTTAATGTGGTTTAAACAAATTAATATGCATTGTTCATGTCAATAGTTAAGATTTTTCCTATGAGGCAGTGTGACCTTATGGGACTGTTTAGCCTATAAATTTTTCTATAATTGACCAATTAATCTGATTCTTGTTCATAAATAAATATAACATATAATTATAGAACATATTAAAATTTCAGACCTATTGGATCATTGTACGATTCGATACAAGTTCCAAATACTAGGACACGTAGCTAGTGCGTGTCATAAACTTGTTCCTACGAAAATACGTATGAAATGCACGTGTTCAATTGAATTGTATGCAAGATGCTTATGTTCGATGACATGCATGTGGGGAAGGTCAAGGATGTTACAGTAGATATTGCTAATGATCTACTAAGTCAAAGAAAATTGATTAGAAATTAATTATAGGTCAAAATTATTTGACTCGTAGAATCCTAATTGGATTATAATTCCTCCCGAGACTTGAGCTACCAATATAATTGGAAAACTTATTAGGTTACACTCTAGAGAGAATGAAGAAAATATAAAATGGATTTTGGATAAGATCCAAGTAAGAGAGAAAGATAATTGGGTCTTTTATAAGAGTTACAAAAATGGGTCAAATCCAATTTGGATTAGGATTGTTTGTGTGAGGGTTATTTGTGTGAGCCTTTAAAACACAAGGAATTGGTTTATTGTGTGAGCCATTAAAACACAAGGGATTTCTGGGTTAGGTGTGATCCAATTGTTAAAAACACCATAGTTAGGAGTGAGCTTGTAAAACTCCATTGTAACACTTAGTGTATTAGTGAAACTCCCAATTGAGATTGGAGAGAGGATTAGGGTTTGTTAACACACGAATCTCTATAATAATTCCTGTGTGATTTCTTTCTATCCCTACTCAACTTAACTTTTTCTTTCTGCACTTAAAAGTTAAAAGTTTTAATATCCAATTCAACCCCCTTTCTTGGTTTAATATCTGGGCAATAATTGGTATCAGAGCTAAGTCTAGCATCGAAGCCTAAAAAACGCTAACAAAGATCAAGATATGGCCAATGAAGTATTCCAAAGTCTCAAACCTTACTTTGATTGAGCAAATTATGCTCATTGGAAATTTCGAATGGAGACATATCTGGATAGTGAAGGAATTGAAGTTTGGGATATTGTTCGGAAAGAATAGACACCACCAACTAGAAGAGGAGCTGATGGTGAAGAAGAAATCCTGTCAAGAGATGATTGGACAGAGCCTCAAAGAAGAGCAAACTTCAAAAACAATAAGGCAATGACAATTATCTCAAGCTCATTATCCATTGAAGAATGTGGCAGAATACAACACTGCCCAACTGCTTACAGCATGTGGAAAACATTGAAAAACTATCATGAAGGAACAAAACAAGTTAAATCCAAGAAGATTCAACTTCTTACTTAAGAGTATGAGCTCTTCAAGATGAAATCCAATGAGTCAATTACTGACATGACCAACCATCTTCTAGCCATCATAAATGGTATGAGAAAACTTGGGAAACACCTGAGCTTGGAAGATGTTAATAAAAAAATCCTGAGAAGTCTTCCTCTCAAAGATTACGGTTCAAGAGTTGCCGGTATAGAAGAGGCAAATGAAGACATGAGCATCATGAATACCGATGTGCTTATTGGCAAACTTCTTACACATGAAATGGCAGAAAAAATAGATAGAGTGCTTGAAGCATAGCCAGAAAAAGAAAGCCTCTAGCATTAAAAGCTTCTACTTCAAAATCTCAAGAGGAAGTTGAAGATGATGAAGAAAAGAGTGATGATGCAAATGAGGAAATTGTTATGCTCTCAAGAAGACTGAAAAGAATTATTGAGAAGAGAATGAGCAACTCTAGAAAATTTAGGCAAAGAAACCTCAAACAGACTTCTAATGATGCACAAAGAAGTAAAGAGGAGGTAAAGTGCTACGAATGTCAGAAGAAATGGCATATTAAACCGGAATGTCCAAGGCTCAAGAAGCACAAGAGGAAATACCAAAGAGACAATGAGGAGAAAGGTCATAAAGCCAAATGGGTTGACGAAAACTCTTCAAGTGAAAAAGATGACAATGAAAGTGAAGAGGTCAACCTATGTTTCATGGCTATAGAAGATCATGTCTCGGATAAGGTAGGATCACTTCACTCATACTCCTTCAATAATGATAGAAGTGATAATGATAGTAATAGTGAAGATGATGATGAGCAAAGCCTAATAGAAGTATTGAATCTAGAACTAGAGAAATATAGAAGTAAATTCAATACTTATAAGAATAACATTTCTAAGTTGATGGTTTGAAACATAACTTGTTAAGTGTAAGTCAATTATGTGATAAAGGAAACAAAGTAATCTTTACTTCGAACGAATGTCTTGTAACCTCTATTAATGGCCAAAAGATATTTAAAGGAAATAGAGATGTCAATACCTACATAATAGACTTACACAAAATATCTAACCATTTCTCTGAGTGTCTTGTGACTACTAGTGATGAATCTTGGTTGTGGCATAGAAGGCTTGGTCATGCAAGCATGGATTTAATTCAAAGCCTCAGCATAGGAGAGCTGGTAAAGGGATTGCCAAAAGTCAAATTTGAAAAGGACAAGACATGTGAACCTTGCCAAAGAGGAAAACAACACAAGTCATCCTTCAAATCCAAAAACATTGTAAGTACTTCAAAACCTCTACAACTCCTGCATCTAGATTTATTTGGACCTACTAGAATTGCAAGCTTAGGAGGTAAACACTATGCCTTTTTCATCGTAGATGATTACTCTAGATTTACTTGGGTAATTTTCTTAGCTCAAAAGAGTGATGCCTTTGAAACTTTCAGAAATTTTGCTAAAAAAGTTCAAAATGAAAAAGGATATTGTATTTCAAAAATAAGAAATGACCATGGCAAAGAATTTGAAAATGAAAACTTTGAAAGCTTTTGTCTTGAACATGACATTTTGCAGAATTTTTCATCTTCTAGGACACCTCAACAAAATGGGGTAGTCGAAAGGAAAAATCGAACTTTAATTGAAATTGCTCAAACAATGCTCAATGAGTATGGTTTACGAACTTACTTCTGGGCTGAAGCCACAAATATTGCATGTTATATTTCAAATCGAGTTTTCAAAAGACCTCTCTTAAACAAAACTTCATTTGAGCTATGGAATGGAAGAAAGCCCTTGATATCATACTTTGGAGTATTTGGATGCAAGTGCTTCATATTGAATACCAAGGATAACCTTGAAAAATTTGCCTCTAAATCTGATGAGGGTATCTTTTTAGGATACTCTACAACTAGCAAAGCATACAGAGTGTTTAATAAAAAGTCATTAACTATTGAAGAATCTATGCATGTTGTTTTTGATGAATCTAGTAGGCTTGATCTTGTGAAAGGTAGTGTTCTTGATGATGTTGTAGGTACCATGGAAAGACTTGATTTTGAAAATGAAAAAGAAGAAAATGATCAAGAAGATTCACATCAAAATGATTATCTACCTCAAGCTCAAGAGGAAAACAGGTAAGAGCTCCCAAAGGAATGAAGATTGACAAAAGATCACCCCAAAGAGCAAATCATTGGTGATCCTACAAGGGGAAATTTGCTAAGTGTATGACTAGGGAATTCAAAATGAGCATGATGGGTGAGCTAAAATTCTTTCTCGGTCTACAAATAAAACAAGGCAATGAGGGCATATTCATCAACCAATCCAAATATGCCAAAGACTTACTTAAGAAATTTGGAATGGAAGGATGCAAAAATGCCAAGACTCCAATGAGCTCATCAACAAAATTGGACAAGGATGAAAAGGGTCAGAGCATTAATGAAAAGCTCTATAGAGGTATGATTGGATCACTTTTATATCTTACTACCTCTAGACCGACATAATGTATAGTGTATGCTTATGTGCTCGCTTTCAATCATGTCCTAAAGAGTATCATTTAAATGTAGTAAAAAGAATTTTAAAATATTTACATGGCTCATTGCATCTAGGTTTATGGTATCCTAGAAATTCATCATTTCACATTATAGGATATTCATATGCTGATTATGCTGAAAGTCTTTTAGATAGAAAAAGTACTTCAGGTACTTGTCACTTTATTGGAGAATGCTTACTTTCTTGGTTTAGCAAGAAACAAGTTTCAGTTGCTCTTTTTACCACTAAAGTAGAGTATATGGCAGCAGGATGTTGTTGTACACAAATCCTTTGGATGAAACAACAAATTAAGGATTATGGTCATAGTATGGACCATATACCTATTAGATGTGACAATACAAGTGCTATAAATCTATCTAAGAATCTCATTCAACACTCTAGAAGTAAGCATATTGACATAAGTCATCATTTTATTAGAGATCATATTCAATATGGAGATGTTGTATTGGAATTTATAAGCACAGACAATCAATTGGCAGATATCTTCTCTAAGTCTCTAAATGAGGAAAGATTTAATTTCATAAGAAGAGAGTTTGGTATGATTGATGGAATAACTTTATGATTGCCAAAATTGTCAAACCTTGATTGATAATCTTGTGTTTTTTGTCTCATCTTTTTAGATATGAAGTAGCTAACATGATAGAAAAATATGTTATAGGGGATAGAAGCTCCTTAGAAATACTTTAGTCTTGTTTTAGACTTAATTTTATTTAATGAGGATTTTAGGCAATTCATGCCCATGACATATATTAATGGTCGTGATTATAACTGCCAAAAGCTCCAGTAGCTTTCACGCCATGCTTCACGGTTGAAGGTAGTGAAGACAATGTTTCACTCCCATAACCTTTTTCTATCACTCCCGTTAAACCCTCTATTCACGCCCATGACGCTTATTCACGGCCGTGAACATTTCCACCAAAAACTTACAGAAGCGTTCACGCTTTGTGTCACACTCTGTTTCACGGTCACAAGTAGTGTAGATTGTACTTCATGCCCGTGATTCGTTTATCACCACCGTGATAGTACATCATTCATGCCCGTTACCTTTAATTGTCACGACCGTGAATAGTTTCACATCTCTCTTCATGGGTAAGCGTCTCTTCAGCAAACCATGAACACGACATTTCATGCCCGTGACTTAGTTATCACGCCCGTGAAAATGTCGGCTATAAAACATTTTTGCCATTATTTCTCTCATTTCCAACTCTCTAAATTCTCTCAACCTCTCTCATTTATCACCGTTGAATACCATTTTGAGGATTCTGGCCCCCTAGCAACTCATTCCTTCTATAAAAACCTTCAAAAACTCTCTCCATCATCAGAAATCAAAATACCTTAGGTTCAACTCCGAAATTTCCATCAATTTTCACTCTTAAAAAATGCATTCATCAATCAAAAATGGAAACCGGCTCCTCCAAAGGTACCAAAAAGAAGTCTTATGCTCCAAGAAGGTACACAGACTACCTTCTAAACATTATTCCGAAGTACTGTCATCCAAGATACTCGGTTCTCAAACAAAGGCCACTCCTTTCCTCTCGATCTTTTAAGTGGCAAACCATTAGAACACTTGGTCTCGAGACAAGTATGATAGAGCAACTTCAGGCTTGTCATCTGAAAGATTTCATCAATATCCATCAATCGACACTGAGGGAACCAACTCTAGAATTCCTGAGCACCCTGCAAGTATCTCTTACCAGCACAGTGAAATTCCAACTTTGCAAGCATCCGAACACCCTATCTGCCACAGAGTTTGGTGACATGTTCAACCTTCCCTCTGATGGTATCTTGAATGAGAGTGAGGTGGAGTTCTATGCTACTCAAGCATGGACTCACTTCGGGCTTGACTGCAGCTAGGACGTCAAAAAGATGAAAAACACACACCTTCGATCCCTAGTGCACAAGTACTTGCATAGGTTTCTAACTTATAGCATTTTTTCCAGAGGAGACAACAATGGATCGATTAGGAAATCCAAACTTTTTCTCCTAGAGATGGCCCGAAGAGGCCTAACAGTAGTTTTATCTCAATGGTTTGCAAACCATCTTCTGTCAATTTCCACCTAGCCCTCCGTAGACATTCTGATTGGTGGGTATATGACTCACCCTGCTATCAAGTTAGGGTATTTAAAGCTAGAGGAGCACCACTTCAACCTTATACCAGCACATCCTCGAGGCCGACTAGACATCGATTCCTTTATCAAAATGGGAGTGGCTGTTCATATAGTACATGAGAACAACATCTACTACAACTTCACCAACACTGCTAGTTAGATTATTTAGGAGGACAATGACTCAGATGACTTCAAAGCTGGCCTCCAAGGAATCCAGTAGAGGAAGAGAGTTCGAGTGGAGATGGCACCTCCAGAGGTTGAGCAAGAAATTGGACAATCCTCTGCCTCCACACCAAACTTGGCTCAGCAAGTGGTTAATCTGTTGGCACCACGGTTTGAGCAATTGCAAGCTTCGATGGATGAGAGGTTAGAAAACCTCAAGGATTTCATGGAGTCTTGCATGGAAATCCTGGAAGAGGAAGTAGCTCGCCTTAGAAATGAGATGTCCGGCTCAAAATCTAGCTAGACTAGATGTTAGCTATGTTTTTATTTATCTTGTTTGATATAGGACTTTCAATTTCTTTTCAAATCCTTGTATTTATCTTTTTATATTAATGTAATTGCTTTTGTTTTCCATTATGATTTATCTTTTTGATATTCTTTTTGTTGATGACAAAAGGGGGAGAACCTAGCAATATATTATATTTAAAGTTAAATGCAATGAAAGTGTGCAAATGAGCTAATATTCTTTGAATATATCTTAAGTATACTTTGCACTTCAGTAACTTTTTATCTTAAGCATCTTTTTAGGGGGAGACTTCTCAAAAGCACATATTGCTAGATTATTTATCACCATCAAAAAGAGGGAGATTGTTGAACCTTGAGGGGTATTTCCGTCATTTTGATGCTAACAAATAAAATAGCAATAATGTATTTAACATACTTGTTTTCTAAGTTTATTGAACAGGGTATGGAACATGATAGCAAGAATGGAGAATGGAAGACTAATCTTAAAAAGACAAAAAATGAAGAAATAGCATGTTCACGCTCGTGACCTTATATGTCACGCCCGTGATGAAGCTTAGTGCCAACTATCCAACATTTAAAGTTCATGGCCATGAAGAATGATAGCAACCGTGAATGATTATATCAGTCATGACCGTGAAAGAAAGTCACGCCCGTGAGAAAACATGACAAATTCCTCCAGAGAGCTTCACGGCCAGAGTCACTACTTGGACCACGGCTAGGAAGGACATTCACACCCGTGAATATATAATATCACACCCGTGATCAAACACTTCAAATCCTTCTAGAATGCTTCACGGCCAAAGTCACCACTCAAGTCACGACTTGGAAGAACAGTCATGACTGTGACACTCATACTCACTACCGTGAAAGAGAAAATAGAAACATGTCAGAAACGAAAATAAGAGTTGGTGCAACGGCTATTTCGGCATTAAATGCAACCATACGACTATAATTCGCTATGGAAGTATAAATGCAAGTGATTTATGATTCAAGAGCAAGAGAATAACTAATACTTCGGATCAAAATCTTTTTGTAAGCCATTTATGCATGTTATATTTTCAAAACAAACATTTATTCTCTGTGAAAATCTTTTTGCTCGTCGTTCTCTGAGCATTATAGATTTGTAAGTATTTCTCTTTGTAATCTACTACTCAAGTGAGTTTGGGTATTTTGGGTTAAAAGTAGAATACTTGTAAGAGTTATTTGTGTGAGCCTTTAAAACACAAGGAATTGGTTTATTGTGTGAGCCATTAAAACACAAGTGATTTTCTGGGTTATGTGTGATCCAATTGTTAGAAACACCATAGTTGGAAGTGAGCTTGTAAAACTCTATTGTAACATTTAGTGTGTTAGTGAAACTGTCAATTGAGATTTGGGAGAGAAGTAGGGTTTGTTAAGACTTGAACCTCTATAAAAATTCATGTGTTATTTCTTTCTATCCCTACTCAACTTAACTTTTTCTTTCCGCACTTAAAAGTTAAAATTTTTAATATCCAATTCAACCCCCCCTTCTTGGTTTAATATATGGGCAACATTTTGGATTTTCGTGATTTTCTACAACCCAACAAAGAAAAAAATTATCACAACTTGGAAGATCAAGAGTTGCAAACAAAGGTAATCAAATTCTCCCATTAAATGGTTCAATTCAATTTTAAATTACATAGGGTGTTCCATGGGTTTTGAGCTTAATTAAATTTTAAGTTTCCATTTCCATATGTATGAGATGCATATTCAAAACCTAGAATTGGTATCAGAGCCACCCTATGTAAATTAAATTTAGATTTAATTGAAGTATCAATGAGATGGATTGAAAAGAAATAGCTTGGATTCCTTCCTTCCATTAAAAACGAATTTGATTCTGTTTGGCCTCAAATTTTAATTTTAATTCAATAACATGTTTTTTATGATGATATTATTTTTTTATGATAAATAAAATTTTTG
This sequence comes from Triadica sebifera, assembly GCA_023653625.1. Taxonomy (NCBI): domain Eukaryota; kingdom Viridiplantae; phylum Streptophyta; class Magnoliopsida; order Malpighiales; family Euphorbiaceae; genus Triadica; species Triadica sebifera. The sequence continues at coordinate 16,858,341 of CM042910.1, read as the reverse complement.
AATTTGATTTAAACATGAAATTCAAAATTGTTCATATTACTGAATTTTTAGGGTTTGTAAAACCTAGTATTGCCAATTGAGTTGTTTATGAGGCCGTTTGAATTTGCTTTGTTAATTTAATTATTCAAATATTTTTATGACATATTTATAATATATTTTAACTTCTGTACAATATCTATAATGATGTAAAAATCGTTTTATCACTGAACAAACAAAACTAGTAACTAGGTTAAAAACCTTACCATGTGATAGAACTGTTTTGTATTGTTTGATTTAATGGTACGCAAGTTCATAACCAGAACCTTAATTTCATGTTTACGAGATATTAATGATATTATTTTAATTTCAATTTCATGCTAGAGTCAAATTAAATTTTTGGTTAAATTCATCCTAATTCATGTATGATTCAATTTATGCAATTTTTGAGTAACTGGTTTGCTAGTTGAATGATGAATAATTTAAATTGTCTAATGAATGGATTTAATCAGTTTAAAATGATTATAAATTACTTATAATGATGAGAATGAATTATGAAAATTTTAGAAATTTTTAAATGGAATTTGATTTGAATTTGAAAAATGGTTTTTGAAGTCCTTATTTGACTGGGATTCTAGAATGCAATTGTAACTAAGATTGTTTAATCCTATTTGGTATCAAACTAATAAATAATTAATATATTTTAATTATGAATTAACTACTGGTCATATTTGGATTTAATATTAAATTTGATTTAATTATTAAATTCGGATTTATATGTTGCATGCATTAAATTGGAAATAACCTAGTTGACAAACTAGGCAATTTTGTGAAACTTTTTGATATAATCAAATGTAAACCTAATTTGCATGATTTTCTTTTAGAAAGTATTTCTAATTGTTCATATGATTATTTAATGAGTTTAAATAATGATTTATGATGAACTTATTAAAGGCCAAATAATCAAAACAAAGTTTCAAAAGTTGAAACAAAGGGAACCCAAATTGTTACTTTAATAGACTACCTTTAATTATGCATTAGAGAATGCATGTTAGGGTTGTATGGAATGACATGATGGTATGATTTTGGACTTGAGCAATGAGATTGATCGTGCATGGAATTTTGTTTTTGGCAAATAGAGCATGTGAGTCCCTGACTTCTCTATTCTCTCTATTTTATTTCTCTTCTCATCTCATTTCCCTCTAATGTAACTTGAGGTTTTCTTATGAAGAAATTATGTAATTTGATTAGATAGGATTAGAATAGAATTAAAGTTCAAAGGAGTAAGAAGTAAAGGAGATGGCTGCAAAAGCAAATGAGCATTAGAATAGGAAATGGTTTTCTATTTTGGTTTTGTAATTTCATGCATCTACCTAGGTGAGACCTAGTCAATCCTTTCATGGCTCAAAAATTTGATGTTAGATTATGTCCATAATCATGACCATATAATTAGTGTAATTATCTTATATATCTATATATGATGAATGGATATATCATGCATGCCAAATTGCCATGATGAAACCTAAATTAAAGAAATCTCTCATTAATAATATTAAGGCCAATGTCTTCCATTAATATGGCAAGAACCAGAGTTCTTTTAAAGTTTGGGTTATTGGGCAAACCTAAGTCCGATTTACAAGAATATGTTCAAACCATTGAAATATGTTTTCATGATTAATGGGTTAGCTTTAACTAATTACATTGGCTTGTTGGCCAAACCCAAGGTCAATGTGAATTAGAGGCAAAGTTGGATAAGTGTACATGAGATGTACACATATCAAGAGTTGATAGCCCAATGATTCAATAGTTGTATAAAGAAAGCAATTAGAATGAGATACTAACCAATTGACCAAAGATGGCTTATTGGGCAAACCCAAGGTCATTTTTAGTGATGTTGGATAATGACCCATTAGGAGAGCTTCCAACGGGTTCTCACGAATTTATATTGAGGATTATGGGTTCGTAATAAAATAGTGAGAGTTATAATGTGCATTTATTAAAGACATAATATTCATGCATTTACTACATTCTCTAACATGGTCTTTCTTTACATCTAGGTTGCTAGAATCATGCCATAAAATATGAACCTGTGCTCAATTCTCGAAACCAACAAATTGACATGCTTGAACTTTCTTGATTTGGATAAGGAATTTGGGAATAGTTCTCAAAACTGAATGGATAGCCTAGATCTTTGAAGAGTCGTTTCCCTACCTTGCTTATTACGCATCTGTTGATGAATAATTGGCATATAAGAAGTATATGGATGATAGTGAGTTGGTGAGTTACATTATACTTGCCTCTATATCTCTCAAGCTTCAAAAGCAATATGAGAACATAGATGCTAATACCATTGTGTATCATTTAAGGGAGCTTTTTGATTAGCAAGCTTGAACTGAGCGATATGAGATATCTAAATTGCTCTTCAGCTCCAAAATGGTAGAGGGGACATCTCCAATGCAACGTCTATTGAAGATGAGAAAGAAAGGTAGAGAGAGGACACGAACAGGGGCTTACTTTCATTATAGAAAAAATTGCCAATGGAAGATGAACTGCAAGGCTTATTTGGAGTCTTTGAAAAAGAAAAAGGATAAGACATTAGATGCACCTTCTACTTCAAGTATTTATATTATTGAGGTTAATACTGATTCTAATAATATTAAATAGATATTAGATACCGGATGTGGGTCTCACATATGCACAAACATGAAAAGACTAAGATATAGTAGACAACTCAAAAAAGGAGAATCAAACCTACGTGTTGGCAATAGAGCAATAGCTGTTGCATTAGTTGTAGAAATTTTTATATTGACAGTCTCTAATGGGCTTGTTTTAAAATTAAACAATTGAAATTATGTTCAAGTTTTAACAAAGAATATTATTTTTATTTCTTGTTTAAATGGAAAGGGTTTTCATTTAACTATTAATGGCAAATATTGCTTTATATGGTTGACACATGTGAATCTTATTTGTTAGGAAAGATGACAAAATTACCTTTTAGTGGAAAGGGTGAACGTGTTAGTGGGATATTGGACCTTGTACATACAGATGTATGTGGACCAATGTCAATGCATGCCAAATGTGGTTTTATTTACTTTATTACATTCATTAATGATTATTCACGATATGGTACTTGTATCTGATGATATACAAATCTGAAGCTTTTAAAAAGTTCAAAGAATTCAGAAATGAAGTAGAGAAATAACTTGGATGAAGTATTAAAACACTTATATCAGATCGAGGTGGAGAATACTTAAGCAAAGAGTTTCAAGGTTATCTAAGAGATAATGAGATTTTATTTCAATAGACTCCACCTTACACACCGTAACACAATAGTGTGGCTGAAAGGAGAAATTGAACCTTGTTGGATATGGTGAGGTCTATGATGAGCATTGCATATAATCCCCGTGATTAGGGCTTATAAGTTATATTGGTGATTAGTGAGAGTTTGGGGTTTTTAAAGGGAGTTTTAAGAGTTTTTATGTTACTGATTTTCGAATGTTTCACGCCCATGAATATCGGTGTCACGACCGTGAATGTCATAAAGATTGTTCATTACCATGAATGAGGTTTCACACCTGTGAAATAATGGATCACGACTGTGAATTCTAGGCAGACAAGGCAAGTGAGACAACCACAATTTCCCTCTGCCATATCCTTGAAATTCGCTCCCACTCCCTATTAACTAACTTAACACGTCATATTCATCTCCTTCTACCTTGAAAAACTCTCTCTTCTCCATTGTTGAAGCTTGTAGACCGAGTTTGTGAGGGTAAAGAGAGAGAAAAAACTTATGAGCTTGTGAGCTACAAGTTTGGTGTGGGTTTTTCTGGGTCTTGGTTCAGTTCCAGAGGCTAAAAAAAATGTTCTTCTTCTTGCTAAGGTTTGGAGATAGAGCCGAAAGTCCATCCTAAAAGAGGGGACAAACTTGAAGAGCTAGAGTTGTGGCTCCCTCCACCCTAGGTGTAAGGTTTGTACATAACAACCTTTCAAACATTAATCTTGCATTTGTATGTTGGTGTGACTTGAATGCATGTCCAACATGACCTTTGATTAATGAAATCTAGCACTTTTGGGGTTGAAATGCATTATGAGAGTTTTTTGTGAAATGATTGTTTTGGTTAATATAGATTATTAGAAAGTATATGGTTGTGACAAATGGCTAATACGCATGTTGGAGTATTGATAGGATGGCTAACATTGGGGTTGAAATGCATGATGGGAGTTTTATGTGAAATGATTTTTTTGAGATGTTAGAACAATTATTTTGGTTAATATAAATGATTAGAAAGTATGTAGTTGTGATAAATGGGTAAAGCGCATGTTGGAGTGTTGATAGGGTGGCTTATATTGGTCAACCGTAGTGAATATTGCATGTGAGAATGATATGACATTGGTTGTGCTTTGTATTGGATGAAATTTGAAAAATTACAGATTCACAGCTGTGAAAAGAGGGTTCACAGGCGTGAAAGTTGTGAAAATGAGTTTTAATGCTGAACTAGACCCATTCACGGGTAGCTTTATGGTTGGATTCAGACCCGTGAAGGGGTGATCATGGTCATGAATGTATGCTGATTCACGAGTTGAATTACGGCTTGGTTCACAGGAAAACTACCCGTGAAGTAGTGCTTCATGTTCGTGAAAGGTTGTTCACGGGTAAAAAGCTGCTTAACTTGAAAATTTATTGTGTTTACTTATGAATCAAAGTTGATTCATAGTAAGGTGGTATACCTCTATTGTAAGATTATATTATGTTATGAGAATGCATGTTATGAAATGATTAATGTGAATTACGACAATTGAGATAAATGATTAAGCTGAATACTCTAACTAGGACTAGAGTTAAGATAGATGGCATGCCATTAAGGGGAGATTGGTATCGAGTGACCTAGGTTGGTCATGTTCGAGATTTTTTGAAGGCCAAGAGGCAAACAAAAAGAGTTTTCTCGGTTGGTTTATATGCAGACTCTTTTCCTTAAACAAATGTTCTGGAAAGCTTAGACAGATGTCATGAGGGCTCTAATTAGAGTTGTAGATTACCCGTATCTATTTTAGTCTAGTTATAAGTCAGGTGGACAAAGGTAAGATAATTAACTCTACTTAAGTGTAATATACACTTGTATGACTTCTGGTAATTATTGATATGTCATGTTTGATATGAATATAGTGTATGAGATTATGATGACATATCATGTAGAATGTGACTAATGTATGTGTGACTTCGAGGTAAATTGTCATGGTAGGATTGGTAAGTATCTCATGCATATTATTACTTGTCATATGGTGTGCTTGCATGTTATTATGTACCACTAGACACGAGTTTCTTAGCGTATGGGCTTCCTATGTGTAGGTTTGGAACTTAAGAAATGAGCGATAGAGGAGGACGCCCAGTAATCAAAGCCTTGGATATACACTTATATTGGGTAATACACAGTTGTATGAAGTAATAGCTACACCTTCTAAAATACAAAAACTTCATATATCAAATAGGATATGCATTATTCCTGAGAGATATAGATTTCTCATAAGTAAACAAAATGATGTATTGCTAATAGAAGATGATGAGCCTACTACCTATGAAGAAATTTTGAATAATTCAGAATATGACAGATGGTTAAAAGCCATGCAATCAGAGATAGATTCTATGTATGAAAACCAAGTATAGATTTTAATTGATCCACCTAAAGGCATAAAATCTATTGGGTGCAAATGGGGCTTCAAGAAAAAGACTGACATGGAAGGTAACGTTACTACCCATAAAGCTAGGCTGGTAGCTAAAGAATATTGTCAAAGACAAGGTGTTGACTATGATGAGACCTTTTCTCCAATTGTTATGCTTAAATCCATCAGGATACTCCTAGTCATTTGCTGCTCATTATGATTATGAGATTCGACAAATGGATATGAAAATAGTTTTTCTTAATGGAAATTTGACTAAGAATGTGTACATGACACAATCTGAAGGTTCCATATCCTATGATAGCAAAAAGGTATACAAATTGCAAAGATCCATTTATGGATTGAAGCCAACATCTAGGAGTTGGAACATCCGATTTGATTAAACAATCAAAGAGTTTGGTTTCTCACAAAATATGGAGAACCTTGTGTTTACAAGAATGTTAGTGGGAGTGCAATCGTATTCCTTGTATTGTATGTAAATGACATACTTATAGGAAATGATGTCTCAATTTTTTAATCAGTCAAAATTTGGCTTTTTAAGAATTTCTCCATGAAAGACCTTGGAGAAGCTACCTATAAACTAGGATTAAGATCTATAAAGATAGATGTAAAAGGTTGTTTAGTCTTTCTCACTCTACATAAATAGATAAAATGCTAAAAAGGTTTAGTATGAAACAGTCCAAGAAATAATTTATTCCTATAATTCATGGGATTACCCTCTCTAAGTCCATGTGTCCAAAGACACAGGATGAACGAACACGCATGAGTAGTATTCCATATGCTTTGTGGGTTATTCTCATAATGTTAATGATAACAAATAATTGAGCAATAAGGAATTTAACCATATTTTTGTGTTTGAGTGATTAAACAGGTAAAATATTTATTGAATCATCAAAGCCAAAATAAATAAGTTCAATATTTACAAAAGGAAGTTGTTCAAGCCTGTGAAGCTTAAATTCATGCCCGTGATAGAACTTGAAACGACAAAAATTCAAAAAGTTTAAGTTGTTCATGCCTGTGATTAATATGTTACATCTTCGAAGGTTAAAGACAAAAAGCTTCAACGGTCAGCATTATTCACGACCTCATTCACAATTTGAAAGAAACTATTCACTCCTGTGAACATACAATTCACGCCTATAAATGTTGTGATTTAGAATTTAGAATTTTGAAGATCAACAAATTCACGCCCGTGAAGTAACATGTCACACTCATGAAAACCTAAAAATATGATTGTTTCAATACGCTCTAAGACTGTTGAACGACTAGATTTTGAATTAATGCATCCCTAACTGCTAAATTTTAAAAGAACACTATAAATAGTACATTCTACTCAAGGAATATCATCAATTAGAGCAACACGAAATTCATTATATTGAGAATCCCTTCAGAAATTATAATTGATAGTTTATGCATTAATTCGTTGGAAAACTTCATCTTATTCTCATTTTGATTTTGTAACGCTAAAGTGATCTTGAGTTTAAATGTTTTATTCTGTTAAGCAATTACTTAAAAGTTTGTTTTGAGTGAGCTGAGTTGAGATTAAAACACTTGTAAAAGTTTATTATATAAACTATAAAACACAATGAATTGATTTTGTCTTAGCCAGTAAAACATAAGAAAATTTAGGTTCGGTATGATCCGAGAATGAAACACCTAGTTTGGAGTGAACTAACAAAACTCTTATGTATCTATCTCGCTGAGTGAGACAGTAAAAATATTTAATTAACATTAGAGAGAGAAGTAGACACTTGAACCTCTATAAAATTGTGTCTAAATTTTCTTCTTCTACTTTTTTTTTATATTTTGGTTATTTGCAATTATAAAATTTTTTTGAATTGTCCACAATTCATCTCCTCCCCCTTCTTGGTAATTGTCTGGGCAACACCTTGTGCCCTATTTATTGATTGTTCATGGGTCATTATTTATTTGGGTACAAGAGGAAAATGAAAAAATAGTTTGATTAGATAAATAGATTTATCATTTTGAAAAAAATTATCAAGACATCTTATTCTGCCTTCTTTTACTTATTTTGTACTAATTATTACTCTAAATGATATAAATCTATATTCTCATATATTTAATAAATATCATATTTATTTTATATTATTTATAACGTATTAATATACCAATTAGTACTTATAATTATACTTCATTCTTTGTTTACTCATTGATACATGAAAAGAGAAACATAGATACTGTTTATCACTGGACATACTGCAATATGAACTCTTTTTTTCCCCGAAATAAAACGACGTCATTGAGCCCAACAGTGAAACCATAAAACAAATGGTACCATTTTTTATGTCGATTCTGACCCAACCAATGAAATTGTTCCTAGGCAGTCAATTTTTCCAATAAACATTGGGAGAGAATAGTCTTCTAATAAATGTTGGCACGTGGTAGATGGGAGAGAATATTATAAAAAAAGAAATTTAATGTTAGAAACGTTCATGATTCAATTTTATCAGTCTAAACCAAAAATTTATAAATAAAATAATAAAATTATTTTTTGAACACTTTAATTTTTTACTAAATTAAATACCATTTAAAATAGTTAAAACAATACTATTTAAATTTGATATGGATAATCGGTTTGATAAATAAATGAATAAACGAAATAAAAAAATTTAAAATATCATAAAAATTCAACAAACATTAACTTAAAATAATGATCAAAATAATAACATAATAATTATCCAGAATATAAAAAATCAACATAATAGTTTAATTTTTAGAAATTTTAAAATATAATTTATAAATTAGTAAAGTAATTTTTTGTTCAAATCACGATACTTCAAAGCACTCTTCCGTTAAAATTATCTTGCGCCAAATACTTGATTCAGAAAATTCTAAAAGCAAAACAAAATAATTAAATTAAATAAAATTATATATATATATATATATATATATATATATATATATATATATATATATATATATATATATATATATTAAAAGAGACATTATATTATTGGTTCGATTCAATTTTTTGGATATATATTTTTTTAATTTAAAACTAAATTAAAAAATCAGTTTATAAAAAATTTAAACTATAATTATTTATAAATTCACCTAAATTATAGTTTTCAGTTTTAATTTTAATTGAATTGAATCAATTCAATTTGATGGATTTGGTTAATTTTTATGCAAATAGTGTTGATTTTGTCGGCAGCATCTAATTACTGTGTCTTTATGTCCATGAATGGATTTAATGAAGCAGAAGATGGGAGGTATTTTCAATTGCCTAACTGTTGTCCTTCAAACTTCATATTTATTATTATTATTATTATTATTATTATTATTATTATTATTATTATTATTATTATTATTATTATTATTATTATTACATATACTGATATGAATATTAAAATTTAAATTTCACTAATATTTAGTATACTTAATTATTAATTAGAGTCATACTTATATCAAAAATTAAAAAAATAATAAATCATACTCATTAATAACACATAACATATTATAAATTTTAAAAAATAAATATATGATAAAAAAAAATATAACTTACGAGTTATGATTAACAACTAATAATAAAAAAATTATTATTTTTATAGGATAAATGAAATATTAAATTTTAAAAGGTTAATAATTATAAAAAAATCAAATAAGTATCTGATACTTATAGAAATATAACTTTTATAACTTTAACATCGACAAATATATTAGAGAATATTCTGTCTTTTTTTATAATAATCAAGATACAACCAATATTTATGTAACTATAATGTTATTGGTTTGTTTGTTATTTTGATGTTGCTCATAGTTATTTGTGTACAATAATTGTTTCTTTTACTTTTAATAAAATTTTAACAAAATTTATATGTTATGAAAAAAAAACTTTATTACGACTATGTGTAAACTTTTGTTTTTATTATGTATATTTATGTTAATGATTATTGCCACATATATATAATTCATTTATATATTATTTATTTTCTAAATTTTATCCTTCCGACACAACGCAAAGGTAATTTGCTAGTTTAATTTTTTTTAAATGTAAAAGAAATTTTATATTCTCATAATCAAATATTAAAATATGGAGAAAAGATTAAATTAATTTTGAGGTATGGAGGACTAGAATGTTGAACATTAAATGTAACATGTTCAAGGTTTTGACTGAATATTTAAATGTAAATTCAATTGTTTTTTTGTAATAAGAGCTGTTGTTTCAATGGTTAGAAGTTGAGGTAATATTTTGTGATTAAAAAAATTCAAAAAATGATTAATAATATAATGACTCGAAAAAAGGTGACCCTTTGATTAATTCATTTAAAAAATATTTAATATCTAATTCGAATCTGACTCACTCGATATGTGACCTAGATATAATGATTCAATTTAAAAAAAATCAAATATGAATCTCACCTGCTCTACTAATTAGATTGATTATTCATTAACTATTAAAAAATAATCATAAATATGAATTAATTATTAATTAATATTATAATAAAATTAATTTTCCATATATAAAATGTTGATTAAAATTTGATAATTCTCTAATTCTTTAAATATAGAATTTAAATCAAAATTAATAATTCAATTTTAATTTATTTTGTCAATTTAATTGTGAATTTATTAAAATTTTATCAAAATTATTATGCAATGTCAGCAGGTAACATATATTTTTCTTACATATTATAATTTTATAAGTGATCTCACGGCTCAATTTTTCAAATTTCAATGCATTGAATGCAATGCAATCCTAATTATTTACAATCAATAAAAAATAAAAAATTTACCCCCCGCATAATCATACCAATATCAGAGACAATCTCTTCTCCCGCTATGCACCAAATCATTAAGAATTTTATTCTAAAAACATGTGACCGTCCAATTATTTGGGTCACACACCCAACAAAAAAAGAAACTATGCACATAGGCTTAGTACAAAAATCCGCTCCAATGAATCTACACTAATTATTTAATTAATGAATATATCCAACTTAAACCATTTCAAATACTGATTATGCAGATATTTTAAAATTTATAAAAAAATATTTTATCACTTTAATGTCCTATTTTATAGGCGTATAATTAATTTTAATACATAATTCTAATTGATTGTTTGAAAATATATGTGGTTTGAGGGAAAAAAAAAAGAATATCAAATGATCATATCAATTTGGATGGTGTATAAATTATTTTATTTACACAAAAGTTCAGTTCTACCCATTTTCTGAATTGGACAAGAGGATTTTTGTTTTTTTTTTTCTCTTTTAATCTAGCATCATATTAGAATTTGACTCAATTATATTTTATCTAATTTTTTTCTGAGTTAGACCATAGATATTTTTTTCATTTTCAAATGAAATGTATTAAAAGAACCTCAATATATATTTTTTTTAATTAGAGCTCACTTTTTTTCTTAGTAATTTAAATCTTGATGTCTACCTTTTCTTTTAATTCAAATACTTCTATAACTTTCCATCCATTTCTTGATAGAAAGAGCTTCTCTATTTTCCTCACTGGCATTTTCACATTATGACAAAGAAATCCTGAATAAATTTACATTCTTCCTGCATTAAAAGAATATTATATTTTAACGACGGAATATCGCTTAAGCCAAATATCGTCGCTAAATAGCCGTCACTAATTTAATTTAGCGACGGATTTAGCAGCGGGCTCAATCCTTTAGATTTGCTCCTAGCAAAAGTAGTAGCGACGGAAATGCATTTCTTAGCTAACTTTAGAGACGAAATTTTGGTCGCTAAAATGTGGTTGTCGCCGATGGAGAGGCAACTAACAGTTGCAATTGCGATGGAAAAATCTGTCGTTATTTTGCTTTGATGGATTTAGCGACCGATTAGTTATCCGTCGCTAATTTAGCAAGTTTTCACTTTCACTATTACCTCATAATTTTAACGAGAGATTTGTTGCTAATTGAAAACGAATGATTAGTAACAAAACTTATTTTATGACTAGATATCAACGGCAATTTCATCGCTAATTGCTAGATTTTTTTTCCAATTTAATATATTTTAATAATTTCATTTAATAATCCAGAATTGTCCATATATTTTCGAGTCATTATTATTATTATTGCATGCATGAGAAGTGGGTTAATTTGTTCATCTTGAGATTCAAATACAACTGTACTCTTTTCCTATGCTATATTATCATGGTAATCCATGAACCTGGTCCCACAAAAAAGAACTTGTGTTTCGTTTCAAATTATATTAAACACATCTATGACAATGAACAAACCACCCTATTTAGCTAAAGATTTTTTTCTCCCATATTGTTGCCAGAAAAAAAGATTGTTGAGTGCTAACCGCATGTGAAATATTTCAAATCCAAAAAAAAATTCAAAAAATAAAAAATGACAAAAAAATCCATATAGGAAAAAGTGACCAAATTGCAACTTTGCACTAAATGAAACTACTAATTGTAACAAAGCAATGAATACATCATCCATGTTTGGTATCACAACATCTGAGAAATATCATAAGATTTACCTTGGAAGCGATTCCATGTAATGTATCTACAATTTAAGTAAACAAAGTTAGCTCTCAATAGAATTAGAACTAGCTAGTGAAAGCTTGAGAAACTGGACAATGATCACTTCCATAAAAACCTGTCAAAAATCCAGAATCATTCAAGATAGCAAAATTTCTCCTAAGCAAGAACTAAACATAGACCAAGAGCAAAAGCCAAATAATGCACTAACAAAAATACGTATGTTTTTCACTAAATGCAGCACAATATGTATACAATGGCAATAAAGGTTTGCTGCAGTGTAATTGCATCAAAAAATATATTTTTTGGTCAAAAAGAATAAGCAATACTTTTCAAATTTTCATATGATATTCAATTTAAGCACTTATTGAAAAAGAAAAAGCAAAAAAATTGGAACCCAATGTCATTTATGTAAAATAATAACTACTTTGTATATATGACTAATATAATTAGTTTAGTCCATAATAAATTATACTCTTCTAAATAAATAAGTAGAGGTTTTTGTCTTCTTTTTATAGCCAAAAATAAATATATTTTTATAAAATTTTCTTTGATGTTACAATTAATTAATATGAAATATAATAATAAAAAAGTGCTAAACCACATATTATTATAAATTATTTTCTCCTTAATTAATTTCTTTCAAACTTCTTCATTTATTCATCATGACTTGATTTAATAGCTTGTGACAAGCGCTTTAGTAGAAGATGAAAAGAGAGAAAAAAAAAAAAAAGATTTAACCATTGCTGAAAATTGGAATAATATATAACCATTTCATCCAGGTTTGACTTGTAAAAAGTGTAATAATGATTTTTTTAAAATAATGATTGAGTTGGAGTGAAATTTGAATTTGAAACAACTCGAAAAAATTTTTGTCAAGAAAATTTGAGACAACTCAATCTACTCATCAAACCAATACTACTAAAAATCAATTCTTATATTATGAATCCAGTATATGTAGCATTATGAACCCAACCTTTTTTACAAGTGCAAAAGTGTCTTTATATTTTTTATATATTTTAAAAAAATAAAATCATTCATTATTTAACTAAATGGTACATGATTACAGATCTATAATATAATTTATGTACTAAAAATAAGTCTAAAGTATGAAGATGTTTGAATGATTTTCAAATTGGGAAGACTGGATCTTTGGGTTTTTGGTGTAACATAGAAAATTTATAATAGATATATTATTAAATGCAAATTATATTATGGACTTGTATCCATGCATTATGTGTCATTTATTTAAATGATGAATAATTTTATTTTATAATATATATATATATATATATATATATATATATATATATATTATAAAATAAAGACATCATTGCACTTGTAAATTAGGTTGGGTCCATAATGCAATATAAATTTAGATCAATAATATAAGAATTAATTATTAAAGGGTTGGATCATCATATCATGTCAAATTCTAATTTGGGTTAGGTATGTAATCTTCTTTTAGGCTGGAAAGTCCAACTCCAGTTTATAGTATATCGTTTTATAGGTTTTTGTCTTAGTTTTCAAGTTGTTATATCATGGACTAAAGTCTATATTATATTATGAATCTCTTTTCCCTTACATTTGCAAAACAAAACAAAACATGCTCTTTTCCATAATTGAATTTTATTAAACTGATGAATATACAACAAAATTATCAGTTATAATTTACATATTTATGTTTAAAAACTACAAATTTATTGTTTACTTATTGTTTCATCACTTACAGGTTTATCGTTTACAATTTACAAGTTTAATATTTTTAACTTACAAGTTCATTCTTTAAAAGTTATAGGTTTATCATTTAAAACTAACGGGTTCATCGTTTACAATGAGTATTATGTTTTAGCTCAATTTTTTCTCTCCATTCTCTTTATACTCTCTATTTGAGCAAAGTTATTTTGAGTTTGCACGTGGTGTCAAAGACTGTTATGATCCATTGTTTCGTTATTATCACCATTAATACTCATCATTTTTTAATCGCTCTAGTTTCTTAGTTGATTGCGATTGATATCTATTGTGTTTGAAGATCGTAGTGCTCAAGGATCATTAAGATGGCAAATCCAACTAGTGTGAGAGTGAATAATGCAGGAGATTCTCTATTGGTTCAGAATTCTGATCAACCTAGAATGATTATAGTCACCAACACTTTCACAGGTTGAATTTCTTGCCTTCGAAGTGTGCCATGAGAATAGCTCTAGGTGTTAAGCAAAAGTTAGGGTTCATTGATGGAACGGTTGTTAGACTAGATACTGAAAGTGAGGAGTATGAAGTGTGGAATAGGGTCGATTGTATAGTCCATTTTTAGATCATAAATTCTATATCGAAGGATACAGTTGAATTTTTCCTATATATTTCTTTTGCAAGAGAATTATGGACTAAACTTGAGCAAAGATTTAGAGAATGCAATGGACCTCTTCTCTATTAGATTCAAAGAGAAAATTTTCCAATTAATCAAGGCTGACAAACAATTATGGAATATTTTAGCAAGCTTAGATGCTTATGGGATGAATTGAATAGTCTAATGCCTGCACCAGATTTCACGTAGTGAGGGTTTTAGAAGAAAGAGATGTGTCCAATCACTTAATTCAGTTTCTAATGGGATTGAGTGATGCATATGATCACATTAGAAATCAGATTTTAGTAATGGATCCCTTACCAACAATCAACAAAGCCTACTTAATGGTCTTGAGAGTGGAGAATGAAAGGGAAATACATGTGAATTATGAAAAATTTAATACTAATGCATGTTGGTTTAAAATTTTGATGGAAAGGATTTAATGAAACAAGGAGGAGATAATGATATGAAAAAGAAAGAGGATCGTTTTTGTAATCACTATAATAAGAATGGGCATACTAGAGATTCATGTTTCCAATTACATGGGATCCTTAATTGGTATAAAGAGTTAAAAGATCAAAGAAGAAAGTCTTTTGGCAAGAGAAATCTGGCTAACATGGTAGAAGAAGAACTTGATAGTCCCATTGATTTCCATACTGAATCGGCCACTATGAGACAAGAAGAAGGGGTGAATTCAACAATTGCTACCTTGATTCAACAAGAAATAGGTAAAGCATTGAAAGGAAGGTGTCACATGAAGTAATGCAGTAAAAATTGAACATGCTTGTTGAACCTTGAGGGGTATTTCCATCATTTTGATGCTAACAAATAAAATAGCAATAATGTATTTAACATACTTGTTCTCTAAGTTTATTGAACAGGGTATGGAATATGATGCAAGAATGGAAGACTAACTTTAAATGTCAAAAATTGAAAAAATAGCATGTTCATGCCCGTGACTGTTTATGTCACGCCCGTGATATAGCTTAGCGCCAACTATCCAACATTTAAAGTTCACGGCCATAAAGGATCATAGCAACCGTGAATGATCATATCAGTCACGCCCGTGAAATATAGTCATGCTCATGAGAAAACATGTCAAATTCCTCCAGAGAGCTTCACGGCCAGAGTCACAACTTGGACCACAGCTTGGAAGGATATTCATGCTCGTGAAAGAATAATGTCACGCTCGTGATCAAACACTTCAATTCCTTCTAGAATGCTTCACGGTCAGAGTCACCACTCGAGTCATGACTTGGAAGAACATTCATGACCATGACACACATATTCACGACCGTGAAAGAGGAAAGAGAAACATGTCAGGCGCGAAATTAAAAGTTGGTGCAACGGCTATTTTCACATTAAATGCATCCAAACAGTTATAATTCTCTATGGAAATATAAATGCAAGTCATTTATGAATCCAGAATAAGAGAATAGCAATTACTTCAAATCAAAATCTTGTTGTAGCCATTTGTGCATTAATTTCTTTCAAACAAATATTAATTCTTTGTAAAAATCATATTGCTCATAAATTTTGAGCATTATAGATTTGTGAGTGTTTCTCTTTGTAATCTACTACTCAAGTGAGTTTGGGTATATTGGGTTAAGAGTAGAACACTTGTAAGGGTTATTTGTGTGAGCCATTAAAACACAAGGGATTTTTGGGTTAGGTGTGATCTATTGATAAAAATACCATAGTTAGGAGTGAGTTTGTAAAACTCCATTGTAACACTTAGTGTGTTAGTGAAACTCTCAATTGAGATTGGGGAGAGGAGTAGGGTTTGTTAACACCTGAACATCTATAAATTTCTTGTGTGACATCTTCCTATCCTTACTATGCTTAACTTTTCATTCCGCACTCTATGCTTAACTTTTCATTCCGCACTTAAAAGTTAAGAGATGATTAGACAGAGCCTCAAAGAAGAGCAAATTTAAAAAATAAGAAGGCAATGAAAATTCTCTCAACCTCATTATCCATTGAAGAATGTGGCATAATACAACACTGCCCAACTGCATATAGCATGTGGAAAACATTGGAAAACTATCATGAAGGAACAAAGAAAGTTAAATCCAAGAAGATTCAACTTTTTACTTCAGAGTATGAACTCTTCAAGATGAAATCCAATGAGTCAATCACCGATATGACGAACTGTCTTTTAGCCATCATAAATGGCATGAGAAAGCTTGGGAAACACCTGACTTTGGAAAATGTAAATAACCAAATTTCTGAGAAGTCTTCCTCTTAAAGATTATGGTTCAAGAGTTGCTGGTATAGAAGAGGTCAATGAAGACATGAGTGTCATGAATACCAATGTGCTTATTGACAAACTTCTAACATATGAAATGATAGTGAAAACTGCTATGAATGTGTGTTAACCTTGAGGGGTATTTCCGTCATTTTGATGATAATAAATAATATAGCAATATTGTATTTAACATACTTGTTTTTGTAAGTATATTATACAGGACATGAATTAAAATAGCAAGAATGGAGAATTGGAAGAATAATCCTTGAGAATCAAAAAGCAAGAAGTAGCATGTTCACTGCCGTGACTCTAGGAGTCACACCCGTGAAGCCAACTAGCCATTACCAAGAACCAACATTTGAAGTTCACGACCATGAAGGAAAACCAAACCGTGAAGTAAGCATTTCAGTCACCCCCGTGAAGAAAGGTGTCACGCCCGTGAAACTTCATGCAAATTTCATTCCATAGAGTTTCACGACCAGAGTCACCACTTGATTCACGGCTGGGAAGAGTGTCACGCCCGTGACCAATTAAAGTCACGCCCGTGACTCTATATGTCAAAACATACCAGAGAGCTTTACGACCAAGGTCACCACTTCAGTCACAGCTTGGGAAGAACTGTCACCCCCGTGACATGCATATTCACGCCCGTGAACAATGAAAGAGAAAAATGTCAGGCACAATTTTTTGGTTGGTATAACGGCTAGTTTCTTATTTAATGCACCCCAACGGCTATATTCAGCCATGGGAGTATAAATGAAAGTCATTTAGGCACTAAGAAAAGAGAGAATGATAAGAAAAACAAAAGATTAGCATATACTTAAAATCACAAGCTATCTTGTACTTATAAACTTTGAGAACAAATTCATTCTCTGTAAAAATCTTATTGCTCATCATATTTGAGCAACAAAGATTTATAAGTAGTTCTCTCTTTAATCTTTACTCAAGTGAGCATTGAGTAGTTCTGGGTTAAGAGAAGAACACTTGTAAGGGTTAGTTGTGTGAACCTCCAAAACACAAATTAAAAGGTTGTTTGTGTGAGCCTGTAAAACACAAAGTATAGGTTGTTTGTGTGAGCCTGTAAAACACAAAGTGTAGGTTGTTTGTGTGAGCCTGCAAAACACAAAGGAATTGGTTATTGTGTGAGCCATTAAAACACAAGGGATTTCTGGGTTAGGTGTGAGCCATTGTGAGAAACACCATAGTTGGGAGTGAGCTTGTAAAACTCCATTGTAACACTTAGTGTGTTAGTGAAACTCCCAATTGCCATTGGGGAGAGGAGTAGGGTTTATTAATACCCGAACCTCTATAAATCTTTGTGTCTGATTTTCTCTATCCCTTCTAAAATTAACAATTTTATTTCTGCACCTTAAAGTTTAATTTTTGAAACTCCAATTCAACCCCCCTTCTTGGTCTAATATCTGGGCAACAATTGGTATCAGAGCCTTGTCTAGAATTGAAGCCTAAAAAGCGCTAGTAAAGAGTAAGATATGGCCAGTGAAGGATTCCAGAGTTTCAAACCTTACTTTGATGGAACAAATTATGCCCATTGGAAGTTTCAGATGGAGACATATCTGGATAATGAAGGAATTGAAGCTTGGGATAGTATTCGAAAAGAATGGACACCACCAATTAGAAGAGGATTAATGGTAAACAAGAAATCCTGTCAAGAGATGATTGGACAGAGTCTCAAAGAAGAGCGAATTTCAAAAATAAGAAGGCAATGACAATTCTCTCAAGTTCATTATCTATTGAAGAATGTGGCAGGATACAACACTGTTCAACTGCATATAGCATGTGGAAAACATTAGAAAACTATCAT
This sequence comes from Triadica sebifera, assembly GCA_023653625.1. Lineage (NCBI taxonomy): Eukaryota > Viridiplantae > Streptophyta > Magnoliopsida > Malpighiales > Euphorbiaceae > Triadica > Triadica sebifera. The sequence goes on along the minus strand of CM042910.1, from coordinate 16,839,804 downwards.
GAAGGCCACAAAGCCAAATGGGATGACGAAAGCACTTCAAGTGAAAAAGATGATAATGAAAGTGAAGAGGTCAACCTATGTTTCATGGATATTGAGGATCACGTCTCGGACAAAGTAAGATCACTACACTCATACTCTTTCAATAATGATAGTAGTGATAATGATAGTGATAGTGATGATGATGATGATGATGAGCAAAGCCTAATAGAAAAATTAAATATAGAATTAGAGAAATATAGAACTAAATTTAGTATCTATAGAAATAATATCTCTAATTTGAAAAATAAGATAGATGGCTTAGAAAAGGAGAACATAAAGCTTAAATCATCTAATGAATCTCTTCAAAAGTCATTAGATGAATACTCATCAAGACCCTCAACAGCTTCACTGTTAAAAGAAAATAACACTTTGAAAAATCAAGTTGAAGAACTTAGAAATTCCATTTCTAAATTTCACAAGGGTAAAGAGAGCTTAGATACTCTCATTATGTCTCAAAGACCACCTTTAGTTAGACATGGTCTAGGGTTTAAGGACACATCATCATCTTCTAACAAAACAGTATTTGTTAAAGAACATAACATCTCCACACCGGTTAGAACTGCACCAAGAAATGAGAATGTTAAAACCTCTATACCGAAAAAGAATCATGCATTTATATATAGGAAGAATGTATCCAGAAAAATGCAAATTAATCATGATTGTGCATGCCATTGTTCTCAAAATCAGTCTAATAGAATTATGGCATTCAAATACATTGTAAGACCAAAAAGCAAGTTTAGACCGAAACAATGTAATTATTGTATGAAAATGGGTCATATAAATAGAAATTGCTGGATAAGGAAGGCTCATTGGCAACCTTCATGTGCTAACCCCCAAGGACCCAAACTCATTTGGGTACCTAAATATCATACTTGATTTGTAACTCTATAGGTATGCCTCAAGTCCACAATAAACAAAAATGCATGGCTAGTAGACAGTGGATGCTCAAGGCATATGACAGGAGACAAAGAACTCTTCAATGAAATCAAAAGTATTGATGGAGGTAAAGTTACCTTTGGAAACAATGCAAAGGGTAAGGTAATTGGCATTGGTTCTATTGGTGTTAATGGTACTACTTTTATTAAGGATGTTTTACTTGTTGATGGCTTGAAACATAACTTGTTAAGTGTAAGTCAATTATGTGATAAAGGAAACAAAGTAATCTTCACTTCAAATGAATGTCTTGTAATCTCTATTGATGGTCAAGAAATATTTAAAGGAAATAGAGATATCAATACGTACATAATAAACTTACTTGAACTATCTAACCATTCCTCTAAGTGTCTTGTGACTACTAGTGATGAATCTTGGCTGTGGCATAGAAGACTTGGTCATGATAACATGGATTTAATACAAAGTCTCAGCACAGGAGAGCTAGTAAAAGGATTACTAAGAGTTAAATATGAAAAAGGCAAGACATGTGATCCTTGTCAAAGAGGAAAGCAACACAAGTCATCTTTCAAAGCCAAAAACATAGTAAGTACTTCAAAACCTCTTCAACTCATACATTTAGACTTATTTGGACCTACTAGGGTTGCTAGCTTAGGAGGAAAACATTATGCATTTGTCATCATAGATGACTACTCTAGATTTACTTGGGTAATTTTCTTAGCTCAAAAGAGTGATGCTTTTGAAAATTTCAAAAACTTTGCTAAAATAGTTCAAAATGAAAAAGGGTATTGCATTTCAAAAATAAGAAGTGATCATGGTAAAGAATTTGAAAATGAAAACTTTGAAAGTTTTTGTCTTGAACATGACATTTCACATAATTTCTCATCTCCTATAACACCTCAATAAAATGGAGTAGTTGAAAGGAAAAATTGAACATTAATTGAAATGGCAAGAACAATGCTTAATGAATATGAATTACCAACTTATTTTTGGGCAGAAGCCACAAACACTGCATGTTATATTTCAAATCGAGTTTTCAAAAGACCTCTTTTAAACAAAACCTCATTTGAGCTATGGAATGGAAGAAAGCCCTTGGTATCATACTTTAGAGTATTTGGATGCAAGTGTTTTATATTGAACACCAAGGACAATCTTGGAAAATTTTCCTCTAAGTCTGATGATGGTATCTTTTTAGGATACTCTACAACCAGCAAAGCATATAGAGTATTTAATAAAAGATCATTAACAGTGGAAGAATCCATGCATGTTGTTTTTAGTGAATCTAGTAAACTTGATCTTGTGAAAGGTAGTGCTCTTGATGATGTTGTAGATAATATGGAAAAACTTGTCATTGAAAATGGAAAAGAAGAAAACGATCAAGAAAATCTACTACCTCAAAATCAAGAACAAATGGAGCAAGAACTTCCAAAAGAATGGAGAATGAACAGAAATCATCCAAAAGAGCAAATAATTGGTGATCTATCAAGGGGAGTAAGTACTAGATCTCATTTCAAGCATTTAGTCACTGACATAGCTTTTATTTCACAAATTGAGCCTAAAAACATTGATGAGGCTCTTAATGATGAAAGTTGGGTAATTTCCATGCAAGAGGAACTCAACCAATTTGAGAGAAATAAGGTATGGAACCTAGTACCAAGACCTAAGAATCATCCAATCATAGGCAGCAAATGGGTATTTAGAAATAAGATAGATGAACAAGGGTTAATAACCAGGAATAAAGCAAGACTAGTTGCAAAAGGATATAATCAGGAAGAAGGTATAAACTATGATGAAACATATGCACCGGTAGCTAGATTAGAAGCTATAAGAATACTTTTAGCATATGCATGTCACATGAATTTCAAACTTTTTCAAATGGATGTGAAAAGTGCATTTCTAAATGGCTATATAGATGAAGAAGTGTATGTAGAACAACCACCAAGTTTTGAAAGCTATAATTTTCCAAATCATGTTTTTAAACTTTCAAAAGCTTTGTATGGTTTAAAACAAGCTCCAAGAGCTTGGTATGAGAGACTAAGTTCTTTTTTACTAGAAAATAGCTTCACAAAGGGAAATGTTGACACTACACTGTTCATAAAAAAGCATAATCATGAGATACTAATTGTTCAAATTTATGTTGATGATATAATATTTGGTTCTACTAATGAGCTGCTTTGTCAAGAATTTGCTAAGTGCATGACTAGGAAATTTGAAATGAGCATGATGGGAGAACTTAAGTATTTCCTTGGTCTACAAATCAAACAAAGCAATGAGGGCATATTCATCAACCAATCCAAATATGTCAAAGACTTAATCAAAAAATTTGGTATGGAAGGATGCAAAAATGCCAAGACTCTTATAAGTACATCAACAAAACTGGACAAAGATGAAAAGGGTAAGAGCATTAATGAAAAGCTTTATAGAGGTATGATCGGATCACTTTTATATCTCACTGCTTCTAGACCCGATATTATGTATAGTGTTTGCTTATGTTCGCGATTTCAATCATGTCCCAAAGAATCTCATTTAAATGCTGTAAAAAGGATTTTAAGATATTTACATGGAACATTGCATCTAGGTTTATGGTATCCAAGGAATTCATCTTTCGATATTATAGGATATTCAGATGCAGACTATGCTGGTAGTCTTTTGGATAGGAAAAGCACTTCAGGCACTTGTCACTTCATTGGAGAATGTTTGGTTTCTTGGTTTTGCAAGAAATAAGTTTCAGTTGCTTTATCAACTGCTGAAGCTGAATATGTAGCAGTTGGATGTTGTTGTACACAAATTCTTTGGATAAAACAACAACTTAAGGACTATGGTCATGAGATGAACCATATACCTATAAAATGTGACAACACCAGTGCTATAAATCTTTCAAAGAATCATATTCAACACTCTAGAAGTAAACATATTGACATTAGACATCACTTTATTAGAGATCATGTTCAATATGGAGATGTTGAATTAGAATTTGTATGCACAGAAAAACAATTAGCAGATATTTTCACTAAGTCTCTAAATGAGGAAAGATTTAATTTCATTAGAATAGAACTAGGTATGATTGATGGATTAACCTTGTGATTACAAGAATATGAAATTTTAATTGTTGATCTTAAAACATCACACAAGTTATGAGATAAAGTTTTTTGATGAGAATTTATGCTTTATGAAGTAAAATCTTTGTTGAAATGATTTAGTCTTGTTGCAGAGCTTAATTTCAATCTGATGAAAATTATAGGGGAGTCACGCCCGTGACTTATACTCATGCCCGTGACTTAAGTGGCTCAAAGAGGCAGTGTCGTTCACGACTTTGGTTCACGACATGCTTCACGACTTCAAGTAGTGAAACATTGTTTCACTGCTTAAGTCACGCCCGTGACGCATTTTCACTCCCGTGAACCATTACGCCTCAAAAACTCATAGAAGCTTTCACGCTTTAGGTCACTACATGATTCACGGCTTCAAGTGGTGAAACATAGTTTCACGACTTTCATCACGTCCGTGGCAAAGAACCGTCACGCCCGTGACAAAGTGGCACGCCCGTGATTATTTACACCTAAAAAACTCAGACGTTTTCATGCCTTGTGTCACGGCTTGCTTCACGGGTACAAGTAGTGAAATTCAACAGTTCACACCCGTGACAATATATTCACCCTCGTGACCTATGATCATTCACGCCCGTGTTGTTCATAGATCACGCCCATGAACGCATTCACGCTTTCATTCACGGGTGGAACACTGCTTCAGCAAACCGTGAACACGACTATTCACGCCCGTGACACCCCAAGCCACGCCCGTGAATGTATCGAATATAAAAGAAAACATCCGATTACAATCTTCATTTCAACTCTCCATCTTCCAAAACAGATCTCATTTACTCTCATTCATTGAGACATTGAAGATTCCGACCCCAAAGCCTTAATATTTCACTATAAATACCATCAAAAGTTCGAATCTTTAGCAGAAAACAGACATTTCTAGGGTCTTTTATCAAAATTTCTGTCAAAATCTTCTTCAACTCCATCAACTACTAAATTTCTTCAAATATGGAGTCTGCTTCATCCAAGGGAAAGAGAAAAAAGTCTCATGCACCAAAGAGGTATTCAGATTACCTCATGAACATCATTCCCGAAAGTTGCCATCCTCGGTATGCAACTTTGAAAAAGAGACCTATTTTATCATCAAGGTCTTTCGAATGGCAGACAGTCCGTAATCTTAGACTCGAGATGGCTATGACAGAGCAACTTCAAGCCTGTCATCTAAGAGAATTTGTTCAAATTCATCTACCAACCCTACGGGAGTCAACGCTGGAATTTCTCAGCACCTTGCAGGTTTCACCAACTGGAGTGGTGAAATTCCAACTCTGCAAAAATGAAAACACCCTCAGTGCCATCGCTTTTGGAGAATTATTCAACCTACCATCTGATGGCATTCTGAATGAGACTGAGATAGAATTCTCTGCCCCTGCAGCATGGACACATTTTGGCATGGATTGCAGCTGGGATGTCAAGAAAACTAAGAGCACACATCTCAGGACCCCAGTACACAGGTATTTGCATAGGTTTCTAACCTATAACATTTTTGCTCGGGGAGAGAGCAATGGAACTATTAGGAAGTCAGAACTCTTCCTCCTCGAGATGGCTCGCAGGGGAGTCACAATGGCACTTTCCAGATGGTTTGCAAATCATCTTCTCTCCATCACCACCAAGCCTACAGGAGACATCCTGATTGGAGCTTATGTCACTCATATGGCAGTGAAGCTCAATTACTTGAAGCTAGATAACCATCACTTCAACATCATTCCTGCACACCCATGAGATACGCTAGATATAGAGTCATTCATCAAGATGGGAGCAGCTGTCAGAATCGTTTTTCAGAACGATATCTTCTACCGCTTCACTGATACTGCTGGAGAGATTATCTGGGAAGATCATGATATGGAGGATTTTAAAGCAGGCCTCCAGGGAGTCCAGCAGAAAAAGAGGGCTAGGATTGAAGAAGCAACTCCAGCCATCGGGCAGGACATTGGACAGTCCTCAGCCTCCACACCATCTTTAGCGCAACAGGTGGTCGACCTCTTGGCACCACGTTTCGAGCAGCTGCAGACTTCCATGGATGAGAGGTTGGAAAACCTCAAGGACTTCATGGAGTCTCGGATCGAAAGTCTTGAGGCTGAAGTAGCTAGGCTTCGTGATAGGATGTCTGGCTAGGATATAGGCTAGAATGTAGCCTAAATTTGTTATGTTTGATCACTTTTTGTTTGTTATGTTTACTTATGTAGGAAATCTTAAATTTCTTTCATAGTTTGTATCCCTTCCTTCATAATATATATTTGCTTTTGTTTACTTTAATATACATATTCTTTTTGATTGATGACAAAAGGGGGAGAAAACTAGCAATATATGATAAGGGAAAGTAGTATCAAACTAGCAATAATAAGAATAGTGAATCAAAAAGTGAAATAGACTTTGAATTGATTTAAAAATCTTGATTTAACTTTTCAGATGCAAAGTAGATAATTGAAAAACTGAGCTTCTATATACTTTAAATATACCCTAAGTATACTTTGCATACACCTTAAAAGCAAGTTACAACATGCCATGATATATCTTAAATACACCTTACATATACTTTATGTCTTGAAAACGAATTATGGTATGTATTGGATATACTTCTCATATAACTTGCATATACTTAAAAAAACTAGTTAAAATGCTACATCTTTATTTACCATTCTTGCATATTATATTTTTTATTCTAAGTATATTTTGAGGGGGAGACTTCTCAAAATCACATATTGCTAGATTATTTGTCACCATCAAAAAGGGGGAGATTGTTAACCTTGAGGGGTATTTCCGTCATTTTGATGATAATAAATAATATAGCAATATTGTATTTAACATACTTGTTTTTGTAAGTATATTATACAGGACATGAATTAAAATAGCAAGAATGGAGAATTGGAAGAATAATCCTTGAGAATCAAAAAGCAAGAAGTACATTGTTCACTGCCGTGACTCTAGGAGTCACTCCCGTGAAGCCAACTAGCTGTTACCAAGAACCAACATTTGAAGTTCATGACCATGAAGGAAAACCAAACCGTGAAGTAAGCATTTCAGTCACCCCCATGAAGAAAGGTGTCACCCCCGTGAAACTTCATGCAAATTTCATTCCAGAGAGCTTCACGACCAGAGTCACCACTTGGTTCACGGCTGGGAAGAGTGTCACACCAGTGACCAATTAAATTCACGCACGTGACTCTATATGTCAAAACATACTAGAGAGCTTCACGACCAAGGTCACCACTTCAGTCACGGCTTGGGAAGAACTGTCATCCCCGTGACATGCATATTCACGCCCGTGAACAATGAAAGAGAAAAATGTCAGGCACGATTTTTTGGTTGGTATAACGGCTAGTTTCTTATTTAATGCACCCCAACGGCTATATTCAGCCATGGAAGTATAAATGAAAGTCATTTAGGCATTAAGAAAAGAGAGAATGATAAGAAAAACAAAAGATTAGCATATACTTAAAATCACAAGCTATCTTGTACTTATATACTTTGAGAACAAATTCATTCTCTGTAAAAATCTTATTGCTCCTCATATTTGAGCAACAAAGATTTATAAGTAGTTCTCTCTGTAATCTTTACTCAAGTGAGCATTGGGTAGTTCTGGGTTAAGAGAAGAACACTTGTAAGGGTTAGTTGTGTGAACCTCCAAAACACAAATTAAAAGGTTGTTTGTGTGAGCCTGTAAAACACAAAGTATAGGTTGTTTGTGTGAGCCTGTAAAACACAAAGTGTAGGTTGTTTATGTGAGCCTGCAAAACATAAAGGAATTGGTTATTGTGTTAGCCATTAAAACACAAGGGATTTCTGGGTTAGGTGTGAGCCATTGTGAGAAACACCATAGTTGGGAGTGAGCTTGTAAAACTCCATTGTAACACTTAGTGTGTTAGTGAAACTCCCAATTGCGATTGGGGAGAGGAGTAGGGTTTGTTAATACCCTAACCTCTATAAATCTTTGTGTCTGATTTTCTCTATCCCTTCTAAAATTAACAATTTTATTTCCGCACCTTAAAGTTTAATTTTTGAAACTCCAATTCAACCCCCCTTCTTGGTCTAATATCTGGGCAACAATGTGGAAGGAAATGACATAATAAACTGGAATGTCCAAGGCTCAAGAAGCACAAAAGCAAATACCAAAAGACAATGGGGAGAAAGGCCACAAAGCCACATGGGATGACAAAAGCTCTTCAAGCGAAAAAGATGACAATGAAAGTGAAGAGGTCAACCTATGCTTCATGGCTATAGAGGATCATGTCTCGGACAAGGTAGGATCACTTCACTCATACTCGTTCAATAATGATAGTAGTGATAATGATAGTGATAGTGAAGATGATGATGAGCAAATCTTAATAGAAGTATTGAATCTAGAACTAGAAAAATATAGAAGTAAATTCAATACTTATAAAAATAACATTTCTAGTTTGAAAATCAAAATGGATGTTTTAGAAAAGGAGAACCTTGAGCTTAAATCATCTAATGAATTTGTTCAAAAATCATTAGATGAGCACTCCTCAAGACCTCAACTAAATCCTTACTTAAAGAAAACAATATTTTGAAAAATGAAGTTAAGAAACTTAGAAACTCCATTTCAAAATTTCACAAGGGAAAAGAGAGTTTAGATACTCTCATTGTATCTCAAAGACCACCTTTAATTAGACATAGTCTAGGATTTAAGGGTACATCATATTCATTTCACAAACACTACTTTTGTTAAGTCAAGTAAACCCCACATCTCAACATTAGCTGTAACAACCCCAAGGGCTAAGTGCACAACATACACTAAACCTTTTATACATAAGAGGAATGATCAAGGGTTATAATCATGCTTTTATATATAAGAAGCATGCACCTAGAAAAGCACCAAGTCATCATGCATGTGCATGCCATTGCTCACAAACTTTACCTGATAGAAAAAGGGCATTCAAAAGCATAATAAGACCAAAAAGCATATTTAGAGCCAAACAATGTAATTATTGTATGAAATTTCGTCATATAAATAAATATTGCTGGATAAGGAAGGCTCATTGGGAACCTTCATGTGCTAACCCCCAATTAACCAAGCTCATTTGGGTACCTAAAAACAATACTTGAATTGTATTTCTATAGGTATGCCTCAAGTCCACAATAAACAAAAATGTTTGGTTGGTAGATAGTGGATGCTCAAGGCATATGACCGGAGACAAAAAACTTTTCAATAAAATCAAAAATATTGATGGAGGTAAAGTAACCTTTGGAAATAATGCTAAGGGTACGGTAATTGACATTGGCTCTATTGGTATTAATGGTACTACTTTCATTAAAGATGTCTTACTTGTTGATGGCTTGAAACAGAACTTGCTAAGTGTAAGTCAATTATGTGATAAGGGAAACCAAGTAATCTTTACTTCCAACGAATGTCTTGTAACCTCTATTAATGGCCAAGAGATACTTAAAGGAAGTAGAGATGTCAAATACCAACATAATAAACTTACACAAAATATATAACCTTTCCTCTAAGTGTCTTGTGATTACTAATGATGAATATTGACTGTAGCATAGAAGGCTTGGTCATGCAAGCATGGATTTAATTCAAAGCCTCAGTAAAGGAGAACTGGTAAAGGGACTACCAAAATTCAAATTTGAAAAAGACAAGACATGTGAACCTTGCCAAAGAGGAAAACAACACAAGTCATCTTTCAAATCTAAAAACATTGTAAGTACCTCAAACCTCTACAACTCCTGCATCTAGATCTTTTTGGACCTATTCGGATTGCAAGCTTAAGAGGTAAACATTATGCCTTTGTTATTGTCGATGACTACTCTAGATTCACTTGGGTAATTTTCTTAGCTCAAAAGAGTTGTTGAACCTTGAGGGGTATTTCTGTCATTTTGATGCTAATAAATAAAATAGCAATAATATATGTAACATACTTGTTTTCTAAGTCTATTGAATAGGGTATGGAATATGATAGCAAGAATGGAGAATGAAAGATTAATCTTAAAAAGATAAAATTGAAGAAATATCATGTTCACGCCCGTGACCTTATGTGTCACGCCCGTGATGAAGCTTAGCTCCAACAATCCAACATTTAAAGTTCACGGCCATAAAGAATGATAGCAACCATGAATGATCATATCAGTCACGCCCGTGAAATAAAGTCACGCCCATGAAAAGACATGACAAATTCTTCTAGAGAGCTTCACGGCTAGAGTCACCACTTGGACCACGGCTTGGAAGGATGTCACGCCCATGAAGATAAAATGTCACGTCCATGAACAAACACTTCAAAACCTTCCAGAATGCTTCACGGCCAAGGTCACCACTCAAGTCACACCTTGGAAGAACAATCACAACCTTGACACACTTAGTCACGACCGTGAAAGATGAAAGAGAAACATTTATTCTTTCCTGTGCTCATTATGAATCCAGAATAAGAGAATAGCTAATACTTCGAATCAAAATCTTGTTGTAAGCCATTTGTTCATTTAATACTTTCAAAACAAACATTTATTCTCTGTGAAAATCTTTTTGCTCATTATTTTTTGAGCATTAAAGATTTGTAAGTGTTTCTCTCTGTAATCATCCACTCAAGCGAGTTTGGGTATTTTGGAGTTAAGAGTAGAACACTTGTAAGGGTTATTTGTGTGAGCCTTTAAAACACAAGGAAGTGGTTATTTGTGTGAGCCATTGAAACACAAGGGATTTTTGGGTTAGGTGTGATCCATTGTTAGAAACACCATAATTGGAAGTGAGCTTGTAAAACTCCATTGTAACACTTAGAGTGTTAGTGAAACTCCCAATTGAGATTGGGGAGAGGAGTAGGGTTTGTTAACACCCGAACCTCTATAAACTTCTTGTGTCTCATTTTTCTATCCCTACAAAACTTAACTTTTCTTTCTGCACTTAAAAGTTAAATTTTTAATATTCAATTCAACCCCCCTTCTTGGTTCAATATCTGGGCAACAATTGGTATCAGAGCTAAGTCTAGCATCGAAGCCTAATTAGCATCAGTAAAGATCAAGATATGGTCAATGAAGGATTCCAAAGTCTCAAGCCTTACTTCGATGGAGCAAATTATGCTCATTATAAGTTTTGGATGGAGACATATCTGGATAGTGAAGGAATTAAATTTTGGGATTGTGTTCGAAAAGAATGGACACCACCAACTAGAAGAGGAGTTGATGGTGAAGAAGAAATCTTATCAAGAGATGATTGGATAGAGCCTCAAAGAAGAACAAACTTCAAAAACAAGAAGGCAATGACAATTCTCTCAAGCTCATTATCCATTGAAGAATGTGGTAGAATACAACACTGCCCAACAGCTTACAGCATGTGCGAAACATTGGAAAACTATCATGAAGGAACTAAGCAAGTTAAATCAAATAAGAGTCAACTTCTTACTTCAGAGTATGAGCTCTTCAAGATGAAATTCAATGAGTCAATTACTGACATGACCAACCATCTTCTAGCCATCATAAATGGAATGAGAAAACATGGGAAACACCTGAGCTTGGAAGATGTAAACAACAAAATCCTGAGAAGTCTTCCACTCAAAGATTACACTTCAAGAGTTGCTGGTATAGAAGAGGCAAATGAAAACATGAGCACCATGAATACTGATGTGCTTATTGGCAAACTTCTCACTCATGAAATGGCAATAAAAAGAGATAGAGAGCTTGAAGCAGAGCCAGAAAAAAGAAAGCCTCTAGCACTAAAAGCCTCTACTTCAAAATCTCAAGAGGAAGTTGAAGATGATGAAGAAAAGAGTGATGATGCAAATGAGGACATTGCTATGCTTTCAAGAAGGCTGAAAAGAATCATTGAGAAAAGAATGAGCAACTCTAGAAAATTCAGGCAAAGAAACCTCAAACAGACCTTTAATGATACACAAAGAGGTAAAGAAGAGGTAAAGTGCTATGAATGTGAAAAGAAATGGCATATTAAACCGGAATTTCCAAGGCTCAAGAAGCACAAGAGCAAATACCAAAGAGACAATGGGGAGAAAGGTCACAAAGCCACATGGGATGAGAAAGCTCTTCAAGTGAAAAAGATGATAATGAAAGTGAAGAGGTCAACCTATGCTTCATGGCTATAGAGGATCACGTCTCGGATAAGGTAAGATCACTTCACTCATACTCTTTCAATAATGATAGTAGTGATAATGATAGTAATAGTGAAGATGATGATGATGAGCAAAGCTTAATAGAAGTATTGAATCTATAACTAGAAAAATATATAAGTAAATTCAATACTTATAAAAATAACATTTCTGATTTGAAAATCAAAATAGATACTTTAGAAAAGGAGAACTTTAAGCTTAAATCATCTAATGAATCTCTTCAAAAGTCATTAGATGGATACTCTTCAAAACCCTCAACTAAATCCTTGCTAAAAGAAAACAATACTTTGAAAAATGAAGTTGAGGAACTTAGAAACTCCATTTCAAAATTCCACAAAGGAAAAGAGAGCTTAGATACTCTCATTGTGTCTCAAAAACCTCTCTTAATTAGACATGGTATAGGATTTAAGGGCACATCATTATCTTCTCACAAAACTATTTTTGTTAAGTCAAGTAAACCTCACATCTCCACACTTGCTGGAACAACACCAAGGAATATATACATTAAACCTTCAATACATAAAAGGAATAATCAAGGATTGGTAAGCCTAAGAAAGAAACCTCAAAAGGCTAATCATGCTTTATGTATAAGAAGTATGCATCTAGAAAAATACCAATTAATCATGATTGTGCATGCCATTGTTCTCAAACTCAGTCTAATGGGAATATGGCATTCAAGAGCATTGCAAACCCAAAAAGCATATTTAGACCTAAACAGTGTAATTATTGTATAAAATTTGGTCACATAAATAAACATTGTTGGATAAGGAAGGCTCATTGGAAACCTTCATGTGCTAACCCCCAAGGACCCAAGCTCATTTGGGTACCTAAACATCATACTTAAATTGTGATTCTATAGGTATGCCTCAAGTCCACAATAAACAAAAATGCTTGACTAGTAGACAGTGGATGGTCAAGGCATATGACAGGAGACAAGGAATTTTTCAATGAAATCAAAAGTATTGATGGAGGTAAAGTTACCTTTGGAAACAATGCTAATGGTAAGGTAATTGGCATTGGCTCTATTGGTATTAATGGTACTACTTTTATTAAAGATGTCTTATTTGTTGATGGCTTGAAACATAACTTGTTGAATGTAAGTCAATTATGTGATAAAGGAAACAAAGTAATATTTACTTCCAATGAATGTCTTGTAACCTCTATTGATGGTTAAGAAATATTTAAAGGAAATAGAGATGTCAACACCTACATAATTGACTTACACGAGATATCTAACTGTTCATCTAAATGTCTTGTAACTACTAGTGATGAATCTTGGTTGTGGCATAGAAGGCTTGGTCATACGAACATGGACTTAATTCAAAGCCTCAGCATAGGAGAGCTGGTAAAGGGACTGCCAAAAGTCAAATTTGAAAAAGACAAGACATGTGAACCTTGCCAAAAAGGGAAGCAACACAAGTCATCCTTCAAAGCCAAAAACATAGTAAGTACCTTAAAACCTCTGCAACTCCTGCATCTAGACTTATTTGGACCCACTAGAATTGTAAGCTTAGGAGGTAAACATTATGCCTTTGTCATCGTAGATGATTACTCTAGATTTACTTGGGTAATTTTCTTAGCTTAAAAGAGTGATGCTTTTGAAAATTTCAAAAATTTTGCTGAAAGAGTTCAAAATGAAAAAGGATATTGCATTTCAAAAATAAGAAGTGAACATGGCAAAGAATTTGAAAATGAAAACTTTGAAAGTTTTTGTCTTGAACAAGGTATTTCGTAGAATTTTTCAACTCCTAAGACACCTCAACAAAATGGGGTAGTTGAAAGGAAAAATCGAACTTTAATTGAAATGGCTAGAACAATGCTCCATGAGTATGGTTTACTAACTTACTTTTGGGCAGAAGCCACAAATACTGCTTGTTATATTTCAAATCGAGTTTTCAAAAGACCTATCCTAAACAAAACTTCATTTCAGCTATGGAATGGAAGAAAGCCCTTGATATCATATTTTAAAGTATTTGGATGCAAGTGCTTCATATTGAATACCAATGACAACCTTGGAAAATTTCCTTCTAAATCTGATGAGGGTATCTTTTTAGGATACTCAACAACTAGCAAATCATATATAGTATTTAATAAAAAGTCATTAACTGTTGAAGAATCTATGCATGTTGTTTTTAATGACTCTAGTAGACTTGATCCTGTGAAAGGTAGTGTTCTTGATGATGTTGTAGGTACCATGGAAAAACTTGATATTGAAAATGGAAAAGAAGAAAATGATCAAGAAGATTCACATCAAGATGACTCTCTACCTTAAGCTCAAGAGGAAAACAGGAAAGAGCTCCCAAAGGAATGGAGATTGACAAAAGAACACCCCAAAGAGCAAATCATTAGTGATCCTTCTAGGGGAGTAAGTACTAGATCTCATTTCAAGCATTTAGCTTCTGATCTTGCTTTTATTTCTCAAATTGAGCCTAAAAATATTGATGAGGCTTTTAATGATGAAAGTTGGGTGATTGCAATGGAAGAGGAACTCAACCAATTTGAGAGAAGTAAGGTATGGACCTTAGTACCTAGACCCAAGGATCATCAAATTATAGGTAACAAATGTGTGTTTAGAAATAAACTAGATGAACAAGGTTAAATAACTAGGAATAAGGCTAGATTGGTTGCAAAAGGGTATAATCAGGAAGAAGGAATAGATTATGATGAAACCTATGCTCCTGTAGCTAGATTAGAAGCCATAAGAATACTTTTAGCATATGCATGCCATATGAATTTCAAACTCTTTCAAATGGATGTGAAAAGTGCCTTTTTAAATGGTTTTATAGAAAAAGATGTTTATGTAAAACAACCACCAAGTTTTGAAAGCTATGAGTTGCCTAGTCAAGTATTTAAACTTTCAAAAGCTTTATATGGCTTGAAACAAGCCCCAAGAGCTTGGTACGAAAGACTAAGTTCCTTTCTTTTAGAAAATAACTTTACAAAGGGGAATGTTGACACTACATTATTCATTAAAAAGCATAAGCATGATATTCTAATTTTTCAAATTTATATTTATGATATCATATTTGGGTCTACTAATAAATTTCTTTGTCAAGAATTTGCTAAGTCTATGACTAGGGAATTTGAAATGAGCATGATGGGTGAGCATAAATATTTCCTTGGTCTACCAATAAAACAAGGCAATGAGGGCATATTCATCAACCAATTCAAAAATGCCAAAGACTTACTTAAGAAATTTGGAATGGAAGGATGCAAGAATGCCAAGACTCCAATGAGCACATCAACAAAATTGGACAAGGATGAAAATGGTAAGAGCATTAATGAAAAGCTCTATAGAGGTATGATCGGATCACTTTTATATCTTACTGCTTCTAAATCCGACATAATGTATAGTGATGCTTATGTGCACACTTTCAATCATGTCAAAAAGAGTCTCATTTAAATGCAGTAAAAAGA
The DNA here is from genome assembly GCA_023653625.1 of Triadica sebifera. Taxonomy (NCBI): domain Eukaryota; kingdom Viridiplantae; phylum Streptophyta; class Magnoliopsida; order Malpighiales; family Euphorbiaceae; genus Triadica; species Triadica sebifera. The sequence continues at coordinate 16,824,284 of CM042910.1, read as the reverse complement.
ATTCTAAAATATTTACATGGCTCATTACATCTAGGTTTGTGGTATCCTAGAAATTCATCCTTCTACATTGTAGGATATTCAGATGTTGATTATGCTGGTAGTCTTTTAGATAGAAAAAGTACTTCAGGTACTTGTCACTTTATTGGAGAATGCTTAGTTTCTTGGTTTAGCAAGAAACAAGTTTCAGTTGCTCTTTCTACCACTGAAGCGGAGTATGTAGCAGCAGGATGTTATTGTACACAAATTCTTTGGATGAAACAACAACTTAAGGATTATGGTCATAGCATGAACCATATACCTATTAGATGTGACAATACGAGTGCTATAAATCTATCTAAGAATCCCATTCAACATTCTAGAAGTAAGCATATTGACATTATACATCATTTTATTAGAGATCATGTTCAATATGGAGATGTTGTATTGGAATTCATAGGCACAGACAATCAATTGACATATATCTTCACTAAGTCTCTAAATGAGGAAAGATTTAACTTCATAAGAAGAGAGTTTGGTATGATTGATGAATTAACTTTGTGATTGCCAAATTGCCAAATCTTGATTGATAATTTCGATTTTTGTCTCATCTTAGTAGAAATAAGGTAGCTAATTTGATGAAAATATATGTTATAAGGGATAGAATAATCCTAGAAATGCTTTAGTTTTGTTTTAGACGTAATTTTATTTAATGAGAATTTTAGGCCATTCACGCCCATGACATATATTCACGACCGTGAACTAAATCGCCAAAAGAACCAGTAGCTTTCATGACTTGCTTCATGATATGATTCACGGCTTAAAGTATTGAAGACTATGTTTCATGACTACAACCTTTTTCATTCACCCCCATGAAACCCTTTGTTCACGCTCGTGATGCTTTTTCATGACCGTGAACATTTCTATAAAAAACTTACATAAGAATTCACACTTTGTTTCACGATCATAAGTAGTGAAGTTTAATACTTCACGTCCGTGACTCATTTGTCACCGCCGTGATAGTTCATCATTCACGCCCGTGACCTTTAAATATCATGACCGTGATCAATTTCATGCCTATCTTAACGGGTAGACCATCTCTTCAGCAAACCGTGAACACGACACTTCACGTCCGTGACTAAGTTTTTCACGCCCGTGAGGATGTCGGCTATATAACGTTTCTGTCGTTATTTCTCCCATTCCAACTCTCCAACTTCTCTCATTTATCACCATTGAATACCATTTTGAAGATTTTGGCCCTCTAGCAACTCATTCCATCTATAAATATCTTCAAAAATCACTTCCATCATCAGAAATCATATCACCTTAGGGTTTCCTCAAAATTTCTATCAATTTATCACTCTTCAAAAATTTATTCTTTCAATCAAGATGGAAATCGGTTCCTCCAAGGGTACAAGGAAGAAGTCTCATGCTATAAGAAGGTACACGGATTACCTTCTAAACATCATTCTGGAGCATTTCCATCCTAGATACTCAGTGCTCAAGAAAAGTCCACTCCTCTCCTCTAGATCATTTGAGTGGAAAACTGTTCGTACACTCGGCCTAGAGACAAGCATGACAAAACAACTCCATGCCTGTCATATGAAAGAATTCATTGATATCCATCAACCAACTCCGAGGGAGCCAACCTTAGAGTTTTTGAGCACTTTGCAAGTATCTCCTACTGGCACGGTTAAGTTCCAAACTTGCAAGATTCCGAACACCCTCTCTGCCACAGAGTTTGAAGACTTGTTCAACCTTCCCTCTGATGGTATCCTGAATGACAGTGAAGTGGAGTTCTATGCTACTCAGGCATGGACTCACTTCGGTCTTAATTGCAGCTGGGACATCAAAAAGACGAAGAGCATTCACCTTCGATCCCCAGTGTATAAGTATTTGCATAGGTTTCTGACCTATAGCATCTTTGTTAGAGGAGACAACAATGGCACAATCAGGAAGTCAGAACTCTTTTTCTTGGAGATGGCCTGAAAAGGCCTCACAGTAGCTTTATCTCGATGGTTTGCAAACCATCTTTTGTCAATTGCCACCAAGCCCTCTGGAGACATTCTGATTGGTGGGTACGTGACTCACATCTCCTTGAAGCTCGGATACTTGAAGCTGGATGAACATCACTTCAACCTCATCCCAGGGTATCCTCGAGACCGACTAGATGTTGAGTCCTTATCAAGATGGGAGCGGTTGTTCGTATAGTGTTTGAGAACAACATTTACTACCGCTTCACTAACACTGCTGGTGAAATCATTTGGGAGGACAATGACTCGGATGACTTCAAAGCTAAGCTCCAAGGTATCCAGTAGAGGAAGAGAGCTCGAGTTGAGGTGTCGCCTCCAGAGGTTGAGCAGGAAATGGGATAATCCTCTGCCTCCACACCAAACTTGGCTCAGCAAGTGGTTGACCTCTTAGCACCACGGTTTGAGCAATTGCAGGCTTCGATGGATGAGAGGTTAGAAAACCTCAAGGATTTCATGGAGTCTCGCATGGAGAGCCTTAAGGCAGAAGTTGCTCGCCTTAGAGATAGGATGTCTAGCTAGATTTTATGTTAGATGTTATATTTTCTAGCTTGTTTGTTATAGGAAATTCTAATTTCCTTTCAGAATTTTAATTACTTTGTATTTTGTTTTCTTAAATTAATATATTTTCTTTTGTTTTCCATTATGTTTTATCTTTTTTATATTCTTTTTTTTTATGACAAAAGGGGGAGAACCTAGCAATATATTGTTAAAAGTTAAGAGTTATGCAAGTATGCAAATGAGAGTTATGCAAATGAGCTTCATATACCTTAAATATACCATAAGTATATTTTGATGCAAGTTACATGAATGTAATATACTCTTCATATACCTTAAATATACAATAAGTATACTTTGATGCAAGTTACATGAATGTGATATACTATTCATATACCTTAAATATACTTGGCACAACTATAACTTGTTTTAAAGAAAAAATTTGGTATACATTAGATATACTTTGCATATAACTTTCATATACTTGAAACTAGGAAGTATACTTTGATGCTACACTTCATCATTATTTACAATTCTTGCACTTCAGCATTCTTTATCCTAAGCATCTTTTGAGGGGGAGACTTCTCAAGAGCACATATTACTAGATTATTTGTCACCATCAAAAAGGGGGAGATTGTTGAACCTTGAGGGGTATTTCTGTCATTTTGATGCTAACAAATAAAATAGTGTTGCCCAGATATTAAGCCAAGAAGGGGGGTTGAATTGGAGTTTCAAAAATTAAACTTTAAAGTGCGGAAACAAAAAATTAATTTTAGGAGGGATAGAGAAATTTGACACAAGGATTTTTATAGAGGTTCGGGTGTTAACAAACCCTACTCCTCTCCCCAATCGCAATTGGGAGTTTCACTAACACACTAAGTGTTACAATGGAGTTTTACAAGCTCACTCCCAACTATGGTGTTTCTCACAATGGCTCACACCTAACCCAGAAATCCCTTGTGTTTTAATGGCTCACACAATAACCAATTCCTTGTGTTTTACAGGCTCACACAAACAACCTTTTCTTTGTGTTTTTTACAAGCTCACACAAACAACCTTTTCTTTGTGTTTTTACAGGCTCACACAAACAACCTTAACTTTGTGTTTTGGAGGCTCACACAACTAACCCTTACAAGTGTTCTACTCTTAACCCAGAAATATCCAAAGCTCACTTGAGTAATGATTACAGAGAGAAACACTCACAAATCTTAATTGCTCAATAAATGAAGAGCAAAAAGATTTTTACAGAGAATAGATATTGGTTCTCAAAGTATTGAATATACAAATAGATTGTAATAAGATTTTAATTCAAAGTATTTGCTATCCTCTTGTACTGAATGCATAAATGACTTCCATTTATACTTCCTTGGCTGATTATAGCCGTTAGGGTGCATTTAATATGAAACTAGCCGTTGTACCAACCAAATAATCGGGCCTGACATTTTTCTCTTTCATCCTTCACGGGCATGACTATGTTTGTCACGGGCGTGACATTTCTTCCCAAGCCGCGACTGAAGTGGCGACCTTGGTCGTGAAGCTCTCTGGAATGTTTTGAAACATTGGGTCACGGGCGTGACATACATATTCACGGGCGTGACAAACTTTCCAGCCGTGATCCAAGTGGTGACTTTGGTCGTGAAGCTCTCTGGATGAAAATGCCATGAACATTCACGAGCGTGACATTTTAATTCACGGGCGTGACTCAAATGTCCATTTCACGGTTTGTTCTTCCTTCATGGTCATGAACTTCAAATGTTGGTTTTGGTAACGGTTAGCTCTTTCACGGGCATGACACAGAGTCATGGGCATGAATATGCTACTTCCTTAATTTTGTCTTTCAAGGATTATTCTTCCAATCTTCATTCTTGCTATTTTATTCCATGTCCTGCTTAATAGACTTAGAAAACAAGTATGTTAAATACAATATTGCTATTTTATTTGTTATCATCAAAATGATGGAAATACCTCTCAAGGTTTAACAATCTCCCCCTTTTTGATGGTGACAAATAATCTAGCAATATGTGTTTTTGAGAAGTCTCCCCCTCAAAAGATACTTAGGATAAAAAATTTATAAAATGCAAGAATTGTAAAGAATGAAGTAGCATTGAAATAAACTTACTAGATTTTAAGTATATGCAAGTTATATGAGAAGTATATCCAATATATACCATAATTCCTTTTAAAGCATGAAGTATATGTAAAGTATACTTTGAGTATATCATGACATATTCATTTTCGTAACTTGCATTAAGGTATATGTAAAGTATACTTAAGGTATATCTAAAGTGTATAAAGCTCAATTTTTCAATTTTATACTTTGCATATTAATTTTGAATCAAAGTTTCTACTCCCTTTTAACTTATTTCAATGTCAATTCATAATTCATTTCTAATTTTTGATTCAAAATTTCTTTTATCTTAATATATTGCTAGTTTCTCCCCCTTTTGTCATTAATCAAAAAGGATATAAAGATATCAAAAAGACAAACAAAAGCAAATATATTAATTAAAGGAAAATACAAACAAAGTTAAATAAAGTTCAGAAAGGAAATTTAAAATTTTCTACACACAACAGAAAAACAAGCAAATTTAGGCTACAATCTAGCCTAACACCTAGCCGGACATCCTATCTCGAAGCCTAGCAATTTCTGCCTCAAGGCTGTCCATCCGAGACTCCATGAAGTCTTTGAGGTTCTCCAACCTCTCGTCCATCGAAACCTGCAGCTGCTCAAAACATGGTGCCAAGAGGTCAACCACCTGCTGCGCTAAATTCGGTGTGGAAGCTGAGGACTGTCCGATGTCCTGCTCAGCCACTGGAGGTGCTTCCTCATCCTGAGCCCTTTTCTTCTGCTGGATTCCTTAGAGGCCTACTTTAAAGTCCTTCGTGTCATTATCTTCCCAAATGATCTCCCCAGCAGTGTCTGTGAAGCGGTAGAAAATATCATTCTCATAAACGATTCTGACAGTCACTCTCGTCTTTATGAAGGACTCGACATCCAAGCGATCTCGAGGATGCCCAGGGATGAGGTTGAAATGATGTTCATCCAGCTTCAAATAGCCAAGCTTCACGGCTATGTGGGTGACATGTCCACCGATCAGTATATCTCCTGTGGATTTGGTGGCAATGGATAGAAGATGGTTTGTAAACCATCTAGAGAGTGTCACGGTGAGTCCTCATTGAGCCATCTCAAGTAGGAAGAGCTCCGACTTCCTGATGGTCCCATTGCTTTCTCCCCTAGCGAATATGCTATAGGTGAGAAACCTATGCAAGTACTTATGCACTGGGGACATGAGATGAGTGCTCTTTGTCTTCATAACATCCCAACTACAATCATAGCCAAAATGAGTCCAAGCTTGAGGGGCGGAGAATTCTACTTCACTGTCATTTAGGATGCCATCTGATGGTAGATTGAACAATTCCCCAAATTCAATGGCATTGAGGGTGTTTGGATTGTCACAGAGTTGGAATTTCACCACTCCAGTAGGTGACACTTACAGAGTGCTAAGGAATTCCAGTGTTGGCTCCCTCAAAGTCGGCTGGTGAATCTCCACAAATTCTTTCAAATGACAGGCCTGGAGTTGCTCTGTCATAGCCATTTCGAGCCTGAGACTTCGGACCATTTGCTATTTGAAGGACCTTGATGACAGTAGAGGCCTTTTCTTCAAAGTGGAGTACCGGGGATGGCATTGCTCCGAAATTCGGTTCATGAGGTAATTTGCATACCTCCTAGCAGCATGAGACTTCTTTCTCTTTCCATTTGATGAGGCAGTCTCCATTTGATTTGAAGAAGTGAACTTGTGAGGGATTGAGACAATTTTTGGCAGAAAAGAAATTTAAGGAAACCCTAAGAATGTATGATTTTCGATGAAGAATTGAACTTTTGATGGTATTTATAGGAAAAGTTTGTGACTTGGGAGCCGGAATCTTCAATGTTTCATTGAATGTGTGTAAATGAGAGCGGTTTTAGGGAGTTGAATAGTTGAAATGAGAAAAATAATCGGCTATTCTTTTATATACTCGATACATTCACGGGCATGAAATGTGTGTTCAAGGGCGTGAATAGTCGTGTTCACGGTTTGCTGAAGGAGTGTTCCACCCGTGAATGAAGGTGTGAATATATTCACGGTCATGACCTTTGAATATCATGGGTGTGAATGATGAACTGTCACGGAGGTGAAAGAATAGTAACGGGCGTGAAAGGTTGAATTTCATTACTTATGCCCGTGAAGCAAGCCGTGACTCAAGGCGTGAACGCCTCTGTGAGTTTTGGGGTGTAAAGGTTCACGGGCGTGAAAAGGTCTTTTCACGGGAGTGAATGAAGCCGTGAAAGTAAGCTTCACCACTTGAAGCCGCGAACCATGTCGTGAATCAAGTCGTGAATGACACTGCCTATTTTGGCTATTTAAGTCACAGGCGTGAACACATGTCATGGGCGTGACTCCCATAAAATTTTCATCAAATAAAATTAAGTCCTAAAAACAAGACTAAATCATTTCAATAAAGATTCTATCCCTTAAAACATAAATTTTCATCAAAATTTCTACCTTATATCTCGTGATATGATGCAAAAATTAAGATCATCAATTAAAATTTCATAATTTAGCAATCACAAGGCTAATGAAATTAAATCTTTCCTCATTTAGAGACTTAGTGAAAATATCTGCTAATTGATTTTCTGTGCTTATAAATTCTAATGCAACATCTCCATATTGAACAAGATCTCTAATAAAATGGTGTCTAATATCAATATGCTTACTTCTTGAGTGTTGTATAGGATTCTTTGAAAGATTTATAGCACTTGTATTATCACATTTAATAGGTATATGATTCATTTCATGACCATAGTCCTTAAGTTGTTGTTTCATCCAAAGAATTTGAGTACAACAATATCCAGCTACTACATACTTTGTTTCAGCAGTTGAGAGAGCAACTGAAACTTGTTTCTTGCTAAACCAAGAAACTAAGCATTCTCCAATAAAGTGACAAGTACCTGAAGTACTTTTTCTATCTAAAAGACTACCAACATAGTCTGCATCTGAATATCCTATAATATAAAAGGATGAATTTTTAGGATACCATAAACCTAGATGCAAAGATCCATCTAAATATTTTAGAATTCTTTTTACTGCATTTAAATGAGATTCTTTAGGACATGATTGAAATCGTGCACACAAGCAAACATTATACATTATATCGGGTCTAGAAGTAATGAGATATAAAAGTGATCCGATCATACCTCTATAAAGCTTTTCATTAATGCTCTTACTCTTTTCATCATTGTCTAATTTTGTTGATATGCTCATAGGAGTCTTGGCATTCTTGCATCCTTCCATACCAAATTTCTTAATTAAAAATTTGGCATATTTGGATTGGTTGATGAATATGCCCTCATTGCTTTGCTTTATTTGTAGACCAAGGAAATACTTAAGCTCTCCCATCATACTCATTTCAAATTCTCTAGTCATACACTTAGCAAATTCTTGACAAAGCAACTCGTTAGTAGAACCAAATATTATATCATCAACATAAATTTGAACAATTAGTATATCATGCTTATGCTTTTTAATGAATAATGTGGTGTCAACATTTCCTTTTGTAAAGCTATTTTCTAATAGAAAAGAACTTAGCCTCTCATACCAAGCTCTTGAGGCTTGTTTCAAACCATACAAAGCTTTTGAGAGTTTAAAAACATGATTTGGCAAATTATAGCTTTCAAAGCCTGGTGGTTGTTCTACATACACTTCTTCTTCTATATAACCATTTAGAAATGCACTTTTCACATCCATTTGGAAAAGTTTGAAATTCATGTGACATGCATATGCTAAAAGTATTCTTATGGCTTCTAATCTAGCTACAGGTGCATATGTTTCATCATAATCTATACCTTCTTCTTGATTATATCCTTTTGCAACTAATCTAGCCTTATTCCTAGTTATTGAACCTTGTTCATCTAGTTTGTTTCTAAATACCCATTTGCTACCTATAATTTGATGATCCTTGGGTCTAGGTACTAGGGTCCATACCTTACTTCTCTCAAATTGGTTAAGTTCCTCTTGCATGACAATTACCCAACTTTCATCATTAAGAGCCTCATCAACATTTTTAGGTTCAATTTGAGAAATAAAAGTAATGTCAGTGACCAACTATTTGAAATGAGATCTAGTACTTACTCCCCTTGAGAGATCATCAATGATTTGCTCTTTTGGATGATCTTTCGTCATTCTCCATTCTTTTGGGAGTTCTTGTTCATTTTCTTCTTGAGTTTGAGGTAGAGAATTATTTTGTGGTGAATCTTCTTAATCATTTTCTTCTTTCCCATTTCTAAGATCAAGTCTTTCCATATTACTTACAACATCATCAAGAACACTACCTTTCACAAGATCAAGTCCACTAGATTCATTAAAGACAACATGCATGGATTCTTCAACAGTTAATGATCTTTTATTACATACTCTATATGCTTTGCTGGTTGTAGAGTATCCTAAAAATATACCTTCATCATATTTAGAGGCAAATTTTCCAAGATTGTCCTTGGTGTTCAATATAAAACACTTGCATCCAAATACTCTAAAGTATGATATCAAGGGCTTTCTTCCATTCCATAGCTTAAATGAGGTTTTGTTTAAAAGAGGTCTTTTTAAAACTCGATTTGAAATATAACATGCAGTGTTTGTAGCTTCTGCCCAAAAATAAGTTGGTAAATCATATTCATTGAGCATTGTTCTAGCCATTTCAATTAAAGTTCGATTTTTCCTTTCAACAACCCCATTTTGTTGAGGTGTCCTAGGAGATGAGAAATTATGTGAAATTTCATGTTCAAGGTAAAAGCTTTCAAAGTTTTCATTTTCAAATTCTTTCCCATGATTACTTCTTATTTTTGAAATACAGTACCCTTTTTCATTTTGAACTTTTTTTGCAAAGTTTTTGAAATTTTCAAAAGCATCACTCTTTTGAGCTAAGAAAATTACCCAAGTAAATCTAGAGTAATCATCTACGATGACAAATGCATAATGTTTTCCTCCTAAGCTAGCAATTCTAGTAGGTCCAAACAAGTCTAAATGCAGGAGTTGAAGAGGTTTTGAGGTACTTACTATGTTTTTGGCTTTGAAGGATGACTTGTGTTGCTTTCTTCTTTGGCAAGGTTCACATGTCTTGCCTTTTTCATATTTAACTCTTGGCAGTCCTTTTACTAGTTCTCCTGTGCTGAGACTTTGTATTAAGTCCATGTTAGCATGACCAAGTCTTCTATGCCACAGCCAAGATTCATCACTAATGGTCACAAGACACTTAGAGGAATGGTTAGATAGTTCATGTAAGTTTATTATGTATGTATTGATATCTCTATTTTCTTTAAATATCTCTTGACCATCGATAGAGATCACAAGACATTCATTTGAAGTAAAGATTACTTTGTTTCCTTTATCACATAATTGACTTACACTTAACAAGTTATGTTTCAAGCCATCAACAAGTAAGAAATCTTTAATAAAAGTAGTACCATTAATACCAATAGAGCCAATGCCAATTACCTTACCCTTTGCATTGTTTCCAAAGGTAACTTTACCTCCATCAATACTTTTGATTTCATTGAAAAGTTCTTTGCCTCCTGTCATATGCCTTGAGCATCCACTGTCTACTAGCCAAGCATTTTTGTTTATTGTGGACTTGAGGCATACCTATAGAATCATAATTCAAATATGATTTTTAGGTACCCAAATGAGTTTGAGTCCTTGGAGGTTAGCACATGAAGGTTCCCAATGAGCCTTCCTTATCCAACAATATTTATTTATGTGACCCATTTTCATACAATAATTGCATTGTTTTGGTATAAATTTGTTTTCTGGTCTTACAATATTTTTGAATATCACTCTTCTATCAAACTTACTTTGAGAATGATGACATGCACAATTATGATTAATTGTAGATTTTCTATATGCATGCTTTCTATATATAAAGGCATGATTGTTCTGTTTATGTATACAAGGTTTAACATGCTTGTTTCTTGGTGTTGTTCTAACAGATGTGGAGATGTGAGGTTCACTAGACTTAACAAAGATGGTTTTGTGAGATGATGATGATGTATCCTTAAATCCTAGACCATGTCTAATTAAGGGTGATCTTTGAGACACGATGAGAGTATCTAAGCTCTCTTTACCTTTGTGAAATTTAGAAATGGAATTTCTAAGTTCCTCAACTTCATTTTTCAAAGCATTATTTTCTTTTAGTAAGAAAGCAGTTAAGGGTCTTGATGAGTATTCATCTAATGACTTTTGGAGAGATTCATTAGATGATTTAAGCTTTATGTTTTCCTTTTCTAAACCATCTATCTTATTTTTTAAATTAGAGATGTTATTTCTATAAGTACTAAATTTACTTCTATATTTCTCTAATTCTAGATTTAATTATTCTGTTAGGCTTTTCTCATCATCATCATCATCACTATCATCATCATTATCGCTACTATCATTGTTCAAAGAGTATGAGTGTAGTGATCTTACCTTATTCGAGACATGATCTTCAATAGCCATGAAGCATAGGTTGACCTCTTCGCTTTCATGATCATCTTTTTCACTTGAAGAGCTTTCGTCATCCCATGTGGCTTTGTGACCTTTCTCCCCATTGTCTGTTTGGTATTTGCTTTTATGCTTCTTGAGCCTTGGACATTCTGGTTTGATATGTCCTTTCTTTCCACACTCATAGCACTTTACCACTTCCTTACTTTGTGCATCATTAGAAGTTTGTTTGAGGTTTCTTTGCCTGAATTTTCTGGAGTTGCTCATTTTCTTCTCAATGATTCTTTTTAATCTTCTTGAAAGCATAGCAATGTCCTCATTTTCATCATCACTCATTTTTTCATCATCTTCACTTTCTTCTTGAGATTTTGAAGTAGAGGCTTTGAGTGTTAAGGGCTTTCTTTTCTCTGGTTCTGCTTCAATCTCTCTATCTCTTTTCACTGCCATTTCATGTGTGAGAAGTTTGCCAATCAGCACATCAGTATTCATGATGCTCATATCTTCATTTGCTTCTTCTATACCAGCAACTCTTGAGTCATAGTCTTTAAGAGGAAGACTTCTCAGGATTTTGTTGTTTACATCCTCCAAACTCAGATGTTTCCCAAGTTTCCTCATTCCATTTATAATGGCTAGAAGACGGTTGGTCATGTCAGTGATTGACTCATTGGATTTCATCTTGAATAGCTCATATTCTGAGGTCAGAAGTTGAATCTTCTTGGATTTGACTTGCTTAGTTCCTTCATGATAGTTTTCCAATGTCTTCCATATGCTGTATGCTGTTGGGCAGTGTTGTATTCCCCCACATTCTTCAATAGATAATGAGCTTGATAGGATTGTCATTGCCTTCTTGTTTTTGAAATTTGCTCTTCTTTGAGCCTCTGTCCAATCATCTCTTGATAGGATTTCTTCTTCACCATCAGCTCCTCTTCTGGTTGGTGGTGTCCATTCTTTTCGTACACTATCCCAGACTTCAATACCTTCACTATCTAGATATGTATCCATCTGAAACTTCCAATGGGCATAATTTGCTCCATCAAAGTATGGTTTGAGACTTTGGAATCCTTCACTAGCCATATCTTAATCTTTACTAGCATTTTTTAGGCTTCGATGCTAGACTTAGCTCTGATACCAATTGTTGCCCAGATATTAAGCCCAACTATGGTGTTTCTCACAATGGCTCACACTGAACCCATAAATCCCTTGTGTTTTAATGGCTCACACAATAACCAATTCCTTGTGTTTTATAGGCTCACACAAACAACCTTTTCTTTGTGTTTTTTACAGGCTCACACAAACAACATTTTCTTTGTGTTTTTACAGGCTCACACAAATAACCATAACTTTGTATTTTGGAGGCTCACACAACTAACTCTTACAAGTGTTCTACTTTAAACCCAGAAATACCCAAAGCTCACTTGAGTAATGATTACAGAGAGAAACACTCACAAATCTTAATTGCTCAATAAATGAAGAGCAAAAAGATTTTTACAAAGAATAGATATTGGTTCTCAAAGTATTGAATGTACAAATAGATTGTAATAAGATTTTAATTCAAAGTATTTGCTATCCTCTTGTACTGAATGCATAAATGACTTCCATTTATACTTCATTGGTTGATTATAGTCGTTAGGGTGCATTTAATATGAAACTAGCCGTTGTACCAACCAAATAATCGGGCCTGACATTTTTCTCTTTCATCCTTCACAGGCGTGACTATGTTTGTCACGGGCGTGACATTTCTTCCCAAGCCGTGACTAAAGTGGTGACCTTGGTCGTGAAGCTCTCTAGAATGTTTTGAAATATCGGGTCACGGGCGTGACAAACTTCCCAGCCGTGATCCAAGTGGTAACTTTGGTCGTGAAGCTCACTAGATGAAAATGCCATGAACATTCACGGGCATGACATTTTAATTCACGTGCATGATTCAAATGTCCATTTCACGGTTTGTTCTTCCTTCATGGTCGTAAACTTCAAATGTTGGTTTTGGTAACGGTTAGCTCTTTCACGGGCATGACACATAGAGTCACGGGCGTGAACATGCTACTTCCTTAATTTGGTCTTTCAAGGATTATTCTTCCAATCTCCATTCTTGCTATTTTATTCCATGTCCTGTTTAATATTGCTATTTTATTTGTTATCATCAAAATAACGGAAATACCCCTCAAGGTTTAACAAATAGCAATAATGTATTTAACATACTTGTTTTCTAAGTCTATTGAACAAGGTATGGAATATGATAGCAAGAATGGAGAATGGAAGATTAATCTTGAAAAGATAAAATTGAAGAAATAACATGTTCACGCCCGTGACCTTATGTGTCATGCCCGTGATGAAGCTTAGCGCCAACAATCCAATATTTAAAGTTTACGACCATGAAGAATGATAGCAACCATGAATGATCATATCAGTCATGCCCGTGAAAAGACATGACAAATTCTTCCAGAGAGTTTCACGGATAGAGTCACCACTTGGACCACAGCTTGGAAGGATGTCGCGCCTGTGAAGATAAAATGTCTCACCCGTGAACAAACACTTCAAAACCTTCTAAAATGCTTCACGGCCAAAGTCATCACTCAAGTCACGACTTGGAAGAACAGTCACGATCGTGACACACTTAGTCACGATCGTGAAAGATGAAAGAGAAACATGTCAGGCGCGATTATAAGGGTTGGTGCAACAGCTATTTCTATATTAAATGCAATCAAACGGCTATAATTCACCATGGAAGTATAAATGCAAGTCATTTATGAATCCAAAACAAGAGAATAGCTAATACTTCAAATCAAAATCTTGTTGTAAGCCATTTGTGCATTTAATACTTTCAAAACAAACATTTATTCTTTGTGAAAATCTTTTTGCTCATTATTTTTTGAGCATTAAATATTTGTAAGTGTTTTTCTCTGTAATCATCCACTCAAGTGAGTTTGGACATTTTGGGGTTAAGAGTAGAACACTTATAAGGGTTATTTGTGTGAGCCTTTAAAACACAAGGAATTGGTTATTTGTGTGAGCCATTAAAACATAAGGGATTTTTGGGTTAGGAGAGATCCATTGTTAGAAACACCATAGTTGGGAGTGAGCTTATAAAACTCCATTGTAACACTTAAAGTGTTAGTGAAACTCCCAATTGAGATTGGGGAGAGGAGTAGGATTTGTTAACACCCGAACCTCTATAAACTTCTTGTGTCTCATTTTTCTATCCCTACAAAACTTAATTTTTCTTTCCGCACTTAAAAGTTAAATTTTTAATATCCAATTCAACTCCCCTTCTTGGTTCAATATCTAGGCAACAAGAGTGATGCATTTGAAACTTTCAAAAACTTTGCTAAGCGAGTTCAAAATGAAAAAGGATATTGTATTTCAAAAATAAGAAGTGATCATGGCAAAGAATTGGAAAATGAAAACTTTGAAAATTTTTGTCTAGAACATGGCATTTCACAGAATTTTTCATCACCTAGGACACCTCAACAAAATGGGGTGGTCGAAAGGAAAAATTGAACTTTAATTGAAATGACTCGAACAATACTCAATGAGTATGGTTTACCAACTTACTTTTAGGACAAAGCCACAAATACTGTATGTTATATTTCAAATCGAGTTTTCAAAACACCTCTCTTAAACAAAACTTCATTTGAGTTATGGAATGGAAGAAAGCCCATGATATCATATTTTAGAGTATTTGGATGCAAGTGTTTCATATTGAATACCAAGGACAACCTTGGAAAATTTGCCTTTAAATTTGATGAGGGTATATTTTTAGGATAGTCCACCACAAGAAAAGCTTATAGAGTCTTTAATAAAAAGTAATTAGCTGTTAAAGAATCTATACATGTTGTTTTTGATGAATCTAGTAAGCTTGATCTTGTGAAAGGTAGTGTTCTTGATGATGTTGTAGGTACAATAGAAAGACTTGATCTTGAAAATGAATGAGAAGAAAATGATCAAGAAAATTCACATCAAGATGACTCTCTACCTCCAGCTCAAGAGGAAAACAAGCAAGAGCTCCCAAAGGAATGGAGATTGACGAAAGATCACCCCAAGGAGCAAATCATTGGTGATCCTACAAATGGAGTAAGTACTAGATCTCATCTCAAACCTTTAGGTTCTAATCTTTCCTTTGTCTCTCAAATTGAGCCTAAAAATATTAATGAGGCTTTTAATGATGAAAATTGGGTGATAGTCATGCAAGAGGAACTCAACCAATTTGAGAGAAGTAAGGTATGGACCTTAGTTCCTAGACCCAAGGAGCATCAAATCATTGGAAGTAAATGGATATTTAGAAATAAACTAGATGAACAAGGTTCAACAACTAAGAATAAGGCTAGTTTAGTTGCTAAAGGATATAATCAGTAAGAAGGAATAGATTATGATGAGACCTATGCTCTTGTAGCTAGATTAGAAGCTATAAGAATACTTTTAGCATATGCATGCCATATGAATTTCAAACTCTTTCAAATGGATGTCAAAAGTGCTTTTTTAAATTATTTTATAAAAGAAGAAGTTTATGTAGAACAACCACCTAGTTTTGAAAGCCATAATTTTCCTAACCATATATTCAAACTTTCAAAAGCTTTATATGGTTTGAAATAAACCCCAAGAGCTTGGTATGAAAGACTAAGTTCTTTTCTTGTAGAAAATAATTTTACAAAGCGAAATGTTGACACTACTTTATTTATTAAAAAACATAAGCATGATATTCTAATTGTTCAAATTTATGTTGATGACATCATATTTGGGTCTACTAATGAATTGCTTTGCTAAGAATTTGCTAAGTGTATGACTAGGGAATTTGAAATGAGCATGATGGGTGAGCTCAAGTTCTTCCTTAGTCTACAAATAAAACAAGGCAATGATGGCATATTCATCAATCAATCCAAATATGCCAAAGACTTAATTAAGAAATTTGGAATGGAAGGATGCAAAAATGCCAAGACTCTAATGAGCACATCAACAAAATTGGACAAGGATGAAAAGGGTAAGAGCATTAATGAAAAGCTCCATAGAGGTATGATCGGATCACTCTTATATCTTACTGGCTCTAGACTAGATATAATGTATAGTGTATGCTTATGTGCTCGCTTTCAATCATGTCCTAAAGGATCTCATTTGAATGCTGTAAAAAGAATTTTAAAATATTTACATGGCTCATTGTATCTAGGTTTGTGGTATCCTAGAAATTCATCCTTTCAAATTAGAGGATATTCAGATGCTGATTATGCTGGAAGTCTCTTGGATAGAAAGAATACTTCAGGTACTTGTCACTTTATTGGTGAATGCTTAGTTTCTTGGTTTAGCAAGAAACAAGTTTCAGTTGCTCTTTCTACTGCTGAAGTGGAGTATGTGGCTGCAGGATGTTGTTGTACACAAATCCTTTAGATGAAACAACAACTTAAGGATTATGGTCATAGTATGGATCATATACCTATCAGATGTGACAATACAAGTGTTATAAACTTATCTAAGAATCTCATTCAACACTCTAGAAGTAAGCATATTGATATAAGACATCATTTTCTTAGAGATCATGTTCAATATGGAGATGTTGTATTGGAATTTATAAACACAGAAAATCAATTGGCAGATATCTTCACTAAGTCTCTAAATGAAGAAAGATTTAACTTCATAAGAAGAGAGCTTCGTATGATTAATGGATTAACTTTATGATTGCCAAATTTGTCGAACCTTGATTGTTAATATTGTGTTATTGTCTCATTTTTTTAAGGTATGAAGTGGCTAACTTGATAGAAAGATATGTTATAGGGGATAGAAGCACCTTAGAAATCATTTGGTCATGTTTTAGTCTTAGTTTTATTTAATAAGGATTTTACTCAGTTCATGCCCAAGACACATATTCACGGCTGTGATCATAATCGCCAAAAGCTCCAGTAGCTTTCACGCTTTGCTTCACGACATGCTTCATGATTGAAGGTAGTGAAGACTATGTTTCATGCCCATAACTTTTTCTGTCACTCCCCTGAAACTCTTTGTTCACGACCGTCAACATTTCCACCAAATACTTACAAAAACATTCACGCTTTGTGTCACGCTTTGTCTCACAGTCATAAGTAGTGAAGATTATACTTCGCGACCGTGACTCATTTGTCACCACCGTGAAATTCCATCATTCACACCTGTGACCATTAAATATCACGACCGTGAATTGTTTCATATTCTTGATCACGGGTAGAGCGCCTCTTCAGAAAACCGTGAACACGACATTTCACGCCCGTGAATTAGCTTTCGCGCCTGTGATGATGTCGGCTATAAAACATTTTTTGCCATTATTTCTCTCATTTCTAACTCTCCAACTTCTCTCATTTATCACCATTCAATACCATTTCATAGATTCCGGCCCCCTAGCAACATTTTCCATCTATATATACCTTCAAAAACTATTTCAATCATTAGAAATAAAAAATCACTAGATACTCTTCAAACATTATATCAGATTTTCTCTCTTTAATAATCAATTTCAAAACCAAAAATGGAACCCGGCTCCTCTAAAGGCACCAGAAAGAAGTCTCATACTCCAATAAGGTACACGGATTACCTTCTCAATATCATTCCGAAGCACTTTCATCTGAGATACTCGGTTCTCAAGAAAATACCACTCCTTTCCTCTCGATCATTTGAATGGCACGCTATCAGGACCCTTAGTCTTGAGACAAGCATGTTAGAACAACTCCAGGCTTGTCATCTAAAAGATTTTGTTGATATACATTAACCAACGCTAAGAGAACCTACCCTCGAGTTCCTTAGCACCCTGCAAGTCTCTCCCACTGGCACTGTAAACTTTCAACTCTGCAAACATCCAAACACCCTCACTGTAATGGATTTTGGTGACATGTTCAACCTTCCCTCTGACAGTATACTCAATGAAGGAGAGGTGGAGTTTTATGCCACTCAGGCATGGACTCATTTCAGACTCAACTGCAGCTGGAACGTTAAGAAGACGAAGAGCACCCACATTCGATCTCCAGTGCACAAGTACTTGCATAGGTTTCTGACCTATGGCATTTTTTCCAGAGGGGACAACAATGATTCAATTCGGAAATCTGAGCTCTTTCTCCTAGAGATGGCCCGAAGAGGCCTAACAATGGCTCTATCTCGATGGTTTACAAACCATCTACTATCAATTGTCACGAAGCCCTCAGGAGACATTCTGATTGGTGGGTATGTGACTCACCTTGCTATAAAGCTTGGTTATCTGAAGCTAGAAAAGCACAACTTCAACCTTGTACCAGCACATCCTAGAGACCGGCTAGACATCGAGTCTTTTATCAAGATGGGAGCGGCGGTTCGCATAGTTCATGAGAATAACATCTATTACCGCTTCACCAATACAGCTGATGAGATTATTTGGGAAGACAACGATTCAGATGACTTCAAAGCTGGACTCTAAGGAATTCAGCAAAGAAAAAGAGTTTGAGTCGAGACGGGGACCCCAGAGGTTGAGCAAAAAGTTGGACAATCCTCGACCTCCACACCGAACTTGGCTCAGCAAGTAGCTGACCTTTTGGCGCCTCGTTTTGACCAATTGGAGGCTTCAATGGATGAGAGGTTGGAGAACCTCAAAGATTTCATGGAGTCTCGCATGGAGAGTCTCGAGGCGGAAGTAGCTTGCCTTAGAGATGGGATGTCTGGCTCCAAATCTAGCTAGAGCTTTAGTTTCTTTTCTTTTTTTTTTGTTTTTTTGTTTCATCTTGCTTAGTAATTTCTAGTATTGAAAATGTAGGAAATTTACTTTTCAAACCTTTGTACTTTTCCATTTGGTATAGTTTTCCCTTATGATTTATCTTTTATGTTCTTTTTGTTGATGACAAAAGAAGGAGAACCTAGCAATATAATTACCTAGCAATATAATTGAATTAAATATGCAAGTTACATGAAAGCAAATGTCTTAATATACTTTGAATATACCTACGATATACTTTGCATATACTTAACTAGTTATGAGTAAAATTTTAGTATACATTGGATATACTTTGCATATACCTAAACTAGGAAGCAAGCATCCATGCTATACTTCATCATTCTTAAAAATTCTTGCACGTTAGTATTTTTTATCTTAAGCATCTTTTGAGGGGGAGACTTCTCAAAAGCACATATTGCTAGATTATTTGTCACTGTCAAAAAGGGGGAGATTGTTAAACCTTGAGGGGTATTTCTGTCATTTTGATGCTAACAAATAAAATAGCAATAATGTATTTAGCATACTTGCTCTCTAAGTTTATTAAACAAGGTATGAAATATGATGCAAAAATGGAAGACTAACTTTAAATGTCAAAAATTGAAGAAATAACATGTTCACGCCCGTGACTGTTTATGTCACGCCCGTGATGTAGCTTAGCGCCAACTTCACAATAGTTAAAGTTCACGGCCATGAAGGATCATAGAAACCATGAATGATCATATTAGTCATGCCTGTGAAATATAGTCACGCCCGTGAGAAAACATGTCAAATTCCTCTATAGAGCTTAACGACTAAAGTCACCACTTGGACCACAGCTTGGAAGGATATTCACGCCCGTGAAAGAATAATGTCACGCCCATGATCAAACACTTCAATTCATTCCAGAATGCTTCACGGTCAGAGTCACACTTAAGTCACGACTTGGAAGAACATTCACGACCGTGACACTTATATTCACAACCGTTAAAGAGGAAAGAGAAACATGTCAGACGCGAAATTAAGAGTTGGTGCAACGACTATTTTCTCATTAAATGCATCCAAACGGCTATAATTTTCCATGGAAGTATAAATACAAGTCATTTATGAATCCAGAATAAGAGAATAGCAATTACTTCGCCATGGAGTGTGTTAGTGAAACTCCCAATTGAGATTGGGGAGAGGAGTAGGATTTGTTAACACCCGAACCTCTATAAATTTCTTGTGTGACATCTTCCTATCCCTACTCTACTTAACTTTCATTCCGCACTTAAAAGTTAAGAATTTTTAATATCTAATTCAACCCCCCTTCTTGGTTCATTATCTAGAAAACAATGCTTTACATATAACTTGTTTGTCTAACATAGAAACCTAAATAGTAGATACATGAGCCTTAAGCCACATGTGTAGGTCTCCAACCTTAATGACACACTTAACACTTAAATTTAAATCTATACCAGTGCATTTACCTGATGGAACTCTTAAAATGGTGAATCATATTGGCGCGGTTACTTTATCTAAAGACATAGAGTTAACTTAAGTATTGTACTTACCAATTTTTAACTATAACTTATTGTCTGTGAGTAAATTGACCAATTCCTTACTAGTGTATTTTATATTCTTACCCATTCATTGTCTTTTACAAGCCCACATGACTAATCAAATGCTGGCATTTGGCAAATTGATCAACAACCCTTTTCTGATGTTACCATCCAGTCATATATGACTCAAATAAACTCTTGTATCAGTCGTAGAGCTATGTTTCCTAATACTGATAAACCTTTACTTGTTGATAATATGTCATCTTCTGTTTCTAATCAAATGAGTTGTACTTCTTTTAATTTGAATAATAAAAATTCTTCAATTCCTTTCTCTTTATGACATAAACGCCTAGGACATTCTTCACTTTCAACTATGAGTCATATTATTGCAATTATCAACAAACTAACTTCAGAATCATATGTGTGTGAAATAGGTTGATCTATGGGGGCCCTACAAACACCCAAGTGATTAGAGTTTGAATATTCTTTGTAGCAAAAATATGTTGAGTTTATCATGGGTGTTTATAGCAAAAATCGTAGTGTGAAATAGTTTGATCCATGGGGGCTTTACAAACATGGGTGTTTGTAGCAAAAATAGCAATTACTTTATCAATAAACCAACTTTAGAATCAAAAACATGTTGAGTTTGAATAGTCTTTTGTAGGAAAAATATGTTGAGTTTGAATAGTCTTTGTAGCAACTATGGTCAAACAGCATAGACTGCCTTTCGCTACAAAGACTATTCAAACTCAACATATTTTTGGACTTTTACATGTTGATCTATGGGGTCCCTACAGACACCCTACCTATACTGCACACAATTTTTCCTTACTATTGCAGATGATTATAGTCGTGCCACTTAGGCATACTTGCTTAATCAAAAATTTCAAACACATACCAGATTGCAGGAATTTTTTAGCTTAGTCAAAAACCAGTTTGATACGAGTGTCAAAGCCATCATAATAGATAATGACACAGAGTTCATCAATTCCATATGTCAACATTTGTGTCAAATTTAGGGTATCATTAATTAAAAAACTTGTCCTTACACTCCCCAACAGAATGGGGTTGTGGAGAGAAAACATAAATAGTTGTTATAAGTCACTAGAGCTATCATGTTTCACTCCATTTTACCTAAGAAATTATAGGGGGATGCTGTCCTCATTGCTACTTACATAATTAACAGATTGTCATCCTCCCTTTTAAAGTGGAAACCCCATATGAGATTCTTTATGGTAAATCAGATGACTATTCCTTTCTTAAAATTTTTGGTTGTTTGTGTTTTATATCCCACTTATCACCCATAAAGGATAAGTCGGCCTCTAAATCTATCAAGTGCATACATTTAGGCAATGCTGATGGCCATAAGGCATATAAGGTGTATGTTTTGCAATAATATTTTTCTTATTTCACGATATGTGATTTTTTATGAACAAATCTTCCCTTGTTCATTAATTACCACTCAAGACCATTCAAATTCTATTCCTCTTCCTGTCCCTCACATAGTTGATTCCACAAAACCACTTTCTAATGACATTTTGCCATATGTCACATTTGATTCCTCAAAGTCATGATCAATTTCTCCACCTTCACCCATTATTCACTGACAAAGCATAAGACTTAAGCTTTGACCATCATATTTACAAGATTATGTTTGTCATACTCTCACATCAACAGTACCTAACACCCCTAGCTCTACTCATTAGCTCACAATACCTTCGCCATATACACCACAAACACTACCTTACACAATTCCCACTATTGTTTCTCCTGCATATGTGGCTTTTCAAACTATGGTGTCCTCCATTCAGGAACCTATTAATTACAAACAAGCAGCTCAATCTGCAATTCAAACTATGAATAGTGAATTACAAGCTTTAGAAGCTAATGACACTTGGAGCCTTACCATATTACCTATAGGGAAGAAAACAATAGGAAGTAAATGGGTTTATAAGGTGAAATATCAACATGATGGCTCTGTGGAAAGATTTAAGGCCAAACTTATGGCCAAAGGGTATAGTTAGATAGAAGGAGAAGATTTCTTTGATAGTTTTTCTCCAGTTGCCAAGCTAGTAATAGTTAGAATTTTTATAACTCTTGCAACTACTCATCTATGGCCTACTCAACAACTAGACATTAATAATGCGTTTTTGCATGGATATTTGCATGAAGATGGGTATCTATTACCTCTAGAAAGGTATTCCAAAGCTGGACCAAATCATGTTTGTAAGTTAAATAGGTCTCTCTGTGTGCTTAAACAAGCATGTAAAGAGTGGAATTTAGAGTTGACTAAACACTTATTGGCATATGGTTTTCACCAATCCCCATCTGATAATTGTTTGTTCATCAAGGCTTCACTCAATTCTTTTTTAGCATTCATAGTCTATGGGGGTGTTTGAGATTGCTATTGGGTGTCCAAAAAATATGTTTATAATTTTTTTCACTTAATTGATTGATTTTTTAAATTTTTTATAAAATGCTTTTTTCAAACCTATTTTTGGAAATATATATATTTTACCTGATTTTCTCCAAAAACGGTTTTCAAAACTAAAAAAATAAAAATAAATTCTCTAAAAACGTTTTTTTCAAACTCAACGCCAAACAAACCTTATGTTGATGATCTTCTAGTTACTGGCACTTCCTAGTAAGAAATTAATGCTATCAAGAAATTCTTACACAAGCAGTTTACCATAAAAGACCTGGGTTATGCAAAATATTTTTTAGGTATTGAGATTGCTAGGTCTTCTGAAGGTACCTATATCAATCAACGAAAGTATATACTTGATATTCTCAAGGACACTGGTATGATAGGATGCAAGTCAGCTCCCACTCCTTTCCTTAAAGGCATTAAACTTGTTACTTGAATTTGACAAGGCCTGATATTAGTTATGTTGTCCAACAATTAAGCCAATATGTAAATCAACCTTATTAGAGTCACTGGGATGTCACGATGTATCTTTTGAGATACTTAAAGGGGCATATTTCTCTCGGTCTTCACTACTCTACATATAATGATTTACTTCTCCAAGCCTACTGTGATGCAGATTGGGCTTCATGTCTCACAACTAGAAAATCATTAACATGGTATTGTGTTTTTCTTGGCCAAGCTTTGATTAGTTGGAAGACTAAGAAGCAATCAGTTGTATCTCGTTCCTTTTATGAAATAGAGTATAGGAGTTTAGCAATTACAGTTTGTGAGTTGCAGTGGATTAGTTATTTGCTTATTAATCTCAAAGTGCCTATGTAGAGGCCCATCTCCTTATGGTGTGACAATAAGTCAGTTATCCACTTTACACATAGTCCAATTTTTCATGAAAGAAGCAAACACGTGGAGATTGATTGTCACATTGTGAGGAATCAGTACAAGGCAGGTTTTGTATCCCCTCAACATATCTCCTCTCAATCACATATTGCAGGTATCTTTACTAAGCCATTGAGTGTCACTCATTTTTGTTTTTTAGTTTCCAAGTTGGGTTTGGTAGATCATTACCAAACTCCAACATAAGGGGAGGATGTAGAAATTTAACTTATTTTATTTCCTTAATTGCAGTAGTTTAGTTACGATAGCTTAGAGTTAATTAGTTAGTTAGATAGTTTGCTACTTATATGGGATGGTTTACACATGACAATATCATGTTGGTTGTATCAGTGTATATAAACAGTGATAGTTTCTTTTCTATAATGAGTATTATGTCTTAGCTTAATTTTTTCCCTCCATTCTGTTTGTACTCTCTGTTTGAGCAAAGCTATTTTAAGTTTGCACAATTTTAAATTTGAATTCTTGATGCATTGTAAACACGGGTCAATTTTATAATTTGCATCAGTTTCCCTACTTAGGTAAATATGTACACTTTGATCTCATTCTCAAGTCTCGACTATATACTCCAATGTCACATTAAAATTAATTGTTTAATCTAACCAATTGAAACTGTTATTGTTCATTTGTTTATTTATATTTTTGACATAAGATATACTATGTATAGACTAATGACAACCCTTTTCTTTTTTTTCTTTCTTTTTTTTCGTGTTCTTTAATAGTTTGAGGCTGGAAAGGTTGAGGCTGTAGCATGATAACAAAACATATTATCATTAATTTGATAGTTTTCATTAACATCATTACTTAGACGAATATGTTCAATATCATCAGCAAAAAAACATAAATATGAAAAATAAATTATTAATCTCAACATAAATCAGATGTATTATTCATGATTATAATTTGATTGAACATAAATAAAAAGTGTAGAACTCATTACTGGTCAATAAGCACCACCTGCTGGAGAAATTCCTCGTCGTATTACACATCAATACCACTCCATATACTGAGAATGGTAATGAAGTGTTTCCACTGCTGGATTGACATTATAAACACATTGTAGTTGTGCATTCCACATGAATATCCATCTACAATATTTACGAGGCCAATTTGAATCCTTAGATCGCAAATCAATAGAGTGAAGTTCATCTGTCTGTAATGGCTGGTTTGGGATGGATTGTTGAGGTACAAACTATCGTAACACTCGGTCAGAATAGTGTCACTCCACAATGTGGTAGCATATTAATGGGATCAAATATGTTGGTCATCCAAATAGTCGACTGGAAGAATATATATATATATATATATATATAAAGCACTAATCAATACTTTTGTATTAGAAGTGAAAAGATATATGCACATATATTTAGAGAGACAAAGAAGAAATAATAAGTACATCATCAGCTTCAATCAAGTCAAATATGTATCGTATATATTTCAGCACATGAGTTGACACCTCAGTAGTGATCTCTGCAGCACTCCACCTATAAAAAAACAATTAGTAAAAAATATATATATGTTTTTACTAGTTTAGTTATATTAAATTAAATTAGTGGTAGACCAACATATGGTATATGAACTGACAATGCAGGTACAACTGATGATAGACGATTCCATGCCCAAAGTTGTAGTAAAAATAATATACTACAAATTTGTTATGCAATCGAATATGTGTCCTTAAATATCTCTATATATAGTCATACAAAGCATGCTCCACCCTTAGTTGTATTGATGTACTACAACCAAGAAAAAGGAATATCAAATTGACCCTTGAAGATGACTTGTTCAATAATAATATTCCATCAATGATGTCTCATCATATGCATCTGCTGAGAGATGATCAAACTGTACAACAAGCCACCTCAAGTTCAACTTTGAACCTTTAATGATATTATTTGGTGGCCTCACTCATAACAATATATCACATAACTCAATCCAATCTTGATGGCCATATTTGGTCACTAGTGTCCCATTAATAGGTAAACCATCCTAAATAGCTACATCATCTTGAAGGGTAATAGTCATCTCTTCTTCAGGAAAGTGAAAGGTATGAGTCTCAAGCCTTCATCGCTCGACAAGGAAATAATAAGATGTCAATCCAACTAGAAGAATCCAAGTCGAGCTACTCCTGAAAATCTAGTCTACTAAAGCAGGACTCGAATATGAGCATCAATAATATTCATGTATCATAATGTAAACCTTCGATGACATGTGAGTACTGGTGATTGAAGTTGATCGTACCAAACAACCTCTAATCTATGTACATGTTGTAATCTCAATAGTGATGGATCATATGGGTCAGACTCTATTGTATCTCTCCTATGGCCCTCCATACCTAAAAAACATCACAAACTTGCATGTGATAATTGAAGACACATGAATAATTTTTTAATAAGCTAACAACACAAAATTAAAATGATTTGACAATACCAGATGATGCATCATTGTTACTGTTTGCATATATCAATAATTTTTTGCAAGCTGACATGACAAAATTAAAATGATTTGGCAATACCAGATTTACTACTGTACGTGCTAATTGTATTTGTGTATAAATTCAAATTTTGTATTGGTGCATAACACAAAATAATTTAAGATGGTTAGATATTTTGGAACCAGTAGAGGTAATAACAATTGGATTCTTCCATCATTGAATGATGATTATGAAAGTGAAAAGTACAATGATCTATTCTAACAACATTTAGGCAAACAATATGGTAAATATTTGACAAAATCAGAAATTTCATTATTTTGTGATGCCCCATTATCTGTTTCAATTTGATCATCATTTCCCAACTTAAGTGAATTGATTGCATTATGAATATTTTCAAGTCTTGCATTCATTATGTCAATCTCTAAACAAAACTAGTGTTTAACTTTGGTCACATCAATATCAGCTTCCCTAGGCATATCAGCTAATCAAGCCTTTAATACTGTTGTATCATGATACTTGCAATATACTTTAACTTTGCATCTTATTTCCCATAAATGGTTCCATTTAGGCTTATTTGAAATTACTGTATGCTTTCCCATATCTTCCAATTTAATTGAATGTTTTCCAATAAAAATGTGATTGGCATGGCCATGATTCAAACACAAATAATACTCACAATTAATAAATTTTATTTTTTTACCATACCATATAGTACCATTAGGATATGTGTATTTGTCTATTACTTCTACATTATTTGAACTACTTGATTTATTCTTTTTTTTTAAAGCCCTTCTCATCACAATTATAGTTTGATGAAATCATACCTAGAATATTGACATACAATTTCCGAAAAGTTAGCAAATTATTATGAAACATGTACCATATTAGTAACCAATATTAATGTAAACATATTGCCATGTAAAAAAAAAGTAAAATACAATGATCAAAATTTTCATATATTAGCAATACGACTCCTATTATACGAACAAGTCTTAACATTATGTCCAGATTTACCGCATATTTTGCATGTCTATCCAAGCTTATTAGTGAATTTCCAATCCATTTCATTTCTTATTCATGATGTCTTTGGACGATCCTTTTTCCGAATCATGGTAGCATTCGAAATTAAAGGCAGCTCATAACATGGTGGCCAATAGTTAAGGTGCCCTAGAGGATGAAACCCCACTTGATAACATTGTAGTATGGATTCCAAAGTATAGTATGGAGCAATAAATTGAAAATAGTAGATTCCATTACTCAAGCAACCAACAATTGTATGGGAGAAAAGGTATCTTTCCTAATTGAAATTTGACACACGTGCATGTACGATCAAACATGTAACATCCAATGATTTAGGCCCCTATTACGCGTGACTGTAGTGGGGTGCGCAGGTTCAATTGGAATCTAAATTTGAACCAATAAAAAATAACTAATAATAAAAAAAATAATTAAAGGTATTATTATTTGGGAATTAAAAAGATTAGTGATAGAATTAGAAAAAAGTAAAATTTCCAATGGACAAAATTGGTATTATGGCAATTGTTAGGGAAAAAAGTGTGAATATGGAGGAAGATGTGGCAAATAAGGAATTTCTTAAAGTTAGATGTTAATCAAGATTAATTAACTTAATGAACCAATGAGAATTAGGATTGATTTTAATTAGTGGGACCCACTCCTTAATTTGAGTATAAGAGTCAAAAAGAAGAACAAATTCTCCATTGTTCCACCCAAAATATCTAAGTCATCTTTATCTTCTTCTATCCCCTCTTTGGCTGTCCACTTTAGCCTTCTAAAGCCACCATTTTTTCTTCATTTCAAGCTTAAAAAATTAGTTTTGAGAGAGGAAAATTTGGAATTAAGGAGTTCTTGCCATAAAAGGAGCAAAAGAACAAGGAAGAAGGAAGACAAGAAAAGGGAGAGATTTTAGGGGGGGAATTTCGGCCCACCTTGGAGAACCCTTAAGGTGAGTTTATTCTTCTTAAATTCAACCTTTTTCCTTCCATTTAAGACTCATAAGGATGATAGATATGATTAGAATTGATAGATTTAGGTTATGTTGCAATATTGGAACTAGAAAATTAAAGTTGCAATTAGTTCAAAAAAAGTGTAGTTAAACTTTTAATTAATGATAATTGATGTTAATTAATTGTTTTATCACTTAAAAACTAAAGAAAGATGATGCTAATGGATGAATAAGTGGCTACCTTAGTTAAAGTAATTTGGAAAAAATTGAAATTAACATAGAAGCACCACAATTGGTGATAAGTGAAATGTGAATTGAGTGTTGATTTGAAGAAAATGAATTGGAAACTATGGAAAGATATTTGAGCAGCCATGACATATTAAGAGGGAAGTTTAACCTTAGTAAATTTTGGCTAAATTAAGGTGTAAAATATATTGGGAGCATTAGAATATTATGTAGACATGAAAAACTTTGAAAATGGATGATAGGATTGAGATATGGTATTGGTTGTGTAGAAAAACCAAATGAACCAATAAAAGGTCCTCAAGATCGTGACAAGGGCAAGGATAAGGCTAACTAGTAAGGAGAGGAAAATAAGGATAAATGGAAGAGTCAAGACTGATTAGGTATGTGCTTCATTGATAAAAATCTTACATGTGATTTAATGGTATGAAATTATATTTAATGTGTGTGATATGAATGTGGTTTGTCATAATGTGGCTAAGTGTTGGTTTTAAATGTTTTATTTGGTAATGAGATCAAATGGTGTGAAATCATTAAGATATGTGAATGTAATTGTGATATGTAAACTTTGACATAAAAATGAATGCATATGATAAATGTAAGTAGTGTATAGAGTGATGCCAATTGATGACCCTGTAGGGATTCTAGAATAGTCTTGACTATTTTAATTATAACTTGAGTTATAAAACTTCATTTTGTATATTCTTTATTGGAACTGAAAGCTAAGACATATGGATTTAATTTATGTTTAGACCATAAAATTTAAATATGTCTGAATTTTTCCATAAAAATATATAAAGTTCAGACCTAGAATCTGTCTAGAAAATTATGGGCAAAACTTTTAGTGATGGTTTAGTATTTGGCCATAACTTTTGATAGAAAACTTGGATTTGAGTGATTTTTAATGAATCTGAAAGCTAAGAAAATAACCTACAAATTCTTAGAAGACTATAACTTGAAACTCGAATTATAAATAGGCTAAAAATGATCCCAAAATCAGGGCCAAAATCTGTCATAAATAAAAACTTGAAATATTAGTTTTTGCATGTGGTGTGTTAAGTATATGTAAAAATTAATGTGAATTTTTACTTTAATGATATTTATAAATATTCAATAAATTATTTATGTGTGAGATTCTAGTGCAATAACAATGAGAACAAAAGAACAAATATAAATAAGCTTATTGGTGAAATTTAGTAAAATTATCAATTTTTAAAAATAATGTGAATTAATATAAAAATAGTTAAAGTCTTATGACACCTAATCTAAAACTAAAATAGATAATAGTTTGGCATGTCAATCAGAGAATTTAAGGCACTCGGTGCCAAATTTAAAAGCCGAAAATGGTAAATTTATAAATGCGATCGGCATAAAATTATTAACCCAGTAATGGTAATATTATGAAAGTCGATAATTATATTATTATGAAGTGTTTGATGCAATATTATGAAAACCGGTACTAACAATCTCGTTATTCCTATTAATTAGTTCAGTTATAGGTGTTATGGGCACAAGAAGAATGATAAAAAATAATAATATTAAAGTATGTCATTTTGATAATGTTATATTAATTAAAAATTTAAATATTACATGCTTCATGAAATTTGTTTGATTTCATATAATTCTTTATTTTATGCCTTATTTGTTAAATTTATAAATGACATGTAAGAAAATATATGTATGTAAAATCATTGATGCACCATTAAGCTAGTAGCTTAGCGCGGGTGGTTTCTTCTCGCACAGGTTATAGAAGTGTAGCCGTAGATAGTAGAATTGTCAAAAGAAGAAAGGTACCTGGAATGAAGCAGTTAAAAGCTTTAGATTTCTTTTTGGTACATTTTATCAAAAACTTTGTAAATTAAATTATCATTTTTATTCATCGAGTGTCTATTATATATGTGACTTATAATGTAAGAGACATAGTCTAAATGTAAATTAATATATTTTATAAATAAATAAAATTTTGAATATTTGCATTTGTAATAATTTTATTTTCGGTATCTGCAATATTTTTGTAAAAAAAATTTATATTTCATTTCATTAATTAAAAAAAAAGTTAAACGGATAATACTCACTTATCTTGCTGAATGGAAGTGGGGTAAGGGGTGTTACAAAACAAGTTAATGACTTGCTCGTTTGCTCCTTTTTGATTGTTGTTGTTATAAGTTGTAATGATAGAGAAAAGTATTTTCTCTCGATCATAAGTCATCACTGAATGCCCCTTTGCCTTGGCCACCCTTTTATTCAATAACTTCTGCCAATCTTCACAATACAGAGCCCCATCTTCATTCTTCCTCAAACATTTTGACTGTCTCTTTTATCAAAAAAAATATATTGTTGAACCTTGAAGGTTATTTTCATCATTTTGATGATTGCAAATAATTAGGCAATAAAGAATTTAACCTTCTTTAATGTTCTAAGTGTATTAGAAAGGTTACATATTTCCAAGACCATGAAGCAAGTTGACTAAAGTTATTTAAAGTTCAAAAGAAAGAATATCAGCAATGGTTCACTTCTCTGAAGCTAATATTCACAACCGTGAACATTGTCACACCTATGGGGAAGAATTTCCACAACCATGAAATGCACCTTTCATGCTTGTGACTCATGGGTAACAACTCGTGAGATAGTTAGCATCAAAGACTATTCATTCAAACATTAACGACATTGAAGTATTGGACCACCCGTGAAGCTTGATTAAGTCACACATGCAAAGAAATATATCACACCTATGAAAGTCTTCTCATTTCTGGACAGAACCATTCACGACCAACTTCACCACTTTATTCGCGGTTATGAAGAATAGTCATGCCTGTGAACCTGGAAAGAGAAAGTTATCAGACGTGAATGGGAAAGTTGTTGAATGGACATTTTTGCATTAAATGCATCCTAAATGACTATTTTTGTTAGGAAAAGTATAAATACAACATATTTATGACTTCTAAAGGTTAGAGAACAAGTGAAAAATGTGCATTATATTTTCTAATCTTATATAGCCTTGAGCATTTAATTCTTTTCACCATTCTTATTGTAAGAACCATAATTGCTTAGAATCATTAAGCTTCTGGTTGGTAAGTGTTTCATTCTTGTAATCAATTACTCAAAAGTGAGTTTGAGTAAGTTGGATTATGACTGAAACATTTGTAAAGGTTTTTTATTTGAGCCATTAAAACATAAGGATTTGGTTGTTGCGTTAGCCATTAAAACATAAGGATTTGGTTGTTGCGTTAGCCATTAAAACATAAGGGTTTTTCTGGGTTAGATGTTAGCCAAAAGAGAAACACAATACTTGGAAGTGAGCTAGGAAAAACTCCATTTATAACACTTTGAGTGTTTGTAAAATACCCAATTGAGATTAGGGAGAGGAGTAGGGTTTACTAATACCCAAACCTCTATAAATCTTGCGTAATGAATCATCTCTCTCTTATAAATTATTCTTTGGTAAAATTGCATTAAACAAAATTTTAATTACTAAACAATTCAACCTCATCTTCTTGGTTATTGTTTTGGAAAACAATTGGTATCAGAACAGGTGTAGCATTCAAACCCTAACAAGCGCTAGAAAAAATTGAATTAAGGTCAATGAGGGATTTCACAATCTCAAGCCTTTCTTTGATTGAGCAAATTATGCAAATTGGAAATTCAAGATGAAGACCTATCTTGATAGTGAAGGAGTTGATGTTTAGGACACTGTTTGAAAGGAATGTACACCTCCAACAAAAAGGATTGTCGAAGGAGAAAATGAGATCATTCCAAAAGATGATTGGACCGAGCCCCAAAATAGAGCTAATGGAAAAAATAAGAAAGCCATGATCATTCTAATAAGCTCTTTATCTCTTGAAGAGTATGGTAGAATCCAACATTGTCCAACCACTTACTCCATTTGGAAAACATTGAAAAACTACCATGAAGGCACAAAACAAGTAAATTACAAAAAGGTTCAACTTCTTATCACTGAATATGAACTCTTCAAGATGAAGCACAATGAGACCATAACTGAAATGACTAATATACTTCTTGCTATTTTCAATGGCATGAGAAAACTTGAAAAGTACTATAACTTGAAAGATGTAAATAACGAGATTCTTAAAAGTCTTCCTATGAAAGATTATGACTTAGGGGTTATGGGTATTAAAGATGCCAATGAAGACTTGAGCGTAATTCCTATCGATGTACTTATTGGCAAACTCCTCACTCATGAGATGACTCTAGTAAGAGAAAAAGAGCTTGAAGGAGAAAATGAGAAGAGAAAGCCTCTAGCACTTAAAGATTCAACCTCAAGATGAAGATCTCCTTAATGATGAAAAGTTAGTTGATGAAGGAGAAGATTAAATGGCCTTACTTTCTAGAAGAATCAAAAGGTTGATCACTCATAAGAATGGCTTAATTAAGAGCTATAAGCAAACAGCCTTAAGATTCCCTCTTAGAAACTCCTCATCTAACAAAGGCAAAGAAGAAGTCAAATGTTATAAATATGGGAAGAAGGGACACATTAGATTGGAGTGCCCTATGGTCAAGAAGTACAAGAGCAGACCCAATAAAGAAAATGAAAAATAGGGTCACAAAGCCACTTAGGATGATGAAAACTCATCACTCATTGAAGAACAAAAAGATGAGCAGCTAACTTGTGCTTTATGGCCATTAAGGATTATTCCAGTGATGAGGTATGCTCTACTTCTCAATATTGTGATGATTTATGTGATGATGATGATGATGGTACAATTGAACTACTGAATTTAGAAATAGAAATATACAAAATGAAACTTGATCTTTATAGAAAAAATAGCACTAAACTCAAAAATGATTTTAATAACCTTCAAATGGTAGTTAAATAGCTAAAAACCTCAAACGACTATTTAAAGAAATCATTGGATGAGATTTTCTCAAAACCATTAAAAATTTCTCTCTTAAAAGATTATAATGCATTGAAAACTGAGGTTGAAATCTATTTCTAGATTTCACAAAGGAAAAAAGAGATTAGGCACTCTAATTATATCTCAAAAACCTCCCTTTAGTGAGACATGGTCTAGGCTTTAATGGAGCACCATCATCTTCAGAAACCATCTTTGTTAAATGAAGCACACCACAAATTCTACTATAGAGATAATAGCCCCAAGGGCTAATGGCAAAGCACACATAAAATCCACTACTCAAAAGAAGAGTAGTCAAAGGTCACATAGGCCAAAAAGGAAACCTCAAAAGGTCAATCATACTTTCTTATACAAGAAGCAAGCACCTAAGGAAGAACCCACAACACATAAATGCTTATGTCATTGTGCACATACTCCTCCTATGAGAGTAATAAAGTTTAAACCAATAGCAAAGTGGAAAAACATATTTAAATCCAAACAATGCCACTATTGCATAAAGTTAGGGCATATAAGCAAACATTGTTTCATAAGGAAGGCCCATTAGGAACCTTTTAATACTAACCCCTAAAGACCCAAGTTCATTTGGGTACCTAAAAATAAAACATAAATTGTCAATTTTGTAGTTGTGCCTTAAGTCCATATTAAATAAAGGAAAATGTTTGGCTAGTGGATATTAGATGCTCAAGGCTTATGACCGGAAATAGAAGCCTTTTTCACTCACATCAAAAGAATTAATAATGGTAAGGTAACCTTTAGAAACAATATCAAGGGTAAGGTAATTGACATTGGATCAATTGGTTTAAATCATGCCTCTTTAGTTGAAAATATTTTACTATTTGATAGATTAAAGCATAATTTATTAAGTGTAAGTCAATTATGTAATAAGAGAAACCAAGTCACCTTTACCTCTAATGAATATCTTATAACCACCTTAAATGATCAAGAGATGTTCAAAGGAGATAAAGATGTCAATACTTACATAATAGATTTACACAAGCTATCTAACATTTCCTCTAAGTGTCTTATGACAATTAGCGATGAATCTTGGCTATGGCATAGAAGCATGGACTTAATTGAAAGCCTTAACAAATAAGAACTAGAGGATGGACTTCCAAAAGTCAAATTTGCAAAGTATATGCCATATGAACCATGTCAAATAGGAAAACAATACGAAAAGTTATTCAAGTCAAAGAGTGTAGTAAATACCTCTAGAACTTTACAACTTTTGCAATTAGATCCTTTTTGACCTACTAGAGTTGCTAGTTTAGGAGGTAAACATTATGCTTTTGTCATTGTTGATAATTACTCTAGATTTACTTAGGTAATTTTCTTAGCTCAAAAGAGTGATCCTTTTGAATCCTTTAAAAACTTTGCCAAACAAATTCAAAATGAAAAAGGATATTTTATTTCCAAAATAAGAAGTGATCATGGCAAAGAATTTGAAAATGAAAATTTTGAAAATTTTTGTTTAGAAAATGGTATCACTCACAATTTTTCAACTCTTAGAACACCTCAACAAAATGGGGCTATTAAAAAAATGGAACTCTAATTGAAATGGCTAGAACAATGCTCAATGAGTATAGTTTACCAACCTACTTTTAGGTTGAAACCACTAATACCATATGTTATATTTCTAACCGAGTTTTCAAAAGACCTATTTTAAATAAAACTTCTTTTGAGCTATGGAATGGAAGAAAAACCTTTATTTCATACTTTAGAGTATTTGGATGCAAGCGTTTTATATTAAATACCAAGGATAACCTTGGAAAATTTGCCTCTAAATTTGATAAAGATATCTTCTTAGGATACTCCAGAACTAGCAAAGCTTATAAAGTCTTCAATAAAATATCATTAGTTGTAAAAGAGTCTATGCATGTTTTTTTTTTAATCTAGAAAATTTGATCTTGTGAAAGGTAGTGCTCTTGATGATATTATAGGTATTATGGATAAGCTTAGTCTTGATCATGAAGAGGATGGTGAAACCTCAAAGAGAAATGATAATGGTGATCAAGAAGAGAAGCAACAACGGGGACATCAAGATAATCTACTACCTCAAGCTTATGGGCAAGACACCGAGAGCTTCAAAAGGACTGTAAATTCATTAGAAACCATTCCATGAAACAAATCATTGGTGATCCCACCAAGGGTGTAAGTACTAGATCCAATTTTAAGTTTTTAGAGTCAAATATAGCTTTCGTCTCTCGAAATGAGCCCAGAAATATTGATGAGGCTCTTAGTGATGAAAGTTGGGTGATTGCTATGCAAGAGAAACTCGACCAATTTGAGAGAAATAAGGTTTGGACCTTAGTTCCAAGACCTAAGGATTATCCCATCATAGGTAATAAATGGGTTTTCAGGAACAAGTTGGATGAGCAAAGACATATAACTAGAAATAAAGCTAAATTGGTTGCTAAAGGGTACAACCAAGAGGAAGGCATAAATTATAATAAAACTTATGCTCTAATAGCTAGATTATAAGCAATTGGAATTCTTTTAGTTTTTGCATATCATATGAATTTTAAACTTTTTCAAATGGATGTCAAAAGTATCTTATTAAATAGTTTTATAGAGGAGGAAGTTTATGTTGAATAACCTCCCGATTTTGAAAGCCATACACTGCCAAATCATGTATTTAAACTGTCTAAGGAATTATATGGTCTAAAACAAGCTCAAAGAGTTTGGTATGAAAGACTTAATGTATTTCTTTTAGAAAATAATTTTTTTAAAAAAACATATAGACACTACTCTTTTCATTAAAAAGCACAAGCATGACATATTACTTGTTCAAATTTATGTTGATATTATCTTTGGATCTACTAATGAATTGTTTTGTCAAGAATTTGCTAAATGTATGACTAGAGAATTTGAAATGAGCATGATGGGAGAGCTCAAATTTTTTCTTGGTCTTCAAATCAAGTAAAGTAAAAATGACATCTTCATCAACCAATACAAGTACACCAAAGAGCTATGGAATAGAATGATGTAAGAGTGCCAAGACTCCAATGAGCACATCAACCAAATTGGACAAAGATAATAAGGGTAAGGTTATAGATAAAAAGCTTTATTAAGATATGTTTAGATCTCTTTTATACCTTACCGCTTCTAGGCCTAATATAATGTATAGTGTATGCCATGTGCTAGATTTCAATCATGTCCTAAAGAATCTCATTTGCATTCTGTGAAAAGAATTTTAAAATATATACATGGCACAATTCACTTTGGCTTATGGTATCCTAAAAACCTTTTTTTCATATCATTGGTTTTTCAGATATTGATTATGTCAGAAGTCTTCTCGATAGAAAAAGCACATCTGGAACTTGTCACTTCATTAGTGAATGCTTAGTTTCTTGGTTTAGTAAGAAATAAATTTTGGTTGCCTTGTCTACTGTTGAAGCAATGTAGCAGCAGGTTGTTATTGCACTCAAGTTCTTTGGATAAGACAACAACTCAAGGATTATGGTCAAGACATTGATCATATTCCCTTCAAATGTGATAATACGAATGCTATAAACTTTTCTAAAAATCCCATTCTTCATTTTAGGAGCAAACACATAGACATTAGACATCATTTTATAAGAGATCATGTATAAAATGGTGATGATGTATTAGAATTTATTGACAAACAATCAATTGGCTTATATTTTCACCAAGCCCTTCAATGATGAAATATTTTGTTTTATAAAATGGGAGCTTGGTATGCTTGATGGGAGCACATTATCTTAAAATTATGTTTAAAAAATTATATTCATTTTGGTCAAATGTGTATCTTTGATAATCAAATTGTAAACCTTGAGTAATATTTCATATTTTTGATGATTTGCCTGCTTAATTGTATGATGAGTGAATATTTTTCATGAAAAAGTATGTCTAATTTACTTAGGAAGAGAATCCATATTACATCCTTATGTTTGGATCATATTTCTATTTTTTACCATGTTTTAGGTATTCATGCCTCAACAGAGGCATTCACATTTTGGCTCACATCTTGGATCACGGTTTGATGTCATGAATATCCTTTTTCACGCCTGTGACAATTTTATACCACGACCGTGAACTTAATATACTTTAAATGGCAGAAGCATTCACATATTCGGTCATGGGATGGGTCTCCATTTAGTCTTCCTTTGAATACGATTATTCACACCCATGAACATTCATCCACGACCGTGAATCGATCGATATTTAGCCTGAAATTTCACTCTCTCATTTCTCTTTTTTTAAAATCGCAAAAGCCGCACCCATTTTTCTCTTTTCGGCTAAATCTTACCTTCCAAATACCTTTTCACTCAATATCTTTGCCAGTTTCATCATCTAAGCATCAAAATCATAAACTTAATTCATTTTTCCTCAATATTTCTTTTAGCTTTCAGACGATAATTCGACCCTAGGTCTTTTTCATTCATTTCAAGTTCCTTTAAGGATTTCGACCACCTGTATGGCCTCTAAAGTCGGTTTCTCCAAAGGAAAGAGAAAAAGCATGGCCCCAAAGATCTATGCCGACCATATTCTCAATGTTCTAACCCGACACTTCCATCAGAAGTATGCTTCTTTGAAGAAGTGACCAATTTTTTTCACCCAGACATTCGATTAGGATTGCATGACAGTTCTTGGCCTTGAATTAGATATGAAAGTGTGGCTTCAACATTGTGGATTGCTGGAATTTGTAAATATCTATAAGCCCATGTTCAATGAGCCAACCCTAGAATTTTTTAGCACCTTGCAAGTTTCTCCTGTTGGCAAGGTCTCCTTTCATCTCTGCAAATAAAAGAATTCACTCACTGCCTCGTAATTCGTAGAAATCTTCAAGTTGCCATATAAGGGCTTGATTAATGACAGTGAAGCAATGAATTTTAATCCCTCCGTAAATTGGCACAACTTTGGTAGTGACTGTAGTTGGGATGTTAAGAAGACAAAGAGCACTCACTTGAAGAACCCAATTCTTTACTATATTCACATATTCCTAACTTACTCAATTTTTGTCCTAGAAGATAGCAATGGGGTAGTCTGGAAATCAGAGTTGCTTTTGTTCAAGATATCTTAGTAGAATGAGCTAGTAGCCCTGTCAATATGGTTTGCATCTCATCTTCAGTCAATTGCCTCAAAGCCATCAGGTGACATTCTAGTAGGTGGCTACATTACTCATCTGGCAATTGAACTCAAGTTGATGGATCTTAGCAATCACAACTTCACCATCATCCCGGCATCCCCCAAAGATCGATTGGACATCGAATCCTTCATTAAGATAGGAGTCGCAGTGAGAATCCTCTTTGAAGATAACATCTACACCCCGACATATGAAATTGCATGAGAATCAAAGGATTCGAAAAATTTTAAAACTGTCCTTCAAGGGCCATAACAGAGAAAGAAAGCTAGAGTTAAGCTTCCTTAAGCTACGATTGAAACACTAGTTTCCCTAGTAGTTGATGAAACATCTTCATCCCAATCGGACAAGGCTCAACAGCTTATGCGCTTATCACTCCTCATTTCAACTTGTTTCAAGCAAGCATGGATTCTTTTCAACACTCTATTGATATAAAGTTGGAGAATCTTAAGGACTTTATAGAATCCAGAGTTAATGGCCTCGAGGAGGAGGTAGCTCATCTTCGAGAGAAAGTATTTGGCTTCAAGCCATGAGTTATCTTTTCTTTGGTTTTAGATTCTACCTTAGGATCATGTTTCTTTTAGGTTCATTAGGATCCATAGGATCATTAGGTAAATCTTTTTTGTACTTAAACTTCCATATGTAATTTGTTTTTGTAATGAAATATTTACATTATATTGTTTATTTGTTTGTCTCTTTTTTATTATTCCAAAGGGGGAGAAGATATGCAATATTATTTACATATAAATGTCATTTAACATAAAATATACCTGAAAGATACCTTTCATATACTTGGCATAAATGTCATGATTAAATGTTTTACTTGAATTTCTTTTGAAACTTCACCTCTTACATACTTATGGCTTGAAAATATGGCATTCCTATGGTCTTTATAGTTTATATTTATTAAGCATGTTTTGAAGGGGAGAAATTCATTTCTTCTCAAGCCATATATTACAAAATTATTTATCACCATAAAAAAAGGGAGATATTGTTGCACCTTGAGGGGTATTTTCATTATTTTGATTATCACAAATAATTTGGCATTAGAAATTTAACCACATTTTATGAACTAAGTGTATTAGATAGGTTACATATTCCCAAAACCATGAAGTAAGTTGATTGAAGTTGTTTGAAGTTCAAAAGAAAGAAAATTAGCAAAGGTTCACGTCCGTGAAGCTAATATTCACAACCGTGAATATTGTCATACCTGTGGGGAAGAATCACAACCGTGAAATGAACCTTTCATACCTGTGACTCATGGGTAACGACCCATGAGATAATTAGCGCCAAAGACTGTTCGTTCAAACATTCACAGCAATGAAGTATTGGACCACCCATGAAGCTTCATTAAGTCATGCCCATGAAGAAATATGTCACACCCATGAAAGTCTTCTCATTTCTAGACAGAACCATTCACAACCAGTTTTACCACTTCATTCACGGTTACAAAGAACAATCACGCCGGTGAACCTAAAAAAAGAAAGTTGTTAGGCGCGAACAGAAAAGTTGTTGAACGGGCATTTTTACATTAAATGCATCCCAAATGGCTATTTTTGTTAGGAAAAGTATAAATACAACATATTTATGACTTTCAAAAGTTAGAGAACAAGTGAAAAATATGCATTCTATTTTCTAATCTTATATAGCCTTGAGTATCTAATTATTTTCACCATTCTTATTGTAAAAATCATAATTGCTCAAAATTGTTGAGCTTTTTGGTTGGCGAGTGTTTCATTCTTATAATCAATTACTCAAAATTTGAGTGAGTTGGGTTATGAGTGAAATATTTGTAAAGGTTTTTTGTGGGAGCCATTAAAATACAAGAATTTGGTTGTTGTGTTAGCCATTAAAACATAAGGGTTTTTCTAAGTTAGGTGTTAGCTAAGAGAGAAATACCATAATTGGGAGTGAATGAGGGAAAACTCCACTTGGAACACTTTGAGTGTTAATGAAATACCCAATTAAGATTAGGGAGAGGAGTAGGGCTCATTAATACCCGAATCTCTATAAATCTTATGTGCTGAATCATCTCTCTCATAAATTATTCTTTGGTAAAATTGTATTAAACAAATTTTAATTACTAACCAATTCAACCCTCCCCCCCCCCCCCTTTTTGGTTATTGTTTTGGGAAACATCTACCATTTTTTTTTAAAATCCCATTTACTAAAGAAGTGATGGGCATACCTCACATTTTTTTTATCATGTCATTTACTGACTGAGCAATATTGGTAGTCATACTCCTATATCACTTCCCCTTGTCATGTGAACGAGTCCACATATGTAAGGGGATCATTTCAATCCAATTTTTCGTTTCAGGTTCCACTTCATATATATTTTCCATCACCCTATTAAACTTTCACTTTTGGTGTTCATATCTACACACAGAACAAGACAATAATTATTTATTTAAGCATCAACACAGTAATGTACAAATTAGAATGTATTTAATGAGAAGAAGATAACCTTTTTTTTAGTTATTCCTTCAGTTTATTATTCTTAAATTTCTTATTAAAATTGCTTTCTACATGACCAATGCAGTAATGGTGAACACACATCTTCTACCAATTATGTCACATTACATGAATTATTCCAACGTGATGGTCACTTATCATGCACAAATCTTCATTATTTGTCACATGCAACCTGATGTTATTCATAAACCAACTCCAATTATCTTTATTCTCTTTTTCAACAATAGGGAATGCAACAAAAAATATCTTATTATTCCCATCTAATCCAGAGATAATAAATAAGCACCTTTATATTTGTCAAATAAAAACATTCCATCTACATATATTATTGGCCTACAATAATTAAAGCCTTCAATGCAAGGTTTGAATGTCCAAAACATGCTTCCAAATACACGACATGTTGGATCTAGATAATTTTGAACATAATGAGCATTGTTCTCAATTACATAATGAGAACAAGGATTAGCACCGATAGTAGCAACCATCTATTGATGAAGTTTTTGATATGATTCATCCCAATCTCCAAACAACTTACCAATGGCTAACTATTTAGCAAGCCATATTTTCTTGTACGAAGAGGTATAGTTGAATGTCTTATGGATGCTAGCCAATAATGCACTAATTTTGATATGTGGTGCCTCTCAAACAATATCCTCAATATAACTGCATATCAATTGTAACTGTCTATAATCTTGTGACCTACCAGAACTAGTGCAACTGTGAGGCCCATTGTACCTAGTTACCTCCCAATATAATGCACCTGATTTTTTAGTTGTTTGCAATCTACAATTGCAACCACTCTCACTCGTTTGGCATATCAGTAAAAATGTATTATGTCTGGCTATCGTAGTCACATACTCTTGATTTTGACACAAATACCCAGACAACTTCTTTAGAATG
Source organism: Triadica sebifera (assembly GCA_023653625.1). Classification (NCBI taxonomy): domain Eukaryota; kingdom Viridiplantae; phylum Streptophyta; class Magnoliopsida; order Malpighiales; family Euphorbiaceae; genus Triadica; species Triadica sebifera. The sequence goes on along the minus strand of CM042910.1, from coordinate 16,782,754 downwards.
AAAAATCATTCCTCTAAATAACTCCTTTGATGGGTCCTATATTGGCATGTTATTATCTTCTGCATAATGATTTGCATGCATTAGATCAACCTCTATGCTCCCTAAATGTGTAACACCCTTCGATATAATTAAGATTAAACCCAATTACACCAAATGATGCATATGATGCAAAATACTATAATTTAAAAACTTTAAAGCATCATAGCCATTATGACTTATTAAAAATATAAAACATCATTAAAATACAAAGTATACAAAATGGATATTTATAAAATTACATGAACTTTAGAAAAATACAAAGTGTATACAAAATGGATATTTATAAAATTAGATGACCTTTAGAAAAATACAAAGTATGTACACTTATAACTACCCAAGCCTATAAAACAACAAACAAGTACAACAGTGTATCACCCACCCCAAGTGTATATCCTTGGCTCTGATCACTGGGCATCCTCCTCTGTCACTCCTCTCCTAAGCTCCAAACCTACACATGGGAAGCCCACATGATAAACAACTCGTGCCTAGTGGTACATAACAACATGCAAGCATACCATATGACAAATAAAAATATGCATGATATACTTACCAACCCTACCATAACAACTTACCTAAAAGCCGCCAATGCATAGCCCACATTCTACATGACATGTCATCATAATCTCATACATTATATTCACATTGAACATAACATGTCAAACAATTACCAGAAAATCATACAAGTGTATATCACATTTAAATAGAGTTAATTATCTTATCTTTACCCACCCTACTCATAACTAGACTAAAATGGATATGGTTAATCTACGGCTCTCACTAGAGCCCTCAGGACACCTGCCTGAGCTTCCCAAAATACCTATCTGAGGAAATGAGTTTGCATATAAACCAACCGAGAAGCTCTCATTGCTTGCCTCTTAGCCTTCAAAGAATCTCGTACATGACCAACCTAGGTCACTTGGAACCGAACTCCCCTCAATGACATGTCATCTAACTCTAGTCTTAGTCAAAGTATTGGGCTTAATCATTTATCTCAATTACCATAATTCACATTAATCATTATACAACATGCATTCTCATAGCATACTATAATCTTCTGACAGATGTATACCACCTTACGACAAATCAACTTTGATTCATAAGCAAGCATATAAGATTTTCAAGTTAAATAGCCTCACGTCTGAGAACAACATTTTATGGCAGTGAAGCACTACTTCACAGGTAGTTTACCCATGAACTAAATCATAATTCAACCTGTGAATCACCACACGTTTACAACCGTGATCATCCTTTCAAGGGCATGAACCACACTATGAACCCAACTAAAAAGCTATCCATTAATGGTTCTGCTTCAGCAATAAATTTCATTTTCACAACCTTCACACCCGTGAACCCTCCATTCACGGTCATGAATCTGGAAATTTTTTCAGAAAATAAAGCATCATATTTCATACCTCTCTCATAGGCAATATTTTCTACAATTGATCAATGTCAACCACCCTATATACCCTCCAACATGTATTTTAACCATTTATCACAACCATATACTCTCTAATCATTACATTAACCAAAATGATTACTCTAACATCTCAAAAAAATCATTTAACATAAAAACTCCCATCATATATATTAACCCCAAATATCATAGATTTCTTTAACCAACAATCATACGAACATACATTCAAGTCATACCAACATACAAATGCAAGATTAAAGCTTGAGAGATTGTTATGTAAAAACCTTACACCTAAGATTGAGATTAGTTAAGGCTTAATTTTTTCAAGCTTGTCATCTCTCTTGAGATGGACTCTGAGCTCCTCTACCATATCCTAGCAGATGAAAACGTCCTCTCAGCCTTTGGAACTTGAACCAAAATACAGAAACATGAAAATCGAGTTTTTCCCTCAAAGCTCACAAGCTCCTTCTCTCACTTTTCCTATTGAAACAAGGTCTTTATATGCTTCAACAATGAAGGAAGAAGGGTTCTGAAAGAAAAAGAATATGCAAATGGCGTGTTAGGTTGGTTAATAAGGAGGGGAGAGCCGATTTAAAAAAATGGCAGGAAGGAAAATGTGGCTGCTTGTGACGCCCTACTTATATATTAGGAATAATCTCCTATATATAAATAGGATGCCACAAGATTTACTAAATAAATTTGTTCGAATTAAAACTTTTTCATTTTAAATAACTTAATCATTTATTTATATTGGTTTAGGCAAGTCGTTCTAATTAACAATATATATTATCATCATGTTGTATACACATATGGTGCCCGATTAAATTACATAATTATTTACATATACAATATTAGCATATGAGACATGTCTACCACAATTCATATGCATGGTCAAACTCAAAAACAAATATGATAAGTAACCAACCCTCTAACTATGTCTTTTGTGCTTCCGCTGATTTGGGTTGGATTTCTTCTCGACTAACTTTACTATCTACTATCTATAGATCCAATTCATGTGTGAGGAGAACCCACGCTAAGTTATCTCTAGCTTAGTAGTACATATAAGCATTAAAGTATTCCCCAGGTAGTCACACAAATACATGTCTCAAATAAAATCATGGCACATTAAATTTTATTACATATTTGTCACATAAAACAAATAAATACATAACATAAAAGAATAAACATAATAATCTTATTCAATAATTAAATTTGCACCACCTCATATAAATATTTCATACTTCGTTACTTGCATCAATTAATAAATTTTTATATTTCATTTTATGGTTTATTAGCCCAAAATCTCATTCCCAGATTGTTCGGATAAGGGGTGTGAAATAGGGGCACTTGAGGAGCTTAAGCTACCCTACTCACTATAATCTCAAGTCAAGGGCGCTCGTAGAGCTTTAGCCACCTTGACCTAGAATAATCATGTTATCTGTGTGTAATTAGGATTAGGGGCACTCTCGGAGCTATAGCCACCCTGTCCTTGCATCATATCAATATCAATACCATAATTCCCACTTAATGGTGCACCATCTATCTTATGTTAGTCCTCAGATAAAGAAATGGGCAATTAAAACTGTTAATTAATTATTTTTATCATGTCACTACCTGTCATAATCAACTCTCATTTCGTATCAACATAATTACAAGTTCACAATTTATTTCAAACCCATGTAATGACATGATATTCCTCAAATATTACTATAGCATTAAATTCCTAATTAATAACATTTTAATAATTTAAAAGAATGTAATAATATATTATTTTATCATGATGACACATAATTTATGTAATGCATACACAAACATGCATCGAGGCAAACCATAATACATATATGTACAAATTTTGATATTTTTTTCTTTTCAAAATCTAGACTCAAAGCTTGTTCACTTTTGTTGTTCTTCTTCTTGTTGAGATCATAATACGAAAATATAAATAATGAATACATTGATAAAATACTTCTTCTTAATATAGTTTAAATAAATAACTACAATTTCTTTTAAGTTGAAATAGGACCTCTAAGGACTATTGGATATATATCTTTTTCTACACTTATCCAATTTATATGAATATTATTTACAATTAAATTTAACATGTAATACTATAGCATACTAAAATTTTAGAATTTTTGAATCATTACACAATTTTTAGTATAATTTTAAATGTTGCTCTGTTTTCTGCCCTTAGGCAGTTTTGAGGTATTATATTAAAACAATTTATATCTTTCACCATGTATATTCAATTATTATAACTTTTTATATAGTTATATAAGTTAATTTGGAACATTTGTCATGCTTACCTCATTTCTAGATTCGACCTCTAAGGTTCTCAAATACTGGAGGATTTATAACTAGTTCAGAATAGAATGACAACTTGACCAGTTCACTTGTTAAGGTCGTAACTCACAAAATAAATAATATTTTAAGGTAAGACTTTCATAGGACCTAGATAAGATATAGAAATAAAACTTTCATGTTTTACACTTTGGCTAATTCGATCCAAAAAGAGGTCAAATATGAGGACAAAATTACCGAAGCTGCATAGGTATATGAAACAAGCTCAATCAAGAAACAACTATAGTTCATTTCACTATAACTCAACCTACACATGAGATATTTATACAACATTTGGAAAAGACCTAGAACACAAATAGGGATACAATTTTTTGTTTTAAATCATCTCAGATTCAGCCCTTAAAATGATCAAATTAAGCAAGAACCGTGGAGTATCCTGTTGATATTCTTCCAATGACCAATCTCACTTAAATGACCATTTCTCTTCGTATACTCAAAATCACTCAATAATGGTAGAAACATCCACAAGAAATAAATGAACAACTTTTTTGTTTGACATTTCTCCAAATTCGTTTCATAAGGCAATCAAAAATAGAGTGAAATATACAGCAATAACATAACCCAAAAAGTTCTAATAACATAATAACAATGAAAAAAAAATTACTTACCAAGAACATATTAATTTTGAGTGATTTTGATGCAAATCTTGAATGAGATCATGAATAATTGGGGCTGTTATTGGAAGAAAAAAAAAGGATGATGATGACAAGGAGAAGAATGTAGAAGTTAGGATAAAATGAGGCAAAGTCTTAATTAACTTTCGCCTCCCCCTCTCTTCTCCCATTTTAATATTTTTTCTCTTTTTTTTCTGCTATCTCCTTTTCTGTTTTTTTTTTATCTTCACATATTTACTTATATCTAGTTCCTTTAATTTTTACAAATAGTACAATTTAATTATGTAGTTTAATTTAATCAAATTTATCATGTTAATTAATTTAATTTATTTTAATTTCTAATTTAGTCATATATTTCATCTATTTTAATCTCTTTTATCTATCATATTTTCCTATTTATACCACATACTTATTCTAATTAAACTCTAATTAGTGGGCGTTACACTGCCTCATCTATCTATATTGTCCAAGCTTCACGGTTGTGACTCATTTTTTACAGGTGTGAACCACTTCTTTACAATCATGAAGAACCTCATCACAACTGCTAACTAAAATTCAATATTCACAATCATGATACTTATTGTCCCGGGCATGAAACATCTGATTTCAGCAACTCTTAAACTTTCAAAATCTCACTTAACCCCCAACTCTCACTAACCAATAGCATAACTTATAGGCCTTAATTATAGACATTACATTTCTCTCCCCCTTAGGATATTTCATCACCAAAATTACCTGTCATGACGTATTAGAACAATTGAGGATATTGTGTCCTCATCACTTCTTCACTTTCCCAAGTTGCTTTTTCAACAGTATGGCTCTTTCAGAAAAACCAAAACCCTTGCCTTGTTACAAACTTGTTTCTAAACCTAAAGTTTCCAACCATGAACTAATCCCTATGATTGTTATGTATCAACCACCCACTTCTCCTACTTCTTATGAAGGAATTTTGTATGATTATTTGCATAGCTCTGTTTTATGATTTGGGTCTGGATATCCCAAAATGGACTGGATATGGAAGCCATGAATAAGTTTGCAGTGGATGTGTAAGGAAGAAACCATTTTTTTGCTTTCAAACCCTAAGTGGTAATTGATATATTTGGTAATTGACTGAGAACGTCTGCTGAACAGCCACCTCAACCACCATATGATGATGGACCTCCACACACTATGGACTATGATTCAAATGACTATAGAGAGATGAATCTTTCTCCCAGTCATGAACTGATAGGACATAAAGATTATGTGGTCCATATTAATCATGGAATCATCTATAAATTCAAACTCTGTTTCAGCCCCTTTATCACTATTAATCTTGAGGATGCAGACATTGAGTCATTGTTTTCAGTTGATGAAGATCCAAGCCAGGATTCTATGATGGGAATTGAAGCTCTGAGTTTTTCTTCAGTGGAACTCGCTTGTTCTTGAGCTCCTTTACCTCATGAGCTAAGATCTTGACTGGTTCCTCTTCATAAGAAAAATCTGGTTTTAATTCTATGCTTTCAATGGTGATGATGTGAAAAGGATCTAACTGATACCTTCTCAACAAGGATACATGAAAGACATTGTATATCCTACTCAACTCTGGTGGTAAAGCAAATCTGTATGCAACTAATCTGATCCTTTCTAGGATCTCATAAGGTCCAATGAACCTAAGGCTCAACTTGCCATTTTTTCCAAATTTGATAATCTTCTTCCACGGAGATAACTTGAGAAACGCATTGTCTCCCACTAAGTACTACACATCTTTTCTCTTGAGGCCCATATAGGATTTCTGTCTGTCAAAAACTGTTTTTAGTCGATCTCTAATGATCTTCACTTTCTTTTTCGTCTCTTGTTCCAAATCTAACCCCACTAGCTTTCTCTCACTAAGTTAGGTCCAATAAAACGGTGTTCGACACTTTCTACCATAAAGTGTCTCATATAGAGCCATCTAGATGTTGGAATGATAGTTGTTGTTGTAGGCAAACTCCATTAATGGTATATATCTATCCCAACTTCCCTCAAAATCAATCACACAACATCTCATCATGTCTTCAAGATCTTAATAACTCTCTCTAACTGACCATTTTTCTGAGGATGGAAATTTATGCTAAAGTTGAGCTTGGTACCCAAAGCTCACTGTAGACTACCCTAAAACTAAGATGCAAATCATGGATCTTGATCTAAAATGACAGAGATTAGAACTCTATAAAGATATACTATCTCGTTCATTTATCACTCTACCAACCGGTTCAAAGGATAGCCTCTCCGAATAGGTAAGAAGTGAGCTAACTTCATTAACCTATCCACGATCACCAAAATGGCATCGTACTTTCTCAATGGGAAAGGCAATCCAATCACAAATCCATAATGATTCTCTCTCATTTCAATTCCAGAATTGTGATTTGCTATAACAAACTTGAAGGTACTTAATATTCAACCTTTACCTGATGACATGTAAGACATCTAGTCGTGAACTTTATAATATCTTTTTTCATCCCTGACCACCAATACAACCCCTTTATCTTTTTATAGATCTTGTTACTTCTTAGGTGCATTGCAAATCTCATTATGGGCCTCTCTCATAATCTTTTGTCTCAATTTTGAGACATCTGACACACATAACCTACCCTGGTAGTGTAAACTACTGTCCGACTCAATTGAAAAATCTACTCTCTCCCCCTTAGAGTCTAAAACAACCAACTCCACTAGTTTGCCATCAAGCTTTTATGCATCTCTAATTTCTTGAACCAAAGTCAATCGAATGTGCAACACTGCCAAATTCTTTCTACTAAGCGCATCGGCCACCATATTGACCTTTCCTGAATGATAATCAATCATACAGTCGTAATCCATTATCAACTCTAACCATATTTTCTGACTCAAATTCAAATCCCACTGTGTAGAAAGATACTTCAAACCCTTATGATCAGTGTAGATGTAACACTTCTCTCTATATAGATAATGACACCTGTTGCCCAGATATTAGACCAAGAAGGGAGGGTTGAATTGGAGTTTCAAGAAAACAAATTAAACTTTAAAGTGCGGAAATAAATAATTAATTTTAGGAGGGATAGAGAAAATCAGACACAAAGATTTATAGAGGTTCGGGTGTTAACAAACCCTACTCCTCTCCCCAATCGCAATTGGGAGTTTCACTAACACACTAAGTGTTACAATGGAGTTTTACAAGCTCACTCCCAACTATGGTGTTTCTCACAATGGCTCACACCTAACCCAGAAATCCCTTATGTTTTAATGGCTCACACAATAACCAATTCCTTGTGTTTTACAGGCTCACACAAACAACCTTCACTTTGTGTTGTATAGGCTCACACAAACAACCTCTCTTTGTGTTTTACAGGCTCACGCAAACAACTTTTTAATTTGTGTTTTGGAGGTTCACACAACTAACCCTTACAAGTGTTCTACTCTTAACCCAGAAATACCCAAAGCTCACTTGAGTAAAGATTACAGAGAGAACCACTTATAAATCTTAATTGCTCAAATATGAGGAGCAAAAAGATTTTTACAGAGAATAAATTTGTTCTCAAAGTATGAAAGTACAAATAGCTTGTAATCAGAATTAAATTCGAAGTATATGTTATTCTTTTGTTTTTCTCTTCATTCTCTTGTTCTTAATGCATAAATGACTTCCATTTATACTCTCATGGCTAAATATAGCTATTGGGGTGCATTAAATAAGAAATTAGTCGTTGTACCAACCAAAAAATCGCTCCTGACATTTTTTTTCTTTCATTGTTCACGAGGGTGACAGTTCTTCCCAAGCCGTGATTAAAGTGGTGATCTTGGTCGTGAAGCTCTCTAGAATGTTTTGACATATAGAGTCACGGGCGTGACATACTCATTCACGGGCATGACAAGCTTCCCAGCCGTGATCCAAGTGGTGACTTTGGTCGTGAAGCTCTCTGGATGAAATTGCATGAATCTTCACGGGGGTGACACCTTTATTCACGGGGGTGACTAAAATGCTTACTTCACGATTTGTTTTTCCTTCATGGTCGTGAACTTCAAATGTTTGTTTTGGTAACGGTTAGCTTCCTTCACGGGAGTGACTCATAGAGTCACGACAGTGAACATGCTACTACTTGAATTTTTTCTTTCAAAGATTATTCTTCCAATTCTCCATTCTTGCTATTTTAATCCATGTCCTATATAATATACTTACAAAAACAAGTATGTTAAATACAATATTGCTATATTATTTGTTATCATCAAAATGACGGAAATACCCCTCAAGTTTTAACAATCTCCCCCTTTTTGATGGGGACAAATAATCTAGCAATTTGTGATTTTGAGAAGTCTCCCCCTCAAAATATACCTAGGATAAAAAATTTATCATGTGCAAGAATAGTAGATAATGATGTAGCATTGAAATAAACTTTAAGTATATGCAAGTTATATGAGAAGTATATTCAATACATACCATAATTCCTTTTTGAGACATGAAGTATATGTAAGGTATATTTAAGGAATATCATGGCATATTTTTATTTGTAACTTGCTTTAAGGTATATGCAAAGTATACTTAAGTTGTATCTAAGGTATATAAAGCTTAATTTATATACTTTGCATATGAAATTTTGAATCAAGATTTTTAATCCATTTCAAAGTCAATTCACTTTTAATTATTTGATTCAAAATTCGTTTACCTTAATATATATTGCTAGTTTGATATTATTTTCCCTATCATATATTGCCTATCATATATTGCTAGTTTTCTCCCCCTTTTGTCATCAATCAAAAATGTTATGAAGATTGAAGTAAAAAAAAGCAAATATATATATCATAAAGGAAAGGATACAAACTAAGTTAAAATATTCAGAAAAGGAAATTTAAAATTTCCTACACAAGCAAACAAAAATATAACAAACAAGCTAAAAAACAAACAAATCTAGGCTACACTCTAGCCTATCTCCTAGCCAGACATCTTATCACGAAGCCTAGCTACTTCAGCCTCAAGGTTGTCCATCCGAGACTCCATGAAGTCTTTGAGGTTCTCCAACCTCTCATCCATTAAAGTCTGCAGCTGCTCAAAACGTGGTGCCAAGAGGTCAACCACCTGCTGCGCTAAGGATGGTGTAGAAGTTGAGGACTGTCCGATGTCCTGCTCCACTGCTGGAGGTGCTTCCTCAACCCGAGCCCTCTTCTTCTGCTGGACTCCCTGGAGGCCTGCTTTAAAATCCTCCATGTCATTATCTTCCCAGATAATCTCCCCAGTAGTGTCAGTGAAGCGGTAGAAGATATCATTCTAAAAAACGATTCGGACAGCCGCTCTCATCTTGATGAACGACTCGACATCCAAGCTATCTCGAGGATGTGCAGGAATGATGTTGAAGTGATGGTCATCCAGCTTCAAATAATTGAGCTTCACTGCGATATGGGTGACATATGCCCCAATCAAAATATCTCCTGTGGGCTTGGTGGCAATGGAGAGAAGATGGTTAGCAAACCATTTGGAAAGTGCCACTGTAAGTCCTCTCCGAGCCATCTCAAATAGGAAGAGTTCTGACTTCCTGATAGTCTCGTTGCTTTCTCCCCTAGCAAATATGCTATAGGTGAGGAACCTATGAAAATACCTATGCACTGGGATCCTGAGATGTGTGCTCTTTGTTTTCTTGACATCCCAGCTGCAACCGGTGCCAAAATGTGTCCAGGCTGGAGGGGCAAAGAATTCTACCTCAGTATCATTTAGGATGCCCTCAGATGGTAGGCTGAACAATTCTCCAAACTCAATGGCACTGAGGGTGTTAGGATTGTTGCAGAGTTGGAATTTCACCACTCCAGTAGGTGAAACCTGCAAGGTGCTGAGGAATTCCAGTGTTGACTCCCTCAGAGTCGGCTGATGAATTTCAACAAAATCTTTGAGATGACAGACTTGTAGTTGCTCTGTCATAGCCGTCTCAAGCCCGAGACTTTGGACTGTCTGCCAATCGAAGGACCTTGATGACAAAAGAGGTCTCTTCTTCAAAGTTGCATACAGAGGATGGCAATTCTCCGGAATGTGGTTCATTAGGTAATCTGCATACCTTTTAGGTGCATGAGACTTTTTTCTCTTACCCTTGGATGAAGCATACTCCATTTTTGAAGAAATTTGTTGTTGATGGAGTTGGGAATATTTTTGACAGAGAATTTGATGTAAAACCCTAGAAATGTATGATTTTTGCTGAAGATTCGAACTTTTGGTGGTATTTATAGGGAAAGTTCAAGTCTTTAGGGCCGGAATCTTCAATGTCTCAATGAATGAGAGTAAATGAGAGCAGTTTTGGGAGATGGAGAGTTGAAATGAAGGTTGTAACCGGCTGTTCTCTTATATATTTGATACATTCACGAGCGTGAATGGTCGTGTTCACAGTTTGCTGAAGGAGTGTCCCACCTGTGAATGAAGATGCGAATAAGTTCCCGGGCGTGATCTTTAAATGTCACGGGCATGAATGATCATCGGTCACGGGCGTGAATGATCATCGGTCACAGGGGTGAATAAATGGTCACGGGTGTGAACTAATGAATTTCACTACTTATGCCCGTGATGCAAGCCGTGACACAAGGCATGAAAGCTTCTGTGAGTTTTGGGGTGTAATTGTTCACGGGAGTGAAAATTCTTCACGGGCGTGAAAGTCTCTTGTCACGGGCGTGACTCAAGCCGTGAAAATAAGTTTCACCACTTGAATCCATGAACGATGTCGTGAACGACACTACCTCTTTGGGCCATTTAAGTCACGGGCGTGAATATATGTCACGGGCGTGACGCCCCTAAAATTTTCATCAAATTAAAATTAAGTCCTACAACGAGACTAAATCATTTCAACAAGGATTCTACTCCTTAAAACATGAATTCTCATCAAAATTTCTATCTTATAACTTGTGATATGATTTAAGATCAACAATTAAAATTTCATATTTTTGCAATCACAAGGTTAATCCATCAATCATACCAAGTTCTCTTCTAATGAAATTAAATCTTTCCTCATTTAGAGACTTAGTGAAAATATCTGCTAATTGATTGTCTGTGCTTATAAATTCTAATGCAACGTCTCCATATTGAACATGATCTCTAATAAAGTGGTGTTTAATGTCAATATATTTGCTTCTAGAGTGTTGAATATGATTCTTTGAAAGATTTATAGCACTTGTGTTGTCACATTTTATAGGTATATGGTTCATCTCATGACCATAGTCCTTAAGTTGTTGTTTCATCCAAAGAATTTGTGTACAACAACATCCAACTGTTACATATTCAGCTTCAGCAGTTGAGAGAGCAACTGAAACTTGTTTCTTGCTAAACCAATAAACTAAACATTCTCCAATGAAGTGACAAGTACCTTAAGTACTTTTCCTATCCAAAAGACTACCAGTATAGTCTGCATCTGAATATCCTATAATATAAAAAGACGAATTCCTAGGATACCATAAACCTAGATGCAATGATCCATGTAAATATCTTAAAATTCTTTTTACAACATTTAAATGAAATTCTTTAGGACATGATTAAAATCGTGCACATAAGCAAACACTATACATAATATCGGGTCTAGAAGCAGTAAGATATAAAAGTGATCCTATCATACCTCTATAAATCTTTTCATTAATGCTTTTACCCTTTTCATCTTTGTCCAATTTTGTTGATGCGCTTATAGGAGTCTTGGCATTTTTGCATCCTTCCATACCAAATTTCTTGATTAAATCTTTGGCATATTTGGATTGGTTGATGAAAATGCCCTCATTGCTTTGATTTATTTGTAGACCAAGGAAATACTTAAGTTCTCCCATCATACTCATTTCAAATTCCCTAGTCATGCACTTGGCAAATTCTTGACAAAGCAACTCATTAGTAGAACCAAATATTATATCATCAACATAAATTTGAACAATTAGTATATCATGCTTATGCTTTTTGATGAATAGTGTAGTGTCAACATTTCCCTTTGTAAAGCTATTTTCTAATAAAAAAGAACTTAGTCTCTCATACCAAGTTCTTGGAGCCTGTTTTAAACCATACAAAGCTTTTGAAAGTTTAAAAACATGATTTGGCAAATCATAGCTTTCAAAACCTGGTGGTTGTTCTACATACACTTCTTCATCTATATAACCATTTAGAAATGCACTTTTCACATCCATTTGAAAAATTTTGAAATTCATGTGACCTGTATATGCTAAGAGTATTCTTATAGCTTCTAATCTAGCTATAGGTGCATATGTTTCATCATAATCTATACCTTCTTCCTGATTATATCCTTTTTGCAACTAGTCTTGCCTTATTCCTGGTTATTAATCCTTGTTCATCTAATTTGTTTCTAAATACCCATTTGCTACCTATGATTTGATGATCCTTGGGTCTAGGTACTAGGTTTCATACCTTATTTCTCTCAAATTGGTTGAGTTCCTCTTGCATGGCAAATACCCAACTTTCATCATTAAGAGCCTCATCAATATTTTTAGGCTCAATTTGTGAAATAAAAGCAATGTCAGTGACTAAATGCTTGAAATGAGATCTAGTACTTACTCCCCTTGATAGATCACCAATTATTTGCTCTTTTGGATGATCTTTCGTCATTCTCCATTCTTTTCGAAGTTTTTGCTCCATTTGTTCTTGATTTTGAGGTAGAGGGTCATTTTGCAGTAAATTTGCTTGATCATTTTCTTCTTTTCCATTTCCAATATCAAGTTTTTCCAAATTACCTACAACATCATCAAGAACACAACCTTTCACAAGATCAAGTCTACTAGATTCATTAAAAACAACATGCATGGATTCTTCAACCGTTAATGATATTTTATTAAACACTCTATATGCTTTGCTGGTTGTAGAGTATCCTAAAAAGATACCTTCATCAGACTTAGAGGCAAATTTTCCAAGATTGTCCTTGGTGTTCAATATAAAACACTTGCATCCAAATACTCTAAAGTATGATATCAATGGCTTTCTTTCATGCCATAGCTCAAATGAGGTTTTGTTTAAAAGAGGTCTTTTGAAAACTCGATTTGAAATATAACATGCAGTGTTTGTGCCTTCTGCCCAAAAATAAGTTGGTAATTCATATTCATTAAGCATTGTTCTAGCCATTTCAATTAAAGTTTGATTTTTCCTTTCAACTACCCCATTTTGTTGAGGTGTCCTAGGAGATGAGAAATTATGTGAAATGTCATGTTCAAGACAAAAGCTTTCAAAGTTTTCATTTTCAAATTCTTTCCCATGATCACTCCTTATTTTTGAAATGCAGTAACCTTTTTCATTTTGAACTCTTTTAGCAAAGTTTTTGAAGTTTTCAAAAGCATCACTCTTTTGAGCTAAGAAAATTACCCAAGTAAATCTAGAGTAATCATCTACAATGACAAATGCATAATGTTTTCCTCCTAAGCTAGCAATTCTAGTAGGTCGAAACAAGTCTAAATGCAAGAGTTGAAGAGGTTTTGAAGTACTTACTGTGTTTTTGGCTTTGAAAGATGACTTGTGTTGCTTTCCTCTTTAACAAGGATCACATGTCTTGTCTTTTTCATATTTAACTCTTGGTAATCCTTTTACTAGCTCTCCTGTGCTGAGACTTTGTATTAAGTCCATATTAGCATGACCAAGTCTTATATGCCACAGCCAAGATTCATCACTAGTAGTTACAAGACACTTAGGGAATGGTTAGATAGCTCATGTAAGTTTATTATGTACGTATTGATATCTCTATTTCCTTTAAATATTTCTTGACCATCGATAGAGATTACAAGACATTCATTTGATGTAAAGATTACCTTGTTTCCTTTATCACATAATTGACTTACACTTAACAAGTTATGTTTCAAGCCATCAACAAGTAAGACATCTTTAATAAAAGTAGTACCATTAATACCAATAGAACCAATGCCAATTACCTTACCCTTTGCATTGTTTCCAAAGGTAACTTTACCTCCATCAATACTTTTGATTTCATTGAAAAGTTCTTTGTCTCCTGTCATATGCCTTAACCATCCACTGTCTACTAGCCAAGCATTTTTTATTATTATGGACTTGAGGCATACCTATAGAATCACAAATCAAGTATGATTTTTAGGTACCCAAATGAGTTTGGGTCCTTAGGAGTTAGCACTTGAAGGTTCCCAATGAGCCTTCCTTATCCAGCAATGTTTATTTATGTGACCCATTTTCATACAGTAATTACATTATTTCGGTCTAAACTTGCTTTTTGTTCTTACAATGTATTTGAATGCCATAATTCTATTAGACTGATTTTGAGAGCAATTGCACGCACAATTATGATTAATTTGCATTTTTCTAGACGTTTGCTTCTTATACATAAAGGCATGATTATTCTTTTTCTGTATAGAAGGTTTAACAATCTTATTTCTTGGTGCAGTTCTAACAGGTGTGGAGATGTGAGATTCTTTAGATTTAACAAATATAGTTTTGTGAGAAGATGATGATGTGTCTTTAAATCCTAGACCTTGTCTAATTAAGGGTGATTTTTGAGACACAATAAGAGTATCTAAGCTCTCTTTACCTTTGTGAAATTTAGAAATGGAATTTCTAAGTTCCTCAACTTCATTTTTCAAAGTATCATTTTCTTTTAACAATGAAGTTGTTGAGGGCCTTGATGAATATTCATCTAATGACTTTTGGAGAGATTCATTAGATGATTTAAGCTTTATGTTTTCCTTTTCTAAACCATCTATCTTATTTTGTAAATTAGAGATGTTTTTTCTATAAGTACTAAATTTACTTCTATATTTCTCTAATTCTATATTTAATTCTTCTATTAGGCTTTGCTCATCATCATCATCATCATTATCACTATTACTATCATTATCACTACTATTATTATTGAAAGTGTATGAGTGTAGTGATCTTACTTTATCCAAGATGTGATCCTCAATAGCCATGAAGCATAGGTTGACCTCTTCGCTTTCATTGTCATCTCTTTCATTTGAAAAGCTTTCATCATCCCATGTGGCTTTGTGGCATTCATGATAGTTTTCCAATGTTTTCCACATGATATATGCAGTTGAACAGTGTTGTATCCTGCCACATTCTTTAATAGATAATGAACTTGATAGGATTGTCATTGCCTTCTTATTTTTGAAATTTGCTCTTCTTTGAGGCTCTGTCCAATCATCTCTTGATAGGATTTCTTCTTCACCATCAGCTCCTCTTCTAGTTGGTGGTGTCCATTCTTTTCGTACACTATCCCATACTTCAATTCCTTCACTATCCAAGTATGTCTCCATCCTAAACTTCCAATGGGCATAATTTGCTCCATCAAAGTAAGGTTTGAGACTTTGGAATCCTTCACTGGCCATATCCTACTCTTTACTAGCGCTTTTTAGGCTTCGATGCTAGACAAGGATCTGATACCAATTATTGCCCAAATATTAGACCCAGAAGGGGGGTTGAACTAGAGTTTCAAGAAAAAAATTAAACTTTAAAGTGCGAAAATAAATAATTAATTTTAGAAGGGATAGAGAAAATTGGACACAAAGATTTATAGAGGTTCGGGTGTTAACAAACCCTACTCCTCTCCTCAATCGCAATTGGGAGTTTCACTAACACACTAAGTGTTACAATGGAGTTTTACAAGCTCACTCCCAACTATGGTGTTTCTCACAATGGCTCACACCTAACCCAGAAATCCCTTGTGTTTTAATGGCTCACACAATAACCAATTCCTTGTGTTTTACATGCTCACACAAACAACCTTCACTTTGTGTTTTACAGGCTCACACAAACAACCTTCACTTTGTGTTTTACAAGCTCACACAAACAACCTTCTCTTTGTGTTTTACAGGCTCACACAAACAATCTTTTAATTTGTGTTTTGGAGGTTCACACAACTAACCCTTACAAGTGTTCTACTTTTAACCCAGAAATACCCAAAGCTCACTTCAGTAAAGATTACAGAGAGAACCACTTATAAATCTTAATTGCTCAAATATGAGGAGCAAAAAGATTTTTACAGAGAATAAATTTGTTCTCAAAGTATGAAAGTACAAATAGCTTGTAATCAGAATTAAATTCGAAGTATATGTTATTCTTTTGTTTTTCTCTTCATTCTCTTGTTCTTAATGCATAAATGACTTCCATTTATACTCCCATGGCTGAAACTAGTCGTTGTACCAACCAAAAAATTGCGCCTGACATTTTTCTCTTTCATTGTTCACGGGCGTGACTATGCTTGTCACGGGGGTGACAGTTCTTCCCAAGCCGTGATTAAAGTGGTGACCTTGGTCGTGAAGCTCTCTGGAATGTTTTGAGATATAGAGTCACGGGCGTGACATACTCATTCACGGGCGTGACAAGCTTCCCCGCCGTGATCCAAGTGATGACTCTAGTCGTGTAGCTCTCTGGATGAAATTGCATGAATCTTCACGGGGGTGACACCTTTATTTACGGAGGTGACTAAAATGCTTACTTCACGATTTGTTTTTCCTTCATGGCCGTGAACTTCAAATGTTGGTTTTGGTAACGGTTAGCTTCCTTCACGGGAATGACTCATAGAGTCACGGCAGTGAACATGCTACTACTTGAATTTTTTCTTTCAAAGATTATTCTTCCAATTCTCCATTCTTGCTATTTTAATCCATGTCCTGTATAATATACTTACAAAAACAAGTATGTTAAATACAATATTGTTATATTATTTGTTATCATCAAAATGACAAAAATACCCCTCAAGGTTTAACAACACCATATCTTCAATGCAAAGACAATGGATGCCAACTCTAAATTGTGCATTGGATAATTCTTCTCGTGATGCCTCAATTGGTTGGATGCATATGCAAGAACTTTCCCTTCTTACATTAACATGCAAGCCAATCCATTGTGTGATGTGTCATTGTAAACAATATATTCCCACTCCAGAATAGGCTATGTCAACATTAGAGCTTTTGTCAAAAGACTCTTAAGCTATTTGAAACTATTTTGGTACTTTTCTATCCATTCGAACTTGATATCTTTTTGCAACAACCTAGTCAACAGAAAATATATCATAGAAAATCCATTGAAAAACTTTTAATGTATCCTACTAAGCTAAGAAACTCTTGATTTTGGTCACATTCCATAACAGTTTCCAATCCAAGATCACCTTGACCTTTCCTAGATCCACACTAATCCCCTCAGTCGATATCACATACCCGAAAAGGGCAACTTCTAGCCAAAACTCACACTTAGAGAGCTTAGCATATAGCTTCTGCTCCTTAAGAGTCTTCAAGACTTTTCTCAAATGTCGCTCATATTCATTCTTGCTTCTTGAATACACTAAGATATCGTCTATGACAACCACAACAAACTAGTCCAGAAATAGTCTAAAGATCTGATTCATCATATCCATAAAAGTTTTCGAAGCATTGGTCAACCTAAAGGGCATAACCAAAAACTTATAGTGACCATATTTGGTTTAGAAAGTGGTATTCTCTACATCACCCGCCTTGATTCTTAACTAATGGTATCTCAATCTCAAATTAATCTTAAAGAACACCTCTACCCTCTCAACTGATCGAAGAGATCATTAATCCATGGTAACAGATACTTGTTCTTAATAGTTATCCTATTCAATTGCATGTAATCTATGCACAACCTCATAGACCCATCTTTCTTCTTGATGAACAACATTGGTGCACCCTATATAAATACACTCGATTTGACAAAGCCCTTATCCAACAGTTCCTGTAATTGTGCCTTTAACTCATTCATTTTTTATGGAGCCATATGATATGGTGCCATTGATATAGGAATTGTACCCGGAGTAAGCTTAATTGAGAACTCTATTTCTCTTTCCGGAGGTAGCCCTAGAAAATCATCTGGAAACATGTATGGGAATTCCTCTACAGTTGGAATATCCCTAAGGTCTAGGCTTCCCCTTCTAGAAACATGTCTGAGAATTCCTCTACCGTTGGAATATCCTTAAGGTCTAGGCTTCCCCTTCTGGTGTCAACCATATAAGCCAATAAGCCTCACACCCTTCTCAATCATTTTCTAAGCCTTCATCACAGAGATGACCCTCGATGGCTGTGACGATCTCTCACCCTGAACTACAACAATATCTCCTTTAAGAGTTCTCAACTCCACCATCTTCCTTCTATAGTCTACTACTGCACCCTGCCAAGATAACCAATCCATACCAAAGTTAGCATCATACTCATGGAAAGGTAATTCAATCAGATCCACCGAAAACTCTTTCCCTTGGACAATGATGGGACAATCTTGATATACTCGGTTCATCACAGTGTTATGCCCTAGAGGGCTAGTCACCTCGATCTCTCAGCGAACATGATATACCACTCAGCTATGTTGGTACATAGATAAGAATGCATAGAACTCAAATCAATCAAAGAAATTATGAATGAGTCAAAGATAAGAAATGTACCAACAACCACATCTGATGCACTCGGATTCTCTTTAGCCTTCATAACATAGGCCCTCGCTGGTGCTTTACTAGGTCATGGCATGTTCACTATCTCTAATACAGCCAATCTATATCCACTTTTGCCCAAACTAGTCGGTGTTGGCACTGAAATCGGAGTCTGAGGCTTCTATAGAACATACTTTCATTAATCGTAGGCATGCTTCTGGAGAAGTGAAACAACATACTTAACCTTGTGACAAGCTCCTAGAAGACCCTCTTAGTTTTCTCCAACCAGTATTTTGCAGCCTCAGGATCATCATCCATCTTGCCTATGAAATCGATGACCTCATACTTACGAAATCTGTCAATTTGTGATCTACGCCTCTATGATGAATGAGGAGGTGGTGAAGGTGGTGGTGCAGGAAGTGGCAGCGACATTGTAACACCCTTATAACTCTTATTTTATACGTACGTTACGTGAGTAAATACGGTTATAACCGATGTATGCCAATTTTTTTTATCTTAATTTAAGGACCATAATATTGTCAACACTTAATTAATCTTTTTATTTTTTTCCAAAAATTTCGGCAGCATAACGGCTATAACCTAACTAACTCACCTGCAAAGCAAACAATCCACAGCCTATTTTTGGGCACAACAATCCACACATAGTGCAATATATTTTCCATTCAACCACAATTCTTCACACATATAACAATTCATTTATAAGAATATATACATAAATTTATCTATACAACATCATATCTAAACCTATATATATATGTCATTTTATATAATAACCTACAATTATGTTAATATTCCGTCAGCTCCCAAAAGTTGTATGTCTGCTCCTGTCTTTCCTGCAACTACTTGCACATAGTCAAATAACTGCGTGCTAAGCATTAATATGCTCAGTGGTGACTACTAATCTAAAAATTTTCACTAACTATATTTTCATACATCTATACATGCAATAGTATTTTTAATATACTATTCAATTTTTCTCTTTAATATATAATTCTTTTTATCAATACATTATTTTTAATTACTCTTAATTCACTATTTGATATTTTTATTTCTTATTATTATTTTTTTCTGAATTTTCAATTTCTTTCAATTTAGTCCGTTTTTACTTTAATTATCCATACTTTTCTTATTTATTTCAATTATTTATTTAATTAGCTTCAATTTCACTTTAATTTTTAAATTTCTATTTATTTATAATTATGCCACTAACAACATTTTATTTTCATTTTTGCCACTAATATTTTTATTTTTCATTTATTTTTTATTTTTTATTTTATTTTTTTACTACACAATTTAATATTTATCTTGACTTATTTTTTTATTTTCCATTTTCCATTTTTTTTCTTTTGTTACAATCATCACTTTTATCATATTTACCAAATTTATCACTTCTGTCATTTTTATCATATTTTTCATTTCTAATCATATTTTTCTCATATTTTTCACTTATTTCATTTTTAATTATTTTTCTCATTTTTCATTCACAAATGTCTCTTTTATCATTTCATTCACATTTATCATTCTATTCACAAATGTCTCTTTTATCATTTTATTTTTTTTATTTTATTTGCCCCTAAATTCAATCTGATAGAAAATTTTCGGACCGGATATATGGGACGTGGACCCTAAGAGTCCACTACACTAAAGAGTAATTCGAAGGATCATCCGAGTATTACACTGTACACTGAATCACTGAGTTACAATCACTGAAGTATATCATCATTGACATACATAAGCGAGTCATCATGACCCATATCGTGATAATAGTGGCCCTATGGCTAGCCAATTATATCATGAGCTAGATTTAACTATCAGAAAAATAACTAAGGGCATTATTTTATTTTGTTTTCAATTCAATTTCTATTAAAGTCATAAATTTCATTACTTTTACATTATTAACCACTTAATAATTTATTCTTTCATAAAAATTTTATCACTACCAAAATTTTTCACATTTCTCATTCTAATATATCAATATTTCATTATGGATAATCAATTAAGTTATAAACTCACTAAATACATTTTATTCATTGTTTTTCATTTCATACACAATATCATCAATAAATAGAAAAATATTCAATATTTAATTTAAAAATTTTCAATAAATTTCTACCTATTTAAAATCATATTTTATTGCATTTCATGACTAAATTTTCATTTAATTAGTAAATAAAATATTATTTTTTTCTCTTTCATTTTTCGGCCTATATTTAATTTTCATCATTAAAATTTTTCTTTCACTTTCTAATTATTCATTTCACTAATTAATATATTCCTTATTCCATATATATCATAATATTACACTAAAATGTATTTATTTCTTAATATTCATTCTTCACATAATAAGGTCACATTTTACAATTACTACTAATTAATTTTTTAATTGAAATTAATCATTCTAATTCACTTTTCATAATCTATTAATCATGTTTTAAACATTAATTAGCCATTACATGCAAAACACACAATTTTCTAAATTTTCATAACCCTAAATCATACTTAATTAATGAAAATAATTAGATTATTGAATCACTAACCTTAATTGCTTATTTTGGTCTTCCTAAGCTTCATTTTCCTAAGCCTTTTCCTTGAAAAAACCTTCACCTTCTCTTGAACCTACCATGGCCAAATTTTTCCTTCATTAATCCACCATTATTTTACTTTCTTAACTTAAATAAACTTCATATTTATTATCTACATATCTTAAACTATCTATTTGAACCATTAAATTAATTTAAAACTATAAATTTCACTTACCTCAAATTAATATCCTAAACTTTCTCCTTTGATTTTCTTCCACTTTAGCCTTCCAAATGAAGATTAAAAAATTTTATTATCTATTAGAGAGGCTGAAATTAATTTTGGGTGGTTGATTTTGGTGTAAGAATTGAAGAAAAAATGAAGAAAATTGGAGAAGAATTGTGAGAAGAAAGTCTCGGCCAAGAGGGAGGGTTTGGGGAAGAGGATTAAGCAGAATTCACTTTAGAGAATTTTGAGATTTAGGCCAATTTATAGTGGCTTGAGTTGGTTGGACTTGGACCAAACAAAGGTCAACCCATTTAGGCCCAATTATGCACTATAGATTATTTTTTTTCACTTTCCATGTTTAATTCCACCCAAATTTGATTTCATAATTCATAAAATATTTTTATATGTCTACACAAAAATTTTCAACTCAATCGAAGTTCGTTTTCTGTCCAGCTCACTTAAATCAGACTGATAATTCAATTTTTGGTATCACCTTATAATTTCTTTTTCACTGTCAAATAATCTTAAATATTATTTAGAGTCTATTCATGTCTTAAAATAAATTTTTGGATGTCTTTTGCTATTTTTTATAGCCCGGTCAAAATACAGTTAACCAACTATTTAATTAAACTCGATCCTATTTTTTCCTAGTTTTGATTTTTGAGGGCTTATTTGACTTTATTTTCACTCCAAATGTTACCATCAGACTATTCATAACTTATATTTTCCGATGATCAAATAAAATATTTTTCACCTCCAGATGTATTTTTGACCTCCGGGTATACTGATCAGCATTATCTTCAAGAAAATGAGAATAAAAATTCTTTTCATAAATTTTCTTTTCAATCTTCATAAGAGTAGTGACTTGCACATATCGCTAATCAAAGTAGCGATCTGCCATAAGCCTGATCAAGCTACTTTGGCTGATTAGGAGCTGCAAACGGATAGGCACATGAATTTATCGCTAGTTAGAGTAGCGATTTGCATAAAGGCACTATTCATGTGTATATTCTATATATAATCCGGTGTATAATGAGTATATAATCCTGTGTATAATACGTATAAATGGTGTAGCCCATTCATTGCCACTTTGAATGTCATTTTTCTGCAGGATGACTCCCCCTCCCATCCATGTAACCGATTTCAACATATAATGAGAAATAAATTTGATTCTAGTATATTTTGGTTATTTTATTTTATTTTTTTTTACTTATTTAAGTAAAAACGGATTCTAGTATGTTTTGCTTATTTTATTTTATTTTTTTGACTTATTTAAGTAAAAATCCCGATGACTGTTGTGTGAGGAAGGTGATTTTTAGGGTAATTATAAGGTATAAAAAATTACCGTTTGGAGATGGATAAAAAAATTCTACAGTTGGGGGAGCTGGTCAACAAGAGTATTTTGTAGAAACATTTTTAACTAAATTACAAGTCCACATATTTTGAAAATAATTCACCTGTGAGATGTCATTTTAAGGGTATAAAACATGCACTTTATGAAAAATCATGCACGTAAATTTTAACTCTTGAAGCAACTCGCAATTTTGGAAGTTTGAGGGAGAATTTTTGTATTAGGGCATATATAGTGCCTTAAAATCAAATAATGAAGCCATGTTAAAGTAATCTTATGATTACCCGTTAAAATGAAATATCAAATTTCACTGGCCATGAAATTCCCAACATGATACTGAAAAAGGAAACAGCCCATAATAAGAAAAAAAAAATTAAAAAAGTGATGGTAAGATATTAGTAAATAATTAATTGTGAAAGATAAAAAGCCTAGCTTAGCTAAAACCGCGCCACCATGACAAGGTCCACATCCCCTCCACCATCAAAACCTGCCCCTCCGCCGCTCTATATCACCTCTCAGCCTTCCCCTCCATCCATAAATAATTCCTCATTCAGATTCGCCATTTTCAAATCTTAATTTCTAATTAATGGAACCAATCACAACAAACACTTCTTCTTCTAATTTTTCTTCTTCAGCTCCCTCCTCTCCCTCCTCCTCCTCCACCTCCACCTCCACCTCCCCATCTTTCAAACCAAAGCTTAATCTCAGATACCAATCATCATGCTTTCCATCTCCCTTTTGGAAAACCAATCATCATCGCCGTTAATCTTTACCAGCTTCCCCTCACACGCCTAAGCTCTTTATACCTCCTCCATTGAACTCAGAGACAAATGCAAGAGCTTCATTTCGAGTAATATTGGCCGAACCGGAAACGGACGCCGAGACGGACACGGGAATGTGCCTCCGCATGGCCGCAGCCACCGCAGGCGCCACTCAATTGCGGCGGATTTCCGTTATGATGCTATGAGCTATGCCTTGAATTTCGATTAAGGGAATCATAATAGTGTGGAAGGTGAGTTCCATTTAAGGAGTTTCTCTGCAAGACTGCCAGAGTCACCCAAAAGTGAGGTTGTCATTGAAGTTATTTGATTTATTCACATTAGGGTATTTCCTATTTTCCTTCTTTTTTTTTTCTTTTTTTCCTTTGGATATGCTTTATTATGTTTCGGTATTTTTATCCAAGTAAATATTTAAAGCTTTTTTTTTTGTATATATAGATATGAATATAGATTTTTGTATTAAGATCACATGAAATTAAGAAAAATGGATTTTTTTTATTGCATATATAGAGTGATTGTATATACTTATATTTTAATTCTTTTGCTTTTGAGCCAGTCTTTTTTGGTTACAGGGAGGGAAAGACAGAGAAAAAAAGAAACTAGCTTATAACATTTTTAGGTCAAGTGATCTCAATAGCATCGTTATCTAATATCTGCAGAATATTCGTTTGGGGCATATCAACTACACCTCTATCATTGTTTAAAGTCTCATTTAAAAGCCATTTAACTGCTTGATTCTTTTATCGAAACACATGTTGAACCTGCACGTTCTCAAGTTGAGCTATAAGATGGCAACAAGAGTGCTCCAAATTAGCATGTCGCCCATCATAATCAAACCCACCATTGATCCATTGTACCACCAAGTATGAATCCACCTCTAGAATGATCCTAGAAAAACCTCGGTTAATAGCAATATTCAATTGATTCAGAACAGCCCACAATTCATGCATTATATTCTTTTTATTTATTTCGGCATAAAAATGTATATTTAGTGAATATCCATAAAATGTAAGCTAAAGTTAAATAGTTTAAAGATAAGGGAAAATGGTATCTATCAACAATAGTTTTTATTTTTGTAGCTGAAGCCCACTAAAACTCCTTTGGGCTTATGCCTTATGGGTCCAAGTCCATGCTCAGTAGGGCAGGTCTTCTATCACACCTATAGCTTTCATACACGTACAATCTCATATTCCGTGTATGAAAACCCAAATATAAAGCTAAAAGTCCCTTAAAAAAATTCAATCTAAACCGAATTAATCAAAACTTTTGATTTGGTTCGAAATCGATTTTTGAATTAGATACAAAGAAAATTAATTGCTCATCCATCCCGAAACATAACTACCAATTTTAGCGGTGAGTAACCACACTGTTCAGTTTTAACTAAACTGAATTCATGTATACTGAAATTTTTATATATAACTGAACCGAATAAATGAAAAATTGAACAAATCGAACTAAATAGGCTAAATTCAGTTTAGTTTAGTTCAATTCAGTTTTAAATTTCGGTTTCGGTTCGGTTTTACACACTCCTAACCGTCGTATCCTTAAAAGTCCAACTCATACCAAATCGAACCTCAATACAATTTTGGTGCGTTTCAATTTTTGCACACCCTTGTCAATAGTCATAGCCTCATAGGAAAATACCCCAAGGTTTCATTTTTATGAAAATTTAAATGATTAGTAATTTCCGTGATAGTTCTCCCAAGTTAAACTAAGCTTAAAATCTCCTTTACAAGACAAAAATCGAATAGACCAAACCATAGGTGAGGAATAAAAACTATAGTTTTCAAAATATATAAACATACATATAGGGGTGTCAAAATGGGTCATAACACGTGAATTCGATACGCGTAACACGTAAATTTAGCGGGTTAGTGTTGAGTTTATATGGGTTCGTGTCATAAATAGGTCGACCCGTTTATGACACGGTTTAAATGAATCATGTCACGGGTTGTCACGCGAACCCGTTACAACCCTGTTTAAATTTTCGTATCGTGTCGTATCGTGTCAACCCGACACGACCCTTTTATGACACGCATAATATTTTACTAAATAAATTTTATTTTTAAATTTTTTTAGATTGGTATATGAATAAATAATATAAATAGCTCTGATGATATTATTTTTTCTATTCAAAAAATCAAAACTACATAGTTTTGTAGGACTATAAATATAAAAAACTTACTTGTAACCTAGTTAAAACCAGTTTCAATCACTCTTTCTCCATTTGTGTTTTGCAGCCGCCAGCTCTTTGCCAGTTTGCCTCATCCTTTTCCTTTCTGGTCTCCATTTGCAATTGTGGATGTTGAGAGGCTCAGTCACGACCACTTACGGGATATCGCAACAGTTCGCAGTTCTGCTTCGCTGACATCGCAACGGTTCGAATTATTGGTATTATGTTTCTATTTCTTCATCTAATTTTAAAGATTTTTATCCATTATTTTGTACTTTTGGTGCCATTTATGTGTTCTGATTGACTGACAAAATGTTTGAGTGCAATTTGAGATGCTTGAATTTTTGCTGGAATATTCCCTTATTGTTAGTTAAATTTGTGTTGGGTTTTATCATACAGATTATACTTTCTGTAGGTAATTTAGGTTTTAGAGGATATCATCATATTTTTTTTCGAAGAGGTGTATGTCATATATGGTGATGTAATTTTGTTGTTGTATTCTATAATTTTGCTATTGCATCCTCTTCCCTATAAAACTGACTTTGTGAACAAGTTTTTGGTATGATCTCACTCTGTAGCTGGATTCATGGACCTTTACTATTGATAACAATAATTAATGGATTGATAGTGCAACTAAACATCGTCATTGGAACATTTGCAATTTACAGCAATTTGACTCATTTCTCTATTCCATAGGTATAAAAAGTCTACATGTTGAATTCATGATCATCTGTAATTATCTGCAGACGGATTGGCTTGGTGATATTTCTAGATAATGAGCCTAGTGTTAATTTCTTATTTGCAAATGCCTGATTTACTTATTGCACCTAGAGCATGCATGAATGGTTTAAGTTTGATTGGTTGCCGTAAAATGTGTTATTTTATGGAGCAAACAGAAGGTGTTATTTATATTGGTTCAATGCTCTGTTTGTTCTATCCATGACTAATAAAAGTTGCTTTTGAGAAAATAGAAATGGTTTCTGAAACTATATAAAACACTTTTTATACTTTAATCAGTAAAGTGGGGTATTATCTTTTAATTAAATAGTGCTGGTGATTATGGATTTTATGCTTAGTGTTTGTATAGTATGTCTTTTTGAATGAATATATGAATATTTTGGAGAAGTTCTAGAAAAAATAAACTTCATTGAAATTGACAACATTACTTTGAAATAATAACTCCACTTTATTGAAATAATAAACTTCATTGAAATAATAACTCCACTTTACATATAAAAATAATAATTTCATTAATTTTTTATTAATCATATAAAAAATTGTCAACATTAATTTGAAATCCTAGCTAGATACGTCACTTACAAGGTGATCTATATTTTGTTGTATTTAATAATGAAAAAAAAAGTAGTAGTGGAACATATTATGCAAAAACCGTATAAGCAAATGTTTTATTTAATGTATATTTATATAATTTGTAGATATCAAATTAATGATAAAACTTTTTTGTTATAATAATTTTTTTTAGTTTCAACTATCCAATAATTTGAGTAAATTAATTTTTTCTAAATTTTAAGAATATTGTATATACAATGCTCCAACTTGAAATCTCTTGTATGCTACTAGATATAATGGATCCAGTCCATATTAAAAATATGTATTTTTCTAGAATTTAATTTTGATAAATTAATAAATATAAAATATATTTATCAGATATAATTTATGCATACATAGACAGACTCATCTAATCTTTTATTTGCTCCATAAAAATTTTTTTTGCTTTTGTTATATTGTTGCTAGTACTTATTTTTTTGTAAAAAATAATTTATGTAGATGGCTAGCACTAGAGATTCTACTAGCGCAGATGATGAGACTATCAATATAGAAGAGGATGACGATATTGTTGAATTAGAAGAAGATGTACCAGCTGGAACAACAAAGAAATTAAAAAGGGCTAGAAAATTATCTTCAGTTGTGTGGAACTACTTTGAGTTGGTGGAGGGGAAGAATAAGAAAAAATTTGCTAAATGTAAGGCTTGTGGGAAGAGTTATGCAGGCGATAGTAAGTATGAGACAGGTAACATGAAACGTCATATACCAGTGTGTCCTAGAAAAGATACTAGAGATGTGGGTCAGTGTTTATTATCTCAAATTTATGGATCTATTGTGAATGTTAGATTTAATGATGATGAGTTTAGGGAATTAGTTGCAATTGTTGTTATTATGCATGATTTGCCATTTCAATTTTTTGAGTGGGCAACAATAAAAAATTTGTTGTGTTATTTAAGGCCTGGTTTAAATCTCATATCAAGAAATACTTGTAGAGCATATTGTTTGAAAATATTTAATAGAGAAAATGTTAGAGTAAAGTCTATGTTGGAGTCAACATTGGGGAGAATATGTTTACCTTCTGATTGTTGGTCTTCTATTACTACGGATGGATATATTTGCTTAACTGGACATTTTATTGATAAGGATTGGCACTTGCAAAAAAGAATATTAAACTTTTGTTATTTGCCTCCTCCTCATAGTGGAGTAGCTTTATGTGAAAAAATTCATATTTTCCTATGTGGTTGGCAAATTGATACTAGAATTTTTTCTATTACTTTGGATAATGCAAGTGCTAATGATGTGTGTTCTGATTTGTTAAAAAATCTTTTGGTTGCAAAAGGAGGTCTTTTAAGTAAAGGGAACTTTTTTCATATGAGATGCTCTGCTCATGTATTAAATTTAATAGTTCAAGACGGCTTGAAAGAGATTGATGAATCAGTTGCAAAAATTAGAGAAAACATTAAATATGCGAAGGGATCTCAAACTAGAAGAATCAAAATTTTGGAGTGTGTTGGTCTTTGTGGGTTAGATTCAAAGAAAGGACTCCAACAAGATGTTCCTACTAGGTGGAACTCAACATATTTGATGCTTGATAATGCTTTATATTATCAAAATGCTTTTATGCATCTTCAAATGAGTGATTCAAATTTTACGCATTGTCCATCCTTTGATGAGTGGGCCAAGGTAGAAAAGATTTGTGAGTTTCTACAAGTTTTTAATGACATTACTTGTCTCTTTTCTGATGTTAAATACCCAACATCAAATCTTTTTTTCCCTTTAGTGTTCATTGCCCATTTAACTTTGATAGAGAATATGAGTAGTGAAGATGTGTATATGAAATCAATGACAGAGAAGATGTATGCAAAATTTCAAAAGTACTGGTATGAATATGCTAGAATATTGGCTATTGCAGTTATTTTAGATCCTAGGTACAAGCTGATTTTTATTGAATGGTGATATAAGAAGTTATTTGGTGACAAGGGGGTAGATGAGGTTGCAAAAGTAAGAGAAGACATGTTCAATTTATGTTCTGAGTATTTAACCGTTGGAAATTTAATTTGTCACCCAACTATTGGAGCTTCTAGAACAAAATTAGCACCAATAATGGAGATTAATGCATTCCAATCTTCTGCTTCTAAAGATAAATTGAAGGTACAAGTATTTGCTATTTAAGTTTGTATGTTTTATCCAATTTAGTTTATTCAGATATGAAATAACACTAAATTTTTTAGGAGTTCAACTCTTTTTAGTTATTCAAACTTGAAAATAGTTGAATTTTTATGTTTTTTGATGAATTTGTAGGAGTTTGACTTTTTTGAATGTGATGATGTTAATTCTCAAAAGAATCAGTTAGAACTTTATCTTGATAAGTCAATGATGGATCAAAAAATTAAGCTAGATGTGCTAGCATATTGGAAAGAGAACTAATATAGGTATCCTCAAATTGCTATCATGGCTCGTGATGTTCTAGCAATTCCTGTGACAACAGTAGCTTCTGAAAGTGCATTTAGTAATAGCAGAAGGGTTCTTAATCAATATAGAAGTGCACTAAAGCCTGATGTGGTGGAAGCTTTAGTGTGCAGCAGAGATTGGCTATTTGGAGATCAATGTATACTTTAATTTTAAACCTTGAAAATTCAAATTATTTTATTTGTTTATACTTAACAAATTAACTTTTTCTTGTTTGCTTTTATAGATGCAAATAAAATAAAGATGGAAGAACTTACAAAAGACATAATAGAACTTAACTTAGATTCCACGGAGTTGGATAATCATTCTTCTTGTCCTTCTTTTATCTAACTCTGTAATTTAATTTTAGATCATGTTTATATAGATGAACTTGTATGTTTATATTTGTGTTAATTTTAAACTTGTAAGTTGTATGTTTGTGTTTATTTGTAAAAACATTTGAATTTTGGTGTTGTAATAACTTAATTTGGACATTGCTTTAGATATATTTTCAATTATTTTAGAAATATTTGTTAATTTTTAGGTTATAATTGGTATACAGATTAAACGGGTTAAATGAGTCATGTCGGATTAAAATGGGTCGTGTCGGGTTAAATGGGTCGTGTCGGATTGAGTGAATAAAAATTAAACATATTATACGGGTCGTTTCGTATAACCCATTTAATTTTAGTATCGTGTTCGTGTTGACACGATTAATAAATGGGTCGTGTTCGTGTCAATCCTACATACATATTGAGAAGTAATTGCCAAAATTTAATTTGGTAACATTAAAATTATTTATTAAAAATTAAATAATTACGAGTTTATAATTCCATAAATTAAAACAAAAATGTTACATGTAGTTTACAAAAGGGAGTCCCTAAGCCAATTAAATAGAGTAATAAACTTGTGAATAACTATTTGGTAGAATTGTACCCTGAAAATATATATTTTTACGACCGGATGATTGAATCTCTGCCTCAAAGTACAATAACTTAAGGGTTTAAATCTTTAGATCTCAAATAAGTTAAAATACATATATTTATTTATAAATATATAAAATTATATTAGGTTTTAGAAACATAAAAAGAATGATATAAAAATATGTAAAGTAATTACAATAATAAGCAAAACAATCTTTTGAATGTAATAATAGCAAAATCAAACATGAGGCAGCATAGCACTGGTACACCAAGTTATGGGTTTGGTTATGTTATTAAATAAAAATTGACAAGTTGTAGCCTTTCGCAAAGCAAGTGGATGTGGATGAAGGATTCATAATTGAAGTGGGTTAGGGTTAATTTGTTAAGAGTGTGATAGGCCTTTCTGTTTTCAGGTTTCTACTTTTGATTTTTTTTTCTTCCCTTTTTTTCTATGGGTACATTCTGTAGGACCAACCTTTTTAGTTTTATCCATTTGTTTGCCGACAATTGACTTAGCCATCGTTTTCCCTAATTTCAGGATTTTTCATGTCTATTCAAGTTCATATATAATAAATAAAGATATCTTTTTCCTTTGTCTTTTTTTTTAATTTTAATTTTTTTTTAAAAAACGTTATTCTTGTCCTCTCGTACCTGATCTCTCTGCGCGTTGATTGATGCACTCCTTCAAATTTGAATCTTGAATTTTCTGAATAAATTAACAAATAAATTTTTTAAAGAAAATAATGAAGCCGGTGGAGATTCAACTCCGCGTTTGCTCATCTACTTTTAATTCTCAACTCTCTCTCACTTTTTATATATATATATATATATATATATATTAAAATTATTCTTATTTTTTAATACTTTCTAATTCTTAATTTACTAACTGTTAATTTTTTTTTTCTGCAATATCCTATTAGAAGATAATATATATATATATATATATATATATATATATATATATAAAAGAATCACTATATTAAAAATATAATGGCATCCGTTTGATATTGAATTTGATAAAAATATTTTTTAAGAATAAATTTTTATTTTTAAATTTTTTAAGTTGTGAAAACTGTTTTTAAAAAGAAACGGATAAATAGATATTTTTTCAGAAACAAATTTTGAGAAAAATAGTTTATAAAAAATTAAAAAAATTAATTAATTAAATTAAAAAAATTTTAAACTTACAATATCTAACATCAATTTGAAATATTATTGCAAACTGAAAAGACAGTTTGTACGTAGGAATCAAACACAACTTCCACATTTACAGATATGTTTACCTGCTTGCCAACCGTCTTACTATTCTAATTCTATTCTAATTTGGTTGTTAGGACATCTTTAATTTCTTTTCTGATTCAACCATATACTACTATAGTCACATCTAATTACGTTTTTTTTCTTAATTTCTAATAAGCAATAACGTGTTTACAGATAATATCAAGTTATCTATCTTTTTTTTTTTTTGCAATATTTCCAATATATGTATGAATGCAATGATAATTACGATAGGAACACTATGGGAATGAGATAAATTGTGGATGGAGTCGACATGTGTCAGTCTATACAATAATTCTTTTTATGATCATTAAGTTATTGGTAATAACGGTTTCTATTATAGCAATGACATTAATAAAAGTCAATAATAAAGATGATGATAATAACAATTTAAATATATATCTTAAAATGAAACCAAATTTTGTTATTCTTTATAATTTTAATTTATTATTCTATAAAAATTGAATTCACATCAGATAAATTTATTAAAAAATAAAATACTTTAAATTCGTAGAAAGAAAAACTCTTATCATTATCTCATTTCTAATAATTTTTTTTATTTTTTATTTTATAACCTTAAATTTAGTTCACTATAAGATAATTCTTCATTAATTGGAAGCCAAAGTTGATAACAAAGATTGGAAAATAATTAAAACGTTATCCTCAATTAGGTAAAAAGTCTTACCATAAAATTAACTTTCTACGTTTTTCAGACAAATTAAAAAATTGAAACGACCATAAATAGGTAGCAAGGGTTCTTGTGGTGAAGGAAACAACCAGCAGCAGCTTAGCCTAACCCTACTTGATGCCATAATTTCTTTGGTCCTTAAAAAAATAATAATGATGAAGTCACTTTCCATTTGTATATTTTGCCCACTTTATCCTTTACTTTTTTAACACAGATTTTACTCGTATTACACACTTATCACCAGAAGATTGAAGCACTCTTAATATATAATTAAACCCTAATTACATATCCCTCTCCAAGAAATTAGTGCCTTTCACTTTATTCAACACTGTTTAGTGTTTACCATTTCCATTTTCATTTCCACTTTATCATATTGACTGGTCCAAATGTAACAAACCTTATCCAAAAATTAAAAACTACCAACTGTCTTGCTAACTATAAGATTTGTAACCACCATGCACCTATTCCATGTTTAGTTAACTTAATTAGAAAAACTTGCATGCTTTTCAAACTATTGCATCAGCAAATTTTGATTTGAATCTGGAATATGGGTCAAATTAGCTCTTAAATTTTTTATCATTAATTTGTGCAAACTAGTCTAGATTTTTATTTTTTTTAGATAAATAAGTATATATATATATATATATATATATATATATATATATATATATATATATATATATATATATTTGTATAGTTCTATCAAAACGTCATGAATTTTTCTATTGATGGCTCATTTTTGAAATTGATAGGTAAGTAATTAAAAAGATAAATAGGTTAAAGCTTCGAAGCTTCATGTATGAGGTTTGCCCACTAAATGCAATATCTATATATAATAAAAATGAATATATGGAGATGGTAAACGATAATCAATTTAATTATAGTGTTTTTTAAAAATTAAAAAAAAAAACTCAATTCTGTATTATTTATAGTGTGTTTGGTTTCTTCTCATCTAATTATATTTTCCTTTAGATTTACATTACCGTGTTCTTCAACTTGGCAATAGAACCGACGTTCAAAATGTATGTATTTTTCTAAATTAAGTCTAAATTTAATAGCTAATTTGCACAAATTAAGTTTTTTACTTGTAGAAAACTGTCAGCTTTTTAGAAAAATGTTCAAATGAAAATAAAAAATATGATTTTGTATTTAATTGTGCTATTTTTCGAAAATGAAAATAGAAAGTAGTTTTTCATATTTTCTAGATTATAACTAAACTTTGCAAAATAAGTTTTAATATATTTTTTATATTTTTTATATAAGATATGACTTATTTTCAAATAAAAATAATGAATTTTCATTTCATTTATTCTAACTTTACCCTTTAAACTTAAAATGTTATCAAAATAAAAAAAAAAAAAACAAGAAGTTTTCTATATAATAGCAAGTAAAGATGTTCTACAAATTTTACAAATTTGCTATAAAATGAAAAGTTTTCATTTTACTTAAAAATTAGAAAATGAAAACAGAAAAAATATATATATAAATAAACACACCCAACACCATTTTTATAATTTATTCAATTTTATAATTTTTTTTATAAGTTTTGTCTCGAATTTGTTAATATCTTTTTTAAAATTAAAACGAATTTTTATTCATGGTTAAAATCAATTACTATTAAGATAGAATTTTTTTAAGTTATAACTGATTAAACATAATTTTTTCCTTTCAATTTAATTTAAACCAAAATTAACCTTAGTTTTGTATTAAAAGATAATTTGATTTTATGATTAGTTTAATTGAATTTGTTATAAATCAATAGAATTGTTGATGAATAGAGTGATGAAATTTACAGTAAACTTTTGTGCAAAATACTTCAAAATTCAATCATATCATAATTTCATATATTGGAGTTAATTTCATATGTGAGAAGTTATTTTCTAAAGCTTAACTTATGATATAAAAAAGAAATGGCCGCTTTCACTTTTTCATATTTTTTTTCAAAGCCTGAAGTGATTAGTTTCTTTTTTAAAAAAAAACTTTTAATCCTATGGTGGAATTTGTTTTGCCATGGGAATTACTAACTTTATTTTTTTTGTTTTAGTTTTTTTTGTATTTTTTACTTAAAAAATATCAATGCCCACTTGATTGGCGATATAAAATAAATTAAAAAACAAAAACTAGTAAGTCTAGTACTAGAAATTGAGCAAACATTATAATTTCTAATGTGCAAATAGTATAATTCTCTTTTCTACATTAACAATAAATGTCAGGTAACGAAATTATTGTAAAAAATATATTACAATCAATCTTAAATATATGTTATTTTCTATATATAACTATATAATTATTAGCAATTTTTACTACAAAAAAATACGAAAATAGAGATCATCAAATGTGGTTACTAAAACAGTTTAGTGACACTTAACGACTGCAAAATATGGTCTCAAAAAACTGTCGCTAACCTATTTTAGCGACCCCATTAAAAGTATGGTCACAAATTGCGACCATAATATATTGTGGTCGCTAAAATTAGCTACTACAACTGCGGTCTCTATTTTGTGATCACATTATTAGTCATAAAATTCTTTTCTTGTAGTTGGTAATAGTAAAAAAAAATATCATAGTGGACAAAATAGCGACCACTTAATGTGGTATCTAAATAGTGGTCACTAATGTGATCACAATTTAAAGACCACCTATTATAGTCACAGTTTAATGACTACTTCTGTGGTTGCAGTTGACCATTTCTTGTGGTCACAGTTTGGTGACCACGCTTATGGTCACAAATTAGTAACTCACATAATAGAGATCATTATTTGCGGTCACAAGTTAGCGACCACTATTGTGGTCATAATTTATCGACCACTATTATTGTCACAGATTAAGGAATCGTAAAATAGAGACCACTTATTTAGTCACAAATTAGCGACCACATCTATGGTCACAATGTAGCGACCGCTTATGTGGTTTCTGAATAGCAACTAATTATTATATGTGGTCACAAAGTGGTCACTATTTAATTAATTAATTAATTAATTAATTAATTAATTAATAATAATAATTATTATTATTATTATTAATGATGATAATAATTATTAAATTATTATTATTATTATTAATTTAAATTAGTAAATAACAAGTTTATAATTATTAATAAATAATTATGTAATTATTATTTAAATATAAAATCTACAATCCATTAAAATATTAAAAGTGCAATACAATGAAATATTTAAAAATATATTATATGTATGTTTGTCATAAAAATAATAAACATGAAGAGAATCTCAAGAATGAGGATTTAGTGATGGCTGAGTGCGGTCCTCGCTAGGACTATCTAGTAGCGGTCGATTGTCACAAATCCTCTCTCTCTCCTCTAACATCTGCATCTGCATTGTCATGCAACGCATCATCTTATTACAGTTATGAACAATACTATGTAGATCATGTACTTCATCCTGTAACTGAGAGTGTGATGATTCCTCAAGCTCCCCAATACATTGATGAACTGCCTCAAGGAGGGGTGCGAAGGATGTAAAGGCTTCGGATGTAGAGCTGGATGATTTATTTCAGCCTATTCCATACATGTATCTACAATGCAATGAAGCCTCAATCGCTTCTAAGAATATTCGATCCTCATCGTCCTGTGTCAGATCAATTTGATTTCCATATTCATCCTGTGATGCTATAGAAATGAGCTCCTGAAACAAAAGTCATATCAAATAAGCAGTTTTCTTAATTAAAAATATAAGTTAGATTTTTTGATAACTTACACCAACTTATCTTGCATGCTGATCAACGTACTCCTTCGACCTATCTGGAGCTCTCCCAATATGGGTTTTATTGAAAAGTCAAACCTTACTAGGTGGGGCACCCTCCTTCATCTCTTAAAATTAACAAATTAGATATTGAATATGCAGAAATTGTGATAATTTATTAAACATAAAAAATAAGGATCCTTACAATCCATCTAGCATGCTCAGCTATCGATATAGACCCACATGTGTGTCGTGATAACCTCGATCCAATACTGCCAATCTCATTCTGATGATTTCTTGACTGATGCTCTCTTATCGACTGTAATGAGGCATCAGTCCACTTATGTTGCCAATTATGTTACACTTCATCTGACACAAATGGCGGTTTTCCTCTAACTCTCTGGCAGTATAGCATATCTGAGTATCTCTTACCTGCGAGTTGCTCCCATAACTCCTTAATCGCTCCATTCCAACCATCTTCCCATTCATAGTATTTCTATAAAAAAAATATAGACAATAAAAGTTAGTGAAAATATATAAAATTTTAAAAAAATTCGACGAAATCCCCCCTAAAAAATGGATAATCTAAAAATTTTCTGCAAGACATTTCAATATGCATTCATAATTTTCAATTAATTATACTAATTCACATCAACTCACAGTCACATTATTTAAAAATTCTCAATTTGTACAACTTACAAAGCATTTTCCAAACATTAATTTGAAATTGTCTCTCATTTTCAATCATATCAACATTGAAGCAGTTTTAAATACAATTATGATGCAATCTCACTTTTAATTGAACTTTCACAACAATTTAAACATAAAAATATCATCAACCTTTAGATTTATTTACCTAAAATTCACCCCAATACAGATCTTGCACATCCCGTGGTACCGCTTTCCACTTGTATCCCTCTGGATCTAGTCTCTCTTGAAAGATGCGAGAGATCCAAGCAGACATATCATGAGACTCAACAAACCTGCAGTTATATAAATGCACAAGTATTAGAGACCAACACAAAGTACAATTAACATATAAAACAAACAAGTATGAAATGTCGCACCTCCCATCATTTAATTGTAGTCTCTTACAAATGACTAGGTAATTGCTCCCTACAATGGTGTCTGAACCGGGTGTGTTAGGGGTATGTGATTGCTACTCAATCCCTGCTCGTGAAGATGTATGAGGTACCCCTATGGATGGTACCCAAGAGCTAGATGAACCCAATGAATGTGGGTCAGCTGATGTGGATGGGTCTGTGATAACTGATATGAATGTGTCTGTGCCAACTAATGTCAGCTACTGTAGAGGTGGCTCTGAATGGTGATGATATAGAAGCAGCAAATATGGATGAAATATGACCCTTAGTAGTGGCTTATCCTCGGCCCCCCCTCGTAGGGCCATCTCCAGCACGACCTCGACCCCTCGTATAATAAATTAAAACAAAAAGTTGAATCATGTTAATGACAGTTAACAGATATACCACAATTTACTCAGCTAGAACAACCTCTATTCACTATCATTTTTTGTCATCATTATTTGAATCAGATGAACTTTTTGTTAATAATTCTGGTTCTTTATATTCATCTTTTTCTTCATCATCATCATCGACAATATATTCTGGGTTACCTATTGTATCATTCAATGTCCTTGTTGATCCTCTTCAATAATTTCAACATTATAGATGTCAATTGTCTCCTCTTGGAATGGAGAAGGTTATTGGATACGTGTACTTTGGGAATAGCTTTTTTGCATCTTAACAACTCATCTTGATTTGATTTTTGAAATGACCCACTAGTCACTTTTGACCCTTCGTAAGCTTGGATACGCTAAGACAAAGGGTTCATACTTGTCGTATCATCTTCTATGGTTGACCTTAATAATGTTATAATACTCGTGAACCTTGGTGCCCACATCAGTAGTGGATCAAACCAATCGCACATGAATAAAACTGTTAGCTTAATTGGCCAGTTAGGATATTCTAGTTGCACTACTTCCTTTAACTGATCGTACCAATCATTTGCGTTATGGCCATAGTTCTGACCTTTTTATGCAAACCTCACTGTTCATTGACATTGTGCTTGTACCACACTCGACTATGTAAAACTTATATCCGTTGACAAAATAGTCATTGTATGTTGTAACAGTTCCTGATAGACCTTTTGCGAGATCTTTGAGGAAGTCATTGTGAATACCAAAATTTGGATCATGTGCCTGAAATAATATCATATTGTGTTTACACATTTTAAAAATATGAATATTAAATGACATGTATGAGAAAGAAAGACTCACATAGGCTTTGAACCATATTGCAAAGTCCACCTCAAGTTTAGCATCGACTTCTGCGTTAGTAATATTCGGATTGAGGTGTTGCAACATATCAGTATAAATCCTACCATTTCATCGAGTTGTGAATAAACTAATTAATATATAATATATTGAGTTGTTAATAGTACTATATTGCAAACAATCCACAACTTATTTTGGGCACAACAATACAAATATAATATAAAATATTATTTATTCAACCACAAGTTAATATTTCATTATTATACACATATTCATACATATATTCATATATACATGTCATTATTAGTATTATCCTACTATTATTTTGTCCTTCTATTTGCTCTCCAAAAGTAGTATGTTTTGCTCCGATATCTTTTCCATTATTACCAAATTACACACATTATGCAACATCATATTTACTACACTATTCAAAATTTTCTCTTTAATATATTAATTATATTTTTTCTCAATATTTTATTATTATTTACCATTCATTCACTATTTAATATCTTTATTAAATTAATAATTTACTTAATTAATTTTATAGCTCTTTTTTTTCAATCTTCTATTTAATTTTTTTAGCTACAAATTTTATTTTAGTTCCTAAATTTTTATTTATTTACAATCATACCACTACTTTACATTTATTTATACTTTTGCTACTAACTATATTTTTTTCTCATTTATTTTCTTTTTAACTACATAATTTAACATTTTTCTTCCACTTATATTTCATTTTACTATGTTTTCATATTTATCACTTTTATTATTATTATTATTATACCAAATTTATCATATTTATCACTATTATCATTCTTCTCATATTTGTCACTTTTATCATTTTTATCATGTTTATTACTTTTATTATTTTTTATCATATTTATTACTTTTATCATTTTTTTCTTTTTTATACCATTTTTTCATATTTGCCCCTAGATTCAATCCGATAGAAAATATTTAGACCGGATATATGGAACGTAAACCTCATAAGTCCACTATACTAAAGAGTGACCTCAAATGACTATCTGAGCACTGCACTATACACTATTTACTGAATCACTATCACTGAAGTAGACCGCCATTGACCTACCTAAACGAGTCATCATGACCCGCACCGCGATAATAGTGTTCTTATAGCTAGCCAATTATATCTTGGGCTAGATTTAACCATCAGAAAGTAACTAAGGGCAATACCTTATTTTTTTGATTCAATTTCTTTTAAATTCATAAATTCCATTTATTTTACATTATTAATTACCTAACATTTTATTCATCCATAACCAATTCATCTCTACCATAATTGTTTCCCACTTTCCATTCTAATATATCAATATTTCATCATTAATACTTAATTAAGCCATTAAACTCAGTAACACACTTTATTCATTATATTTCATTTCATACATAAAATAATCACTAATTAGAAAAATATTCAATATGTATTTTAAAAATTTTCAGTAAATTTCTATACACTCAATGTTATGTCTTCTTGCATTTTATGACTTAATTTTTATTTAATTAGCGAGAAAAATATTAAATTCTTCTTCTTCATATTTCGGTCTACATCCATTTTTCATTATTAAAAATTTTCTTTCACCTTCAAATAATTTATTTCACTAATTTATACTTTCATTACTACATATGTATCATAATATTGCACTAAATTATAATTATCTCTTAACATGCATTTTTACACATAATATGACCATTTTTTCAAAGTTCCACTAAATAATTTTTTTAATTGAATTTAACCATTCTAATTCACTTTTTATATTTTCTTAATCATGTTTTTAGTTTTTATTATCATTTACATGCAAATCACACAAATCCCCTAATTTCCATAACCCTAATTCAAGCTTAAACAATGGAAATAGGTAGATTTTGAAATCATTAACCTTATTTCCTTCATTTAGCCGTCCTAAGCATCCTTTTCCTTGACTTTTTCCTTTAAAGCATCTTTACCTCCTTGATAACCTACCATGAACGAAATATATACACCATTAATCTACCATTATTTTGCTTCCTTAACTCAATCTAACTTCATAACTATCATCTATATACCTTAGACTATTTATTTGAACCCTTAAATAAATTTAAAACTCTTAATTTCTCTTACCTAAATTTTGTATCTTAACTTGTCTCATTTGATTTATTTCCACTCTATCCCTCCAAATGAAAATTAGAGACTTCCACTAGCTATTAGAGAGGCTGAAATAATATTAAGATGCTTGATTTTGGTGTAAAAATTAGAGAAAATTAATGAAATTTGGAAGAGAAAATGGGAAAGAATGGTTCGACCAAGAGGAGGGTGGTGAGAAAAAAGATGAGGCGGAATTCTATCTATAGAATTCTAATTCCATAGGCCTTTTATAATGGCTTAAGATGGGTGGTTTGTACCAAATAAAGTTCAATCCATTTAGGCCCAATTAAGCACTCTAAATTATTTCTCTCACTTTTCAAGCTAAATTTCACCCAAATTTGATTATATAATTCATAATATATATATATATACACACACACACACACATAATTTTTTTTTAACTCAGTTGGAGTTTGTTTCTTATCCAGTTCACTCAAACCAGACTGATTAATTAATTTTCGGTATTATCATAAAATTCGTTTTTCATTGTCAAAAAATTCTAAATATTATTTAAAATTTATCTATGTCTTAAAGTAAATTTTTAGATGTCGTTTGCTGTTTTTCGTAGCTCAGTCAAAGTACAGTCAACTAATTTATTAATTAAACTATGTTCCATTTTTTTCTTAGTTTTGACTTTTGATAACTTATTTGATCTTATTTTCACTCTAAAATTTATCCCTGAACTAGTCATAACCTATATTTTCTGATGATTAAATAAAGTATTTCTCACCCACGGGTATATTTTTGACTCCGGATATACTGATCAATTTTAGAAATTACAATTTACGACTAACCTGATATTTTGGTCATTACAAATTAGGTTCCTCTTTTGACCTTAATCTTGATTTTATCTCTAATTACCATGTTAATTTGATAAGCTTGAAGATGTATTTATTCTCTCATTGTGGTCGGCCTCATTAGGGTAAAATATGTATGTTTCTCATTTTTTGGCAAATATCCATTTTAGTCCTATAATTTTGTTAATTTTGCACTTTTGCATAAAAACTTTCTATCTTTTGCACATAAGTCCCTTATCATACTCTATCATTTTTCCACACATTAGACATTTTATCTAACACTTTCATAAATTATTTATCATTATTTTTTCTAATTTTTGTCAAATTCCAAATTTAGACTCTAGTAAGTCTGACAAGTCAATTTTGCAATAAGCATGACTTGAGACCTAAA
This sequence comes from Triadica sebifera, assembly GCA_023653625.1. Taxonomy (NCBI): domain Eukaryota; kingdom Viridiplantae; phylum Streptophyta; class Magnoliopsida; order Malpighiales; family Euphorbiaceae; genus Triadica; species Triadica sebifera. The sequence continues at coordinate 16,740,975 of CM042910.1, read as the reverse complement.
TTAGCAAATGTGATAATTTTTTTATGGATTTTCTGTGCTATGATGTTTTCCAGTTAGAATATGGGTTTCCTCATGGGTATAGTTTCATGCAGGTATCGTGACACCCACATTGATGTGTGTACATCTATATGGATATAAAACCGCAGACAATAACAATTTCTAATCCCTTCTCTTATTTTATTTGAGTCTACGATAATTTATGCATATGGATGGTTTAATATTTCATTATAGCTCCACTTTGGATATGTAATTGCATTTTTTATGTAAGAAATTCATAATGGTTGTAAGCATTGAAAAATTGCATATCTTGATTTTTGCATAATTACCTTATGATGATAGCCAAAATATTAGTCTAAACACATTATTTCTTAGCTCTTTAGCCTTAAAAAAGATAGTTTGGTCTTAAAATTATGAAAATAAGATCAGATTTAGACTAATTAGGCATGTTTAAAAGTCAAATGGATGGGTTGGCTTGAATCAAGCCATAATTTGCATGGTTAAGATTCACAACCTCAGGATTACCACACAATAGTCTCAGACCATTGGGCAGTAGTCCAAGACTGCCGCACAAATGTCTATAACCAATGTGCTAGAGTTTAGGGCTAGATAAGGATAAACCTCGCAGGTAAGGATAAACATGACATATTTCAATCTAGTAAGCCTTCAGAAGCTTCCAATCTGATCTCTATCCCTTTTGAAGAGATTATATAGGCTTCAAAAGAGATTGAGTGCACACCACTCTATTTTATGCTTATGAATAGAAATTTCCCCTACTTATTTTACATTAATAATCATTAATAAGAATTGTCAATTAGATAGTGAAAATATTTTTGAGTTTAAAAGATTTTCTTTTAGTTCTTGAGAAGTTTGAGAGAAGAAATGAGTTTCTTTAGGAGTTTGAGTGATTCTCGATCAATTTGGTGTCTTTCACAAAGGAATTATTAACATTAGATCAATAAAACTTGTGGTAAGCTCTTAGGGTAATGATATTCAACTCAAAATCTCATTTTGATTCATCATTTTTATGTTTTCATAAATTAAAATTCATTTTCTATAACAATGACATGAATTTGATGATATAATTTGGATATTTTAAGTTGATTAAATAAGTTTTTACCATAGGACAATGATATCACATGATGAATCTTTAATTTCGAACATTTTTATTTTATGTTATGCAAGGTATTGAGTTTGATTATTTATACATTTCTTTTATCCTATATTTTTCTCGTGAGAATTTTATTTTATTTATGCTTGCATTCATTTTGTACGAACCCTATTGGATTAATGTTCAATATTAGAACACCATATATGGATTACTGGAGATACAAATTTATAAGGATTAAAATGCTTACGCTAGTTCATCCAATTCTTGGTTATACCGAATGGGGACTCATAACTCCTCATCACGAGCATTATACTCATAATGATTGTACCCCTTTTTCTCCTTATCTATCCCTTTTATTTATTTATTTATTTTGCCTTTATTTATATTTTTCTTGAGTTTATATTGAATGAATGTAAATATGTGCTTGATGTAAAATGTTTAAATTTTATTGTGTGTTATTAATAATAGCTAAATAATAATTAAATTGAAAGAATAATTGTGCAAATATTGTGTGAATAAGAAAATAGTCCCAAACCCTTCCTAAGTTTCAAATTAGTTAGGTTAATTTTTTCTATCCAACTAGGTGGCGACTTTATTCAAACCACCTAGTTGCTAAAAAAATATTAATATATAAAATTAAAAGATTAAGTCATTAAAAATGGTAATATCCAAAAGATGTAATATGTTGACAAAACAACAATGTACTAGACCTTATGCTAACCTTTACAAATTTATGCAAATTTAGAAACTATATAATTAGCACATATAACTGAGAAAAATAAATTTATGCAAACTTAGAGAACTATTTAATTTGCACATATAGAAACTATTTAATTAGCACATATAGTTGAGAAAAATAAATTTATGCAAATTTAGAAAACTATTTGATTAGCATATATAGAAACTATTTAATTAGCACATATAGCTGAGAAAAATAAATTTATGCAAATTTAGAAAAGAAACTATCTAAGACACTCCCAATTGACTTCTGCTTCTCTTTTGCTGAATCAGTAAAAGGTTGTCTTTTTTTTTTTCAAAATTTTCTTTATCTTCTTCTTATATTCCACAAACTTCACCATCTCTTATGCAAATTTCTCGACTTCAATAACTTTATTGGTTTGGTTCACCCAAGCCTCTTTTAGTATTGTCTTCAACTTAGCTTTTTCTCGGTTGAAAGCAATAATGGAAGAATTAACCTTGTTTGCTAGTCAATTATGATAATCTAGAATTGCATCAATGTCCTTAAGTGATTTCTCAGATTTAGCAATTGAGGCAAGAATGAAATCAACTAATTGTATATTGAGCTGTAGGGATGGTATTTCATTTAAAATGGATCCAAAGGCTTCCTTTTGATTTTGGGTAAGTTCAATGTCAACATTATGGTCTTGAAGGAACTTTATATCCCTCATAAGTTGAATGACAACAATATCATCCAATAAAAGAGAATTCCTTAAGATTTTTTTAAAGTGATTATTCGGGGCCAAAACTTCTTGATTTCAGTCACCATTTTTTCATCATCATCAAAAAATTTAGGATTGAGGTTGATAGAATTGAAAATATTATCCATATTCACCTCGTCTCTATGAAAAAATGTTTACTCAAACGATAATGGCTAGCTTGCCTTGTACTGGCATTTTCAAGGGCATGGTAAAAAAAGGCACAACAAGATTGTCCTTGTAATACTCTCTTACATAATTAGGATAACCCAACTATATAAAAGCATGTCATAATGTATATGAATAAAATCCGTTAACCTAACTATATAAAAGCATGTCACAATGCACATGAATAAAATCCATTAAATTTAAATCTTTTTATGCATCATGGTCATGATAATTTTTTTAAGGCACTTGAAGGAGATTTATAAATTTAAAATAAATATGTTTAATTATAATGAATGTTTTGGCTTTCACTAAAGTTTACAACAATATTTCATTACAAAAGAATACATCTTTTAATTAAAGCATGTATAAATGAAGCTAAACCCCATATCCCATAGTACAACAAAATTAAAAAATCCATGGTTTATATCACCAACCCTAACAAGGCTTGTCTTGTGACTTTGTATTTGGACTTCCTTTTTTGTCACTTTAACTTATAACCTCTTAACTTGCGTGTGAGAAAAATACCTATATGCTAAGCAACCTAATATTTTGTGGTATAAATGTACATGCAATTTCGAAAAAAAAAACTTTCATACATTTATATAGTATGACATTTTCATGTGTTTATGTTCTTATGTGTGTTTATGCAAGATTATATTCATTCTTAGCAAAACATGCTTATTATGTGAGCCTATATCATAATATCATGTCATGATTTGCACATAACACACCAACATATATAACCATGCTTAACAAACATTTCACATTATCCATATCATTTGATTATCATAATAAAACTCCAATATGTTGCCCAGATATTGAACCAAGAAGGGGGGTTGAATTGGATATTAAAAATTTAACTCTTAAGTGCGGAAATAAAAGTTTAGTACGGATAGAAAAATATGACACAACAATTTTTATAGAGGTTCGGGTGTTAACAAACTCTACTTCTCTCCCCAATTTCAATTGGGAGTTTTACTAACACACTAAGTGTTACAATAGAGTTTTACAAGCTCACTCCCAACTATGGTGTTTCTAACAATGACTCACACCTAACCTAGAAATCCCTTTTGTTTTGATGGCTCACACAATAACAAATTCCTTGTGTTTTACAGGCTCACACTAATAACCTTTACCTTATGTTTTAAAGGCTCACACAAATAACCTTTCTTTGTGTTTTAGAAGCTCACACAACTAACCCTTACAAGTGTTCTACTCTTAACCCCAAAATACCCAAAACTCACTTGAGTAAATGATTACAGAGAGAAATACTTACAAATCTATATTGCTCAATAAATGATGATCAAAAAGATTTTCACAAAGAATAAATATCAAATGCACAAAATAGCTTACAACAAGGTTTTGATTCAAAATATTAGCTATTCTCTTGTTCTTTTGTTCTCCTTGTTCACTTTCTTGTTTTGGATGCATAAATGATTTGCATTTATACTTCCATAACAAATTATAGCCGTTAGAATGCATTTAATATGAAACTAGTCGTTGCACCAACCCTAATAATCGCGTCTGACATGTTTCTCTTTCATCTTTCACGGTCGTGATTATGTGTGTCACGATCGTGACTGTTCTTCCAAGCTGTGACTTGAGTGGTGACCTTGGCCGTGAAGCATTCTGGAAGGTTTTGAAGTTTTTGTTCACGGGCGTGACATTTTATCTTCACGGGCGTGACATCCTTCCAAGCCGTAGTCCAAGTGGTGACTTTGGTCGTGAAGCTCTCTGGAAGAATTTGTCATGTCTTCTCACGGGTGTGACTGAAATGTTCATTCACGGTTGCTATCTTTCTTCATGGTCGTGAACTTTAAATGTTGGTTTGTTGGCGTTTAGCTTCATCACGGGCGTGACACATAAGGTCACGGGCGTGAACATGCTATTTCTTCAATTTTATCTTTTTAAGATTAATCTTCCATTCTCCATTATTGCTATCATATTCCATACTCTGTTAAATAGACTTGGAAAACAAGTATGTTAAATACATTATTGCTATTTTATTTGTTAGCATCAAAATGATGGAAATACCCATCAAGGTTCAACAATCTCCCCCTTTTTGATTGTGACAAATAATCTAGCAATATATGCTTTTGAAAAGTCTCCCCCTCAAAAGATGATTAGGATAAAGAATGCTGAAGTGCAAGAATTGTAAAGAATGATGAAGTGTAGCATCAAAATATACTTCCTAGTTTTAAGTATATGCAAAGTATATTTAAGATATATTTAAGGTGTATAAAGCTCATTGATAAAGAATAATGAAGTGCAAGAATTGTAAAGAATAATGAAGTGTAGCATCAAAATATACTTCCTAGTTTTAAGTATATGCAAAGTATATTTAAGATATATTTAATGTGTATAAAGCTCATTTGCATATTTGCATATTCATTTTGATTCAAAATTAAGTATTGCACTTATATTTAAACAATATATTTCTAGGTTCTCCTCCTTTTGTCATCAACAAAAAAAATATCAAAAAGATAAACCATAATGGAAAACAAAGCAAATATATTAATTAAGAAAGAAAAGTACAAACACAAAAGTAATTAAAATTCGGAACGGAAATTTAGAATTTCCTACAATAAACAAGCTAGAAACAAACATAACATCTAGCCTAACATCTAGTCGGACATCCTATCTCTAAGACGATCAACTTCCGCTTCGAGGCTATCCATCCAAGACTCCATGAAATCCTTGAAGTTCTCCAACCTCTCATCTATTGAAGCCTACAACTGCTCAAACCATGGTGCCAAGAGGTCAACCACTTGCTGAGCCAAGTTTGGTGTGGAGGCAGAGGATTGTCCGATTTCCTGCTCAACCTCTGGAGGTGCCACCTCAACTCAAGCCCTCTTCCTTTGCTGGATTCCTTGGAGGCCAGCTTTGAAGTCCTTCGAGTCATTTTCTTCCCAAATGATTTCACCAACAGTGTTGGTGAAGCTGTAGTAGATGTTGTTCTCAAACACAATACGAACAGCTGCTCCCATCTTGATGAAGGACTCGACATCCAGTCGGTCTCGAGGATGCCCTGAGATGAGGTTGAAGTGATGTTCATCCTGCTTCAAGTATCCGAGCTTCAAGGCAATATGAGTCATATACCCACCAATTAGAATGTCTCCGGAGGGCTTGGTGGCAATTGATAAGAGATGGTTCGCAAACCATCGAGATAAAACCACTGTGAGGCCTCTTCGGGCCATCTCCAGGAGAAAAATCTCAGACTTCCTGATTGTGCCATTATTGCCTCCTCTAGAAAAGATGCTATAGGTCAGAAACCTATGCAAATACTTGTGCACTGGGGATCGGAGGTGAGTGCTCTTCGTCTTTTTGACGTCCCAGCTGCAATCAAGACCAAAGTGAGTCCATGCCTGAGTAGCATAAAACTCCACTTCACTGTCATTTAGGATGCCATCCGAGGGAAGGTTGAAAAAATCTTTAAATTCTGTGGCAGAGAGGGTGTTCGAATGCTTGCATAATTGGAACTTCACTGTGCCAGTAGGAGATACTTGCAAAGTGCTCAGAAACTCTAAGGTTGGCTCCCTCAGAGTTGGTTGATGAATATCAACAAATTCCTTCAGATGACAGGCCTGGAGTTGTTCTGTCATGGTTGTCTCAAGGCCGAGGGTACGAATGGTTTGCCACTCAAATGATCTAGAGGAAAGGAGTGGCCTTTTCTTGAGCATAGAGTATTTAAGATGGCAATGCTCTGGAATGATGTTCATAAGGTAATCCATGTACCTTTGTGGAGTATGAGAGTTCTTCCTAGTACCCTTGAAGGAACCGGTTTCCATCTTGATTGAAAGAATGAACTTTTGAAGAGAAAAAAAAATTGACAAAAATTTTGAGTAAAGCCTAAGGAGATATGATTTCTGATGATGGAAGAGGTTTTTGAAGATATTTATAGATGAAATTAGTGGCTAGGGGGCCAGAATCTTCAAAATGACATTCAATGGTGATAAATGAGAGAAGTTGAGAGAAGTTGGAGAGTTGGAATGTGAGAAATAACGACAGAATCGTTATATAGCCGACATCTTCACGGGCGTGAAAAACTTAGTCATGGGCGTGAAGTGTCGTGTTCACGGTTTGCTGAAGAGATGCTCTACCTGTGAAGAAAGGCGTAAAATTGATCACGATCGTGAAATTTAAATGTCATGGGCGTGAATGATGAACTATCACGGTGGTGACAAATGAGTCACGGGCGTGAAGTGTTGAACTTCACTACTTATGACCGTGAACCAAAGCGTGACACAAAGCGTGAATGCTTCTGTGAGTTTTTGGTGGAAAAGTTCACGGTCATGAAAAAATGTCACAGGCATGAACAAAGGGTTTCACAGGGGTGAATAAAAAGGTTGTAGTCGTGAAACATAGTCTTCACTACTTTAAGCCGTGAATCATGTCGAAAAACAAGTCGTGAAAGCTACTGGTTCTTTTAGCGATTTAGTTAACGGTCGTGAACATATATCACGGGCGTGAATTGCCTAAAATTCTCATTAAATAAAATTAAGTCTAAAATAAGACTAAAGTATTTCTAGGAAGATTTTATCCCTTATAACATATATTTCTATCAAATTAACTACCTTATATCTAGTAAGATGAGACAAAAAAACAAGATTATCAATTAAGGTTTTGGCAATCACAAAGTTAATCCATCAATCATACCAAGCTCTCTTCTTATGAAATTAAATCTTTCCTCATTTAAAGACTTAGTGAAGATATCTGCCAATTGATTGTCTATGCTGATAAATTCTAATACAACATCTTCATATTGAACATGATCTCTAATAAAATGGTGTCTAATGTCAATATGCTTACTTTTAGAATGTTGAATGGGATTCTTAGAGAGATTTATTGCACTTGTATTGTCACATCTAATAGGTATATGGTTCATACTATGAACATAATCCTTAAGTTATTGTTTCATCCAAAGGATTTGTGTACAACATCTTGCTGCTACATACTCCGCTTAGTGGTAGAAAAAGCAACTGAAACTTGTTTCTTGCTAAACCAAGAAACTAAGCACTCTCCAATAAAATGACAAGTACCTGAAGTACTTTTTATATCTAAAAGACTACCAGCATAATCATCATCTGAATATCCTACAATGTAAAAGGATGAATTTCTAGGATACCATAAACCTAGATGCAATGAGCCATGTAAATATTTTAGAATTCTTTTTACTGCATTTAAATGAGACTCTTTTGGACATGATTGAAAACGTACACATAAGCATACACTATATATTATGACGGGTCTAGAAGCAGTAAGATATAAAAGTGATCCGATCATATCTCTATAGAGCTTTCATTAATGCTCTTACCCTTTTCATCCTTGTCCAATTTTGTTGATATGCTCATTGGAGTCTTGGCATTCATGCATCCTTCCATTCCAAATTTCATAAGTAAGTCTTTGGCATATTTGGATTGGTTGATGAATATGCCCTCATTGCCTTGTTTTATTTGTAGACTGAGGAAATATTTAAGCTCACTCATCATGCTCATTTCGAATTCCCTAGTCACTTAGCAAATTCTTGACAAAGCAATTCATTAGTAGACCCAAATATGATATCATCAACATAAATTTGAACAATTAGAATATCATGCTTATGCTTTTTAATGAATAATGTAGTGTCAACATTCCCTTTTGTAAAGATATTTTCTAAGAGAAAAGAACTTAGTCTTTCATACCAAGCTCTTGGGGCTTGTTTCAAACCATATAAAGCTTTTAAAAGTTCAAAAACATGATTTGGCAAATCATAGCTTTCAAAACCAGGTGGTTGTTCTACATAAACTTCTTCTTCTATATAACCATTTAAAAAGGCATTTTTTACATCCATTTGAAAGAGTTTGAAATTCATGTGGCATGCATATGCTAAAAGTATTCTTATGGCTTTTAATCTAGCTACAGGAGCATAGGTCTCATCATATCTATTCCTTCTTCCTGATTATATCCTTTTGCAACCAACCTAGCCTTATTCCTAGTTATTGAACCTTGTTCATCTAGTTTATTTCTAAATACCCATTTTCTTCCAATGATTTAATGCTCCTTGGGTCTAGGTACTAAGGTCCATACCTTACTTCTCTCAAATTGGTTGAGTTCCTCTTACATATCAATCACCCAACTTTCATCATTAAGAGACTCATCAATATTTTTAGGCTCAATTTGAGAAACAAAAGCAAGGTTAGAATCTAAATGTTTGAGATGAGATCTAGTACTTATTCCCCTTGTAGGATCCCCAATGATTTGCTCTTTTGGGTGATCTTTTGTCAATCTCCATTCCTTTTGGAGCTCTTGCTTGTTTTCCTCTTGAGCTGGAGGTAGAGAATCATCTTGATGTGAATCTTCTTGATCATTTTCTTCTCTTTTATTTTCAAGATCAAGTCTTTCCATGGTACCTACAACATCATCAAGAACACTACCTTTCACAAGATCAAGCCTACTAGATTCATCAAAAACAACATGTATAGAGTCTTCAACAGTTAATGACTTTTTATTATATACTCTATATGCTTTGCTAGTTGTAGAGTATCCTAAAAAGATACCCTCATCAGATTTAGAGGCAAATTTTCCAAGGTTGTCCTTGGTATTCATTATGAAACACTTGCATCCAAATACTCTAAAGTATGATATCAAGGGCTTTCTTCCATTTCATAGCTCAAGTGAAGTTTTGTTTAAGAGAAGTCTTTTGAAAGCTTGATTTGAAATATAACATGCAGTATTTGTGGCTTCGGCTCAAAAGTAAGTTGGTAAACCATACTCATTGAGTATTGTTCGAGCCATTTCAATTAAAGTTCGATTTTTACTTTCAACTACCCCATTTTGTTGAGGTGTCCTAGGAGATGAAAAATTCTGCAAAATGCCATGTTCAAGATAAAAAATTTCAAAGTTTTCATTTTCAAATTCTTTGCCATGGTCACTTCTTATTTTTGAAATACAATATCCTTTTTCATTTTGAACTCTTTTAGCAAAGTTTTGAAATTTTCAAAAGCATCACTATTTTGAGCTAAGAAAATTACCCAAGTAAATCTAGAGTAATCATCTACGATGACAAAGGCATAATGTTTACCTCCTAAGCTTGCAATTCTAGTAGGTCCAAATAAATCTAGATGCAGAAGTTGTAGAGCTTTTGAGGTACTTACTATGTTTTTGGATTTGAAGGATGACTTGTGTTGCTTCCCTCTTTGGCAAGGTTCACATGTCTTGTCTTTTTCAAATTCGACTTATGGCAATCTTTTTACTAGTTCTCCTGTGCTGAGGCTTTGAATTAGGTCTATGTTCGCATGACCAAGTCTTCTATGCCACAGCCAAGATTCATCACTAGTAAACACAAGACACTTAGAGGAATGGTTAGATATTTCGTGTAAGTCTATTATGTATGTGTTGACATCTCTATTTCCTTTAAATATCTTTTGACCATCAATAGAGGTTACAAGACATTTGTTGGAAGTAAAGGTTACTTTATTTCCTTTATCACATAATTGACTTATACTCAACAAGTTATGTTTCAAACCATCAACAAGTAAGACATCTTTAATAAAAGTAGTACCATTAATACCTATAAAGTCAATGCCAATTACCTTACCCTTAGCATTGTTTCCAAAGGTAACTTTACCTCCATCAATACTTTGATTTCATTGACGAGTTCTTTGTCTCCTGTCATATGCCTTGAGCATCCACTATCTACTAGCCAAGCATTTTTGTTTATTGTGGACTTGAGGCATACCTATAGAATCACAATTCAAGTATGATTTTTAGGTACCCAAATGAGCTTGGGTCCTTGGGGGTTAGCACAAGAAGTTCCTAATGAGCCTTTATTATCCAACAATGTTTATTTATGTGACCAATTTTCATACAATAATTACACTGTTTAGGTCTAAAATTGCTTTTTGGTCTTACAATGTATTTGAATGCCATAATTATATTAGACTGAGTTTGAAAAGAATGACATGCACAATCATGATTAATTGGTGTTTTTCTAGATACATGCTTCTTATACATAAAGGCATGATTAGTGTTTTGAGGTTTCTTTCTTAGGCTTACCAATCATTGATTATTCCTTTTATGTATAGAAGGTTTAGTGTACTTATTCCTTGGTGCTGTTCCAGCAAGTGTGGAGATGTGAGGTTCACTTGACTTAACAAAAACAGTTTTATGAGAAGATGATGATGTGTCCTTAAATCCTAGACCGTGTCTAATTAAAAGTGGTATTTGAGACACAATGAGAGTATCTAGACTCTCTTTTCCCTTGTGAAATTTTGAAATGGAATTTCTAAGTTCATCAACTTCATTTTTCAAAGTATTATTCTCTTTAAGCAAGGATTTTGTTGAGGGTCTTGAAGAGTATTCATCTAATGACTTTTGAAGAGATTCATTAGATGATTTAAGCTTAAAGTTCTCCTTTTCTAAAACATCCATTTTGTTTTTTAAATTAGAAATGTTATTCTTATAAGTGTTGAATTTACTCATATATATTTCTAATTCTAGATTCAATTCTTTTATTAGGCTTTGTTCATCATCATCATCATCACTATTACTATCATTATCACTACTATTATTATTAAAAGAGTATGAGTGCAGTGATCTTACCTTATCCGAGACGTGATCCTCAATAGCCATGAAACATAGGTTGACCTCTTCCCTTTCATTGTCGTCTTTTTCACTTGAAGAGCTTTCTTCATCCCATGTGGCTTTGTGACCTTTCTCCCCATTGTCTCTTTGGTATTTGCTCTTATGCTTCTTGAGCCTTGGACATTCTAGTTTAATATGCCCTTTTTTTTCCACATTCATAGCACTTTACCTCTTCCTTACTTCTTTGTGCATCACTAGAAGTCTGTTTAAGGTTTCTTTGCCTGAATTTTCTAGAGTTGCCCATTTTCTTCTCAATGATTCTTTTCAACCTTCTTGAGAGCATAGCAATCTCTTCATTCTCATCATCACCCATTTATTCATCATCTTCAACTTCTTCTAAAGATTTTGAAGTAAAGGCTTTTAGTGCTAGAGGCTTTCTTTTTTTTGGCTCTGCTTCAAGCTCTCTATCTCTTTTCACTGCCATTTCATGTGTGAGAAGTTTGCCAATAAGTACATTAGTATTCATGATGCTCATGTCTTTATTTGCTTCTTCTATACCGACAACTCTTGAACCGTAATCTTTGAGAGGAAGACTTCTCAGGATTTTGTTATTTACATCTTCCAAGCTCAGATGCTTCCCAAATTTTCTCATTCTATTTATGATAGCTAGAAGACGGTTGGTCATGTCAGTGATTGATTCATTGGATTTCATCTTGAAGAGCTCATATTCTGAAGTAAGAAGTTGAATATTCTTGGATTTAACTTGCTTAGTTCCTTCATGATAGTTTTCCAATGTTTTCCATATGCTGTAAGCTATTGGGCAGTGTTGTATTCTACCATATTCTTCAAAGGAAAATGAGCTTGAGAGAATTGTCATTGTCTTCTTGTTTTTAAAGTTTGTTCTTATTTGAGGCTCCGTCCAATCATCTCTTGATAAGATTTCTTCTCCACCATCAGCTCCTCTTCTGGTTGATGGTGTCCATTCTTTTCGAACACTATCGCAAACTTCAATTCCTTCACTATCCAAATATGTCTCCATCCGAAACTTTCAATGAGCATAATTTGCTCCATCAAAGTAGGTCTTGAGACTTTGGAACCCTTCATTGGCCATATCTTGATCTTTACTAGTGTTGTTTAGGCTTCGATGCTAGACTAAGCTTTGATACCAATTTTTTCCCAAATATTGAACCAAGAAGGGAGGTTGAATTGGATATTAAAAATTTAACTCTTAAGTGCAAAAATAAAAGTTAAGTTTAGTAGAGATAGAAAAATATGACACAAGGATTTTTATAGAGGTTCGGGTGTTAACAAACCCTACTTCTCTCCCCAATCTCAATTGGGAGTTTCACTAACACACTAATTGTTACAATGGAGTTTTACAAGCTCACTCCCAACTATGGTGTTTCTAACAATGGCTCACACCTAATCCAGAAATCCCTTGTGTTTTGATGGCTCACACAACTAACCCTTACAAGTGTTTTACTCTTAATCCCAAAATACCCAAAACTCACTTGAGTAAATGATTACAGAGAGAAACATTTACAAATCTATATTGCTCAATAAATGATGAGCAAAAATATTTTCACAGAGAATAAATATCAAATGCACAAAATGGCTTACAACAAGGTTTTGATTCAAAATATTAGCTATTCTCTTGTTCTTTTGTTCTCCTTGTTCACTTTCTTGTTCTAGATGCATAAATGACTTGCATTTATACTTCCATAGCAAATTATAGCCGTTAGAATGCATTTAATATGAAACTAGTCGTTGCACCAACCTTAATAATCGCTCCTGACATGTTTCTCTTTCATCTTTCACGGTCGTGACTATATGTATCTCGGTCGTGACTATTCTTCTAAGCTTTGACTTGAGTGGTGACCTTGGTCGTGAAGTATTCTGGAAGGTTTTGAAGTGTTTGTTCATGGGCATGACATCCTTCCAAGCCATGGTCCAAGTGGTGACTTTGGTCGTGAAGCTCTCTGAAAGAATTTGTCACGTCTTCTCACGGGCGTGAGATTTATTCACGAGCATGACTGAAATATTCATTCATGGTTGCTATCGTTCTTCATGGTTGTGAACTTTAAATGTTGGTTTGTTGGCGCTTAGCTTTATCACGGGCGTGACACATAAGATCACGGGCATGAACATGCTATTTCTTCAATTTTATCTTTTTAAGATTAATCTTTCATTCTCCATTCTTGATATCATATTCCATACCCTATTCAATAGACTTAGAAAACAAGTATATTAAATACATTATTGCTATTTTGTTTGTTCATCAAAATGATGGAAATACCCCTCAAGGTTCAACACAATATTTTTTTATGATATTTATTTATTTTTCCTAAAACTCTAAACTGGATTATTCAGATATGGGTTATGGAATAAGTGCACTCTCATATGATTTTAAGCTACGTTGACTGAGTTCATAAAATTTCTACATGTATCTTAGGATCAATGGCACTTGCACTTGAGCTTAAGTCATATTGTCCTTATAATATAATTTTGTTAATCATCTTATTCTACAGTATCATTCACCCCTTTAATACCATGTCAACTATCACATTCTAGTCCTAGGTTAGAGAAATGGGCATCATACACTTGTATCTCTTATCATTCAGGTTACCATAATCATATGCATTTGCATAAGCATACTAGTTTATCATGGTTTACATCATTGTATAACAATATGAACATTAATCTGCATTTCATTCATATGTAATAATTTGTATACATTTCATACTCTTAGCGTGTTTCTAGATATAACAGTCATCATAGTATATCATATTTAAAAACATATCAAAACATGCAACTCAACCTTTATTAAATTTTCTTTCACACTGGTTCACGATCGTGAAAGGTGGTTCACGATCGTGAACACTATCTTCATGGGTTGGTACCCGTGAACCATGTTGTGACTTTGTCCATGAAGGATTCTGGACATATAGACATCATACATTCATTCATAATTGTGAAGCCATGCTTTACGACTTATTCGATTGTGAACTTGAATATGACCTTAGGCATGAACGAATCTACCCGAAAACCATAGATATGTGTTACATAATTCTCAGTCATGACAAATTTTTCAAGGGCATGAATCCAGACTTCACGACTTTCCTGATCGTGAAGCTAATGTGACTCTGGACATGAAAGGTTTTGCCTAAAATTAGAACTTTATGCCACACAATTTATGGCCATGATACAGTGTTCATGATCATAAATCTGGAAAATTTTAGAGCAAAAACATGCCTTAAAATAGAGCATACCAATCCCATACAAAGACATTAAAGATTAACCAATGTCAATCACCCATATCAATACACAAGTGCATAAATAATGTAAATCTCATGCCTTGAAGCTCATTACACACATTTAAAGCCTCAAACATACCAAAATCACATTCCAACTCTAGCATAACATTTATGGCATATTACATTTATTTCACTCAACTACCAAGCTTTTAACCCAATCATCATACATTTGCTTTTCAAACATTTATTTCAAAAGATAGAACACACATAACATACAAATAATCCATGAATGAAATTGAATGTTCATATGTATTAACCTTAATAAAATGGATCCTTTAACCTCCTTAAGCTCAATTCAAACTTGCTCTCCCCTTTGGGGTTGTTTCCTTTGATCTCTACCACTTCCTAACAAAATCAAAACTTCTCTTTTACTTTAAAAACATCATAGATGAAATTTTAACCTAAAAACTCTCATTTAAAGCTCAAAACCATAACTTTTCTATGGAGTTACTTTAACCCATGAAAAATGAGAAAAAAAAAAGTAGAAGAAGAAGAGAAAATCCTTCACTTACCCCAAACCTATAAAAAAAAATCTAGAAAATGGTTTCCTACCAAGCTTGGTCCTTCCGCCTTCCTCTTAAAAAATATATGATATGTGTATATTTAGTATAATTTTTATTCATATTTTTAATGTTGAATTATATCAGAAAAAAATAGCAATAGCTAAATGATGGTGTGCAATATCAGTCAGCTGTAGACCCCTAGTTTTTTTTTATCATGTTTTAGGTACTTAATGGTTTTAATTTTATATTTGCAGGAATTGAAAGATAAGTTGCAACATGGAGCAAGTGTCACGCACATGAGGGCCACATCACACGCGTGAGAAGTGTTCTTACAGCTACATCATGCACGTAAGGTCCTTGACACGTGCATAAGGGCTTGTTGCAAATATGAGGTGACTCTACAACATTTCTTTGGTCACGCACATGAGGCATCAGTGCTTACATGAGAATTTTACAGCCTATCTTTTTATCACTAGCATGGGGATTCAGTGTGGGCATGTCGAGACCAAAGCTCCAATCTATTATCATGAACGTATCAATGATCCTACAAAGTCCAATATGTGATGAAAGTATGCCTTTTGCAATTGGACCCATATTATGGAGAATTAATTTTGAAGCTTATTTTTGGAAATTTTATCGACATATTTAAAGGAAAAATATTGTATTTTTAGAATTAGAATGCAAGTAGAACTCTGAGTAGTATAAATATAGTTTATTTTTAGAATTAAAGAAAAGATGTTCGACAATTTTTGAGACTAGTGGCTGAAGAGAACTCATAGGCCACCCTATTTTGTACTGTTCCAGTAAACTTTTCATCACTTAATGAAGTTAATTTGACACTTGAAGATTGGTTTGGAGTATGTCTTAAGTTAAATTATTCATCAACTTTCAGGAGAGCACTTAGTCATTTTATTTCATTCATTGTTGTAAAATGCTTAACATAGTATTTGATATTAATATGACTATTGTAGTATCGATGCTAGACTAATTTAATTTAGGTATTTTAGTGAGCTAACCCAATTTATATGAACTTCCTTTTACTATTAAGGAAATATGATTTCTTTTCCAATTTCAATTATGCTTATTTAGTTTCGGATTGAATGGTTAACTAACAACTTTTTCTTTAATTTGAAAATGAACACACTAAGGTTATATTATTAAAAACACTATCTTTAATTCAACCTAAAATTTGAATTGGATATTAATTACACTATTAGTTTAGGTAATTGGTAAATTAAGGCGAAAGCCATGAAAACTTACTTCATATAGCTTACTTGAATAAGGGAAGGGATTGCAAATTTGGAAGACGATCTAGATACTTAATTCGTCTCAGTCAAACTTTACTCTTTAGACTTATTCATTAGCTTAATTATTTAGTTTTACTTTTGTTACTTTGATTCATTCTTATTCTCTTTATTTATTTGTACTTAGACTATTACGAATTTAAGCCAATAAATTTATTGAGAGATCGACCTCGAGAATAACTTGCTAATATTACAAGTGGTTCATGTACTTACGAGTATACTTTGAGTTACATAAACATACCTCCCTTAAAACAACTCTTACTTTTTCTTTGATTTCAAGTTATCACTGAGATTCAAGTTTGCATTTTTTTGAGTTAGGGAGAAGATGGAAAAGGAGGTTATGTGTGTAAGGAAAGAAAATAGAGAGTGAGGAATGGGTTATTGGTAGAAATTAGGAATGGTAGAGAGAAAGTTTGACTTTTTCGTTTGTTCATGACTCATAGGCTTTCATGGTTGTGACAATATCTTCACGACCATGAACCTGTGCAACATGAGTCATGGTTGTGATAAAAATATTCATAGGTGTGAACTTGAAGGTCTCTAAGTTGTCAAAATATTTTAATTAATCTCCCCTTTTAAGATTAATTATATTTTAAATATCTCTTTAATGACTCAAAATATTATGTAATTCCAAATTAGTGGGTAGTACATACCTAGGTATTCTCAACAAGTTGTTCAATTGATAAAGGAATTTGAGGAGCTAAAGTAGTGGATATGCTTGTCTAACTTGGGGATGCATCCATCGGGAAACTTCGACTAAAGACCTTGATTTTAATCCTTGGATTTATAGGTTTAACTACCAATGGTTCCCTAATTTGACCTAGATGAAAGGAATTAAGTTTAAAACATGATGATCATTAAATAGGAATATGACTAAGTTAAGATATATACTTTCTTCTTTTTTAATGGTGGGACTACTACATTTAGGATTTTAGTAAGAATAACATATACAGTATAACACAAAGGCCGAGATTAAAAAAAAAGATGCAAGTGGAGAGAATGAAGTAGTTACCTATTAGAGACAATAAACTAAATAGGATAAAACCGATATCTCCTAAAGATATAATCTGACCAATTGAGCCAATTTTTGTGATGACATAACAAAACTAGTTTTGTTTTGTCGAAATGTGCCATAAGAATTAGTTGGCCTAAATAGCCAAAGGCATTTGAAAAAATTCTAGGTATACTAGAGGGTTAACGTTGATGGAGAACTCTAGGTACTCATCAAATTTGGCTTCTCGTTAGGTTTCAAGTAACTTTTCTCTCACATCATTTACTTTCCTTTCCATTAATTACCAACCATGGGGATTAAACTTGAAGTTGAAATTTTTTTTCAAAAGTTAAAGATTCTTTGATGTGCATACCTTTGGATTTGGTGAGGTCCTACAAAATAAGCTAGTTGTGAGACTTATCAGCGGAAGGTCAGCCAAAATGACTTAGAAGCCTGAAATTTCAGTTATTCAATAATTAGTTTCAAGGGGGCATTGTTTATACTAGTACAAAGGGTTTGATTGGATTGAACATGAGTTTAAAATTTGATACAAATCCATATATTAGTTGAGGGATATAAGTCTTATAGATGAAGTCAGTAAATAGATAAATCTGATATATATTGATACATCTTATTGTATCTAATAGGGGATAGGATTAACTATACAAATGAGATCCAATTAGAAAATGTAGATATGTTAGAAATCTTAAGGTTTTTGGCTTCTTATACTACAAATATTGCAAATAGTTATGAGTAATTGTACTTGTTAGGTTTTCTTTGACTACTTGTCACAATTATGATAGGAAGTGGTCTCAGGATTTATTTTTTACATTTGCGAATCCTATTGATCCATCTTGTTATTGTATTAATGTTAGTATTAGACTAACAAACCTTTAATTTCTATTGAATTTTACTTTGAGTTTTTTTGAGGTAAACATGACCCAAATTGGAGTTGTTTGATAAATTAAGTGGCAACTTGATATTCAATCCAATTACAATTATCATTTGAATTCCATGAAATAATTAGATGAAAAAACCCTAAAAAAGAAATAGTTGAGATAGTTTTTTTTTTTTATGAAAAAAGTTAATGCAATGTACATATGATAGTAAATAATAGTTTTTTAATATACTTCTACTGTCTATTTATAAATTTTACTTTTTATTTAATTTAAAAAGATTATCCATTCTCTTTATTAAAAATATAATTACTCCATTCATTTCAATAAGTTTGTCCATTTAAAAAAAAATGTCTTGATGAGTTTGTCCTTTTATGAAAGCAATGTAACTTTTTATTTTTTTTCCAACTCTACCCTTTAATAAATACTATACAATTTTCCAATTCTAAAATTTTTTAAACTCCATTAATTTCAAGGAGTATTATTATCAATTACTCAGATTACTAATCATTTTCTTCATTCTTTTACAACACAAAAAAATGGATAAACTTGGAGAAAGTAATTCTCAATTATATTCTAATTTAATGTGTACTATTATCAACAAATATGAGTTATTATTTTAATTTTCAATCAATATAAGATTATGTTAGATAAAATATCTATTTTTAATCATATTAACAATATTTTTTAAATATGTCAAAATAAAAATAATCCTATTAAATTTGAATAAAGATAATAATTAATTGTACGAAAGTGGAAATAATTATAATAAAAAATAAATTAAATATTCATATAATAAATCAATCCCTAAAAATGAGCCACGTTCTCAAAATTGATGGAATCTTGTTGTTTGGGGGGGGCGGGGGGAATCGGAAAAGGTTGAATCTGAAATCTATCGATTAGTCCAAAATTTATTGGGCTCTTGAACATATTAAAAAAGGAATTTATTGTAAATTTGTAATTATCAGCAGATCAAGTGTTAATATCATATGGATTCCCGTTAACTATTCAAAAAATAAATTTCAAATATTTTTAATTTAATTAAGTGATTTTTTTAATTTTTTATTAATTATTATTTTCAAATTTATTTATAAAAAAATTATTTATTTAATTTCAAAATCAATTTTTAAAATTAAAAAAATTTAAAAATAATTTTATTTTTTCTAAAAATATTTTTATCAAATACAATTCCAAACTGCAAGAAGTGGAATTATTTCCTTTATTATTATTATTATTGGGATATTTTCTTTTCCAACAATTTATTAGTGGCGGAGCTTTTAAGGGGGAACGGAAGCCACAGTATCCCTAAAAAAAATTTTTTTTTCAATATATTGGTACATGTGTCCCCAAAAAGAAAAAAGAAAACTTTGTAATATATATAAACAGATACCATTTTTATTGAATAATTTATTTTTCCTTCATATAAATTTAATGTTTAAATTTGTAGGTTTTTTTAAAAGAATTTCATTTATGTACTACTTTTTTTAAGAATTATTATTTATTATTTATTTTTTATTCATAGTTATAATTTTATTTTTATTAGTCATATCGAGATAATATAATGAAAAATTTCGTTTATGTCCATATTCAATTTCCACACCCTTTAAAATTCTCTATTTTTCATTGGGCCATTGACCTTCCACAAGTTGCTATTTATTATTATTATTATTATTATTATTATTATAACATAAAGCTTTCTAAGAAGAAAGACTTGAATTAAAATTGTAAATCACTTAAAGGGGTTTTGAGATTACTGATAGAATATGAGAGTTATAATTTTTTTAATTTAATTGAATGATTTTTTCTAATTTTTTATAAATTATTTTTTCTAAATTTGTTTTTGACAAAAATATTTATTTATTTATTTTTTATATAATTTTAAAATTTTAAAAAAATTAAATTTTTTTCAAATGCAATACCACTTATTTTTTTTTATTTTTATATATCTTTTCTGGTGTGCTCTCTCTCACTTACTCTTAATTTTAATTTATTTATGGCTTAAATTAATAAGTATGTATTCTTAATTATTCGATCTTGAATTCTTTTTAATGTTTTCCTTTTAGGTTCTGCTTTTTTATACTTTTAGTTTTAGGTACTGTATTTTTCTATTTTTTTTTTCTTCTTTGATTATTCATTTCATATATTTTCTAATTAATTTTGTATTAATAAATTATTTTAAATTTTAACATATATTTTTTATTTTTTTAATATGAATATACCACAAATTATATATAATTATAAAATTTTGAATGTATTACTTGATTATCTTCGCCCGTCAAATATTTTTATCAAGTTACTCAAATTTAATTTCACCAATATCAACTCAAAACCAACATATCCTTTCTCAACTTTACACGTTAAATTTATTCAAAAACAGTTCAATTCAATTAACTTAAAATTGTTATATATATATTAAAGATTGTTATATTAATTAGCTCATTGTATTTTTTTTTTCATTTGCCAAAATTTTAAAGGAATTAAATATATGAATGCTTTTCTTGTAGGGAAACAGGAAATTTGGTAAGAAAGAGACCATCCATTGCCCTAACCTAAATCTCTATCTTTCCCCCAAACTCTCTCAAGTCTGCTTTCATAGAAAAAATCAGTCACTTTCTCATTAATTTTCAACCAAAACAGAAATCCATTTTTCATTATTCGATTTTTTTTTTTTGCATGAAACTGTCCACGTGCCTTTTCCCCTTCGTTTTCCTTCCTTAAATCCTAAGAAATACAATCCCAACACTACCAGTCTTCTCTGCTTTTTGCCTCTTTCTTTTCTTCCCTGATTTTTTCAAATGCCCGATAAACAGACATTAGTTTCCCTTTTCATAAACAATAAATTTGAGACAATAAAATTCAAGAAAAACCCATTTAACTAAATCCAAATCCAAACAAAAAAATATATCTTTTTGGCTAAAGATTCAGAGAGAAGGGGGAGAGAGAGAGAGAGAGAGAGGGATTCACCAAATACCCATCCCCGAATCAAAGATATAAGCTTCTTTGAAGATTCAGCACCGACTGGGTCACTCTTCTGTGCGTCTCTCTCTCTCCCCCCTCTTGTCTCTTCCCCTCTCTGCCTTTCTCTATCTGTTAATCGTTTTTCTTGTCCATCTGGGTAGTCGCCGTTTAAATCTGGTACATTACTTTCTCCTATATCTCTTTGTTTTTTAGATTTGAAACCTGATATTGTGTATGTATATTTTGCTCAATCTCATAAGGGTTTATCATAGCTTTTGAAACCAGTGAATGTATAGGAAAAAAACCCATTAGTAAGTTTGTCCTTTTAGATTAATTCATTTCTCAGTTCGGTATCTATTATGGCATTTGATCATAACTATATACCAAAAGATCTTAGGCCAATAAATGTAGCTAGAACCTTAGCCCAAGAGCCTCGCATTGTGGTCGCTTCCACTGCTAATGCTACCCCTATAGCGATAACGACGGCAACAAGTAGACAGCCGGAAATTTTCGCCAGCATAGATGGCCCTATTCCGGTTTTTTACCCGGCAAATGTATCTGATGCCGGTTTTGTGGGTTTAGGATATAGGAATCCTGCCCCAGGGGTGGCGCCATGGGCCCCACGCCTGCCTGTGCATGTTGGGAGTCTAAATGTGGGTGCGAATAGCCCAGCTGTTGGGTTTGGTTATAGCCCCAATTTGGGGAATAGTGTTGTCAGTAATGCTGTTGATCACTCTGGCAATGATATGGCGACTGGGTTGGTTAATATTCTGGGCAATCGGGTTAATACTAATGGGAGCAATGAATTGACAAGCGTGGGATTCGGTTATGGTCCCAATTTGGGGAACCGTGGTAGTGGTAGTGGGGCTGATCATGGGAGTGAAGAGGGTGGGGATGATTCTATCTCAGGGAAGAAAGTCAAGTTTTTGTGTAGTTTTGGGGGGAAGATTTTGCCTAGACCAACTGATGGTATGTTAAGATATGTTGGAGGGCAAACAAGGATCATTAGCATTAAGAGAGATGTGAGCTTTAATGAGCTAGTGCAGAAGATGATGGATACCTATGGGCAACCTACGGTTATCAAATACCAGCTTCCTGATGAGGATCTTGATGCACTGGTTTCAGTTTCATGTCCAGATGATCTTGATAATATGATGGATGAGTATGAGAAGTTAGTTGAGAGATATTCTGATGGATCAGCTAAGTTAAGGGTGTTCTTGTTCTCGGCAATGGAGCTTGATTCATCTCGTGCTGTGCAATTTGGGGATCTACATGATAGTGGGCAAAGATATGTTGATGCAGTTAATGGGATTGAGAATGGTCTTGGATGTGGGATTGCTAGGAAGGAGAGTATAGCAAGTGCAACTTCAACTCAAAACTCTGATTTTAGTGGGACTGAGGCTGTGGATAGCTCAGGTCCTGGTCAAGTTGATATGAATGGGGTACAAACAACCAGCATATTGTCTCCTACTGGGAATAATCCCGTCACTTCTCATGATGCTAATCCAAAATTTGTGCCTTTTGAGTGTAATCCTACAATTTATTGTGATGCATCAGCAATGTCTGTGGGCATTCCCATGGTTCAGTCTAGTACTCCTCAAACTTTATCTTCTCAGTCCGAGGTTGAATTTGAGAGGTCAGTTCCTGTTACTGTGCCAACACAGCAATTAGGGTATGATTTTCAGCAAGCTGGAGTGGGCATTCGTCCACCTAACCCTCAGTTGCAGGCTTATAGAGATCCTTGCCATGAAATTATGAATCATGCAGATTATATGCATCTTCTTGGCCAGATGAGATTTTCCGATGCTCAGGTATTAGGGACTGCTGGATCTGGATTCACCCAACAACAAATTCGTGACAGTACTGCAGGTGTTGCTCCCCATCAATTTATTTCTGCAGTGCATCTGACAATGACTCCTGCTTCTTCTCATGTTGCTATTAGGCCAAGTGTTCAGCCATTGGTCCAACCTCAACATAACTGTTTGGAATGCTATTCTGATGAAAACACTTTTGGAAAAAGGGTTGTTCAGCTTACTGTTGACCCAAGTTACAATGCATATCAGGCACAGTTTCCACCTGCGATTATTGAAGGAGGCTATGGCTGGCATCCTGTTCCACAGACAGAGCATGTTGTCTTCTCTGATGGATCAGTGCCTCACCAACAGGTTAACTTTCCAGAAAAAAATCAGAGGTTGGAGGACTGTTTTATGTGTCAGAAAGCATTGCCTCATGCACATTCGGATCCTTTAGTACAGGACCAAAGAGAAAATGTTGTAGGTGCTTTATCTGATTCAAGCTCTGTTCATCATAGTCTCCTTTTGGGAGACACTACAAAAGCTCAGCCTTTCAATAGGGCTATGTTAGGTGGAGCCTTGGGAGATGTCACTGTTGAACAGGGTGTTGGGGTTCGATCCACTGCTTTTAGCCATGTTGATCACCATGTTGTGGCGCAGCAATCAGAAGCAGTTGTCTTCTCCCAAAATCTTGAAGCACTTCATGAAAATGAGAGAACTGCTGTGCCCAAAACAGTCAATTCTGATCAATCTAAGATTTCAGTTCCCCACAGTATGATGAGTGGCCCTGGATTATCAGGTGTAGTTCCTCAATCTCACTTAGAAGATTCTTCCCAGCAGTATTTGGTACCAGGCCAATACCAGCTTAATGAGGAGGCCTTACTGAACGAGCCTATTAATGGTGATATCCCTCATTTCGCCGGTGTAATTCAAGCTTCTGAGTGCTTGGGTGATGAATCTCCTGTAGAATTCTCTGGCGGACCATCTCATGTTGTTTCCAAGGGAGATATTTTAGACTCCTATGTATCTTATGACCAGTTGAGACCAATTGATGGAATGATGGGAACTCTCCAGATATCCCCTCCTGAAATTAATACCTATAATGAACAGATTAAGCCACCCATTGATCAATTGAGAAAGGAAGAGATCTTGGACCTCAGAACCCAGCAGATAGCAGGGAGGGATGTATTTCTAGATACTATCCATAACAAACCTCAGGTGGTGGTTGACTCAGATCATCATAAGCAGACTGAAGTGCTGTATACTTCTTCTTATGCATTTAATTCTCAACCGATGGAATCATATGAGGTCACACAGTCATCTCTATTGGATAATCAAGGGTCATATCCACAGTCCAATAGTGGAATTCATCTACTAGATTCTGATGAAGCTAGTTATGGGAATCCTGCATTCTCAGGTGTTGAGCCAGCCTATGGGGTTGATAGAATAACACCTGTTGTTCAATGGACAAATGATGTCTCACAATCACAACCAAAAATTGGTCCTATGGGTATGGAACCTGCATCTTATCCGCAATCTACCTTATCATCATCCGATAGAGTTGGAGATGTTCAAGATTCCTCAAATTCACTTTTCAGCAACCAGGACCCTTGGAATCTAAGGCATGATACTCATCTTCCTCCTAGACCCAACAAAATTCTGACAAGAAAAGAAGCCTTTGACACCAGGGATACTTTCAGTGAGAACAATTCAAGTAATGCTGGAGAATCAATGACAGATGGGCTGTTGGGGGATGGAGTTACCCAGGCACTGAGCCATGCGAAGATGGATTTCAATTCAGAGCAAGTGCAATCATCCAAAGGTCAAAAAGTTTTCATGCATAAGCTCGTAATCATCTTTCATTTTGCAAAACTTTCTTTTTACTGGTTTTTTTGGTTCACTGTTAAAGGCTCAGCTGAGGAACTCATTAAGCAAGAACTTCAGGCTGTAGCTGAAGATGTAGCTGCTTCTGTTTTTTCATCGGCTACTCCTAGTTCTAACTTAATGGTGCATGAAAGAAATGAATCAACCAATCAAGCAAGTCAAGACAAGGAAATTTCTTGTAAAGATGTTGAAATGCAGCACAAAGCTAAATTTGAGGTGACCAGCCTTATTTTTTGGTTTGGATACCTGTGGGCACACATTTGATTTTGTAGTCCTTGTTGGGGCTTTCTATGATGTATTTATTTGATGAGCCTTTTTACCATCTTCTCTCTTTATTCACTCAGGATATGAAGAGTAAACTTCCAGAAAAGGTGAATTTTGGATTTCCCGTATCTGAAGGCATCGGTCGCTTGCAGGTTGAAAGATTTGCTTCATTTTATTCTTTTGGTCATATATCTGTGACTCTATATTAAGACTTCTCTTTTCTTCTTTTTCTTGGTAGATTATAAAGAATAGTGACCTTGAAGAACTGCAAGAATTGGGTTCTGGGACATTTGGCACTGTATATCACGGGAAGTGGAGGGGTACTGATGTTGCAATTAAACGGATTAATGATCGGTGTTTTGCTGGGAAACCTTCTGAACAAGAACGCATGGTTTGTGTTTATTCATTTCAGCTGCTAAACTCTCTTTTCTTTTTTCTGCGATTCTCTTAAAGTCATTTTATTTTTTCAATGGCCAGCTTTGCTAATAACTCACTGTGTTTACTGGTATGTGCATAAAATCAGATGGATGATTTCTGGAATGAAGCAATTAAGCTTGCTGAATTGCACCATCCGAATGTAGTTGCTTTCTATGGTATGGTGCTTGATGGTCCTGGAGGTTCTGTGGCAACGGTGACGGAATACATGGTTAATGGTTCCTTAAGAAATGCCTTGCAGAAGAATGAGAGGTTTGTTTGTTTGTTTTTTTTCGATTTCTTTTTATTTTCTTTTTATTTTTTGTAGGTTTCTGTATTTTTATAATTTATCCTGTCATTTACTGAATTACTTAAATTTGAGTTGGTAAATTAATGCTACAAGGAGCCTCGACAAGCGTAAGCGTCTCTTGATTGCCATGGATGTGGCCTTTGGCATGGAATATTTGCATGGAAAGAACATTGTACACTTTGACTTGAAGAGTGACAATTTACTTGTCAATCTTCGAGATCCTCACCGCCCAATATGCAAGGTCAGTGACTAAACATAAAGAAATGTTATTCTTTTATGGTTAACAATCTTAGTTATTGGTTTATGAGAATGTACTCATGCACTTATTTTTAGTGTACATCCATCAAGGAAAATTTTTGTTGAGGTTTTATCCCATTGTGTGAACTTGGAACAATGCTGATAAGAACTGGAAAAATCACAGCAAAGGAAACCAAGGAAATCAAAAGATAATAATGGATTGAACTGGAAATTGAAAGTTTACAGGCATTTGAGAGGCCTAAAGCTCTCCAAGTCACAAGGACCTTTACAAATTACTCAACCTTTCACTAACAAACCAGCCCCTATTTATCTACCCAAGGTAACAAACTCCCTAACAAAATCATTAAACTGACCTTCAACAAACTCAGTCATGAAACATCTAGAATCAACCCTCACAACAGCCTTCCTACATCAAACCTTACTCTAACACTGCCCTCTTATTTCGTATAGGCATGTATCATTACTTCCTTCCCCCCCTCCCCCACCCCCACCCCCATGCAAGCACCTTGTCTCATGAAACCAAACAACAAAGCCTCCTGAATGACATGCTTCTGGTGCAACATAATAACCAAAACTGCCAACATCATAACCAGAAGTGTAACTGGATGGGGCAGGTTGAGAATTTTCAATATTCAACTAGCCATGGCTTCTAGTCATTGCCACCACCTCTGCTGCCCCTATTCCGCTTGATCCAAACACCCCCACCATTGTAGCATGAACTTTTGGCATATTGCCTAATCCCAGAAGGTACCTCCTGATTTGCTTTCTTCAAAATAGCTTCAAGGAGGACATGGTCATGAGAGGTCAATGAGTCACCCAAAACTTCACTCAAATTGCAAATTGATGATGCAAAGTCCCCATAAAGAAGGATACAATTTCTTCTAAATTCAATTGAACAAGAACCCTTTCACCACTTACGTTGTCTTCCAATAACCCGTCTAATATCCTGGAAACATGCTGATTATGGTCAAATAATGAGAAAAGAACATTTACAATATCATTGTACAATCATTCACTAGTGTGGATTGGACCATAGTTGATAATTGCAGTATACTAATTGAAATCTTGAGGCACTGACAAGCCCAAGAAAACAGAGAAGCCTAAGATGAATTTTGTGTAGAAGCTGTTGAGGTTGCAAAACGGAAGAAAGCTAAGACTTCCAGCACTTGCGTACGCAAATAAAAAGCAATACAAAGGAGCAATTGTGGGTGTTGGTATACAAGCAAAGCCAGCTCCAAATCTTCCAAGAATGGAGAAGAAAATCATGAATCTAGCCGATATCTGGACAATCCTTCAGCTACCAATTCATGTCAAGGCCAAAATACCAACATTTTGTACATAAATTGAGGATCCATTGTCAGTTCCAAACAATCCAGAAAACAAAATTGCAACTCCCCCGGTTTGCCAAGCTATTGTGTCTTCAATCTGCTTTTCAGCTTGAGTTGGACTTGCGTATTTCAAAACCATGGAACAAGAGCTTGCAAAAACACGCTTAGCATCAACACTCTTCTCCTCCTTCACTGTTGGGACCAAAAGCCCAAATAGTGTGTTTGCTATTGGTTTTATATCTGCTCCATCTTTTTGAACCAGCAAGCTAATAAAGTTGGCAACATCAAATGTAATATGGAGACCCATCCTTGAACGCACCAAGGAACCCGAACAACTAATAAATCGGCTTTCATAACAATTAAGCACAGGTTGAAATTTTCCCATATTGGAGAACCTTTTGCAAATGAAATAAGCAAATTCTCAACCCTTTCAATCAATATCTTAGTATTCATGGCTTACAACTTGATGTAATTGAGCCCTTGGTTGTCAATGTGTGTTAGACTTGCAAGCATACAATGGTCCCAATCAAACAAATGTGAACAAAAGGCAATCACCGGATATAGAAGAAGGGTAATTAGGCCTATTTCACTCAAAAATTGCAATTGAGGAATTAGAAAAGGAGAAAAGGGTCTCACAACGATCATCGTTAAAGAATCACTCCTCTTCTGCAGCACCTTCTCTGCATCGCCCAAACCCAATGGTGCTAGTGCTGGAAAAATCGATGGCCTTCATCAAACTACCACCCATCTTGATATGTTTCGGATAATCACCCACACCGAAGTAGATTGATGGAGGGATCTTGCTCATTACTGGTAGGAGAACATGCCATCGCCGGTGCTATACACATGGAAAGTAAAGATTGGCATCAAATCACTTGTTGAGCCCTTAATGGGGTCGGTATTGAGGTTGATTCGTCGGAAAGGTAAGAGAAAATCATAGCCGAAGATCTTTAACGGAGAAGACCTAAATCCTCCATTAGAGAAAACAAATGTGCCATTAATGTGGCTGCTATAAAACTTCTTTGAAACCTTAGATCCATTTGATAGACGGGAAAAATGCAGATCTATCTCTTTGTTAGCAGTTCGGACTAGGCTCAAACCCTCTGCAACTTGATGGGCCAAAGCTAGGGCTTGACCGATCCAGTAATGACCTCCCTCCATTTGTCCAAAAAATCCTTCCCTAAAATTCCATTCATGAAAACAATGGTGTCCTTCTGTCCAAATTTCTTCTAATGCTTGTAGTCGGTGAAAATCTGACCATTTGCGATGTGCCTTCCGATGAAGATTAGTCGTTGCTAGTCCCACGAGATGTGCTCCTTCTCTTGGATCATGGCCTTCACATTGTCAATGGCAGCTGAGAACTCAACCTTGAAACTAAAGGTCTTACCATTTAGATTTTGCATGAAGATTAGCACCTTTGGCCACGGATGCTGTGACAATGGAGATTTTCAGCTAGGGTTTTGATTGTACTTGAATGTTCTTGGGAAAAAAACAATGACCAGCTGAACACCACCACTTGGGTCAAAGATGAAATCAGGGACCACTCCAGTGAAACAACCCTTGCGCTCGCCGAAGTAGAAGTTGTAAAATCGGTTAGGATTCTTACTGTGATTAGTGAGGAACTTGAAATCAGATCCTATAGCCTAATATTGGGCACCGATCACAGGAACCATTTCAGGATTTCGATGATTTTAAAGCTCTTTCGATTTAGGAAGATGAGAAGTAAATTGGTCCAACTTTAAAGAGAACTTTTCCACCGTTTGAACAGCTCGGCTTCAATGGTATCCATTCTAGTCTCTAATTTCTGTTAACACATCTTCTTTCCATGGATCACCTGCTCTGATACCAATTGATAAGAACTGGAAAAATTACAGCAAAGGAAACCAAAGAAATTAAAAGATAATACTGGATTGAACTGGAAATTGAAAGTTTACAGGCATTCGAGAGGCCTGAAGCTCTCCAAGTCACAAGGACCTTTACAAATTACTCAAGTAAATCCTTTCACTAACAAACCAGCGCTATTTATCTACCCAAGGTAACAAACTCCCTAACAAAATCACTAGACTTCCCTTGAACAAGCTTAGTCATGAAACATCTAGAATAGGGGCGTATCAAATGCCAACCTTGATGTGTCGTGAATTAACTTTGATGGTTATGTTATGTCACTCACACAGAACATATGGAGTTGCTGCTGGTCCTCTCCTGTATTTTGTCTTTTACGTAGAATGTTTTAAGGATATCTACAATATTAAAGTTTTACAGATTTTGTGTAGAGATGTATCTTTAGCATCTTATCAAAATTTCACGCTGAGATTTTAAAATGAATATTCATGAAATAGAAGTTGGTAACTTACGTATCTTTATTTCATGGTTTTAAATTATTCTAGCTATTTTTGGAGTTTTATTTTGTTGAAATCTTTCAAGTCGTTCAAATATCAAGAATTGTCCAGTAAGGATCTATAAATACAAGCAAAGCATTTATTTCCACTGCTATGCAGGTGCGAAAAGAAAAAATATTATTTGGCACTTTTGTTGCAACTTGAAGTCAAATCTAATACTAGTTTTTCATAACATGGTTCTAAATTAAACTTGAATAACAAAGACAAAAATGTGTATTTTGAGGGCTTTTCGGCGATGGGCTAACATGGTTTGAGTTTTGCTCTGTCATATGATTTTGCTGAATTAATTGGTGTATTTTATTGCTCTGATTTCTGTTGCATGCGATGTATCTTTCTTCTCTCTTTTTATGCTTCTCTATTTCTGAACATGTAAGCTAGATGGGCAATAGTTTATCTTTTTCTCCACCTTTGTCTTGTTCTACATCTGGGTTGGGGTTATTTTGTACTATATCCACTGTCGCTGAATTTGCAAGGACTTGTGATTTTTCAATGGGAGTGAAGGAGTGATTGCTTTGAGAAGTTCTTTAAAGTTGGCACGTACTGTTGGGGATAATTCTAGACTTCCGAAGCACTTTTGCTGTGAATTTGATTTACATGGCCAGGAAAGTTGGCTAAAGCTTTGAATTTGAAGTAGTGTAGTGTACAGTTCCTGGGTAATTATATGCATCCCTAACTAAAAGCCCCTCTGCAAACCTGTTTTGGTCCCTATCTTTGTAACTGCAATATCAAATCTGTTATTGATCCAGGTTCTTAGTTTTGCCTTTGCACCAGGTCGGTGATTTGGGCCTGTCCAAGGTGAAATGTCAAACACTCATCTCAGGTGGTGTTAGGGGAACCCTTCCATGGATGGCCCCAGAGCTCTTAAATGGCAGCAGTAGTCTTGTCTCTGAGAAGGTTTGAGCATCTACTTGTCCTTCTATGCAATCTGAGATATATAATTATCTCTAATGTAACTTAACTAATTTGTGCCTTATTCATCTCTTATGGTTTAGATTGATGTGTTCTCATTTGGTATTGTGCTGTGGGAACTCCTAACTGGGGAAGAGCCATATGCGGACTTGCACTATGGGGCTATTATAGGTAACATTTTCTTCTCTCAGTGCCAAAAATTTTGATGTTTTCGCTAAATGGCAAACGGGACGTGACATGTCACAATTGATCATTGCCCCACTAAAATGCTATTCAGGTGGTATTGTGAGCAATACATTGAGGCCACCAGTGCCTGAATCTTGTGATCCAGAATGGAGATCATTAATGGAGAGATGCTGGTCATCAGAGCCATCAGAGAGACCGAGTTTCACTACTATCGCAGATGAGTTGCGAGCAATGGCAGCAAAAATTCCTCCCAAGGGACAAAATTCAACGCAGCAAACCCCATCATCGTTGCCTCAAGTTCAAAGTTAAATTCCAAGCAAGTTGTTTCATCAGTTGAGCTCCTGTTCTACGTGTGTGCTTTTTCCCTGGGCTGTAGAAAGAGGTGTAATTAACCTGTTTTTTTCTTAAAATATGGGACATAAGGGCCTTTGTATTTCCTTTATTTATTTATTCTATTTTTTTAAAATTTTTTATTCCACGTGTTTTGAAATAGGAATCATAATCCACCGAATTGTGAAGTTTTTAGGTTTACCTTTTATCTTTTGCTGTGTTTTTTAGTAAACTTTGAATTTTTTTTTTTTGTTAAAATGTCATTTTGGCTATTTATCTTTATGTTTTGTATTTTTCGTTTTGTAAAATTTAGTTGATTCTATTGGTACGATGGAAATGGATGGCTTTGCTGACATTTGAAGAATTCCGATCATAAAATGGAATTTTTTTTTTTTTAACAAAAGGAAGCATCTTATTACTTATAATGTGCGGATAAAGCTGGAGCTGTATCGTCCCAAGAAACATCCTGTCAAAGAAATATGTCTTTCATTACATGTTAAATTTGAGAACATTAGAATTTTTTTTACCTTTTTTTATTTAATTTTTATATTCATGAATACTGAATCTCAAAGTATTTGTGCTTAAATTAGCCTAAAATTTTCAGTTTTGTTGTGAATTTTGAACTATTAATTTAAGATTTTATTATTAATTTTTCTCTTTTTTATAAAATAAAATAATGACTTTATAGTAATAAACCAAACTTTTTTTTCCACTCCATGCGTTGTTTTTTAGATATGATTCTCTAATATTCTTCCAAATATGTTCTTTTTTAAAGATTTGCATCAGACATACCAGATGATTTAGCATATTTCATCATAACTTTTTTATATCAATTTTCGGCATTAATATGGGTTTATAACGGGTAATTTCTTTTATTGTAAAGTCAGTTAAATTAGTAAATTACATTTTAAAATCAATACATAAAAAAATATTTAAAAAATAATTCAATATATATATATATATATATATATATATATATATTCTAAAAAGTATTCCATCTATTTTATTTTAAAAAGTACACTTTTTTGAATCCAAAAGAAAAAATTGTAAGTGATATGGAGGTGTGTCTAGTCGTTTTAAGCTATCGCCCATATAAAATGCAACAATTTTGAGCTCTTTTTTTTTTTTTTTTTTTTTTTTTTCTGTTTAGGGTTTTTTGACAACTAAATTCAAGTTTTAAGGTGAAAAAATATATAAATTTCAATTTTAGGATATAAGCCTGGCCACGAACCAATCCAGCCGGTTGAACTAGCCCAGTTCAATCTGGACCGGACCGGATTAGACTGGTTCCGGGCACAGTTTGGATCGTGGTCTAGTTGGGAAAGGGTATGTTTTGGCCCTTCCTCTATGAACTGAAAATCGGCAATTCCCGCTCTAACAGTAATGTTATCATTTTTTTTAATATAGATTAGATAAAATGAAAAGACAAAAATACCTTTTATAATAGAAAAATAACAATTATATTTAAGACATTATTATAATTTAAATTTTTAAATTTTTTCTTAATAAATACCAATTTCATTTCAATATTATTCATTTCTTATTTTCTTACATAATCTCATTCTCAATTTATCTACAATTCAATTTCAATTCTTTCTACTTATAATTCTAATTTTTCTCTAATTACACTTTCAATTATTATTTTTCTCTAATTTCTCTCTAATTACACTTTCAATTATTATTTTTCTCTAATTTCTTTCTAATTATACTTCTACATAATCTAATTTTTATTCAATTCTTTAGTTTTCTCTAATTCTCAATTTTTTCTTAATCCTACAATTTGTTTTCATTATCTTTTTCTACATTTTTTTTAATATTCTCCAATTTTTTCACAAAATTAATCATAAATAATGGCAAACCATAGTGGAAGGGGCAATTTTTTTGATAAAAATATTATTGATTTGGAAAATTTTATTGAAAATTTAGATGAAAATAGTGAATTCGAAATTTCAACTGAAAAAAGCAAAAGAAATATGGGTGATGAACAATAGGGTCCGAGTCCAGGTCCAGTGGCGCATTATCTAAAGCAAAAATTCGAACATCCTATATATTTTAAATTCATTTCAAGAAAATTAAAAAAAATGATCATTTGATGTTATGTACAATTATTGTGCACAAACATATATTATCTTGTTCATCCGAACTTGACATTTATTTAACTACATTTAAGTTTGGCGACAATAGGACAGATAAAGATTTTTCAGTTCTTGATTGGTAGAATTGACATCAAAATATTTATTTGTTACTTTCCCAAATTGCAAAATAAATTTTTACAAGTTTAATTTCAACTGTTGTGATTGAACAAGTTTTTAGTGCATTAGGTAATATTTTTGGATGAGATGTGATTTAGCCTAACTCTTGAATCTCTAAAAGCTTAAGTTTGTATTGATGATTGGACCAAATCAGCATTTAGACAACAAGAAATAGAGAAAATATCAATTTGATGACTAATATCACTTCAGCATCCAAGGAAGGTCTAACACATGCGGCACTGACGGTTCCGAATAAAAAAAAGGTAAAATGGGGCAACAATTAAAATTTAAAAGTTAAAAGAATTACGTGAGTTTTGATTCCTTTAAATCCTAAGATGATACATAGACAACTTATTTAATGGTAAAAAAGTTAAGTTCAAACTCAATTATTAATATTATAAATTTTTCAATATAAATTCAAATATTTATAATTAAATTATTTTTTAAAATAAAAAGATTAAATTAATTAATTTTTTAGCATAGTTATCATTTTTATAATTTATTAATTTATCAAATAAATATAATCATTTTTGAATTCTAACTTATAATTTCTCTAAATCAATTTTTTTTTATAACAATCTAAGTTATTATACAAAGTTACAATTTAATATTTAATAAGTTATTTTTTTCTCATTTTTTATTTTTTATAATATATTAATAGTACAAATTTATAATTTTAATTGTATTTATTTATTGTGTTATTAATTAAAAAAATTAGTTGAATTGCTGGTTCATGTACCGAAACCGGTCCCGTCTCTATTTTTTGGAACTGCGGAACTGGTGGTTTTAAATTGAAATTGGGCGGTTCGGAACCGTGACCGATTTTATTATGATGTTTTAGAAAGTTATTCCTATTTTAGGTTAAAATATTTAGATATAGTGAAAAAAGAAGTGATCCACTTATCCTAAAAGTGGACATCTCTTTATATGTTGTTTCAAAAAACGAACAAAAAGTCGTTCACTGAATGAATTGACGGACAATATGTTATCTGTTTTTTAAAACAACAGACAACTTTTTTTTTATAACTTAAATTACATTTATATTTTTTATTATTTAGTTATAGCCTTTTAAGATTAATTTTTAGTTATGCTCATAATTTCTAACTATATATTCATTATATGTTAAATTATATATTGGAATTTGTAATGAAAAAAATTGCTATGGTTTCATCTCATAATTAGACATATTTTTCTTTTTCCACTAAACTAAATAATTTATTTTAAAATTGATTAAAAAACTAATTTGTAGATATATATTTATAATTGGATGAAAAAACAATTATAATAAAATATCACAAAAATAAAATAAAATAATTCTTGTGATAACTTATAAAATATTTTATAGTAAAATATCATATAAAAAGGATAATTAATAAATTATGTGACAACTCGTGAATCAAAAAGAAAATGACAAGAAATAAGGAAAGTATAGCTTGTGAATCAATACATTTGTACTGTTTCAAACTGTCCACCTAATAAAACAACAAACAACACTCTATCATTGGTTGAGAAAGCGGATAAATTTATTCGCTTATTCAATAAGAATGACAACAAGCCGCATTTAGGACGGAGTTTTCCATCCCTGTCCCCGTACCACACAGGGATGAAAATCTCCAACTCTACCCCATTCCTCGGTTTTAATTAAAATTTTTTATTTTATTTTAATATTAAAAATATTTTTTTTATTTTGATGTTTTAATTAATTAGTTAATTATATAATATTTTTAATATTTTTACTTTAAATAAGTGTTATATTTTATTTTATTATTCTTAAAAAATATTAATTATATTATTAAATATAAATAATATATATATAATTATTCTCGACTGCGCCCCGATTTTTATTAAAAATTTTATTTTATTTTATTTTAATGTTAAAAATATTTTTTATTTAATTAGTAAATTATATAATTTTTTATATATTTTTTACTTTAAATAAGTGTTATATTTTATTTTATTATTTTTTAAAAATATTAATTATATATATACCCTGACTCCGCCACATTCTCCAATTTTTATCAAAATTTTTTTATTTTATTTTAATATTAAAAATATTTTTTTATTTTTTGGTTTAATTAATTAGTTAATTATATATTTTTTTAATATTTTTTACTTTAAATAAATGTTATATTTTATTTTATTATTTTTTAAAATATGAATTATATTATTATATATAAATAATTTATATATAAATATATTTTTCAGGAGCAGGAGATGTCCTGTTTTCAACATAAAAAATTTTGAGATTGAAGTGGAAAAGAAAAATTATAAAAAAATTAGCACAGTTCGGGATGGAATACTGTAGAGATGAGTCCAATTGTCATTCCTATTATTCAACAAGCGGACAAAATGTTGTCAGCTATTTTAAGAAGTGGACAACCATGTTGGCTTTCTCAACTAATGGACATGGGCAACCACTTATTAAGCGGATAGTGGTCAGCTGGTCAAAATTCTTGACCCTAATTTCTCTAAAATAATTTTTTTTTTATTTCACCATAAATTGAAAAATGTTTTCTAGACCTATGTTTTTTTTGAAAATGATTTGTCGAGTTCATTTTATCAAATAATGACTCTATTTCTTTTTACTATATTTTTTTAAAATTAAATTATTTATGTTACTTTTTAATATTATTTATTCTATTTACTATTTAATTTTTTATATTCCGATGCAATACGGGAATTATATATATATATATATATATATATAATTTACTTTTATTATTTGAATCTGTTGTAATTCAAAAAAATATATTTTTCAAATATAAAAGAAACAAATATAAGCAATACGTACGCATATTTAGTTGTTTTAAGTTAGCGTGTATATAAGATACATGAAAAAACAAATCAATAAAAATACATTATATGAACAAACAAATCAATAAAAGTAAATTGTACCCACAATAACTTAATTATATAACATGTTACACAACTATATTTCAAAATTATAAAACTTCCAAACTTAATAATCAATTAAGTCATCCAACACGGAATGCGGCATTATATTTTCCACGTCAGTGTGCATATATATATATATATATATATATATATATATATATATATAGTCAGATGAATATTATATTAATCATGATATACCTATTTTACCCTCATTATTCTCTTCAATTTTCATTTTATTGCAATTACCCTTCTATGCTGAAAATACTGAATAATAACCCTTCTATACAAACCCACTCCACCCCTTATTTTTTTCTATCACAGAGAGAGAGAGAGAGAGAGAGAGAGAGAGAGAGGGCGAGTGAGTGAAAGTGGGGAAATGCGTGAGCCCAAATGCCATAGCGACTTTGCTTTCAAACCCCAAGCCAGATTCAATCACTAATATTCCTGAGATCATTGTCCAGATCACCAATTTAGAGCCTAAAGGAAAATCTTATGAGCATGTAATGTATGCTTGATGTTCTGCTTACTATGGCTATTTGGGTTTGTGTTAAAATTTCCCTTGTTGGTTTTATATTGATAATGTCGTCGGATTTTTGTGAGTTCCTACTTATTAGATGGTTTTTCTTTCTTATTTTTTTAATGATATTTGTTCTTGCTGTTTAATTGAATTCCCTTTTTAAAATGATTTTTTTTTCCCCAGCATCTCAGCATGCCTCCTTCTCTCCTCCTTTAGGCGGCACACACATTTACTATGCTTTGATCTACCAAGCCATTGCTCAAAATTCTTAAGAAGTCGAATATGACAGATAGAAATCCACTGCTCAACCGGAAAGCACCTAATCGGAAGAACATTGCTCAACCCATCCATAAACCCAAAAATCCATTTAACTCAGAAATCCTTAAAACCTTAAATCCTCTTATCTCCTCAAAACGATAAGACACCAGTGATTTCCTTAGATTAATTGAATTCAAACCCAGTAATCTGTTTTGCTTGATTTTGATTTGTCATTTGTTGTATCTCTGAAAACTAAATATGACAATGGTTTCGAAGGAATGAGTTATTTTTGGATTAATTGAGTTCAAATCTGATAAGTTTTTCACTTCGAACTAACAAAGAAATGACTTTTTTTTGTATCTCTGAAAACTGAAAAACAAATGGGTAATTTAGTTAGAGAGAAAGAAATGGCAACGGTTTCGAAGGAGAAGCAAAGGATAAGGAAGGAGTATTAGAGGAGAGAAGGAGACAGTTGCGAGATAATTTGATAATTTAATTTGAAAGTGAGTATATTTTGTTAATTTTATTTTTCCAGTCTCGTATGGAATTTTCCCGGGAATTATTTTTTTTGCATTTCATTAAGTAATTTA
Organism: Triadica sebifera; assembly: GCA_023653625.1. Lineage (NCBI taxonomy): Eukaryota > Viridiplantae > Streptophyta > Magnoliopsida > Malpighiales > Euphorbiaceae > Triadica > Triadica sebifera. Next base: position 16,703,148 of record CM042910.1, on the reverse strand, counting down.
AGGAAGACTGAATTAGCGAATTATGTGTTATAAAATCAAAATTCCGAAAATTTTGTATTACAAATTGAAATTAAGTAATCGATAGATAACGCACTATATATTCGAAATACTGTTGGCGTAATTTACCAAAGCTACAGCTTTCTTCGCCGGTGGATTTGTGGCGGACTGGTCAATCTCCTTCCTTCCCCCCACTACTCCTACTGCAACCATATTCCATTTCACTTCTCGGTCATATACTATTCTAAGACAACCCAATAACATTTAACCATGTCAGCATTTAAAAAGTTGAAAAATCTTACTCTCCTTTTTTATTGGACTTTCATTTTAGCAAGGACACCATGAAAAGTACACGTCAAATACCTATACTTGTTCAAAAAATCTCCAGTGCTTTGACACTTCCTCTCTTTTTCTCTTTCCTTTCCTCCTAATTAGCGATTTCTCCTATAAAGACCCTCTTTTGTTTTCTCTACTCTCATCTGTCTCTCGCTCTCTAATGGCTACCCAATACTCACTAATAATGGAGCATGAACAAGAAGGGCGCGATCGCCTAGATGATTATTATGAAGAAGCAAATGGGTGTAAATGTAATTGCGTTAATCTTTTCTCCTTCAATTGGCAGGGAAACAATGATAATGAAAATAAATATCTTTTGAACCAGAGAGGATAAGGAGGAGAAACATTGGTTGTGAGGAATTTGAAGGTGAAGGAAGCTTCAGAGGTAATAGCAGGGCCAAAGTGGAAAACTTTGATAAGAAAGATTAGCGGATATCTCAAGAAAATGAAGAAACAAAAGAATAATCAGTTCCAATATGACCCTCAAAGCTATGCTCTCAACTTTGATGGGGGCTTTGATTAGAAGAAGATGATTTGTTTCTTCCTGTTTTCTCCTCAAGATTTGCTGTTCCTTCTCATGTGGATGAAAAACCTTCAACTAAAACAACCTGACCTCCCTCTCTCTTGGAACACTTCTGTAGTACAGGCATATAATTACATAATAAACCAGTAACCTACAGCAATTTCTCATCACAGATTCACAGATATAAAACATAAACCAATTACTGCAAAAATTACAGGCCTAGAATCTAGAGCAAAACCAATATTGTTCCAATCACATATGCTTATAGTTTAAAACTATATACATCATATGTATCAGTATGTCTTCAAGCATATACCTGTCAACTGTCATCTCTAATGAAGAACAACCTCTTTTATTAGCCTTAACTTTCCTGTATAAGAAGATGTTAGCCAACTATTATATCTTCTTTTCGTTGCAGTTACTGCAAATTGCACCACTGATGATGAACTTCTGCAGCGCTAAAATAGTAGTTGGCTGATCAAGTGTTTCCATCTAAGTGCTCATCACTATTATCACCTGCATTGCTTGGTTTTCCAATTACAATTAGCAAAAGGTTTTTTATAAGCAACAAAATTAGAATAAAAGATAAATAAATGATAATAATGAATTTACTTCTTGCGTTTGCTTTTAGTAGACCCTGAAGGGTTGCTATGCCAATTCCTTTTTCTTTGGTTTATGAACCAATTGTTTATCTGCTTTAACTGCAAGCCTGTCTCCTGCACCAATTTTGCTTTGTCTTCCTCCTAAAACAAATTGAAGCAAACAAAACAAAGAATAAGTGAAACCATACCACTAGAGACTCTGGAGTTCACATCATACTTACAGTTGGATACGGCCACTTGGAATGTGATTGCCACCAAGCTTTTAAGAGAGAGGTGGTATCTCCTGGCAATTTTCCGGCCCTTCTCTTGCGAAGAATTTCCTCTCTAATGTCCACAATCTTGTCTTTGTAACCCTGAATGCAAAAGGCTGTTCATCTACAATTTTTTTTTTTAATGGAACAATAGGCCATTAAATATGATATGCAACCTCACCTGTTTGAGTTCATGCTTTAATTCCTTCCTTACTTGCTCCATTAAGGACCTTTCACTTTCAGTGGGGACAAGAGGACCGAATCCCATGCAATCTAGCCCATCCAGACTTCCATCATACAAATTGGCATCACTATCTGCCTGGTCATCGTCATCATCGGACATTGTGGCACCAGTGCCTTCACCCAGTGATGCTCCTGCCGCACATCAACAACTCCTAAGTTTAGCAACTCCAATCTGATTCTGACTTAATGCAGAAACATCCCCAATGAGGGAAAAGGGACAAGTACATAAGAGTTCACTAGCCAACTTTCCAAGACATAAAGTTCTACTAAATCAAGATGTGTATGCAGTCAGTCAATAAGGGGTTCCAACAATAACACCTTCAACGGCATACAGAAAAAAGGTAAAACCAAGATGCATGTAAGAGATGCAAGCACACTACAACTCTGGTAGTCCAACATATACAAAAGAATATGCTTCAATATAGATACATTTTTTTATATGCAGCAATTTCGAAAAGACTGGTGTGGCTGTAAAGCTACTAGTTCCACAAGAACATTGCCTGCCTACTTAGAAATGACGATCAAATGTTTTATGAAAACAAAAACTAGTGGCATTAACGAGAGAAACCATGGGATATGACAAAAACTACTGGCATTAATGAGAGAAACCATGGAATATGCTCGATTCAATATATCAGATTTGTACTTGAAGGAAACATCAGATTTTGTTCCCAAGAGTCAAGGTCAGTGATGACGCAATTGTGACAATGGAACATCAGCAATTTAATTTTGTGACCTGGTTTTTCCCCACGTAGATAGAAAAAGAGGTGATGATAGGGTATAGAACCAAATCTAGGCTTTCTGAGTAATATGTTTGATACAATGATTGTTTAAGAAAGTGTGGTTTGATATCTTGTTTAACAAAGTGAACAGCCATTAAAGTTGAAAACAAATAACTAAACTGAAAAGTAAACCATGATAAAATATATATCACAAACCTAAATTTTCTTCAAATAATAATAACCAAGTTTGTTCAGAATATCGAAGTAGATTTTGTAACATCCCTAGGCAAATCCCACATCGACAAAACATGGGAGAGATTCTAGGCCGAATGTAAAGAAAAGATCTCAAACCTGGAGAGATGCAAGCTTGAACTACTAGCTTGATGTGTCAGTTTCCAAATCCCATATTACAAATAATGAGAAAGGAAATAGAGGTTTATAAGTCTGTACACCAACTACTATTGATAACCTGAGTTAACCATTTTAGGCAACGTGGTTTGGCCATTTGCAGGTTGTTATAGGACAGTTGGGTATGAGCCGTTACAGATTTCTTCACTCTTAATTGAATTCCTTATTATTCTTTGATGACATTGTGTTCCTTTCATCTTCCCAACCATTCAGCTTTCTTCAATTCCACCTCCTTCCCATTATTCTCATGTTGATTTTTATTTTTTTACATGCCATTAACCAGTGTTTCTCCCTCTTCGTTCACTGAAATATCTGCAAAAGACTCCGTTCTCCTATATCACAACCCATGAACAAAGCATTCAAACATTTGCTATAGCACCCAACTTCATTTTCACATCTTCAGAATTATGATTTTAACTCGTCAACCTAGCCTCCACCACTTCATTGACACCAAAACTTGAATAGTAATGATGAAAGCAAACAATATCATATAGTTGAACACAATCCAATATCAAGTTCGGCATTTTTTGGGTAATACACATGCAAAATTGAAAACTTTAGTGAAGAAGTTTGAACAGCAGGGATAAAAAACAAGCAATATAGGGTGAGAGAACATATACCAACTAATTATTAATACAATTACCAATTTTCATAATAAAAGAGTAAAAGAGACACCAAAAAGAAGCAGCATGATTCTTGAACATTTAATCAAAAAGTTATTTACTCTTCCAATACCCAGCCCAAACAAGCCAAATGTCATGCCTATTACTTTTATTTCCAGAGCAGAGGGGGTCCAACAAAATTACCTGTTAAGCTTTGGAGAGCTTGCTCGAGCTCCCAGCAAGCCATTACTGCTTCCATAGCATGAACACGGACATGTTGTTGCAATTGTTCTTTAAAGGAACAGAGCAATAGAACATAATGTGTCTGCATACAAGGAAGAAGATAAAAGAAGAGATGAAAGAGGATAATCAGATCAAAAGAAAAGAATGAGAAAGAATAAAAGGATTTGAGTTAGGAAAGTGGTAGAGGACACATTTGGATAAATCACAAAAATATGTCTTTCTCATCAAACTCTCTAAACATTGAAATAGAGGCAAATCCATGCAGCTGTATTATGCATGCATTTGCAGCAAGAGGCATTGATCTGTCGCAGTATTCTATAATATTTCCAACTCAATTTACTTGAACAATGATGACATCTAAGGGCAAAAGTGAGCACTAAATTTTCACCTTCACTGCCAAATGACAACCAGCAAATTATGGTGAATAGGAGCATGCATTTTATTGATAAAAAAATACTTGCCCAATAATTGTTTGCTTCAACAAATATGAACACCTGACATCATGTTTCCATATGATATATAATGGTACTTATATTCTTTTGACAACCATTAATTATAGTTTTGAAAAATATATTTAAAATTTAAGTAACAATCATCATTCATCAAAATAAAATAAAATGTAATGAAAGTAAACTATTTGCAAATGTTAATGTCAAATGAAACTGTCTGTTATTCATATTCTCTGTTACAATTAGCCATCATCAGGCCAGCCCAAACCTAGACAACCATCCTACACATTTAAGAAAATTCAACATTAGAGCCGAGACCTATCTTGGCTAAGCTCATCTTGATGACTTGTTCCAGGAACAACTCAGAACTGCTAGCATCACTTACTGCTCTACTTCTGATTTAGTCTTAACTTTGTTAACAAGATTTTTATCATAGAAAGAGAACTATAGACTGCAAAATATTTGCTTCATCCACTTTTACCCCCATTACAAAGCAGGAAACAAGTTAAACCATAACAAACAACTTGGAGGAGTATTAAAGAACATCCATTTCTACTTAATTGTCTTTTGGTATATCAGAATGTTAAATTTATTCCGACTAGAATTTACCATTTATGCCTACCTGATGTTAAAGATAATTCCATTCCTACAAAAATTTAGCATTTGACTTTACCATGAAGTTAAATTCCAGTTAAACTTAATGTGGAAAACAATATCCACTTTTTATGCAATTTTAAGTCTTCTGATTGTCAACAAATGGAAGGGAACAAACAAAATAAGTAACTAACTAAAAGATAAATAATAAGAGGAAGATGAAGAATCTACTAGGTGTTCTAATGAAAAGATCTTACCTCTCTCTATCTACTTTTTGCTATTCCTTATTTTTTTAATATAGAAGAGGAAAAAAATATTTGGAAGGCTCTGTGGCATCCCTCACCAACAGAATAGGTCTGTGCAGTTGGCCTGATGGAGCTATCCCTGCCCCACAGGAAAACAAGTGTTTTTCCAAGTAAGCTTAGAACAAAGATTGGGAGATGTTTCATATTCATCAATTCATTCTTTCTGCAGTGAAAGGCTCCTTTCAAAGGCGACTTATGAAAACAACTCTAAACTTTTAATTCCTTTTAACATATTGGCTATAATTATGTTATAAAGTGATTGGTAAACATCAAAGCAACAAGTCAACTTCATAAACTTTAGGAACACTCTTTAGAAGAAACATCATGTTAAAGCTTCTTAGAGATAACATTTAATGGGATAGATTCTATTCTCAAGTTAATTGAAAAACAATCTTTCTATACCTTCTTAGAAACCACCACAATGACCTGTCCTATAAAGAAGTGAGGAGGAATCAATGCTAAAATGGCCCCATAACCTAGATATTTCTGGGATTCAATATTAGACAAGAAGGAACATTTATCATTATCATTATTATTATTTTCATGGGTAAAACCATGCTAGTCATGTATACTTGGTCTTGTAACATAACATCATCAGCCCCTTGATAATATATATGTCTAGAGCATCTACTCTAATATATAAAGAATAGAGTCAAAAAGAGAAAAGGCAGAAGAGATATGTTGCATGTTCTGAAGAAGATAATTTACGCCCATTACTCATATCTCATGACTCTAATCTGCAACTATGGTGACACAATGTTGTTGTCATTATAGCATTTAGTTCTTTAAACATTAGTTATTAAAAACATAATAAAATTCATTACTTCATTTCAGTTTTCAGTAGTAATATCCAAGTAAATAATTGACTCACTCTGCAGATTTTGTAAGTGAAATACAAGACACTAAGCACCATAACTGTAAGCAGTGAAATCACTCCAAATCAATAATAGTTGTTTGGAGGCCTATGAGATTAAAATCATTTGAAAGAAAATTTATGTCAATCATTAATTCCACAAAGAATTCAAGAACATACTGAGGACTAATCCATCCATGTACCAAGCGGAGAAGAAAAAGACAATCTCATCAAAGAAGAGATTCCCCAAAGCATCCCAAAAGTTTCACTTTTTTTTTTGTTGGTGAATATAAAACGGCAAAATTGATTCCTCCAATGGTGCCACAACTATGAAATTCTGATTCCTATCACAAGTACCATTATTCACTTACAACCTATGGCCTTTATCACATGAACTATCAAACAACATGCAATCAATCAAAAGAGGCTTCTTATGTAACTCACCTTCCAAAATGGAGAAAATGGTGAACAAGTACAAGGGAAAGGAAGAAGTTTCCATTCACAAACTTCAAATTATAAGTACTAACAAACAGAATGTTGACTGAAAAGGAGAGAAGGAAAAGAAATCACACCATAATTCCCTAGTGCCCTATACCCATAATAAGCAAATTTTATTCACATTCTCAGTTACCAAAAGCCCAAAAGAACCAACAAGAAGAAATCGATACCTAACCCCTGAGATTGAACAAAACCAACACAAATTTCTTAGTGAAAAGAAAAATACATTTAGAAAGACCGCAGATAATAAGACCTGAAAATCATATATGAATAATCATCAAGCACAAGATTAATAAAAAATATCCACGAACAAATTTCTCTGCATAAAGCTCAGAGAGAGATGGCACCAAAAGAGGAAACTAACCATGAACTGATCAAGTTCTTTCTCATCAACCATTTGGCCATTTCCTAGCACTGAGTACTTAGCCACCACTTCTTGCGACTGAGCAAGCTGCGTGTCGATCCTCGCAAGCTGGTCCACCGGCGTCGCTATCCTCAAACAAGCTACATGCGCCGCTAGCAACTGGTCGTATAAAGGATGCCCCAATATCTCCGCCTTGCATTTGGCCCTCTCCCAATTATCCTCACCACCACCGACACCATCTAAAAACTCTTCCTCACCCCCGTTGTTATTATTTTGGTCGCTTTTCTCACTTAAGTTCCGACCCAAAACGTCGTTGCTCCGGCGGAGTACAGCTTTGCTTAGCCAAGCGGGGCCAGCAGAGGCGGAGGAGGAGGCAGAAGCAGAGAGTGGTGATTGAAAACCCATTTCGTGCGAAATATGATCTTGAAAAGCCATGTTTGTAAAAGCAAACACTTTTACCACACCATTTATGATTTATCAAAAGAAAATAACAGCAACCCAGATGAAAAAAGAACAACTTTAAGCTTGGGTGAGTACTGGTTTGGTTCTTTAATGGAGGTTTAAAGGGAAAGCTAATATTGTTAGGTGTTGACGACGAAGAAGAAATGGAGGGTAGCAAAGAGAGAATAGCTTTGGGTTGGGTGGACTTTTGGTGGGTAATCGAACCGTTAAATTCAGTGACACGTGTTAATTTAGGGAATTTGATTGCTCTCCTTAATGGGTGATTAGGGAAGAAGATTTTGTTTTGTGTAATACTAAATAAAATCCTATTGCTGTGATCTTTTTTCTGGTAAAGACTAAAGTATCGCATCGTATTTTTTTTTGGCAGATTAAAAAATTGCATATTGTAATTCCCATGCAACACCCATATTAATTAACTAACTGATATTTTTGATATTGTTTACACTGTCACTATTTAAATATTTCTCAAAATTTGGGCAAATACATTTAAATTTACCTTCTCTAAAATTTTTTTGAATTTATCTATTAAAAAAAAAATCACTTAAATTTGATTGAGTTTTCTTATTGGATGTCCGATTATAAATTTAAAGAGATTTATAATATTTTCTTCCGTTTCAAAATAAATGTACTTTTTAGTTATCATAAAAAATAGTTTATTTTCCTTTATAAAAATATAATTATTTGTTAATTCTTTATTATTTACTTATTTAATATGATTATTATCAATAAACACGAGTTATCTTCTTTAATTTTTCACTAATGTTCCTAATTAATATATAATATGTCAGGAAAATGTACAATTTCAACTCTTAATAAATAATTTTTTCAAATTATATGAAAATAGAGGTAAACTTATATTTTTGGGGACAGAAGAAATAGTCTTTAAACATTTATGTCTTTAATTTATGTAATTTACATAACTATGATAAAATATGTCACGTAGCATATCTATTATTATTATTATTATTATTATTATTATTGCCTTGAGTCAATGTATTACTTCTCTTTGCATGCTTTCAAATCTAGCAAAATTTTAATATTTATGAGCTCGTGTAATTGCTAACTAGACAATAATAATAATAAAAAACAACTGGAGTCTGGAGTGGTCTGAGTTTCCCAAAGTCACGCCTTTTGCTGCCTACTTCTTGTTCTATGGCCCACTGGCGTGGATCAGACAGCAACATAAATTGTTTCTACTTCAACACGTGTCAATCCCAGGATTCATGGACCACTTGAAGGGTCAGCATCGGAGTACAACCCTATGAATCTGACAAATCAAGGTCATACAGCTGTAAGAATAGGGACCACTTTAGCATTTGACTCTCTTCATTGGTCTATTTTTGCTTCCATTTTTCTGTCGTGAATAGGGAGTGTGGTCCCCGTGGATAAGGAGACGCGGGCCCGATCATCTAACTCTGTCTGAATGCTGACGTAGGAATGGTCCATGGAGGATGAAAGGTTTTCTTTTCTTAAAATATTAAAATTTACAATAATTGGCTGGTTAGGTAATGGGGACTGACTTCTTGCACCGATTACAAATTTACAACGCTTTGAAATGGAAATAGTTAGATCCATCAACTGCCAAAGTGGTCCCTGAGAAATAGATAATTTCAAATCAGATTTTAAAAAAAAAATTTAACATGAACAATTTTTTTTAATGAGAATATATTACTTTAAATTTTTTTTCCAATAAGAATTAAAAGTAGGAAATTTAAAGATTTCTGCTGAAGGTTAATTTACAAAATAATATATATTTAGTCATTTCCTAATTTACTTCTAATTTTTTAACTTTTAACTTTTTAGAAAAATCTTTCAATCTTATAAATTAATATATATGGCTTTAATACTATTCAAGCGAGTCTACTTTATCCAATAAATGATCTTTTATTTATTGATATTATTATTTTTAAAATTTTGGTTTTCTCTCAGTTTCTCGTATTCATTCAAGTAACAAAACTAACAACAAACTTCAAAAGTTTTCTATTTTTTAAAAAATAATTATCATATTCACTATATCGTAAAGTCAATTCTTCCAAATGCTTATAAATTTTTTTAAAGACTCATTTATAAATTTAATATGATCGATAATAAATTTCAACAACCTTATTATTGGATTCTTATATGCTCTTTGATTCAAATAAAAACAATCAGGATGTGGGCAATTATTATTTATAAAAATAACTAATAAAAGCACCAAGCCTTTTGAGGTAGTTGATATCTATTAAACTAAAGTTGTTGATCTAAGAATCTTCTAAATTTTATATCTTCCCTAAAATTTCTTTCAAGACTTCTAATCCTACTTTGAGTAGTTAATATTTGTTCAATGTTTTACTCATAAAATGCAAAGACAGGATCCTACAATTTAAGTATTGCATTTTATTCAACTTTTTTGTAGCTTATGCTAAAGCAAAACCTCAACGACGCCGGATGGTATTAGCAAGTCAACTGTCATATATAATTGATAAATATTTATGCAAAAAATATATATCTTACCATGAACAAAGGTCCATTAAGCTTTCATAAAGGCTTTAGCATTCCTTCATGTTTGTCACCTGCTTTACTTAAAGGTTGGAAGGTTCTCATGTGTTATGGCTACCCTTTCTCACTCTCTTATGGGTCTTACAATCAATATTTTTTCCCTAAAATTGTTGTGAAGATAAATAAGGTATATGGTAGCAAAAACTCTCACAAAAGAAATGAGAGAATTTTAATTAAAAAAATTTGAAACTTTATTTCTACTCCCATAACATGAAAAGCTTAGAGGAATTTATAGATAACAAAGATGGTGCCCTTATTATTCTCTAACATCTCAAAAGATAAAACAACTAGTGAACAAACAACTGATGTCTCTAGTCCCATTTTTCAACTAGTAGTACAATAATTTACAAACATCTTATATTATAGATAAGACAAGCTAAAACTACATCCTTCAGCACCACTCAGTTTTAAGGCATATGGATTGCCTTATCTCTTTTGATGCTTAAGGACAATAAACGCCTCAATAATACAAGTTGAGGCTAGCTTCATGGGTGACATTAACTTAGTGTCCATTTAAATTGTCTTCTTTTTTCTGTTCTCAGACCATCCTTATCATTTCTACTTCAAAAGTGCCTTTTGCAATTGTTGGTCACCTTCGTCCAAGTCTCAAAGGTCTTAGACTTGAAATCTAGAATAAGATCTTTATCTTTTAATCTCAAGAGTAGCTCATCTACTTCCTTTTTTCCTTTCACTACACCTTGGCTCTCTTGCAACAGATATTGAAGGTGTTTAACTAAGAAGGTAATAAAAAAATTTGTTATCCTTGAGAACTCTTTATTAAAAGAAAATATTTCAAGAACCTCTTTAAAGCATTCAATTTGAATTGTTTGATTAACAATCTTATTTTTTTTATATTTTTTCCAATTTAATTTTAAAGATTGATTATTAACCTTTTAGGATTCTATTATAAGTTCTCTTGTTGTAAATTCCATATTTGATAAGGATAATAAATTTAACCATCCTCTCCATACTCCATTATTGTGCTGAGGATACGAAATGAAATGATTTTAGTATATTTTTCTATCACTGTTAATGACATTTGCACAATACTAAGGAGTGATGAACACACAAATTTATCATCTTAGTTAACTTTAATGATTTCTACCATTTCTACTTCAATAAACTGGATACTCTCTTCTAACCTTTTTGAGTTTATCCACTAAGTAAGTTTTTCCATAAGCTTGCTAGGGGATGTCGGGATCTAAAGACGAACATTCTTGAAGAGAGATATCTATTGAATTAACTATTTCCTTTTTAATGGTATATTTTACATCCATGGGAAGAAAAAAAAGTTATTTTATCTTGAATTCTCCTTTCTGAGACTTGTAAAAGGAATATCTCTTCTTATGCAAAACAACAATCAAACGACACCTTTAGTCTCTAGTTATAAGGTACAACTTCATCTATAAAATGTTCAAGTTGTTGAAAGTCATTTTTATGAAGCCATCCCTTTAATCTTAAACATGTTATAAATCCTTTTTTACAAAGGTCAATACCTATAATATTTTGAGAAAATACCAAGTTTTATTGATCTTAAGAATTCAATTAATTATTTTTATGAATTCTTTAAAACTATGATTTCCAAATTCTATATTTGAAATTTTTTTAATTCAAATTGCTCCCAAGATAGCAGGACTTTTGATTGAGCCCATTCTAGTGTTGAATATTTGACTTTAAATTAATATATGTAGCTCTTATCCATCTAATTAGGAAAAATTCCAATTAAATGAGTGGATGCTACATGATATTCCTGTTACTAAGAACCTTTGCATTTTAAACTTTTTTCTTTCTTTAACAAAAATCCCATCTCATATCATTTTTTTTCCAAATTTCCATATTAATCTAATACACAAATCCATATAGCTTGCATAAAACTTTGATTCAAAAAGATCAACATCATATTGATAAAACCATATTTGGGCTAAACTGATCCTATGTTTACAAATACATTATTAAATAACACATACATGATTTTTGAAATGAAAAAGACATGTATACAAACTATACCTCAAAAATCCATGACATGCACAAAAAGAACCAAAAGAATATCATGTATAACCACCCCAAATGGGTATGCTTTGACATATCTCTATATGAGTGTTCTTCTTTTTTAGTCAATTACTGCTAACTAAAAGTCTCCAAACTTGGGTGCAGAAATACCCCACACACTAAACTACTATAAACTTAGTGGTACATATAAATATACAAATTCATATATGCATCCAAATAAGATATGCCATAACAATCCAAACTCATACCGTTATGTCATGTTCATAAACATTCGCTCTAATGCATGACAATAAAAACACTTTAACTTATATTCATACCTCATATCATAGGAGAAATCATAACTCATATGATCATGTATGTTGAACCTTGAGGGGTATTTTTGTCATTTTGATGCTAACAAATAAAATAACAATATTATATTTAACATACTTGTTTTCTAAGTCTATTGAACAAAATATGGAATATATAGCAAGAATGGAGAATGAAAGATTAATCTTCAAAAGATAAAATTGAAGAAGTAGCATGATTCACGTCCGTAACCCTATGTGTCACGCCCGTGATTAAGCCTAGCGCCAACAAACCAACATTTAAAGTTCACGGTTGTTAAACCTTGAGGGATATTTCTGTCATTTTGATGATAACAAATAAAATAGCAATATTGTATTTAACATACTTGTTTTCTAAGTTTATTAAACAGGATATGGAATAAAATAACAAGAATGGAGAATGAAAGATTAATCCTTGAAAGATAAAATTAAGGAAGTAGCATGTTCACGCCCGTGACCCTATGTGTCACGCCAGTGAAAAAACTAACTGTCACTAAAACCAACATTTGAAGTTCACGGTCATGAAGGAAGACAACAAACCGTGAAATGCACATTTAAGTCACGCCAGTGAACCTTCATGACAATTTCATCCAGAGAGCTTCATGACCAAAGTCATCACTTGGATCACAGCTGAGAAGTTTGTCATGCCCATGAGATATATGTCACGCCCGTGACCCAATGTTTCAAAATCTTCCAGAATGCTTCACGACCAAAGTCACCACTTTAATCACGAGTTGGAAGAACAGTCACGCCCGTGAAAGATGAAAGAGAAAATGTTAGGCGCAATTATTTGGATTGGTGCAACGGCTAGTTTCGTATTAAATGCACTCTAATGGTTATAATTATCCATGGGAGTATAAATGCAAGTCATTTATGCACCCATGGCAAGAGAATAACAAATACTTTGAATCAAAATCTTATTACAAGCTATTTGTACATTTAATACTTCCATAACAAATATCTATTCTCTGTGAAAATCTTTTTGCTCATCATTTATTGAGCAATAAAGATTTGTAAGTGTTTCTCTCTGTAATCATTAGTACTCAAGTGAGTTTTTGGTATTTTTGGGTTAAGAGTAGAACACTTGTAAGAGTTAGTTGTGTGAGCTTTTAAAACACAAAGAAAGGTTGTTTGTGTGAGCTTATAAAAATACAAAGTAAAGGTTGTTTGTGTGAGCCTGTAAAACATAAGATAAAGGTTGTTTGTGTGAGCCTATAAAACACAAGGAATTGGTTATTGTGTGAGCCATTAAAGCACAAAGGATTTCTGGATTAGGTGTGAGCCATTGTGAGAAACATCATAGTTGAGAGTGAGCTTGTAAAACTCCATTGTAACACTTAGTGTGTTAGTGAAACTCCCAATTACGATTGGGGAGAGGAGTAGGGTTTGTTAACACCAGAAACCTCTATAAAAATCCTTGTGTCAAATTTCTCTATCCCTCCTAAAATTAATTTTTATTTTTGCACTTTAAAGTTAAATTTTTAAAACTCCAATTCAACCCCCCTTCTTGGCTTAATATCTAGAAAACAATTGGTATCAGAGCTTTGTCTAGCATCTAAGCCTAAAAAGCGCTAGTAAAGATCAAGATATGACCAGTGAAGGATTCCAAAGTCTCAAGCCTTACTTCGTTGGAGCAAATTATGTCTATTGGAAGTTTCAGATGGAGACATATCTGGATAATGAAGGAATTGAAGTTTGGGATAGTATTCGAAAAGAATGGACACCACCAACTAGAAGAGGAGTTAGTGGTGAAGAAGAAATCTTGTCAATAGATGATTGGACAGAGCCTCAAAGAAGAGCAAATCATTGGTGATCACCCCAAGGAGCAAATCATTGGTGATCCTTCAAGGGGAGTAAGTACTAGATCTCATTTCAAACATTTAGCCACTAACCTTGCTTTTATTTCTCAAATTGAGCCTAAAAATGTTGATGAAACTCTTAATGATGAAAGTTAGGTAATTGCCATGCAAGAGGAACTCAACCAATTTGAGAAAAGTAAGGTATGAACCTTAGTACCCCAGACCCAAGGATCATCAAATTATAGGCAGCAAATGGGTATTTAGAAATAAACTAGATGAACAAGGTTCAATAACTAGGAATAAGGCTAGATCAGTTGCAAAAGGATATAATCAGGAAGAAGGAATAGACTATGATGAGACCTATGCACCTGTAGCTAGATTATAAGCCATAAGAATACTTTTAGCATATGCATGTCACATGAATTTCAAACTCTTTCAAATGGATGTGAAAAGTGCATTTCTAAATGGTTATATAGAAGAAGTTCATGTAGAACAACCACTAGGTTTTGAAAGCTATGATTTGCCAAATCATGTTTTTAAACTTCAAAAGCTTTATATGGTTTGAAACAAGCCCCAAGAGCTTGGTATAAAAGACTAAGTTCTTTTCTCTTAGAAAATAACTTTACAAATGGTAATGTTGACACCACATTATTCATTAAAAAGCATAAGCATGATATACTAATTGTTCAAATTTATATTGATGATATAATATTTGGTTCTACTAATGAATTGCTTTGTCAAGAATTTGCTAAGTGTATGACTAGGGAATTTGAAATAAGCATGATGGGATAGCTTAAGTATTTCCTTGGTCTACAAATAAAACAAAGCAATAAGGGCATATTCATCAACCAATCCAAATATGCCAAAGATTTAATTAAAAAATTTGGAATGGAAGGATGCAAGAATGTTAAGACTCCTATGAGCACATCAATAAAATTGGACAAGGATGAAAAGGGTAAGAGCATTAATGAAAAGCTCTATAGAGGTATGATCGGATCACTTTTATATCTTACTGCTTCTAGAGCCGACATAATGTATAGTGTTTGCTTGTGTGCATAATTTCAATCATGTCCAAAAGAATCTCACTTAAATGCAGTAAAAAGAATTCTAAGATATTTACATGGATCATTGCATCTAGGTTTGTGGTATCCTAAAATTTCATCCTTTTATATTATAGGATATTCAGATGCAGACTATGCTGGTAGTCTTTTAGATAGAAAAAGTACTTCAGGTGCTTGTCACTTTATTAGAGAGTGCTTAGTTTCTTGGTTTAGCAAGAAACAAGTTTCAGTTGCTCTTTCAACTGCTGAAGCAGAATATGTAGCAGCAGGATGTTGTTGTACTCAAATTCTTTGGATGAAACAACAACTTAAGGACTATGGTCATGATATGAATCATATACCTATTAAATGTGACAATACAAGTGTTATAAATCTTTCAAAGAATCCCATTCAACACTCTAGAAGTAAGCATATTGACATTAGACACCACTTTATTAGAGATCATGTTCAATATGGTGATGTTGCATTAGAATTTATAAGCATAGAAAATCAATTGGTAGATATTTTTACTAAGTCTCTAAATGAGGAAAGATTTAATTTCATTAGAAGAGAACTTGGTATGATTGATGGATTAACCTTGTGATTGCTAAATTATCAAATCTTAAGTGATAATCTTGATTTTGTATCATATCACTAGATATAAGGTATTAAATTTGATGAAAATTTTATGTTATAAGGGATAGAATCTTCATAGAAATGATTTAGTCTTGTTTTAGGACTTAATTTTATTTGATGAAAATTTTAGGCAATTCACGCCCGTGAATTAAATAGCCAAAAGCTGCGTCTTTCACGACTTGATTCACGACATTGTTCACGGCTTCAAGTAATGAAGCTTCTGTTCACGACTTCATTCACTCCCATGAAAAGCCTTGTTCATGCCCGTGACGCATTTTCACGCCCGTGAACATTTTCAACTAAAACTCACAGAGATGTTCACGCTTTGAGTCACGCTTTGTTTCACGGGCATAAGTAGTGAAATTCAACCCTTCACGCCCGTGACTATTCGTTCACCACCATTACAGTTCATGATTCACGCTCGTGACATTCAAATGTCATGACCGTGAACCTATTCACTCCTTTATTCACGGGTAGAGCACCCCTTCAGCAAACCGTGAACACGACTGTGAACACATATTTCACGCTCGTGAATGCATCGGGTATATAAGAAATCAGCCAGTTATTCTTCACATTTCAACCTTTCAACTCCTTAAAACCGCTCTCATTTACATACATTGAATGGTGCATTGAAGATTCCAGCCCCTAAGTCACAAAATTTTGCTATAAATACCATCAAAAGTCCATTCCTTCATCAAAAATCATCCTTCTTTAGGGTTTCCTCAAAATTCTGTCAAATTTTTCCAAACCCTTCGAAGTTCATTTCTTCAATCCAAATGGAAATCGGCTCATCAAAGGGTACTAGGAAGAAGTCTCATGCTCCCAGGAGGTACTCAGACTACTTCATGAATAGAATCCCAGAGCATTGTTATCCTCGGTACCCAACCTTAAAGAAAAGGCCTCTCATTTCATCAAGGTCCTTTGAGTGGCAAACCGTACGCACTCTCGGGTTTGAGACAACAATGATAGAGAAACTCCAGGCCTATTATTTGAAGGAATTCATAGACATTCATCAGCCCACTTTAAGGGAGCCAACCCTGAAATTTTTGAGCACTTTGCAAGTGTCTCCCACTATAGTGGTGAAATTCCAACTCTGCAGCAATCCGAACACCCTTAATGCCACAGAATTTAGGGACTTATTTAATCTACCCTCGGAAGGCATCCTCAATGACAGCGAAGTGGAATTCTTCGCGACTCGAGCATGGACTCATTTTGGCACGGATTGCAGCTGGGATGTCAAGAAGACTAAGAGCACTCATCTCCGGTCCCCAGTGCACAAATATTTGCATAGGTTTCTAACCTATAGCATATTTGCTCGGGGAGACAACAATGACACCATTAGGAAGTCAGAGCTATTTCTCTTTGAGATGGCCCGATGAGGTCTCACAGTGGCGCTCTCTAGATGGTTTGCAAACCATCTTCTGTCCATTGCCACCAAGCCCTCCGGAGATATACTCATTGGTGGATATGTGACCCATATGGCCTTGAAGCTTGGCTATTTGGAGTTGGATGACCATCACTTCAATCTCATCCCAGGGCATCCTCGAGATCGATTGGATGTCGAGTCCTTCATTAAGATGGGAGCGGCTGTCAGAATTGTTCATGAGAACAATATTTACTACCGCTTCACAGACACTGCTGGTGAAATAATTTGGGAAGATAATGATTCAGAGGACTTCAAAGCCGGCCTCCAAGGGATCCAGCAGAGGAAAAGGGCTCGGGTTGAGGAAGCACCTCTAGCGGCTGAGCAGGACATCGGACAATCCTCGGCTTCCATACCGAATTTGGCGCAGTAGGTGGTTGACCTCTTAGCACCACGATTTAAGTAGCTGTAGGCTTTGATGGACGAGATGTTAGAGAACTTTAAAGACTTCATAGAGTCTCGGATGAACAGCCTTGAGGCAGAGGTTGCTCGACTTAGAGATAGGATGTCCGGTTAGGTGTTAGGCTAGATGGTAGCCTTAATATGATTGTTTCTTTTGTTTGTTTGCTTGTTTTGTTTGTTTTTAGGAAATTTTAAATTTCCTTTCTGACTTTTATTTACTTTGGTTTGTACTTCTCTTTAAACATTAATATATTTGCTTTGTTTTTTTTTTGGTATCTTTATATTCTTTTTGTTGATGACAAAAAGGGGAGAACCTAGCAATATATTAAGATAAATGAATTTTGATAAAAAATAAGAACCTATAAATACATTGAGTTAAGTATGGAGAAATTAGCAATACTTAAAATTTGATTCAAAATGAATATGCAAGTATGAAATTGAGCTTTATACACATTAGATATATCTTAAGTATACTTTGTATATACCTTAATGCAAGTTACATAAATGAATATGCCTTGATATACTCTAAATATACCTTACATATACTTTATGACTTAAAGAGAATTTTGGTATATATTGGATATACTTTTCATATAACTTGCATATACTTAAAACTAGAAAATTTATTTCAATGCTACATCATTCTTTACAATTCTTGCATTTCATCAATTTTTATCCTAAGTATCTTTTGAGGGGGAGACTTCTCAAAAGCACATATTGCTAGATTATTTGTCACCATAAAAAAAGAGGAGATTGTTAAACCTTAAGGGGTATTTCCATCATTTTGATGATAACAAATAAAATAGCAATATTGTATTTAACATACTTATTTTCTAAGTCTATTAAACAGGGTATGGAATAAAATAGCAAGAATGGAGAATGAAAGATTAATCCTTAAAAGATAAAATTAAGGAAGTAGCATGTTCACGCCCGTGACCCTATGTGCCATGCCCGTAAAAAAGCTAACTGTCACCAAAACCAACATTTGAAGTTCACAGCCATGAAGGAAGACAACAAACCGTGAAATGCACATTTAAGTCACGCCCGTGAATTAAATGTCACGCCCGTGAACCTTCATGACAATTTCATCCAGAAAGCTTCACGACCAAAGTCACCACTTGGATCACGACTGGGAAGTTTGTCACGCCCGTGACCCAATGTTTCAAAACCTTCCAGAATGTTTCACGACCAAGGTCACCACTTCAGTCACGACTTGGAAGAACAGTCACGCCCGTGAAAGATGAAAAAGAAAAATGTTAGGCGCAATTATTTGGGTTGGTGCAATGGCTAGTTTTGTATTAAATGCACTCTAACGACTATAATTAGCCATGAGAGTATAAATGCAAGTTATTTATGCATTCAATACAAGAGGATAGCAAATACTTTGAATCAAAATCTTATTACAAGCTATTTGCACATTTAATACTTCCATAACAAATATCTATTCTCTGTGAAAATCTTTTTGCTCATCATTTATTGAGCAATAAAGATTTGTAAGTGTTTCTCTCTGTAATCATTTATTACTCAAGTGAGTTTTGGGTATTTCTGGATTAAGAGTAGAACACTTGTAAGGGTTAGTTGTGTGAGCCTTTAAAACACAAATAAAGGTTGTTTGTGTGAGGCTGTAAAAACATAAAGTAAAGGTTGTTTGTGTGAGCCTGTAAAATACAAGATAAAAGGTTGTTTGTGTGAGCCTGTAAAACACAAAGAATTGATTATTCTGTGAGCCATTAAAACACAAGGAATTTTGGGTTAGGTGTGAGCCATTGTGAGAAATACCATAGTTGGGAGTGAGCTTGTAAAACTTTATTGTAACACTTAGTGTGTTAGTGAAACTCCCAATTGCGATTAGGGAGAGGAGTAGGGTTTGTTAACACCCGAGCCTCTATAAAAATTCTTGTGTCAAATTTCTCTGTCCCTCATAAAATTAATTTTTATTTCTGCATTTTAAAGTTAAATTTTTAAAACTCCAATTCAACCCCCCTTCTTGGCTTAATATCTGGGAAACAACGGTCATGAAGGAAGATAGCAACTGTGAATGAGCATTTCAGTCATGCCCATGAAAGAAATGTCACACCCGTGAACAAACATGACAAATTCTTCCAGATAGCTTCACGACCAAAGTCACCACTTAGACCACGACTTGGAAGATTGTCACACTCGTGAAGGTAAATTGTCACGCCCGTGAACAAACATTTCAAAACCTTCCAGAATGCTTCACGGCCAAGGTCACTTCTTCAGTCACGGCTTGGAAGAATAGTCACAACCGTGACACACAGAGTCACGACCGTGAAAGATGAAAGACAAAAATGTCAGGCGCGATTATTAGGGTTGGTGCAATGGTTAGTTTCATAATAAATGCATTATAACGGCTATAATTTGCTATGGAAGTATAAATGCAAGTCATTTATGCATCCAGAACAATAAGAGAATAAGAGAGTGAACAAGGAGAACAAAAGAACAAGTGAATTGAAAATATTTTGAATCAAAACCTTGTTGAAAGCCATTTTGTGCATTTGATATTTATTTTCTGTAAAAATCTTTTTGCTCATCATTTATTGAGCAATATAGATTTGTAAGTGCGTCTCTCTGTAATTATTTACTCAAATGAGTTTTGGATATTTCTGGGTTAAGAGTAGAACACTTGTAAGGGTTAGTTGTGTGAGCCTCTAAAACACAAAGAAAGGTTGTTTGTGTGAGCCTGTAAAACACAAAGAAAGGTTATTTGTGTAAGCCTGTAAAATACAAGGTAAAGGCTGTTTGTGTTAGCCTATAAAACACAAGGAATTGGTTATTATGTGAGCCATCAAAATACAAGGGATTTCTGGGTTAGGTGTTAGCCATTGTGAGAAACACCATAGTTGGGAGTGAGCTTGTAAAACTCCATTGTAACACTTAGTGTGTTAGTGAAACTCCCAATTGCAATTAGGGAGATGAGTAGGGTTTGTTAACATCCGAACCTCTATAAAAATCCTTCTGTCAAATTTCTCTATCCCTACTAAATTTAATTTTTATTTTCGCACTTTAAGGTTAAATTTTTTAAACTCCAATTCAACCCCACTTTTTGGCTCAATATCTGGGCAACAATTGGTATCAGAGCATTGTCTAGCATTGAAGCCTAAAAAGCGCTAGTAAAGATCAAGATATGGCCAGTGAAGGATTCCAAAGTCTCAAGCCTTACTTCGATGGAGCAAATTATGCTTATTGGAAGTTTCAGATGGAGACATATCTAGATAATGAAGGAATTGAAGTCTGGGATAGTATTAAAAAAGAATGGACACCACCAACTAGAAGTGGAGTTAATGGTGAAGAAGAAATCATATCGAGAGATGATTGGACAGAGCCTCAAAGAGGAGCAAATTTCAAAAATAAGAAGGCAATGACAATTCTCTCAAGCTCATTATCCATTGAAGAATGTGGTAGGATACAACACTATTCAATTGCATATAGCATGTGGAAAACATTAGAAAACTATTATGAAGGCCACAAAGTCATATGGGATGACGAAAGCTCTTCAAGTGAAAGAGATGATAATGAAAACAAAGAGGTCAACCTATGCTTCATGGCTATTGAGGATCACATCTCGGATAAAGTAAGATCACTACACTCATACTCTTTCAATAATGATAGCAGTGATAATGATAGTGATAGTGATGATGATGATGTTGAGCAAAGCCTTATAGAAGAATTAAATTTAGAACTAGAGAAATATAGAAGTAAATTCAATACTTATAAGAATAACATTTCTAATTTGAAAATCAAAATTGATGTTTTAGAAAAGGAGAATTCTAAGCTTAAATCATCTAATGAATCTCTTCAAAAGTCATTAGATGAATACTCATCAAGATCCTCAACAAAATCCTTGCTTAAAGAAAATAATACTTTAAAAAATGAAATTGAGGAACTTAGAAATTCCATTTCTAAATTTCACAAAGGAAAAGAGAGTTTATATACTCTCATTGTGTCTCAAAGACCACCTTTAATTAGACATGGTCTAGAATTTAAGGACACATCATCATCCTCTCACAAAACTATTTTTATTAAGTCAAGTGAACCTCACATCTCCACACTTGCTGGAACAACACCAAGGAATAAGTACATTAAACCTTCTATACATAAAGAGAATAATCATGCCTTTATGTATAAGAAACATGCATCTAGAAAAGCACCAATTAATCATGATTGTGCATGCCATTGTTCTCAAACTCAGTCTAATAGAATTGTGGCATTCAAATACACTGTTAGACCAAAAAACAAGTTTAGACCTAAACAGTGTAATTATTGTATGAAAATGGGTCACATAAATAAACATTGCTGGAAAAGGAAGGCTCATTGGGAACCTTCATATGCTAACCCCCAAGGACCCAAGCTCATTTGGGTACCTAAAAGTCATACTTGAATTGTGATTCTATAGGTAAGCCTCAAGTCCATAAAACCTCTACAACTCCTGCATTTAGATTTATTTGGACCTACTAGAATTGCAAGCTTAGGAGATAAGCATTATGCTTTTGTCATCATAGATGATTACTCTAGATTTACTTGGGTAATTTTCTTAGCTCAAAAGAGTGATGTTTTTGAAAATTTCAAAAACTTTGCTAAAAGAATTCAAAATGAAAAAGGATATTGTATTTCAAAAATAAGAAGTGACCATGGCAAAGAATTTGAAAATGAAAACTTTGAAAGTTTTTGTCTTGAACATGACATTTCACAGAATTTTTCATCTCCTATGATACCTCAACAAAATGGGGTAGTTGAAAGGAAAAATCGAACCTTAATTGAAATGGCTAGAACAATGCTCAATGAGTATGGTCTACCAACTTACTTTTGGGCAGAAGCCATAAATACTGCTATGTTATATTTCAAATCGAGTTTTCAAAAGACCTCTTTTAAACAAAACATCATTTGAGCTATGGAATGGAAGAAAACCATTGATATCATACTTTAGAGTATTTGGATGCAAGTGCTTCATATTGAATACCAAGGAAAACCTTAGAAAATTCACTTCTAAATCTGATGAAGGTATTTTCTTAGGATACTCTACAACTAGCAAAACATATAGAGTATTTAACAAAAGGTCATTAACTGTTGAAGAATCTATGCATGTTCTTTTTAATGAATTTAGTAGACTTGATCTTGTGAAAGGTAGTGTTCTTGATGATGTTGTAGGAACTATGGAAAGACTTGATCTTGGAAATGGAAAAATAGAAAATGATCAAAAATATTCACATCAAGATGATTCTCTACCTCAAGCTCAAGAGGAAAACAGGCAAGATCTCCCAAAGGAATGGAGATTGATGAAAGATCACCTCAAGGAGCAAATCATTGGTGATCCTTCAAGGGGAGTAAGTACTAGATCTCATTTCAAACATTTAGCCACTGACCTTGCTTTTATTTCTCAAATTGAGCCTAAAAATGTTGATCAGGCTCTTAATTATGAAAGTTGGGTGATTGCAATGCAAGAGGAACTCAACCAATTTGAGAGAAGTAAAGTATGGATCTTAGTACTGAGACCCAAGGATCATCAAATTATAGGCAGCAAATGGGTGTTTAGAAATAAACTAGATGAACAAGGTTCAATAACTAGGAATAAGGCTAGATTAGTTGCAAAAGGATATAATAAGGAAGAAGGAATAAATTATGATGAGACTTATGCTCCTGTAGCTAGATTAGAAGCCATAAGAATACTTTTAGCTTATGCATGCCACATGAATTTCAAACTCTTTCAAATGGATGTGAAAAATGTCTTTTTAAATGGTTATATAGAAAAAGAAGTTTATGTAGAACAACCACCAGGTTTTGAAAGCTATGATTTGCCTAATCATGTATTTAAACTTTCAAAAGCTTTATATGTTTTGAAACAAGCCCCAAGAGCTTGGTATGAAAGACTAAGTTCTTTTCTTTTAGAAAATAACTTTACAAAGGGAAATGTTGATACTACATTATTCATTAAAAAGCATAAGCATGATATTCTACTTGTTCAAATTTATGTTGATGATATCATATTTAGGTCTACTAATGAATTTCTTTATCAAGAGTTTGCTAAGTGTATGACTATGGCATTCGAAATGAGCATGATGGGTGAGCTTAAATATTTTCTTGGTCTACAAATAAAACAAGACAATGAGGGCATATTCATCAACCAATCCAAATATGCCAAAAACTTACTTAAGAAATTTGGAATGGAAGGATGCAAGAATGCCAAGACTCCAATGAGCATATCAACAAAATTGGACAAGGATGAAAAGGGTAAGAGCATTAATGAAAAGCTTTATAGAGGTATGATCGGATCACTTTTATATCTTACTGCTTCTCGACCCGACATAATGTATAGTGTATGCTTATGTGCATGATTTCAATCATGTCCAAAAGAGTCTCACTTAAATGCAGTAAAAATAATTTTAAGATATTTACAAGGCTCATTGCATCTAGGTTTGTGGTATCCTAGAAATTCATCCTTTTATATTATAGGATAGTCAGATGCAGATTATGCTGGTAGTATTTTAGATAAAAAGAGTACTTCAGGTACTTATCACTTTATTGGAGTGCTTAGTTTCTTGGTTTAGCAAGAAACAAGTTTCAGTTGCTCTTTCTACTGCTGAAGCAGAGTATGTAGCAGCAGGATGTTATTGTACACAAATTCTTTGGATGAAACAACAACTTAAGGATTATGGTCATAGTATGAACCATATACCTATTAGATGTGACAATACGAGTGCAATAAATCTCTCTAAGAATTCCATTCAACATTCTAGAAGTAAGCATATTGACATTAGACACCATTTTATTAGAGATCATGTTCAATATGAAGATGTTGCATTAGAATTTATAAGTACACAAAATCAATTGGCAGATATATTCACTAAGTCTCTAAATGAGGAAAGATTTAATTTCATAAGAAGAGAGCTTGGTATGATTGATGGATTAACTTCGTGATTGCCAAATTGTCAAACCCTAAGTGATAATATTGTTTTTGTATCATCTTACTAGATATAAGGTAGTTAATTTGATGGAAATTTATGTTATAAGGGATAGAATCTTCATAGAAATGCTTTAGTCTTGTCTTAGGACTTAATTTTATTTAATGAGAATTTTAGGCAGTTCACGACCGTGAACTAAGTCGCCAAAAGAACCAGTAGCTTTCACGACTTGATTCACGATATGTTCATGACTTCATTCACCCCCGTGAAACGCCCTATTCACGTCCATGACGCATTTTCACCAAAAACTTACAGAAGCGTTCACGCTTTATGTCACGCTTTGTTTCACGATCATAAGTAGTGAAATTCAACACTTCATGCCCGTGACCTATTTTTCACCACCGTGAAAGTTCATCATTCATGTCTGTGACCTTCAAATGTCACGACCGTGAGCAATTTCATTCATTTCTTCACAGATAGAGCACCTTTTAGCAAACCATGAACACGACACTTCATGCTCGTGACTACGTTTTTCACGCCCGTGAAGAGGTCAGCTATATAACGTTTCTGCCGGTTATTTTTCACATTTCAACTCTACAACTTCTTGCAACTGCTCTCATTTATCAATATTCATTGTCACATTGAAGATTCCGGCCCCCTAGTCACAAATTTCATCTATAAATATCATCAAAAACCCCTTCCAACATCACAAATAATCTTTCCTTAGGGTTTCCTCTCAAATTTCTATCAAACTTTTCTTCCAAAGTTTATTCTTCCAAATTAAGATGGAAACCGGTACATCAAAGGGTACTAGGAAGAAATCTCATGCTCCTAAAAGGTATTCAGATTACCTAATGAACATAATTCCAGAGCATTGCCATCCTAGGTACTCTGTGCTTAAGAAAAGGCCTCTCATTTCCTCAAGGTCATTTGAGTGGCAGACAGTATGTACACTCAGGCTCGAGACAATGATGACAGAGCAACTCCAGGCCTGTCATTTGAAGGATTTTGTGGACATTCATCAGCCCACCTTAGAATTCTTGAGCACTTTGCAAGTGTCTCCCACTGGCACGGTGAAGTTTCAATTGTGCAAGAATCCTAACACCCTATCTGCCACAAAAATTGGAGATTTATTCAATCTTCGCTCGGATGGCATCTTGAACGACAGTGAAGTGGAGTTCTATGCAACTCAAGCATGAACTCACTTCGGGTTGGATTGCAGCTGGGATGTTAAAAAGACGAAGAGCACTCACCTTCGATCCCTAGTGTACAAATATTTGCATAGGTTTCTAAACTATAGCATATTTGCCCGATGAGACAACAATGGCACAATTCGAAAGTCTGAGCTTTTTATCCTAGAGATGGCCCGAAGAGGCCTCACAGTGGCACTATCTCGATGGTTTGCAAACCATCTCCTGTCCATTGCCACCAAGCCCTCTGTAGACATTCTTATTGGTGGGTATGTGACCTACATTTCCTTGAAGCTTGGATATCTAAAGCTGGATGCACATCATTACAACCTCATCCCAGGGCATCCTCGAGACTGACTGGATGTCGAGTCTTTCATTAAGATGAGAGTGGCTGTTCGAATTGTTTATGAGAACAACATCTACTACAGCTTCATCGAAACTGCTGGCGAGATCATTTGGGAAGATAATGACTCGGAGGACTTTAAAGCTGGCCTCCAAGGTATCCAGCAGAAGAAAATGGCTCAAGTTGAGATGACACCTCCTGAGGTTGAGCAGGACATCGGACAATCCTCTGCGCCCATACCAAATTTGGCTCAGCAGGTGGTTGACCTCCTAGCACCACGATTTGAGCAGTTACAGGCTTCCATGGATGAGAGGTTAGAGAACCTCAAGGACTTCATGGAGTCTAGGATGGATAGCCTCGAGGCAGAAGTTGTTCGTCTTAGGGATAGGATGTTTGGATAGATGTTAGGCTCTATGTTAGCCTTTCTATGTTTGTTTTTTGTTTGTTTGTAGGAAAGTTTAATTTCCTTTCTGACTTTTAATTGCTTTTGTACTTGGTTTTTTTTTCAATTAATAAGATTGCTTATGTTTTTCCATTATGTTTATCTTTATTGATATTCTTTTTGTTGACGACAAAAGGGGGAGAAACTAGCAATAATATAAGTGCAAATGCAAGCAATAATACTTAATTTTGAATCAAAATGGAGAACCTACCAATATATTGAGTTAAGTAGGGAGAAACTAGCAATATATTGAGTTAAGTGCAAAACTAACAATATATTGAGTTAAGTGCAATACTTAAATTTTGATTCAAAATGAATATGCAAGTATGCAATTGAGCTTTATACACCTTAAATATATCTTAAGTATACTTTGCATATACCTTGATGCAAGTTACATAAATGAATATGCACTTGATATACTCTAAATATACCTTACATATACTTCATGCTTTAAAGAGAATTTTGGTATACATTGGATATACTTTGCATATAACTTGCATATACTTAAAACTAGAAAGTTTATTTTGATGCTACACTTCATCATTCTCTACAATTCTTGCACTTCATTATTTTTTATCCTAAGCATCTTTTGAGGGGGAGACTTCTCAAAAGCACATATTGCTAGATTATTTGTCACCATCAAAAAGGGGGAGATTGTTGAACCTTGAGGGGTATTTCTGTCATTTTGATGCTAACAAATAAAATAGCAATATTATATTTAACATACTTGTTTTCTAAGTCTATTGAACATGATATGGAATATGATAGCAAGAATAGAGAATGAAAGATTAATCTTCAAAAGATAAAATTGAAGAAGTAGCATGATTCACGCCCGTGACCCTATGTGTCACGCCCTTGATTAAGCCTAACGCCAACAAACTAACATTTAAAGTTCACAGCCATGAAGGAAGATGGCAACCACGAATGAGCATTTCAGTCACGCCCGTGAACAAACATGACAAATTCTTTTAGAGAGCTTCACGACCAAAGTCACCACTTGGACCACGGCTTAGAAGGTTGTCACACCCGTGAAGGTAAATTGTCACACTCATGAACAAACATTTCAAAACCTTCCAGAATGCTTCACGGCCAAGGTCACTACTTCAATCACAGCTTGGAAGAACAGTCACGATCATGACACACAGAGTCACGACCGTGAAAAATGAAAGAGAAAAATGTCAGACGCGATTATTAGGGTTGGTGCAATAGCTAGTTTCATAATAAATGCATTATAATGGCTATAATTTGCTATGGAAGTATAAATGCAAGTCATTTATGCATCCAGAACAATAAGAGAACAAGAGAGTGAACAAGGAGAACAAAAGAACAAGTGAATTGAAAATATTTTGAATCAAAACCTTGTTGTAAGCCATTTTGTGCATTTGATATTTATTCTCTGTAAAAATATTTTTGCTCATCATTTATTGAGCAATATAGATTTGTAAGTGCGTATCTCTGTAATCATTTACTCAAGTAAGTTTTGGGTATTTTTGGGTTAAGAGTAGAATACTTGTAAGGGTTAGTTGTGTGAGCTTCTAACACATAAAGAAAGGTTGTTTGTGTAAGCCTGTAAAACACAAAGAAAGGTTGTTTGTGTGAGCCTGTAAAACACAAGGTAAAGGCTGTTTGTGTGAGCCTGTAAAACACAAGGAATTGGTTATTGTGTGAGTCATCAAAACACAAGGGATTTCTGGGTTAGGTGTAAGCCATTGTGAGAAACGCCATAGTTGGGAGTAGCTTGTAAAACTCCATTGTAACACTTAGTGTGTTAGTGAAACTCCCAATTGCGATTGGGGAGAGGAGTAGGGTATGTTAACACCCGAACCTCTATAAAAATCCTTATGTCAAATTTCTCTATCCCTACTAAACTTAATTTTTATTTCCGCACTTTAAAGTTAAATTTTTTAAACTCCAATTCAATTCCCCTTCTTGGCTCAATATCTAGGCAACAATGTATATTAATCTCTATATCCATGCATAGGTATAATATACCAACATAGCAATTTTGTTTAACATATAATACTTGTTCCAATATAATCATTTTTATTTACAATTTCACATTTTATCACTATTCATGTGATAATCTCGCCTAAAACTCTAAATTTAGGCTATGCAAATATGGGTTGTGAATAGGGGGTAGGGCACTCTCCAAGCCTAAGCCATCCTACCATTATCTATGTCCAAATATGCTTGCCCGAACTCCTCAAGTAAAAATTAATCCACATTGATTGAATAAAATAAATAACTTGTATGCAATATAGGATTAAAGGTGTTCTTCATGCTTAAACCGCCTTATACTTAAAGGAAATTCATATATCATATTCATACGATATCGTAAATTCCATTAATGGCATGTCATCTATCCTATAACTAGTTTTATATTAGAGAAATGGAAATTTAATAAACATAATTCTTTTCCTTTTTGATTTCCATTATCATGTGCATGCTCACAAACATATAACATAGGCATATTACCTAATATATCATCATATATCCATGTTCATAATATCTCTTACACTATTCACAGAAAAAAGGTTTCACATGTTCATATAGTTCATAACATGTGATTAAAGCAAATTCATCTTATTGCATCCTAAATAAAAATTGCAAATTGTAAATTCTCAGAGCTTCATGGCCTATGATTTCAATCGTGCCTATGCCTATGAGTTCACATGTGTGAATAAAATCTATGAACCTAACTATGAATCATACCACGAATGATTTTGTTTGAGCTAGTCATGTTCTAGGTAAATATTTCATTGGTGTGAATCATGTGTCCCAAATGTGAAACATGTATGGGTTAAGGATTCACGATTTTGAACCTTGTATCTTGGGTGTTGTTGCCCAGATAATAAGCCAAGAAGGGGGGTTGAATTGGAGTTTCAAAAAATTAAATAGTTTCAAAAAATTAAATTTTAAAGTGCGGAAATAAGAAATTAATTTTAGGAGGGATAGAGAAATGTGACACAAGAATTTTATAGAGATTCGGGTGTTAACAAACCCTACTCCTCTCCCCAATCGCAATTGGGAGTTTCACTAACACACTAAGTGTTATAATTGAGTTTTACAAGCTCACTCCCAACTATGGTGTTTCTCACAATGGCTCACACCTAATCCAAAAATTCCTTGTGTTTTAATGGCTCACACAATAACCAATTCCTTGTGTTTTACAGGCTCACACAAACAACCTTTTCTTTGTGTTTTTACAGGCTCACACAAACAACCTTAACTTTGTGTTTTGGAGGCTCACACAAGTAACCCTTACAAGTGTTCTACTTTTAACCCAGAAATACCCAAAGCTCACTTGAGTAATGATTACAGAGAGAAACACTCACAAATCTTAATTTCTCAATAAATGAATAGCAAAAAGATTTTTACAGAGAATAGATTTTGGTTCTCAAAGTATTGAATGTACAAATAGCTTGTAATAAGATTTTGATTCAAAGTATTTGTTATCCTCTTGTACTGAATGCATAAATGACTTCCATTTATACTCCCTTGGCTGATTATAGCCGTTAGGGTGCATTTAATTTAAAATTAGCCGTTGTACCAATCAAATAATCGCGCCTGATATTTTTCTCTTTCATCCTTCACGGGCATGACTATATTTGTCACGGGCGTGACATTTCTTCCCAAGCCGTGACTGAAGTGGTGACTTTGGTCATGAAGCTCTCTGGAATGTTTTGAAACATTGGGTCACGGGCGTGACAGACTTCCCAGCCATGATTCGAGTGGTGACTTTGGTCGTGAAGCTCTCTGGATGAAAATGTTATGAACATTCACGGGCGTGACACCTTAATTCACGGGCGTGACTTAAATGTCCATTTCACGGTTTGTTCTTCCTTCATGGTCGTGAACTTCAAATGTTGGTTTTGATAACAGTTAGCCCTTTTACGGGTATGACACATAGATTCCCGGACGTAAACATGCTACTTCCTCAATTTTGTCTTTTAAGGATTATTCTTCCAATCTCCATTCTTGTTATTTTATTCCATGTCCTGTTTAATAGACTTAGAAAACAAGTATGTTAAATACAATATTGCTATTTTATTTGTTATCATCAAAATGACGGAAATACCCCTTAAAGTTTAACAATCTCCCCCTTTTTGATGGTGACAAATAATCTAGCAATATGTGCTTTTGAGAAGTCTCCCCTTCAAAAGATACTTAGGATAAAAAATTTATAAAATGCAATAATTGTGAAGAATGATGTAGCATTGAAATAAACTTACTAGTTTTAAGTATATGCAAGTTATATGTGAAGTATATCCAATATATACCATAATTCCTTTTAAAGCATGAAGTATATGTAAGGTATACTTAAGGTATATCATGACATATTTATTTTTGTAACTTGCTTGAAGGTATATGCAAAGTATACTTAAGGTATATCTAATGTGTATAAAGCTCAATTTCTCAATTTTATACTTTGCATATTAATTTTGAATCAAAGTTTCTAATCCCTTTTAACCTATTTCAATGTCAATTCATAATTCATTTCTAATTTTTGATTCAAAATTCATTTATCTTAATACATTGATATTGCTAGTTTTCCCCTTATAATATATTGCTAGTTTCTCCCCCTTTTGTCATCAATCAAAAAGGATATAAAGATATCAAAAAGACAAACAAAAGCAAATATATTAAATAAAGGAAAATACAAACAAGGTTAAATAAAGTTCAGAAAGGAAATTTAAAATTTCCTACACACAACATAAAACAATTAAATAAAGAAGCAAACAAGCAAATTTAGGCTACAATCTAGCCTAACACCTAGCCAGACATCCTATCTCGAAGCCTAGTAACTTCTGCCTCAAGGCTGTCCATCCGAGACTCCATGAAGTCAATGAGGTTCTCCAACCTCTCATCCATCGAAGCCTGCAGCTGCTCAAAATGTGGTGCCAAGAGGTCAACCACCTGCTGTGCTAAATTCGGTGTGGTAACCGAGGACTGTCCGAGGTCCTGCTCAGCCACTGGAGGTGCTTCCTCAACCCGAGCCCTTTTCTTCTGCTGGATTCCTTAGAGGCCTACTTTAAAGTCCTCCGTGTCATTATCTTCCCAAATGATCTCCCCAGCAGTGTCTGTGAAGTGGTAGAAAATATCGTTCTCGTAAACGATTCTGACAGCCGCTCCCATCTTTATGAAGGACTCGACATCCAAGCGATCTCGAGGATGCCCAGGGATGAGATTGAAATGATGCTCATCTAGCTTCAAATAGCCAAGCTTCAAGGATATGTGCGTGACATAACCACCGATCAGTATATCTCCTGTGGGTTGGGTGGCAATGGACAAAAGATGATTTGCAAACCATCTAGAGAGTGCCACGGTGAGTCCTCTTCGAGCCATCTCAAGTAGGAAGAGCTCCGATTTCCTGATGGTCCCATTGCTTTCTCCCCTAGCGAATATGCTATAGGTCAAAAACCTATGCAAATACTTATGCACTGGGGACCTGAGATGAGTGCTCTTGGTCTTCTTGACATTCCAGCTGCAATTGGTGCCAAAATGAGTCCAAGCTCGAGGGGCGGAGAATTCTACTTCACTGTCATTTAGGATGCCATTTGATGGTAGATTGAACAATTCCCCAAATTCAATGGCATTGAGGGTGTTTGGATTGTCACAAAGTTGGAATTTCACCACTCCAGTAGGTGACACTTGCAGAGTGCTAAGGAATTCCAGTGTTGGCTCCCTTAATGTTAGCTGGTGAATCTCCAAAAATTCTTTCAAATGACAGGCCTGGAGTTGCTCTGTCATAGCCGTTTCGAGCCTGAGACTTCGGATCGTTTGCCATTCAAAGGACCTTGATGACAGTAGAGGCCTTTTCTTCAAAGTGGAGTACCGGGGATGGCATTGCTCCGAAATTCGGTTCATGAGGTAATCTGAATGCCTCTTAGGAGCATGAGACTTCTTTCTCTTTCCCTTTGATGAGGCAGTCTCCATTTGAATTGAAGAAGTAAACTTGTGAGGGATTGAGACAATTTTTTGACAGAAAAAAAAATTTAAGGAAACCCTAAAAATGTATGATTTTTTATGAAGAATTGAATTTTTGGTGGTTTTTATAGGAAACGTTTGTGACTTGGGGGCCGGAATCTTCAATGTTTCATTGAATATGTGTAAATGAGAGCGGTTTCAAGGAGTTGAAGAGTTGAAATGAGAAAAATAACTGGCTATTCTTTTATATACTCGATACATTCACGGGCGTGAATGGTCGTGTTCATGGTTTGCTGAAGGAGTGTTCCACCCATGAATGAAGGCGTGAATATATTCACGGTCGTGACCTTTGAATATCACAGGTGTGAATGATGAACTGTCACGAGGGTGAATAATTAGTCACGGGCATGAAAGGTTGAATTTCACTACTTATGCCCGTGAAGCAAGCCGTGACTCAAGGCGTGAACGCCTCTGTGAGTTTTGGGGTGAAAAAGTTCACGGGAGTGATAATTCGTCATGGGCGTGAAAAGGTCTTTTCACGAGAGTGAATGAAGCCGTGAAAATAAGCTTCACTACTTGAAGCCGTGAACCATGTCATGAATCAAGTTGTGAACGACATGCTTCTTTTGGCTATTTAAGTCACGGGCGTGACTCCTCTAAAATTTTAATAAAGATTATATCCCTTAAAACATAAATTTTCATCAAAATTTCTACCTTATATCTCGTGATATGATACAAAATTAAGATCATCAATTAAAATTTCATAATTTAGCAATCACAAGGTTAATCCATCAATCATACCAAGTTCTCTTCTAATGAAATTAAATCTTTCCTCATTTAGAGACTTAGTGAAAATATCTGCTAATTGATTTTCTGTGCTTATAAATTCTAATGCAACATCTCCATATTGAACATGATCTCTAATAAAGCGGTGTCTAATGTCAATATGCTTACTTCTTGAGTGTTGAATAAGATTCTTTGAAAGATTTATAGCACTTGTATTGTCACATTTAATAGGTATATGGTTCATTTCATGACCATAGTCCCTAAGTTGTTGTTTCATCCAAATAATTTGAGTACAACAACATCCAGCTGCTACATACTCTGCTTCAGCAGTTGAGAGAGCAACTGAAACTTGTTTCCTGCTAAACCAAGGAACTAAGCATTCTCCAATAAAGTGACAAGTACCTGAAGTACTTTTTCTATCTAAAAGACTACCAACATAGTCTGCATCTGAATATCCTATAATGTAAAAGGATGAATTTCTAGGATAACATAAACCTAGATGCAAAGATCCATGTAAATATTTTAGAATTCTTTTTACTGCATTTAAATGAGATTCTTCAGGACATGATTGAAATCATGCACACAAGCAAACACTATACATTATATCGGGTCTAGAAGCAGTGAGATATAAAAGTGATCCGATCATACCTCTATAAAGCTTTTCATTAATGCTCTTATCCTTTTTTTCATTGTCCAATTTTGTTGATGTGCTCATAGGAGTCTTAGTATTCTTGCATCCTTCCATACCAAATTTCTTAATTAAATCTCTGACATATTTGGATTGGTTGATGAATATGCCCTCATTGCTTTGCTTTATTTGTAAACCAAGGAAATACTTAAGCTCTCTCATCATACTCATTTCAAATTCCCTAGTCATACACTTAGCAAATTCTTGACAAAGCAACTCGTTAGTAGAACGAAATATTATATCATCAACATAAATTTAAACAATTAGTATATAATGCTTATGTTTTTTTAATGAATAATGTGGTGTCAACATTTTCCTTTGTAAAGCTATTTTCTAATAGAAAAGAACTTAGCCTCTCATACTAAGCTCTTGGAGCTTGTTTCAAACCATACAAAGCTTTTGAAAGTTTAAAAACATGATTTGGCAAATCATAGCTTTCAAAGCCTGGTGGTTGTTCTACATACACTTCTTCTTCTATATAACCATTTAGAAATGCACTTTTTACATACATTTGAAAAAGTTTGAAATTCATGTGACATGCATATGCTAAAAGTATTCTTATGGCTTCTAATCTAGCTACAGGTGCATATGTTTCATCATAATCTATACCTTCTTCCTGATTATATACTTTTGCAACTAATCTAGCCTTATTCCTAATTATTGAACCTTGTTCATCTAGTTTGTTTCTAAATACCCATTTGCTACCTATAATTTGATGATCCTTGGGTCTAGGTACTAGGGTCCATACCTTACTTCTCTCAAATTGGTTGAGTTCCTCTTGCATGACAATTACCCAACTTTCATCATTAAGAGCCTCATCAACATTTTAGGCTCAATTTGAGAAATAAAAGCAATGTCAGTGACTAACTGTTTGAAATGATATATAGTACTTACTCCTCTTGAGAGATCACCAATGATTTGCTCTTTTGGATGATCTTTCGTCATTCTCCATTCTTTTTGGAGTTCTTGTTCATTTTCTTCTTGAGTTTGAGGTAGAGAATCATTTTGTGGTGAATCTTCTTGATCATTTTCTTCTTTCCCATTTCCAAGATCAAGTCTTTCCATATTACCTACAACATCATCAAGAACACTACCTTTCACAAGATCAAGTCTACTAGATTCATTAAAGACAACATGCATGGATTCTTCAACAGTTAATGATCTTTTATTAAATACTCTATATACTTTGCTGGTTGTAGAGTATCCTAAAAAGATACCTTCATCGGATTTAGAGGCAAATTTTCCAAGATTGTCCTTGGTGTTCAATATAAAACACTTGCATCCAAATACTCTAAAGCATGATATCAAGGGCTTTCTTCCATTCCATAGCTCAAATGAGGTTTTGTTTAAAAGTGGCCTTTTGAAAACTCGATTTGAAATATAACATGCAGTGTTTGTGGCTTCTGCCCAAAAATAAGTTGGTAAATCATATTCATTAAGCATTGTTCTAGCCATTTCAATTAAAGTTTGATTTTTCCTTTCAACTACCCCATTTTGTTGAGGTGTCCTAAGAGATGAGAAATTATGTGAAATGCCATGTTCAAGACAAAATCTTTCAAAGTTTTCATTTTCAAATTCTTTCCCATAACACTTCTTATCTTTGAAATACAGTAACCTTTTTCATTTTGAACTCTTTTAGCCAAGTTTTTGAAATTTTCAAAAGCATCACTCTTTTGAGCTAAGAAAATTACCCAAGTAAATCTAGAGTAATCATCTACAATGACAAATGCATAATTGTTTCCTCCTAAGCTAGCAATTCTAGTAGATCCAAACAAGTCTAAATGCAGGAGTTGAAGAGGTTTTGAGGTACTTACTATGTTTTTAGCTTTGAAGGATGACTTGTGTTGCTTTCCTCTTTGGCAAGGTTCACATGTCTTGCCTTTTTCATATTTAACTCTTGGCAGTCCTTTTACTAGTTCTTATGTGCTGAGACTTTGTATTAAGTCCATGTTAGCATGACCAAGCCTTCTATGCCACAACCAAGATTCATCACTAGTAGTCACAAGACACTTAGAGGAATGGTTAGATAGTTCATGTAAGTTTATTATGTATGTATTGATATCTCTATTTCCTTTAAATATCTCCTGACCATCGATAGAGATCACAAGACATTCATTTGAAGTAAAGATTACTTTGTTTCCTTTATCTCATAATTGACTTACATTTAACAAGTTATGTTTCAAGCCATCAACAAGTAAGACATCTTTAATAAAAGTAGTATCATTAATACCAATAGAACCAATGCCAATTATCTTACCCTTTGCATTGTTTCCAAAGGTAACTTTACCTCCATCAATACTTTTGATTTCATTGAAGAGTTCTTTGTCTCCTGTCATATACCTTGAGCATCCACTGTCTACTAGCCAATCATTTTTGTTTATTGTGGACTTGAGGCATACCTATCTAATCACAATTCAAATATGATTTTTAGGTACCCAAATGAGTTTGGGTCCTTGGGGGTTAGCACATGAAGGTTCCCAATGAACCTTATTTATCCAGCAATATTTATTTATGTGACCCATTTTCATACAATAATTACATTGTTTTGGTCTAAATTTGTTTTCTGGTCTTACAATATTTTTGAATACCATTTTTCTATCAATTTTATTTTGAGAATGATGACATGCACAATTATGATTAATTGTAGATTTTCTAGTTGCATGCTTCCTATATATAAAGGCATGATTATTCTGTTTATGTATATAAGGTTTAATATGCTTATTTCTTGGTGTTGTTCTACCAGGTGTGGAGATGTGAGATTCTCTAGACTTAACAAATATGGTTTTGTGAAAAGATGATGATGTGTCCTTAAATCCTAGACCATGTCTAATTAAGGGTGATCTTTGAGACACAATGAGAGTATCTAAGCTCTCTTTACCTTTGTGAAATTTAGAAATGGAATTTCTAAGTTCCTCAACTTCATTTTTCAAAGCATTATTTTCTTTTAATAAGGAAGCAGTTGAGGGTCTTGATGAGTATTCATCTAATGACTTTTGGAGAGATTCATTAGATGATTTAAGCTTTATGTTTTCCTTTTCTAAACCATCTGTCTTATTTTTTAAATTAGAGATATTATTTCTATAAGTACTAAATTTACTTCTATATTTATCTAATTATAGATTTAATTCTCATATTAGGCTTTGCTCATCATCATCATCATCACTATCATCATCATTATCACTACTATCATTGTTCAAAGAGTATGAGTGTAATGATCTTACCTTATTTGAGACATTATCTTCAATAGCCATGAAGCATAGGTTGACCTCTTCACTTTCATTATCATCTTTTTCACTTGAAGAGCTTTCGTCATCCTATGTGTCTTTGTGACCTTTCTCCCCATTGTCTCTTTGGTATTTGCTCTTATGCTTATTGAGCCTTGGAAATTCTGGTTTGATATGTCCTTTCTTTCCACACTCATAGCAATTTACCTCTTCCTTACTTCTTTGTGCATCATTAGAAGTTTGTTTGAGGTTTCTTTGCCTTAATTTTCTGGAGTTGCTCATTTTCTTCTCAATGATTCTTTTTATTGTTCTTGAAAGCATAGCAATGTCCTCATTTTCATCATCACTCATTTCTTCATCATCTTCACTTTCTTCTTGAGATTTTAAAGTAGAGGATTTGAGTGCTAAGGGCTTTCTTCTCTCTGGCTCTGCTTCAAGCTCTCTATCTCTTTTCACTGCCATTTCGTGTGTGAGAAGTTTACCAATCAGCACATCAGTATTCATGATGCTCATATCTTCAATTGCTTCTTCTATGCCAGCAACTCTTGAGCTATAGTCTTT
Source organism: Triadica sebifera (assembly GCA_023653625.1). Taxonomy (NCBI): domain Eukaryota; kingdom Viridiplantae; phylum Streptophyta; class Magnoliopsida; order Malpighiales; family Euphorbiaceae; genus Triadica; species Triadica sebifera. The sequence continues at coordinate 16,665,443 of CM042910.1, read as the reverse complement.
AAGAGTAAGACTTCTCAGGATTTTGTTGTTTACATTCTCCAAACTCAGATGCTTCCCAAGTTTCCTCATTCCATTTATAATAGCTAGAAGACGGTTGGTCATATCAGTGATTGACTCATTGGATTTCATCTTGAAGAGCTCATATTCTGAGGTCAGAAGTTGAATCTTCTTGGATTTGACTTGCTTAGTTCCTTCATGACAATTTTCCAATATCTTCCACATGTTGTATGCTGTTGGGCAGCGTTGTATTCTCCCACATTCTTCAATAGATAATGAGCTTGATAGGATTGTCATTGCCTTCTTGTTTTTGAAATTTGCTCTCCTTTGAGGCTCTGTCCAATCATCTCTTGATAGGATTTCTTCTTCACCATCAACTCCTCTTCTGGTTGGTGGTGTCCATTCTTTTCTTACATTATCCCAGACTTCAATTCCTTCACTATCCAGATATGTCTCCATCTGAAACTTCCAATGGGCATAATTTTCTCCATCAAAGTAAGGTTTGAGACTTTGAAATCCTTCACTGGCCATATCTTAATCTTTACTAGCGCTTTTTAGGCTTCGATGTTAGACTAAGCTCTGATACCAATTGTTGCCCAGATAATAAGCCAAGAAGGGGAATTGAATTGGAGTTTCAAAAAATTAAACTTTAAAGTGCGGAAATAAGAAATTAATTTTAGGAGGGATAGAGAAATTGGACACAAGGATTTTATAGAGGTTCGAGTGTTAACAAACCCTACTCCTCTCCCCAATCATAATTGGGAGTTTCACTAACACACTAAGTATTACAATGGAGTTTTACATGCTCACTCCCAACTATGGTGTTTCTCACAATGGCTCACACCTAACCTAGAAATCCCTTATGTTTTAATGGCTCACACAATAACCAATTCCTTGTGTTTTACAGGCTCACACAAACAACCTTTTCTTTATGTTTTTACAGGCTCACACAAACAACATTTTCTTTTTGTTTTTACAGGCTCACACAAACAACCTTAACTTTGTGTTTTGGAGGCTCACACTAGTAACCCTTACAAGTGTTCTACTCTTAACCCAGAAATACCCAAAGCTCACTTGAGTAATGATTACAGAGAGAAACACTCACAAATCTTAATTGCTCAATAAATGAAGAGCAAAAAGATTTTTACAGAGAATAGATTTTGGTTCTCAAAGTATTGAATGTACAAATAGCTTGTAATAAGATTTTGATTCAAAGTATTTGCTATCCTCTTATACCGAATGCATAAATGACTTCCATTTATACTCTCTTGGCTGATTATAGCCGTTAGGGTGCATTTAATATGAAACTAGTTGTTGTACCAACCAAATAATCGCGCATGACATGTTTCTCTTTCATCCTTCACGGGCGTGACTATGTTTGTCATGGGCGTGACATTTCTTCCCAAGCCGTGACTGAAGTGGTGACCTTGGTCGTGAAGCTCTCTGGAATGTTTTGAAACATTGGGTAACGGGTTTGACATACATATTCACGGGCATGATAGACTTCCAACCGTGATTCAAGTGGTGACTTTGGTCGTGAAGCTCTTTGGATGAAAATGCTATGAACATTCACGGGCGTGACACCTTAATTCACGGGCGTGACTTAAATGTCCATTTCACGGTTTGTTCTTCCTTCATGGTCGTGAACTTCAAATGTTGGTTTTGATAACGGTTAGCTCTTTCACAGGCATGACACATAGATTCACGGACGTGAACATGCTACTTCCTTAATTTTGTCTTTCAAGGATTATTCTTCTAATCTCCATTCTTGCTATTTTATTTCATATCCTGTTTAATAGACTTAGAAAACAAGTATGTTAAATACAATATTGCTATTTTATTTGTTATCATCAAAATGATGGAAATACCCCTCAAGGTTTAACAGGCGTGAATATGGATTTTATAGTACATAAACCCAAAAATAGAGCATCACAAAATTACATGCAAAAGTTTATAAGATTGCCCAATATCAATCTCTATTATCAACATTCAACGATATTTTCATACGATTAATAGGTCTTAACAATTTTGGATACATTCAAACAACATTTTATGCCTAAAAATCATGTCAAAATCCATAAAACTCTATGGATAACATTTTATACCATGCCACTCAGTTCTTGTAATGATTAAGAAAATTTTATGCTTCTAATCATGCATTTTTAACATATAACAAACATTAAACATGTTTTTACACAAAACATGCCACATTTTAGAATTTAATTACATATATGTACATACCTATAAATGTAGCCGTAAATTCAAGCTTTCCAAGCTTGCCTATGAACTTGTTGGTCCTCACCTCTTCTACTAACACCTAGAACACTAGAAAATAACTCTTTTAGATTATAAACCAAAAATCAAGCACAAAACACTTTTATACCAAAATTTATCTCATCCTCTCAAGAACATTTTCCTTACCTCTTTGATTCAAGCTTAAACCCAAGTTTTGATCGTTGAAACCTTATGTGAAATGAGAGAAAAGAGAAAGAAGAAAATGGAGGAAAAAATATAGCATGTGGGGGAAGATTACAAGGCATAGGGAGTTGTTGTGTAGTAGGTAAAAAAGGATGGAAGAGAGAGAAAATTGTGTTTTGCCTCACCTGCTCCAAATTGACCAAAATTCAAGGGCATGAACATCAATTCACATATGTGAATCACCTTGTCGCAACCATGACAAAATCTTTCACGAGAGTGGCTATAAACTCGACATTCATGGTCATGAAAGAACTTCCATTATGATTTTCAACTTTAAAACCTTGATTTACCCGTTCTATCTTTGATATTATCATCAAATCTTATATGCCCTAATTAGCGGGCATTACATTTCTCTCCTTCTTAAGGAATTTCATCCTCAAAATTTACCTGATATGTTGTATTGGAACAACTAGAGGTACTGTGCCATCATTACTTTCTCATTTTTCCATGTCACATCTTCTGTTGCATGATTCCTTCATTGGACTTTGACTAACGGTACTTATTTTTTTTATAGCTTTTTGACTTCTCAGTTAAGATTCCCACTGGTTCTTCCTCATATAATAAGTCTGGTCTCACATTGATGCTTTCAATTGGAATGATTTGGGAAGGGTCTAACATGTACCTCTTCAATATGGACACATTACTTAACTCGGGGTGGTAAAACAAGCCTGTAAGTAACTGGTCCAATCTGTTTTAGGATCTGATAAGATCTAATGAACCTAGGGCTCAACTTGTATTTCTTTCCAAATCTGAGAACCTTATTCCATAGGGAAACTTTAAGGAATACCTTGTCTCCTACTACATATATGATTTATGCCTTTCTGAAGCATAAATCATATACTAGATGCCTAATATGATCTTCATCTTTTTCTTAGTTTCTTAACTAAGATTGGCCCCACTAGCTTTCGCTCACTGAGTTCTGTCTAATATAATAGTTTCTGAAGGTTCCTACCATAAAGTACCTTATAAGGAGCTATCTGAATGTTAGACTAGTAACTGTTGTTTTAGGCAAACTCCATCAATGGTAAATACTCGTCTCAGCTACCCCTGAATTCTTTCACACAACTTCTCAATATATGTTGCAAGATTTGTATTACCTTTTCAGATAGTCCATTTTTTTGAGGGTGAAATTGAGCTTAGTACCCCAAAGCTCGATGTAAATTATTTCAAAACTTTGATGTGAACCATGAATCTCTTTCTGATATGATGGAGACCAACACTATATGAAGTTATACTATCTCATTAACATATAGCTCTGCTAACTTATTCAAAGAATTGTCCTTCCTTATAGGCAAGATGTGAGTCAACTTCATTAACCTATCCACAATGACCCAAACAATATCAAACTTTCTCAGTGCTAAAGGCAACCTAATCACAAAATCCATCATGATCCTCTTCCATTTTCATTCCGGGATCGTGATTGGATATAACAACCCTAAAGGTAATTGATATTCTGTCTTGACTTGCTAACATATTAGGCATCTAGTATTAAACTCTGTGATGTCCTTCTTCTTACTTGGCCACCAATACTTACTTTTCAAATCATTGTACATCTTATTACTCTCCAGGTGCATGTCATATCTGGACTTGTATGCTTCCTTAAAAGTTCTCTAATTCAAATTTGTTACATTAGGCACACACATAAGACCCTAATAAAACAAACTGTCATCTAGCTAAATTGTGTACTCTATTTAGGGATGACAATAGGTAGGGCACCCGCAAAAATTGTTTACTCGAACCCGAACTTGATTATATATATATCTATACAAATCCATCCTGAACCTGTTTAAAATTATAATGTTAATACTTGTACTCGTTCCAAACCTGATTAACATTACCTGATTAATACTTGAAACCCGCATAATTATCTGTTTGTCATTAAAAAAAATAAAAAAATAAAATTTAAACAAATTAAATAATTAAAATTTTAAAAATATACAAAAAATCTACCATAAATCACTACAAAATCAATTAAAACAAATAAAATAAAACATAAAATCTAATTCAATACATTTAAATTAAAATAATTCATAAAAATGTTTAAAAATAACATTCAAATAATAAAATTAAATATTCTTAATTATGATAGAAAAATTATATTTCAAATTTCAAACTCTCATTATATTTGTAATTCATCAATGTATAAAAATACATAAAAAATAATTAGTTATATCAGTACATTCAATAAATTAAAATAGAATAAATTGCATAATATATTAGGGTCAACTAGTTTTCTATCTTGCTTATGTTCATTTATTATATCCTGGTTGAGAGTAGAAAGGATGTGCAACTCTGCTATTGTCTTTCTGCTCAAAGCGTTAACCACAACAATGGACTTACTTAGATGATAATCGATCACACAACTGTAATCTTCAACCAACTCTAACCATCTTTTTTGTCTCAAATTGAGCTTTTTTTGCGTAGGAAGATACTTCAAGCTCTTATTATAATAATCCCTCACTCCAACAACACTTGCCCAGAGAAGGGAATGCTACACTATCTTTAGTCAAAATTGTCATTTAATAAATAATGGAAAATGACACATTTTTCTTCTTTTTTAAATAATATAGTATATCAACATACATTTTATGGACAAAAATATTTTTTTACAAAATCTTTGTGCTTATACAAAAAATTAAATTACTTTAAAATACTATATAAAAAATTCAAAACAAAAAGTGCCAAAGTCATGTAATCCACGATCAAGCTTGAACTGCTTTATTGGACCCGAACACTGTTAGCTTTTTCTGCAGATCTTGGCTTACTCTTCACTATATCTATATGAGAGAAACTTCTACAATAAGCTCTGGACTTAATGGTGTATATAAATAAGACGATAAACTATTTTCATGCAATGTGCAATCATATGTCATTATGTATATATTGTAACACCTCTTATCTCTCCGTATACACCGTCGTATACTAGACAGATAAGGAGTATTACTTTTCCGTAATTTTTTTTACTTATACATAATAATAATAGTAATAATAATTTTTGAAATATGCATACAAACTAAAATTTATTAATAACCAGAAGTATATAAAATTCTCACACTTACACACCCACTTATACAATATATACACAACCCACATTACTTGTAAAATTTTATTTACATAAAATTTATTTCAAATAGTAAAATATGATTAAAATAACCAACCCAGTCGAGGTGACTTCCATTGTTGCTTGGCTCCATACTGTGAGGCTCACTTTTAGCCACACTATACTTACAAAGCTTGTCACTTTATTTTTACTTCAAATCTACGCGAGAGAAAAATAAACTCCCGTGTTAAGTTATACAACTCAATGGTAAAGTAATTTACAATAAGAGTCATTCATAGGCAACAAAAATTATAAATTCCTTTATAAAGATCAAACCATATTATCATATAAAATTCATTTCATTAATGTTATTGTATTCTCATAAAAATTTCTTGTCATACCCATATATTAAATCACTATAGACTAACCTTAGGGAAACGAGGGGTATATATCATTTCATGATCCCAGGAAACCTACAGGATCAGAGGAACATAATGTGAATAAATTATTATGCTCGGTTACAGGAAATCCATTGGACCGACTATATGTATCATACGATCACAGGAAATCCACCAGACCGTAAAACATATTATTTGACCACAAAAAACCTATCAAGCCAATAAACCCTATTGACATATCGATAACTCCCTAAATAACTGTCTATGCTAACATATGGGCTAAAATATCAAATACAATTTCCATATACTTATTCAAAATATCATATCGATCAAATACTTTATAAAACAAATAAAAATGCTATACTAAGATTTCATTCATAAAACATGTCATAACAAATATTTAAAAATAATTTCTTCTTATAAAAGATTTTGCACTTATCATATAAATCAACTTGAATAAAAACTTATTTAAAATCATACTTTAATCATTTAATGGCTAAAATTATAAATTACTGTATAGACCTTAACTAACGCTTGCTGGTATCTGCCGACTTTTTTCTTTGGTCGGCCCTTGGCACCGGTTATGCTGTCACTCTTGAACAATATATAATCTCTAATTAATTACATAACTATACTTAATTTATGATCTATTAAAAATAAAGCTCAATGATCATTTTCGGCTCTCAAGCATACCAAAAGTTTCTATTAGAGTTAAACCTTGTTATGAGCATTCAACACATAATTCGAGACTCCAGTCGCCTGACACGCTTTCCAACATGACAAAAAATTTTCAATATTATTTTCTTTTATAATATTTTATTTCACTTATTTTTCCTCCTTCATAACTATTTTCCTCTATTTATTTCCCTTTTTCCTCTTAAAAATCCATATTAATCCATCAAATGCTTCAAAGAAATTTCAAATATATTCATATAATCACTTTAACTCATCTCAATATAATTTAATACTTCTGAGTCTCCAAATATATAATATACTAGATCAACATATAAAATAACTCAATAATTAATAATACCCGTTATTAATTTAATTATTTAATATATTAATATTCTAACTTAATTGATAATCACCTCCATTTAATAATATAAAATCCAATTATTTACCAAATAATCTCCATTAATTATGCAATTCAATTAAATTAATTAATCACCTTAATAATAAAAATTTATTTAAACTTCACAAATAAATTCATATCTCACTATCTAAAAACAACTAAGAGCTGTGGTTTGTACCGGATGACTCGGTTTAACGAGTTGAATATTCTATCCAAAATACCCGATCAATGGTCGCCGAACTTCGGTAACCAAAAAATTTCTGACGGCGACGAATTGATGATCGGATGGTACCAAAAGAAACTTGAGGTGTGAGGAGTTGAAATATATAAGTTTTCTGGCTTGGAAGTGGCTGGAAATGTCTAGATCTACAAATATTTGTGGTAGCTCCGCCGAGAGATTCCGGCTTTGATTAGCCCTCTAACAGTGATTTTCGGAGCTCAAATTAGACAGACCAAAGTTTTTTGACATCCTAAGTCTATTTTCAGTCTCATATTTGAGAAAAAAAGCTGGAAAATATAAGAAGTGGAAGGGTAGCCCTGAAATCCAATTTTCTCCTCTCCGATCCTGAAAATTTGGTTAGTTTTTAGAAAATTAGATGTCGCCAGAGTGATAAGGACATGAAAAACTATTTTGGTTGATGAACAAAAATAGTGATCGTGTAGAGAGAATGAGAGAGAATATGAATTTTTATCACTTTCATCTCTGAAACCTATATATATATATATATATATATATATATATATATATATATATATATATATATATATATATATATATTCATCTCTGAAACCAATATATATATATATATACTCAGGAGCAATTTTGTAATTTTCTACAAATTTCTAATTTTTAATAAAATTTTACTCATATAAAATTATTAAGTCACAAAATAAATTAAGAAAAATCTTAATTAAGCAAAATTAAAAAAATATGGGGTGTTACATATATTGTCTTTTTCCTTTTTCTTTATATACATTTATCTTTTGTGCAAATGCATATCTCGCATGATCATTTTACACAGTTACATTATCATTTTATATTCTTAGATGGAAATAAGCAATTTACACATAGGCACATATAATACTTTTTATATTGTTTTTATTTTATTTATGCCCATAACACCTAGGAACAAATAATTAGGATAGCGGGATTGGCCATCCAGACATAATAAAATTGTCATTCGGGTATACAAGTGTCATTACTGACATTAATATGTAAATGATATCACCAGCATTAATATGAGTGTTATTACTGACATTAATATAGTGTTATCTCCAATATTAATATAAGTGTCATCACCGATATTAATAGACCTCCTGATTAACATATCAAACTATCCAAAACTCTAATTAAAAACTAGGTGTTCTATGGCTTAAGTAAAAAGCTTTGATACTATTTTTTGCAACTAATACTTCTTTTTCATGAATTTTATAGTTTAATTATGCACCTTTAAAGGTTCCATACCAATACTTATAGATAGATTTAGGTTTTATTCCTTTAATTTTTATAACTACACCTCAATTCTCATACAAAACATTTGTCTTTATGACTAACTTATCTGCATTAGAGGATAAATTTAAACAAGAAGAATTTTTTCTTTTTTCTTTTATCTGAATTACAACCTAAATGTCTTCATCATCCCGATACTAATGAATTTTAGTAGATGTTTTCTTTGCAATCCTTACTAGGTAGTTTAAGAGGTCTGTTTTTCAAAGATATGAAATTGTAACCATAATTAATCTTTGGCTATTGCTACCTTTAAAAAAATTTACTCATTCTTTAAACCATTCTATCTTTCCTTGAGATAGAATCATAACTTCTTTATTGAAGATATTCGTCACTTGTTCAAGGTGACTTATGTGTTCCTCTTCAATTTGACTGAAGACTAACACATCATCTATATGGAATACACAAAAAGTTTTCAATGTTTTAAAAGCATTATCCATTTTACATTGAAATATGCTCAAGGCATTTTTTAGATTGAATGTCATGACAAACCCTTCATACATTCCTTGAGGGGCATTAGATGTTGTTAAATGTATCAAGATTTCTTCCATCTTTACATGCAAATAACCACATTTATACCACATTTATATCAAATTTAGAAAAAATGGAAGGATGTTTAATACTTACCCATTCATGAAATCCCCTGTTGTAGGAATCTTATAGCCATCATCTTTGGTAGCTTGGTTTACTTGACAGTAGTCTATAACCATTCATGATTTTCCTCACTTGTTTTATATGTTTAATCACCATGAAGGTTGGAATCAAGTGTGGACTTTCAGGAATTTGTTTGTCAAATTCCTCTATCATCTCACTTGTGTATGTTATATTTCTAGCCCTAAAGATAGTGTTGGGATCCTTTAACTCTAACTTTGCTTTTACACTATTTAGAATCCATAATTTCAATGGATCAACACTTAAATTATCAATAAATTTAATGAGAAACTTATCCCATTTTATTCCATTTAACTACACAAATAGGACTTTCTATTGCATCTTGTGTTTTAAAACATAACTTTTCATACCAAGTGGTATCATTTGAATCTTAAGATCCAAATAGATATTCCATTCATGAATCATCATCATTGTGTGATTCAAATAGATGGTACCATGTTGTGCTTGCACTCCATAAACAGGTTCACAAGGAGTGGAGCCATATATTTCTAAAATTTTTATAAGATAAAATCCAAATTTTAATTTTAATTCGGGTGTTTCAAAAGTCTAAAATTTTACCTCCGCAAGAGAAATATGTGATTCATTTTGTACAAAAGGACAATTTTCCTTCTTTTTTTTCCCTTTAAAAATGCATTGCCTAAAGTTATATTTGCATCCAATTCTGGAAATGGAAAAAACTTATTGATGGCGAATTGTTTTCATCATTGATAAATAGGAACCTTTTGTGCTTGATGTGTTACTAGGTTTACCTCACCTTCGTCCATGCATAAAAGCATTGATTTAGCCAATAGATGCCACCAAGGTAATGCATTTGGTCTTGCATTGCTATCTATTGCCCTTGTATTTATTAGTGAATCCAAAGTGTAGTCATAGTAGCCATCAAATTTAAATGTAAGTGCAATGTATGTGTTGTTTATACTTTTATTTTCGAGGCTAAAGATACTTTGGTATGCCACAAGAATAGGGGAAACCATTTTCCAAACTTCCTTCAAAGGAATTGAACGTTGTTTGGAGATTTGATCTCCTTCACAACCTCAGGGATAACTATTATTTGCCTCACATTTTTATAATTCCCTATCATCTGCATAAATAGGTAACTGAAGTCTTTATATCCTAATATGCTCTTATTAATACAGATAAATGACTTTCCTCCCTAATAGATTCTTTTCGTTATTCAGGTATTATCGATGGTGCATATCTAAGAGCTTCTACATTGAATCTGTCTTCATTGACTCTACTTGATATTGATCTTCTATGCATTTGGTCAGCAATTCTAATACTCATAGTGACTAGACATTTTGGATCTCGCCACCAAATTGGACCAAAAAATAAACCTAATTGATCTAAAATCCAAAAAAGGATTTAGAATCATTTTCTTATTGACACCTTATTTGCATAATTATTAATTTCTTTTTCTTTTTCTTTTTCTTTTCCTTTTATTATTCTACCAAACAATTCAATTAAATTATTCATATTAAGCGTATAATATTCACATCCATTTAATATAAATAAAATACAACAAAATAAATAAAAGACATAAAAATCAATAGAAGAGATAGATAAGCAGAAAAAGGCTACAACCGTAGAGATCTAAACTGCTTAATTAAATTACAAGCCTAAAAATTGGAGGAAAACTTAATATAAAATCATCCAAATGTCACAATTAACCTTAAAGAAATATATATATATATATATATATATATATATATATATATATATATATATATATATATATATATATATATATATATATATATATATATATATATATATATATATATATATATATATATATATATATATATAAAGAGAAGGGATAAAGAAAACCTTACTATAAGATGAATTACGTATATGCTGATGTAGCTCATATCCACACACTACAAGAAAAATTATATTTACTAACAGAATTTACCAACGGACAGCATCAGTTGGTATTTACTAACGGATTTCCAACAGATTAGCAATGAAAAATATGTGTAGATAATTATAAAAGAGTATCAACGGATTTCCGACGATTACCATCGGTACTTTACCAACGGATTATTTTCCGTTGGTAAATAGTGCGGAAATATTTGGCGTCAAATTTACCAACGGATTGCCAATGGAAAAATACCAACGGATTTAAATTCATTGGTATTCCGTTGTTATTTTACTAATTACCAACGGAACAATTCCATTGTTAATTACCAACGGACATTTTCTGTTGCTAGTTACCAACGGAAATATCCATTGGTAAATGTTTTGAATTTTTTTTATTTTTTTCATAGTAGAAACAAAATTTTTTGAAAATTGATTAAAAATTGGATTTGAATGTCAAATTATCTTTGAATTAAAATTGATTAATTTAAAGTTAAATAAATAAATTTAATATTCAATTATTAATCAATTTAATAAATTGAATCATAATTTTATCAATTAAATCTCAATTTATTCAAATGATTTATAATTTAATTAATATGAGTACAATTAAAGTTAGTTTATTTAAATTAACTAATTGAATATCAATTGAAGTTAATGTAATTAAATTAATTAATTGAATCCCAATTTATGTCAATTTAATCAAATTATTTAATTTATTCTCAATTTAAGCATTAATTGAGATTCTAATTAAGAATAGTTAATCAATTTAATTAATTGAACTCCAATTGAAAAGAATTAAATTAAATTAAATTAATCAACAAAATTCTTATTTAATCAATTAAAGTTAATTAATCAATTATACCTCAATTTGATCAAATTAATTAATCTCAATTTAAAAATAATTTCATTAATATAAGTTTAATTAATAAATTGAAGTTCGATTAATCAATTGAAGTTCGATTAATCAATTGAAGTTAATTAATCAATTATACCTTAATTTGATCAAATTAATTAATCTCAATTTAAAAATAATTTCATTAATATAAATTTAATTAATAAATTGAATTTCAATTTAATCAATTGAAGTTCGATTAATCAATTGAATTCCGATTTAATTAGTTAAATATTATTTTAATCAATTAAACCCTAATTTATGTCAAATGATTCAAGTTTAAATTTAATTTATTAAATCAAGCTCAATTTTATCAATTAAACGTTAATTTTATTAGTTGAACTTCAATGTATATCAATTGATACAGATTAGTCAATTAAACTCTAATTTTATTATTTAAATTTAATTGAGTCCATTGATTCCTAATTTGATAAATATAAGTATATATAAAGTTAGTTTAATAAAATAAATTAATTGAAACTTAATTTATGTCAATTTAATTTAATTAATTTATTAATCTCCAACTTAAGCCAATTTAATTAAATTATTTAGTTGAATATGAATTTAATCAATTAATGTTCAATTTGAAAATTAATTAATTTAAATTAAATTTTTAAATTAAATTTCAATTTAATCAATTAAAGTTCAATTAATATATTGAACCATAATGTAATCACTTGCTCTTTAATTTAATTAATTGTACTCAAGTTAAAAATAATTAAATCAAATTCAGTTAAATTAAATCAAACTATTCAATTGAATTTTCATTTAATTAATTGAGATTTATTTTAAAAATAATTTAATTAATCTAAATTCAATTAATCAATTGAGCTTAAATTTAATCAACTAAAGTATATTTTATGCTCAATTTAATCATTTTAAGTTCAACTAATAAATTGATCCTAATTTAATCATTGAACACTATTTTAATCAGTTGAACTCAAATTTAAAACAACTAAATCAAATTAATCAATTTAAATTTAATTAAATCTCAATTTAATTAAAGCTCCCTCAAATCTCCTTTTCAAGTCCATTGAAGCTAAGGTTTCCAGAGAGCACCAACCCTCAAATACTCTAGATCTTTACTTCTACATCTTTAAATTCATTCTTGCAAAATGACAATCTAAATGAGCAATAAGCCAAAAGTTCTCTCTTATTGTTTGTTTCTTCAGTCTTTTTGTTTTTTGGTTTTCATTCCCCTTGCAATTTTAATCAAATTATTTAGTTAAATCTCAAAATAATCAATTAATTTCAATTTAAAAATAGTTTAATCAATTGAATTACAATTTCATCAATTAAAGTTTAATTTATATTAAATTTAATCATTTTAATCGGTGTTAGTAATTTCACCAATTGATCAGCACTAATTTTATCAATTGAACACCAATTTGAATAAATTAATTAAACTCAGTTTAATCAATTTTAGTTTAATTAATTAATTAACCCCTAAATTAATCAATTTAAAACTACATATTACACTAATTTAATAAGTGAAACCTTAATGTAATAATCAATTGAACATCAATTTATATCAATTGAATGAAATCAATCAATTAAACTCTAATGAATAAATTAAACTCTAATTAATAATCAATTGAATCGCATTAGTCAATTAAACTCTAAATAATCGACTAATTTCCTTAAAAATTGGAATTCAATAACTAAATTAATTAAATTTAAATAGATTAATTATAACTTAAATAAAATAAATTGGTGTTGAAATTATTAATTGAAATTAATTTTAAACAATTTGCTCAATTGAATATTAATTTAAGTCAATTTAATAAATTGTTTATTAATAAATTGAACTATAATTTAATGAATTAACTCTAATTTATATCAATTGAATAAAAGTAATCAATTAAACCCTAATTAATCAATTAATCAAATAAAAAATTGGAATTCTATATATAAATTATTTATCTATTTTTTTTTCTTTTACTCTCTCTCTCATTTTAGTTCTTCTCCCTCCCACTTTCTCATTCTCTCAGATGACCCACGCCCACCACAACCTCAACCCATCTCCCACCCGCCGGCCATTCCTCTTTTCAACTGATTAATCGCACCAACTCTAGATGCAACAACATCGCTCCTAATCTTCTTCTCCTTCATCTTCGATCCTCTAATCTGAGCTCCTAAAATCGACTAGTCGCGCCTCCTCACAGTCCACCGCTGGCCATTTCTCCTCCCTTCACATGCACCTCCTCTGCATTGCATTTCAAAATCTAGATCAGAGAAACTTCCCCAAAGACAACTTCACTAATGGTGGTTACGGGATAGGAGTAGCAATTGGTGTTTTTTTTTTATTTTTTTCCTTTTCTCTGCAGTCCTATGCTTCAAATTTCCTGAGTTTATGTGTTATATTCATCTTCTATGTGTTATTTCGTGTGATTATTTGAGTTTTATGTGTTATTTGTTGTGATTCTTCTAATTTATTTTTGTTATTTGCTCTGATTATTATGATTTTATGGGTTAAAATGCACTACAATAATTGCTGAATATTTAGGGGGTTTAAGGCTTAAACACTTAATGACCTTTACATAACAACCATAATAATAGCCTCTGTTGGTCTTATCATTCAGGAAATTAAGGCCAGTTTGAAACCCGCCAAACCTGCTTCACTTTCTTTTAGTCAAAAGGCTTTTTTGAGACTATGGTTTGTGAAAGGCTGGAAAAGGCATATTCAGTAAAACAAGACTTGAGAAAAAAAAGGCATATTTAGTTAAACTAGTCTTGAGAAAAAAAAGTTTGACAGAGGAGGCCAACTACTTGGGAACAACCATACTGGTTGTTAGCAATATTTATTCTTTACTCATGTTTAATGAAGGCATTAAATGTAATAACCTATGACTGTGACCCTCTAAATGCCTTTACACAGTCTTGTTTACAATGGTAATTATCTAGGACTGAAATAGACTTGCTAGGAGAGGTTGATACATGGGGAAATTTGGAATTTGTAGTACTTAAAATGTTTTTTAACGGTGGATGAGGGTTAGGAATTAAAACTTTCAGCCATAGTATTGGAAACATAATTTCAGCAACTCAAATGCTGTTGTATGACATGGATATCAACATTGCATATCTGAACACGTAACAAATACTTCTAGTGTACTGGAGTTCTATAAATGTGATTATTGAGTAGTATTCAATGTGAGTGATTAATTGATGCTGTTGTAACTTGTAAGAGCTGAGACTGACTAATTTATCATGATTTACATTTTGATAAACCAATTTATCTGTGAAATAGTTAATCCTGTTGCCTAATTTGCAGAATAGTTGCAGATAGGCCAAGGTATCCAGCTAAGTGGAGTGAGATTTGCCTGACTCAAGGTAACTATCATTCACATTCTTCAAATCCATTTTGATGCAATTTATTGCATATTTTGTTTATTGGAAAGTAACAAATGGGTCTGAGATGCTTTAATGTTTGTGGAATGGATTAATATTTAAATGTATGTGGCTAGTTTGATAGTGGAATGCCTTTTTTGTTATTAATATTTAGGTAATGCAGTGATTCAACTTCAACTTCTAACAAAACTACTCTAAAATTCCGAAAAAGAAAGAAATGCCTTAAATTTGTCAAGTAAAGGGTTTTCTTTCTTGTGTTTAAAGATGTTTAAATTTCATTTTAGATGTTACGTTGCCTTGCTTTGTCAAGGCAGTATCAAATGGACAAGTTGATTTTGTATTTTTCTAATTTTTTCCAACAACTTGGTCTTTCTAAATATATAATATATAATTACACTTATACAATGTCATAAAAAAAATATTTTAGTTTTTTTTTTTCAAAAAGAGTAAAAAGCATAAAAAATTCTTTGATAAATTGATGATAGTAATTTTTGGTGAAAGAAACATGGATGCTTGTTCTAGGCACTAAAATCATTACAAATATATGAAATACTAACACTAATAAGAAACAAAACAACCTAAACAACTAATTACAAAAATTGAGGATTTAATTATTGTAAGTTCAACAACAATACTGATATGTCAGCAGAATAAGGGGAGAAAGTAGGGGAGAAAGCAAACTAGAAAACATACCCACTCCTTTTGCTTTCTAACCAAGCCTAGTGCTTCCATCAACAATGTTAACAAGAAACAAATGCTCTTATCTCACTAATCTGCACAAGTCTTGGAAAATCACAACAAAGCAATATAATAGAGGTCAGTTGAGGTGACTACCAAAGAGCACATAAACTATTTCCTTCTCTCATTCTTATTTTCAACATCTTTTCTGATGAGCATAGTTGTTTCTTCTTTCTAATAGACATATTGTCTCCCTTTAATCCTTCCTCTCCCTATTTATTCAATTCTTGTAAAGAAGTCCAACAAGAAAAAACAAGTTGTTAGTGAATTTAAATTTCCTTTTTTATTACCAAAAGTGGGAATTTCTTAATTAATTTTATTTTTATTTTTAATTATTCACTAGATAAATTATATGCTAAACGAATTTTCTATTATACCATTAATTTAATGGTTTAACAATTTTTTTTAAACCCTTATATCAGAACTGATTTTTAATAAATACAAAATTAAACACGGGATATTTGATATAAAAAAAAAAGTAGTATAAATTAATATATGGATTTTGGAAATAAATATATGAGAATATGGATGGTGAGGTGGTTGAAAGATAGCATGATGAGGTAGTTGTCCCCCACGCCAATATAAAAGGGTTATATTGGACTAGCACTATTATTAGTAGAATATGATTTGGTCCCTCCATGTGGATAACTACTTTTACAGTGCATTTTGGATCTATCATCTTTAACCCTTTTCTTTTCTTTTCTTTTCTTTTTCCCTTCTTTTAGAATAAATACAAAGATTACCCAAAGTCATTATCCCATTTTGCAATATAATTATTTCCTTAATTACCTTTTTTGTTCCTCCTTTTTCCCATGACAATGAACGAATAGCTATCTTCTAATAAAAACAACTCGCACAGATGCACTGTCTTAGTTAGCTTCCTGAACTTATTAGGAAATTTTGTGTCTAAATCATGATTAATATATTTATTCAATATTTATAGATCAATTAATTAAGCTAATAAATAACTTAAGAGATATTAATTAATTAATAAACTAGATATAAGTTGTAAAGCGAAAATCGACATCTATCAAAAATAGGTAATATAACAAAGAATAATAATTGAGAGTTCAGTCAAACAAATTTCTATTTTACTATTTAGAAATGGAGGCCAACACTCATTACACAGTTCAACACTAAGTATACAGACTCAGTACCTCAATTCACATCCAAAAACTGAAGAAAACAGTACACCTGCACTCCAATAAATTGTCATTATTAAATCATATATAATCCAGACAGGTTAGAACTGCTAACATCTATTTTGGAGAAAGTACTTGTTCATGTTGACCAAAAAGAACATCAAGATCTATAACTAAGCAACTCGTTGACTGAGTACCTCAAACTAGTGGTAACGGATAAATATGAGGTTAATATAAAAATGGGATCTTACAGTATTTCCCAGGCCATTAATAATATAAAAATGGAATATATATTTGATTAAAAAAATTTAGAGAAGTTATTTTTTTCTAGTACTTTATATCATTTTCATTTAAATTATGATTTAATGTTTTAATAATTAAATCTCTAATATTATATCAATTTAACAAGTTTATTTTTTTTCTATTTTATTTTTTTAAAACCCAGTATTACCCCCCAAGTCTTTACAAAACAACTAACAGTTGACATTTTTCTTTAATTTATTAAACTAGACATGGACCCGCACTTCATGAGGATTTTATTAATTATTTTTAAATTTTATTATTAAATATTCAAATTAAAAAAAAAAGAGAGAACTTAAATTGTATTATTAAATATTAAAATTAAGAGTCCTGATAAATTTTTAACGTTTGATTTTATTAATTTTCATATACAATTATTGATGATAAATTTATTGTATTTAATGAAAAAAAAACGTATTTGATATTTTGGAACATTTTTTTACTAAATCTTGATTTATAATTTAATGAGGATCTCTCTACTAATCAAAGTTGCAAAATTATAACCACATCAAAAATAGAAAGTTGCCAATTTGTGTGAACTTCATAAACTCACTTTTGTTCTGAGTTTTTCTTTTTATTTTTTTAGTCTCTTTTAAGCTCCATTTTCCTTTTAATTTAAATAGAAATTTTACGAGTTAAAAGGGTTTTCAACTCAATAAGATTTACATCTTCATATTTTTGGAGAATATTCTATTTAGTGCTTAAGTTAACTTTTCATCTATTTAATTTTCTCTAGTAAAGTATTTGGAGAACAGAATATTTAAGTATAAATTTGACCAATTCGGATGAACCAAATTTTACGATTTGACCAATTCAGATGAATGAAAAATGCTTTAAAAATGTGAAGAGAATGTAGAGCAAGAATTCAAAATCTTGATTTAGAGAAGGGACAAACGCATTTACCACTAAACTACATACTCACCAATAATTTAATTTCTATAGATTTTACAATTAACTATTTATAAAATTATTTATATTATTCAAGAAACATATATAATTAATAAAATTGATATTAAATTATTTATATTTTCATTATATGACAAAATTTTCAATTAAAATTATATAAATAAATCATCTTCCTTATTTATTAAAATAAAATTATAAATATAGCGATTATTATATCTGAAAAATTTCCTGAATATAATTTTATATTAATTTAAATTATGAATATTTAATTTCAATACATGGTTATGCATTAATTTTAATAATTTGTAAAAGTATTCATATTATTGAAGAAATACATTTAATTGATAAAGTTTTTTTTTGACTAAGTTTAATTGTTAAAGTTAAATTCAACTATTTGATACAATCCAATAGGAATATTTGCTTCCTTAAATCTCATTTACTTCCAAAAAATAATATGCTCAGTTAAATTGAGAAATATAAATTAGTAACAGAACACTCCAAAATACTCAAAGGGTTCAGCTCAGTGCATAAAATTTGGATCCAAGCAAGATCAATTGTGTTGTATTTTTTGGATTTTTTCCAATATGAGTATTATATAGGTAGATATTTTTCTTGACTTGACATGTTAAAAGAGACTACATATTATTTTACATCTGTCATTGTTTTATCACAGTTCACAATTCATAATTAGCAAATAGAAACATTATAACCTAGAAAAAAATATTGACTTGAAAACTTACTTAAAATACAAGGACTAATCTTACAATTTTTATCAATATTCAAACTATATAAATATATACAGGTTAAAAATGAGTTCAGACCGTTGGTGGATGTATCATAGGTTAACAAATGGTCGTTTGAACTAAGAATTTGTGGATGGTTTGCAACAATTTATTGACTTTGCTATTAGTCAACCAACATGGATGGATGGGAATAAGATCAAGTGTCCATGTAATGGTCGTAAGTGCCAGAATCGTGTATATTATGATTTAGACACAGTAAAATTTCATGTGGCTAAAAATGGATTTGTACCAAACTATTATGTTTGGGATTGTCATGGGGAAACCAATGTGGATGTTGGCAATAGTTAAAATACAGTTTGTAGGCAAGAATTTGATAATGTAGATGATTTAACTGCATATCACTCTATGGTGTTTGATGCTGCTGGTCCTCAATTTACTCATCAATAGTTTGAGGAACCTCCAAACCCGGAAGCAAAGCAATTCTGTGACATGCTTAGTGCTGCAGATAAGGAATTGTGGCCTGGTTGTAAAAATCATACGTTGTTGTCATTTGTAGCTCGAGTTATGACCATGAAGTTTGAGAACCATATGACTGGAAAAAATTTTGATCAAATGGTTCAATATATGAAAGAGATCCTTCCTGATGATAATGTTGTGACTGATAACTTTTATAGTACCAAAAAGTTGCTACGAGGTTTGGGTCTACCAGTGGAAAAGATTGATTGTTGTACTAATCGTTGCATGATATATTGGGGTGAATATAGTGAACTAAATATTTGCAAGTTCTGTGAACATCTTCGTTACAAGAAAACATGTAGAGAAAGTGGTAAAAGATATAAAACCAATATTTCATGCAAGAAAATGTACTACTTTCCTCTCACTGATAGACTAAAAAGATTGTATGCATCTAATGCCACAACAAAGGAAATGAGGTGCATGCAGATCATGAGGTTGAAGATGGTGTTATGATTCACTGCTCAGATTCGACTGCTTGGAAGCATTTTGATCAAACACATCCGGAATTTGCTACTGAAATTCGAAATGTGAGAATGGGACTATGTACTTATGGGTTTCAACCGTTTGGGCAATCAGGCCGACAATATTCTTCCTGGCCAGTCATAGTAACACCGTACAACTTGCCGCCATGGCTATGTATGAAGGAGCAATATATGTTCTTAACTGTATTAGTTCTTAGGCCAGAAAATCCAAAAGAGAAGTTGGATGTATTCTTACAGCCTCTTATTGCAAAATTGAAACAATTGTGGGAGGTCGGTGTTCTGGAATATGACATTTCAAAGAAGCAAAACTTTCAGATGAGAGCTGCTCTTATATGGACAATTAGTGACTTTCCTGCATATTCAATGTTATCTGGATGGAGTACAGCAGGGCGGATGGCCTGTCCTTATTGCATGGATGATTCAGATGCATTTTCTCTTTCAAAAAGTAGAAAACAGTGGTAGTTTGACAATCATCGTAAGTTCTTACCACTAGATCATCCTTTTCGTGAAAATAAAACTTCATTCATAAAAAACAAAATGGTGGTCAAAGTTGCACCACCTGTAAAGTTTGGAATTGAAATGTTGAGAGAGATTGAAAGTTTGGGGATAAAGAGAGTCATAGAATTGGGTGCTGAAGAGACTAATCGAGCAAAATGCAAACATAGCGGTTGGAAGAAAAGAAGCATTTTTTGGGATTTGCCGTATTGGAGTACAAACTTGATTCGACACAATTTAGATGTTATGCACATTGAAAAGAATGTATTTGATAATATATTCAATACAGTAATGGAGGTTGAAGGAAAAACAAAGGACACTTTCAAATCTAAGGAAGAGTTGAATGAATATTATCGTCGTCCTGAGCTGGCACAAAATGTCACAACAGGAAAATACCCTAAAGCTTGTTACACTTTGGATAAGTGTGGGAAACAAGCCTTGTGTGAGTGGGTCAAAAAACTTCAATTTCCTGATGGATATGCTTCGAATATGGCAAGATGTGTAGACATGAAGAAACATAAGTTGTATGGGATGAAGAGCCACGATTGTCATGTGTTTATGCAAAGGTTAATACCTGTAGCATTCAGTGAACTACTCCCATACAATGTCTAGAAGGCACTTACAGAGTTGAGCCTTTTCTTCAAGGAGTTGACAACTACTGTCATAAGAAATGAAGATATGGTTCGATTGGAAAAAGAAATTCCAGTCATATTATGCAAGCTTGAGCGAATATTCCCTCCGAGTTTCTTTAACTCGATGGAGCATCTTCCTATCCACTTGGCTTATGAAGCAAAAATGACTGGTCCTGTACAATACCGATGGATGTATCCATTTGAGAGGTACTTGGCATAACCACTATCTCCTTTCTTTCCATAAAATTTTGAGGACCATGCTCTAAACAATAATTTATAATATAGGTATCTCCGAAAGCTGAAAAATAATGTGAACAACAAAGCCAAAGTGGAAGGATCGATATGCAATGCATATTTGGTTGAAAAGGCTACATCATTTTATTCCTACTATTTTGAGGATCATGTGAGCACGAGACATAGACAAATGCCACGTAATGAAGACAATAGTATTCAAACTGAGGAATGTAATGAACATGAAGGGAACTTATCAATATTCAAATATCCTGGTCGACCATTGGGGAAAGGTATGTCAAGATTTTTGAGAGATGAAGAATATAAAGCAGCTCGTAGCTACATTCTGTTAAATTGCTCAGAAGTCAAACCGTTCACAAGGTTAGTATAAATAATTGTCTTTACTCATGATAGATATCTTATGATGTTTATAAGCATATATAATATTCCAATTTGTCATATTCTAATGTATTCAAAGGATATACATCGATGCTTTAAAACGTCGTCAACCCAATATCACTGAGATTGAAGTTGACAACAAACTAGAAAATGAATTCCCATACTGGTTTGAAACATATGCGAGTATTATAACAACTAATTCTTTTGTATCAAGATAAATATATTAAGCACCATATATGTCATTTTTTTCTGAAGGTTGTTTCAACTTATTTTATAGGCATATAATCCTTCAAACAATATTTCAAATAAGTTCATGAAAGATCTCGCAAAAGGTCCATTACCAACTGTTTTGTCCTATCACGACTACTTTGTGAATGGTTACAGATTTCACACTTTACAACATGGTTCTATGAGAATAACAATGAATAGTGGGGTGTGCATTAAAAGCTCTAATTTATGTGTCGATGAAGGTGATTACTATGGTCAATTAGTAGAAGTGATAGAGTTGGAATACCCTGCCTTACCAATTAAGAGAATTGTATTGTTCAAGTGCGATTGGTTTGACCCCACACCAAACTTGGGAACGAAAGTCCATAATTAGTATAAGCTTGTAGAGGTTAACAATAAACGAAGATTTAATAAATATGAACCATTTGTTATAGCAGTGCAAACAAACCAGGTGTATTTTTGAAGTTACCCTAGTTTAAGGCGTGACAAATGCCATTGGTGGGCAGTATTCAAAATAAAAGCTCGGGCTATTATGGATGTTGTATTGCCTAGTGAAACAAATGATCAATCACCATTTCAAGAAGATGAGATCGAGGTCCATCATCATAGTCAAAGTCAATTGGATGAAGAACCAATTTCCTTAAATGATCCAAATGACATTTCTATAAACCTCGAGGGTGACCCCATTGAACAAGAAGATGAGCCATTAATTGAATCAAATGAAGAAGATTCAGATTCGACTGAAGAAGAAGAGTTATATGATGAATCAACTAATAGCTCGAATAGCGACTAAAGCTAATATCAGGTTACATTTTTAATTTATGTTGACTATTTAATCTGGCTCTAAATGTAAGAACAGATGTGATACTTCTTGATGTTTATGAAATATTAATTTAATTTGTTGTGTGACTTTTACTTTGTTGTATCTATCATATAGTTGTTATTAGGATATTAATTATGAAGTGGTTTTCCATCATAGATTGTGTGACTTTTAGTTTGTTGCATACTTTTTATCCATTTGTTAAAATATATTAATTATGATGTAAAAACCTATTGTGAGTGTTTTTTTTGAATTAATATAACGAATCTATATTTTTGAACTTTCTTATTCCATTTGTATCATAGTGTTATGGATAGTGGGTCTTCTGGTAGAGGAGTTGGTCGTGGTAGAGGAAATGGACATGAAGGGCGTTTAGTTGGAAGTGGTAGAGGGAATGAAAGTGGAAAGCGTACACCGGCTATATCACAACCTATGACACCTTCAGATGGAAGTGGTATAGGAGATGTAAGTGGGGCAAATATATCGGTTGTTGATACATCACCACCTATCACACCTACAGGTGGAGGACGCACAGGTTCATCATCATCAGCACCACCACTTGCAGATGATTCACCACGATCACCTGCCACTCCAGCTTCTGAATCAAGTCCTATAGATCATATATTGACTTTATTATCAATAAATGATATACCTTCAAGTAGTACTAAGCCACGTCTCGATATACGCTTTGGATGGTTATGTTCAATCCTAATTTTTCTTATTTGTCATCCAATTATTACGATACATATTATTTATTACTTCTTTGTGAATTACTAATAATGTGCTAAATATATTTATGCTTTTTTGTGCAATCAGCTTTACTCCATCTCATAAAGCTTCGGCACAGATCACAAAATGCATCAAACAACGATTTCACAAAGATGGATATAATTGGTCAGCAGTGCCCCAGGATATAAAGGAGTATTATTGGAATGAATTTCAGGTTTTTTGTATTTTCCTTATTCTTTTTTAAATAAAGTGCAAAGTGATAAAAATCAAGTTATTCTTCAATGTGACTAACACCAATGAAAATATATTGTAGAAATATTTTTCATTTGATAGGTCTTTAGAATCTGTGATTCAACCATTTGGGAGCGACAGGCCAGTAAACGTTATTCTAACACACTCTCTGACTGGAGAAAATCAGGAAAGCGGCCTCAATGTGTTTCAGAAGAGATATGGGACAACTGGCAGCATTGTTGAAATTCTCCAGATTTCAAGAACAAGTGTAATATTGCATCCAAAAATAGGTTGACTGAGGTTGAAGGATCTGACACTGGATTATCTAGGCACACTGGGGTTCTAGATCTGCTGTAGATCACAATATTGAGTTGGTATAATAAATTATAAACTTATAGTTCAAATTGAGTTAAAAAATTTTTGAAAACAATTATTTTATTTTAAGCAACATAATAAAGTGTTATGGTTTTTTTAGGCTAAAGAGAATTCTGGACAACCTGTGATTGATTATGATATCTTTGAAAGGATCCATAAAACTAAGAAAGATGACAGTTTTATTGATCAACGGTTAAAGATTATTGCGGTTAGTTAACTCAACATCATTAACTCAATGTAAATCATTTGGTTGTAGTATGTTATTCTTTTATGCATATTGATGGCCTAAACTTTATATAACCATAGGTAATAGATTGCTTGAAGGCAATTATTTTGTTTTGAAATATTTGGCATTGGTAATATGAATGTTTGTCTCTATTCCATGAGTTTCATTTTTTATGGCATAAAGCAAATTGAAATAGAATTTGTTGGTCTTTTTTTTTAGGTTGTGAGATATTTTGTTATTGGTATAGATTGCAAAATATGTTTTTTATGTGAAAAAAGATTACCAAATAGGTTCTAAACAATGTGAAAATTTTGTATGTTTAATGTTGTTGTACAAATTGATATATTTATTTGCTTGTAGGATAAGGTGATGGAACGCTATAATACTGCTAAATAAAATCAGTCTGACGGAACTTCTTCAAAGAGTGTTGACATGTCTAAGATTTATTATGAAGTTGTTGGACCATCTAAGAAGAAGCGGTGTTATGGGCTTGGAGGTAAACCTTTTGCAACTGCTGTTAGTTCTTCTTCTACATCTACAATAGTAGATTCTCATCAACTGCGAACTGAGATTTATGAGGAGATTCGAGATGCAGTTCGAGATGAGCTTAGAGAGGAGATGAGGCATAGAGAGGAGGAGATAGAGCGACAGATGAAACAAAGGCAGGAGCTGATGGAGCAAGAGCTGAAAAAGAAGCAGGAGGAAATGGAGGCTATGATCCAAAGGCTTTGAGTGGTGTTGCAGGCACAATGTTATCTTCTAATCCTCCACCTACCAATGATGATGAAGAAGCTGAGGATCAAGACAAGGACTAGATCAATATGATACTAATAAAGTATTAGTTTTCAATTTTATAAATATACACCATGTTTGTATTAAATTTGATAAATACAACTTAAAATATATTATGTTTAATATTTTATATTTCGCATTTAATAACTTCTACATAATACGTGTTATATTTACTGTTTTTATTAACAGGTTTATCAATTCAATTCTTTATATAATTAAAATTTAAATTTTTAAATAATTCACTCATTTACCAACGGATTTTTTCGTTGGTAATTTACCAAAGGAATATATCTGTTGGTAATATACCAACGAAATGTTTTTGTTGGTAATATACCAACGTAATGTTTTTGTTGGTAATATACCAAAGAAAATTTTCTATTGGGAATATGCCAATGGAATGTTTCTGTTGGTAAATTACCAACGGAATGTTTTTGTTGGTAATATACCAACGGAAATTTTCTGTTGGGAATATGCCAATAATCCGTTGGTAATATACCGACGGAAAATAATCTGTTGCTAATGTTGCAACGGATTACCGACGGATATTTACCAAAAAGCTATACCATTTTTACCGACGGAATTATATTAACAACAGCAATATCCGTTGGTAATTTATTGGAAAATTTACCAACGGATATATTTTTTGTTGGTACGCCATTGGTAATCCGTTGGTAACTTTACCAACGGAAATTTTTTTTCGTTGGAAAATTTAACGACGAGCACTTTACTAACAAAATTTTTCCGTTGGCAAATCAATTTACCAACGGATTTTTTTATTTCCCAACGGAAAAATTTCGTTGGTAAATCTTCATTTTTTTGTAGTGACACAAATATTTCTCATATTTAGGTTAATTTCTCCTCAGGCAGATAGAAAATAGAATTGAAACAAAAGATGAGTAGCATAAAATAAAAAGGCAGAATAGCAAAAAATGGAAAAGGTGCATGGAAAGGAATTATAACGAAAATGAAAATAGAAAAAAAAATTGAATAAAAATACAATATATAAGAATAAAACCAAGAAGAACAAATTAATGTAAGAAGAAGAAGAAGAAAAATACAATATATAATAATAAAACCAAGAAGAACAAATTAATGTAAGAAGAAGAAGAAGAAGAAGAAGAAGAAGAAGATCTTAGCCTTTTTCCTTATTATATGGATCCTAGGACCAAAGGGTGAGAAGTCCAATATTGATTTTGAGTGAGTGTTTGATTTTGTTGAGGTTTGGTATGTGTGAAAAATGCCAAATTGATAGGAGTATTTATAGACAATTTTGGCCTCTACAAATATGGAAAGTCAATATTTTAACAACTATTATAGTATGTGGGATATATCACATATATAAGTTATATCCGTGACGAAATCTTGGCTTTAGAAAGATAATTGAATATGGGCAAGTAGGAAACAATTGTCTGAGGTTAGTAGCGATGTTTGCACATATATAGGAATGTTCGTGTGGAGGTGGATTTGAAAATAGAGGTAGAAAAGAGTACAAAAAATTGAATTATTAGATTTCCAAAGGATGTCTGAGCAAATTTTTATAATGTATGCTCAAATATAGGTTAATTCTTGTCATTTTGGGTATTTTTTGGATATTTTTTTCTCAAATATAGGTATATCCGCGTGGATATATCTTATGGAAGAAAAATCATAAAATTTGTTGAGTTGGTTTGGTTCATTATTTGATCACCTTCTCTTCGAAGAAGTACTTTTCTCTAATTGTCATCATCATATATGTGCTACTTTAAGCTATATCCATGCAAATATAGGAGAGCGGGAAAAAACTGTCTTACATTAGTGGCGATGTCTAAACAGATATAGAGATATTCATGCGGAGATAGATTTGAAAAATGGAGGCTGAAAAAAGTGAAAAAAAGGTGAATTTTTAGGTTTTCAAAGGATGTCTGCATGGGTGTATATAATTTCTACATGGATGGCCACGTAGATATAGGTTAATTCTAGCCATTTTAGGTCTTTGTTATTCTTTTAAGTTTTTGGGTCGGTTTGGTTGGTTATTTAATAATTTTTATCGCATTTTCCTAAAGAAGGACCTATATTTGGCTATCATCATAAAATTTATTTTTGTGTGTATAAATCGAGTGTCTACACTCCTCATAGGTTTTTCTAACTATAAAAATATATTTCTCCATCTCTGGGTGATTTGAGAAGAGCCAATTCATATAGGATGCTCAATTGGATTTGTAAAAACCCAAACCTTAGGTCAACTTAATTCCATTATATTTATTTCTTTCTTATGAAACTACTTGTAGTTGTTTGACTCTTTTCGAACAATTTGTTATCCTTGAAAAGTTCTTCACTTTAGGATTTGTTATGTTTATGATTCTAAACATTATCCTAGTGTGATACGACAAATATTTTGCCTAGAAATTTATTCTACTCATTTTAAGAGATTTAATTCTCAAAGGCAATAAACTACCCAAATATCTATTAATTGTTCAAAGCCATCAAGTAGTTTGGACAGGCTTAGAGCCATACATGACCATTAGCTAGGTTGGTCTACACTCTTAATATCAGCTGATCTATCACAAGACTAACTGCTGGTAAATTGAACAACAAAATAAGTCATACTTTGACAAGTCATATGTAAATGTACTTATATTAACCTCTATATTTAGTAACAATTTCTCTTTCTAATTTTGTACTACAAACTTGAGTCATTGCTTCCCATTGGGAGATATCTACTGTTGATTTAAAGTTAAGCCTTAATTTACTATAAATATTGTTGATGTCTACATTAGGCAGTTTCCATTTTAGGTTGCTCCTGGATGGATCCTCATACTATAAGTACGTTTTATATACCAGACTATTGTCCAATGGGACTTACTCTTCATCTATTGCAACTTTGGTGATGTTCATCATGAAGAATTGAGTTGTTCATAAATCAGTTTCATATATGTCAGTTTTATATTTTGAAACTACTTCATAAATTAAATCTATTTTAGAGTCTGGATCAGATAATTCATCTCCATTTATAAGTTCAAATGCTAGACTCTCTTCTTCGAAGATTATTTTCTAGGATTTTATTTTCACTTATTCTTATGAGGAAAAAAATCAACTTTGTGATTCTTTGAGCCATAAATATAACAGTATGAACAACTTTTTAGAGGCTTAACCTTAGGATATTTTGGTTTTTTTCTATTCCTTTCTTGAAAGCTTCCATTTTATTTTTGTTCCAAAGGTTTTTCTCCTTCTAATGAACCTATAAGGTTTATGAAATTTTCTTTTCTCTTCTTTATCTCTTCTCGATATATTTCCTTTCCTATATCCCTTAAATTTTTTATTTTTAGAAGGATAACATGTTCTCATTTGTTCATCTATTCCAATAGGACATTCATATCTTTCAAGAACATAGTCAATATGAAAATAACAACTCTTATTCAAATAAGGTAGACATTTGCATCTGCCATACTTGGTGCTTAGTGCATGCCTTTCTCATGGTATCTATTTTCTTCCTCTAAAACCATTTACCACATTGTCTTCATTTAGGAGAAGTTGATAGGCTGTTTTTACTACTTTAGGTCAGGATTCTGGAAGCTTAGTAAAACTTAACATGTAATTTTAAGACGCTATGTCAGGATTATAGTAGTATTATTGAAATTCACAAGTACAATTATCAAAATAGCACGTCATATATTTTTAGTTTCATCAAAGCCATTATATATTAATCCTTTTCTAAAAAGTTTATTGACAATGAGAAACCACAAAATTCTCTTTTCAATGCATCCATAACTATGGCTAACACCTTATCATTTATTATTCTTTTATTTATCATCTTTGATATTAGCATGAGTTATTAACAAATCCCGATATTTTTGGGCATGTCCTTCTAAGATGAATTTGCACAATTCATATGTTTGTTGGGGACAATAACTATTTGCTTTTACTGTGAATCTAAGTCTAGACACATTTTTTACAATCTAAGTTGAGAAAAGTTGCAAGGCTTATAATACGCCTTGAAGGATTATCCCTAAGGAGTGAATTATTCTCTTATTATGTGAGGATAATTAGGTTTATATAACTCTTTTTAATTAAATTTACGAGTTTTATAATAATAATAAGTTTGAAAAAAATGAAGAACTATTTTTTGAAACAAATAAAAAGGAAAGTATTACACTAATATACTACCGATGTATGACATGTCTCATCTATTTTATCGTATTATACTAATAAGTCATTCTATTAGATTTTCTGTTAGAAAAAAATATTAAATTATTGTAAAATAATAAAATAACTTTTTTATAGTAATTTTTTCTAATAAGAAAAATTATTATTTATCTTTGAGATTTGACATATTACATTAGTACTCTCAGAGATTTTAAAATTATACTATTTACTCCATTTATTTTATTTTCATCAGACTATATAGTTTTTTTTGTCAATTTTTCTCATCTCTTTCTATTTTTCTAAAAATTTGAGTAAACTTATAAATTAATTGGATATTCTTGCATTAATAATTAATGATTTCTAGTAAAACATTATTTAATGAATATAATGAAATTAACTTAGAATTTTAATATTTTGTATGAAATAATTAAATGAGAAATTAATTTCAAAAATTAAATTACGAACATTTTATAGTTTAAATTTATATTTTTTTTTATTTTAATCTATATTACTATTTTCAACTTTAATAGTATAAAGGATGTAGATTAAAGAATAGTTCTAACATTTGTTAATTATATAGTTTTGGTATTAATGATAAAACTATTAAAAATTTATGGAATAACTATATAACGTAACAGAAATAAAATAGACAAGATAAATAGTATAATTTTAAAATCTCAATGGATATTAGTATAATATGTAAAATCTCATGAAGTAAATATAAATTTTCCAAAAAAAAAAATTGGCTTAATATATATCTAGTTACTTTACGTCCTATAATTAGTCCCTTTGTCTTTTCTACTCCTTTTTTAGTCTTTTTGATACACATTGTCTGTTTATTTATTTATTATTATAATCAACAACCTAATTATCCAATTAGCCTGATTTGATGAACATATTTTGTTATTAATTAATCAACCTAATTATGCAATGCCACGTCAATATTTTGTTATTAATGCCGAAATTGAACAATTATGGACTGATTGTGGAAAAAAAAAAAGGAAACATATATATAAAATAAAAACAAAATAAATTGATCAATCGTAACAAGTATAGAGTTCTGCATGTATGAAACCATAACTATTTCTTTAGAAGTAGACATGTACATAAGGAACTCTCCCGAGAAACATATCTATATTTCAGTAAATTAGGAAAAATGAGAAACATTTATTTTGACTGATCTCAATCAATTAATCAACTATGGTATCTAATTTCCATTCTTCCTTAATTACTGGTAAAAATCTTTTTTTTTTCCCTCCTTTTTTTAAGAAATACACGATGCAGTTATATAAACATGAAAGTATATCAAGGAACCTGAATGAATGAATAATAGAATCAAGGTAAGCTTGGGGAAAGAGATGGCTTTGTCACTTTGAGCTCTCCACAGTCACTGATATAAACAGTTTTAAGAGGCCTGTTCCAAATTGCACGAGCATTTTGCGCTCTTTCATCCCCAAAGAACTCTGCCAGATCATTGAATTGTCGAATTCTTTCTGATGGTTTGTAAGTTGGAATGGAAGCTATGGCTGTCACAACATCCAATCCTGAAATGGAGTCCAAATGAGAGGTGAGCAGTCACTTTCAAGGGACGGTAGGACTAGAGAATTTGCAATAACAATGAACAACCACATTCTTACTCTGGAATTCAAAACCCAATCAAAGAAAATGGGAACATACTCGCCAATATGTGAAAGATAGGTTAGTTACAAGTCAGTTTTGGTATTTGTGCAACTTAGTCAGCCTACCCCGTGCATGATGTTGTGGTTTAAAATAAGGGAACAGTTTAACGGAAAATTATATTGCAGGAAATCTTCAAAGAATGGGAAAGGCAGTGAGATAACACGACAGTTAACTTTCTAACCCTTGGATTAAATGCTCCAATATGACACAATGAACACACAATATTCACATACAATTGACTCTAAACCCTTTGTAAGTAGCATAAGAGATTACAATTGCAAATGTGGACCAGAAATGCCTTTAGCTTGATGTTTTTTGTGTACGGTGATTAACTTCTAATCACGGGATAAAATGCGTGAACCATGAACAAATTCAACATATCCCCCTATTAACACCTGTATTTCAGTTCTAATGCTTTCTCAGGAACTCATGATGAAGTCCAATCACGCCTTAACTAAAATTGAAGCTCACATTCCTTAAGAGAAAATGCTTGTGGCTCAATCTTTCAAGAGGCAATAGCAGAATATGAGAGATTTATTTTTCAAGCAAGATTAAGCAGTTTGTTGATACTGCTTAAGATTGTCTCTCTCAATTTTTCAATCCAACAAAAAGAGAAACCTATTTTAGCAAGTTCAAGAGTTGTTAATGTATAATAGAATTGACACACGTTGAGTGGTTCATCCATAACGTATAATAGAGTCAGCTGTAATACAACTGATAAGTAATTGACTCTTTGAGAGAATTCACGCCCAAAATTGACTAGAAAGGCTCAAGACATTATCTATCCACATGAAGCTTATCATACGATTGATATGGGATATTGGACCCTAACGAAATGTCTATAAAGAAAGCAGAGCATGTGCTCTCATCAGAGACATAAAATTGACAGATTAGAAAGATTTGCATGTGCTGTCTGTCACCAAATACACATGGACATACTATTATCATAAGAGAAAGAGCAGCACCATGCCTGTTTCATCAGAGTCCAACCCGACATACTAATATCAGGGTCCTCATACATGACTATAAATGGTAACGATTAACGAACTTATTTTCAGGTTTAATAAAATAATTGATTTGAACAACTAGGAAATCATGCCAAACGGATACACAATTTCTCTCAGGCATGCAGAACGAGTGTGAAATGACAAACTAGAAACATATTGGTGATCATTTCTAGGCTCTAGCCTGTTCATACCATGTCAAAAAGCTCAATTCAGTTCTCTGTATACACAACATACCAATCAACGGCCAGCAATTTTCCTAGTCACAATGAGATAAAAAATTCTGAGTAATGATGCTTCCATAAATCCCCAACTTCAGGCGAATTTTCAAATTTTATTTTTATTTCTGATTCTTTTGTTCTATCAACCTCATCCAAGTAGGTCTCATGCAGTCCCACTCTTATGACTGTATAACTCTATCTAAGCAGGAATATATGCCATGAGTCTGTTATGAATTGGGAATTAATTTATTAATGTATACCAAAATTTGTAGACTAAGACTCTATTTTAGTTAAAGGACTCTAACTAGGGGTTGAGCTGGTACTTAATCCCAACTTCATAGTCCGGGAGACAACTCAGTAGAACCAAGAACTTTAACATGCCAATTTGGTATAGAAAAAGCTTATTTTTATAATTCCTAACTCAAAAAAAAAGTTTAGGATAGAATCAACCAATTGAAAAATTTTCATAAAATTTGAAGTTTTATGGAGCATAATACCAAAATTAACAACCAAACACATAATAAGAATGATAATAATAAGCACGACTAGTCTTTCAACTTACCATCAAGCACAACACCAAATACAATGTTCTTGCTATCCAATTGCGGACAAGGACCGGGTCCTGTGGTAATCAAGAACTCAACATTCCTGTAATTTGGGTCAAACTTAATGTCATCCTCATCATCATTCTCCGATAAACTCAACGACACAATGCCTGGCTTCGAATGCTGTAGCTTGAAGGACTTAGGATCAACCGTCTCAGTGTTTCGCACCAAGTCCAATGGCGGCCTAACCTCACCTTTATCCCTCCTTCCTTGGCGGCCAGCAAGGAAAAATTGTCCGGGAAAGATTTTGTGGACAAGAGTGTTCTTGTAGGAGGAGGAGGTGCACATGGTCTTGAAGTTAGCGACGGTGAGGGGGACAAGGTGGCCGTAGAGGCCGAGGACGACGCGGCCGAGAGGGACGGATTCAGTGCACAGGGTGGAAAGAGTATCAGAGAGCGTGCGATCAGGGCGGAAGTAATTGGGGCAGATGGAGAAGTCCATGAAAATACGGTCGGTTATGGTGGTGTCGACAGGAGGTGGAAGTGGCGAGAGAGTAGAGAGGGAAGTGGAGAGGAGGAGGGAGCGACGAGTGATGGTGGGAGAGGGGGAGAGAAGTGGAGGAGGAGGGTGGTGGCGGAGGTAGAGAGGAAGAAAGGGTGGCGGTGGTGGAGGGATTGCCATGGAACCGGGTGGGCATGACTGGTGGAGGTGAGAGAAGGGATGATCAGTAATTGGATTGTGAGGGAAGGTACCAAGATGTGGGGTCTACATTCGAGCTGACTGAGTGGATAAGATAACATACTGTACTCCCTCCCACATCAGATGTTAATTTTGGATGTTAATTCTGGAATTTTCACATAGAAAAAAAATTATTAATGTCTACAAATTTTATAAAAATCTCATTACAGTTTTTTTAAATATCGTTTTATAATTTCTTAAAATTATTTAAATAATAATATTTAATTTCAATAAATAAGTATAAAATGAAAAAAATATACATTAAATACTAAATTGATTTTTTTTAAAATGACATTTAAAGTGAAATGAAAAATAAAATTTCAAAATGAACATTTGAAGTGGGATAAAGTGAATAATTTTCTTTAGCCTATTTTGCACGTGAGGAGCTGTCATGTGAGGAGCTATTATGAGGAGTTCTTTCACCTTCTATTGCGGGCGCAGAGTTCTTGAAGTCCAACCTTTTTGTGACAAGTGTGCAGCTTCGGCCCAAGTGCATTACTTACATGTCTCTAATTTATGTCACCCACGTGAGGGTGTCACGACATGATGCCTCTTTTGCTGCAGATTCCGGTCGTAATCCAACTCTTACTTTGATAAAATGGGGATCCATACTTTAAAAATAAATATAAATGTTAATCTGATGATCGAGAAATTCTGTAATATCCATCCGTACAGTAGAACATAATTGTACTCTGCAAGCATATGTTACATGAATGTATCTGTATAAACTTGTTCTAATCTAAAACTTTTCCTATCTCGTATTATATATATGTATATGAATTTATAATAACTATATAAAACTTTTATCTGTGTTTGAATCAAATTCATATTATAATCAAATAATTGGTTTTGATAATAACGACCCTTATTACAAAATTCATCATTAAATAGAAATAACCAAATCAATTATATGTCCTTATTTATTTAAAACATAAATACTTAAAGTAGCTATTCCATGTCATAGAAATATCACAACAAATAAAATAAAAGCAAACCGACATAAATACGGGTCAACTCTAATAGATATTAAGCAAATAGTGGGAAAACTTATTGGTAAGAGGGAGAAGACAGAGAATTCACTAAATCTTGAAGTTCGGTTGTCATGTCTGCTGAGTTAACCGAGTTAGTGGGTCGAGTAAAGATTACAAGCGAGGAATCTGCAGCGGCCAGCACAAGCTTGAGACTGATAATAATTGATCTCAGGAGCCCAGGAGGAATTTCACGAGAAGATTCGAAAGAGGAATAATGATAGGATTTTTTTTATGCGTGGAATAAGGATTCCTCGCTTGTGATAGAGAAATTTTTCAAGAAGAAACCCATGATAAATTTTACAAGAAGAATAAATTTTACAAGAAGAATGGAATGGGATAGAGAAAGAGAAGAGGGAGAGTTATTGTATAGCTTGAGAAATAGAAAAAGAGAGTTATACGCAATAATAACTCTAGTTTCACCCATAGTATTTTTTCCTAATTGCCATTAAATTTTCAAATTACTCATAAATATATATATTTTTAATTAGACTTTTGAAAATGTAATGATTTTAGGCAATATGACTATGAGAATCCTTATTAGCTAACATGCCTTTCCTTTTCCTTCTAAGTTTTGTCAAAGAAATTTTTTTTATTTTATTAGGACTACATATTTAGATTTTAAATTTTTACTTTTTTATTTAATTTAATGGTTTTTTTAGAATGGCTAATTATGGACGGATAATAGTAATAAATATATTATATGAATTGCTTAGTTTATTATTATTAGTAATTAAGTAAAATTTTTAGGTTTAGTTATTGCTACATTTTAAAACTATGAAATATATAATATGAAATTTATTCTTAAAAAATAATATAAATAATTTCTAATTAATATTATTAACTAAATTTTATAACTCATTTTCAATTTTTGATTCATAAAATGATAAATTTGATTCTTGGAATCTCAATTTTCAATTTTTAATTCATAAAATGACACATAGATTTGACCAACTATTATAATTCTATTGTACATATGTAAAGATTAGTCCAGACTTCAGTTTTATTGATACATGAATAAAATAAAATTTAAATTGTAGCCTTTTAACAGAATTAGTTTTTTTGGTGCATAGAAATTTATAAAAATAAAAAATCATTGGATATTCTTTCATATTTTTACAGTTTATGTTTTAAATGAAAGTTTCGTATAGGCTCTACTTTTACCCGCTCTACTTTTACCCACTGACTAGAGAACCATATTGATGTGTCGTGTGAGCAACGGTCATGATACTACCCAAAAATCTTCATACCCTTTAATCTTAACATTTTAATATTCAATCTAATTAATTAATATTATATTAATAGATTTTTTTATCAAATTATTATATTAATTAAATTATTAAATGATATTAAACATATTAAATTAGGGATACTAATTTTGTCGCACAATAAAATTTCGACGGAAACACTTTTTGGAATCCTATCTCTCGGAATTTAGTAATGACTTTTTTTTTTTTTCCAAAGATCGAATTAGCGAAAGTTAGCTCCTATTTATATTTCAACTAATATATCTTGAAAATAACCTTGTTTGCTGAACAATTCTAAGTATTTTACTAGTATAACATTTAATTAGTGCAAATAATATGCATAACAATATAAGCACAATAAAATTATAAAATACTTGTCAAATATATAAATTTTAGTCAAATTTAGTACTTGTTTACTAAACACAAATTTAAAATATAATTATAATTTGAAAATAGATAAAGTATCTACTCCTCAGAAAAGCCATCCTATCCTCATTTACATCATCATCAGCAGCATAACCAACACCATCGTTAGCTGGGGTGTTAGAGGAGTGTTATAAAAGCAATCACCTTTAGTACTTATTGTACAAATTTATTTGATTAATAAAAGACTTTTTCATTAATTCGATGTTCATTTGATATATGAATTGATAGTGATTTTAAATTAATTAATGAAGTTCTTGATACATAACATAGCATGAAGGAAATCATGATGAGATCATGATATGTTATGTATCTTATTATATGTAATTATGTTAGTATCGAAATTATCACTAGTCATAGGATTAATGAGACAAGACATTTTTAATCCAAACATGCTACCACATGTTACACTCCTTGAGAGCCCTTTTTCCAATGGATTGCTTACTTTAACTTTGTGACACCCTCTCTGTATAATAGGAATAATTTCATTAGATAAATGAAATGGCACAAACGAGTTAAATAAAACTAGTCTGAGCTAAAACTTTTTATTTAATAATTTAATTGATTTTTTCGTATCTGAATATATATACGAATTCAATTATCAAAACATGTCATCATGTTATATAAACATATTATACTTGATTATAATTATCAAAATTAATAGCTTTTGATTTACCAAAACTCACATCCAACTATTTATTTATACAATACCAAATATAAAACATGTTCTTAACTATATACAAAACATGTTTATCAAATCCATATGCATGATTGTGAACAAAATGCAAAAATAACTTGTATCTGATCCTCAATTGGATCTGATGCTTCTCCTCTGGTATGAACTTGTATTTCCTCTATAAACCTTACAATCTACTATTTGCAAGCTCCAGTTCCTGCACAACAAAAATGCACACTAAACTATTTCTAGCTTAGTGGTACATATAAGCATTTAAGTTTTTCCATACAATCACACAAACATGTGGCATAAATGTTATAACATAATTGAAATAAATCAATGCACAAAATTTAGAAAATATTATAAAAAAATTCATATTCCATTATATTATCATTATATTTGTATCAATACATGAATTGCATATATTCAACCATACATAATATAAAAAAAAATATTAAACATACTAAATCATCTAATGTTACCATATTTTATCACCTTTCTTACCATAATTTTTTAGATCATTTATTAAATTTTCACATATAGTCTTAATTTAAATAATTTTTCACCTATTATTTTAATTTAATTAGTTTCCATATATTATTTTAATTTAATTAATTTCTATAAAATTATTTTAATTTAGTTAACTCAAATCTCATTCCATATAAGCATTAAAGGTTTAACATACAGTTGCAAGAATGCATGATATATAATTCATAATACAATTCACAATAATCCAACTTATATTATATAAGAATAAACACATGACGATGCAACATCACCAAATTCAATGATAATGTATAACTCAATTATCAATTTTGACTTACCCTATTAAATACTTATAATTCATGTCATTCTAAAACTTATATAAACAAGTTATATTACTTCACACATTTACCTCTTAACGTGTACCTTTATGTCTTTTAATTAATTTCTATATAATATTTTAATACAAGTAGCCCAAATTTCATTTCTGGATTGTCCGGATATAGTGCATGTAGTAGGGTTGCTTACGGACCTTTAGCACCCTACTCACCATAGTCTCAAGTCAAGAGCCCTCGCAGAGCTTCAATCACCTTGACCATGTATAATTATAACATTTGTCTGTAAATAGGATCAGAGGCAATTTCGGAGCTATCGCCACCCTGTTCCTAAATCATATCAATATTGGTATCGTATAGCTCCTACAATGGTACACCATTTATCCTTAATTAGTCCACTAGTTGAGAATTGGCCAATTAAGGTTATTACTTATTTCTTTCCTTTATATATTAATTTGTCAGAATCGATCTTCACTTTACATTTATAATGAAAATTTGATTATAAAATTTAAAATCATAAAATCATATGATATTTCATTATATATAACCATTTAAATAATGCGGACATACTTTAATTAATTTTTCATACAATTAAAGCCAATAAATCTTTATTACATAACTAGGATTAATAATATTTTTATGACTCCAAGTATGTCATATAACTCCTTTTTTCATACCAAATACATGCATCACACATAAGTTCCAAACTTCACTTTTTATTATTATAATTATTCAATAACCAACCATTAATAATTATCATATTTTTAATCAATCATGTACTAATCCATATTGAAAAATATAATATATTACATATTCCATATTGACACTTTTTAACACATATTTATAACCTTAAAACAAATTTTTATATATTTTTATCAATAAATTATTAATTTATATTTCTTGACATGCTATAACATATAATTTCATTATTTAAGCACTCAATTCATTCGATTTAATCCTCAACATAGGTCGCATGTTATAACTGTCACACAACATTTTAGCAATAATTCAAGGTTCACAGACATGTTTCACAAACCTTTTTATCTCAACAACCATATATATACATTCTTTAACATTTTATATCCCACACATTTTGCACTCATTTATATTTTCTAGCATGCAATATTATCTCTTTGACAACCATTTCACATTTACACATTTTAATATATTATTCAAGTTTGCTATTCAATTAACAAGGAGGCATGCATTAAGGGCAGACTAAAATGCATATATGTACAAATCTCAATGGAGTTTTTCCAAAATCTAAAATCTAGAGCTTATCTACTTTTGTTGCTTTTCCTCTTTCTGAGAACCTAATTTAAAAATATAATTGATTAATACCTTATTAAAATACTTATTTTTATTATAGTTAAATAAATAACTAAACTTTCTCCTAAGTGGCAATATGATCTTTTAGGACTTTTGGTTCTATAACTTTTTCTACACTTATCTAATTTATGTTATTCTTACTTCTAATTAAATTTAACATGTAATACTATAACATATTAAAATTTTAGAGTTTTTGTACTATTACACAATTTTTAGTGTAATTTCAAATTTTACTATATCTTCTATTCTTAGACAGTTTTTAAGATACTATTTTTAAAACTTTATATCTTTCAATGTGTACATTTTATTATTATGGAACTTAAGGAACATAGAACCAATAATGTGAAATATTTTTCATGTTAGTCACTTTGCCCAGTTTTTCCTCTAAAGTCCTCAAATACTAAAGAATATGCAAATAGTATAGTATAGTATGACAACCAGATCAGTTTACTTATTAAGATCATAAATCACAAAATACAAAACATATTGAGGTAATACTTCCATAGAAGTTTAGCTAAGATATAGACCTAAAACTTTTATAGTTTGCACTTGGGTTAATCCAGTCTATAAATAGCTCAAAAATATGGACGAATCCACTAGAGTTGTACAGGTATAAGGAAATGGATCAATCAATGAATTGCCATGGTTCATTTCAATATAACTCAATCTACAATTGAGAACTTTATACGAAATTTGGAATAGAATTAGAAAATACATAGGAATACAACATTTATGTTTTGAGATGCCTTAAATTTGACATTTAAGATGACCAAAACAAACAAAGACTATAAGGTATTCTATTGGTACTCCTTCAAGAAATAGTCTCATTCAAAAGAGTTTATCTCTTCATATACTCAAAGTTATTCAATACTATTTGACAAACATATAAACAAATTTTATATTTGAACAACTTTTATGTTTGACATATCTCCAAATTCAGTACATAAGATCATCAAAATTATACTGTAAAATAATGATGCAACATAACCCTTACAACTATAAACAACACAAGAACAATGGAGATAGGATTACTTACCAAGAACATATTTATTTGGAGTGATTTTGATGAAAATCTTGAGTGGAAGGATGCAAAAATGGAGGTTGTTAATGGGAGGAAGAAGAATAAGAGGAAATTGAAAGAAGAGTGAGGAAACTAACTTTTATAAGGGCAAAATGGCCACCACCGACTTACCATTTGTTTCCTTTTTTTTTTTACTTTTTTTAATTAATTAATTTATTATTATTTTTACATATTTTCTTATATATAGTCCCCTTAATCTTTACAAAAATTACAATTTAATTATGTGATCTAATTTATTTAAATTTATCATGTCAATCACTTTAGTCATTTTTCAATTTATGTGGTCTAATTCTAATTTAGTTATTTATTCAATTTATTTTATTTATGATGTCTATTCTCTAGTTTCTATGTATATCACACACTTATTCTAACTAGACTCTAATTAGTGGCATTACAAACTTGTTTGTACATATTAACTAGTTGATCAAGCACTATTTGATATACATTATCATGAAGAAGCTTCAACACAAGCAAACAAAAAAAGTAAGCACAGTTTACTAGGAGACTTTAGGCTTGCTTTTTTTTTTTTTTCAAGTCTATAGTAATAATAGATACGTTTTTGCCTAAAAATTTTGGGTTAATGAATATTTGATGTTATTGGTTTCAAAGACAACTACATATGGACTTCATATAAAACCTATAATGAAAGATTTTAGACTTTGCCTCATTTTAAATCAATTTTATGCAAGTAAGAAAAAGAAAAACCAAGAAATTTGAAACTTTCATATTTATTTTGTCAAATGTACACACTTGCATTAGGCTATGGGCAAAGAACCAACCTATCAACTACTAACATTGTCAAAGTAAAATTTTTAGCATTGATTCAAAGTAAAAAATAAATATATCGTTGGGAAAAAATTTAACATAAAAGATAAGAGTCAATTTTCGTAATAAATAATTAATAAAAATTAATTAAATAGTAAACCATAGAGCATTGAAAGAGGAAAGAAGACGATTTGGTTCACTAAACACCCTTCAAAAAAATATGAATATCAACTGAAATCCTTTTGAAGAACAATGCCTAGATCTTCATAAAGCTCTCTCTTGAATGGAATCAATAAATGTCTTAACAAACTACAAAAACTAGCTAAATAGTGACCTCAAAATTTGGTCACTAAGTGGCTAACCAAATTGTGACCATAAAGCGACAACATGAAAACCAAAATTTGAGAAACGTCAATAGTTTTGGCATTTTGTCTAATCATACTTAATGACTACAACTAATGTGGTTGCTACATAGCGACCACGAGATATATGGGTGTTATGTAGCGACCACTTTTGTAGTACTCACTAATTATCAATAAGAGAAACAACAAAATTATTGTCATTTCACCTATTGATATTCAGCGGCCCAACTTACGTAGTTGCTATACAGTGACGACACTACAAGTGGTCATTAAATAGCAACCATATAATTTTGTGATCATTAGTAGCAGAAAGGGAAACTACAGAGATTCTCCTATTTCACTTTAAGTTCATTAATTTAGCGACCACATCATATACCGTTGGTTGTTGCTGCTAAATTAATGAACCAAAATCCCAATTTTTTTTATGAACCCTATTCAATTCTCTATTTAATTCTCTCTTCATAGACTTTATCTCACTTTCTTTCTCTAACCCTAACCCATCACCTTTGCCAACCAATCGCTAGTCATTACCGTCATTATCGCAAGCCTTACAACATTTCTCGTCGATATCCATCTGCTAGCCATTCTAGTCTTTTTTTTAGCTCTGAACTAAACCATTTCTAATATGTTTGGCAGCATCCAATTCTTCTTTTTATTTTTTATTGTTTTGAGTTTATTTCATTATTTTGACTTATATTTTGATATAGATTAAGTTTTTTTGGGTAAGTTAGTTACCCACTTAATGAGTTCAAGTTTTATTGCCTAACACTTAAACACAAGAAGATATAAAATGAAAGAAAACTTGTACAAAATTATAAAGTATTATTTCCACAACAATGTTAAAATTTGCAGTTTAAAATTTTACAACTTATGTCTAATGAAGCAAAATGGAACATGGCAAGAGAGGTATTGATTCCTACTTACATATCTAGCATCCTAAGGTGAGCATATGAAATACTACATAAAACATAGAAAACAATCATCACATGCTACAAGGCCAAGCGAAAAACAATAGTAGAGACTATTAAAAAGTTTATAGCAATTATAAAGGGGACAATTATTGAATAATGTATAGTTTTTGCACTTGCAAACATAGTATGGTTTTGCTCCTACAAATTAGTTGCACAAATCTATTTTATGCTCTTTTGTCCATTGCTTTGTTGTATTGATATTTCCATATTCATGTAGTAACCAGGTTGGTATATAGCACATGCATAAAATACATGCATAGTTATTGCATTATCTACAAATCAAGGGTCTGAATCCTTTTTCTTACTTAAAATGTTAAAGAAATTATGTATATTGATATTCACTAATCATAGGGAAAATAAATTTTTGAATAAGCAAATTCTCTCTTTATAAATTATCAAATTAAAGATTTTTAGATTTAAGCAGATGGAGCAAATATAAGATGTTTGAATTTCAAACCTCTTTTTTTGTTTGAATGTAAAAATTACATCAATTTTTTAGCAAAATGTACTTTCATGGAGAGCCTTATTCAATTATGTTTTATGGAAGTATCATGTTAAAATATAGGATTGTTGTGGAAGTAATGTTGTTTATTGGAATTAAAGAGTATTAACTAAATGTGGCTAATTTCTTAATATTTATACTTTTGCAGTATTTAGATTATGAAAAGTTGAGTCGTTGAATGAGTACATCATATATAAGTCACATTTTGCTAGTGGTTATGAAGAGTGGATTAATTATATAGATTTCATATGAAGTAGAAAAATCTCTTTGGTCATGAGTCTTTAATTTTGATGTAGCATTCATTAGTTGGTGTTCCTTTATGTTGTATTTTTGTGCACTTCCAATAGATGATTGGATGCTTGATGGAAAGTCATATTATTGTAAAAATTACTTAAAGGCTATGTGGAGTAGCCTTTGAAATCTGTCAATTGCTTAATGTATTTACTTATTTTGCATGTACCATGAATATTGTAGTATGTCATAATAATAAATGAAGTCTAATTGTAATGATGAATTGGAAATTGTTATAGTTGAATACTTAATGTAAGTTTAAGTACTATATATTATCTGCACACTATTAGGATGATCACCTAGATGTTTTTCTATTTTGGGAAGTCATGTTATGTTGTACTTGTCTTGTCTTAGTGAGATGGATAACAATGTCTTTACCTAAGTTATGACACAATTGAATAAGTCTTTTGATGGCTAAATTATGTTGATTTTTTCAAAGTCAGAGTTAAAATAGGGATAAAGCAATATTGATAATATGAATTTGGATTTGGTAAGAAATTAAATCAAAGTTATGTGATATATAAACATCTCATTATATGGCTAAATTTTGTTGATTTGTTATATATAAATAGCCCATTAGTGAATGATGCATGATAAAGCAATATTGACAATGAGAATTTGGACTGTGCTATAATTTTTTTAAGCTGATGGTATGCCAATTGAACAATATTTATATTTTTGTCATTTTTTTCACTTTTTTAGACTTGCATCAAAGCTATCTCTTGCTATCAGCTCCAGTTGTTATGAGCTTGAATCAGGTGGTAGTAAAGAGTGCTTTAACAGCAAACACCAATGATCATATTTTTTTCAGTCATAGGTAATTGTAGAACTAACTTAATTAGTTGATGCCTAAATGTCATGCCAAAATATTTATGAATGCATTTTGTATTGAAGTCAATTATATTGAACTTTAATACATAATGTGAATATAATTTTTAGCATACTTAAAAGTATGTTTGTACCATTAAACTTAATCAAAATGTATGAAATAAAACAAATTGAAACATCATCAACAACCATAAGTATTACAAATTTAATAGTCTATTTGTACCATTCATAACACTTTTTTGTGATTTTTGGACACTATTTAATGCAAGACAAAACAACGTCATTTTAGGATGTTTGTTACTCTATCTCTATTTTTTAATTTATTTTTTTTATGATTGTGGTTGCTTATATTTTGTATTATTCTTGTATACAATCATAGGTTAATGAAGTAAATTATGGAAATTGACTATTTTTAGAGAACACTGTAACATCTTCTTATATAGCTAGCCAGAATATATGCAGATGTCAGCCAAACTTTCCTAAATGCAATAAAATTTAAAACTTTTTAAAAACATGTTAGGCTATAAGACCATTTTCCTTTCCTTTACTTAATAAATAAAATTTAGGGCTTTATGAACAAGAGCAATTGTTAAAGGAATATGTATTTGGAGAAGGCAAATTATAAGATAAAAGATAAAGAGACAAAACAAAGAAGATACAAGGATTTTTATAATAGTTCGG
Source organism: Triadica sebifera (assembly GCA_023653625.1). Classification (NCBI taxonomy): domain Eukaryota; kingdom Viridiplantae; phylum Streptophyta; class Magnoliopsida; order Malpighiales; family Euphorbiaceae; genus Triadica; species Triadica sebifera. Next base: position 16,620,882 of record CM042910.1, on the reverse strand, counting down.
GTGTTAACTAACCCTACATCCACTTCTTAATCTCCTATTGGGATTTTCCAACCTAGAGTTTTATGTAGGCTCATTCTAAACCTTTCCCCATTACGGCTAACACTTAAACTATTTGAACACTTTCAATACAAAAATAATTACAAATGATTTGGAGAAATAAAATAGTAAAACTTGGGTATAAGGAGTTAGTTCTCTTACATTCAATGACTTTTAGAGGGGCATTTATAGCCTCAACCCTTCAAATATCTATTACAAATAAATTTATTTTACTCCCTCTAACTACTAGTTTTTGTAGCATTAATTTTACTATCAAACCTATAATTGTGGTTGCTATTTTTATTGTTGCAGTAGCAAGTCATCTTCCAATGACTACTGACATGTGGCTGGTTTGATTGGCTCCCGATCCAATGATCGATTTCTTCATGAATTTTGTAGTCTCTTTTTTTCTTTGTGATTGTGCTTTCGTTGTCACAAGCTTGCTTCGTGGTTGTTTCTCCATCGCAATCATTTTTTCCATTCTAGATTTCTAGCCTCTGCTATAATCATAGTTGTGAAACTTATATTCTTCAAAACCCTAGACATATGGCTTACTTGAATAGGTTTTACTTTCAAAAGTCTTTCACCATATGTAAATCAGGGTTGTGCTTGATTCTTTCACAAGCACAAACTCCCTTTTGTGATGAACCTCATGATTGCATTTCATATCACAAACTGCTTTGTTTCTTCAATACTTTTAACTTCATGATAGTAGTGATCACTAAGTAGTTCAGATTGCAATTTTCAAAACCTTTAAAGCATTTTGGCATTCAATAAGTGTTTGCCTATGTTTACTTAGTATCCTATAAAATAAACCCTTAATAAATACATTAGTGATTCTCATTTGATTTTCAAAATCAAATTGGAGATCTTTCCAACTTAATTTGATGCCATTTTTTAAATTTCTAAGCTATATGAATTAAACCCCCAGGCGAGTACATGCAAAAAATATGGAGAGTAAAATTTGTAAGTTTTACATTATGACAAACGACATGTGTGGTTGGCTACCTACTCTAATATCATATTGGAAATGGATCTAAGTTTTTCAACCTTATTAATGAAAAAACATTGATTTGTAATAGGCTCAGAAGAGTAAGTTGAGAAGTCACATACCTCAATTTCATCAGTCACTCCCAATACTGTCATGGTTATTTTTTGTTTAATTTTAATTTGGGTGTCAATTGTGTATTACTAAATTCTTTTCCTTTGGACTATCAGTATCAGTATCTATGAACATAAAATCCATAGGCACGTTTAACTTACCAATTTGCACCACAATGTCTTCTACTATACCTATAGGAAGTTTTGTTGAATCATTTGCTAACTGGAAGCCTATGTTAGTCTGTTTTAATATTCCTAAACCTAGTTGCTTGTAAAATTAGTAGGGCATCAAATTAATTCTAGCACCTAAATCTAGCATAGCCTTTCCTTTCATTCCCTATCCTAAAGTAATGTCAACAGTGAAGCTCATAAGGTCTTTCTCCTTTTCAAGTAGAGTTAATAGTGATGTCATTTTAGGTTCCTCCAAATTCTTTTTCACATTTAAAGGCTATTCCTTAAAAAGTCTTATTGGTGGAGGTATTTTCCTAGAAAAATTACACAAATATGCGTCACCCTTAACTCAAGAATGTCTTACCCTTATTATGTTCCCTGTGTTTGAGAAAAGGTGGGCCTATAAAGTTCAATTGCTTTATGTAATTGAGGTGTTGGAACTTCTTTTTTCTTTTCATTCCATTTTGTTTCAATCTTCAGAGACTTTAATTTCTTGTGTAGTAGTTCACATGTACCTATAACATAATAGTACTCCAAGTCAATATCAAAATTTACTTCATCAATATAGGTGTTACCATGCATAGTTATAGATTTAGCTTATTCTATTTGGCTTGGCAGCTTCCTTTTTTATTTTCTTGTATTGCCTCTGCTATTTGCCTAATATGAATTTCTAATCTCTTGAATGAAGCTTCAATGGAATCAAGTCTCTTATATGTTCTCTCCTACTTGTCTTGAATGGCAATCATAAAATTATGTACAATTTATTCTATAATTGGTTTTTTAGGTGCACTAGCATACCCTTTTTGGTTTTGATTTGGGTATGAAGGCTAATTATGTAACTTGTGTTTGGATTTTAGGTTTTGAGGACTTGAGGTGAGTTATGATAAGAATTTCTATATGAAAAGTTGGGATGGTTCCTCTAGGCAGAGTTATAAGTCTTTGAGTTGGAAGGAATTTAGGGCATTGGTTTGCTCCATTTCATTCCCTACCAAAGAATCAAAAGAAAAACACATATTAACTCCATGGCCATAAATACAACAAATTCTACAAACCTCATTCGCAGATGTGTGTCCCTTGTTAGTTAGCATTCAAACTTTGTTTATTAGCTCAAATATTTGTAAAGCTAACTCATTGCTATTGGAAACTTTATACACTGCCATTTTTCTTCATCTCACACTTTTGTGTTGAGAATTAGCTCTCAGTAGTTCAAATATGTCATAGACCTCCACAACCGTCTTTTTCCTCGTAGCTCCTCTAGCTGCGTTATCAACCATATATTGATATTACTGGCTCAACCCATCATAGAAGGACTAATTTGTTGTGGTGAAGGCACTATAAAAGAAGCTTTTTGAACTTGTCCCACACCTCATGAAATATTTCAAAGTCTTTTTGATAGAAATTAGTAATTCTCTCTCAATTCCTTTATCTTTTAGTAGGAATAGAATTTACCCATGAATTTATGACATACCTCAGTCCAATTATTCAAAGAGTTAGGGGATAAAGTCATTTGCTATGCCTTGGCTCTATCTTTTAAGGTGTCAGGAAAACACATCATCCTTAGATGGCTTTCATTCAGCCCGTTTAAAGGGAAAGTGTTGATTGTGGCATAAATTCCCTATGAATGTCAGAGGGTCTTCATTAGGTAGGCCATAGAAGGATGGAAGCATGTTCAAATATATGCTTTTCAGCTTATAATTCCTTGCTACCTCTCCCAACATGATGTACAAGGTAGTATTGCTAATTACAAATATGACATAGTCTTTCATAGCTAATTGCCTTTGTGCATTGGCTTCTCTAGGTGGAATCACCATCAACTCATTCATTGCCTTTTCTTCCAAATTATCAGGGTTGTCAAAAACTTCTTTTTTTATCTTTAGAAGGCTATTTTTCTGATCTTTGTGCCTTAGAGCTCAATTCATAATTCTTCTGAATGGATGCTTTGTCTGACTTTGTTGGTTTACTAGTAACTGCATAAAACTAAAGTCAATAAACTAACAATAACTAAAATAAAATAAAAATGAAAATGCATAAAATAATTTGAACTATTTAAAAAGAAAAACATTGGAAATCAAGTTAACTAAAAATTTAATCAAAAATAGTTCCCTAGTAATGGTGCAAAAAACTTGATGTAACTCAAAGTGTAATTGCAAGTACACATGCCAATTGTAATACAGGTACGCTTATTCTCGAGGTCAATCTCTCAAAAAACTCATTGGCTGAAACTCTTAATTAACTTTAAATTATTGATGAATAAAAAAAATAAAATTCTAAACACTCTAACCAAGATCTAATAATTTGATTAAATTAGAAACAATGAACTATAGTAGCTGAAATTGCGGTATAAAGTAGTAAAAGTAATCAATGATAGAGAAAATAGGAACTTAGCTCATAACCCCTAGCTTGCAATCCCCTTAACAAATTAGGAACTAATGAACTTAGATTTTATGTCTCTTTCCTTTAAGCACTAATTAATCAAATTAATGAATTAACTAGTATTCAACTCAATTTTTAGGTTAAATTTCAAATGATGTATCCAGTAACTAAGCCTTAAGATTTTCATTTCAAGTTCAGTAATTGGTGATCAAGCAACTATCAAGCTAAAAACTTATTAAACTCAACTTAAACTAAAGAAAATTATTAATTCATAGAAAAATAAACAAGGTTCATGCAAACTAGGGTTGCTCACTAAGCACCTATTAAAGAGTTTATCCTTACATCATAATAACAATGATTATGTATATTTTGATAACTAAGTTAAACATATGAGTACATAAATTCTCATGCGTGTGCTAATTTTTCTTGCATGTGATAGGAAATATTGATATTTATTCACGCACCCACAGTGAATCCTCACACCTTCAATAGGAGGTTGGACTTCAAAATCTTCACACTCACACTAAAGTCTCATGCTAACAATAGGAGTGGAAGGAATCCCTCACACTACTAATAGACTTTCACACCCATGACCTGACATCATGTGCGTGACATGCTAAAGGCAAAAGCACTCCTCTCACACCCGTGACATGGCCTCATGTGCGTGACATGCTAGAGGCAAAAACACTCCTCACGCACATGATATGGCCTCACACGCATGACACTTGCTCTATGCTACAAATTTTCTTTTAACTCAAGCAAACACAAAATTAAAACCACTAAGTACCTAAAACATTATAAAAACCTATAATTGAGCATTAAAAACATGAATAAAAACTATACTGAACAAGAACACATAAATCATCTGCTTGTACTTAATCTTCACAACTGTCATAATTATGTAGCAAGTTTCATTTCATCATTAAAACATTGTCCTCAAAGTAGTGGGAACAAAATGTTAAAGCTTTTTCAATCAACTACACATTGCATATTAATCTTTCAACTTTCATCTCATTCCACATATTTCTTTTCAATTTTTTAAGGTATCTATTAATGGATGTTTGCTTATTTAGAAAGAAGTTTCAATCAGTATGTGAAGCAAAATTAAGAGACAAGTGTATCCAATGGTATTGAATAGGTCTAGTTATCTTTGCCTTATACGGTAAGTGGATAGAAAGATGTTTAATAAAGTAAACAAAAAAGGGAAAATATGTTGCAACTTACATAAGTCAACAAAATTTGTCCCTCAAGTTTAGCCATATCTTTGTTTCGAATCATGATAGCTGTTAGATTTTTGACACATTCACCAGTAGTAATTCAAGGAATGCAATAAGTACTAACATTTGCATAAAGACATGACAATCATGACTTTTCATACTAAATAAGTTAAGCTTTTGAATTTCAACATATTTAGATATGTTTGATGCATATCCTTCTAGGAATTTTAGGTTGTTCACCCATTCACACAATATTGACTTCACCTACTTTTCAAGAGTTTAACAAGATTTAGGATATTTACCATCAATATTTGACCTTACAAGTTATGATCAATGACAATAGTCATTTAGTTCTCATTTGGATTTTGTAATGTCTTTCATCTTTCTAACTACATTCATAACTGTATTGAATATGTTCTCAAAATTGTTTTTTTCAATGTTCATTACATCCAGATTGTGTCAAATACGAGTTGTACTCCAATATGACAAATCCCACAAGATGACATATTTCTTTCAACCGTGGATTTTATGAACAAGATCATTAATCTCTGAAGCCCTCTTTTTAGTTACCTTCTTCAAACTCAAATGTTTGATGATGTTCGATATATCTTTTCTAGACATAATCGGTGATGCCTTTTGTGACTATTTAATTCCTTAAGAATAACTTCTTGTTCCTTCTAAAAGGATTGTTATGTAGTAAAAACTTCATGTGGCTATCAAACCATGATTTCTTACCTCTCTGAGACAATGTAAATGCATCAAAATCTTCCATAAAATATGGATACACTAAATATCCAATAGTGGTCTACCTAAACAACATTGAATATGACATAAAATCGCTAATGGTCCATATTAGAGCTACTATCAGATTAAAATTCTGCTTTAGTGAAATGTCATAAGCAGTAACTCCATCCTCCCATAACTTTTTCCACTCTGAAACTAGTAGTTGCAGGAATATATATGCCTTCACTTTTGGGTTTTGAGGGTTAGAAATCAACATAATCAAAAACATTAAAGAATATTGTATGCACAGCAGAGGGCAAGTTATATATAGTAAGCATGACTTGCTAATATAAATATTATTATCATGATTGAACAAAAGGCTAGTGTAATGGTCACTAATTAGAGTCTAGTTAAAATAAGTGTATGATATGCATAGAAGCTATATGATTGACATTAGGTATTAAAATAAATTGAGTAAATTATTAAATAAGAAATAAAAATGAACTAGACATAGCATAATAAATTTAAAATAAATTGAGTAAATTATTAAATTTGGTTATGCATTGCATAATAAAATTACAGTTTAATAAAAGCTAGTGGAATTTAATACATGTAAAAATAAATAAATAAATAATTAAAATAGAACAAGTAAAAAAAATAGGGGGCCGAATGTGATTTTATGGGAGGGGGTAATGTATTTGAGTTAGTTGCATTTAATACCATATTAACACCAACCTTATCTCCATACCAACCTTATCTCCACTCTCCTTCTTCCTCAAACCACCAACCATCATTTCTTTATCATCTCCTTCATGATTTGCAAGAATTTCACTCCAAATATATTTGTTCTTGGTAAGTAATCCACTATCAATTATTCTTGTGTTTTTAGAGTGTTAGGACTGTATAGTATCAGTCTTTTACACTCTATCTTCGAGGGAGTTATCAACCGAATTTGAAGAAGTACAAAACATAAAAGTTATTCAATATGTCTTTTGTATCTGTCTGTGAAATTTTATTGAATGATTTTGAGTATACGAAGGGAAATGGTCATTGGAGTGAAACTGGTTTAGGGAGGTATATCAACTAAATAACCTACGGTTTTTATTTAAATTGATCATCTTAATTGCTAAATTTGAGGTTTTGTAAATCATAAAAGTTGTAGATATATGTGTTATTTAGGTCTCTACCAAATTTTGTATAAATATATATTGTTTAGGTTGAGTTATAGTGAAATGAACTATGATTGCTCCTTGATTGAGCTGGTTTCATATGCCTGTACAGATCTAGTAAATTTGTCCTTATATTTGACCTGTTTTTTGATCGAATTAGATAAAGTTCAAAACATAAAAAGTTTTATTTCTATGTCTTGTCTAAATTCCTGTTAAGTATTACCTTAAAATGTCATGTATTTTGTGAGTTATGAGTTGAACAATTGAACCGGTGGGGTTGATACTTTATGTTGAACCAGTTATAGATTCTCCAGTATTTGAGAACCTTAGAGATCGAATATGGAAATGAGGTAAACATGAAAAATGTTCCAAATTAACTTATATAACCGTATAAAAAGTTTTCATAATAATTGAAGCTATACATTGAAAGATATGAATTTTTAAATATGATACCTCGAAACTGCCTAAGGGCAGAAAACAGAGCAACATTTAAAATTATACCAAACATTGTGTAATGGTTCAAAACTTCTGAAATTTTAGTATGTTTTAGTATTACATGTTAAATTTAATTAGAATCAAGAATCATATAAATTGGATAAGTGTAGAAAACATTATAGTCCAAAAGTATTTTATCAAGGTATTAATTAATTATATTTTTAAATTAGGATCTCAACAAGAAGAAGACCAACAAAAGTGAACAAGCTCTGAACTTATATTTTGGAAAAGAAAAATACTATCGAGGTTTGTACATATATGTATTTTGTTTTACCCTTATGCATGATTGTGTGTGCATGACATTAATTATTTGTCATAAGGATGAAATAACATATTATGAAATGTTTTAAAATTATAGAAATGTTATTAACTACGAACTTAACATTATGATATTATTTGATAAAATATCATACTATTACATGGTTTTTAAATAAATTGTGAGTATATGATTGTGTTAATATGAAATGAGTATTGGTTATAGAAACAAGTAATTAATGGTGTTAATTGCCCATTTCTGTACCTGAGGACTAACATAGGATAGATGGTGCACCATTATGGGGAAAGTACGGTACCAATATGGATATGATTTAGGGACAGGGTGGCTTAAGCTCTGGGAGTGCCCCTGATCCTGATTATACACATATGACATGATTATATTCGGTCAAGGTGGCTTAAGCTCCACAAGCGCCCTTGACTTGAGATTATGGTGAGTAGGGTGGCTTAAGCTCCGCGAGCGCCCCTATTTCACACCCCATATCCAGAGAGTCCGAGAATGAGATTTGGGTTGATACTAATTAAAGACTTTGGAATGAAATGTGAAAAATTTATTATGGACATAAGTGACAAAAACATGAAATGCTTACATAAGGTAGTGAGAACTTAATTATTGAATATGATTATTATGCTTATATTGTTATGTGATGTGGTTATTTCTTTTATTTGACAAATATGCAATAAATATTTAGTGTGTCATGAATTATTTGAGACATGCATTTGTGTGACTGCTTGGGAAAAACTTAATGCCTATATGTACCACTAAGCTAGAGATAGCTTAGCATGGGTTATTCTCACGCAGGAATTGGAACTATAGATGGTAGGAAGTGAAGTGGTCAGGAAGGAAATCCAAGCCCATATCAGCAGAGACACAAGAGACATTTAGAGGGTTGGTTATCTAATATTTTTTTTTTAGTTTGACTATGTATATGGTTTGTGGTAGACTTGACTCATATGTTTATATTGTGTATGTAAATAATTAAGTAACATAAATGGGTGCCATATGTGTATACAATATAATGATGTGTATATATTATTAATTAGATCGACCTGCCTAAACCAATATAAATAAATAGATTAAGTTATTTAAAATGAATTTTTTTAATCCGAATAGATTTATCGAGTTAAGCTTGTGACATCCTTCTTATATATGTGGGATTATTCCTAATATATAAGTGGGGCATCACATTTAGTGGTATCAGAGTAGGTTTAGGCATTTCTAGGCCTAGGTGGGAAAAGGGATATTAGGCATAAAAATATATGTGTCTCATAATTCTGATATGGGCTTTCTTCTTGGCAACTTGTTGGATTGTAGAAAGATGTATTTGGAGGAATGGGATATGGCTAAGAGTATCGGCTCTCTTGATACTGAGACTCCTCATCAGCCTAGTGCAACGAGCATGCAAGGGCAAAATGCTGCTCCAAATTCCCCACCACAGGCAGTAGAACAAATTGATCCTGCTCAAAATCCATTTATTCAACAGATGACTGGATTATTCCAACAGATGGTACGAGCCATTCCTCAGTCTACCCCAGTGCCACCACCTAAACCAAAAGTAACAATTGATAAGCTTTGTAAGTATGGGGCTTCGAATTTCTATGGTAAGAGAGATAAAGATCCAGCTGTAGCTGAGTATTGGTTGGAAAAGACTGAAAGAATTTTTAAGGAGTTGCAAGTGGAAGCAGATGATAAAGCTAGATTTGCTACTTCTCTACTCCAAGATGAGGCATATGATTAGTGGAAATCAGTTCTTACCAAGCCAGATATGGTGGAACCGGTCTCATAGGATTCCTTCCTCTCTGAATTTAAAGAGCAATATATTTTGTTGATCTATATTGATGAGAAAAAGAAAGAGTTTATGAATCTCAAGCAAGGTAAAATGTCAGTGACTGAATATCAGCGGGATTTTACCAGACTGAGCAAGTATGCCCCTGAATTAGTTGCAAATGAAAGAGATAAATGCAGAAGATTTGAAGATGGCCTTAATGAAGAGGTTGGAGATATTGTGACTGCTCTTCAACATAACAATTTTTCTCAGTTAGTTTCTGTAGCACTCAGCCTTAAGAAAAGGAAAAAGAGAAAAATAGAAGAATCTTTTAAAAAGTCAGCTACTCTTGAAACTCAATTCACTGGAAAGAAGAGTCATTTCTTAAATAGCCGCTCACATAATAAAGGACAGGGAAAGGGTCCTAGCTATTCACAAACAGGGTCTTTTAGAAGGGGACCGCCCTCTAAGGCACCTTCTACTACAGCCAGTTCACAACCTCAAGTTGGCGAAGAAGTTATACCGATATGTACCATTTGCAGTAGGAGCCATCGAGGGGAATGTTGGCGTGCCACAGGCACTTGCTTTAGATGTGGGTCGAAGGAACATATACGAATGGATTACCCACTTTTGACAAGTGGTACCCCTACTTAGACTACTGGGTCAGCTCCGACTCAGCCTGGAGTTCAGTTTAAAGGAGGATCAGGCTGACTGAGGCAGGCTGTTTCAGAGACAGTGAATAGACCTGGATCCAGCCCGAGCCTCAGGTGGAAATGGATGTTATTGTTGGTATGTTTTCATTATACGATTTTGATATTTGTGCACTTATAGATCCGGGTTCCACACATTCCTATATTTGCACTAGTACACCTAGTCAGCATAATATGATTAGAGAAAATCTAGAATATGGAATTGAAGTTAAGAATCCTTTGGGTCACAGTGTAATAGTGAATAAAGTATTTACGAATTGTCTTTTGGTTATGCATGGGAAAGTGTTTTCTGCAGACTTGATTGAGTTGCCTTTCCATGAGTATGATGTCATATTAGGCATGGATTGGCTCTCATATCACGGAGTAGTGGTGGATTGCAAGTCTAAATTTGTTGTATTTAAGATAGAAAATCAGGAGGAAATTATTGTGAAAGGTGAATTATTTTCACAACATCCTCAAGTCATATCCATGATGAGAGCTAGGAGATTAATGAGAAAAGGGTGTGAAACTTATTTGGCCCATGTGATTGACACTAGAAAGGGGGGTTCAAATCTTGAAGATATTCCGATGGTAAATGAATTTCCATATGTGTTTCCTGATGACCTACCTGGGTTGCCTTTGGAGAGAGAAGTAGAGTTTGCTATTGATCTTGTTCCAGGAACTATGCCTATATCAAAGACGCCATACAGAATGGCCCCATTAGAGATGAAAGAACTTAAGACACAATTGCAAGAACTCCTTGATAAGGGTTTCATTAGACCAAGTACATCCCCATGGGGTGCACCGGTATTGTTTATGAAAAAAGGATGGATCTTTGAGGCTATGTATTGATTATCGACAGTTGAATAAGGTGACCATCAAGAACAAATACCCATTACCGCTGATTGATGATCTCTTTGACCAACTGAAAGGTGCAGGAGTATTTTCCAAGGTAGACTTGAGATCTGGTTATCATCAGTTAAGAGTAAAGACGGAGTATATAGCTAAAACTGCATTAAGAACCAGATATGGCCATTATGAGTTTTTGGTTATGCCATTTGGGCTGACCAATGCTCCAGACATATATGGATCTTATGAATAGGACCTTTAGGCCGTATCTTGACCAATTTGTGGTTGTTTTCATTGATGATATTTTGGTATATTTTAAAGATTCAGAAGAATATGAAAAGCATTTGAGAATAGTGTTGTAGACTCTCAGAGAATATAAGATTTATGCCAAACTCCCAAAATGTGAGTTTTGGTTAAAAGAGGTGACATTTTTGGGACACATTATCTCTGCAGAAGGCATTAAAGTGGATTCTAGCAAGGTTGAGGCAATTGTGAGTTGGAAGCCTCCACGGAATGTGAACTAGGTCAAAAGTTTCTTAGGTTTAGCTGGATATTATCGAAGATTTGTTAAGGGTTTTTCAATGATTTCTTCTCCTTTAACAAGACTATTAAGAAAGGATGTTAAATTTGAGTGGATAGATAAGTGTCAAGCTAGTTTTGATAAGCTCAAAAATATGCTCACTAAGGCCCTTGTCTTGACACAACTGATTCCTAATAAGGAGTATGTTATTTATAGTGATGCTTCTCATAATGGATTGGGGTGTGTATTGATGCAAGACGGAAAGGTGGTTGCTTATGCTTCTAGACAATTAAAGCCACATGAGAAGAATTATCCTACATATGATCTGGAGTTGGCAGCTATAGTTTTTGCATTGAAGATTTGGAGCCATTATTTATATGGGGAGACGTGTTTCATTTACATGGATCACAAGAGTTTAAAATATCTTCCCTCACAGAAAGAATTGAATTTGAGGTAGAGAAGATGGCTAGAGCTAATAAAGGATTATAATTGTGTGATTGACTACCATCCAGGCAAAGCTAATGTAGTAACAGTTGCTTTAAGCAGAAAGATTGTGGCAGAGTTACACCTTTAACCCACTCTTACTCAGGAAATCAAGGATGCACAAAGACAGGATAGAAAGCTAATTAAAGTAGCTGAGTTGATCTCTAAGGGGGAGAGACCTGGATTCACTATGGATTTAGATGGTGGATTGTTCTATCAAGACAAATTATGTGTGCCCGATGTCGAAGATCTTAGACAGAGGATTCTTAGAGAGGCCCATGAAAGCAAATATGTTATGCACCTAGGGAGTAACAAGATGTATCAAGAGTTGAAGAGCAGATACTGGTGGGCAGGTATGAAAAAGGACATCTTGAAATACACTTCACAATGTTTGACTTATCAATAGGTCGAGGCTGAACATCAAGTACCTTTGGGGTTGGTAGATCCAATTTCTATTCTAGAATGGAAGTGGGAACGAATTGCTATGGATATTTTGACTGGATTACCTTTGACTTCAAAGAAACATGATACTGTATGGGTCATAGTGGATAGATTTGCAAAATCAGCACATTTCTTACCTATCAGGAAGGACTACCCACTGAATAAATTGGCAGAAATTTATATGAATGAAGTAGTACGACTTCATGGAGTGTCTGTTTCTATTGTGTCTGACAGAGATCCCCACTTCACATCTTAATTTTGGGGTAGTCTACAATGAGCTCTAGGTATTAAGCTCAATTTCAGCACGACTTTTCATCCACAGACAGATGGACAATCAGAAAGGGTCATTCAGATTCTAGAAGATATGATGAGAAGTTGTGTCATCGAATTTGAAGGTAGCTGAGACAAATATCTTCCTTTAATGGAATTTGCCTATAATAATAATAATTATCAGTCTAATATCCAGATGGCTCCGTATGAGGCACTATATGGAAGAAAGTGTCAAACACCTCTATGTTGGACAGAGCTCAGTGAAAGAAAGCTTATGGGACTAGACCTAGTGCAAGAGATGGAAGAAAAAGTGAAAATCATTCTCGAAAGACTTAAGGCAGCTACAAATAGGCAAAAATCATATGCTGATCTTAAGAGACGAGACATTGACTTAAGGCAGCTACAGATAGGCAGTGGGTGATAAAGTTCTTCTTAAAGTATCTCCCTGGAAGAAAGTTCTGAGATTTGGAAAGAAAGGCAAGTTAAGTCCAAGATTCATCGGACCTTATGAAATATTAGAAAGAGTTGGACCTCTTGCATATAGACTCGCTCTACCACCGGAGTTGAGTCTGATACATAATGTCTTCCGTGTCTCAATGTTAAGACGATATAGATAAGATCCTAATCACATCATACCTGCTGAAAGCATTCAAGTGAGATAAGATTTGATATATGAAGAAGAACCAGTTCAAATCCTAGCCAAGGAAATTAACGAGCTTAGGAACAAGTGAGTACCATTAGTTAAAGTGTTATGGAGAAATCATGCAATCGAACAAGCCACATGGGAAAATGAGAAAGTGATGAAAGTTCAATACTCCCACTTGTTCAATGACAACACAATAGGTATGTTTCGAGGACGAAACATCTTAAGGGGGAGAGAATTGTAATGGTCACTAATTATAGTCTAGTTAGAATAAGTGTATGATATGCATAAAAGCTATATGATTGACATTAGATATTAAAATAAATTGAGTAAATTATTAAAGAAGAAATAAAAATGAACTAAATAGATTGATAAAATTTAATTTTGTTAGGCATATCGTAATAAAATTACAGTTTAATAAAAGCTAGTGGAATTTAATACATATAAAAAAAAATAAATAATTAATTAATTAAAATAGAACAAGTAAAAAAAATAGGGGGGGCCGAGTGTGGTTTTATAGGAGGGAGGAATGTATTTGAGTTTGTTGCATTTAATACCATATTAACACCAACCATATCTCCACTCTCCTTCTTCCTCAAACCACCAGCTTCCATTTCTTTATCATCTCCTTCATGATTTGCAAGAATTTCACTCCAAATAGATTTTTTCTTGGTAAGTAATCGAGTCTCAATTATTCTTGTGTTTTTAGAGTATTAGGATTATATAGTATCAGTCTTTTTCACTCTATGTTCGAGGGAGTTATCAACAAAAATTGAAGAAGTATAAAATATGAAAGTTGTTCATATATGTCTTCTGTATCTATCTGTGAAAGTTTATTGAATGATTTTGAGTATACGAAGAGATATGGTCATTGGAGTGAAATTGGTTCAGGGAGACGTATCAATTAAATAACCTATGGTTTTTGTTTAAATTGATCCTCTTAATAGTTGAATCTGAGGTTTTGTAAAATATGAAAATTGTAGATATATGTGTTATTTAGGTCTTTGTCACATTTAGTATAAATATATCTTGTTTAGGTTGAGTTATAGTTAAATGAACTATGATTGTTCCTTGATTGAGCTGGCTTCATATACCTGTACAGGTCTAGTAACTTTGTCCTTATATTTGACATATTTTTAGATCGAATTAGCCAAAGTTCAAAAAATGAAAGTTTTATTTCTATGTATTTTCTAATTCCTCTGAAAGTCTCAAGTTAAAATGTCATGTATGTTATGAGTTATGAGCTGAACAATTGAACTGGTCGGGTTGATACTCTATGTTAAACCAGTTATAGATTCTCCAGTATTTGAGAATCTTATAGACCAAATCTGGAAATGAGGTAAAAATGAAACATGTTCCAAATTAACTTATATAACCTTATAAAATGTTTCATAATAATTGAAGCTATACATTGAAAGATATGAAGTTTTAAATATGGTACCTCGAAATTGCCTAAGGGCAGAAAACAGAGTAACATTTAAAATTATACCAAATATTGTGTAATGGTTCAAAAATTCTGAACTTTTAATAAGTTTAAGTATTACATGTTAAAATTAATTAGAATTAAGAATGATATAAATTGAATAAGTGTAGAAAAAGTTATTAATCCAACAGTCATAAGCGGTTATGTTCTAGCTAAAAAGAAATTGTAATTATTTATTTAAATTATACTAAATAAATATTTTATCAAGGTATTAATTAATTATATTTTTAAATTAGGATCTCAACAAGAAGAAGACCAATAAAAGTGAACAAGCTCTGAACTTATATTTTGGAAAAAAAAAATACTATTGATATTTGTACATATATGTATTTTGTTTTACCCTTATGCATGATTATGTGTGCATGACATTAATTATTTTGTGATAAGGATGAAATAATATATTATGGCATGTTTTAAAATTATAGAAATGTTATTAACTATGAACTTAACATTATGCTATTATTTGATAAAATATCATGCTATTACATGGTTTTGAAATAAATTGTGAGTATATGATTGTGTTAATATGAAATGAGTATTGGTTATAGAAACAAGTAATTAATGGTGTTAATTGCCAATTTCTCTACTTGAGGACTAACATAGGATAGATGGTGCACTATTATGGGGAAATTACGGTACCGATATGGATATGATTTAGGGACATGGTGGCTTAAGCTCTGGGAGCAGCCCTAATCCTAATTATACACATATGACATGATTATATTCGGTCAAGGTGGCTTAAGCTCCGCGAGTGCCCCTATTTTACACCCCATATCCAGAGAGACCGGGAATGAGATTTGGGCTGATACTAATTAAAGACTTTGGAATGAAATGTGGAAAATTTATTATGGACATAAGTGACAAAAACATGAAATGCTTACATGAGGTAGTGAGAACTTAATTATTAAATATGATTATTATGCTTATACTATTATGTGATGTGGTTATTTCTTTCATATGACAAATATGCAATAAAAATTCAGTGTGTCATGAATTATTTGAGACATGCATTTGTGTGATTGCTTGGGAAAATACTTAATACCTATATGTATCTGTTGCCCATATATTAAGCCAAGAAGGGGGGTTGAATTGGAGTTTCAAAAATTAAAATTTAAAGTGCGGAAATAAAAATATTAATCTTAGGAGGGATAGAGAAGTTTGACACAAGGATTTTGTAGAGGTTCAGGTGTTAACAAACCCTACTCCTCTCCCCAATCGCAATTGGGAGTTTCACTAACACACTAAGTGTTACAATGGAGTTTTACAAGCTGACTCCCAACTATGGTGTTTCTCATAATGGCTCACACCTAACCAAGAACTCCCTTGTGTTTTAATGGCTCACACAATAACCAATTCCTTGCATTTTACAGGCTCACACAAACAACCTTTACTTTGTGTTTTTACAGGCTCACACAAATAACCTTTACTTTGTGTTTTTACAGGCTCACACAAACAACCTTTAATTTGTGTTTTAGAGGCTCACACAACTAACCTTTACAAGTGTTCTACTCTTAACCCAAAAATACCCAAAACTCACTTGAGTAATAAATGATTACAGAGAGAAACACTCACAAATCTTTATTGCTCAATAATAAAGAGCAAAAATATTTTTACAGAGAATGGATATTGGTTCTCAAAGTATTGAATGTACAAATAGCTTGTAATAAGATTTTGATTCAAAGTATTTGCTATTCTCTCGTACTAAATGCATAAATGACTTCCATTTATACTCCCTTGGCTGATTATAGCCGTTAGGGTGCATTTAATATGAAACTAGTCATTGTACCAACCAAATAATCGCACATGACATTTTTATCTTTCATCATTCATGGGCGTGACTATGTTTGTCATGGGCGTGACATTTCTTCCCAAGCCGTGACTGAAGTGGTGACCTTGGCCGTGAAACTCTCTGGAATGTTTTGAAACATTGGGTCACAGACGTGACATACATATTCACGGGCGTGACAAACTTCCCAGCCATTATCCAAGTGGTGACTTTAGTAGTGAAGCTCTCTGGATGAAAATGCTATGAACATTCATGGGCATGACATTTTTATTCATGGGAGTGACTTAAATGTCCATTTCACGGTTTGTTCTTCCTTCATGGTCGTGAACTTCAAATGTTGGTTTTGATAACGGTTAGCTCTTTCACGGGCATGACACATAGGGTCACGGGCGTGAACATGCTACTTACTTAATTTTGTCTTTCAAGGATTATTCTTCCAATCTCCATTCTTTCTATTTTATTCCATGTCCTGTTTAATAGACTTAGAAAACAAGTATGTTAAATATAATATTGCTATTTTATTTGTTATCATCAAAATGACGGAAATACCCCTCAAGGTTTAACAATTTCCCCCTTTTTGATGGTGACAAATAATCTAGCAATATGTGTTTTTGAGAAGTCTCCCCCTCAGAAGATACTTAGGATAAAAAATTTATAAAATGCAAGAATTGTAAAGAATGATGTAGCATTGAAATAAACTTACTAGTTTTTAAGTATATGCAAGTTATATGTGAAGTATATCCAATATATACCATGAAGTATATGTAAGGTATACTTAAGGTATATCATGGCATATTTATTTTTGTATCTTGCATGAAGGTATATGCAAAGTATACTTAAGGTATATCTAAAGTGTATAAAGCTCAATTTCTCAATTTCATACTTTGCATATTAATTTTGAATCAAAGTTTCTAATCCCTTTTAACCTATTTCAATGTCAATTCATAATTCATTTATAATTTTTGATTCAAAATTCATTTATCTTAATATATTGCTAGTTTTTCCTATATTGCTAGTTTCTTCCCCTTTTGTCATCAATCAAAAAAGGATATAAAGATATTAAAAAGATAAACAAAAGCAAATATATTTAATAAAGGAAAATACAAATAAATTTAAATAAATTTCAGAAAGGAAATTTAAAATTTCCTACACACAACAAAAAAAAAACAAGTAAATAAAGAAGCAAACAAACAAATTTAGGCTACAATCTAGCCTGACACCTAGTCGGACATCCTATCTCGAAGCCTAGCAACTTCTGCCTTGAGGCTGTCCATCCGAGACTCTATGAAATCTTTGAGATTCTCCAACCTCTCATCCATCGAAGCCTGCAGCTGCTCAAAACGTGGTGCCAAGAGGTTAACCTCCTGCTACGCTAAATTCGGTATGGAAGCCGAAGACTGTCTGATGTCCTGCTCAGCCACTGGAGGTGCTTCCTCAACACAAGCCCTTTTCTTCTGCTGGATCCCTTGGAGGCCAGCTTTAAAGTCCTCCGTGTCATTGTCTTCCCAAATGATTTCCCCAGCAGTGTCTGTGAAGCGGTAGAAAATATCGTTCTCGTAAACGATTCTGATAGCCGCTCCCATCTTTATGAATGAATCGACATCCAAGCGATCTCAAGGATGCCCAGGGATGAGGTTGAAATGATGCTCATCCAGTTTCAAATAGCCAAGCTTCAAGGTTATATGGGTGACATAACCACTGATCAGTATATCTCCTGTAGGTTTGGTGGTGATGGACAGAAGATGGTTTGCAAACCATCTAAAGAGTGCCACGGTGAGTCCTCTTCGAGCCATCTCAAACAGGAAGAGTTCCGATTTCCTGATGGTCCCATTGCTTTCTCCCCTAGCGAATATGCTATAGGTCAGGAACCTATGCAAATATTTGTGCACTAGGGACAGGAGATGAATGCTCTTTGTTTTCTTAACATCCCAGCTACAATCATAGCCAAAATGAGTCCAAGCTCGAGGGGTGGAGAATTCTACTTCACTATCATTTAGGATGCCATCTGATGGTAGATTGAACAATTCCCTGAATTCTGTGGAATTTAGGGTGTTTGGATTGTCACAGAGTTGGAATTTCACCACTCTAGTAGGTGACACTTATAGAGTGCTAAGGAATTCCAGTGTTGGCTCCCTCAATGTTGCCTGGTGAATCTCCACAAATTCTTTTAAATGACAGGCCTGGAGTTGCTCTGTCATAGCCGTTTTGAGCCCGAGACTTTGGACCATTTGCCATTCGAAGGACCTCGATGACAGTAGAGGCCTTTTCTTCAAAGTGGAGTACCGGGGATGGCATTGCTCCGGAATTCGGTTCATGAGGTAATCTGCATACCTCCTACGAGCATGAGACTTCTTTCTCTTTCCCTTTGATGAGGCAGTCTCCATTTGATTTGAAGAAGTAAACTTGTGAGGGATTAAGAAAATTTGTGACAGAAAAATTTTAAGGAAACCCTAAAAATATATGATTTTTGATAAGGAATTGAACTTTTGATGGTATTTATAGGAAAAGTTTATGACTTGGGGGCCGGAATCTTCAATGTTTCATTGAATGTGTGTAAATGAGAGCGGTTTTAGGGAGTTAAAGAGTTAAAATGAGAAAAATAACCGGCTGTTCTTTTATATGCTCGATGCATTCACAGTCGTGAAATGATTGTTCACGGGCGTGAATTGTCGTGTTCACGGTTTGCTGAATGAATGCTCTACCCATGAATAAAGGCATGAATAAGTTCATGGTCGTGACCTTTGAATATCACGGGCGTGAATGATGAACTATCATGAGGGTGAAACAATAGTCACGGGCGTGAAAGGTTGAATTTCACTACTTATGCCCGTGAACCAAGCCGTGACTCAAGGCGTGAACGCCTCTGTGAGTTTTGGGGTGAAAAAGTTCACGGGAGTGAAAATTCGTCACGGGCGTGAAAAGGTATTTTCATGGGAGTGAATGAAGTCGTGAAAATAAGCTTCAACACTTGAAGCTGTGAACGATGTCGTGAATCAAGTCGTGAACGATGTTATGAATCAAGTCGTGAACGACACTGCCTCTTTTGGCTATTTAAGTCACGGGCGTGACTCCCTTAAATTTTCATCAAATAAAATTAAGTCCTAAAAACAAGACTAAATCATTTCAATAAAGATTCTATCCCTTATGACATAAAGTTTCATCAAAATTTCTACCTTATATTTCGTGATATGATACAAAATTAAGATCATCAATTAAGATTTCATAATTTTAGCAATCACAAGGTTAATCCATCAATCATACCAAGTTCTCTTCTAATGAAATTAAATCTTTCCTCATTTAGAGACTTAGTAAAAATATCTGCTAATTGATTTTCTGTGCTTATAAATTCTAATGCAACATCTCCATATTGAACATGATCTCTAATAAAATGGCATCTAATGTCAATATGCTTACTTCTTGAGTGTTGTATAGGATTCTTTGAAAGATTTATAAGATTTGTATTGTCACATTTAATAGGTATATGATTCATTTCATGACCATTGTCCTTAAGTTGTTGTTTCATCCAAAGAATTTGAGTACAACAACATCCAGCTGCAACATATTCTGCTTCAGCAGTTGAGAGAGCAACTGAAACTTGTTTCTTGCTAAGCATTCTCCAATAAAGTGACAAGTACCTGAAGTACTTTTTCTATCTAAAAGACTACCAGCATAGTCTGCATCTGAATATCCTATAATATGAAAGGATGAATTTCTAGGATACCATAAACCTAGATGTAAAGATCCATGTAAATATCTTATAATCATTTTTACTGCATTTAAATGACATTTTTTAGGACATGATTGAAATCGTGCACACAAGCAAACACTATACATTATATCGAGTCTAGAAGCAGTAAGATATAAAAGTGATCCAATTATACCTCTATAAAGCTTTTCATTAATGCTCTTACCCTTTTCATCCTTGTCCAATTTTGTTGATGTGCTCATAGGAGTCTTGGCATTCTTGCATCCTTCCATACAAAATTTCTTAATTAAATCTCTGGCATATTTGGATTGGTTGATGAATATGCCCTCATTGCTTTGCTTTATTTGTAGACCAAGGAAATACTTAAGCTCTCCCATCATGCTCATTTCAAATTCCCTAGTCATACACTTAGCAAATTCTTGACAAAGCAACTCGTTAGTAGAACCAAATATTATATCATCAACATCAATTTGAACAATTAGTATACCATGCTTATGCTTTTTAATGAATAATGTGGTGTCAACATTTCCCTTTGTAAAGCTATTTTCTTATATAAAAGAACTTAGCCTCTCATATCAAGCTCTTGGGGCTTGTCTCAAACCATACAAAACTTTTGAAAGTTTAAAAACATGATTTGGCAAATCATAGCTTTCAAAGCCTGGTGGTTGTTCTACATACACTTCTTCTTCTTCTATATAACCATTTAGAAATGCACTTTTCACATCCATTTGAAAAACTTTGAAATTCATGTGACATGCATATGCTAAAAGTATTCTTATGGCTTCTAATCTAGCTACAGGTGCATATGTTTCATTATAATCTATACCTTCTTCCTGACTATATCCTTTTGCAACTAATCTAGCCTTATTCCTAGTTATTGAACCTTGTTCATCTAGTTTGTTTCTAAATACCCATTTGCTACCTATAATTTGATGATCCTTGGGTCTACTTACTTCTCTCAAATTGGTTGAGTTCCTCTTGCATGGAAATTGCCCAACTTTCATCATTAAGAGCCTCATCAACATTTTTAGGCTCAATTTGAGAAATAAAAGCAATGTCAGTGACTAACTGTTTGAAATGAGATCTAGTACTTACTCCCTTTGAGAGATCACCAATGATTTGATCTTTTGGATGATCTTTCATCATTCTCCATTCTTTTGGGAGTTTTTGTTCGTTTTCTTCTTAAGTTTGAGGTAGAGAATCATTTTGTGGTGAATCTTCTTGATCATTTTTTTCTTTCCCATTTCCAAGATCAAGTCTTTCCATATTACCTACAACATCATCAAGAACACTACCTTTCACAAGATCAAGTCTACTAGATTCATTAAAGACAACATGCATGGATTCTTCAACAGTTAATGATCTTTTATTAAATACTCTATATGCTTTGCTGGTTGTAGAGTATCCTAAAAAGATACCTTCATCGGATTTAGAGGCAAACTTTCCAAGATTGTTCTTGGTATTCAATATAAAACACTTGCATCCAAATACTCTAAAGTATGATATCAAGGGCTTTATTCCATTCCATAGCTCAAATGAGGTTTTGTTTAAAAGAGGCCTTTTGAAAACTCGATTTGAAATATAACATGCAGTGTTTGTGGCTTCTGCCCAAAAGTAAGTTGGTAAATCATATTCATTGAGCATTGTTCTAGCCATTTCAATTAAAGTTCAATTTTTCCTTTCAACTACCCCATTTTGTTGAGGTGTTCTAGGAGATGAGAAATTATGTGAAATGCCATGTTCAAGACAAAAGCTTTCAAAATTTTCATTTTCAAATTCTTTCCCATGATCACTTCTTATCTTTGAAATACAGTACCCTTTTTCATTTTGAACTCTTTTAGCAAAGTTTTTAAAATTTTCTAAAGCATCACTCTTTTGAGCTACGAAAATCACCCAAGTAAATCTAGAGTAATCATCTACAATGACAAATGCATAATGTTTTCCTCCTAAGCTTAGGTCCAAACAAGTCTAAATGTAGGAGTTGAAGAGGTTTTGAGGTACTTACTATTTTCTTGGCTTTGAAGGATGACTTGTGTTGCTTTCCTCTTTGGCAAGGTTCACATGTCTTGCCTTTTTCATATTTAACTCTTGACAGTCCATTTACTAGTTCTCTTGTGCTGAGACTTTGTATTAAGTCCATGTTAGCATGACCAAGTATTCTATGCCACAGCCAAGATTCATCACTAGTAGTCACAAGACACTTAGAGGAATGGTTAGATAGTTCATGTAAGTTTATTATGTATGTATTTACATCTCTATTTCCTTTAAATATCTCCTGACCATCGATAGAGATCACAAGACATTCATTTGAAGTAAAGATTACTTTGTTTCCTTTATCACATAATTGACTTACACTTAACAAGTTATGTTTTAAGCCATCAACAAGTAAGACATCTTTGATAAAAGTAGTACCCTTAATTCCAATAGAACCAATGCCAATTACCTTACCCTTTGCATTGTTTCCAAAGGTAACTTTACCTCTATTAATACTTTTGATCTCATTGAAAAGTTCTTTGTCTCCTGTCATATGCCTTGAGCATCCACTATCTACTAGCCAAGCATTTTTGTTTATTGTGGACTTGAGGCATACCTATAAAATCACAATTCAAGTATAATTTTTAGGTACCCAAATAAGTTTGGGTCCTTGGGGGTGAGCACATGAAGGTTCCCAATGATCCTTCCTTATCCATCAATATTTATTTATGTGACCCATTTTTATACAATAATTACATTGTTTTGGTCTAAATTTTTTTTATGGTCTTACAATATTTTTGAATACCATTTTCTATCAAATTTATTTTGAGAATGATGACATGCACAGTTATGATTAATTGTAGATTTTCCAGATGCATGCTTCCTATATATAAAGGCGTGATTATTCTATTTATGTATAGAGGATTTAATATGCTTATTTCTTGGTGCTGTTCTAACAGGTGTGGAGATGTGAGGTTCTCTAGACTTAACAAAGATGGTTTTGTGAGATGATGATAATGTGTCCTTAAATCTTAGACCATGTCTAATTAAGGGTGATCTTTGAGACACAATGAGAGTATCTAAGCTCTCTTTACCTTTGTGAAATTTAGAAATGGAATTTCTAAGTTCCTCAACTTCATTTTTCAAAGCATTATTTTCTTTTAGTAAGGAAGTAGTTGAGGGTCTTCATGAGTATTCATCTAATGACTTTTGGAGAGATTCATTAGATCATTTAAGCTTTATGTTTTCCTTTTCTAAACCATCTATCTTATTTTTTAAATTAGAGATGTTATTTCTATAAGTACTAAATTTACTTATATATTTCTCTAATTCTAGATTTAATTCTTCTATTAGGCTTTGCTCATCATCATCATCATCATCACTATCATCATCATTATCACTACTATCATTGTTCAAAGAGTATGAGTGTAGTGATCTTACCTTATTCGAGACATGATCTTCAATAGCCATGAAGCATAGGTTGATCTCTTCGCTTTCATTATCATCTTTTTCACTGGAAGAGCTTTCGTCATCCCTATGGCTTTGTGACCTTTCTCCCCATTGTCTCTATGGTATTTGCTCTTATGCTTTTTGAGCCTTGGACATTCTGGTTTGATATGTCCTTTCTTTCCACACTTATAGCACTTTACCTCTTCCTTACTTCTTTGTGCATCATTAGAAGTTTGTTTGAGGTTTCTTTGTCTGAATTTTCTAGAGCTGCTCATTTTCTTCTCAATGATTCTGTTTAATCTTCTTGAAAGCATAGCAATGTCCTCATTTTCATCATCACTCATTTCTTCATCATCTTCACTTTCTTCTTGAGATTTTGAAGTAGAGGCTTTGAGTGCTAAGGGCTTTCTTTTCTCTGGCTCTGCTTCAAGCTCTCTATCTCTTTTCACTGCCATTTCATGTGTGAGAAGTTTGCCAATCACATCAGTATTCATGATGCTCATATCTTCATTTGCTTCTTCTATGCCAGTAACTCTTGAGCCATAGTCTTTAAGAGGAAGACTTCTCAGGATTTTGTTGTTTACATCCTCCAAACTCATATGCTTCCCAAGTTTCCTCATTCCATTTATAATGGCTAGAAGACGGTTGGTCATGTAAGTGATTGACTCATTGGATTTCATCTTGAAGAGCTCATATTTTGAGGTCAGAAGTTGAATCTTCTTGGATTTGACTTGCTTAGTTCCTTTATGATAATTTTCCAATGTCTTCCACATGCTATATGCTATTGGGCAATGTTGTATTCTCCCATATTTTTCAATAGATAATGAGCTTGATAAGATTGTCATTGCCTTCTTGTTTTTGAAATTTGCTCTTCTTTGAGGCTCTGTCCAATCATCTCATGATAGGATTTCTTCTTCACCATCAGCTCCTCTTCTGGTTGGTGGTGTCCATTCTTTTCGTACACTATCCCAGACTTCAATTCCTTCACTATCCAGATATGTCTCCATCCGAAACTTCCAATGGGCATAATTTGCTCGATCAAAGTAAGGGTTGAGACTTTGGAATCCTTCACTGGCCATATCTTAATCTTTACTAGCACTTTTTAAGCTTTGATGCTAGACTAGGCTCTGATACCAATTGTTGCCCAGATATTAAGCCAATAAGGGGGGTTGAATTAGAGTTTCAAAAATTAAACTTTAAAGTGCGAAAATAAAAAATTAATCTTAGGAGGGAAAGAGAAATTTGACACAAGGATTTTATAGAGGTTCGGGTGTTAACAAACCCTACTCCTCTCCCCAATCGCAATTGGGAGTTTCACTAACACACTAAGTGTTACAATGGAGTTTTACAAGCTCACTCCCAACTATGGTGTTTCTCACAATGGCACACACAATAATCAATTCCTTGTGTTTTTACAGGCTCACACAAACAACCTTTACTTTGTGTTTTTACAGGCTCACACAAACAACCTTTAATTTGTGTTGTAGAGGCTCACACAACTAACCCTTACAAGTGTTCTACTCTTAACTCAAAAATACCCAAAACTCACTTGAGTAATAAATGATTACAGAGAGAAACTCTCACAAATCTTTATTGCTCAATAAATAAAGAGCAAAAAGATTTTTACAGAGAATAGATATTGGTTCTCAAAGTATTGAATGTACAAATAGCTTGTAATAATATTTTGATTCAAAGTATTTGTTATCCTTTCGTACTAAATGCATAAATGACTTCCATTTATTCTCCCTTGGCTGATTATAGCCGTTAGGGTGCATTTAATATGAAACTAGCCGTTGTACCAACCAAATAATCACGTCTGATATTTTTCTCTTTCATCATTCACGGGCATGACTATGTTTGTCACGGGCGTGACATTTCTTCCCAAGCCGTGACTGAAGTGGTGACCTTGGTCGTGAAGCTCTCTAGAATGTTTTGAAACATTGGGTCACGGGCATGACATACATATTCACGGGCGTGACAAACTTCCAAGCCGTGATCCAAATGGTGACTTTAGTCGTGAAGCTCTCTGGATGAAAATGCCATGAACATTCACGGGCGTGACTTAAATGTCCATTTCACGGTTTGTTCTTCTTTCATGGTCGTGAACTTCAAATGTTGGTTTTGGTAACGGTTAGCTCTTTCACGGGCATGACACATAGGGTCACGGGCGTGAACATGCTACTTCCTTAATTTTGTCTTCCAAGGATTATTCTTCCAATCTCCATTCCTGCTATTTTATTCCATGTCATGTTTAATAGACTTAGAAAACAAGTATGTTAAATAAAATATTGCTATTTTATTTGTTATCATCAAAATGACAAAAATATCCCTCAAGGTTTAACAGTATCACTAAGCTAGAGATAGCTTAGCGTGAGTTATTCTCACGCAGAAATTAGAACTATAGATGGCAGGAAGTGAAGTGGTCAAGAAGGAAATCCAAGCTCATATCAGTAGAGACACAAGAGACATATTTAGAAGGTTGGTTATCTAATATTTTTTTTTTAGTTTGACTATGTATATGGTTTGTGGTAGACTTGACTCATATGTTCATATTGTGTATGTAAATAATTAAGTAACATAATCGGGTGTCATATGTGTATACAATATAATGATGTATATATATTATTAATTAGACCGACCTACCTAAACCAATATAAATTAATAGATTAAGTTATTTAAAATGAATTTTTTTTAATCCAAACAGATTTATTAAGTTAAACTTGTGACATCTATCTTATATATGTGAGATTATTCCTAATATATAAGTGGAGCATCACAGTTGGAATCCATCAAAGCATAACCCAAGCTTGATATTTCTAATTTCATATGCAAATTCTAGATGAATATCGCTAAAGAGTTTCCAAGGAAATATAATATAATGAATGATGCATGAAACCTTCTTCAACCTTATGCTCTGTGTGCCACTGCATTTCTCCAGTTGTATTTTGATCCTTACAAACTGACCAAGCACAATATGAAAGGAAAGTAATGCATCTTCTTCTAAAGTACAAGTTTATTCCTTCTTTGATTAACATCATGTTCGTGACTCCTTCTATACGTTTGATGGCCATATGCCTTCATCAAGTTAACTCTAAGTCTTACCCCCATAATGTCAACAACTTGATTTTTTGGTGGCAAGGCTTTCTTTAGTAACCCTACTATCATATCAAAAGCCCTTTTCAGATAGGTGGTGTTCTGACTTAATATTCAATAGTCTAGATATACAAGAAAGCTATGAATGATTCTCACAACTAGGTCAGTTCTGTATTAGTAGCACTAAACATGTTATAAAATTTCTAAGCTTCAAGATTTCATTCTTCCTCACAAAGAGATGGATTTAATTTAGGACCCACTGCATTCATCACCAATTTGGTCACAGATAGGTGGTGTTTTCACTATGCCTTGTTCACATATAGTAATCTAGCACAAAACTGTTCCAAAGTATACCGTATTTAATTGTGTCAACTTCCCTAAAAGTTGTATTCTAACACTTCTTTAGTGGGCACAAACACATAATCTTCTCAATATCCATATATCCAATTGACTACAAGCAAATTCTATAAATTCATCCAAATCCCTAATGAAATTGAAGTTTAGAAGACCCTCTTTAAGCTTAGCATATATCCATTCATGAGTGCCATTCATTCTTGGCTACTTGGGTATGTAAAGAGTCAAATTTGTAGTACAAACTCTTTGTTCAAAAGCAAAGTTAGAGGTCAATTATGAGGGATAGAAGAAATTAAGGGAAAAATTCAAAAAAGTTTCCCCTTAATTTTTTTCATAAACCTCCTTTAAAAACCACCTTTATAACTTTTTTGTGAAAGAAATTTAGTGTCTAATCATATACACACAAGTGTCTATGTTGATCTAAAATCAGCAATTAGTAAGCATTATGTTATAACAATTATTTACCATTCAAAAAGGTTTTTCATTTACTATTAGGATGTTTGGTTCAAGTTTTTGAATGAAAAAAAAATCCAAATTGAAATTATCCTATCTTGTTCAATTATGGAAATTTCCAAGCTTTTGAACATCTAATCACATCAATTCTTATGTTCTTTATACTTAAAAGCACGTTCACCTCATCAAAAATTCAAAATATCAAAGAAATTAGATTTAAAAAGAAATAATGTATTAGCATATACCTAAACAGACCAGTCAAGTTCAACAAGTTAAGTGCATTGAGAAATGTGAAGGAGAAATGGCTTGGGATAGTAATCCTTAATCGATAGGAGGATAAAAAGTTATTGAAATATATCAAATCAAGTATTATAATAAAGGACAATTTTATATGAATTATATGAAGTTATTTTTCTCTATACAAATTTTATTTCTTACAAAAACTTTAACTTAATCTAATCCACTATAAGAAATGGCCTAAATTATGGCATCGCCAAATTGCGATGTTGTAGCAGTGCCACGTGATTATAAGTTATGATGGAAAAGTAGCAACTCCATTAGTGATGTCATTACGAAGTATGACAACAACATATCTTAGCGATGCCTAGATGGCGCCACTAAAAATAGCATCAAAAGCTTACAATAAGTTTAGCGACACTAAAAACATATCTGATTAGTGATGTTGTAATTGTGTGTCGCTAAATTTGACAATGAATGTGCACCATATTTATACATAGTTTAGTGATGTGGACATGATGTTGCTAAACGACATATGAAAAGTCAAAACAGAACTAAGTGATTGTTTCATATAGTTATGCATATTTGGTATCGCTAAATTTAGATTTTTGGTTCAATTAATTTTGCAAAAAGAAAAAGAATTGATTTAACAAATTAGCAAAGTTAAAACATTGTATTTTAGAATTCAAACTATTCTAACCTAAATTTCCAAATCTCAGTCCTTGTCGAAGAAACTGCCTAGTGCCCTGCCCTCCTCCTCTTCTTTTCTTTTCCCTTCTTGCCGCTGTAGAGCTATTGCTTCCCTTATTCATGTGTCATCGTTAGATTGCTACTCACCGGATACCTCATGACACCACCAGGCCAGCCCATCTCATGCCGCATTGCCCTAACTTCCTCCCCTTTTTTTCTCTTCCCTTCTTCTTGATGTCGCAGCGCAGATTGTCTATTGAGTATTGAACCAGATGAGTTTGTGGTTTATTTCTTCCTTTTTCCCTTTAGTAATCAAAGACAAAAACTGTCGAGCTTATTGAACTATTTGTATTGGATAATTTATTTTCCCATCTATATATCTGAATCCTAAACCCTAATCTCCCCCTCCCCACCCCCACCCCCCCAATGACTTTGCTTCGTATGGTGCTCCTCAATTCACTAATTTGCGAACTTTGATTTTAGGCAATTTTATATTTGATTTCTGAGAAAATGACGGGGAGGAGAGAAAATTTGAAGCTTTTGAAGTGCCTTTATAAAGGTAATAAGACATGAATATGATCTTATACCTCTCGACTATTATTTATTTTTCTTCTATTTGTTTATGAAGTATATAATCTGTTATGGTTTTCTTATTCATGCATGGATTTTTTGGTATTTGCCTTTTAGGAAATAATGTTTTGTAAAGCCTATGCAAGAGATATTCCCAGAATTCGCGATGGTGATGGCCTCTTATAACATTACTTTATTCAACATTTTTTTTATTTTTTTAATTGAGAATGAAAATGCACATCCTCTCCTTTTTTCTTTTTGCTTTAGTTTTTAAGTGGAATTTTGTTGTAACTTATAGTTTTTTTGGTTGTGCCATTCAGATCTTATAGCAGGTATGGTAAAGTTTTGAAATTTGGTAATTACTCAGTTGAAGCCACATTTTTGAAAAATGTGTCGGGACCGGTATGCTATCACTAGTACAAAATAGTGTTATATGTGTCTGTTATTTTGCATTTTATGCGTTTGTTAAATAGTAGACACATATATAGGAGACACATATGATATAAATTTTATATGTCTATCGTTTTGACAAACGCATATAATCAGTTATATGCGTCTGTCGTTTAATAATAACAGACGCGTATAACCTGATTATATGCGTCTGTCGTTTAATAAACGCATACTTTATCAAATTAAGTAGGTTGCCTTTAATATATATATATATATATATATATATATATATATATATATATATATATATATATATATATATATAAAACTAAAATTAATAAGAAAATTAAATTAATATTAATTAATTAATTCATTCATCATATATGTATTATATATTAGTTAACCAAACCTAACATATATTTAATTAATTAATTTAAATATTATTTGGTTAAATATCAAATTGTCTTTTTTTAATTCAATTTATTTTAGACGAAAATATAATATATATATATATATATATATAGTATTGAAAAATTTATATGCATCTGTTATTTATAATAACAGATGTCTAAACTTTATATGACTGACATTTATAAATGACAGACGCATATAACAAGTAACATATTTACAAAAATGTCACTGCCTCCATTTTAAGCGTCTGTTATTTACACAACAGACATATATAACCTTTAACTTAAAGTAGTTATTGTACTCGTGTATTCCTCTTCTCGATACTCTCGTGTCACCTTTTTGTGCGTGGTCTTGGTAATTGATATTGAAACTTTAGTCTCTTTGTCCGTGGGGAAAATAATCTCATGATCATGTGATTTTGTATAGCACTTGAGCAAAAATACTAATTTTGGTGATAGTTATAATAAAATTTTTTAGTAAATTTAAGATTTCCACTGCCTTGTTTTCTCTGTATGTTGTTAATCATGACTTGCATATTTTTTCTAGAAATTAGGGATTGTATGTTAATTTCCTTTTCTTTTGAGACAATATTATCATTTTTATTTATTTAATTTACACTTTAAAGTCAAAATTATTATTGTGATAAGTATCATTTGATAAAGTTTGTATCCTCTCTTTTATCTCATCTCTATTCTAGTAATATCAAAACTCTAATCAATTTATGTTTCTTTTTTTATTTTACGGCAATTTTGCTTTTGATACTAAAAACTGAAAAAGAGTGCAATAATAGTTTGCATCAGACATTGATAACACAAAAATTAGTAACTGAATAAAGATAATGGGTTTCATCTTTTGGAATACAGGTGGACATATGCAGATCCATCATGGGCTCGTATTGCAGCTCTTTTTTCAGTTGTTGTATCTTGTGCAGACGTTGATGATGAAGTAGCAAATAAAATATTGCAAGATTCAATTGAACATTTGGCTTTAAGTGTAAAAGCTAGTGTTCAAAGACATGGCATGTGTGGTAAAGGTATGGAAATTTGTGCTACAACTAAAATAGAAATGAATACTTCATTTTAGTTCTTTCACTATGAAATAGGGATACAATTCCTTTTTTTTCCTGTTGATCATACCAATCTTTCAATTGTTTTGTAGGTATCACTTTTGAAAGTAATATGTCAACATATTTTAACTACTTGAGTTATTTTATAAACATTATTTCCAAGCAGCAGAAACAGTGAAATTTTTGTACTGTTGAGAATCGATGTATGATCCTTATGTTTTGTTTTGTAGACTTGGGGGTATAGGGTGAAAAAACAACTCTTTTAAGCTAGTTAACTAATTTAATGATTTTCGATTATCTTGTATTTATTGAGAGTTGGATGTGGAAACTCTTGGTATGTAACACCATCCGACATAATTAAGATTTATCCCAAAAATACCAAAGAATGTTACAATGCATATGAGTTAAAAAATACAATAAATTAAAAATTGATGTATTATAGCCATGATGGCTTATTAAAATTAAAACAACCGATAAATTAAAGCAGGTTTATAATATTACTCAAACCAAATACAATAATATATAGGCAAATACTAGTCCAAAAGTTTACAAAATGGATAGTTACAAAACTATATGTCTTTTAAATACAAAGTATGTATATCTATAACTACCTAAACTCAACGGAACAACCCTAAACAAATTTTTTTAAAAAAGTACAAGGATGTATCACCCACCCCTCAAGTATGTCCTCAACTCTGAACTTGGCATCCTCTTCTATCGATCTACTCTTAGACTCCAAACTTTTGCATGGAAAATACTTATACACTAAGCAACCTAATGCTTTGCGACACATAACAACATGCAAAACATCCATGATAAACTTACCATCATACCATATGTCTTACCTCTATTGTATGTATCTACCATAAACCATATTACTAATGATGTCACACTATAAAGTACTAATACATAATACAAAAGTTTAAACATGGCACAGTAATAAAATCAACCATCAATCACACAAGTGTATACCACACATAAAATTCATTAAAACCATTTTGTTATCTATTTTACTCTTAACTAGACTAAACTGGATATGAGAATAAGCAAGGGTCTCACCCCAAGCCCCTTAGGACACTTGCCTAGTCTACATGTATGAGGTAAGAGAAGTATGAGTATATAAAACCAAGGAAAAACTCACTTGAAAATAAAACCATTGTCCTTCAAAGAATCTCCAAAATGACCAATGTAGGTCATCCGATACCAATCTCCCTACAATGACATCTCATCTATTCTAGCTCTAGTCTTAGTTAAAGTATTGAGCACAACCATTTCACAACACTTATACTTATCATAACCACATCATGAATAAATCATGATTTATATACCATAATTATACCATAACATATTTGTTTCCATACCATATATTACATTTCATGCCATATTAGAATCATACCAACAAAAGTAAACTATCTTAAATTGAATCAAAATTGATTCATATGCCAAAGCATAAGAAAGCCTACGTTTAACAGCTTCACACCTGTGAATTCCTTTTCACGGCTGTAAAGTACCCTTTCACAGGTAGTTTACCCATGAATCAAACTGTGATTCAATATGTGAATCATTTACAGGTTTTGTAGTCGTGATCAACCCTTACGTGTGTGAAGCTGGCTATGAACCAACTGTGAAACTGCCTGTGAATGAGTCTGTTTCAGCTAAAAAGTTCATATCACAACATTCACCCCCATGAACTACTAGTTTATTATCGTGAATTTGGAAAATTTCCAGATTTGCAAACCAAAAACAAAGCATATTAATCCACATGCAATATCTCTCTAAGATTGACCAATGTCAATCACCCTATCAATATTCTAGCATACTTTTATGTCAATCAACATGCCATTTACCATTTAGATCATCAATATTGCACAATTTATCACATTATCAACCCAAATCTATTATAACCACATGATAGCATTTTTAAAACCCAATATGCATTTAAAACCAAAATCATTTATTTTATCAAACCAAAAACTATCACAACATGCATTTAAGGCAAACCAAAATATAACAAAACATGTAAAGACTTTGAATGTGATTATATGTATACCTTACACCTAAGATGAAGCCTAACAAAAGTTCTAAGCTCTTCAAGCTTGTCCTCTCTTATAAGATGAACTTCCAAACTCCTTTCCAACTCTTAGCAAAGCAAAATGTTCCTTTCAGCCTCTTAGAACCGATTCAAAAACTCACAAATAATAGAAAATGGACTCTTACTCTCAAACTTCAAGAATTTGTCTCAAGCTTTTTACCATAAATCTAAACTTCGATTTCTCTTTGAAAAGGAAAAAGAAAAGATTTTTAAGATCTAGGGTTCAAAGATGGCATGCAAAACTGGTTTTTGGTTTTGAAGCATGGCAAAAAGAGAAAATTGTATTTGCTTCACATGTTCCTGTCTAAGCATCATTCATGGGCGTGAAGTCTTCTACACAGGTGTGAATTACCAAAACCACACTTTTCACAATCGTGACAACCTTTCATAGTTTCATGACCATGACATCCTATGTCACAGGCATGAAAGCACTAAGTTTTCAACACTTAATATTTATTCCTAACTCTACTCATCTCTCAACTCTATCTAACCACCAACATAACTTATAGACCCTATTTTGTAGGCATTACAGGGTACATGGTGATTTAAGCTTTATTTGGATTACAGTTTGAGTTGTCCTTATCATTATATTACTATTATATTACTACCATATAGTATATAAATTGTTGTGACATAGATGGACCATTTATATGGCTTTAACATATGTTTGAACACAAGACATTATTAATAGTCTAGGTACTGTTGCAAGTGATGTGTGCTTTCAAGCTATCACTACAAAAAAAAAATGCATTTTAGCGACGAACAAATCCGTCACTAAATTTAAGAATTCTATCGCTAAATTAGATTAGGGACAAAATTGCGACATATTTAATCCGTCTCAGAAAAGCTCCTCGCAAGTCCAATAGCGACGGATTGTAATTTTGTTGCTAAATTTAGCGACGAAATTAATGACGAAATATCTGTCACTGAAGTGTATTCGCAGGAATTGTAATGGCGACAAAATCAATGAGGGATTTTGCGACAAAAAATATGTCGCTACATAGCGACAAATTTATATCCATCGCTATGTTGCTACGGAAGTTTTCCTTCGCTATGTTGCTATGGACGTTTTCCATCATTATGTAGCTACGGACTTTTCTGTCGCTATGTTGCTACGGACATTGTCCGTCGCTACATTGCTACGGACATTTTCTGTCGCTATGTAGCTACAGATATAAATTCATCGCTATGTAGCTACGGACGTTGTCCGTCGCTAAAGTTTGTAGGGCATTTACTCCATACAATTTGCGACTAATTTTCAGTCATCGCTAATTGTGACAAGCATTTAGTGAGGACCGCATTCTGTCGCAGATCCATTTTTTATATATTAATTTAATTATTTTTGTAATTTTAAAATTCAATTAAATGAAAAAAAATATTTTTTTAATAGCATTCATTAAATAAATATTAAAAATTTTTAGTCCGACATAAGAAAATATTCAATAATTGAAAATACTACAATATTGTTAATATATAGTCCTACATCCTGTCAGATTGTGGTTGATTGCTATGTGGAGTTGATGCAATGTGGGTAGAATTAATCATCTCTGCTATCAGCTGTCGCATCTCTGCACGCATCTCGTCTCGAAGCTCAAATTGAAGTTCTTCGCACATTTGTTCTTGCATTTGCTGCTTTTGTGACTCCAACATAGTCTGAACCTCTTGCTGCATATCTTGCATCATACTAGCATGTAGCTGCTCTGTACTAATATCTCGTGATGTGACAGTAGAGTGAAAAGAGGAGGTACCAGTATAGAAATGTGTTGCCTTTGTGCCCATTCCATATACGCGCCGTTTTTTCTGGCCACCAGTAGCCTCTAAAAATAACTGCCTCAAATCTGGTTCACATGGCTTGTTAGATCCCTCAATTGGTTGAGAAGCAGTCTCTCTAAGGGCTTGTACTCGATCCTTCAATATAAATTTTAAGAAGAAAAAATATAAATTCCATGAGATTAATAGAAAAATAAGCAAATAAAATTTTAAATATGCACAATTAATGAGTTTGGTAAATTCATAATGCAACAACTTTAGACCACTGGTCTACATACTCAACTCTTTATGAAGTCTTTCTGGTATGTGTTGCCTCAAAGAGTTCTATAGGATTTGATTCACGTCTTAACTCTTTTGCCTAATCATAAGAATAAAATAAAAATAAAAAAACATTAACTACAAAATTACAAGGATAATACATAAGAAAATTTTTACAAAGACTATTTTATTAAACATTTTACAACATAAATATATAAATGAATAACAAATTCAAATTAAGTTATCATTATCAATATACCATCCGCATGCTACACCCAACCGTGGATATAGAACCCCCTGTATGTCGTGAGGGACCTGAACCTAAGCCGCCCATCTCAGTAAGTCTATTTTTAGAGGCAATGATATATTTTTGTTTGAACTCAGGAGTGGACCATTCTTTCTACCAACTATTCCAAACTTGCTCTGGAACACGTGGTGGTTTACTGCCAGAAGATCTCCACTTGCTCAAAGTGTCACTATAATGTGTAACAGCCTGTTGTAACCGTCTACGCTTGACTACCATCTCAAGTTCTGGATCCAAAGTAAATTATTTCTAAAATAGAAATAAAAAAACAATATATAAGACAAATTTTTGTCTTGCAACATTCAATTAACTTTAATATTTAATATCAAAATAAAAATTTGGCAGAGTTTCGTCTATAACATAAGTAACCTGACCTGAAGTACAATGTCTCTAACAACCAATTAAGCACAAAAGACATTAAATATTCAAGTTCAAACTGAAATTTTGACAGAGTTTCGTCTATAGTACAAGCAACTTGACCTAAATTATGTGGCCTCTAACAACCAATCAAGCACAAAAAAGATTAAATATTCAATTTCAAACTAAAATTTTGGCAGAGTTTTGCCTATATCATAAGTAACTTCACCTGAAGTACAAAGTCTCTAACAACCAATCAATCACAAGAAATATAATTTTAACAAAGTCATTCACCTCGTCACATTTTTTACTTAAATAATTGGATTTTACCTGAAACTCAAGCCAATAGAAATCTCTGACATCATCAGGCACAGTCTTCCATACATGTCCTCTATCACTCAAATGGAGTAAAACACTAGGGTGATAGCTGCAAAAACTACATGAGACTGAAGAAAACTCCCACTATGCAAAAAGCACAAACAAACAATACATCAAAAACAGACTAAATGCTTGAATGAAAAGATTAAGAGAAATAATAATAGTAATATTACCTTATAGGATCGAGATTGAGTTGTCGTATACCATTGGTTGACTCAGCGACTGATGCTTCAAATTGTAAATATAAGGCTAAAGCAGCTAGAGGAGATGATGTAGTAGGTTGTGATATGGGAGATGCTGATGTTGAACCTCCTAAGTGGACATAGTTGCTGGTGGATGAGCTGATGATAATGGTTGTGGTGGTGGTGTTGATTGTTGTGGTTGTACCAATGACTGTGATGGTGTCGATGAATGTAGCAATGGTTGTGATGGTGTAGATGATTGTGGTGATGGTGGTACATGAAGTGGTGGAACTGGTGGTCAATTTGAGAAATTACTCTTCTCTGTCGATCTCTCTCCTCGTTTTGTATGCCCTCTGCCTCTACCATGTAATATATCTTCACATGATGTGCGATCCATCTGCATATTAGTCACTCAATAACAGTAAACAATATCAAAAGCAACAGTGAACACAAATATCAATTGCTACTTAAAAAGAATAATAATAATAAAAGCAATACATATGTAACAATTTACAAACATATATTTAGGGATTAAATATTTGTGAATAGTACATAATACCAAAAAGAAAAGAACATCTTTGGTTTAGCCATTACATCTAATCACTATCATGATTGTTATAATCCCACTCATCCACATCAGTTTCTTCGTCATCATCATGTGATTCAATTTCAAGATCAGGCTCTTCTTCTTCTTCATTATCGTCTTCGATATCAATAAATGCACCTATTGAACCAACTAAATTATCACTTTTATCATTTTCAATATCTATATAATGAATATCAATGTCATCTTCTTGGAAGGCTGTTGATACATTGGAAAGTTGACTACTTGATGTTACTTGTGGAATTTGAAATTTAGCCCTAGCTTTAATTTTGCAAACAGCCAACCACTCACTTCTTTCACGTTTGATAGTTGGATATGTGATAAAATTCACCTGACAAGCTTGAACCGCCATAACAAATGGT
Organism: Triadica sebifera; assembly: GCA_023653625.1. NCBI lineage: Eukaryota > Viridiplantae > Streptophyta > Magnoliopsida > Malpighiales > Euphorbiaceae > Triadica > Triadica sebifera. Next base: position 16,583,694 of record CM042910.1, on the reverse strand, counting down.
TCGTACTTGTTAAATCTACGTTTTTGATTCACTTTGACCAACTTATAATGTGGATGCACTTTTGTAACCAAATTTGGCATTGGATCAAACCACTCACACTTGAATAACACAGTTCTCTTAATTGGTAATGCAGGATACTCCAATTGAACAACTTCAATTAAATGACCATAATAGTCACATTCATTTGCATTATAATTTAAGCCTTTTATGCATACACCACTGTTCATTGTAGATTTACCAGATCCATGCACTTCAGTATGAAATTTGTAACCATTCACATAATAGCCCGAGTAAGACATAATTTTAGGTAATGGACCTTTTGCTAAGTCCTTTATGAACTGATTAGATATGTTGCTTAATGGATTGTGTGCCTAAAACAAATGTCATCAATTGTATAAGCTAACATTAAAGTATAATTCTTATTAATTGTCAATAAAAAAATATTTGAAAGAAAATCAGTACTCACATGTTTATTAAACCAAATTGGGAATTCCTTTCCAAGTTTAACATCAATTTCTTAAGTAGAAATGTTCACTAGAATTTGTTTCAGCTCCTTAATATAAATTCTTCAAGGTACAACAAAAAGAATAATAATAATAATTTTTTATAATTTACCCAATGCTCAAATGAAAAGTTTAAAATTTATTAGCAGTTTTTGACTTACTTAATAAAAGGTTCAACTTCAGTGCAATTAAGAAGAATGTATGATTGTGCAGCAACATATTCTTCCTCTGTCAAAAATCAGAATTTACTCTTTCCTAAGGCTTGGCCTGATTGTGTTAATATGGATAAGTTGCCTTCATGTTCTTGTACCCTATATTGACCACCGTCATCATTGCGTGACACTTTTTGGTGCCTTGTATTCACATGATCCTGAAAATAGTAAGAATAAAATAATGAAGCTTCTTCCACCAAATAAGCATTAGATATTGAACCTTCAACTCGTATTTTATTTCAGACATTGTTTTTCAATTGTCGAAGGTACCTAAGATATTAAATATACAAGTATGGTAAATCTAACAGAAATAATAATGATATGCATTATTATTAAGTTCTTTTATATTACCTCTCGAAAGGATACATCCATCGGTATTGCACTGGACTTACTATTCTTGCTTCATATGGTAAGTGCGCTGGTAGATGTTCCACTAAATCAAATAAGCTTGGAGGGAATATACGCTCAATCTTACAGAGAATAATAGGAATCTATTCTTCAATCCGGGCCATGTCATCATTGGTTGTAACAGCAGATGTTAAATCCTTAAAGAACAAGCTTAATTTTGTTAATGCCTTCCAAACATTGTTTGGAAGTAGTTCACGAAATGCAATAAGTATTAAATGTTGCATAAACACATGACAATCATGGCTTTTCATCCCAAACAACTTAAGTTTCCTCATATCAACACATCTAGCCATATTTGACACATAACCATCGGGAAATCTCAAATTTCTTAGCCATTCACACACGACTGATTTTGATTGATTATCTAGCATGTAACAAGCTTTAGGATATTTTTTCCTTACAAAATCTCTTTCCAATTCTGGCCGGCAACAGTATGCATTCAACTCCTTCCGAGATTTGTATGTATCTTTTGTTTTCCCAATAACATTCATTACAGTGTTAAAAATATTGTCAAATACATTTTTCTCAATATGCATTACATCTAAGTTATGTCGCATGAGAAGGGTACTCCAATAAGGCAAATCCCAAAAGATACTTCTCTTCCTCCAACCACATTGCTTGCAAATAGGGCCATTAGTTCTCTCGACATTTTGTTCTGTTACCTTTTTCAAACCCAACTGATCAATTTCAAATAATATTTCACTTTCAGATCTATTATGGGGTGCTTTTTTAGTCACTATCTTATTCTTCATGAATGATGTTTTGTTCCATTGGAATGGATGGTCTTCAGGTAAGAATTTACGGTGGTTGTCAAACCACGACTGTTTTCTGCTCTCTGAAAGAGTAAAAGCATCAGTATGATTCATACAATAAGGACAAGCTAACCTTCAAGTAGTACTCCACCCAGACAGCATCGCTTATGCAGAAAAGTCACTAATTGTCCACATAAGAGCAGCATGCATTTAAAAATTTTGTTTCATCGAAATATCATAAGTCTGCACACCATCGAGCCATAGATGATTAAGTTCTGATATCAATGGTTGTAAGTAAACATCCAACTTATCCTTAGGGTTAGTTGGCCTAAGAATCAATATAGTTAAGAACATGTAAGCATCCTTCATACACAACCAAGGTGGCAAATTGTACGAAGTCATAATGACTGGCCAAGAAGAATATTGTTGTCCAGATTATCCAAATGGTTGAAAACCATCAGTGGAAAGACCTAATCGAACATTTCGAGTCTCTGATGCGAATTCTGGATGCGTATCATTAAAATGTTGCCATGCAGGGAATCAGATGGGTGGATCATAACCCCATATTCAATTTCATGCTCAACATGCCACCTCATTTTCGCTACTGTGACATTGGATGGAAACAATCTTTGCAATCTAGGAGTGAGGGGAAAGTAATACATCTTCTTTTCAGGAGTAACGATTTTTCTACCATGACGTAAAACTTACAACTAGTCAAAATATTATATTCACTCCAGTATATCATACATCCATTTTTACAACAGTCAATTTTTTCAACGGGAAGACCCATTCCTTGTACTAACTGCTTTGTTCTGTAGAAGTTTTCAGGTACCGGACTTCCTTCAGGAGTAATCTTTTTCATTAATCGAACCATGTCATCAAAATTATGTTCAGACATATGGTGTTTTGACTTCATGTGCATTAATTGAGCAACAAATGATAATTGTGAATGACTTCTACATCCAGGGTACAAGTCCTCATTTGCAGCCCTAAGCATATCATAAAACTTTTGGAAATTTGGATTCGGTGTTTCTTCCATGTAAGTTTCATTGAATGCTTGACCAACAACATCCATAACAATGGAATGGTACCGACTGGATGATTCTGCATAATCAAATGCACCAGAACCTTCACTCATATAATTGACATTGCTATTCAAGTTACTTCTAACTGCTTGTTCCCCATGCAAAGTCCAAAAATAATAATCTAGTACAAAACCATTTCTATACAAATGCAACTTAACTGTATGCACGTGATGAAACATGCGATTCTGACACTTGCAATGAAAACATGGACACCTTATCCTATCATTGTCCATCATTTTCGGGTGACTGCATGCAAATTCTATAAATTGTCTAATACCAGTCATGAACTCTGGGATCAAAAGTCCATCTTTCAACCGTTTATACATCCATTGACGATCTGGTCTCATTTTTTATTATCTCTATTAAATCTAGGAAAACAATAAAATCAATTTGAAGTATGAAATTGTAATTGATAAATCATAATGAAATCAAACTTAGCTATTCTTTCAAGTGAACGATAATTTCATGAATGTACTAATATTATGTAAGTACATATTAGCTCGTAACACATACGAAGTTATTATTTAACATTCTAAGGTCCTAATTAGAATTTATATAATTGGTATTGATCGTAAACTAGTCAATCTAAATCTCATATATACTGTCATTTATGACTTATCAGAATTAAATATATAATTTTAATAATTGGTCAGTGTATTGTATAATAAAACCATAATTTCATAAAATATGCAGCTGAGTAATTAGAATAAAATTATGTTAATAAATTTAACTATAAATTTTTTTTTATGAATTTTAATTGAAATTATTCTTAAAAAGATAATAAAATAGCAAAAACAAAATAGATTACAATTACAGAAGAAAGGTCATGTCTTATATAAACTATCAAATTAGCAACATAAAATATAATTTTTTTAATTACAGAACAAAAAGCATAACTACCACTGATATAATTTTTTTCAATGATTTATCTATAATATGTTCTACCTTTATAATTTATAATTTTATAATTTTAATCAAACTTAATAGCTAAATAGCTATTTTATTAAAGTTCGTAACTAAACATAGCTATTTTATTAAAATTAACTATTTTATAATTTTTTGCTTAAATTATGTATATTATGTTCTACCTTTATATTAAACTTAGTAATTAAACTATTTTATTAAACTTATTTTATTAAACTTAGTAAATAAACTTTATAATTTTATAATTTTAATCAAACTTAATAGCTAAATAGCTATTTTATTAAACTTAGTAATTAAACTTAGCTATTTTATTAAACTTAACTATTTTATAATTTTTTGCTTAAATTATCTATATTATGTTCTAGCTTTATATTAAACTTAGTAATTAAACTATTTTATTAAACTTATTTTATTCAACTTACTAAATAAACTTAGCTATTTTATAATTTTAATCAACTTAATAGCTAAATAGCTATTTTATTAAAATTAGTAACTCAACTTATCTATTTTATTAAACTTAACTATTTTATAATTTTTTGCCTAAATTATCTATATTATGTTCTAGCTTTATATTAAACTTAGTAATTAAACTATTTTATTCAACTTATTTTACTCAACTTAGTAAATAAACTTTATAATTTTATAATTTTAATCAAACTTAATAGCTAAATAGCTATTTTATTAAACTTAGTAACTAAACTTAGCTATTTTATTAAACTTAACTATTTTATAATTTTTTGCTTAAATTATCTATATTATGTTCTAGCTTTATATTAAACATAGTAATTAAACTATTTTATTAAACTTATTTTATTCAACTTAGTAAATAAACTTAACTATTTTATAATTTTAATCAAACTTAATAGCTAAATAGCTATTTTATTAAAATAAATAACTCAACTTATATATTTTATAATTTTTTGCCTAAATTATCTATATTATGTTCTAGCTTTATATTAAACTTAGTAATTAAACTATTTTATTAAACTTATTTTATTAAACTTAGTAAATAAACTTTATAATTTTATAATTTTAATCAAACTTAATAGCTAAATAGCTATTTTATTAAACTTAGTAACTAAACTTAGCTATTTTATTAAACTTAACTATTTCATAATTTTTTGCTTAAATTATCTATATCATGTTCTAGCTTTATATTAAACTTAGTAATTAAACTATTTTATTCAACTTATTTTATTCAACTTAGTAAATAAACTTAGCTGTTTTATAATTTTAATCAAACTTAATAGCTAAATAGCTATTTTATTAAAATTAGTAACTCAACTTATCTATTTTATTAAACTTAACTATTTTATAATTTTTTGCCTAAATTATCTATATTATGTTCTAACTTTATATTATTTATATAAATATGTATGTAACTTATTCATATAATCAATTAATAATAAGTCATATAATATGTTCCAACATATCAAAATTGAATTAATAAAAAAATACAAACAAGTAAAATAAAAAGATCTGAAAAAAAACACAGCATCTTCCTTCTTCGCTAGGAGGTGACCGGCGCTGGAAGGGAGGGACCAGAGCTTCAACTGATCGAGGACGTGACACGAAGCTGGGAGACAGCAGCAGTGGGAGACAGCAATAGAGGACCAGAGCAGAGGAGAGAGACGACCAGAGCAAAGGAAAGGCACGACTGGAGCAGAGGAAGACCACGGCTGGAGCAAAGGAAGGAGATACTGGAGCTGGAAATTTAGGCAATAGGGAGAGGGAAAAATGCCGGCTGGGGGGGAAAATGAGAAATTTTTTTGGGTTGCAGGGTTATAACAAACCCAGTAAAAACAACATCGTTTTTCTTTCATTTTTAGCGACGGAATTTTCCGTCGCTATTGTAGCGACTGATAGTTACCGTCGTTACAAATAAAAACAAAATTTTCCGTTACTAAATTTATAATTAAACTCACCTTGTGATGTAGCGATTGATAGTAACTGTCACTATAAATAGCGACGACTACTTTTCGTCTCTACAATAGCGACGACACATTTGCGACGAAATTTTCCATCGCTAAATTTATAATTAAACTCACCTTGTGATTTAGCGATGATATTTTCCGTAGCAACCTTTGCGACAGACGTAATTTCATCGCTATTATGTCGATTTCGCGATGGTTTCTATCCGTCGCTAATTGGCTCTCACAAATTCGTCTCTAAACGGTCCCAATTTTCTGGCGGCATATTTTCTCGTCATATTAGCTACAATATTTAGCTACGTTCATAATCTGTAACAAATTTCCCTCGCTAATCTGTTGCTATTTTTGACACTATTTTTCTCAAATTTTTTTGTTAATTTCATTCGTTGATCCGTCACTTATCCGAAACTAACTGCTATGGATGTTAATCCATTGCTAAATTTTGTCGCTATTCAATTCCTTTCTTGTAGTGTATCATGGATAACTAGATAGTCTTTTTATGTTAATCTCTTTCATGGTTTTTTAGCTTTATTTTCTATTCATGCTTATGCAAACCTTATTACTGATGGAAATTCTTCTTTTCCCTTTGTCATGGTTGGTAGTGTTTTTGAAGAAAATAAGAGGTTAAAGTACATCTCTAGAGACTACTCTAACATTGTCCCAATTTGGCCTAAGGTAAACCATAAGTTAAAGTTCTCTTTAGAAATTTTGATATGTCATTTTGTCAAATTTCTAGTAAATCTTCTGTCTAATTGAATTAATGATACTGATTAAACTTAGGCTAGCAGTGCATATTAGTGTAGAAACAACTATGAAAACATATGAAACTACACTTTTGGAATAAAGATTGAATGAATTTGGTATTATAATTCGGAGTTGAAGCATGCTAGATATTTATTGGTCTTCAAGACTTGTGATTATATAAGAAATCCAACACATGAATATCAGAATTTGGGTGTGCACATTTCTTCCCCACTTTGGTTACTGATGTAACTCAAAGTATACTTGTAAGTGCATAAGCCAATTGTAATACTGGTAAGCACATTTCTAAGATTGATCTTTCAAGGAATTGTTTGCCTTAATCTCCTAATTATATTTAGATTACCTATGAATAAGAAAATAAATCCTAAAAACTCTAACCAATTTATGAAATTAATAATAAAACTAAAAATCTGAATTATATAATGAAAAGTAGATTATTTGAATTAATTGATATGATGAAGATATGTATTAAGTTTCGCATTCCCAATCTCGTATTCCCCTTTTAACAATTAAGAACAATGAATAATAATTCTTTGAGCTCTAACTTTAATTCACTAATCAAACAAGCTAATGTATTAATTAGTATCCAATCTAATTTTTAGGTCAAATTATAAATGATATGTCTAATAATTTAATCTTAATATTTTCCAAATCAAACAACTATTGGCTAGTCAACCATCCAATTTGAAATCATTAAGCATAATTGAAAATGAAAGAAAAATAATTCATTCAATAAAATAAAAAAGGTTCATACAAGGATTGGGTAACTAACTAAATACCCAACGAAAATTTAGCCTAACATTGATACTACAATGATCATGTCAATATCAATAAATTGTAGATGTAAAAGAACTAAATTGTTTCCCTGAAAGTTGATAAAGAATCCAACTTAAGACTGGTTGGTCCCCCAATCTTCAAGCTGCAGTCCAAACCAATCTTCAAGTGTCAAATTAGCTTCACCCAATAATGAAACATTTGCTGGAATAGTATGCGAAAGGTGGCTTACGAGTTCTCTTTAGCCATCCCTTTTCAAAAGTTCTAGAATGTCTCCTTTAAAGTTTCAAAGAAAGAACTCCCTCAAATTCTAAAAAGAAACTACCTTTATACTACTCAGAGTTTTAGTTAAATTCTAATTCTAGAGATTCAATATTTCCCCTCTCAATATGTCAATAAAATTCCCAAAAATAAGCTCTATAAGTAATCATCCATAATGTGGGCCCAATTGTAGAAGGCAGACTTTCATTGCATATTGGACTTTGTAATTCACTAGTTGACATGTACGTGGCAAAGTGTCACGCACGCTACAAGTTAGGAAGGCACAACTACTTCATGCTCACAACACCACAACATGCTTGTGATAGGAACTTTAAAACTTTGCCTTAACAAGGGCGCACTGAATCTGCATGTCCGCAATAAATGCATAAATTGTCAACTCTTCATGTTTGCATTGATGTTTCTTGTGCGAGACAAAAGGGGAGGACATATATGTCCTCACACGCCTAACAAAGTGTCACGTGAATGAGGGTCTTCACAGCACTTCACACCTCACGTGCATGACAACTTGTCACACACGTGAGGAACTTCACTCTTATGGTTTTTTTTCCTCATAACCTGCAATCACAAAAAACACAAAACTAAGTATCCAAAACACATCAAAAACCTATAATTAGACATGAAAAATATGAATAAAAATTATACTAAATATAGACATATTAAATTACCATACACTTAAATATTGCTTGTGCCAAGCAATACCCAAACTAAAAACAAGACACAAACACTTAACACACAAAATAAAACACGAACACAACTGGACCAACTCATAAACTCTAAACTTGACTTTATTGATCTCAAAGTCTCACTAGTGCACTGAACATGCTTCAATCAATATCATATCAACTCATCAAGTTTAGAATAAAATTAATACTAGTTTCAAGTCAATTTCATAGAATAAGCCAATATAATTGTATCATCACATCATAAATATAGAGTTCAATACTTTAGTCAACTTCTTAATTTATGAATACCAAAAACATTTAATAAGTTTTTTTTCTTTCTTTTTTTTTTTCCCTTTCTTTTTTTTATAGGGTTACAATTCTTCCCAAAGTCATAATGTGCTTCCCACTTATAATTTTGATATTTCTTTTTTTTTTCTTTATTTCTTTTTTAAGGAAAATACATTACACACATTATTCATACTATTGGCTACCGACAAACCAAGGATAGATGACTAGATAAGGTGAGTGCATTTTATGCTCCATCTCACTATTTTTGTAAACCCTTTTATTATATATTTATTTTTCTAAGTGAGTGCATTTTATACTCCATCTGACTAGGTACTCATTAAGCACAATGCAACATAATTGATATTTTATCCATTAGAAATTCAACTAACTCACTAAAAACTATATCTTAAGGCAGTGTTATTCTTATATTAGAATGTTTTAAAAAGTGACATGTCATTAATATTAAAAGCATCTCAAACTAAATCAAATGAATGCAATTCTAAAATAACCATGCCATAACACTCATTCACTAACTTCTATAGAGAAAAAAATACAAACTCTAAGCACATGTAAAGGTAAGCCCATTTTTTTAAAAAAGAAAAGAAAAGAAACTAGACACGACAACTAAAACATATTCATCCACAGAATAAGATTTCCCCTCCACCACATTTATATCAAACATTGTTCTCAATGTTAAAGCAAATAAAAACAAAAATGAATAGTCAAACTCAAAAGGAAAAATGAATAGTCCCATAGGGTGAAGAAAAAATCTCATGGTGATGGAGGTGATGGTGAAGGCTAAAAGAAGAATGAAGAAGTGAGCAAATATTTGAGGAAGAAGAACACAGTCATGAGAAAGAATGAGTTTCCTGCATAATGAAAACATCACGTGAGAGTACAGTGTGCAAAATATAAGTATCATGCATGTGACAATGTGTCACATTCATAACACTCCCTTACTTACCATTGAGTGTGTGTGCCTCATGTCAGTGACAAATGAACTTTTAGGTCTTAGCTCAAATTATTCCCTATTCCTCCATCTACATATTTTAGCAATGTTTTCCTTATGTGATTTATTCCTTAAACATAATGCAAATTTAGAGTGCAACAAAAATTCATAAACTAAACAAAAAGGAAATTGAAACAAAAAACTAGAAATCTAAGAAATAATATGGGTTGCCTCTCAATAAGCACCACATTTATTATCTAAACAAGACATTGTTGATTTTAATTCTCAAGGTGGGTGAGTGGCCACCTTAAACCAATTAGTCACCCCTGCACCACTCAATGTTCCTCCAAACTTAACCTGCAAATATGAATCATAAGCACTAGAGTTCAAGTAATTATTATATGCACATTCCTCAAAAGATTGACTAGAAGGGTTAGGTATAGGATCAAAAATTTTAAACTCAATCGTCTCCCCCAAGACTGTCATGGTTAGTCTCTCATTACAAACATCAATAATTGTCTCAATGGTAGCCATAAATGGCCTACCTAGGAGAATTATTTGTTCCTTATTCCCTATGGAATAACTCTCCATATCAAACTTACCAATTTGCACTGAAGGCATATATCAATTGGCTTTAATTTACCCAAACCAAGGTAAAAGTAGACTGGGTATGGCATCAGATTAATGCTAACACCCAAGTCTAACATAGCTTTTACCTTTTTTTCTATCCCTCGACATTATATCTATAGTGAAGCTCTCTGAGTCTTTCTTTTTTTGAGGCAAACACTGCTTAGGGATTGCACTAGTTGTTTCTAACACAATTATTTTCTCATCTTCCCATATTTTCTTTTGCTATAAAGTAAGTCCTTCAAAAATTTTCCATATGCCAATATTTTCTTAACAATATCCAAAAGATGCACATTAATAACAACCTTAGAAAGCATAGTAAAAATGTCCAAAAAAAAATTCCTTATCATGTTTATACTCTTTAAGTCTACTAGTGAATAAAATTGGAGGCCTATATGGTTCGGTAACCTATGGAGTTCAAGTTCAGAATAAGCCTCATTTTTGTTTTCTTTTACACTACTAACAACTACTTTCTAGTTCTCTTTTTGCTCCTTCTCTTTGGGTAATCCTTGTAGCATTTTTCTTCCTTAGATATGCTTACAAGAGAGGAACTACGACAATTATTGTCCAATTCAGTTTTAGTATCATGACTCTTACCACTCTTGATAACTATGATTGATTTTGCTTGCTCAAACTGACTCATAAATTGTTTTTGGTTATTTTCCTGCACTGCTTCGACCATCTGTCCAATCTGAATTTCCATCATTCTCAAAATTGCTTCAATAGAATCTACCATTTTGTCTATTCTTTCCGTTTTTTCTTATGTCGGTACTATGAAATTCTAAATGGTTTCTTCTAAAGAAAGCTTTTAAAGTCTTGGTTGGTGTTGATTAGGGTAGAAAGGTGGAATTATCTAGAATTGAGGTTCTAAATGTTGGTATTGATAATGGTTTTGATTTCAAAACAATTGAGGAGGATTTTCCTTAGTGTTTTTCCATGAAAAGTTAAGGTGGTTTCCCTAGCCAATTTTATAAGAATTGAACTAAGGATTGTTCTAATATCTAGATTGAAAAGAGTTCATAACATGATCATGTTCCATCACATTTTCTGAAAAAAGGGTCAATAGAAAAGTAAGTATTAGTTCCATATCCATAAGCACCACAAATACTACTTACATCATTTGTCAAGGCATTTCTATTGTTGGACAAAATTCTCACTTACTTTGTAAGCTCAACTATTTATGAAACTAAGTCATTATCACTATATCAACTCATTGTTGTTATAATGTAAAACTAAAATAATAAATTTTAACAAATCAAACAATCTATAATAATTAAAAATACGTTGGGAACCTAAACTAACTAAGAATTCAATCAACAATTCTCCAGCAACAGTGCAAAAAACTTGATGTAACTTAAAGTATACTCGCAAGTGCACGAGCTAATTGTAATACTAACAAGCTCACTCCTGAGGTCGATCTCTCAAAGAATTGTTCAGCTTAATCTCCTCATTAAATTTAGATTACCAATGAACAAGAAAATAAATCCTAAACACTCTAACCAATTTATGAGATTAATGATAAAACTAAAAATCTGAATTCACTAATGAAAACTAAATTATTTGAATTAACTAATATGATGAAAACATGTATTTAGCTTCTCATTCCCAATCCCATATTACCCTTTAACATTTAAGAACAATGAATAATAATTCTTTTAACTCTCACTTTAATTCACTAATCAAATAAGATGATGTATTAATTAATGTCCAATCCAATTTTTAGGTCAAATTACATATGGTTTGTCTAATAATTTATTCTTAATATTTTCCAAATCAAACAACTGTTGGCCAGTCAATTATCCAACTTGAAATCATTAAGTACAATGGGAAAGGAAAGAAAAATAATTCATTAAATAAAATAAAATAAAAGTTCATACAAGGAATGGGTAGCTAACGAAATACCCAATGGAAATTTAGCCTAGCATTGATATTGCAATGATCATGTTAATATCAATAACTATACTAAATATGTTACAACAGGACTAGAGATAAAGAAATAAGTTGCTTCCCTGAAAGTTGATAAAGAATCCAACTCATGACCATTTGGTTCCCAAATCTTCAAGCTACACTCAAAACCAATTTTTAATCATTAGAATAGCTTCACCTAATGATGAAAAGTTTATTGGAATAGTATGTTAAAGGTGTCTTACAAGTTCTTTTTAGCCATCCCCTCTCAAAAGTTGTAGAATGTCTCTCTTAAAGTTTTAGAGAAATAACTTATTCAAATTATAAAAAGAAATTACCTTTATAATACTCAAAGTTTTAAAAGTATTCTAATTCAAAAGACACAATATTTTTCCTCTAAATATGTCAATAAAATTCCCAAAAATAAGCTCTAGAAGTAATCATCCATAATGTCGCCCCGATTGCAAAAGATAGACTTTCATCACACATTGGACTCTACAGTTTGCTAGTTGACATAGGTGTGATGAAATGTCATGTATGCTACAAGTTGGGAAGGCATAGCTACTTCACTCTCACAACACCATAGTGCGCTCATGACAAGAACTTTGAAGTTGCCCTCAACACACCCGCGCTAAATTTGCAAGCTTGTAATAGGAGCTTGGCTATCAACTCTTCATGTCTATGTTGATGCTTCACATTCAAGACAAAAAGAGAGGACATATATGTCCTCACACATGTGACAAGGTGTCATATGCGTGAGAATCTTCACAGCACTCCACCCCTCACGTGCATGACAACTTGTCATGCGTGTGAGGAACTTCACTAATGCATTTTTTTCCTCCTAACCTGTAATCACCAAAAACACAAAGCTAAGTACCCAAAACACATCAGAAACCTATAATTAGACTTGGAAAATATGAATAAAACTAACTAAATATAGACATATCAATTACATTAATATTTGTCAGAATATTCTTGAATTTTCTCTCTAAAACTCACTCATGAGAATATGTATATTCCATTGTATTCTATCTTTAGTCTTTTGTTATAAAATTCTGCAATCAATATCTGAACATTTGATTCCATCCTTTTCAAATTGGGGATAATTTCCATTTACATCTCTTTAGATTTCACATTGGACAACAAGCATGTACATGTTTTGCAATTTTGACTTTTAGACTCATATATTAGGATCACATTTATGTTTAATTTGAGTACATATAAGAACATCTATTTATACCTCATTTCTTATATGTGATTATGTTTATCTGTTAATGTTAAGTGTGATTATATTTCTTTGTTGAGTTCCATTTTTTTATATTTGCTTTCTCTCATCAAACATTAGGTAAAGCCTACTATTGGGGCAACCTTATTCGCTTGGAATTTCTTCATGAATGAAGCTGGCAACGAAGCCTACAAAAGATGATTATTAGCAGCCAAATACTTAAATTATACATAAGTTCACAATGTGGCATTTTTTAGCATAGTTTTGTGGTATGGTATTCAATAATATATTAGTCTAGGTTGATTTTTCTTTTTGCAAAAACAAATACTTGTACTAGTATTATTGGCTTCCTATGTAAGAATATTTTAATTTAAAAGATTTGGAATAGTCAAGTCGTGCTGTCATCGATGTCATCAATTTTGTAATCTATGTAGGTATTTGTTAGTTTTATAAGATCGTTGTTCATAAATTTTGAATTTGGGGAATTCATGGCTAAGTTTATATTTCAAAAAATGATCATAAACTGGAATGGTTGTGCAAAATGTTAAAAAAATTTAAAAATATAGCTCTAAAGTATAATTTATTTCATTTATAATTAAAAAAAATTAAAGGTTAACTTTTTAGCGACGCCTTGTAGTGTCACTAATTTAGCAATGTCCTTTTCTCACCACTAATACAAAGTGGCTAACTTTGTCGTCCCATGATTTTTGGTTGCTAATTTAGCGATGCTCTTTCCTAATTAGTGATGCATTCACTAAGCTGCTATTTAGCGTCACCACAAGAGACATCGTTAAGTTTTTCCTACATCGCTAAATCAATTTGGCACTGAAACTTTTAATGATGCTATCATACAATCACTATAACGTCACTAAACTTAATTGTGACACTTTTTTTAGCGTCGCTAAATCATTAAAATCTTGTAGTGATCTCTACATTTAAGAAAATCCCAAATTAAAATTATTAGCCCATATTTCGACTCCCATTGATTATTCATCAGCTAATAATTTAATAGTATTTCCTTTCCCAAGCTATTTGAGGCTCATTCATCTAAGAGTTTTGTTTTGTCTAATGATTATACACTAAATACTCATTGTCACTAAACCCAATTATTTAGTTTCTCCATGAATTTGAACCTTCTAGGGTATAATATGGGTGGATGTTAGATACAAGAAAGAACTGTGGTAACAAATATGGGTGGATGGTAGACACATGAACTCTAATATCAAGATTTCCTAACCAATTTATAGAAAAGTCATCACATTACGAATTCCAATTGTTTAGGAAGCTTTAGATATATGCTATGATCATTTAGTTAACTATATGCATTTGATGTTTGTTTACGTTTTTTCATTTAAAAATTAATTGATCAATCCATATGTGGTAATTTAATATCATTGCAATGCATAGGAGTTCAAAAATTTTGGCTACAAGTTGCATCGAATTAAAAAGTGAAAAATAAAATATAGATAACTTTTATTCTTCTAATAATTGTCCTGGTTTATTTTAATTATTGAGTATTAATTAATAACTTTTTATGCATAATTGATAATTAATATGCAAATGATTTGTTAATAATGTATCTAAAATTTTGCTAAACAAATAAAGGTCTAAATAGCCTCGGCTATGGTTCAAAACAGTCAGTTTTGCGGTCCCATAAATATGGGATCGGATTAGAACCAATTCGGAGCCGGTTCCAATATTTTTTTAGTTTTAAAAAAATTATACAATTAAATAATTAAAATAATAAATAAATATAATTAAAATTAATAAAGTTCAGAAATTAAACTTAATTGTTGGTTGAATTTGAAGCAAAAAAATTAATTGTTGGTTGAATTTGAAGCAAAAAAATTAATTTTACTTATCAATTTGTTTATAAATTAAGTAAAAAATATTAAATTAGAAATAAGTGAAAACAATTGGAGAATAAGTTAGTTAGAAAGAATAAGAATTTTGAGAAAAAAATATTAACTTATGAAATATTAATTTGTATAAATTATAAATTTTTACAACTAATAAGTTATAAAAAAAATGAAAATTTTGAGAAAAAAATAACTTACTAGATATTAATTTGTGATTTTGTGAAATAAATTAGATTGTTATAAAAAAATAGGAATTTGATTTTGAAAAAATTATAAGTTCGAATTTAGAAATAATTCTTTTTATTTGATAAATTAATAAATTATAAAAATTATAATTAGGCTAAAAACCTAATCAATTTAATTTTTTATGTTTAAAAAATAATTTAGTTATAAAAGTTTGAATTTATATTTTAAAAAATAATATTAATAATTAGGCTTGAACTTAATTTTTTTTATCATTAATTAAGTTGTCTGCGCATCCTCTTGGGGTTTAGAGAAATCAAAATTCACATAATTCTCTTACCTTTCAAATTTTAATTGTTAACACATTTTACATTTTTTTTAATCAGAATCACCGGTGCTGGATGAACTCATATTGGTCCTAATTTTCATCTATTTTAATTTTTTGTTGTCTTAATATTGCTTTGGTCTAATTATGAATATATGATTAAGATTCTAGCGATTTGAAAGTTAAATTAGATCGCATCTCATCCAAAATATTATCTTCAGTACTAAAAACTTTCAACTGTAACAGTTGAGATTGAACTTGAAAAAATTTGTTTTGCAATTTTGGATAGTACTAAATAAGTATTTTGATATGAATTCCACCAATTAAAAATAGAAAATTTTTTATCCGTCTTACTATCATCGAACTCAAATGTAGTTGTTAGATAAATATCAAATTCATGTGAACTGAATGATAATTTTTATTTTTTTTATATTTTCTGCACCATTAAACAATCACCCTTC
This sequence comes from Triadica sebifera, assembly GCA_023653625.1. NCBI lineage: Eukaryota > Viridiplantae > Streptophyta > Magnoliopsida > Malpighiales > Euphorbiaceae > Triadica > Triadica sebifera. Next base: position 16,567,577 of record CM042910.1, on the reverse strand, counting down.
TAATATTTTATCGATTCACCCGAACCTTAACTATTAGTGTCATTAGTAGTAGTATTAGGAATATTATAAATCAAATTAAATTACATAAATTAATCACAAGTTAATTTTTTTACATCGATTATAATAGAATCAACACTAATATCATCACCTAAATCTAACAATGAATAATAAAAATTCAAATAATCATATAAACCATCCATTTTATGTATAGGATCAAAACACACTGTATAAAAGATTAATTAAAATAATAAATTTAAAATAATTCAACAATTTATTTTTCATATTATAAATCGAATCATGTAAAATTGGATCATTAATATAATCTTGAAATGTATCAACAATATTAATATATTCACACAATAATAAATAACATATTGGATAATAAATATCACGAAAAATATATGTTGCATCGTTAAAAAATTTTAAAATATCTAAAAGTTATTGATAAACATTTTAATATCGTGGATATAAATTAATTTGTGGCACATTATTGAAAAACAATATGCACAATTATTTTATATATCCATATGACTTATTGAATAATTCAGAAGTTGAATTCTAACAAGTAGGAACATCAATTGGAAATCTTTTAGATTTGTTGTCATTTTCACGATAAAATCAAACCTATAATTTCATTGTTTGTAGATGTGACTATAAAAATGAAATTATGATTTTAATTAAAGTAATTATACCACTCAAAAATTTCAAACCACCTTAAACACTTAAATTTAATACATGACATATATATCTAACATGAAAAAAATTACTTCCAATATTAGATTGATATAATACTTGAAGATTTTGAATTGAAGTAGTTTTTGCCACTGCATTATTAAAATAAATTGAAAAAAATTTATGAATAAATTCATATTCTTGCAAAATATTTTTTTATCATTTTAAAAATATTATCGGCGGTATGCCGATCATCAAAAATTCTAAATGTAAGTAGTTTTTTTTTTGCAATTGTCATTCACTATCAATCCAATAACATATAAGATCCATGTAAAAATACAATTGTCAATTATCACTCCAAATATCATTCCAAATACAAACACTTCCATTCAAAAAAAATATTTATTTTGAGGAATTCTTTTTTTTTTTTATATAAATTATATAAACACATTTAAGGGTACTTTTAGGCACACATTTAAGGGTACTTCTAGGCATATGTTTAGCAGATTGATTTAATATATTTTGACAATAATTAACAAAATCTAATTTTTTCACTAAAACTAAAAAATAAATACTTAATACTTATCATTTTTACCAATTCTTTTTTTTTCCATCATTATGCTGAAATAATTGATAAGTAGAAAAAGATGTGTACCTGAAAATTTGACTGTATTTTTCCTATTCCAATTTGAGTAGCATGCTTATTTATAAGTGCATTTGAAATGTTTCATAACCATTTTCAGTTTTAAATTTGTATATTTGTGCACAATAATTGCATGCAACATCAAATGACCATCATTTTTTTTAATTTTCTTTAAATGCATTTGAGAAATATTGGATGTTCGAATTTTTACTTTAAATGATGTTGCCGCTGTCGGATCCGGTTGCTCATTAGCCTTATTTCTTTTACTTTCTTTAGTTAGAATTTTGAACTCCCCATTCTCATCCAAATTTTCAATAAAAATTTCCAAATTATCTATATTTTCACCAAAAAATTGCTCTTTCCACTTTGCCTCACCATTATTTATGATTAATTTTTGTGAAACAATTTGGAGAATATTAAAAAAATTGTATAGAAAGATAATGAAAAAATAATTTTAGGATTAAGAAAAAATTGAAAATTAAAGAGAATTAAAGAATTTAAGAAAAAATTGAGATTATGTAGAAATATAATTATAAAGAAATTAGAGAGAAATTATGAATATATGTAGAAAGAATTGAAATTGAATTATAGAGAAATTGAGAATTGATTGAGATTGTGTAGGAAATGAAAAAAATTGAAATTAATTTGGTATTTATTGAGAAAAAAATAGAAAATTTCAATTTCAATAATACGCCTCAAATATAGCTATTATTTTTCTGTTAGAGGTTTGTAAGTATGGTATATTTCATTTTAGAATATGAATAAAATTTTTATTTCAAATTTGAGATTGATAACTAAAATATTTGAAAATATAATTTTGATCCATCTACAAAAATTTCTAATATTTCAAATTTATTAGAATTTAGAATTCTTTCAGTATTGTTTTAAATAAAATATTTTATATTTAATAAAATACTCTCAATAAAATTTGACTAAATATAAAAATAAGATTTCAAATTTTATTGCATGAATATACCAAAAAAATATTAGAATTATAAAATACCAATATAGGAATATAATTTTATTTTATATGGAATCTTATTTTTTAGTATACCAAACATGTCATAAAAGATCAAAGGTAAGTTAAATGACAAATGAATTTATTGGAGCCGATACTATTTGGAGAAAATTATTATATATGATAAAAATATATTGTCGATTTTTCATAGAGCCTACTTAGGAGATTGAGTGTCTTTATAATTTATGAATTCTCGTCACTTTTTTTCCCATTAAAGAACTTTAACATCTAATTAATTTTAAAGTTAGTTTTGGATTTTCTTTTTTTTTTTTTAAATGGTATCGGAAACTTATTCATTTTTTGTATTTTCTAAACTGAAGTGGAAGTAAATTGTTAAATGTACTATAAGTAGACCAGTATTGTAGGGAAGAAGTATCATTATAACTTATATATAACAGAATTTACATAGACCACTTAGAAAATATTGGTGCTTAATTAAATTGCTTGGTGCACTAAAGAACTATAATAATAGAAGAAAAAGAATTAGAAAAAAAAATAGCTTCCTGGTTCCTAACAGTTTGGAAACTTCAATGGACAAGGAAAGAGCAGTCCATGGCTGCCTCTTGGGAAATGAGATAATTCCATGTTGAAGAAAAGCTGTGTTCAAAATGCTCTTTGTCAAGCAGTAGCACAACTATAACCATCGTTCATTCCTAAGGAGATTCTAGTTCTTGATTGTGGCCCAAGGTATGTGATTGAGAAAGAGACAAATTGACTACAACTTGGCTTGGCTTATTCTAGGTTTACTACAAATTGAATTCGTTATGAGCATGGTGTTTATGCTTAGGGTTCTCCAAAGAAAAATATCGTTAAATGTTAACTAACTAATTCTCATCATGTGATTATATTCCAATTTTGTAGTTTTGCACAAATTTAATAACTAACTCTTATTTTGCAACAAATTTAATGTGCTTTATTTCACTACAATCCTCCTTTGGACTTGTATGCCACTTCATGTTTTTTATTTGATCTCTCTAGAGCTATCAGTTTGTGTCTTACACATATAATTATATTGTATCGCAATTTGTATGGATTTAAACGAATCATTTCGTATCGTATAATCGTGCAACACGTTTATAAATAAATAAATAAATATATATATAATTGCAAACAACTAAAATTAATATTTCATAAGTATATGATAATTTTTATAATTCATGAATAATCTGTTATGATATAACATATATATAAATATATATAAACACATGTGCATGTGTGCAAAATAAAATTTAAGCAATTAATTATCTATACGATTATTACTAATACAAATATAGAAATTTTATCAATTTTTATTCACATATATTAATAAAATTAATTATAATATAATATATTGTAAATTTATTCAAATTTATACAAATATTTAAAAATATTAATATATAATTTAATAATTTAATAATTATATATTTTTCATATTTCTAAACATATCTAATTGTGTTATAAATATTTTAGACATTTATATCGTATCGTAAAAAGTTTGTACTGTATCGTGTCATATTTAAAATTATCAGTTCTCGATCCCTTCATAAATTAATAAATGCTAATAGTGATGGAGGTACTTATCCCACTACCTTAACTAAAATTTCGAAGATATTCTATTTTTTTCTTTTAAGATTCTATATATAGTTCCCTTAAAAATTTTGATTTTTCTATATATGTCTATATCAAAAGAAATTTTTAAATAAATTCAGTTCGTTACATCATTTTTAAACTAATTCAATCATACATTAATATGTAGTCAAATTCATTGATGGTTGTATTTATATAAACTAATCTCAATAACATTATTAAATATATATCATTATATAATTGAATTAGTTTATCAATATTTTGCACAAGTTAATGTAATTAATAATTAATATTGTTTTAGATGCGGGACCGCTTGTTTTAATTTGTCTCTTTCTTCTTTAAAATTTGTTCCCTCCCTTGTGTTATTTATAATTATTTGAGACAAGTAAAAGAAAAGAAAAGAAAAAAGACAGGTTAGAATATTCTTTCCGCATTGTGCTTCATAACTTTGAAAGTTAAGAAGAGATTCCCACTCTTAAGCTTTAATTCACATTCAATGGGAAAAATATAATGCCCATTTCTCACATTGCCTGCGAGTTTGAGTGTTTATAATCTATTAAGAATTATAACTCTAATACTTAGATTTTGAGGTTAATTTTGAATTTCTAAATATCGTATTTGATACCAATTCACTTTTTATTTCACAAAAAGTGATGTGAAATCATTAATCTCATCTGCTTATGATGTTGATAACCTTTTTATAACTTATTAACCTTTCAACTTCATTACTAAGATTTTTAATGATTGTTTTGTAATTCCTAATAATATGTGCATGATTTTGTTACCTTTTAATTACACTTAAAAAGGAAAATTGAAAATTGAAATCGTAACATCTAATTTATTAAATCTGCCGATCATGTAATTTCCGAATTGTTCTTTTTTTTTTTTGGCATTGCTAACTAGTCTTCGTAAACTCATCAACCCTGATTAATTCGACTCAAGCTAACTATTAACCCATTATATATGGATTAGAGCTCTCTCAACCCGCTTGAACTTTAAATATTTCTTAAGGGGAAAAGGTGTCCTCAACCAACCATACGTTATATTTCCGAATTGAAAATTAATGTCGCGGAAATTATATATGAGAGATGGCCTGCACTTCATAGACTACAGTACCTTAGAAGAAGAGTACTAATGGGACCTGGGAAATCTCAAAGGCCAGCATTTTTGCAAGAATTATCATTTATAATACAACAGAATTTACATAGATCACATCGAAAACACTGCTATAATAACAAGGTGAAGTAGAGGACCATAAAAAAAAAAAAATTCTTGGTTCCTAACCTTTTTCTCTATCCAAGTGTATTTTGCTTCTCTTGTTGTCTACTTGACAATGCTTTGAAAATATCCTTCCTGTTTTTCTGTAAGAAATCACAGCAAGGAGAAGAACGAGAGGACAATTTGGAAGCCACTATGGACAAAGAAGAATCTGGCGATGGCTGTTTTTTCTTGGGGAATGATAGAGTTCCATGCGAAGAACAAGCATGTGGAGCAAGGCCTTCTAAATTATGTAAAGCACACTTGCATTCCCGGTGATACGGTCGACGCTGAATCTCCAACTCATGCATTGTAATGCTTCCATCAAACACACACTGAAGAAATATATCAGCTGCTCCACTGGCCATTGTTCGGCTCCTCTCTCTTTCTCTTCTCCTTTTCTGGATGTAGTTACTCCTTTAATTAATAGTTTAATTCACTAGGTGCAGGTGTAAAGCGTGTAGACTTTAAAAGTTTGATGTTCATGCATATGCTCTCAAGTGCTTATATAGAGCATGAAATTTGTATTCATTATGTGAGTGTGGATGAAAACTAGAAAACCAAAAATTATAGTATCTGCTATGGTACTCGTAGAACCCAAGACAGGCTCTTTTCAAAGATTCTTTCTTCAAAGTAGTTAGACAACTCTAACAAACGTTCATTCTCAAGGAAATTTTAGTTCTTCATTGTGGCCTAAAGTATGTGTGATTGAGAAAGAGACAAACTGAGAACAGCTTTGCTTGGCTTATTCTTGCTTTATTAATACAAATTGAATTCGTTATAAGCATGGTGTTTTTGCATAGTGTTCTCCAAAGAAAATTCTTGTTAACTAACTTATTTTCATGTTATTCCAATTTTGTAGTTTTGCATGTCCAAGTTTACTAACTGTTTTTTTGCAACAAATGATCTGCTTTATTTCACTGCCACCCTCCTTTGGACTTGTGTGCCATTCCATGTTTTAAATTTGATCCTTCCATAAATGAATGAACCTAATGATGACTGAATCCACAAATTTAGTAATTGACCTGTCATTTACACAAAGTAGTTATTAATTAGTTTATATATATGATAGATTGTTATTCAATTGGTGCGTAATATTTAGGAATAGAAACTAAATAAGAAAAACCAGAATGACATAGGCTCCAATAGTCATTTATTTTTAATGCTGCTAAAGTGCAAACATATGTCATTCATCTAGGAATTAGGGATATGCCATGTTTAAAAAACCATAAATGCAAAACGAGCAATAGAGATTATGGTGAAAAGAAGTAAGCCAAACCACAGAAAATTCAGAAGTTTAAAATCTTTTGTCTTTTAATATTTCTAATTACTTTCCAAATTTTTCTATATATTCCATCGTTTTTAAATAGATGTCATTTAAAATTTTTATTTTTATTCCAAAATTTACCTATACCCTTATTTAATAATTGAAAAAAGAGAATTTTGTTTTATTTGAAAATGTATTATAATAATAATGGGTGGAGATCTAAGCGTAATATAATATTTTACCTATATTTTAATTAAATATATTTCTTAATTGTAGTGCAAAAACATTAAACCACATCTATTTTGTAATTGAGGGAGTAATATCTTGCATGTCCTTGACTTTTTCATCATAAATTTGCATAGAGATTGTCCTGAGAACTCGGGGAATGGTACTTAAATTATGTTGTGGTGTGCCTTATTTAAGGTTTAGAAAACATCGAAGCTTAAATTCTCCATCATTATTATTATTATTGTTTTTTTAATCCCAAGATGCGGAGTAATAGACTCGCTATAAAAAAAAAAAAAAAGAAAAGAAAAGAAAAGAAAAGCTTGTCAATTGCTATGGGAGGACAAACTCAATGCTAACATTAATTCTTTGTGTTAATTTGATCGGATGTTATTGAATTTTATTTTATTTGTCATAGGATTACAAATTTTTTATCCAAAAAAATAATAAACAAAACTTTGTTTTTCTTGTCAATTTTAATGAGTAGACAACTAAAAATCTGATTCTATATAGCAACATATATGATATGTCAGCGAAGTAGTGTCACATGATCTGTCAAGTCAGTTTTCTAGTTATCTATTCATCAAAGTTGACTATAAGTTATTTAAATGAAAAGAAAATAATATTTTGTTATTTTTTTAAAATGAAAAAAAAGTTTTATAATTTTATGATAAGTGAAGTAAATTTGAATGAGTGCTGATGAAATTAACTTTTAATTCTTTCTAAAGTATGATATATGACTATAACGAGCATTCATTCCTAAGACGGTTGTAATTAAGAGAGAGGCAAATAGATACCAACTTGGCTTGGCTTGTTGTGGTTTAATTAATAATAACCTTCTCAATTCGTTATGAACATGGTGTTTCTGCATTGCGTTTTTCGAAGAGAATTCTTGTTAACTAACTAATCTGATATGATTCCATTTTTATGGTTTTGTGCATTTTTCACTTCGGAGGGAATATTTAGACGTGGAATTTCTTGGCTGGATTATGATTTTATAAATATAATAATTGTTCTGTAGATGTGATATAGCTTGTTTTTGTCTCTTTCTTCTTTCTTATATTTTCTCTTCTAATCGATGTTTAGATGTAATTTACAATTCTTTAAAACAAGGAGAAAAAAGTTCTAATAAAAAAAAAGAAACAAGGAGAAATTTTTTTGAAGAGATTTCCACTCTTAAGTTTTAGTTGTTGGATATATATATATATATATATATATTTTATGTTAGTAGCTCTTGTTTAATTAAGTTCATTAATGTTTAATTAAGTTCATTAAGTATATACATAAGAGAATTATGGTTCATAAATGTTTAATTAAGTTCATAAATATTTAATTAAATATACATAAACCAGTTATAGTTCATGAATAAATAATTAATGAATCATTAAGTTATATATACATGAATCAATTAATTATGGTTCACGAACGCATAATTAAGGAAATAATTATGGTTTAATAAATGAAGTGGTAAATCCTATTAGTCAATTGGAGAATTCTAAAAGACGTAGTGATTCACAACAATGGAACTTAAATATAAAAGGATGCTTACGACTTGTCCTCTCTCTGCCTAATGAAGAAACAATTTTCCTCCATCTAAGAACTGTACAAAGTATAGAAATAGGATAAAGAGAGAAAAATTAAGTTTTTTTCTACAATTGAATTTAATCATCAAGAAATCATTATGAATCAAGGTTTTCTCTTTCAATCAATTATTTGTGAAAATTATATAGTTCTAAGTTTATTGGACATTAAGCTTTATACAAAGTTAGAGCTTAATTTGCATAAATTAAGAATTACTTATTTGATAATAGGCACATCTATTGAGAGTATATAATTACCAATGATGTAAAGAAATAAATAAACAAATTAAGCATCAATTATGTGTATTTTGTATATTATTGTTTCACACAAAAGAGAACGTCGATATGCACTCATTGCTCATATGAATGCTGATTCGAATATTTGTATTATGATTAAATTGCAACTCAAAGCACTTAATATATTTTGTAGTTTTTGTTTCTGTTGCTCTACTTTTGCAAGCTTCGTCTATTGTGAAATTTAATGGGTTTAATTTTTCTGAGTATTGTGAATAAGTCCAGTTTCACCTAGGTGTTTTGGGTCTTACTTAGCATTCCTAACTGATAAGCCTACTGCTATTAGTGATTCCAATAGTGTCGAACAAAGGTCTTCCTATGAGGCTTAGGAAAGATCAAATAGACTAAGCCTAATGTTTATGCGAATTGTAACATCCAATAATTTAGGCTCCGATTGCGCGTGACCGTAATGAGGCGCGCAGGTTCAATCGGAGTCTAAATTTGAACCCATAAAAAAATGATTAATAATAAGAGAAAATAATTAAGGGTATTATTCTTTGGGAATTAAAAAGATTAGGGGTAGAATTAGAAAAAAATAAAATTTTCTATGGACAAAATCAGTATTATGAAAATTGTTTGGGGAAAAAGTGTGAATATGGAGGAAGATGTGGCAAATATGAAATTTCTCAAAGTTTAATTGTAAATCAATATTAATTAACTTAATGAACCAATAAGAATTATGATTAATTTTAATTAGTGGGACCCCAACCTTAATTAAAGTATAAAAGTCAAAAATGGGAGGAATTCTCCATTCTTCCACCAAAATATCTAACTCTTCTTCATCTTCTTTTCTCCTCTTTTTGCTGTCCACTCCAGCCTTCCAAAGCCACCATTTTTGCTTCATTTTAAGCTTGAAAAAGAGAGAAAAAAAGTAGTTTTGAGAGAGAAAAATTCGGAATTAAGGAGTCCTTGCCATAAAAGGAGCAAAGGAGCAAGAAAGAAGGAAGAAGGAAGACAAAAAAAGGGAGATTGGTTAGGGAGAATTTTGGCCCACCTTGGAGAACACGTAAGGTGAGTTTATTCTTCTTAAATTCAACCTTTGTCCTTCCATTTGAGATCCATGTTGATGATAGATGTGATTAGGGTTGATAGATATAGGTTATGTTGCAAGTTTGAACTTAGAAATTCAAGTTTGAAATTAGTTGATGGAAGTGTAATTAAACTTTGAATTAATGATAATTGAAGTTAGATAATTATTTTATGGCTTAAAAACTAAAGAAAATATGATGTTAATGGATGAATTAGGGGCTGCCATAGTTAAAGAAATTTGGGAAAATTTGAAATTAGCATAGAAGCATAACAATTGGTGATAAGTGAAGCATGATTTAAGTGTTGAATTGAAGATAATGAAGTGGGAACTAGGATGTGGTTTTTGGGCAGCCATGACATATGAAGAAGAAAGTTTAACCTTAGTACATTTTAGCTCAATTAAGGTGTAAAAACATATTAGGAGCATTAGAATATTATATAGACATGAAAAGTATTGGAAATGGATATTGGAATTGAGATGTGGTATGGTTGTGTAGGAAAAACAAATGAACAAAGGAGAGACCCTCAAGAGGGTGACAAAGGCAAGAAGAAAGCTAGCTAATAAGGGAAGAAAAAGAAGGATTAAGGGAAGAGCCAAGGCTGATTAGGTATGTGCTTCATTGATAAAAACTTTACGTGATGTTTATATGTGTGTAATTAGGTGTTAAAGTTTAATATGATTGTGTGTTTGATGTGTGATGTAATTAGTTGTTGTTTTTGATATTTTATATGGTAATGGGACCAAATGGTGTGAAATAATTGAGACACATGAATTTAGTTGTAATTCTGGAAATTTTAATATTAAAATGAATGCAAATAATAAATGTGGTTGAAATATGGATTGATGCCAATTGATGGCTCGGGTACCGAATTCCAGGAACAATCCTGACTATTTTGATGATAACTTGAGTTCTGGAACTCAATTTTGTATGTTATTTATTGGAAATGAAAGCTAAGACACATGGATTTAATTTGTATTCAGACCATAACATCTAATTATGTCTAGATTTTTCCAGAAAAATGCATGAAGTTCAAACCTAGAATCTGTCTAGAAAATTATGGGCAGAAATATCTGTGATGATTTAGTATTAAATTAACCATAACTTTTGATAGAAAAATGATATTTAAGTGATTTTTAATGCATATGAAAGCTAAGACAATAAGCTACAAATATTTAGAAGGACATAACTCTAAATTTGAATTATAAATGGGCTAAAAATAAAGTCCAAAAATAGGTCTGAAATCTGCCATAGGTAAAAATATGAAATATTGGAGTTGTGCATGTGTTGTGATAATTATATATAATAATTAATGTGAATAATTATTTTAATGGTAGTTATGAATGTCTAACAAATTATTTATATGTGAGATTTTAGTCCAATAATAATGGGAATAAAGAACAAAATTAAATAAGCATGATTATGATAGTTGAATAATATTGGCATTTTTGAAATATTGTGAATTAATATAAAAATAGTTAAGCCCAAAGACACCTAGGCTAGAACTAGAATAGAAAATAGTTTGACATGTCAATCAGGGGATTTTAGGCACTCGGTACTAAATATAAAAGCCGGTAATGGAAAATTAATAAATGTTCTCGGTGCAAAATTATTAAGCCGGTAATGACAATATTACAAAAGTCGGTAATAGCATTATTATAAAGCGCTCGGCGCAATATTATAAAAGCCGGAAATAACAGTCCCGTTATTCCTATTTGTTAGTCGGTTATAGGTGTTATGGGTACAAGATAATAATGATGATGATAATAATAATAATAATAATAATAATAATAATAATAATAATAATAATAATAATAATAATAATAATAATAATAGTAATATCGAAGTATGTGATTTTTATAAATGTTATATGAATTCAAGTTGTTAAATATTGAATTTTTGCTGAAATTGTTTGATTTTATATAATTCCTTATTTTATATCTTACTTGTTAAATTTATAAATGACATGTAATCAAATATGCGTATGTAAAGTTTTTATCATTGAAGCACCAATAAGTTATTAGCTTAGCGCGGGTGGTTTCCTCTCGCGCAGGTTTAGAAGGGTAGCCGTAGAAAATAGATTGTTAGAAGAAGAATGGTACTCGAAAGGAAGCAGTAAAAAGCTTTGAGTTTTCTTTTTAGTATATTTTATAAAAAAATTATGTAAATTAAATTATGATTTTATTTCCTATAGTATGTATTATAGACATGAATTATAATGTAAATTAATGTTCTTTATAAATAAATAAAATTTTGAATATTTGGGCTTGTATGAAATTTTATTTTAGTGTCTGCAATATTTTCGTAAAAAAAAATATTTACTTCACTTCATTAATTTTATAAAACAGTAAGACGGGTAATGCTCACTTACCTTGCTGAACTACAATGGGGTAAATGGGTGTTACACGAATGACTATTACTAGCAACATTAAGGCTACAATTCCCAAAATTGAATGAAAAGGAATACCTAACGTTTGTGGAAGAAACCTTCAAATCTGACTCTGCTAAAAAGTCACTGACTGGTACACTAATTGGTATGTTGACCACCATTAAGTTTGATGGTTCTTATATCATGCATGAGCATGTCATTGAAATGTCAAATACAACTAGAAGATTAAGATCCATTGGGATGGAAGTGAGTGAAATTTTCCTTGTGTAATTTATTATAAACTTTTTGCCTCCAGAATATAATCCATTCCAAATGAGTTACAATACTATAAAGGATAATGAATGTGAATGAACTACAAAGCATGCTTATTCACAAGGAAGCTAGGCTTAAGAAACCAAGATTTCATTCAATCAACCTCATGGATCAACAAGAAAATTGGAAAGAAATTTAGAAAGAAGAAAGGTAAGGGAAAACAAGGGCCATATAAGGTTAATGTGTCCTCTGTTTCAATCCACAAGAAGGAACCAAAGAATGACAAGTGCCTTCAAAAAGTTTGGACACTATCAGAAAGATTGTTTGAAATGTAAGCCATGGTTCAAAAAGAAAGGTAATTGCATGTTTTAAATTAAATTTAGCAGAAGTTTCTTAAAATACTTGGTGGATTGATTCTAGATGTACCACTCATGTTTCAAATATAATGGAAGGATTTCTTATGACCCAAATCATAAATCCAAATGAAAATTTTGTATACATGGGAAACTGAGTTATCTCAAGTAGAGTACATCAACCATATTTTGAGAGATTCAACATGGGCGATGTCAAGCCAGTCAGTATACCCTTGGCCAACCACTTTTACCTATCCAAGGATCAATCCCCTCAAACAAAGGAACAGAGAGAACTCATGGCTAAGGTTACTTATGCCTTAGCTATTGGGAGTTTGATGTATGCTATGATTTATACAAGACCAAACATTGGTCATGCAATGAGAGTTGTTAGCAGATTTATGTCAAATATAGGGAAAGCTCATTGGAAAGTAGTAAAATGGATTTTTAGGTATCTATGAGGCACCGTAGAGAAGTATTTGTACTATGGTAAAGGAGAGTTAAAAGTATAAGGCTACATAGACGCATACTTTGGAGGTGAAGTCGATCACTAAATAAGCACCACCAATTATATATTCATTGTTGGAACTACAACTGTTAATTGGATGTCACAAATACGAAAGATTGTCACTCTATCCACTACAAAGGCTGAGTGTGTAGCAGTGACTGAAAAGAGATGATATGGCTTCAAGGTTTGTTAATTGAGTTGAGATTCAAATAGGAGAATAATGTTTTGCACAGTGATAGCCAAAGTGCGATACACTTGGCAAAAAATTCAACATTTCATTCCAGAACTAAGGATATTGGGCATCGTTATCACTTCATCATATCTCTATTGGAAAATAATGTGTTAGTATTAGAAAAGATCCAAGGAAGCAAGAATCTAGTGGATATGTTGACAAAGACAGTGACTATTGACAAACTGAAGTTGTGTTCAACTTTAGTTGGCATATTAGAATAACAAAACCAGAAAGGCTGCTGCATTGATCGAGATGTGAGGACATATTGAAATCAGTCTTCAAGAGATATATTATTGGTCAAACTTACATGCATCAAAATATGCAATAAATGACAATAAAATAAAATGTGGACAATGCATCTTTTTAATAAAAAAAAATTTATTAAAAAAGAAGGACATTGCATTCTTTTATTGAAAAATATGGACCGTGCATCATTTTGTTGAAAAAGAATGAAAACCAATTAAGAATTAGTTGAAAAAACATGTAGAATGGGGGCTTCTGCATCTATAAATAAAGCACCCCTAATAGATACTTAGAATCAATAGAAATAAGAGAGAAAAAGAAAAGCTTAGAGAAAAAAGATTACTGAGAGAAAATTGAGTGAAAAATTTTTAAGGTGTAATTGGATTGTGAGTGTTTGTAAACACTTTATAAAAATTTTCTTCCTCAAGAAAAAGATCTGAGCAGCCCAGAGATATAGGCATAATTGACCAAACTCCATTATCAATTTTGTGTATCTTATTATTCCAAATTTATTTCGCTTTCTCACAAATATGATTATAAGGGAATTTGTGTAATTTTCCAACAAAACCAAGCTTATAAATCTTTTAGTATCAACCATCTCTACCCTATCATTAAGCTATAATTTTTCATTAATAATCATGTGTTGTTGCATATTTATAATCAAGCATGCCAAATTTATTGAGAAGATACTTGCCATATTTTCATTATGAGAAAAAAAAATCCCATCATCTTCTTGTTATACTTCGAGGCCAAGGAAATAATGTAACAAACATGTATCAGATATTTCAAATTCATTCATCACATGTGATTTAAACTCAACTGCAGGAGAGTTAGAAAACCTTGTGTAAATGATATTATCAAGATAGAGACAAACAATGATGGCAAATGAATCTTTTAAAAACAAGGGAACTGATGATAAAATTTACAACTATAAAAATTAATTACTAGCCCAACTTTCGATGTAAACTAATGTAAGTAATTCTTAATTTATGCAAATCAATCTCCAGCTTTGCATCAACCTTGATGCCTAGTGATCTTAGAACTTTATAATTTTTACAAACAATTGATTAAAAGAGAACATACCTTGATCCATGCTGATTTCTTGATGATTAAATTCAATTGTACAAGAAGAATTTGGTTTTTCTCTTTTTATCTTACTTCTATACTTTATACATTCTTTGATAGAGAAAACCTATTTATTAATTAAGTAGAGAGATGACAAGTCCTAAATGTCCTTTCATATTTATATTCCATTATCATAAACTATTACATCTTTTAGAATTCTCTAATTGACCAATAGGATTTAGCACTTCATTTATTAAACCATAATTATTTCCTTAATTATTTGTTCATGAACCATAATTAATTGGTTCTGGTATATACTTAATTAAACATGTATGAACTAAATTAAACATTCATGAACCATAATTCATTTATTCATATACTTGATTAACTTAATTAAATATGGGTCACTAACATAAAATATTGCTTTGATTTTTTGATCTTTAGACTTGTCTCATTTTCAACTATAACTTTTTATCTCCTGAAAGCCTCAAACACTTCAGTATTATACTTTAGAAAGTAAACCCACACCTTTCAGGAGTGATCATCAATGAAATTCATGAAGTAGTATTTTCCACCAATGGATGAGACAGTCATTGGTCTCCAGACATAATAGTGAACGAGCTCTAGCCTTTCTTGCCACTTGTCTAAAAACTGACCTTTTTTTGCTTTTCAAGTATACAATTTTTGCACATTTCTATCTCTACTGACTGTAGACTTTGAAGTTTTCCCTTCGAATGCTTAATCTTTATCCCCTTTTTCACTCATATGCCTAGTCTTTGGTTCCACATATTAGGATTTTCATTGCTAGCTGCAACTATGATCGAACAATGTGCTCTTGCTATCATGTAAAGAGTGTCACTCTTCTTTCCTCAAGCAACTGTCATTATGCCTTTTGAAAATCATCACCATGGAAAATCGTAGTGTAGCCTTCGCTAGCCAATTGCCCTACTGAGATTAAGTTCTTTCTCAAGTCGGGAATATACTTGACATCTTTCATCTCCTAAACAAATATGTTCAACTGAATCTTCACTACACCTTTACCCATAATAACACAAGGTTGTTCATCATCAAGGTATACCTTTTTAAGGTTTCTAGAGACATACCTCTCTAAGAATTCTTTTTGTGAAGTAACATAGAATGATACTGCAGAGTTTAACACTTAAGACTCCTCCTTGCTCTCTAAAGAGCATATCAATGCATCATTGCCTTTGAGATGGAAGTAACATTTGCCTTTGCCTTTACTTTTTGGTTTTTCAGTGCATTATTGCCCTAATTTTTGTAATGCTACTCTTCCCACAATTTCAACATTCGATAGTCTTCAAGCTATGGGAATTACTGGGATTCCAAGATTTGGACCTCTTGTCCTTTGATCTACCTCAGTAGTTTGATTTTCCATGTCCATTTTCTCTAGTTGAATTTCTTCCTCTTGACTATGCATGCAAAACTGAAGAGATGATTCAATTAACTCTCTCTCTCTTTCGGATCTCTTTATTGAGAACAAGATCATGAATATCATCAAATTTCAATTTATTGCTTCTCGATGAGCTATTCAAAGTCGTGACAGTAGCATTCCATGTTTTTGGTAGAGAAAACAAAAGTATCAATGTTTGTACTTCTTCATCAAATTCAATTCCAATCGAACTCAATTAGGTTGTACTGCAATGAGTACATTGAGATGTTAAGCTACCGATGCACCTTCTGTATTCACAAATTAAACAAATGTCTCATTAAGTGCACTTTGTTTGAGGTCGATGGCTTCTCATACATACTAGAGAGAGCCACTATATGACCCGCCACGGTCTTTTTCCTTTACTATGTTGAAAGCAACATTACAGGATAATGTCAATCAAATAACTCTGAGGGCTTTTTGTCTAGAAGATTCTAGTCTTCTTCCTTCATAGCCTTTGGCTTTTTCCCTAAGAGGTTGATTCAAACTTCCTTTATATAGATAATCGTCAATTTGTATTTTCCAAAGCCAAAATCTGCACCATTAAACTTCTTAATTTTCATATTTCCTTCGTCTACAACCGTCTCTCTCACTCGAATCTGACTTTTTCTAGATCATTTCTTATAATTCCTATAAACCATCATGTATTATAATACCTTCGTGGATAAATCGATACCGCCGACCAAAATTTACTGTTCACAAAATTATTGTTCATATGAATAATAATCGTTTGAAAAAATAGAAAAAATGTAACCAAAGCTCTGATACTAATTGTTGAGAAATTACACAAATGCCCTTATATCATATTTGTGAGAAAGTGAAATAATAAGACATAAACTTAATAACGTAGTTCGACCAATTATGCCTACGTCTTTGGGATGCTGCATATCTTTTTCTGTAAAAAGAAAATATTTACAAAGTGTTTACAAATACTCATAACCCAATTACACATTGAAAATTTCACTTTTAATTTTCTCACATTAAACCTTTTTCCTCTTGCTTGAATTGATTCTAAGCACCGATTGGGGTGTTCTATTTATAGATGCAAATCCCCTTTCTACATGTTTTGCCAATTAATTCTTAATTGGCTTTCTTTTTTTTTTCAAACAAAAGGATGCACCATCCATCTTTTTCAACAACAGATACACCGCCCATATTTTGTTTTATTGTCATTTATTGCACCTTTTGGTGCATGTAAGTTTGACCAAAGGTTAGAGGCTTAATTTATCTATCCTACACTCAACTCAATACTACAATCTCTATTGGTGTGATTTCCAAGTTTATGCAATATTCTTCAAAGATTCATTTTGGAGTAGCAAAACGGGTATTGTATTACATTGCTAGAACTTTAGATTTTAGGATTTGGTACTCAAAGTTTCCAATTTTAGATTAGTGGGATCATAGACAGTGATTGAGCAAGTTCATTATATAATAAACAAAGTGTTTTGATAAATGTTTTTAATCTTGGTCTAAGTGTAATCACTTGGAGTTCAAAGAAACAAGTCGCAAAGTATTGTCCTCCTCAAAAGCAGAGTATGTTGCAGTTGCTTCAACAGCTTGTCAAGCTATTTGGTTAAGGAGAATATTAGTTGAACTTCATCAAAGACAATGAGGAGCAATGAAATTATATTTTGACAAAACAATAATGACAAAAAAATCTAGCCTTTCATAATAAAACAAGTTCAAAGACAAGGAGCAATGGAAATATATTTTGACAACAAAGCAACAATTTCCATATAAAAAAATCCAGCCTTTCATAGGAAAACAAAAAATATTGATGTTCCTTTCCATTTTATTCATGATTTGGTTATAAAGAGAACTTTTAAGTCTTGTAACACAAATTATAAGGAGGCAGACATATTCACAAAAGCACTTCCATGTTAAAAGTATATCTACTTTAAACCATTTCTCGGTGTTTGTAATTTTGAATCAAGGGGTAGTGTTGTAGGTTGATTCAATAATTGGTCAAAGATATGTTGCAAATATGTTGCTCCTTGATTTTCTACTTAACTGCAAAGTAGTTCTCCTTAATTTTCTATTTTTAGTTAGATAAATAAGTTTGTAAGTAGTGGAAAAATATATGGAATAACATTGTAGCTTATAACATCAATTTTCTGCACTTTTTGTGTCTCATTATTTTCTAATTTTATTAGCTTTAATACTTTTTCCCCAATAGGCAAAAAGTATCATTTAAAATACAACAGAATTTAGATGTAAAGGGGACAATTCTTTTAATCTCAAGGAGCACTAGAGGACTATGATACAAAAAAAATTAGAAAAAGACATAGCTTTCTGCTGGTTCCTAGCTAATCTTTTTTGATTATTGTCTACTTGACAATGCTTTGAAAGTATTGTCTTTGTGTTTGTGGAATGAATCGCAATAAGGAGAAGAATGAGAAGAGAATTTGGAGGGTTGAATGGATAAGGACCAATCTATCCAATTAGGTTATTTCTTAGGGAATGATAGAGTTCTATGTGAAGAACAACCATGGGAAGCAAGGCCTTCTAAATTGTGTAAAGCACACTTGCAGTCTCACTGGTATTGCTGTCACTGAATCTCCAAGTCATTCATTGTAATGCTTCCATTAAACACACACTGAAGCAATAGCTCAGCTGCTCCACTGGCCATTGTTTGTCTCCTCTTTCTCCAGTTCTCCTCTTCTCGATGTAGCTACTCCTTTAATTAATAAGTTAATTAATTAGTTACAAGTGTAAAGTGAGTAGATAGGACTTTAAAAGCTTTGAAGTTAATGCATATGCTCTCAAATGCTTATATAGAGCATAAAATTAGTATGTGAGTGTGTGGATGAAAACTAGAAAAGCAAAAACTTTGGTATTTATTTTGGTACTCATAGAACCCAAGACAAGCTCTTTTCAAATATATTTTCTTTAAAGTAGTTAAACAACTATAACGAATGTTCACAAATTCCTAAGGAAATTCTAGTTCTCAATTGGGGCCCAAAGTATGTGATTGAGAAAGAGATAAGTTGAGAACAACTTAGCTTAGATTGGCTTATTGTGCAGCTTTATAAATTACAAATTGAATTCGTTCAGAGCATGGTTTTTTTGCTTAGTGTTCTCCAAAGTAAATTCTTGTTAACTAATTCTCATGTAATTCCAATTATGTTGTTTTGCCCAAGTTTATTAAATAACCTTTATTTCACAACCACCTTTTGTGTGTCATCTATCCCATGTTTGAATTAATGAAACTAATGGTGTTTGCATTGGGAGATACATCACATTTTAGATATAGATCAAGTCCATAAATAAATTTATGGATGACTACAATCATAACAAACCATGTCTACAAAATACTTATTAGTTTGCATACATAACATATACTTAGTGAATTACTTCATGAATGTATTCATGGATTTAGTCTAGGTATGAAAGTAGTTTTCCAAGATGAGATTATTTCAATTGTCATTTATATTCTTTTTATAAGGGAATTGACTATTGTTTTTGGTCTAAACTACACAATTCTATTTACTATATTAATCTCAATGAACTAAAAATTATTAATATATTTAAAAAAAGTCGAGCGGTCTAGTTGTCATTTACATTTAATGCATGCTAAAGGGAGAACATAAGTCATTGCATGCTTTGGCAAATGAGCAATAGTGATTATGGTGAAAAAAATGTATGCCTATTAATACAAAAAATTCTAAAGTCTTAGGTATGTGTCTTTCATCCTTAAATTTTTGTAATTGGTGTTTACATTTTTCTAACATATTTTGTGTATGTTATTGGTTTTCAGTCATATATAAGTGCATAGAGAGAATGTCCTATTATCTGTAGAAAATAATGGCTTGGAATGAGCTATGTTTTGGTGTGTGCATTGCTTAAAAATATATTTTACACTTGTTTTGGCTTTGTTGACCCATGAAAATGAATGTAAAAGAAATAGTAGGGATGATCAGATGTATTATTATTTATTTGTTGATAGGTTATTGATATTGGAATTGGACCCGAGTGGAGAGGTTCTGTTTTGCTGCTTGATATAAACATGCTTCATCTCAGCAATGGGCTCACTTAAGAATGAAGCCAATAAGAAGAGGAATCCAAAGTTCAAATGAGGAGCTCATAAAAGAGATGACAAAAACATGAAGCCAATTGGACCATTAAAAGCAAGAGCTAAAGCTAGTTAGAGCCCAAAAGGACAAGGCTTAACAATCTAGCTAACATGAGAAAGAGGCCTCTAGGAGACACAAAGCAACAGACAGTGGGTTTTATCACTTCAAGTGGATCAACCAAACTCTATACTTGGTTTTCATACATGGAATCCATCTTTGACTATATGGCTCTTAACTATCTATCAGATTTAAAACTATTTAGAACTTTTTCATAAGTAGTAAGCTCATCATCCTCTATGAGCAATACGCCATTTGTACACTTATGAGAAATCCATTTCTCTCAGGAACAATATGTATCCTACTTAATCTAAAAAGTACTTGTGTTTCAAAAGGTGTAGTTGTTACATCATCTATATGAGTAATCGGTTCAGATTCTATCAGTTGATTTGTATCTGTTTGAGCATCTTGAACTTCATCAAGTTCAATCTTACTCCCACTATCTTCTTTTTGAAAAAAACTCTTTCTTTAAGAAGACAACATGCTTTGAAATAAACACATTTTGTTCTAAAGGATGATAGAATTGATATCCAAATGATTCTTTTGAATATCCCACAAGCAAACACTAATCAAACTTAGCTTCTAGCTTATCTGACATTGTCTACTTCACATAATCAGGGCAAACCCATGGTTTTATGTTGGAAAGAATAAGTCTTTTACTATTATATATCTCATATGGAGTAATATCAACTGACTTAGAAAGGACTCTATTTAATATATAAATAGCAGTCTCTAATGCATGACCCCAAAATAACTTAGGTAGTCCTACAAAACTCATCATGGACCTTACCATGTCTAACAAGGTTCAATTTCTCTTTTCAACTACACCATTATGTTATGGCATGTAAGATGGAGTCCATTGAGATAAAATCTCATTATCTCTTAGATAACCTTGAAACTCTTTGCTTAAGTATTCACCACCTTGATATAATCTAAGTGTTTTCATACTTTTGCCAAGTTGTTTCTTTACTTCACTTTTGAATTTTTTGAACTTTTCAAAAGCTTCAAATTTATATCTCGTTAGATATAAGTACTCATATCATGAATAATTATCAATAAAGGTAATGAAGTAGATAAAATAATCTCTAGCATGCACTAACATTAGTTCATATACATTTGTATGTACGAGGTCTAATAGCCCATTGGCACATTCACCCTTTCTAATAAAAGGTGTTTTGTCATATTTCCTAACAAACAAGATTCACATGTGTCATATGATTTATAATCAAATGACTCTAAGTCACCATTCTTATGTAACTTAGTCATTCGCCTCACATTTATATGGCTAAGGTGACAATGCCATAAATATGATTGTTTTATGTTACCTAACTTTTTTCTTTTATTATTGATGTTCATGATTGAATTAGAAATGTCAAGAATTTAAATTCCATTACATAATGCATCAGTTCCATAAAGAATATCATTCAACCATATAGAGCAATCATTGCCATTAATAATTCAATGAAAACCTTTTCTATTTAAACAAGAAACATAAATAATATTCTTTATTAAAACTAGAACATAATAACAATTCTCTAATTCTAAAACAAGCCCACTACAGAGTGTTAATACTCTCACTGCATTGCCAACACGTAGGGCTTATTCTTATTTCTTGAGCTGCCTACTGTTTCTTAGGCCTTGCATATCTGTGCATATGTGAGAGCCACATTTAGTATCTAATACTCATGTATTATTATTGGAAACAACATTAACCTCAATAATAAAAATACTTGAAGTAGAAGGTGCATCCAATGTCTTATCTGTTTCTTCTTTAAAGACTCCGGATAGGCCTTACAGCTCATCTTCTATTGATAACTCTTGCCATAATGAACACATGTTCCTTTTGATATCGTTTCTCTACCTTTCTTCCTCATCTTCAATGCATGCTGCATTGGAGATGTCCCCTTTACCATTTTGGAACTAAAAAGCAATTTAGATATCTCATATCACTCAGTATGAGCTTGCTAATTTATTAGCTCCCTTAGATGATACGCAATGGTATTTGCATCCATAGTCTCATGCTACTTCTGAAGCTTAGGTGACCTAGAGGCAAGCATAATGCAACCTGCAAACTCACTATCATCCACATGCTTTTTATATGCCAACTGTTAATCAACAGATGCATCATCAGCAAGAAGGAAGGGAAGTGGCTCTTCCAAGATATAGGATATCTTTTTGGAAACTATTCTCAAATTCCATAGCCAATTAAGGAAGTTTGGGCTAGTCAATTTATTGTATTCGAGAATTGAGCGTAGGTTCACATTTGATGACATGATTCTAGCAACCAAAATGTAAAAAAATATCATGTTTAGAGACTGTACTAAATGCATGATTATTAGGTCTTTAATAAACACACATTATTACTCTCACTATTTTATTGCAAACCCGAAGCCTTCACTATGAATATGAGAGAACCTATTGGAACCTCTCCTAGTGGGTCAATATCAAACATCACTAAGAATGACCTTGGGTTTGCCCAACAAGCCACCTTAGATCAATTGGTAGGTATCTAATACCAATTGCATCATATCATGCAATTACTGAATCATTGAGCTAATAAGTCTTGATATGTTTACATCTCATGTACATTTACCCAATACTTCCTCTAATTTACATTGACCTTAAGTGTGCCCAACAAGCCAATCTAACTAGTTAAAGTCGACTCATTAATCATGAAATCATTTTTCAATGGATTGAACATATTCTTGTAGAGTGGGCTTGGGTGTTCCCAACAAAAAAAACTCTAAAAGAACTCTGGTTCTTGTCATATTAATAGAACACATTGCCCTTAATATTATTATGACAAATTTTCTTTAATTTAGGTCTCATCATGGCAATTTGGCATGCATAATATATCCATTCATCACATATTGATATATAAGATAATTACACTAATTATCTAGTCATGATTGTGTGTAACACCTACCCAGCTAATTAGGATTACTCCTGACTAATTAGGCGGATGCTACTGGTTACTGTTTTAAAAAATTTGTGAAATTAAAACTTTTCCTTGCAAAACAAATTTGATAAATCTATTTGAACATCAATAACCATTTATAAACTTATATAAACTTGATCTAAAGGTCCTTTTCATAAATTAATAACTTGGCCTTAACTTGCCTACTATTTAAAAAAATACAATTTTAAAATTTAAATACTTATCCTTTAATATACAAATTTATACAAAACATTAAAACCCAAAATCATGTCATGTACAAAAAAAAAACAACAAAGATGACATGTGCACCGACTCTTCAAAATGGGTGCTTCTTCTTTTGAGTCAACTCCTGCTACCCCTTAGACTTCGACTTGCATTCAGAAAACCCACATGCTAAGCTATTGAAAGCTTAATGGTACATATAAACATAAAAATTCAAGCATGCAACCATACAATTCATATCATGGCATATTATGCATGTTCATGTATACTATCATACCATAAATACTATCCTAATGCATGGCACTTCAATCACCATATCAAGCAACATCATTAAACCTAACAAGCTTTCTCATACAATTGATTCATAGTAACCTTACCTTTTCTCGTAGTTCATCTTATTTTACTCATGGCTTATCACTTTGCCAAATTTTGTTTTATTATTATTATTATTCTTATTATTATTATTATTATTATTATTATTATTATTATTATTATTATTATTATTATTATTATTATTATTATTATTATTGTTGTTTTTCTCATACCCAAAACTAGATTAAGGGTACTTTAACCTGAGCTTCTGTAATGCCTGATAATTTGACATCTTCTATTGATAGAATTTGCCTACAATAATAGTCAAAGCCAGTATCGGTATGGTACCATATGAAGCCTTATATGGGAGGAAATGTATAACGTCTATATGTTGGGTCGAGCTTAGTGAAAAGAAAGTAGTGGATCCAGATTTAGTGCAGCAGACAGAGGAAAAAGTGTGAGTAACAAGAGATAGGATGAAAGCTATTACTGAAGACAGAAATCATACATAAATTTGAAGAGGATGGATATTGAGTACACGGTTGACGATAAAGTATTCTTAAAAGTCTCACCTTGGAAAAGGATTTTTCGATTCGAAAAGAAGGGAAAGTTGAGTCCTAGGTTCATTAGACCATATGAGGTACTTGAATGCATAGGTCTCGTGGCGTACAAATTAGCTCTACCACCAAAGTTAGACAAGATTCACAATGCATTCCATGTGTCTATGTTGAGAAGATATCGATTGAATTCATCTTATATCATATCAGCAGAACCTATAGATATATGACTAGATCTAACTTATGAAGAGGAGTCAGTGTAAATTCTAGCTTGAGAAATGAAAGAGCTACGGAACAAGAAGGTACCATTGGTAAAGGTTCTTTAGGAAAATTATAATTCAAAAAAGGCGACTTGGAAAAATGAAGAGGTGATGAAGGCTCAGTATCCACAATTATTCCATTCTAGTCAAAAAGGTAAATTTTGAGGACGAAATTTTTTTTAGAAGGGAAAAATTGTAATGCCCGATAATTTAGCCCACGATTGTGGTTCACCAAAATCCGGCTTGCCGAACCGATCAGGGTCTAAATTTGGACATGAAAGAAAAAAATTTAAATGATAATAAAATATGATAAATATTTTGGGTATTATTAATTTAGAATTTTGAAGTTCGGAACTAAAATTTATAAAATTTTTTTTTTGTTGAATGAAATTGGAAATTGCAGTGTTTTGGCACAAAAATTTTAAGAACAAAAATAGGATATTCTTTATCTAAGGAAAAGAATATTCTTTGGATTAAAATAAAGTAAGAGTGATTTAAATTAATGGACCAATGGGGGGCAAGATTATCTATTTAATCTTAATCACCCACTTAATCCAATTATAAAAGTCAAATTCCACTTTTTGGTCATATAATTTTTCTTCTTCCTCATTTAAAACAAACAAACTTCTCTTTTATTCTCCTTGTGTCCGTGACTCTCCTTCCCCCCATTGTTCTTTTTTTTTTTCTTCAATCAAAGCTAAGATTATATGGAAAAAAGTTGGATTAGGGCAAGATCAACAAGGAAGTGGAGCAAACAAGCAAAACTAAGGGAGAGGAAGGAAGAAAGGAAGAGAAAAAGAGAAGGAAGATTTTATTCATTTTGAAGATCTACAAAGATGAGGTTAGATTTTCCATCTTTTCACGTTTCTTCTTCCATTTTCTTTGATTTTAGGGTTAGTTACTATTAAAGTTGGTAATTTAGGGTGATTATTATGTTAATGGTGATTAAGAGTGGATTTGTGTGTTTAGTGCTTCATTAGTATGAAATTTGTTGTTAGGACAAGAAGGTAAAAAATCTTTGAACCATAATCAAAAGAGGAAGAAAGGGCAAGGAGAAAGCAAACTAGGAAGAAGTAGATTTTGTGAGGTATGTACATTTGGCAAAAATTCAATATGGAAAATGTGATTTTTGATTTTGTGATATCATGTGTAATTGTGTATGTAATTCTTGATATTTTGATTAAATGATGCCATGAATGTGGAAATAAAAATTTGAATATGAGATTGATGCATGAAGATGAAAATTGTAGGAATTAATTGAAGTGCTGGAAAATTCGTCTTATGAACAGTGCCTACTTTTCTGGTCATAACTTGAGTTCTGGAAATGATTTTTGAGTTTTTCTTATTGGGTTGGAAATTCAAGACATAGTTCTTAAACTTTAATTCAGACCATTAGACCTGAATATGCCTAGAATTAGGTGAAAAATAGACTCAAAGTCTAGACTACAAATCTGTCCAGTAAAATACTGTGCAGAATGGAATGAACGTATCTTAGAAAACAATTCATAACTTTTGCTACAAAAATCGGTTTTATGTGATTCTAATTGTAAATTAAAGATAAGATATGTACCTACATTTTTTTATTTGATCACTTGTCCAAATTTTGTCTAAACATAGATGAAAAAGGCAGGGAAATATAAGGCATAAATCATATCCAGAATAGGGCAGTTTATATGTATGTGCTGATTGCGGAATTTTGTGATGGAAAAATATATTGTTTGACTTTTATTATAGTCATAATGATTAAATGAGCAAGTATAATGTTATAAAATATTTAATGGAGATTAACGCATTTATGTAAAATTATATTAGTGTTACATATATAATTTATGTAAATAATAATAAAGGTATGAAATATTATTAAGCCCTATAACATCTAGTTGATAACTATAAATTATGATAAGTTGGCATGCCAGTAAAATGGTAAAAATGTAGGCACTAAAAAATAGTACTGAGATTTAATTTACGTATGCACTAAGAAATAGTGCTGAGTTGAAATTACATAGATACTAAGAAATAATACTGAGTTGAAATTACGTAGGCACTAAGAAGTAGTGTTGAGTTCGAAATTATGTAGGCACTAAAAAGGTGCTGAGTTATTATTAAAAATGTAGGTGTTAAATGCTGAGTTATAAAATAATAAAGTAGGCACTAAGTATACTGCTAGAGAGTAGAAACCTTGTATCTAGTATTTAGTTCCGGTCTAAGATGTCGTGTGCTATCAAATAAATAACAGAAAAAATATAAATTATTAAATTGATATTTTAAATTGTATATCTTGTATTGTTAAACAATTTTAAGCATGCTCAATGAATGAAATCTTATAATTGGTGAATTGTATATTTTTGCATGACTAGTTTTGATATTATTTGAATATTTTTGACATGCTTAGAAAATTAATTGCAGTTTCTGAAGTTTTATTTTGGAAATATTTATATAATTATTGGATAGTTGTCAAACGTACCACTAAGCTAGTAGCTTAGTGTGTGTGTTTCACGCACAGATAAATAGATGTAGCTGTTGTGTTAGGATGACCGAAGATAAGGGGAACCCCAAGATCAAATTGCAGCAGTTTATTTTCTTTTTGTATGTTTTGGAAATTGTATTGTAAAACTTAAATTTTAAGAATTTCTTTTGATGTAAAATGCGGCATGTAGGATTTATAAGGAGTGAATTTTGTAATTAATATATTTGGTCTTACTGTACATGTATTTCTAAATATTATGGTTTAATGAATGAATTCTTTTAAATCAAAATATTTACATCACTAGTTCCATATTTAAATGATATGAAAAAAAAGAAATATATAATAAATATTCCGCTAATAATAAACTCGAAGAGTGGAAAAAAATTATACAAAAATTTGAGCATTGGTTTTTACAAAAAATGAGTTTAGTAGCACTTCCATACACTATTAACGACTAGTAGGGTAAGGGAGCGTACAACTTCGTTACTTTGTCCTTAAAATCACATGGATTTGAGGACCAAGGGCACTCTAACCTGAGCTTTATCTACTAAGGCCATTTACAAAGAATATTCTTTGGTAACATAACCCCCTCAATGAGATGCCATGACAACTATCCCTGACTCTCAATATGGGTGCTATTAGAGAGGTGCCCTAAAGGCAATTACCTTAGGCACTTGATATACTCATTTATTATTAATAAAATGCATTTTCATTATATAGTATTCATTGCATATGAATTGATATAGATCTTAAACCGTTTAATGAAATCCTCGGTATGTAACACAACATGAAAGAATTCATGATGAGATCATGATGATGACATTCCTGTCATATATAATTGTGTTTATACCCAAATTATCCCTTGTCATAGGATTAACAAGATGGAACATTATTAATCCAAATAGACTAGCACATGTTATACTCCTTGACTAGGTCAAGCAACTGATCTCATAAGTTGAAAGCATGAAATGTTTAGAGTTAGCATATGGATAGTTGTTAAGAGTAACAAGCATATTGGATGACCTGTTATTAAACAATCACATGGATATTTATTCAATGTCAATGATAGTCTCATTATAGCAATGCTGCAAATATCTTTAAACTTGAGATACCTAAGATTATCTTGGATACTGAATCCTATACTTTGACTCCATTCTTTGTTACCTCTAAAGTGGTTGCTCATAGGGTGGTGATTGGTATAGCATGAGGTATTCGAAGGTAGTTGAATAGTCAATAAAGGATTCACCACTCCTGATAGAAGGAGAGTGCTTTTTGTAAAGGTCATTACTCAGAAATCATTGGCCAAGGTTGACATGTCTGGAAAAAGGTCTTCAAGGACATACCTGATCAAAGTAATGAGACTCATAGATAAGAACTAATATCATTTAGACTAGATGTGATGCATTCATTCTAGTGAGAGTTGCACACAATCCATGCTCTGAACCAAATGAGATATAGTTTAGTGAAAGGATGAATTACACAGTAATTGTCTATGGGAGGGTTAAAAGTCAAACCACTAACTTTTCTGGTTAATTGGATGGCCATGATGTGTTGCTAGATACCGCTCATGATATGTTAAGTCAAAGGAGATTGATTAGAAATCAATTATGTGTCAAAAGTATTTGACTTGTAGAATCTTAATTGGATTAGGATTCCTTCCGAGACTTGAGCTTCTAACATGACCAAAAAACTTATTAGGTCACACACATAGAGGGAATAAAAAAATGTAAATAGGTTTTGGATAAGATCCAAATGAGAAAGAAAGAGAATTGGGCTTTTTATAAGAGTTATAAAAATGGGTCAAATGCAAATTGGATTAGGAATGTTGACTTAGTCAACATTAGGCCTTATACCTTAGAGAAATGGGCCCATTAGGGCTTTTCCTTTTCCAACCCTAAAAGGGATTAGAAAGTGTATAAATACTCATTTTAAAGAGTCAATTTCATGGTTGCCCCATTAAAAAAAATAAGAGTTATTTTTCTTCTCTTCCTTTTCTCTTTCATAAGACAATTTTCCATATCTAGCACTTTGGACCTTTGTCACCCCATCTCCTTAGAGGTTTTCTTCTTCTTCTTCCTTTGCATGGATTCTCTTAGAGGAAATCCTACCTTTGGATTGTTGTGGTTTTCTACAATCCAACTAAGAAGGAAAATCTCACAACCTGGAAGATCAAGAGTTGCAAACAAAGGTAATCAACTTATCCCATTAGATAGTATGATCCGATTTTAAATTACATAGGGCGTTCCATGGTTTTTGAGTTTAATAAATTTTTATATTTCTACTATTCCATGTATTAGATGCATGTTAAAAAACCAACAATGGTATTAGAGCCACCCTATGTAAAATAAATTCGGATTAATTGAAGTATCAATGAGATTGATTGTTAAAGAACAACTTGGATTCCCTTTTTTTATTAAGAACGATTTTGATTCCATTTGGCCTAAAATTTTAATTCTAATTCAATGACATGTTAATATGATGATATTATATGTTTTTTGTGCTAATTAAAAGTTTTAAATTTTATTTAAATATGAAATTCGAAGTTATGCATAGTTGCTAAATTTCTAGGGTTTATGAAACCTAGTTGTGCCAATTGAGTTGTTTGAGGGGTTGTTCGAATTTGGTTCATTAAATTTATTAATCAAATACATTTATAATATATTTGGAATATTTTTAACTTCTGGACATTGCCTATAATGATACAAAAATCATTTTTGATCATGGAACAAACAAAACATCTAACTAGGTTGAGAACCTTACCATGTGATGGGACTGCTTTGTATTCTTTAATTTAATGGCATGTAACTTGATGATCATAATCTTAATTCATTTTTATGAGATATTTAAGGTATTATTTTGATGTCAATTGCATATTGGAGTTAAATTAAATTCGTGGTTAAATTCCTAAAGAATCCTAATTCATGTATGATTCAATTTAAGCAAATTTTGTGTAACTGGTTTGATAGATTGTCTTGTTCGGTTTTGAAGATGAATCTCATTCATAAAATGCAGCGGAAAATAAAATTTTTAAAAACTGAAACAAAGATCTTGCTTGTTCCACTAAAACTAATTCATCAAATATAGAGGTTAGAAATTATACCTTGTAATTTCTTGATTTGTTATTCAAATCTTTACCTTGATGGGTTGTAGCAAACAACAATAATCCACACTAGGATGTCTTTAATGATAATCCATGTGAAGAATGAAGAAGAAATTAATAAAAGAAAAATGGTTTGAACAAAACAAAGTACTAGTTTTGAAGGTGTTCTTGAGAGAAATTTTCTTTTGTATCAAAAATATTTTTTTCACTAAAAATAGTTTTATGTCTCTTTTCTATCATTTGATGTCTTTTCTAATTGAATCATATTCAAAGAAAAGATCAAAATTCAAAATAGAGAAAAAAAAACTTAATGAATAGTGAATGCTAATTATGGCCTAATTAAGGCAAAGGAAAGCCAACGACAATAGTGTCAGCATGCTGTGCATTGTGCCACAAGTGCACTAGGCCTACTGCGGGCTGTAACTGGGTAGGCCCAATTGGCCTGCTAGGCAGGCCAACAGCCTGCCTATCAAGGTATTGGATCAACTATCCTTGTGCAATGGCTTTATTACTGTCACAATACATTTGTATTGGATCAACTATACTAGGAACCATTCCAAGTTCCGTGATGAATTTATTTATCCAAACTGCTTCCTTTGCTGCTTCGGAAGCGGTAATGTACTATGCTTCAGTTGTGGAATCAGTTGTCATTTCCTACTTAGAACTCTTCCAACTGACTGCTACCCCATTTAGTGTGAATATATAACCTAACTAGGATTTTGAGTCATCTTTGTCAGATTGGAAGTTGGCATCGGTGTACCTGCTCACAATAAGATCTCCATCTCCATATACCAAGAATACATCCTTAGACTTTCTCAAGTACTTAAGGATATTCTTGACAGTCACAATGACCCTCACCAGGGTCCGATTCGTTTCTGTTCGTGACACTCAAAGCATATGATATGTTGGGTCTTGTACATATCATAGCATACATGATTAATCATATAGCTAAAGCATATGGAATCAAACTCATGTGTGTCCTGTCATCTTGTGTCTTTGGGCACATAGACTTTGAGAGAGTAATCCCATGGGTCATCATTTCATATGGAACTCTTTTGACTGATTGTAATGTTGAGACATCATTTCCCATTAGTAGTTTGTCATCTACATATAATAAAAGGAATACGATTTCAATCCCACTAACCTTCTTGTAAACTTAAAGTTCATCCAGATTTTATAAGAAACCAAACAGTTTGATTGTCTCATCAAACTGAATATTCCAACTCCTAGATGCTTGCTTTAATCCATAAATAGATATTTAAAGCTTGCATACCTTTTTCCATCTTTGGATATAAAGCCTTCTAGTTGTGTCTTGTACACATCCTCGATCAGATTTCCATTAAGGAATGTTGTCTTCACATCCATTTGTCGTATCTCATAATCATAATGAGCAACAATGGATATAAGTATCCTTATGGATTTAACCATAGCTACTGGGTTAAAAGTTTCATCATAGTCAATTCCTTGTCTTTGACGATAATCTTTAGCTATAAGTCTTGCTTTATAGGTAACCACATTACCATCCATGTCAGTTTTCTTTTTTAAAATGCATTTGCACCCTGTAGGCTTTATCCCTTTGGGTGGGTCAACCAAAATCTATACTTGGTTTTCATACATGGAATCCATTTTTGATTTCATGGGTTGAAGACATTTGTCAGATTTTGAACTATTCATAACTTCTTCATAGGTTGTAGGCTCACTGTTTTCTATGAACAATATGTCAGACTGTTCACTAATGCGAAATCCATATCTCTCTAGAATAGTACATATCCTACTTGACCTACAAAGCTCTTATGCTTCAGAAGGTTGAGTTGCTATATCATCTATATGAATAACAGGCTCAGGTTTAGGCAGCTGTTCAACATATGCTTGAGCATCTTGAATTTTCTCAAGTTCAATTTTCCTCCCACTATCTCCTTTTAGAAGAAATTCCTTTTCTAAAAAGATAGCATGTCTTGAAACAGACACCTTTTGTTCCAAGGTGTGGTAAAATTGATATCCATATGATGCTATTAGATATCCCACAAATAGACATTGGTTAGACTTAGCTTCCAGCTTATCTGATATTGTTTGCTTCACATAAGTAGGACAACCCTGAACTCTAATGTAAGAAAATGTGGGCTTATTGTTTACCATATCTCATATAGAGTAACATCAATTGATTTTGAAGGGACTCCATTTAATATATAAACGACAGTTTCTAGTTCATAACCCCAAAAGCATTGAGGGAGTTCGACAAAGCTCATCATAGACCTTACCATGTCTAACAGGGTACGATTTCTTCTTTCAGCCACACCATTGTGTTGTGGAATGTAAGGTAGAGTCCATTGAGATAATATCTCATTATCCCTTAGATAATCTAGAAACTGTTAGGTCAAGTATTCTTCTTCTCGATCTTGATGCATCCCACATCGGTTGTGGAGGAACTCCTGGACTGATTTATAAGGCTGGGTTCAAACCTTCCCCTTTGAGCCCGCTTTTGGGTTGAAGTTAGGGGCCATGATCCTTATCATTTGGTATCAAAGTCGGCCCTCTACACTGGTGTCCCTTCGGGTTATGACAGATTACTTTCTGAGGCAGTCAGGGTCGTGAGGGGGAGGGGATGATGCATCCCACATCGGTTGCAGAGGAACTCTTGGATTAGTTTGTAAGGCTGGATTCAAACCTTCCCCTTTGAGCTCGCTTTTAGGGCTAAGTTAGGGGCCATGATCCTTATCAGATCTGATCAAAGTGTTTTAATACTTTTACCAAGTTGTTTCTCTACTTTATTTTTGAACACTTTGAACTTTCAAAACCTTCAGATTTGTATCCCATAAGATACACACACCTATATCGTGAGTAGTCATCTATAAAAGTAATGAAGTAGATGAAACCACCTCTAGTGTGTGTGGACATTTAACCATATACATCCAAACGTATGAAGTCTAAAAGCCCATTAACACGTTCACCCTTTCTCTTAAAGGTTAATTTAGTAATATTTTCTAATAAACAAGATTCATACTTGTCATATGATTCTTAATCAAATGAACCTAAACTACCACTCACTTATATGACCAAGGCGACAATGCCATAAGCAAAATGATTTCAACATATCTTGTTTTTTCCTTTGATTATCATTGATGTTTAAAATTGGATTTGAAATATCTAATATATATATTCCATTGCATAATGTAACGCTAGCATGAAGAATTCCATTCAACATAAAAGAATAACAATTGTTACTAAAAGTTAAATGGAAACCATCTTTATATAAAATTGAAATAGAAATAATATTTTTAGTTAAAGTAGGTACATAATAGCAATTATCCAAATTTAACATAAGCCGACAAGGGAGGGTCAAAACATAAGTTCCTACAGTTAATGCAACAACCATTGCTCCATTTCCAACACGTAGGTATGATTCTCCCTTATTGAGTTGTCTACTGTTACTTAGGCCCTGCATATTAGAACATATATGGGAGCCACAATCGGTATCCAATACCTATATATCATTATTGGAAACAATATTAATTTTAATAAGAAAAATACCTGAAGTAGATAGGGCATCAAATGCCTTCTTCTTCAAAGACTCCAAATAAGCCTTATAGTTTCTCTTCTGATAGACGTTCTTGCCACAATAAAAGCAAGTCTCCTTTAGGCTTTATGGACTTCTTCTTCTTCTTAAGGATCTTCTTTTGAGAACTAGAAGAGTCCACAAACATCATAGCTTTACTATCCTTTATGACAGATGGCTCAATTGTCTTGAGAAAATTAATTAGTTTAGGAATAGTGGTGGAGATTTTGTTCATCCAATAGATAAGCATAAGATGTGAGTGACTATCGAACAAACTGGTTAGAATTCAGTCCATGTAATACCACATCTTATGCATTTAAGTATAACCTATCTCTGTATCAAATAATCACACATAGCATGCTGGAAAAACAAAATATCCTGTTAATAGTGATAGTAAAATTTTTTTTTTATATCGTGTAATTTCATTCAATGACTTGCAAGTCTCATATCGTGTAATATTATTCAACGACTTTGCTAAGTTATCACTGAGGTTTTCCTACAACATAGTATATATCACATATATCAAAACATAAACTTTACACATAAATATTTTCGAGTTGCTTTCATTTATACATTTTTAAACTCATTCCAAAATGACTATACATATTCAAGCACATATATACAAAACATAGATGACATATTTTCATGCTTGTGTGGAATGCAAAGAGAGAGAGTGATGAGGCTCGGCCAGTGACCTATGCTCCATGTCTTCTATACACTACTCAAAATGAGCTATCACTTTTCTTTACCTGAAAAATGATGCAAATTGATGAGTTGCGGCTCAGTGAGAATAACCATCAAATGAGCTCTGAAGTACCGAACAACTCATAGTAATAAATCACAAATCCAATACATACCATGTATTCCATTCCATTCATCAGTATTGTATAAATATCAATGAAGTTGAAACATATAATCATTACTCCTTACGTATGCAAATGCTTTGCTTATTTCATTTTGTTGTGACTAAGTTAAACAGACATTGCCCCGAGTTTCCAAGTGAACATTTGCCATGTGAACATTTGCATTTGCTAGCTAGCTTGATCATTTGTTTCATTTGCACATTTGTTGGGCCATAGGCTCTTCTTTTGCTTTACAATATCGATTAACTAGTCACAATGCCTTTTTATTCCATATGCATATGCACTTGTATTTAAGCAATCATCAACCATTGCATCTTTATCATATACAACATAAATATATTCCATATATACCTCATATGTCACGCATATACCTTGCATATACTATACATATACCATGTATATATACCATATATGTCAAATATATACCTCAAATATACCACAAGTATACCATTTATATGTACCACAATGTCACGAATTATCCATCATTACATTATCAAGGACCAATCATGACAATCATATGAATCACATAGCGAGCAACATTCATTTGCACTAAAGAATTCAATTGATAATTAGACTCACCGTTCTTCTTTAATTTCAACCCCTAACTTATTGTCTATCCGCTCCTTGTGGGTCTCCAACATGTTGCGAGCCTAATATGAAAATATAATCGATTAACTCATGATTAGGGAGACTTAATGTGGCTTAAACAAATTAATATGCATTGTTCATATCAATAGTTATGATATTTCCTATGAGGCAGTGTGATTTTATGGGACTGTTTAGCCTATAACTTTTTCTATACTTGACCAATTAATCTGATTCTTGTTCCTAATTAAAAATAACATATAATTATATAAAATATTAAAATTCTAGACCAAATGGATCATTGTACAATATTTGGTGGTACTAAAAACTGAAAAAGAGTGCAATAATAGTTTGTATCAGACATTGATAACACAAAAATTAGTAACTGAATAAAGATAATGGATTTTATCTTTTGGAATACAGGTGGACATATGCAGATCCATCTTGGGCTTGTATTGCCGCTCTTTTTTCAATTGTTGTATCTTGTGCAGACGTTGATGATGAAGTAGCAAATAAAATATTGCAAGATTCAATTGAAGAGTTGGCTTTAAGTGTAAAAGACATTGTTCAAAGACATTTTCTGCCTTGTTTTCTTCCTTTAGGCAGTTTCAGGGTACTCAATTTGGTTCACCATAACTTATAATCTATAAGTCCTATTTTAATGAAACTTTACAAATACTTATATGGATTCATATGGGACATGTTTCATGTTTTCAAATTTTATAAATTATGTCTCTAAGGTCTTCATATTATAACAAACATTTTATAGTCCAGGATAGAATTGGCTACCTGATCAGTATGAATTCAAAAGGACATAACTTAGCCTATACATAACCACTTAAGCTAAAATTAGTACCCACATTTAGACAAGACATATAACTATAACTTTTCTGTTTTTCCAATTTACATAATCTAGCTCTAACGAGCTCAAATGGGTCAAACAAGTTGCTAGATCTGCCTAGGGCACTCAATTGGCAGTTGAAGTTATGGAACAGTCATGGTTCCATTCACCATAACTAAATATATACATGTCATATAATCTTGATATTTTGTATAAAGCTACATAAGACATATATCTACAACTTTTATGTTTTGAGATACTTCAAATAATGGCTTTAACATATTCGAAATCAAATCACACAGTAGCTAACTTGGTTAGGGTTCACACCCTGACCAGTTTCAGTAGAGAGAGGATTTATCTTCCTATACACCAAAGAATGCAAAAAAGTTTACATATACATAAATATAAGACATAAAAGAACAACTGTTGTGTTTTAAACTTTTCTAGAATCAATTTCTATGTATATCAAAATCGGGTTGCAATTCAGTGCCCATTAATGAACCTAGGCAACTCAAATCAACCCTATAGCAATAAGAATTTATTACTTACCAAGAACGACCATGCAAGGGATCAATTAAATTCAAAAAATAAGTGAAAAAAGGAAGAATTGAATGCTGAAATGGAGTAAAATGAAGAAGAAGTCAGCCTGGAGAAGAAGGCAGAAATGAGGAAAGAAGATGAAAATAAAGCCAACTTGTTTTTTGTCCTTTTCTCTTCTTCTCTTCTAATTTCTCATTTTTCTTCTATTTCTCTTTTGTGTCATTTTCATTTTATTTTCTCTATATTATTATTATTATTATTATTATTATTATTATTTACATATATTTATAATTCCATTAATTCACACAATAATACAGCTTAATCATTTGACCCGATTTAATTAAATTAACAATGTAAATGTATACTAATCTTAATCTAATCATTTTTCTTACTTTAATTTAGTCACCTTATTCAATCTATTTCTAATGCTTTGTTATCATCATTTAGGTTATAAGGATACACGTGTGACTCGATATAATTGCCAAATACTAGGACACGTAGCTAGTGCGTGCCATGAACTTGTTTCTAAGAAAATATGTATGAAATGCACGTGTTCAATTGGATTATATGGAATATGCATATGTTCAAATGAAATGCATGTGGGTATGCATGTGGGAAAGGTCAAGGATGTTACAATTCTCCCCTCCTTTTAAAAATTTCATCTTCGAAATTTAATACCTAGAAATAGGTATGGATATTGCCTTTTCATATTTTCTTCTGTTTCCCATGGTTCCTCTTCTAGTAAATGGTTACGCCATAATACCTGAACTAAAGGTATTTCTCGGTTTCTTAGCTGTTTAGTCTTGTATCCTATGATTTGCACTGGTTCCTTAACATAACTCATGTCCTCTGCAATCTCAATGGCTTGATCTTTAAGTACATGTGTAGGATCTGACCTGTATCTTTTAAGCATGCTCACATGAAACACATTATGAATCTGAGCCATTTCTGGTGGTAACGCCAATCTGTATGCTAGTGGACCAACCTTCTCAAGAATTTTGTAAGACCCTTGGGCTCAATTTACCTTTCTTGCCAAATCGGATTATCCCTTTCCATAGAGATACACAAAGAAATATCTTTTCACCCAACTCGTATTCCATTTCTCTTCTATGTTGATCAGCATAACTTTTATGTCTGTCCTGTGCTGCCTTTAACTTGTTCTTGACAACTTTTATTTTATCTACTATATCTTGTACTATCTCTAGCCCTTCTAATGTATGTGCACCTTCTTCATCCCATATGATAGGGCTTCGGCACTTTCTGCCATACAATGCTTCATATGGTGCCATCTAGATACTGCTATGATACTGGTTGTTGTAAGCAAATTCAATCAATGCTATATATTCATCCCAAGCACCTTTGAATTCCATAGAACATGTTCTGAGCATTTCTTCTAATGTCTACATAGTCCTCTCTGATTGTCCATCAGTTTGTGGGTGGAATGTAGTACTGAAGTTCAATTTTGTTCCCAATGCATCTTGTAAACTCACCCAAAATCGTGAAGTAAACCGTGGGTCTTTATCAAACACAATGGACACTGGAATGCCATGCAATCTGACTATCTCATTCACATATAATTTTGCCAAACTCTCGAGTGTACACCCCCATCTGATAGGTAAAAAGTGTGCTGACTTGGTTAATCTGTCAACAATTACCCATACTGCATCATTTTTCCATAGGGTTCTTGGCAATCCATAAACGAAATCCATCGTTATTCTTTCCCATTTCCATTTTGGCACTGGCAATGGATGTAACTTACCAATTGGTGCCTGATGTTCAATTTTAATCTGCTGACATGTCAAGCATTTGGAAACATATTTTGTTATGTCTTTCTTCATTCTTGGCCACCAGTAATGAGACCTTAAACTATGATACATCTTTGTCATCCCTAGGTGCATTGCATACGGTGCATTGTGTGCCTCTTCCATTATTTATTGACGCAAGTTCTCAGTGTCTGGAACACATATGCGTGATTTTAACATCAGTGTATCATTCTGCAAATGAAACTCTGTATTCTTTCCCTGCCTTATCATATCAACTTTCTCACATAAATGAGGATCTTTGTTTTGTGCTTCTTTGATCCTCTCCTTTAGTATAGGTCTAACTTGAAGAGTAGCAGTCAGTGATCCTCCATCATGTATATTTAATTCAACATTCATAGATTGTAATTGAATCAAATATGGAAAAGAGGATACTTGCAAATGAGCTACACTGCTACTGGCCTTCCTACTCAATGCATCTACTACTACATTGGCTTTCCCTGGATGGTATTCAATTGTACAGTCATAATCTTTCAATAGCTCTAACCACCGTCTCTGCCACATGTTTAATTCTTTATGTGTCAGCAAATAACCCAAGCTTTTATGGTCTGTGAAGATCTGGAATGTCTCACCATATAGATAATGCCTCCAAATCTTTAATGCAAATACAACAGCTGCCAATTCTAAATCATGCACTGGATATGAGATCTCATGTGGTCTCAGTTGCCTAGATGCATAAGCTATCACCTTACCATGTTGCATTAATACACATCCCAAGCCTTGGTGAGAAACATCACTATATACTGTAAACCCACCTGTACCTATAGGGATAGTTAACACTGGTGTTGAGGTTAGTCTGTGTTTTAGTTCATCAAAATTCCTCTGACATTCTGGAGTCCACTTGAAAAGCACATTCTTTCTTAACAATTTAGTCAAAGGGCTAGCAATTAAGGAGAATCCATCAACAAATCTGCGATAGTATCCGGCTAAACCCAGAAAACTACGCATTTCTGAAATATTTCTAGGAGCTTCCCAATTTACCATGGCCTCAATTTTCTTTGGGTCAACCTCTATGCCCTTACACAACACCACATGTCCAAGAAACACCAAATGATCTAACCAGAATTCACATTTACTAAATTTGGCATATAATTGTTTCTTCCTCAAAGTTTGCAACACAACTTTTAAATGTTGTTCATGTTCTCCCCATTCTTTGAGTACACCAATATGTCATCAATAAAAACTATCACAAACCTATCCAGATATGGTTGAAACACCTTATTCATTAATGCCATAAATGCAGCTGGAGCATTAGTCAACCCAAATGGCATTACTAAAAATTCATAATGTCCATACCTGGTTCGAAAGGCAGTCTTTGGAACATCCGCTTCTGCTACCTTCAGCTGGTAATAGCCTGATTTCAAATCAATCTTAGAGAATATTTGGGCTCATTGCCACTGGTCAAACAAATCATCTATTTTGGGCAACAGATATTTGTTCTTCACTGTCATTTTATTTAGTTTCTTGTAATGATACACAATCTCATTGTTCCATCTTTCTTTTTAACAAATAATACTGGAGCTCCCCATGGTGATACACTAGGTCTAATATACCCTTTGTCAAGTAACTTCTGCAATTGGGCCTTCAGTTATTTCGTCTCAACTAGGGCCATTCTATAGGGTGACCTTGATATTGGTGTTGTTCCTGGTACTAGTTCAATAGTAAATTCTATCTCTCTATCTGGTGGTAAACCAGGTAGATCATCTGGGAATACATCAGCAAATTCCCTTACCACTGATATATTAGCAAACTATCAGTGGTTCTAGTATCAGTCACATATGCCAAATATGCTTTACATCCCCTTTTGATCATTCGAAATGCCTTTACAGTTGAGACTAGACATGTAAGCACAAGTTTTCTTTCACCTATAAATACTACCCTTGGCTGGTTTGGTGATTCCAAAATTACTTCCTTAGTAAAGCAATTCATTATTGCATGATGGCTAGTTAACCAGTTCATTCCCAATATCACATCAAATTCATATATTGGCAATAAAATCATATCAGCTATTAACTCAGCTCTATCAATGCATATCAGGCAATCATGACAGACATTATTCAAAACTACTACTGTTCCCAATGGAGTACTCACATTTATGTCAATCTCCAAAGGCTCATGCGTTTGATGCAGTTTAGATGCCATATGCAATGATATAAATGAATGAGTGGAGCCTGGGTCAATCAATGCATATGCTAACATATCATAAATGTAAATATTACCGGTAACTACTTCGGGGGCATCCATTGCCTCTTGTCTAGTCATAGCAAACACCCTGGCCTGAGTAGGGGGTCTAGAACTCTGACCTTTAGATCTGGTTATTCCTCTGCCCATTGTACCAATCCTGCCCCTGCCTTTTCCTCTACCCTGTGTCCCATTAGTAGGGTAGACCTTCGGTGCCTCAACTGTAGTCTCAGATACTCCTCTACCTCTACCGGTCTCTGCTAGTTTGGCTATATTTGGACAGTCTCTATACATGTGCTCCATCAATCCACAGAAAAAACATGCTCCTGTGAGCCTTCTACATTTGCCCATATGTTGTCTACCATAATGACTACATGTGGGCCTCTGTTCAACATATTGGCTCTACCCTCTGCTTGGGTAAGAGAAAGTCATGCTTCGATCTGTAGAAATGGAGTATCCACTTCTGTTACCAGATTGTGCAGGCATATATCTACCTCTTTTTCCTGACCTTCTACTAGACTCAACAAAGAACTCACGTGCTGCCCTTTTAATTTGTTGCTCCCCAGCTTCTTTCATTAACCGTTCAGCTCTGATTGCAACAGCTCTGAGTCTGGCATAATTATCAAGATCAGTAGTCGTGATTCTATTTCTGATCTCATATTTGAGGCCCTCCTCAAACTTCCTACATTTGTCTCTTTCAATAGAGACCATGAAGGTGGCATAGTGGGAAAGTTTGTTGAACTGTACTTCATACTTTGCAACATACATGTTCCCTTGTTTTAGATTCAGGAATTCCTTCCTCTTCTCATATTTATATGCTTCAAGCATGTAATTGTTCTAAAATTTCAGGAGGAAATAATTCTATGTCAACACCGGTGGTTGTGCATCACTGTCGGGGACTGTCTCCCACCATTCATAAGCATTTCCTTGTAGCAAGGATACTGCATAATCGAATTTCTCATCCGGGGTACATCTCATCATATTTAGTACCCTCTGTGTCCTTTTAAGCCATGTCTCAGCTTCTGCTGGGTCTGTTGTGCCATTGAAATCAGTTGCACCATGTTTCCTCAGCTTGTCATAACGTCTCTCCTTGTACATTTCAGGACTATGCGCTTCCTGATATGGATGTTCATAGGGTGCCTCTGCATAAGATGACTGTGATGCATGTGTTAGAGCTCTAGCTCCTAGTGCTGGTTGATCTCTATGTAAATGAGGTGATGCCTCATGAGAATGCATTTCAGTCGGCCCCTCTCTCCTTGGTGAATTATGTCTTATGATGGCCCTAAAATAAATGAAATTATGTTACTACATAATGTTCAACACATATTATGCATATGTTATCATGCTCTTATGCTTATGCATGTTTCCATGGAACCAATCCCTGCTCTGATACCAAAAATGTAACACCACATCTTATGCATTTAAGTATAACCTATCTCTGTATCAAATAATCACACATAACATGCTGGAAAAACAAAATATAATGTTAATAGTGATAGTAAATTTTTTTTTTTATATCCTGTAATTTCATTCAATGACTTGCAAGTCTCATATCCTGTAACATTATTCAACGACTTTGCTAAGTTAACACTGAGGTTTTCACTACAACATAGAATATATCACATATATCAAAACATAAACTTTACACATAAGTATTTTCGAGTTGCTTTCATTTATACATTTTTAAACTCATTCCAAAATGACTATACATATTCAAGCACGTAAATACAAAACATATATGACATATTTTCATGCTTGTGTGGAATGCAAAGAGAGAGAGTGATGAGGCTCGGCCAGTGACCTATGCTCCATGTCTTTTATACACTACTCAAAATGAGCTATCACTTTTCTTTACCTGAAAAATGATGCAAATTGATGAGTTGTGGCTCAGTGAGAATAACCATCAAATGAGCTCTGAAGTACCGAATAACTCATAGTAATAAATCATAAATCCAATACATACCATGTATTCCATTCCATTCATCAATATCATATAAATATCAATGAAGTTGAAACATAAAATCATTACTCCTTACGTATGCAAATGCTTTGCTTATCTCATTTTGTTGTGACTAAGTTAAACAGACATTGCCCTGGGTTTCCATGTGAACATTTGTCATGTGAACATTTGCATTTGCTAGCTAGCTTGATCATTTGTTTCATTTTTACATTTGTTGGGCCATAGGCCTCTTCTTTTGCTTTAAAATATCGATTAACTAGTCACAATGCCTTTTTAGTCCATATGCATATGCACTTGTATTTAAGAATTCATCAACCATTGCATCTTTATCATATACAACTTACATATATTCCGTATATACCTCATATGTCACGCATATACCTTGCATATACTATACATATACCATGTATATATACCACATATGTCAAACATATACATCAAATATACCACAAGTATACCATTTATATGTACCAAAATGTCACGAATTATCCATCATTACATTATCAAGGACCAATCATGATAATCATATGAATCACATAGCAAGCAACATTCATTTGCACTAAAGAATTCAATTGATAATTAGACTCACTGTTCTTCTTTAATTTCGACCCCTAACTTATTGTCTATCTGCTCCTTGTGGGTCTCCAATATGTTGCGAGCCTAATATGAAAATATAATCGATTAACTCATGATTAGGGAGACTTAATGTGGCTTAAACAAATTAATATGCATTGTTCATATCAATAGTTATGATATTTCCTATGAGGCAGTGTGATCTTATGGGACTGTTTAGCCTATAACTTTTTCTATACTTGACCAATTAATCTGATTCTTGTTCCTAATTAAAAATAACATATAATTATATAAAATATTAAAATTCCAGACCAAATGGATCGTTGTACAATATTTGGTGGAATTTCTAAGTGTGTTCTGTTTTCTGCCTTTAGGAAGTTTCAGGGTACTCAAATTTGTTCACCATAACTTATACTCTATAAGTCCTATTTTAATAAAAATTTCCAGATACTTATATGGGTTCATATGGAACATGTTTTATGTTTTCAACTTTTATCCATTATGCCTCCAAGGTCTTCAAATTATAACAAACATTTTACAATCCAGGATATAATTGGCTTCCTGATCAGTATGACTTCAAAAGGACATAACTTAGCCTATACATATCCAATTAAGCTGAAATTAGTACCCACATTTAGATAAGACATATAACTATAACTTTTTTGTTTTTGAAATTTACAAAATCTAGCTCTAACAAGCTCAAATGGGCCAAACAATTTGCTGGATCTACCCAGGGCACTCAATTGGCAGTTCTAGTCATGGAACAGTCATGGTTCCATTCACTATAACTCAAAATATGAAAGTCCTATGATCCTGAAATTTGGTATTAAAATATATAATACATATATCTACAACTTTTATGTTTTTAGATAGTTCAAATAATGGCTTTAACATATTCGAAATCAAAGAACATAGTAGCTAACTTGGTTAGGGTTCACACCCTGACCAGTTTCAGTAGAGAGATGATTTCTCTTCCTATACAACAAATAATGCAAAATAGTTTACATATACATAAATATAAGACATAAAGGAACAATGTTTATGTTTTAAACTTTTCCAGAATCAATTTCTATGTGCGTCAAAATTGGATTGCAATTTAGTGCCTATTAATGAACCTAAGCAACTCAAATCAACCCTATAGCAATAAGAATTGATTACTTACCAAGAACGACCTTGTAAGGGATAAATTAGCTTCAAAAACTAAGTGAAACAAGGAAGAATTGAATTTTGAAATGGAGGAAAATGAAGAAGAAGTCAGGCTGGAGAAGAAGGCAGAAATGGGGAAGGAAGATGAAAATAAAGCCAACTTGTTTTTTGTCCTTTTCTCTTTTTCTCTTTTTCTCTTCTCTTTTCTCTTCTCATTTCTCTTTTCTCTTCTCTTTTCTCTTCTCATTTCTCTTTTCTATTCTCTTCTATTTCTCTTTTGTGTCATTTTCATTTTATTTTGTCTATATTATTATTATTATTTACATATATTTATAATTTCACTAATTCACACAATAATACAGCTTAATCATTTGACCCG
Source organism: Triadica sebifera (assembly GCA_023653625.1). Classification (NCBI taxonomy): domain Eukaryota; kingdom Viridiplantae; phylum Streptophyta; class Magnoliopsida; order Malpighiales; family Euphorbiaceae; genus Triadica; species Triadica sebifera. The sequence continues at coordinate 16,523,114 of CM042910.1, read as the reverse complement.
ATTTAACTAAATTAACAATGTAAATGTTTAATAATCTTAATCTAATCATTTTTCTTACTTTAATTTAGTCACCTTATTCAATCTATTTCTAATGCTTTGTTATCATCATTTAGGTTATAAGGATACACATGTGACTTGATAAAATTGCCAAATACTAGGACACGTAGCTAGTGCATTCCATGAACTTGTTTCTAAGAAAATATGTATGAAATGCACATGTTCAATTGGATTATATGGAAGATGCATATGTTCAAATGAAATGCATGTGGGTATGCATGTGGGGAAGGTCAAGGATGTTACAGTTCATACTTAATTCATGGTCCTTCACAAATCCCAAGATGGCCAACCTCTCAATATTCCCATTCATCTTCAATACATATTGCACTGGAAATGTCCCCTCAACCATCTTAGTGCAGAAGAGCAACCTTAAAGTTTTGAACCTTTCAAAATGCACTTGCTCATCCAAAAGCTCTCTTAGATGGCAGACTATGAAATTAGCATCCATAGCCTCATACTGCTTTTGCAACTCAGCTGACATAGTAGCAAACATAATGCAGCTTGACATCTCACTATCATCGTGATGCTTTTGATATGCCTTCTAACATCTTCAGAAGCATTAGTAGCAGGGGAATTAGGGAGTGCCTCACCTAAGACATAGGCATTCTTTTCGGATTTAAGAACTATTCTCAAATTCCTTACCCAATCCAAAAAATTTGGCCCAGTCAACTTATTTGACTCCATTAGTGATTGCAAATTCACACTTGTCATGATGATGATTTAAGCAACTTAGATGTAAAATAGAGCATGTTAGAATGTAATGAAAATGCATATTTATTAGATCTTTAATAAATTGCATCATGACTCTAATTATTTTATTGCAAATCCATAGCCCTCACTATGAACCTGAGAGAACTTATATGGAAGTTCTCCTAGTGGGTCAATATCCAACTATCTAAGAATAACCTTGAGGCAACTCAACAAGCCATCTTTAGTTTGGTTGGTAGGTATCTAATCCATACCGATTGCTTTATTCATGCAATTATCGAATCTTGTGCTATCAACTAATTGATGTGTGCATATACATTGGGCTATCAACTCTTGATATGTGTACATCTCATGTACACTAACCCAACTTTGCCTCCAATGCACATTAACCTTGGCGCAAATCCAATAAGCTAATGATATTGGTTAAATTCAACTCATTAATCGTGAAATATAATTTCAACGGTTTGAACATATTGTTATAGTGCAAGCTTGAGGCAACTCAACAACCCTAACTATAAAAGAACTTTGGTTCTCCTCATATTAATGGAAGGCATAAGACTTCATTGTTTATTTAGCGAGGGATTTATTTGTTAAAACTTATCATGTTATTAATGCATGCTTTTATATATCATACATTCATCACATAAAAATATAAAGATAGTTACAGTAACTATATGGCATGATTATAGATATACTAAAGTCAATCTCTTGAGCCAAAGAGAAATTGACTAGGTCTTATCTAGGTATATGCATGAATTTACAACCCAAAATAGAAATTAAATTCTTATTTCTAAGTCTACTTGTTTATGGCACCATCTCCTTTGCTTCTTGCTCCTTTGTATCTTCATTCTATCCTAATCCTATGTAATCTGATTACATATTTCAAAGTATATAAAACTTCAATTTACATTTGAGGGGAGTAAGATGAGAAGAGAAATACACAAGAAAGAAAGAGAGGTAGGGACATGCATGCCCTATTTACTATAAAACAAAACAAATTGATGCATGCTCAATCACATTGGGCTTAAGTCCATAATCATCCATCATGTCTTTCCATATACCCCTAACATACATTCTCTAATGCATAAAATAAAATAATGACAATTTTGGATTTCAATTTGAAAATCGATTCCAATGTGCAATTTAATATTTAATCAAATTAAATTAAATTCTATATTTTCAGAATTAATTGAAAATTAATTCACCTTAAAATCAAAATATTATGATGTCAAAAATTAATTTATATATATATATATATATATATATATTTATATCAATTTCTAGACATACTAGAATTACAATTGCTCAACTTAAATTAATTCAAAATTAATTTCCAAAAATTTTAAAAATTTCTATAACTTCAAATCATAATTCTAATCATTTTTAGGTCAGCTCAAGTTCATCAAAATATTTTTGGCACAAACCAAAATTACTAAGAAAAATGGACCAATACACTTAGGCACTCAAAATGACTCATTTGACATCTATAATTTTTAAAATTTTAAATTCATACAAAATAATTTTGACATGCATCTAACATCAAAATAATATATTTTTAATCACATAAATATTATTTCAAGGTGCTGGAAACAAAATAATCACATATAAAAAAATCAAACAAAACAATACCGCCGGTTATGCCAAAATAGTCTCATTTTTGTATTTATTTGAAAAATTAATTAAAATAATTTTGAATTAATTATTTAACACTTTTAGAGGTATAAACACATTTTTAATATGCATAAATAACTTTTTTATGATCAAATTATAAAAAAATAGACAATTTTTAACATTTCAAAATAAGTCTGAAATTAATTATTTGAATCATATTCAAACTATTTTTCAGTCAAAATAATCATCCTTAATCATCTCATGATCAGATTAGAGAAAGAAAAAAGTGTAAAACATATTTTTAAAATTAAATTAAAATTTTCAAAACTATTTATCCAAAATGATAAAAATGTGCAATTCCATTCCACTTTCAATTAAAATTAATTTTAATGGATAAAAGGTGGCTCAGATACCACTATTGGGTTTTGAAGATGAATCTCATTCAAAAAATTCAAAGCAAAATTAAAATTTTTAAAACTAGAAACAAGGATCTTGCTTATTCCATTAAAACTAATTCATCAAACATAGAGGTTAGAAATTATACCTTCCAATTTCTTGATTTGTTATTCAAATCTTTAACTTGTTCGGTTGTAGCAAATCACAAAAATCCATACTAGTATGTCTCTAATGATAATCCACACAAAGAATGAAGAAGAAACTAACAAAAGAAAAATGGATTGAACAAAAACAAAGTGCTAGCTTTGAAAGTGTTCTTGAGAAAATTTTACTTGTCTCAAAAATAATTTTTTCACTAAAAATATTTTCATGTCTCTTTTTTGCCATTTGATATCTTTTCTAATTGAATCACATTCAATAAAAAGATCAAAAGACAAAAATGGAAAAATAAACTTAATGAATAGTGAATGTCAATTATGGCCTAATTAAAGCCAAAGAAAGCCAACAACAATAGTGCCCACATACTGCGCGTTAGGCCTGCTGTGGGCTATTGTTAGGTAAGCCCATATAGCCTGTTAGGCCTGCCTAGCCCTCACAGGTCTACACAGGCCTGTTACACTCCCAAATGAATTTTTAATGCGATTTCATAGCGATCTGTCCCAAAATGAATCTTCATATTTTTGGATCCCATCCAATACCATTTTACTCATTCTATATATCTTCAATGCGTGTGACCCATTAGGTTCTCGATTATGTTGGTCACTTAAATAAACAATTAATTTAAGCAAGTAATGAGTAGTATCGAGCAACACACCATAACCCCCAATTGACCCCGAAAGTCAGTGGTTTGACTACAAACATTTCCATGGATAAATTTCGTGTAATTATTCCTTTCACCATTCTATATTTCACTTGGTTCAGAGTATGGACATATGTCAACTCCCACTAGACTGACTACATCACATCTAGTCCAAGTAATGTTAGTTCTTGTCCCTGAGACTCATTACTCTATTATACATGTTATTGAAGACTATCTTCATGACATTTCTACTCCGGATAGAGATTTCCAAGTAATGACCCCAATAAGAGGCCATGAGTATACACTCCTATCAGGAGTGGTGAATCCTTTGTTGGTTATCCAGTTACCTTCGAATACCTCAAGCTGTATCCAATCACCACCCTATGAGCAACCTCCCTAAATCAATAAGGAATAATGTCAAAATACAAAATCAGTATCCAAGATATCATTGAGTTTCTCAAGTCTAAAGATACTTGTACCATTGCTATGTTGAGACTATCATTGACATTTGAATATATCATCCATATGATTGTCTCATAGCAAGTCATCCAATGTACTTAGCTACACTTAGCAAGCATTCACATATTAACTCTAAACATTTCATATTTATAGATTATGAGATCTACTGCTCGATCCAATCAAGGAGTGTAATATTTACTTGTCTCTCCAATGAACAAACTTATGTCTTGTTAATCTTATGACAAAGGATAATTTATATATTAATATAATTACACATGATATGAATCTCAATATGTAGCGCTCCCTCATCATACTAGTCGTTAATAGTGTATGGAAATGCTACCAAGGTCACTATTGTAAAAATCAATACTCAAATTATTATATTATTTTATTTTAGATTCGAATTTATTTTTAGCAAAATATTTATTACTATATATATATATTTTTTAATATATCGTTTAAATATATAATTAGTGATATAAATATTTTGATTTAAAAGTACTCATCCATTAGACTAATAATATTCAAAATTATATTTACAAATAATACCAAATATATTAATTACAGAATTCACTCTTTTATAAATCCTACATGTTCCAAATTTACCTCAAAATAAATTCTTAAAATTTAATTATACAATATAATACCCAAAATATGCAAAAAGAAAATAAACTGTTGCAATTTGATATTGGGGTTTCCCTTTTTTCGGTCGTCATAATGCAACAGCTACTACTACTAATCTATATGTGAAACACATGCGCTAAGTTACTAGCTTAGTGATACATTTGACAACTATCCAATAATTACATAAATATTTTTAAAATAAAATTTTAGAAACTACAATTAATTTACTAAGCATGCCAAAACATTCAAATAGCATCAAAACTATTTACATTATGCAAAAATATAAAATTTATCAATTATAACATTTCATTCATTAAGCATGCTTGAAATTCTTTAATAACACAAGAAATACAATTTATAATATCATCTTAAAAATTTATATATTTTCTCTATTTATTTGATAGCCCACGATATTTTAGACCAAAACTAAATACTAAATATATGATTTATGCTCTTCGATAGTATACTCGGTGCCAACTTAATTATTTTATAAGTCAGCATTTAACGCCTATATTTTCAATAATAACTCGATACCTTTTTGGTGGCTACGTAATTTCAAATTCAGCACTATTTCTTAGTGCCTATGTAAATGAAATTTCAACACTATTTTCTAGTGCCTACATTTTTACCCTTTTATTGGCATGCCAACTTATCTTAATTTTTAGTTCTCGACTAGATGTTATAGGAATTAATTATATTTATTACTTTTATTATTATTTACCTCAATTAGGTATGAAATGCTAATACAATTTCATAAAATGCAATAATGTCCATTAAATATTTTACATCATACTTTCTCATTTAATCATTATAAATATAAGAATACTCAAATAATATATTTTCTATTATAAAATTCAACCTTATACTTATAGATACAAGCTGCCCTATTTTGGGCAGAATTTATGTCTCATATTGCCCTGTATTTTTTATCTATTTTTAAATGAAATTTGGACAAGTGATCAACTAACAAAATATACATGTCATATCTTTAATTACCAATTGGAATCACATAAACTGAATTTTGTAGAAAAAGTTATGAATTTTTCACTCAACTACGTTATTTAATTCTACCCAGTATTTTACTGGACAGATTCCCAATTTGAACTTTGAGTCCATTTTACAACTAAATGGAGGAATATCTAGGTCTAATGGTCTAAATAAAAATTTAAGCCCTATGTCTTAGTTTCTAACCCAATAAGAAACACTCAAAAAGCATTTCCAGAACTCAAGTAATGACTAGAAAAGTAGATACTATTCATAAGATGAATTTCCTGCCCTTCAATAAATCTTATAATTTCCATCTTTATGCATCAACATCATATTCTAATTTTTATTTTTACATTCATGGCATCCTTTAATCACCAATTCAACACTCAATCAAAATATCAATAATTAAATACACAATTATAAATAACATCACAAAATCAAAGATCAATATTTTTTCATATTGAATTTTTTCCAAATGTACATACCTCAAAAAGTCTACTTCTCTTCATTCTTCTCTTCCTCCTAATTAGCTTTCTCCTTGACCTTACTTCTTCTTTGATTATTGCCCAAAGATTGTTCACCTCCTTGACCTAACAACAATTTCACACTAATTAAGCCCTAAATACACTAATCAACCTTAATCACCATTAACATACTAATAACCCTAAATTACCAACCTTAATGGTAATTAACTTAAAAATCAAAGAAAAGAGGAGAAGAAAAGTGAGAAGATGAAAAATCTAACCTCACCTTTGAAGATTTTCAAAATGACGAAAATCTTCCTTCTTTTTTTTCTCTTATTTTCTTCCTTTCTCCTCCTTTGTTTTGCTCACTTTGTTTCACTTTCTTGTTGATCTTGCCTTAATCCAACTTTTCTAGCTAAAATCTTAGCTTTAATTGAAGAAAAGAAGAAGGAATGGTAAGATGGAGGTCATGGCCAAGAGAAGAAAAAGAGAGAATTTTGTTTGTTTAAGATGAGGAAGAAGAAGAATTAATGACCAAAAAGGTAAAAATTGACTTTTATAGTTGGATTAGGTGGGTGGTTAAGATTAATTACTAATCTTATCCCTCATTGGTCCATTAATTTAAATCACTCTTACTTTATTTTAATCCAAAGAATATTTATTTCCTTAGATAAAGAATATTCTATTTTTATACCTTCTTAAAATATATGTGTCAAAAACACAGTAAATTCAAATTTCGTTTAGTGAAAATTATTATTTTCTAAATTTTAGCTACGAACCTCAAAATTTTCAATTAATAATATCAAAAATATTTTTCTCATATTTTATTATAATTTAATTTTTGCTTTCATGTCCAAATTTAGATCCCGATCGGTTCGACACTCCGGATTTCGGTCACCTTCAACCATGGCCTAAATTATTGGGCTTTACAATTTTCCTCTCAAAACAATTTTGTCCTCAAAATTTACCTTTTTAACTAGAATGGAGCAATTGTGGATACTGAGCCTTCATCACCTCTTCATTTTCCCAAGTCACCTCTTCCAAATTATGATTTCTCCGCGGAACCGTTACCAAAGGTACCTTCTTGTTCTGTAGCTCTTTGATTTCTCGGGCTAGAATTTCCATTGGCTCCTTTTCATAAGTGTGATCTGGTTATATCTCTATGGGTTCTGCAGATATAATATGAGATGGATCCGATCGATATCTTCTTAATATGGACACATGGAATATGCTGTGAATCTTGTCTAACATTGGTGGTAAAGCTAATTTGTACGCCACGGGACCTATGCGTTCAAGTACTTTGTATGGTCAAATGAACTTAGGACTCAACTTTCCTTTCTTTCCAAATCAAAAAATCCTTTTACAAAGTGAGACTTTTAAGAATACTTCGTCACCAACTGTAAACTCAATATCCCTCATTTTCAAATATGTGTATGATTTCTATCTATCAGTTCTTTATATGTTGCACTAAATCTAGACCCACTACTTTCTTTTCACTAAGATTGGTCCAACATAGAGGCGTTCTACATTTTTCTCCCATACAAGGCTTCATATGGTTCCATATCGATATTGGCTTAGTGACTATTATTATAGGCAAATTTTATCAATGGAAGATGTTTGTCCCAACTACCTTCAAATTCAATCACACAACTCCTAAACATATCCTTCAATATCTGTATGACCCTCTCTGATTGTCCATCTATTTGTGGGTGAAAAGCTATTATAAAATTGAGTCGAGTACCCATAGCTTGATGTAAACTTTTCAAGAATTGTGAAGTGAACCTTGGGGCTCAATCTGAAATGATTGATACTAGCACACCATGTAAACGGATTATCTCATTAACATAGATCTCTACCAAATGGTTAAGTGGATAATCCATCTTGATCTGTAGAAAATGAGCTAATTTTGTAAGCCGGTCCACCACTACCCATATTGCATCATGCCTCTTTTGTTTCAAAGGCAACCCAGAAACAAAATCCATTGTAACTCTTTCCCATTTCAACTTTGGAATTGAAATTGACTGCAATAATCCACTTGGTACTTGATGCTTAGCCTTCACTTGCTAACAAATTAAACATCTGACAGTATACTCTATCATATCTCTTTTAATTTTTGGTCACTAGTAATATGCCTTCAAATCATGATACATTTTGTTGCTCCCAGGGTGCATTACATAAATACCATTGTGAGCCTCTTTCAAAATATCTCATTTCAATTCTGGTATATCTAGCACACGTAACCTGCCTTTATGCCTTAAACTCCCATCTGCTTCAATAGTAAATTCTAGGAACAAAGGATGATGATCTTGCTATTGTGAAATATTGGATTGAAAAGATAGAGAGGGTCTATGATGAATTTGAGGTGGCCATTGATCAGATGGTTTGGGTATGGCCTTAATGCAGAGATTGCCAATTTTTGTCACTTTTCTTCAGCATGACAACTTCACTAATCTGATTATAGCCACTGTTAGTATGGAATAGAAGAAGAGAAATAGAGCTGAGGAAGCATTTAGATAAACAGTGATGTAGTACTAGAGAGAGTTTACTCGACTGAGTAAATATGCCTTTGAGATGATCACTAGCAAGAGTGGGAGAAGTTGATTACATACTTGCTCTGATACCACCAAATGTAGCACCTATCCCATAGTAGCCAGGCGAACCTCACTATATAGGCAGACACCACACAACTACATCTAAATCTACCTGTCTAAATTAAAACGTTTTAACTTAACAAAGTATCAATATCACCATATTATATACTATGCAAAATTTCAAACATTCATCTAGCATAATCTATGATAACACCATTTATATAAGTCAATCACATCCATAGTCATATCAAAACTATCCTAGGAATTTAAATCCCTTATAACAAAAATTCATACTTAATGAAACAAGTTCAAAGAATTCAGAAATGAAGTAGAGAAACAACTTGGCAAAAGTATTAAAACACTTTGATCAGATCGAGGAGGTGAATACTTGAGACAAAAGTTTCTAGATTATCTTAGGGATCATGGGATTTTATCTCAATGGACTCCACCTTACATGCCATAACACAATGGTGTGGCTGAAAGGAGAAACTGAACCTTGTTAGACATGGTAAAGTCTATAATGTGTTTTGTAAAACTCCCTAAATCCTTTTGGGGTTATGCATTACAGACTGCCATTTATATATTAAATGGAGTTCCTTCAAACTCAGTTGATGTTACTCCATATGCTTAAGCTATTAGATCCATCATGTATGCCATGTTATGTACTAGACTTGATTTATCATATGCTCTGAGTGTCACGAGCATATATCAGTTAGATCCTAGCGAAGGGTTGTTAGAGGAGCACTCTAAAGGCTATCACTTTTAGCACTTATTGTACAAATTTATTTGATTAATAAAAAGCTTTTTTTCATTAATTTGATGTTCATTTGATATATGAATTGGTAGTGATCTTAAATCAATTAATGAAGTCGCTGATACATAACATAACATGAAAGAAATCATGATGAGATCATGATATTGAGATTATTATCATGTGTAATTATGTTAGTATTAAAATTATCCCTAGTCATAGGGTTAATGAGATGGGACATTATTAATATAGACAGACTAGCACATGTTGCACTTCTTGATTGGATCGAATAGTAGATCTTATAATTTGTAAACATGAGATGTTTAAAGTTAACATGTGGATGCTTGCTAAGTGTAGCTAAGTACATTGGATGACCAACTATGCGACAATCATATGTATAATCTATTCAAATGTCAATGATAATCTCATCATAACAATGGTGCAAGTATCCCTAGACTTGAGGTACTCAAGGATATCTTGCATATTGATTCTATATTTTGACACTATTCCTTATTGCTCATGGAGGTTTCTCATAGGGTGGTGATTGGATACAACTTGAGCTATTCGAAGGTAATTGGGTAACCAACAAAGGATTCACCACTCCTGATAAAAGAAGTGTATACCCATGACCTCTTGTTGTGGTCATTACTCGGGAATCTCTGGCCGGAGTGAAAATTTCATAAAGATAGTCTTCAATAACATATATAATAGAGTAATGAGCCTCAAGGACAAGAACAAAAATTACATGGACTAGACCTGATGTAGTAAGTCTAATGGGAGTTGACACATGTCTATACTCTGAACCAAGTCGGGTATAGAATAACGAAAGGAATAATTTCACGAAAATTTTCTATGGAAAGGTTCGTAGTCAAACCACTAACTTTCCGTTCAATTGGGGTCATGATGTGTTGCTAGATACTGCTCATGACTTGCTTAAATTAATTGATAATTTAAGTGACCAACATAACCGGAAACCTAATGGGTCACACGCATTGAAGATATGGAGAATGAGTAAAATGTCCTTGGATGGGAACCAAAATGTGAGAGAATTATTTCGGGATAGATCGTGATGAGATCACACAAAAAAATTGTTTGGGTGGGTCATGGACCCATACGGTCCCGCACTGGTGCCTCCTGTTAGCGAACAGGTGAATTTGGCCTTAATTAGGCCAATTATGGCCATTAAGAACATTCACTATTTATTCATTTCCCTTTTCTCCATTTTTGACTTTTGATCTTTTCTTTGAATTTGATTCAAATAGAAAAGACATCAAATGGCAGAAAATAGACATGAAAATTTTTTTTGTGAAAAAAATATTTTTAAGAGACAATAAAATTTTCTCAAGAACACTTTCAAAGCTAGCACTTTGAATTTGTTCAACCCATTTCGTTTGACAGTTTCTTCTTCATTCTTCATGTGGATTATCATCAGAGACATTCTAGTGTGGATTGTTGTGGTTTACTACAACGCAATAAAGTGAAGATTTGAATAACAAATAAGAAATTACAAAGTATAATTTCTAACCTCTACATTTATATAAATTAATTTTAATGGCACAAGTATGATCTTTTGTTTCGGATTTTGAAAATTTTATTTTTTTGCTACATTTATGAATGTGATCCATTCTTCAAAACCCAACAAGGGCATTTGGTACATGTCAAGAATATCCTTAAGTACTTGAGAAGAACTAAGGATGCATTATTGGTTTATGGAGATGGTGAACTTAAAGTAAGTAGGTATATGGATGGCAACTTCCAAACTGATAAGGATCACTCCAAGTCTTAATCAGGATATGATTTCACTTTAAATGGTGGTGCAGTGAGTTGGAAGAGTTCCAAACAAGGGATGACTGCAGATTACACAACTGAAGCAGAGTACATTGTAGCTTCTGAGGCAGCTAAGGAAGCGGTTTGGATAAGATAAATTCATTACATAAATGGATGTGGTTCCTAGTATTGTTGATCTAATACCCTGGTATTGAGATAACAATGGAGCCATTACATAAGCAAAGGAACCACGGTCTTATGAAAGGTCAAAACATATACTCACACATTACCATTTGATTTTGGAAATCAATGGTAGACATGATGTAATGATTGAGAGAGTTCCCATTGATCATAATATAGTTGATCTTCTCACTAAGCTACTTCCCCCAAAAGAAACATGATAGTCATGTACTCACCTATAATATAATGTATAAATGTGATTGGCTTTAATGCAAATGGGAGATTGTTAGAGAGGTGCCCTAAAGGAAATCACCTTAGGCACTTGATGTACTCATTTATTATTAATCAAAGGCATTTTTCATTATATGGTATTCATTGCATGTGAATTAATATAAATCTTAAACCATTTAATGAAGTTTGTTAAACCTTGAGGGGTATTTCCATCATTTTGATGATAACAAATAAAATAGCAATATTGTATTTAACATACTTGTTTTCTAAGTTTATTAAACAGGGTATGGAATAAAATATCAAGAATGAAGATTGGAAGAATAATCCTTGAAAGACAAAATTAAGGAAGTAGCATGTTCACGCCCGTGACCCTATGTGTCACGCCCGTGAAAGAGCTAACCGTCACCAAAACCAACATTTGAAGTTCACGACCATGAAGGAAGAAACAAACCATGAAATGTACATTTAAGTCACGCCCGTGAATTATAATGTCACGCCTGTGAATGTGCATGACATTTTCATCTAGAGAGCTTCACGACCAAAGTCACCACTTGGATCACAGTTGAGAAGTTTGTCGCGCCCGTGAAGATGTATGTCACACCTGTGACCCAATGTTTCAAAACTTTCCAGAGAGCTTCACGACCAAGGTCACCACTTTAGTCACGGCTTGGGAAGAACAGTCACGCCCGTGACAAACATAGTCACGCCCGTGAATGATGAAAGAGAAAAATGTCAGGCGCGATTATTTGGTTGGTATAACGGCAGTTTATGCATTCAGTACAAGAGGATAACAAATACTTTGAATCATAATCTTGTTACAAGCAATTTGTACATTCAATACTTTGAGAACCAATACCTATTCTCTGTAAAAATCTTTTTGCTCATCATTTATTGAGAAATAAAGATTTGTGAGTATTTCTCTCTGTAATCATTTATTACTCAAGTGAGTTTTGGGTATTTCTGGGTTAAAATTAGAACACTTGTAAGGGTTAGTTGTGTGAGCCTTTAAAACACAAAGTAAAGGTTGTTTGTGTGAGCCTATAAAACACAAGATAAAAGGTTGTTTGTGTGAGCCTGTAAAATACAAGATAAAAGGTTGTTTGTGTGAGCCTGTAAGACACAAGGAATTGGTTATTGTGTGAGCCATTAAAACACAAGGGATTTCTAGGTTAGGTGTGAGCCATTGTGAGAAACACCATAGTTGGGAGTGAGCTTGTAAAACTCCATTGTAACACTTAATGTGTTAGTGAAACTCCCAATTGCGATTGGAGAGAGGAGTAGGGTTTGTTAACACCCGAACCTCTATAAAAATCCTTATGTCAAATTTCTCTATCCCTCCTTAAATTAATTTTTATTTCCACACTTTAATGTTTAATTTATTGAAACTCTAATTCAACCCCCCTTCTTGGCTCAATATCTGGGCAACAATTGGTATCAGAGCTAAGTCTAGCATCGAAGACTAAAAAGTGCTAGTAAAGATTAAGATATGGCCAATAAAGGATTCCAAAGTCTCAAACCTTACTTTGATGGAGCAAATTATGCCCATTGGAAGTTTCGGATGGAGACATATCTGGATAGTGAAGGAATTGAAGTCTGGGATAGTGTACGAAAAGAATGGACACTACCAACCAGAAGAGGAGCTGATGGTGAAGAAGAAATCCTATCAAGAGATGATTGGACAGAGCCTTAAATAAGAGAAAATTTCAAAAACAAGAAGGTAATGACAATCCTATCAAGCTCATTATCTATTGAAGAATGTGGAAGAATACAACACTGCCCAACAGCATAAAGCATGTGGAAGACATTGGAAAACTATCATGAAGGAACTAAGCAAGTCAAATCCAAGAAGATTCAACTTCTTACATCAGAATATGAACTCTTCAAGCTGAAATCCAATGAGTCAATCACTGACATGACCAACCGCCTTCTAGCCATTATAAATGGAATGAGGAAACTTGGGAAGCATCTGAGCTTGGAAGATGTAAACAACAAAATCCTGAGAAGTCTTCCTCTTAAAGACTATAGCTCAAGAGTTGTTGGCATAGAAGGAGCAAATGAAGACATGAGCATCATGAATACTGATGTGCTAATTGGCAAACTTCTCACATATGAAATGGCAGTGAAAAGAGATAGAGAGCTTGAAGCATAGCCAGAGAAAAGAAAGCCCTTAGCACTCAAAGCCTCTACTTCAAAATCTCAAGAAGAAAGTGAAGATGATGAAGAAATGAGTGATGATGAAAATGAGGACATTGCTATGCTTTCAAGAAGATTAAAAAGAATCATTGAGAAGAAAATGAACTACTCCAGAAAATTCAGGCAAAGAAACCTCAAACAAACTTCTAATGATGCACAAAGAAGTAAGGAAAAGGTAAAGTGCTATGAGTGTGGAAAGAAAGGACATAAAAAACTAGAATGTTCAAGGCTCAAGAAACATAAAAGCAAATACCAAAGAGACAATGGGGAGAAAGGTCACAAAACCACATGGGATGACGAAAGCTCTTCAAGTGAAAAAGATGATAATGAAAGCGAAGAGGTCAACCTATGCTTCATGGCTATTGAGGATCACGTCTCAAATAAGGTAAAATCACTACACTCATACTCTTTAAACAATGATAACAGTGATAATGATGATGATAGTGATGATGATGATGATGAGCAAAGCCTAATAGAAGAATTAAATCAATAATTAGAGAAATATAGAAGTAAATTCAGTACTTATAGAAATAACATCTCTAAATTAAAAAATAAGATAGATAATTTAGAAAAGGAAAACATAAAGCTTAAATCATCTAATGAATCTCTCCAAAAGTCATTAGATGAATACTCATCAAGACCTTCAACTGCTTCCTTGCTAAAAGAAAATAATACTTTGAAAAATGAAGTTGAGGAACTTAGGAATTCTATTTCTAAATTTCACAAAGATAAAGAGAGTTTAGATACTCTCATTGTGTCTCAAAGATCACCCTTAATTAGACATGGTCTAGGATTTAAGGACACATTATCATCTTCTCACAAAACCATCTTTGTTAAGTCTAGTGAACCTCACATCTCCACACTTGTTAGAACAGCACCAAGGAATAAGCATGTTAAACATTCTATACATAAAAAGAATAATCATGCCTTTATATATAAGAAGCATGCATCTAGAAAATCATCAATTAATCATGACTGTGAATGTCATCATTCTCAAAATAAGTTTGATAGAAATATGGTATTCAAAAATCTTGTAAGACCAAAAAGCAAGTTTAGACCAAAACAATGTAATTATTGTATGAAAATGGACCACATAAATAAACATTATTGTAGAAGGAAGGCTCATTGGGAACCTTCATGTGCTAACCCCCAAGGACCCAAACTCATTTGGGTACCTAAAAATCATACGTAAATTGTGATTCTACAGGTATGCCTCAAGTCCACAATAAACAAAAATGTTTGGCTAGTAGACAGTGGATGCTCAAGGCATATGACAGGAGCTAAAGAACTTTTCAATGAAATCAAAAGCATTGATGGAGGTAAAGTTACCTCTACAAACAATGCTAAGGGTAAGGTAATTGGCATTGGTTCTATCGGTATCAATGGTACTTCTTTTATTAAAGAAGTCTTACTTGTTGATGGCTTGAAACATAACTTGTTAAGTGTAAGTCAATTATGTGATAAAGGAAACAAAGTAACCTTTACTTCCAGCAAATGTCTTGTAACCTCTATTAATGGTTAAGAGATATTTAAAGGAAATAGAGATGTCAACACATACATAATAGATTTACATGAATTATCTAACCATTCCTCTAAGTGTCTTGTGACTACTAGTGATGAATCCTGGATGTGGCATAGAAGGCTTGGTCATGCTAACATGGACATAATACAAAGCCTCAGCACAGGAGAACTAGTAAAAGGACTGCCAAGAGTCAAGTTTGAAAAAGACAAGACATGTGAACCTTGCCAAAGAGGGAAGCAACACAAGTCATCCTTCAAAGCCAAAAATATAGTAAGTACCTCAAAACCTCTTCAACTCCTGCATTTAGACTTATTCAGACCTACTAGGATTGCTAGCTTAGGAGGAAAACATTATGCATTTGTCATCGTAGATGATTACTCTAGATTTACTTGGGTAATTTTCTTAGCTCAAAAGAGTGATGCTTTTGAAAATTTCAAAAACTTTGCTAAAAGGGTTCAAAATGAAAAAAGGTATTGTATTTCAAAGATAAGAAGTGATCATGGCAAAGAATTTGAAAATGAAAACTTTGAAAACTTTTGTCTTGAACATGGCATTTCACAAAATTTCTCATCTCCTAGGACACCTCAACAAAATGGGGTAGTTGAAAGGAAAAATCGAACTTTAATTGAAATTGCTAGAACAATGCTCAATGAATATGATTTACCAACTTACTTTTGGGCAGAAGCCACAAACACTGCATGTTATATTTCAAATCAATTTTTCAAAAGACATCTTTTAAATAAAACCTCATTTGATCTATGGAATGGAAGAAAGCCCTTGATATCGTACTTTAGAGTATTTGGATGCAAATGCTTCATATTGAATACCAAGGACAATCTTGGAAAATTTGCCTCTAAATCTAATGAAGGTATCTTTTTAGGATACTCTACAACCAGCAAAACATATAGAGTATTTAACAAAAGATCATTAACTGTTGAAGAATCCATGCATGTTGTCTTTAATGAATCTAGTAGACTTGATCTTGTGAAAGGTAGTGTTCTTGATGATGTTGTAGGTAATATGGAAAGACTTGATCTTGAAAATGGAAAAGAAGAAAATGATCAAGAAGATTCACATCAAAATGATTCTCTACCTCACCTCAAACTCAAGAAGAAAACGAACAAGAACACCCAAAAGAATGGAGAATGACGAAAGATCATCCAAAAGAGCAAATCATTGGTGATCTCTCAAGGGGAGTAAGTATTAGATTTCATTTCAAATATTTAGTCACTGACATTGCTTTTATTTCACAAATCGAGCCTAAAAATGTTGATGAGGCTCTTAATAATGAAAGTTGGGTAATTGCCATGCAAGAGGAACTCAACCAATTTGAAAGAAGTAAGGTATGGACCTTAGTACCTAGACCCAAGGATCATCAAATTATAGGTAGCAAATGGGTATTTAGAAATAAACTAGATGAACAAGGTTCAATAACTAGGAATAAGGCTAGATTAGTTGCAAAAGGATATAATCAGGAAGAAGGTATAGATTATGATGAAACATATGCTCCTGTAGCTAAATTAGAAGCCATAAGAATACTCTTAGCATATGCATGTCACATAAATCTCAAACTCTTTCAAATGGATGTGAAAAGTGCATTTATAAATGGTTATATAGAAGAAGAAGTATATGTAGAACAACCACCAGGCTTTGAAAGCTATGATTTGCCAAATCATGTTTTCAAACTTTCAAAAGCTTTATATGGTTTGAAACAAGCCCCAAGAGCTTGGTATGAAAGGCTAAGTTCTTTTCTATTAGAAAATAGCTTTACAAAGGGAAATGTTGACACCACATTATTCATTAAAAAGCATAAGCATGATATACTAATTGTTCAAATTTATGTTGATGATATAATATTTGGTTCTACTAATGAGTTGCTTTGTCAAGAATTTGCCAAGTGTATGTCTAGGGAATTTGAAATGAGCATGATAGGAGAGCTTAAGTATTTCCTTGGTCTACAAATAAAGCAAAGCAATGAGGGCATATTCATCAACCAATCCAAATATGCCAAAGATTTAATTAAGAAATTTGGTATGGAAGGATGAAAGAATGCCAAGACTCCCATGAGCACATCAACAAAATTGGACAAGGATGAAAAGGGTAAGAGCATTAATGAAAAGCTTTATAGAGGTATGATCGAATCTCTTTTATATCTTACTGCATCTAGACCCGATATAATGTATAGTGTTTGCTTGTGTGAACGATTTCAATCAAGTCCTAAAAAATCTCGTTTAAATGCAGTAAAAAGGATTCTAAGATATTTACATGGATCATTGCATCTAGGTTTATGGTATCCTAGGAATTCATCCTTTTATATTATAGGATATTCAGATGCAGACTATGCTGGTAGTCTTTTAGATAGAAAAAGTACTTCAGGTACTTGTCACTTTATTGGAGAATGCTTAGTTTCTTGGTTTAGCAAGAAACAAGTTTCAGTTGCCCTTTCAACTGCTGAAGTAGAGTATGTAGCAGCTGGATGTTGTTGTACTCAAATTCTTTGGATGAAACAACAACTTAAGGACTATGATCATGATATGAACCATATACCTATTAAATGTGACAATACAAGTGCTATAAATCTTTCAAAGAATCCTATTCAATACTCAAGAAGTAAGCATATTGATATTAGACACCACTTTATTAGAAATCATGTTCAATACGGAGATGTTGCATTAGAATTTATAAGCATAGAAAATCAATTGGCTGATATTTTTACTAAGTCTCTAAATGAGGAAATATTTAATTTCATTAGAAGAGAACTTGGTATGATTGATGGATTAACATAATGATTGTTAAATTATGAAATCTTAAGTGATAACCTTAATTTTGTATCATATCAATAGATATAAGGTAGTAATTTTGATGAAAATTTTATGTTATAAGGGATAGAATATTTATTGAAATGATTTAGTTTTGTTTTAGGACTTAATTTTATTTGATGAAAATTTTAGGGAAGTCACGCCCGTGACATATGTTCACGCCCGTGACTTAAATAGCCAAAAGAGGCAGTGTCGTTCACAATTTGATTCACGACATGGTTCACGACTTCAAGTAGTGAAGCTTATGTTCACGACTTCATTAACTCCCATGAAAATCCATGTTCATGCACATGATGTATTTTCATGCCCATGAACATTTTCACCCCAAAACACACAGAGGCGTTCACGCTTTG
Source organism: Triadica sebifera (assembly GCA_023653625.1). NCBI lineage: Eukaryota > Viridiplantae > Streptophyta > Magnoliopsida > Malpighiales > Euphorbiaceae > Triadica > Triadica sebifera. The sequence continues at coordinate 16,504,602 of CM042910.1, read as the reverse complement.
AGTCACGCTTTGCTTCACGGGCACAAGTAGTGAAATTCAACCTTTCACGCTCGTGACTCGTTTTTCACCCCCATGAAAGTTCATCCTTCACGCCACTGACATTCAAAGGTCATGACCGTGAACATATTCACATCTTTATTCATAGGTAGAACACTCCTTCAGCAAACCGTGAACACGACCATTCACGCCCGTGAACACATATTTCACGCCCGTGAATGCATCGGGCATATAAGAGAACAGCCGGTTATTTTTCACATTTCAACCTTTCAACTCCTTGAAACTGCTCTCATTTACACACATTCAATGAGTTATTGAAGATTCCGGCCCCCAACTCACAAAATTTTCCTATAAATACCATCAAAAGTCCATTCCTTCATCAAAAATCATACTCATTTAGGGTTTTTCTCAAATTTCTATCAAATATTTTCCCAAACTTCTCAAATTTTATTTCTTCCACTCAAATGGAGACTGCCTCATCTAAGGGAAAAAGAAAGAATTCTCACGCTCCCAGGAGGTATGCTGATTACCTTATGAACTGAATTCCAGAACAATGCCATCCCCGGTATTCAACATTGAAGAAAAGGCCTCTCCTTTCATCGAGGTCCTTCGAATGGAAAACCGTCCAAACTCTCGGGCTAGAAATGGCTATCACAGAGCAACTCTAGGCCTGCCACTTGAATGAATTTGTGGACATTCATCAGCCCACATTGAGGGAGCCAACACTGGAATTTCTTAGCACTCTGCAAGTGTCACCTACTAGAGTGGTGAAATTCCAACTCTGCAACAATCCCAACACCCTCAATGCCAGAGAATTTGGGGAATTATTCAACTTACCATCGGATGGCATACTCAATGACAGCGAAGTAGAATTCTTCGCCACTCGAGCTTGGACCCATTTTGGCACCGATTGTAGCTGGGATGTCAAGAAGACCAATAGCACTCATCTCCGGTCCCCAGGGCACAAATATTTGCATAGGTTCCTGACCTATAGCATATTTGCTCGGGGAGATAGCAATGGGACCATTAGAAAATCGGAGCTCTTCCTATTTGAGATGGCTAGAAGAGGACTCACTGTGGCGCTTTCTAGATGGTTTGCCAACCATCTTCTGTCCATTGGCACCAAACCCACAAGAGATATACTTCTTGGTGGTTATGTCACCCATATAGCCTTGAAGCTTGGCTATTTGAAGCTGGATGAGCATTATTTCAATCTCATCCCAGGGCATCCTCGAGATAGATTGGATGTCGAGTCCTTCATCAAGATGGGAGCGACTGTCAGAATTGTTCATGAGAACAATATTTTCTACCGCTTCATAGACACTGTTGGGGAGATCATTTGGGAAGAAAATGACACGGAGGAATTCAAAGTCAGCCTCCAAGGGATCCAGCAGAAGAAAAGGGCTCGGGTTAAGGAAGCACCTCTAGTGACTGAGCAGGACATCGGTCAATCCTCAGCTTCCACACCAAATCTGGCGCAGTAAGTGGTTGACCTCTTGGCACCACGATTCGAGCAGCTACCGGCTTCGATGGACGAGAGGTTGGAAAACCTCAAAGACTTCATGGAGTCGCGGATGGACAGCCTTGAGGCAGAGGTTGCTAGACTTCGAGATAGGATGTCTGGCTAGGTGTTAGGCTAGATGGTAGCCTAAATTTGTGTGTTTGCTTGTTTATTTTCTTTCTTGTTTTGTTGTATTTCCTTTCTGATTCATATTTCCTTTGGTGTGTATCTTTTTAAATCAAATATATTTGCTTTGTTTATCTTTTGGTATATTTATATTCTTTTTGATTGATGACAAAAGGGGGAGAACCTAGCAATATATTAAATGAATTTTTTGAATCAAAAATAAGAACCTACAAATACATTGACATTGAGTTAGGTTAGGAGGAATTAGAAATACTCAAACTTTGATTCAAAATTAATATGCAAGTATGAAATTGAGAAATTGAACTTTATACACATTAGATATATCTTGAGTATAACTTGCATATACCTTAATGAAAATTACATAAAAGAATATGCCATGATATACTCTAAATATACCTTACATATACTTCATGCCTTAACAAGAATTTTGGTATATATTGGATATACTTCACATATAACTTGCAAATACTTAAAAACTAGTAAGTTTATTTCCATGCTACATCATTCTTTACAATTCTTGCATTTTATCAATTTTTTATCCTAAGTATCTTTTGAGGGGAAGACTTCTCAAAAGCACATATTGCTAGATTATTTGTCACCATCAAAAAGGGGGAGATTATTAAACCTTGAGGGGTATTTCTGTCATTTTGATGATAACAAATAAAATAGCAATATTGTATTTAACATACTTGTTTTCTAAGTTTATTAAACAGGGTATGAAATAAAATAGCAAGAATGGAGATTGGAAGAATAATCCTTGAAAGACAAAATTAAGGAAGTAGCATATTCACGCCTGTGACCCTATGTGTCATGCCTGTGAAAGAGCTAACCATCATCAAAACCAACATTTGAAGTTCACGGCCATGAAGAAAGACACAAACCGTGAAATGTACATTTAAGTCATGCCCGTGAATTATAATGTCACGCTCGTGAATGTGCATGACATTTTCATCCAGAGAGCTTCACGACCAAAGTCACCACTTGGATCACGGCTGAGAAGTTTGTCATGCCCATGAAGATGTATGTCACGCCCGTGACCCAATGTTTCAAAACTTTCCAGAGAGCTTCACGACCAAGGTCACCACTTCAGTCACAGCTTAGGAAGAACAGTCATGCCCGTGACAAATATAGTCATGCCCGTGAATGATGAAAGAGAAAAATGTCAGGCGCGATTATTTGGTTGGTACAATGCCTAGTTTCATATTAAATGCACCCTAACGGCTATAATCAGCCAAGGAAATATAAATGGAAGACATTTATGCATTCAGTACAAGAGGATAGCAAATACTTTGAATCATAATCTTGTTACAAGCAATTTGTACATTCAATACTTTGAAAACTAATATCTATTCTCTGTAAAAATCTTTTTGCTCATCATTTATTGAGCAATAAAGATTTGTGAGTGTTTCTCTCTGTAATCATTTATTACTCAAGTGAGTTTTGGGTATTTATAGGTTATGAATAGAACACTTGTAAGGGTTAGTTGTGTGAGCCTTTAAAACACAAAGTAAAGGTTGTTTGTGTGAGCCTGTAAAACACAAGATAAAAGGTTGTTTGTCTGAGCCTGTAAAACACAAGTTAAAAGGTTGTTTGTGTGAGCCTGTAAAACACAAGATAAAAGGTTGTTTATGTGAGCCTGTAAAACACAAGGAATTTCTGGGTTAGGTGTGAGCCATTGTGAGAAACACCATAGTTGGGAGTGAGCTTGTAAAACTCCATTGTAACACGTAATGTGTTAGTGAAACTACCAATTGCGATTGGGGAGAGGAGTAGGGTTTGTTAACACCCGAACCTCTATAAAAATCCTTGTGTCAAATTTCTCTATCCCTCCTTAAAGTAATTTTTATTTCCGCACTTTAAAGTTTAATTTATTGAAACTCCAATTCAACCCCCTTTTTTGGCTCAATATCTGGGCAACAAAGTCCTTAGTATGTAACACAACATGAAGGAATTCATGATGAGATTCCTATCATTTATAATTTGATTTATGCCCAAATTATCCCTAGTCATAGGATTAACAAGATATGATATTATTAATGTTGATAGACTAGCACATGTTATTCTTCTTGACTAGGTCAAATAGCTGATCTCATAGCTGAAAGAATGAGATTTTTAGAGTTAACATATGGATGCTTGGTAAGAGAAGCAAGTACATTGGATGTACTGCTATGAGACAATCACATGGATATATATACAATGTCAGTGATAGTCTCATCATAGCAATGGTGCAAGTATCCTTAGACTTGAGATACTCAAGGGTATCTTAGATACTGAATCCTATACTTTGACTCCATTCCTTGTTGCTTTTGAAGAGGTCACTCATAGGATGATGATTAGGTATAGCATAAGGTATTCAAAGGTAGTTGGGTAGTTAATAAAGGATTCACCACTCCTGATAGAAGGAAAATATACTTATGGCCTCTTGTAGAGATTATTACTCAGAAATCCTTTGTCGAGGTTGACATGTCTTGAAGATGATCTTCAAAGACAATATTGATCAGGATAATAAGACTCATAGACAAGAACTAATATCATTTGGACTAGATGCGGTGTAGTCAATCTAGTGGGAGTTGACACACAGACCATGCTCCGAAACAAATAAGGTAAAGTATGGTGAAAGAACAAATTGCACGGTAATTGTCTATGGAAAGGTTTATAGTCAGACCACTAATTTTCCGATCAATTGGGGATCATGATGTGTTGCTAGATACCTCTCATGATTTATTTTTAATCATGTGATGATTTGAGCTGCCAACATAATAAAAAATGTGATGTGTCAAATGCATAGATGGAATAAAGGAAATGAGAAATAGGTTTTGGATTGGATCTAAAAACATGGGAGAGAAAGTTGCATTAAAGAGTTTCAAGTATTTGAGAAAAAAGGTTATGTGTCACATGCACATAATGGTTATCATCTACAAGTAACATGTACAGAGTGCCATTCCATCATGCTGTTGGGTTTTAAAGAATGAATCATATTCATAAACGCAATAGAAAAATAAAATTCTCAAAACCCAAAACAAAAAATCATACTTGTGCCATTAAAACTAATTTATATGAATATAGAGGTTAGAAATTATACCTTGTAATTTCTTATTTGTTCTTCAAATCTTCACATTGTTGGGTTGTAGCAAACCACAACAATTCACATTAGGATGTCTCTAACGATAATCCACGCGAAAAATGAAGAAGAAACTATCAAAAGAAATGGTTTGAACAAATTCAAAGTGCTAGCTTTGAAAGTGTTCTTGAGTGAATTTTTGTTTTATGTTAAAAATATTTTTTTTCACAAAAAATATTTTCATGTCTATTTTTTTTCATTTGATGTTTTTCTATTTGAATCAAATTCAAAGAAAAGATGAAAAGTCAAAAATGGAGAAAAGGGAAATGAATGAATAGTAATTGGCCATAATTGGCCTAATTAAGGCCAAAATCTGCCGTTGGCCAACGGGAGGGAGGCAGCAGTGCGCTGGGCCTGTTACGGGCTGCTGCTGGGTAGCCTAGATGACCCGTTAGGCAAGCTAGCAGCCTACCTAGCCTGCACAAGCCCGTGACCCTCCCAAACAATTTTTTTCATGTGATCTCACCGCGATCCATCCTGAAATAATTCTCTCATATTTTGGATCCTATCCAATACCATTTTACTTATTCTCTATATTTTCAATGCGTGTGACCCATTAGGTTCTCAGTTATGTTGGCCACTTAAATTAAGTCATGAGTCGTATTTAGCAACACATCATGACCCCCAATTGACTGGAAAGTCAGTGGTTTGATTATGAACCTTTCTATAGACAATTTCTGTGCAATTATTCCTTTCACCATTCTATACCCCACTTGGTTCAGAGTATGGACATGTGTCAACTCCCACTAGACTGACTATGTCATGTCTAGTCCAACTAATGTTAGTTTTTGTCCCTAAGGCTCATTACTCTATTAGATGTCATTTCAGACTATCTTTACGTCATTTCCACTCTGGCCTGAGATTCCCAAGTAATGACCACGACAAGAGGCCATGGGTATACACTCTTCCTATCAGGAGTGGTGAATCCTTTATTGGTTACCCAATTACCTTGGAATCCCTCAAGCTGTATCCAATCACCACCCTATGAGCAACCTCCTTGAGGCAACAAGGAATAGTGTCAAAATACAGAATCAATATTCAAGATATTCTTGAGTACCTCAATTCTAAGGATACTTGCACCATTACTATGATGAGACTATCATTGACATTTGAATAGATTATCCATATGATTGTCTCATAGCTGGTCTTTTAATGTACTTAGCTACACTTAGCAAGCATCCATATGTTAACTCTAAATATCTCATGTTTATAGATTATGAGATCTACTACTTGATCCAATCAAGGAGTGTAACATGTGTTAGTCTATCCAAATTAATAATGTCTCGTTTAATTAATCCTATGACTAGGGATAATTTTGAAATGTGTTATAAGTCTAATGTATGCTTGTTCCTTTCCTTGTTTTATAGTGAAAGATGGCATCCCAACCAGGTCAATGTGTTGGGGATGGTGAGAGTGAAACATCAGTTAGTGCTAGGTAAGCTGGCGCCCTGCAACAGAATGTCACTCCACCAGTTGCACCACCTCCACTACCATAGCTAGACTTTCTCAATCTTTATGGCTGATTATATTCAACATAGAATGCGAGCTGAATAAGATCAACAACCACAGCCTGCAGCATAGGTACAGCCTCCTACTCCACTAAAAAAGAAGCCGATTTTGGAACAGTTGAAGAGATTGGGAGCTGAAGAGTTTTATGGGTGTGATCCTTTGACACCTACATAGGTGGAAGAATGGTTGTTTAAGATTAAGAGATTATTTGAAATCACTCACAGTATGCCTTAAAAGAAGTTTGAAGGTACTATGGAATTACTCCAGGGTCCTGCATTCATTTGGTGGGATTCAATCTGTAAGCAAACCCCAGGTGAACAGTTGAATTGGAATTTCTTCTTGGCCCAGTTTGAAAAGAAATACATAGGGTCAGAGTATAAAGCAGAGATGCAAGATGTTTTTTTGAGACTCAGACAAGGAAATAAGACGGTAGTAGAATATGAGTGCAAGTTTGAGCGCTTCGGTGCTTGTCTTGATGATTATCAGTTGACTAAGGAGAAGTTATGTCAGATATTTGAGAGGGATCTCCATAACAAGATCAGACAGATAGTGGGTGCAAAACAACATCCTAATTTGTGTGTTTTGGTAAAAGCAGCTATTAAGGTGGAAAGTATCCAGACAAATGAGAGTAATAGACAAACTCAATTTTCGCAAAAGAGAAAATTGAGTCATTTCAATGGTTTGGGTACTCAGAGTAAGAAGTCTAGGGGACCAACTCGATCACAGATTCATACATCAGTTTTACCAGAGCATGGACAAAGAAATACATTATGTGGCAATGCCTCAGTTACTTTTGTAGGCAGTACACCTAGAGGCAAAAGGGAGGTGCAGTTCATACCTATGGCCATTGTGGTAGATCCCATCTAGGAGAGTGCAAATATTTGACTGGTGCCTGTTTCAAGTGTGGTTCAAAGGATCATCAGGTCAGGGATTGTCCAATGGCTCAAGCTTCTACGGATATATCACCAACAGCTGGTATTGGATCTTTACCATCCAAAGGGTGAGATAGGGGAGCAGCCCCTAATCCATTACTATCTAGACCTTCTGCACAACCACCCCAAAGTCAGGGATGAGCTACGGACCTTACTTATGCGGTGAGAGCCAAAGAAGAGGAGGATGCTTCCGATATGATAGTAGGTAAATTCATGCTTATGATTGATTCTGTTTATGCACTTGTTGATCCCAGTTCCACACACTTCTACATAAATACTAATGTTGCACGTGGAAAAGGGTTAAGAGATTCACAATTAGACCAGGACATCCTAGTGAGCAATCCTTTAGGAAATAGTGTTGTGGTGAACAGGGTGTATAAGAATTGTCCCATTAGTGCACAAGGTTATGAATTTCTAGCTAACCTAATTGAACTTCCATTTTGCGAGTTTGATGTGATATTAGGGATTGATTGATTATTTGCCCACCAACTGATAGTAGATTGTAAAAAAAAGAGAGTGACATTTAAACTCTTCGATGACCGAGAAATTACTGTTGTGGGTGAAAGAATAGAATTTTTATCTGATGTAATTTTAGCTACAGCTACCAAGAGACTTATAAGAAAGGGGTGCATTGCTTACTTGTTTTATGCAGTGGAAGCTAAATGGGAAAATCTTAAGGTTTCAGATGTGCCTACAGTGAGAGATTTTCCAGATGTCTTTCCAAATCAATTACTAGGCTTGCCACCTGACAGGGAAGTCAAATTCACTTTTGATGTAGTTTTAGGCACGACACCTATTTCTACTACACCCTATAGGATGGCACCCATAAAACTCAAAGAATTGAAGATTCAGCTGTAGGAATTGCTTGATAAAGGCTTTATTAGACCTAGTATTTCACCATGGAGAGCACTAGTACTCTTTGTAAAGAAGAAGGATGGGTTTCTCAGATTATGCATTAACTATAGACAGCTGAATAAGGTGACAATCAAGAACAAGTATCTCTTTCCACTTATTGAAGACTTATTTTATCAATTGAAGGGAACAGGTTTGTTTTCAAAGATTGACCTAAGATTGGGCTACCATCATTTGAAAGTAAAGGAAGCATATGTGCCCAAGACTGCTTTTCATATAAGATATGGCCACTATGAGTTTTTAGTCGTGCCATTTGGGCGTACAAATGCCCAACAACTTTCATGGATCTAATGAATAGGATATTTCATCCTTATCTAGACCAGTTTATAGTAGTATTTATTGATGATATTCTAGTGTATTCGAAGATGCTGGAAGAACATGACAATCAATTACGAATTATCTTGCAGATATTGAGAGAGAGGCAGTTGTATGCAAAGTTCAACAAGTGTGACTTTCTAGTTGAATGAGGTATCCTTCTTAGGTCACATAGTATCAGCTGAAGGGATAAAGGTGGACCCAAAGAAGATTGAAGCAATATTACAATGGAGAATACCTAAGACTGTTATAGAAGTTAGAAGTATCATAGGTTTGGATGGGTATTATATGAGATTTGTAAAAGGTTTTGTAACCATAGCAGTGCAACTCACTCGACTGTTAGAGAAGTATATTAAGTTTGAGTGGACGGATAAATGTCAAGGAAGCTTTGAAAAGCTTAAAAACATGTTGACAAAAGCCCCAATATTAACTCAACCAGAATCTGGCAAAAATTTTATGATTTACAATGATGCCTCTAGGAATGGGTTAGGCTGTGTATTGATGCAGGAAGGTAAGGTGATTGCATATACTTCCTGACAACTCAAGACTCATGAGAAAAACTATCGTACTCACGATCTTAAGCTTGCAGCGATTGTACTCACATTAAAGATTTGGAGACATTACCTCTATGGTGAGAAATGCTACATTTACACAAATCATAAAAAGTTTGAAATATTTGCTCACACAAAAGGAATTTAATTTGAGATAGAGGCATTGGCTTGAATTGATAAAAGATTATGATTGCTTAATTGACTATCATCTAGAAAAGGTGAATGTATTAGCTGATGCACTTAGTAGAAAATTTATTGCAGCCTTTCAAGCGATGAATGACAAATTGAATATGGCACAAGAAGGAGCGATAATCGCGTAAATGCAAGTAAAACCAGACTTTCTTCAACAAGTGAAAGTGGCAGAAAAGCTAGATGATCGCTTGATTGCCATAGTGAAGCGAGTAAATAAGGGCAGTAAGGGTGATTACTCTTTGGGTGAAGATGACAACCTTTATTTCAACCAGAGGTTATGTGTACCCGATCAAGATGAATTAAGAAAGAACATTCTCACATAAGCTCATCATAGTAGCTACACAATGCATCCTGGTGGTAACAAGATGTATCAGGAGTTGAAAGTACACTATTGGTGGCCAGGAATGAAATGTGATGTTATAGAACTCGTGAGCAAATGCTTGATATGCCAGCAAGTGAAAGCTTAACACCTGGTTCCATTGGGTTTACTTTAACCTATTGCTATACCATAATATAAATGGGATCGAGTAACCATAGATTTTGTGATAGGACTACCTTTGACTAGAAGGAAGCATGATGCTATCTGAGTAGTCATTGATAGACTCTCTAAATCAGCCAATTTCATACCAGTACGGATGGACTATCCACTGACTAGGTTGGCAGAAATCTACATTAACAAGATAGCGACGCTCCATGGAGTACCGTCCTCCATTATTTCAGACAGGGATCCAAGATTTACTTCTTAGTTCTAGAAGAAGTTGTAGGAAGCATTGGGGATAAAACTTCATCTTAGTATGACTTTTTATCCCAAACTGATGGGCAGTCGAAGCGTGTAATTCAAATACTTGAGAATATATTGAGAATTTATGTCCTTGAGTTTGAAAGCAGTTGGGAAAAGTATTGTCCATTGGCCGAGTTTACTTATAACAACAACTATCAATCCAATATCAAAATGGTGCCATATAAAGCACTTTTATGGAAGGAAATGTAGGACTCCTTTATGTGGACATAATTAAGTGAGAATAAGCTAATGGGGACCGATTTGGTTTGTGAAAATGAAGAGAAGGTATGGGTGATCAAGGATAGTTTGAAAGAAGCCATGGACCGAAAAAAATCATATGTAGATTTAAGAAGAAAAGGCATAGAGTTCTAGGTCGCATATCAAGTGTTTCTGAACGTATCACCCTGGAAGAAGGTTATGAGGTTTGGCAAGAAAGGCAAACTAAGTTAGAGATTTTTAGGCCTTTATAAGAATATATAGTGAGTGGGACACGTAGCCTATATATTGAAGTTGCCTCATGAGTTGGAAAAGTATCATGATGTGTTCCATCTATTAATGCTATGGAGGTATAGGTCAGACTTTAGCCATGTGATCAAGCCAGAAGAAATTTGGATACAGGCTGATCTGACTTATGAAGAGAAACCACTACATATCCTAACTAGAGAGGTTAGATAGCTCAAAAACAAGCAAATCCCATTAGTGAAGGTGTTATGGAATCATCACAATGTAGAAGAAGCCATGTGGGAACCAGAAGCAACAATGAAACAAAAATATCCACAACTATTCAATAGAGGTAAAACTTTTGAGAACAAAATTTTTATTGGTAGGGGAGAATTGTAATGGCCCAAATACCTGGTTAGTCACAAACTATAGTTTCTAAGATTGATCAATATACACCTGTGGGTGAAAAAATAATTTACTTGATCATTGAAAAATATAGGTTACAACTAGTTCGGGGTTAAAATTTGGAGTGAAAATGAGGTCAAATAAGTGCTCAAAAGTTAAAACTAAGAAAAAAATGGGATCCAATTTAATTAATAATTTGGTTGACTGTAATTTGATCAGGCTATGAAAAATAGCAAATGACATCTAAAAATTCATTTTAATACATGGATAGATTCTAAATAATATTTAGGATTATTTGACAATGAAAAAGGAATTTTATGATAACACCAAAAATTGATTAATCAGTTCAGTTTGAGTGAACTGGACAGAAAACAGACTTTGATTTTATATATATATATATATATATATATATATATATATTATGAATTATAAAATCAAATTTGGGTGAAATTGAGCTTGAAAAGTGGGAGAAATAATTTAGAGTGCTTAAATGGGCCTAAATGGGTTGGACTTTTTTTGGGTCCAAGCCCACCCATTTAAGCCACTATATAAGGGTCTAAAAATCATAATTTTCTAGAGAGAATTCTACAACTCCTTCTTCCTCTCATCCTTCATCTTGGCTGAACCACCCTCATCCATTTTCTCCACCAAATTTCTCTCATTTTTCCTAATTTTCGCACCAAAATAAAGTACCCTAATATTATTTTAGTCCCTCTATTATCTAGTGGAAGTCTCTAATATTCATTTGTAGAGCTAGAGTGGAAAAAAATAAAATGAGACAAGTTAGGACCTAAAATTGATGTAAGAAAATTTGAGAGTTTTAAATTTGTTTAAGGGTTCAAATAAAGAGTTTAGGGTATGTAGGTGATATTTATGAAGTCAGATTGAGTTATGGAAGCAAAATAATAGTGGATTAATGGTGTATATGTTTTGGCCATGGTAGGTGCTCAAGGAGGTAAAGGTGCTTCAAAGGAAAAAGCAAAGGAAAAGGAAGCTTAGGAAGGCTAAAGAAAGGGAATAAGTTTAGTGATTTCAAAATCTTCCTATTTCCATTGTTTAAACTTGAATTAGGGTTATGGAAATTAGGGGGTTTTTGTGATTTGCATGTAACTGATAATAGTAACTTAAAACATGATAAAGGAAATATAAAGAAATGGATTAGAATGGTTAAATTCAATTAAAAAATTATGTAGTGGAACTTTGAAAATATGACCATATTATGTGTAAAAATGCATATTAAGGAATAATTTTGTTTTAGTATAATATTTTGGTACATATGTATTAATGGAAGTATAAATTAGTGAAATAAATTATTAGAAAGTGAAACAAATTAATAATGAAAAGGAGTTGTAGGCCGAAACATGGAGATGAAGAAATTAATGTTTCTCTTGGTAATTAAATGAAAACTAAACCATAAATTGCAAGAAGATATGATATTTAGTGTATATGAATGGATTGAGAATTTTTAGAATATATTGAATATTTTTCTAGTTAGTAATTTCCTTATGTATGAAATGAAACATAATTAATAAAGTGTATCTAATGGTGTTTGATGGCCTAATTGGAAATAATAGTGAACACTTAATATATATTAGAATTAATAATGTAGTAAAAAAATGAAAATTATGAATTTAATGGGAATTAAATCAAAGGAATAAAGTATTGCCCTTAGTTATTTTCTAATGGTTAAATTTAGCCCAGGATATAATTGGCTAGCCATAGGGATATCATTACCATGGTGTAAGTCATGGCAACTCACTTATGTAGGCTAATGACGGTCTACTTCAGTGATTAATGTACAGTACAATGCTTGGGTGGTCCTTCAAGATCACTCTTCAGTGTAGTGAACTTATAGGGTCTATGTCCCATGTATCTGGTTCGAAAATTTTCTATTGGATTGAAACTAGGGAAAATATGATAAAAAGAATAATAGTAACAAATATGATAAAAGTGATAAAAGTGACAAATATGATAAAAGTGAAAAATATGATAAAAATGATAAAAGTAATAAATATGATAAAAATGGTATAATAAAAAAAATGATATAAGTGATAAAGATAGCAAAAATAGTAAAATTGTATAATGGAAAAAAAAAAAGAAAGAAAAGAAGAGTTAATTAAATGAGTATAATGAAAAGGACTAAGTTGAAAGAAAATGAAAATTTAGGAGTAAATTGAAAAATAAAAGAAAAAAATACTATTAAATTAATTAAGTAAAATTGTTAATTTAATAAAGGTATTAAATAGTGAATTAATAGTAAATAATAATAATAAAATATTGATAAAAAGGTTAATTAATATATTAAAGAGTAAATTTTGAATAATGTAGTGAATACGATATTGCATGAATATATGAAAATTTTAGATTAATGGAAATCCTTAAGTTGGTAATCACCAATGGACACTTTTAATGCTCAGCACGTAGTTATTTGACTGTATGCAGGTAATAGCTGCGAAGACATAGGAGGAGGCATACCACTTTTTGGAAGCAGCTGAAAGGATAAAATAAAATTAGTATACTATTATGAATGACATGTATATATATGAATATGTATATAAGAGAGAAATTATGTATATGTTTTGATAAAGAACGATTATGAAATACTATATGTAAAAAATGATATGTTGAGTTTTGTTGAATGAAGAATATTTTATATTATATTTGAATTATTGTGTCCAATATGGGATATGGATTGTTTGTAACACCCCCTTACCCGACTTTAATTCAATAAGGTAAATGAGTATTACCCGGCTAATTGTCTTATAAGCTTAAATGAAGTGTGTGTGTATATGTATATATATATTGCAAAAATAATTACAAACATTAAAATAAATTTATTGCCATCAATATTCAAAATTTTATTTATTTACAAAATATATTAATTTACATTCAAAATATTTCCATTACATTAAAGGTATACATCTCTAATGCACACTAGGTGAAATTCAACTATAATTTAATTTACAAAGTTTTTGATAAAATATACTAAAAATATGTCCAAAGCTTTTAGTTGTTTTTCATTCGGGTACTATTATTCTTCTGACAACTATATTATCTACGGCTACCCTTTAAAACCTACGCGAGAGGAAACCACCCTCGTTAAGCTACTAGCTCAGTGGTGTTTCAAAGATAAAAATCTTATATACATATATTTTCTTACATGTTAATTAATAATTTCATAAATAATGCGTAAAATAAAGAATTATATGAAACATACAAATGTCATCAAACATTTAATGTTTAATAATCTTAATTTCACACAAAAATTATCAAAATGACCTACTTTTATATTATTGTTATTTTTTATTTTTCTTGTGCCTATAACACCTATAACCGAACTAACTAATAAGAATAACGGGGTTACCATTACCTGTTTTTATAATATTGCACCAAGCGCTTTTATAATAGTGTCATTACCGGCTTTTGTTATATTGTCATTACCAGCTTAATAATTTTACGCCAATCACATTTATAAATTTTCCATTACCGACATTTATATTTGGCACCGAGTGCCTTAACTCCCCATATTAGCATGCCAAATTATTCTCTATTTTAGTTCTAGATTAGGTGTCTTAAGACTTAACTATTTTTATATTTATTCACGATATTTTCAAAAATAATAATTATGTTAAATTTTTACATATATGTATATTTGTTTTTATTATTGTATTTTCATTGTTATTGCATTAGGACCTCATAAATAAATAATTTATTAAACATTTATAATCACAATTTAATTCAAAATTCACATTCATTACTATATACATTCATGATACTATATGCAAAAGCCCAATAAATCACATTTTTGTCTGTAGCATATTTTGACCCCGATTTTGGGCCTCATTTTTAGCCCATTTATAATTCTAATATTTCATATGCATAAAAAATAACTCAAATCCATATTTTCTATCAAAAGTTATGGCCCTTTTACTGAAGGACGTTTCATTAGTCTTACCCAGTATTTTCTCGGTACCTACAGGTCCCAGATTTTGCTTCCAATTTTTAGCCGTTTGCAATTATAATTTGAACTTGGGTTATGAATGAAAGTTTTAGAATTATGAGTCCACTTTCATTTCCAACTGAGTTCATCTCAATATCATTACCATAACAATAGTTATGATCAAAATAGTCAAGACTATTCAAAATTTCTACAGCAGGGTTATTAGATAGCACAATCTTAACTATAAATTACATCCATCACATGTGTAATGCCCGATAATTTAGGCCATGATCGCGGTTGACAGAAATCCAGTGCATTGAACCAATCGAGGTCTAAATTCGGACATGAAAGAAAAAAATTAAAATAATAATAAGGTATGAGAAAAATATTTTGCATATTATTAATTGAGAATTTTGAAGTTCAGAATTAAAATTTGGAAAAAACAATAATTTTTTGCTAAACGAAATTGGAAATTGCAGTGTTTTTAGCACATATATTTTAAGAAGGCATAAAAATGAAATATTCTTTATCTAAGAAAATGAATATTCTTTTGATTAAAATAAAGTAAGGGTGATTTAAATTAATGGACCAATGAGGGGCAAGATTATATATTAATCTTAACCACCCACCTAATCCAACTATAAAAAGTCATATTTTCACGTTTTGGTCATTATTTCTTCTTCATCCTCATCTAACCAAAGCAAATTCTCTCCCTTTTCTCTCTTGTAGTCGTGGCCTCCCTTCCCCTTGTTCTTCTTTCTCTTTCTTAAATCAAAGTTAAATTTAGATTGCAAAAAGGGTTGGATTAGTAAGATCAACAAAAAAAAGTGAAGCTAGGTGAGCATAACCAAGGAAGAGGAAGGAAGAAAATAAGAGAAAAAGAGAAGAAAAAAATTTAGTCATTTTGAAGATCTTCGAAGGTGAGGTAAGATCTTCCATCCTCTCACTTTTCTTATTCTCTTTCCTATGATTTTGGGGTTAGTTTCCATTAAAGTTAGTAATTTAGGGTTATTATTATGTTAGTGGTGATTAAGGTTGGATTAGTGTGATTAATGCTTGATTAGTGTGAAATTTGTTATTAGGACAAGGAAGTAAACAAACTTTGTACCAAAATCAAAGAGAAAGTAAGGGCAAAGAGAAAGCTAACTAAGAAGAAGATAAAAGTGAAGAGAAGTGAATTTTGTGATGTATGTACATTTGGCAAAAATTCAATGTAGAAAAAAGTTGATTTTGATTTTGTGATGTTTGTGAAATTGTGTATGAAATTCTAGATATTTGATTGAATGATTAATTGGTGATTAAATGATTCCATGAATGTGAAAATAAAAATTAGAATATGAGGTTGATGCATGAAAATGGAAATTGCAAGAATTAATTAAAATGCTAGAAAATTCGTCTTATGAACATTGTCTATTTTTCTGGTCATAACTTAAGTTCTGAAAATGATTTTTGAGTGATTCTTTTTGGGTTGGAAAATTGAGACATAGGGCTCCAATTAAGACTATTAGACCTAAGTATTTCTGCAATTAGGTAAAAAATGGACTCAAAGTTCGTACTAGAAACCTGTCCAGTAAAATACTGGGCAGAACAGAAAGAATGTAGCCTAGAGGAAAATTCATAACTTTTGCTAAAAAATTTGGTTTGATGTGATTCAAGTTGGGAATTAAAGGTAAGATATGTACCTACAGTTTTTTAGTTGATCACTTATCCAAATTCTATCAAAAAAAGGATGAAAAATATAGAGCAATATAAGACAGAAATTTATCCAATAAAATACTGGGTAGATTGGAATGAACATAGCTTAGAAGAAAATTAATAACTTTTGCTAAAAAACTCAGTTTAATGTTATTCTAGTTTGAAATTAAAGATAATGCATGTACCTACATTTTATTAGTTGATCACTTGTCTAAATTCCTTTTAAAATAGATGAAAATTACAGGGAAAACTAAGGGAGAAATGCTATCCAGAATAAGACAGCTTGTATATATGTGTTGATTGTGGAAATTTGTGATAGAAAAATATATTATTTGACATTCTTATAGTTATAATGATTAAATGAGCAAGTATGAGGTTGTAAAATATTTAATGGAAATTATTTCATTTATGTGGAATTTATGCTAGTGTTACTAACATAATATATATAAATAATAATAAAGGTAACAAATATAATTAAGCCTTATAACATCTAGTCGAGAACTAGAAATTAGGATAAGTTGACATGCCAATAAAATGGTAGAAATGTAGGCACTAGAAAATAGTGTTGAGATTTAATTTATGTAGGTACTAAGAAATAGTGCTGAGTTGAAATTACATAGGCACTAAGAAATAGTGCTGAGTTCAAAATTACGTAGGCACCAAAAAGGTGCTGAGTTGTTATTGAAAATGTAGGCGGTAAACACCGAGTTATAAAATAATTATGTAGGTCCTGAGTATACTGCCGGAGAGTAGAAACTCTGTATCCAGTGTTTAGTTCCGGTCTAAGATGTCATGGGCTATTAAATAAATAACAGAGAAAAAATGTAAATTATTAAATTGATATTGTAAATTTGTATATCTTGTATTGTTAATCAATTTCAAGCATGTTTAATGAAATGAATGTTATAATTGATGAATTGTATATTTTTGCATGACGAAAATAGTTTTAATATTATTTGAATATTTGGCATGCTTAGTAAGTTTATGGTAGTTTTTAGAGTTTTATTTTGGAAATATTTATATAATTATTGGATAGTTGTCAAATGTATCACTAAGCTAGTAGCTTAGCGCGTGTTTCACACGCATATAAATAGACATACCTATTGTGTTAGGGCAACTGAAGATAAGGGGAACCCCAAGATCAGATTACAACTGTTTATTTTCTTTTTTATGTTTTGAAAATTTTATTGTAAAAATTAAATTTTAAGAATTTCTTTTGATGTAAATTTATGGCATGAAGGATTTATAAGGATTGAAATTTGTAATTAATATGTATTTCGTATATTTGTAAATGTATTTCTAAATATTATGGTTTCTTTAATGAGTTCTTTTAAATCAAAATATTTATATCACTAGTTCCATATTTAAATGCTAAAAAAGGAAATATAGTAATAAATATTCCATTAATAATAAACTCGAAAAATTTTAAAATTAATTATACATTAATTTGGGCATTGATTTTTAAAACAAATGAGTTTAGTAGCACTTTGATACACTATTAATGACTAGTAGGGTAAGGGAGAGCTACATTTAGTGCTATCATAGCTCAGGCTAATTGATTCTTAATCAGTGGGTGTAAATTAGAAAGTGTGTCTCATGCATATGCATAAAATGCTAAAATTATCTAATTTGGGTCCCTTCTTTTAGTTTATAGGTAGAAATGGATTCTGGATCGTAATAAGATTTCTCAGAAGATGAACAGAGTAAAAGTCTTTTAGACTCAGCCAATCTCAAACAACCTCCATCAGTGAGAGATTCCAGGTCGAGTGTAGTAGCTCCTCTGAGAGTAGAGGGACAGGTTAATTTAGGACAAAATCCTTTTAAAAAGAAAATAGCTTATTTATTGCAATACATAGTACAAACAGCTCCACAACAACCTCCACCTCTTCTTCCACCTCAGCCAAAACACTGGATTGATAAGCTAGAAAATATGGGGCCACAGATTTTATGGGAAAGAGAGAGGATGACCCAACAGCTTTAGAGTTTTGGATGGAATCGACAGAACTTGAGTGTTCGGAGGAACAGAAGGTCAGAGATGCAGTGTCTCTTCTAAAAGATCATGCATATGACTGGTGGAAATCAATATTATCGAAGCCCCAAACACCAAAACCACCTTCATGGAACTTCTTCAATGTAGAATTTAGCAAGAAATATGTACCTAGAGTTTATATGAATGAAAAGAAAATGGAGTTTCAAGACTTGAAGCAAGGAAGCATGTCAGTGGCCGAATATGAGATGAAATTCACTAGATTGAGTAAATATGCAGCTAGAATCATTGCTGATGAGGCAGACATATGTCATAAATTTGAGAATGGGCTTAATGATGATATTGGGAATATGGTTACCGTCCTTCAGCTTGAGGATTTTGCTACACTAGTATCCTCAACCATTAGTGTAGAAAAGAGGTAAAAAAGAAAGAGGATAGAAGAGCTACCATGGAGAACGACACCTAGGTTTTTCCAATCACAGGCTAGACCAACCTTTTCAGCTAGGCAAAACCAATAGTCAATGTCAAAGGGGTCTACAGCTAGTGCACCAGGTTCAGGTAACAAGAGATTCATATCTATCACATGTCAGCATTGTGGAAGATCACATGCATGTGATTGCTGATTTATTACTGGAGCATGCTTACGATGCAGAACTACTGAGCACAAACAGAAAGATTGCCCCAGAGGAAGAGGTACGGGTGGTGTAGTATAAATGCAGGTTCAGAATGTCACTCGAGGCAGAGGCAGGGGACATGGATAGTCTCAAAGCAACAGGATTGGGCAGAGTGTATCAGAATCAGTGAATGGAGTAAAAGGTAATCGAGCCCCAGCTTGAGCATATGCGATGAGAGCTCGTGAGGAGTAGGATGCCCCGAATGTCATAATCGGTAAATTTTCTCTTTATGATACTGATTTATTTGCATTGATAGATCTGGGTTTTACACATTCATATTTATGCATGTCACCACCTAATCAGGGTAATATGGTAGCAAAGGAATTAGATTATGATATATTAGGGACAAATCCCTTAAGTCATGGAGTGAAAGTTAGTCGAGTCTATAAAAACAGTCCAATCAAAGCTCAGAATGTAGAATTCCCAGGTGACTTGATAGAGTTTCCATTTCATAAGTTTGATGCAATCTTGGGGATGGATTGGTTAACTCAACATAGGGCAGTGGTGGATTTTCAGTATAAGAGAGTGACTTTCAAGAATTTAGGGCAGGATGACGTGATTGTCTTGGGTGAGAACTGACCATACTTGACTAATGTCATTTCTATGAAGAAGGCATGTAAGCTTATCAGAAAGGGATGTGAGGCATTTTTGGCACATATTGTAGATACCAAGAAAGGGAGTCTAGATCTCAGAGAGATTTCTACAGTATGTGAATATCCAAATATCTTCCCTGAGGACTTACCAGGGTTACCACCTGTTAGGGAGATAGAGTTTGTCATAGATGTTTTTCCAGGCACAAC
This sequence comes from Triadica sebifera, assembly GCA_023653625.1. Classification (NCBI taxonomy): domain Eukaryota; kingdom Viridiplantae; phylum Streptophyta; class Magnoliopsida; order Malpighiales; family Euphorbiaceae; genus Triadica; species Triadica sebifera. The sequence continues at coordinate 16,484,702 of CM042910.1, read as the reverse complement.
CCTGATATAAATCACTCCCTACAGAATGGCACCTGCTGAACTAAAAGACTTAAAAGTGCAGTTGCAAGAGTTGTTAGAGAAAGGGTTTATCAGACCTAGTGTCTCAACTTAGGGTGCTCCGGTTCTATTTGTGAAAAAGAAGGATGACACCTTTCATTTGTGCTTTGATTATCGTCAATTGAACAAAATGAAAATTAAGAACAGATATCCATTACTGAGAATAGATGACTTGTTTGATCAGTTGAAAGGAGTAGGGGTATTTTCTAAAATTGACCTCATATCAGGTTATCACCAATTGAGAATTCGAGAATCAGTCATTTTGAGAATAGCATTCAGGACTTGGTATGGTCATTACGAGTTCTTAGTAATGCCTTTTGGCATGACGAATACCCTAGCAGCATTTATGGATCTAATGAATAGAATCTTTAAGCCTTATTTGGACCAGTTTGTGGTGGTGTTCATAGATGATATCATGGTGTACTCTAGAAGTAGAGAAAAGCATGATCAACATCTTCGTATTGTCTTGCATACCTTGAGAGAGAATCAATTATATGCGAAGTTGTCGAAATGTACATTATGGTTAGATGAAGTGGCCTTTCTAAGGCATATTGTCTCAGCCGATGGGATCAAAGTTGACTATAGCAAGATAGAGGCAATCCTTAACTGGAGACTGCCTCAGAATGTGACAGAGGTGAGAAATTTTCTTTGTTTGGCTGGTTATTATTGGAGATTTGGGAAAGGATTTTCGATGATAGCTTCACCACTGACAAAATTGCTTAGAAAGGAGACCAGATTTGAGTGGACAGACCGGTGCCAAACTAGTTTTGATAAGTTAAAGAAAATATTGACAGAGGCACCAGTGTTGACACAACCTACTGCAGGAAAAGATTATATGGTGTACAGTGATGCTTCCCTTAATGGTTTGGGTTGTGTACTAATGCAAGAAGGCAAAGTAATCGCTTATGCTTCTAGACAACTGATGTCGTATAAGAGAAATTATCCGACACATGATCTGGAATTAGCAGCCATTGTGTTTGCATTGAAAATATAGTGACACTACCTATATGGCGAGCAATGTTATATCTATACAAACCATAAAAGTCTGAAATATTTGTTTTCACAAAAATAACTCAATTTGAGACAAAAGCGATGGCTAGAATTGATCAAAGACTATAATTGTATCATTGATTATAAGCTGGGTAAGGCCAATGTGGCAGTTGACGCTCTGAGTAGAAAAATTCTAGCAGGTAAACGTTAAAACTTAAATTTATTAAGTGAACAAAAAAAATGAAATAATAAGTTCCTTATATATTATTTTGGCAGAATTGCGGATTCAACCCACATTGATTCAACAAGTAAAAGACAATTAGAAGCAAGACACGAAATTAAAGGAAATTTTTGAAATGGTGAAAAAGGGTGAACAACCAGAATTTACAATTGAAGCAGATGAGAGTTTAAGGCATAAAGGCAGGTTCTGTGTGCCAAACATACCAGAATTGAAACAAGATATTTTGAAAGAGGCTCCCAATGTTATTTATGCAATGCACCCAGGAAGCAACAAAATGTATCATGACTTGAAGGCATATTACTGGTGGCCAGGAATGAAAAGAGATGTCATAGAGTATACTACTAGATGTTTAACTTCTCAGCAAGTGAAGGCTGAGCATCAAGTACCAAGTAGATTATTGCAGTCAATTTCAATTCCGGAGTGGAAATGGGAAGGAGTTACAATGGATTTTATTCTTAGTTTTCCTTTGACACAAAAGAGGCATGATGCAGTATGGGTAGTGGTGGACTGGCTCACCAAATCAGCTCACTTTCTTTCGATCAAGATGGATTATCCACTTAACCATTTGGCATATATCTATGTTAATGTGATAATCTATTTACATGGTGTGCCAATTTCAATTATTTCAAATCGAGACCCGAGGTTCACTTTACAATTCTGGAAAAGTTTGCATCAAGCCATGGGTACTCAACTCAATTTCAACACAGCTTTCCACCCACAAACAGATGGACAATCAGAGTGGGTCATACAAATATTTAAAGATATGTTGAGGAGTTTTGTGATGGAATTTGAAGGCAGTTGGGATAAACATCTTCCATTGATAGAATTTGCCTACAACAATAGTCATCAAACTTGTAGCAGTATGACACCATATGAAGCCTTGTATGGAAGGAAATGTAGAACGCCTCTATGTTGGACTGAGTTTAGTGAAAATAAAGTATGGGTCCAGATCTAGTGTAGCTGATAGAGGAAAAAATGAGAGTAATAAGAGATAGGCTTAAACCTGCTGCTGATAAATAGAAATCATATGCAGATTTGAAAAGGATGGATAATGAGTATATAGTTAGTGACAAAGTATTCTTAAAAGTCTCACCATGGAAAAGGATTTTCCGATTTAGAAAGAAGGGAAAGTTGAGTCATAAGTTCATTGGACCATACGAGGTACTTGAATGCATAGGTCCCATGGCATACAAATTAGCTCTACCATCAGAGTTAGACAAGATTCACAACGTATTCCATGTGTCGATGTTGAGAAGATATCAATCAGATCCATCTCATATCATATCAGTAAGACCTATAGAGATACGGCCAGATCTAACTTATGAAGAGGAGCGAGTGGAAATTCTAGCTCGAGAAATGAAAGAGCTACGAAACAAGAAGGTACCACTGGTAAAGGTTCTGTGGAAAAATCATAATTCAGAAGAGGTACTTGGGAAAATGAAGAGGTGACGAAGGCTCAGTATCCACAATTATTCCACTACAGCTAAAAATGTAAATTTCGAGGACGAAATTTTTTTTATGAGGGAAAAATTATAATGCCTGATAATTTAGGTCACGGTCGCGATTGACCAAAATTCGGCGCACCGAACCGATTTGGATTCTAAATTCGGACATGAAAGAAAAAAATTAAATATTAATAAGTTATGAGAAAAATATTTTGCATATTATTAATTGAGAATTTTGAAGTTCGGAAGTAAAATTTGGAAAAAAAATAATTTTTCGTTGAATGAAATTGGAAATTACAGTGTTTTTGGCACATATATTTTAAGAAGGCATAAAAATGGAATATTCTTTATCTAAGAAAAGGAGTATTCTTTTGATTAAAATAAAGTAAGGGTAATTTAAATTAATGGACCAATGAGGGACAAGATTATATATTAATCTTAACCACCCACCTAATCTAACTATAAAAAGTCAAATTTTCACTTTTTGGTCATTATTTCTTCTTCTTCCTCATCTAACCAAAGCAAATTCTCTCCTTTTTCTCTCTTATAGTCATGGTCTCCCTTCCTACCAGTTCTTCTTTTTCTTTCTTAAATCAAAGTTAAAGTTAGATGGAAAAAGGGTTGAATTAGTAAGATCAACAAAAAAAATGAAGCTAAGTGAGCAAAACCAAGGAACATGAAGGAAGAAAAGAAGAGCAAAAGAGAAGAAAAAAATTTAGTCATTTTGAAGATCTTCAAAGGTGAGGTAAGATCTTCCATCCTCTCACTTTTCTTCTTATTTTTTCTTTGATTTTGGGGTTAGTTGTCATTAAAGTTAGTAATTTAGGGTTATTATTATGTTAATTGTGATTAAGGATGGATTAGTGTGATTAGTGATTGATTAATGTAAAATTTGTTGTTTGAACAAGGAAGTGAATAAACTTTAAACCAAAATCAAAGAGGAAGTAAGGGCAAAGAGAAAGCTAGCTAGGAAGAAGATAAAAGTGAAGAGAAGTGAATTTTGTGAGGTATGTACATTTGGCAAAAATTCAATGTAGAAAAATATTGATTTTGATTTTGTGATCTTTGTGAAATTGTGTATGAAATTATGGATATTTGATTGAATGATGAATTGGTGATTAAATGATGTCATGAATGTAAAACTAAAAGTTAGAATAGGAGGTTGATGGATGAAAATGAAAATTGTAGAAATTAATTGAAGTGTTGGAAAATTCGTCCTATGAACAGTATCTATTTTTCTTGTCATAACTTAAGTTTTGGAAATTCTTTTTTAGTGATTTTTATTGGATTGGAAATCTAAGACATAGATCTATAACTTTAATTTAGACTATTATACCTGAATATGTCTGAAATTAGGTAAAAAATGGACTCAAAAGTCAGACTAGAAATATATCCAGTAAAATACTGGATAGAATGGAATTAACGTAGCTTAGAGAAAAATTCATAACTTTTGCTAAAAAAATTTAGTTTCATATAATTCTCGTTGGGAATTCTAGATAAAATATGTACCTACATTTTATTAGTGATCACTTATCCAAATTCCATCTAAAAATAGATGAAAAATACAGAGCAATATAAGATAGAAATTGTCTAGTAAAATATTGGGTAGATTGAAATGAACATAGTTTAGAAGAAAATTCATAACTTTTGCTAAAAAATTCAGTTTAATATGATTCTAGTTGGAAATTAAATATAAGACATGTACCTACATTTTGTTAGTTTATTACTTGTCCAAATTCTATCTAAAAATAGATGAACAATACAGGATAAAATAAGACAGAAATACTGTCTAGAATAAGATAGCTTGTACATATGTGTTGATTGTGAAAATTTGTGATAGAAAAATATATTATTTGAGTTTTTTATAGTTATAATAATTAAATGTGCAAGTATGAGGTTGTAAAATATTTAATGGAAATTATTGCATTTATGTGGAATTTATGCTAGTGTTACCTACATAATTTATATAAATAATAATAAAGGTAACAAATATAATTTGGCATGCCAATAAAAGGGTAGAAATGTAGACACTAGAAAATAATACTGAGATTTATTTTATGTAGGCACTAAAAAATAGTGCTGAGTTGAATTACGTAGACATTAAGAAATAGTGTTGAATTCAAAATTACGTAGACACTAAAAAGGTGCTGAGTTGTTATTGAAAATGTAGGCATTAAATGCCGAGTTATAAAATAATTATGTAGGCTCCGAATATACTGCCGAAGAGCAGAAACCATGTATTTAGTGTTTAATTCCAATCAAAGATGTCATGGGCTATTAAATAAATAACAGATAAAAAAATATAAATTATTAAATTGATATTGTAAATTTGTATATCTTGTATTGTTAATCAATTTCAAGCATGCTTAATGAAATAAATGTTATAATTGATGAATTGTATATTTTTGCATGACGAAAATAGTTTTAATATTATTTGAATATTTGACATGCTTAGTAAGTTAATGGTAGTTTTTAGATTTTTATGTTGGAAATATTTATATAATTATTAAATAGTTGTCAAACGTACCACTAAGCTAGTAGTTTAGCGCATGTGTTTCATACACAGATAAATAGACATAGTTGTTGCGTGAGGGTGACTGAAGATAAGGGAAACCCCCAAGATCAGATTGCAGCAGTTTATTTTTTTTTTATGTTTTGGAAATGTTATTGTAAAAATTAAATTTTAAGAATTTCTTTTGATATAAATTTGTGGCATGTAGGATTTATAAGGATTGAAATTTGTAATTAATATATATTTGGTATATTTGTAAATGTATTTCTAAATATTATAGTTTCTTGAATGAATTCTTTTAAATAAAAATATTTATATCACTAGTTTCATAATGAAATGATAAAAAAAAAAAGGAAATATAGTAATAAATATTCCACTAATAATAAACTCGAATTTTTTTTTAAAAAATGCAATAATTTGGGCATTGAGTTTTAAAACAAATGAGCTTAGTAGCACTTCCATACACTATTAATGACTAGTAGGGTAAGGGAGTGCTACAATATGCATTCATTTTTATGTCAAAGTTTCCACATCACTATTAATTCACATATCTTAATGATTTCACACCATTTGGTCTCATTACCAGATAAAATATGACAAGTAACAACTAACCACATTTCATATCAAACCACATTCATATCAAACCTTAATACATAATTACACACATTTGAACAACATGTAAGATTTTTATCAATGAAGTACATATCTAATCACCTTTGAAGCTTCCCTTTTTCCTGCTTTTCCTCCCCTTACTAATTTTCTTTCTCCTTGCCTTTGTCACCGTCTTGAGGGCCTCTCATTTGCTCACTTGGTTTTCCTACACAACCATACCATATCTTATTTCTATCATCCATTTCCAAAACTTTTCATGCCTACATAAAATTCTAATGTTCCTAATATGTTTTATACTTTAATTTAGCCAAAATGTACTAAGGTTAAATTTCCTTCTTGATATGTCATGGCTGCCCAAAAACATTATCATGGGTCCCAATTTATTTTCTTTAAATGAACACTCTAATCACACTTCATTTATCACCAATTGTATTGCTCCTAGGTTAATTTCAATTTTTTCCAAATTAACTTAACTAAGGCAACCCCTCATTCCTCCATTAGAGTTGTCTTTCTCTAGTTTTTAAGTCATAAAATAATTAACTAACATCAATTATTATTAATTAAAAGTTTAACTACATCTTTCTTCAACGAGTTACAACTTTAAATTTCTAGTTCTGATCTTGCTACATAACCTCAATCTACCAATCCTAATCATATCTATCATCCTTTTGGGTCTTAAATGGAAGGGAAAAAGTTGAATTTAAAAAGAATAAACTCATCTTAATGGTTCTCCAAAGTGGACCGAATATGTCCCAAAGTTCCTCCCTTTTCTTTTCTTCTTTCTTCCTTCCTTCTTGCTCATTTGCTCCCTTTATGGCAAGAGCTCCTCAATTATGAATTTTTCTCTTTCAAAACTATTTTTTTCTCTCTTTTTCAAGCTTGGATTGAAGTAAACATTGTGGCTTTTTGTGGGAGAGGTGGACGGCCAAAGAGAAAAGAATGAGGAAGAAGATGAGTTAGACTTTTTAGGTGGAAGAATGTAGAAATTGGTCATCTTTTTTACTTTTATAGTCAAATTAAGGGGTGGCTCCTACTAATTAAAATTAATCCTAATTTTCATTAGGTCATTAAAATAATTAATCTTAATTAACTTTTAAACTTTTAAAAATTTCTTATTTGCCATAAATTTCCTCATCTTCACACTTTTTTCCGTAACAATTGCCATAATACCGATTTTGTCCGTAGGGTATTTTTATTTTTTCCACTTCTAGTACTAATATTTTTAATTCCCAAATTATAATACCCTTAATTATTTTTCCTTATTATTAGTCATTTTTTTATGGGTTCAAATTTATACTCCAATTGATCCAGCACACCCCACTACGGTTACGCGCAATCGGGGACTAAATCACTAGATGTTAAAATTCTCTCCTCCTTAAGAAAATTTCATCCTTGAAATTTACCTAATTAGCTGGAGCTGAATAACTGAGATTACTGAGTTATCATCATTTATTCACTTTCCCAAGTGGCTTCTTCTACTGCATGATTGCTCCATAGGACCTTTACCAATGGTACCTTTTTGTTTCATAGTTCCTTGACTTCTCGAGCTAAGATTTTCATCGGCTCTTCTGCATAGGTCAAGTATGGTTGTACCTCTATTGATTCCACAGGTATTACATGTGTCGGATCCAATCTGTATCTTTTTAACATTGAAATAGGAAACACATTGTGGATCTTATCTAATTCTAGTGGTAAGTCCAACCTGTAAGCCACTGGACCCACACATTGAAGTATTTTGTATGGTCCAATAAACCTAGGACTCTATTCCCCCTTTTTACCAAAATGAAATACTTTCTTCCAAGGTGAGACTTTAAAAAATATCTTGTCTCTGACAACATATTCAATATCCTTCCTCTTTAAATCAGCGTAGGATTTTTGTCGATCCGTTACAACTCTTAATCGATCTTGGATTAATTTCACCTTATCCTCTGTCTACTACACCAATTCTGGGCCCATTAATTTCTTTTCACCAAGTTCTATCCAGCATAAAGGTGTCCTACATTTTCTTCCATACAAAACTTCATATGGAGCCATGTCGAGACTAGCCTGATAGCTATTGTTATATGCAAATTCCATTAATGGTAAATAACTATCCCAGGTCCCTTCAAAGCCAATTACACGGCTTCTAAGCATATCTTCCAGCAATTGAATAACTCGTTTGGATTGCCCGTCTGTTTGTGGGTGAAATGCTATAGTAAAAGTCGGGTCCCCAATGCTTGTTGTAAACTTTTCCAAAATTTTGATGTGAATCGTGGGTCTCGATCAGAAATAATAGATACTGGCACCCCATGCAATCGAATTATCTCATTAATATATATGTTTGCTAACCAGCTCATTGAATAATCCATCCGAACTAGCAGAAAATGAGTTGATTTGGTAAGCCTATCAACAATTACCAATACTGCATCATGCTTCTTTTGTGTCAAAGGAAAACCAGATACAAAATGCATCGTAATCCTTTCCCACTTCAATTCTGGGATAGAAATGGGTTGCAACAATCCAAATGGTACCTGGTGCTCTGCTTTCACTTGTTGGCATGTCAAGCATCTTGTAGTGTATTCCATGATATCCTTATTCATTCCTGGCCACCAATAATGAGTCTTCAGGTCTTAATACATTTTATTGCTCCTTGGATGCATGGAATAAGTTGTATTATGTGCCTCTTTTAGAATTATTTGCTTTAATCCGCTGTCATTTGGCATGCACAATCTTCTTTTATAACTTATACTTCCATCATCTTCAACATTTAATTCAGGTCTCTCTCCCTTTTCAACTGCCTCAGCAATTATCATCAATTTCTGATATTGCCTATGAGTTTACCTTACTTGTTGCCTTAAAGTAGGTTGAACCCGTAACTCTGCCAAAATAAAATATGAGTCTCATATTAATTTATTATTAATTTCTATATATTATATTATAAATGAGGAAATTATAAGGTATACCTGCTAGTATTTTTCTACTTAAGGCATCTGTTACTACATTGGCTTTGCCTGACTGATAATCAATAATACAATTATAATTCTTAATTAACTCCAACCAGCGTCTTTGCCTTAAGTTCAACTCCTTTTAGGTGGGCAAATATTTTAGGCTCTTATGATCTGTATATATGCAGCACCGTTCGCCATGCAAATAATGTCGCCATATTTTTAAAACAAACATTATTGCTGCCAACTCCAAATTATGAGTAGGGTAATTTAGTTCATGAGACTTCAATTGCCAAGTTGCATAAGCAACTACTTCACCCTCTTGCATTAATACACAACCTAACCCATTATGAGAGGCATCACTGTATATCACAAAATCTTTCCCTATAGTGGGTTGGGTCAAAACAGGTGCTTCGATTAGCATGACTTTTAGTTTTTCAAAGCTTGTCTGACACCGATCCGTCCACTCAAATTTAGTTTCTTTATTGAGCAGCTTGGTAATTGGTGCGACTATGCTTGAAAATCCCTTCACAAACCTTTTATAGTAGCCAGCTAATCCAAGGAAACTTCGAACTTCTGTCACATTGCGGGGCGGCTTCCAACTTAAAATCGCTTATATTTTTCTAGGATCCACATGGATTCCTTCAACTCACACAACATGCCCTAAGAATCCTACTTATTCCAAACAAAACTCACATTTTGACAACTTTGCATACAATTTGTTCCCCAGATATTGAACCAAGAAGGGGGGTTGAATTGGATATTTAAAAAAAATTCTTAACTTTTAAGTGCAGAAAGAAAAGTTAAGTTGAGTAAGGATAGGAAGATATCACACAAGAATTTTTATAGAGGTTTGGGTATTAACAAACTCTACTCCTCTCCCCAATCTCAATTGGGAGTTTCACTAATACACCAAATGTTACAATGGAGTTTTACAAGCTCACTCCCAACTATGGTGTTTCTAACAATGGATCACACCTAACCCAGAAATCCCTTGTGTTTTAATGGCTCACACAATAAACCAATTCCTTGTGTTTTAAAGGCTCACACAAATTACCCTTACAAGTGTTCTACTCTTAACCCAATATACCCAAACTCACTTGAGTAGTAGATTACAAGAGAAACACTCAAAAATCTATAATTCTCAGAAAATAATGAGCAAAAAGATTTTTACAGAGAATTAATGTTTGTTTTGAAAGTATTAAATACACAAAATGGCTACAACAAGATTTTGATTCGATGTATTAGCTATTCTCTTATTCTGGATTCATAAATGACTTACATTTATACTTGCATGGTGAATTATAGTCGTTTGGTTGCATTGAATGCGGAAATAGCCGTTGCACCAACTCTTAATTTTGCGCCTGACATGTTTCTCTTTCCTCTTTCACGGTCGTGAATAAGTGTGTCACAGCCGTGACTGTTCTTTTAAGCTGTGACTTGAATGGTGACTTCGGTCGTGAAGCATTCTGGAAGGATTTGAAATGTTTGATCACGGGCGTGACAATATTATTTCACGGGCGTGAACATCCTTCCTAGCTGTGGTCCAAGTAGTGACTCTAGTCGTGAAGCTCTCTAGAGGAATTTGACATGTTTTCTCACGGCTGTGACTTTCTTTCACGAGCGTGAGTGATATGATCATTCACGGTTGCTATGATTCTTCATGGCCTTGAAATTTAAATGTTGGATATTTGGCGCTAAGCTTCATTACGGGCGTGACATACAAGGTCACAGGCATGAACATGCTATTTCTTCATTTTTTTGTCATTTTAAAGTTAGTCTTCCATTCTCCATTCTTGCTATCATGCTCTAAACCCTATTCAATAAACTTAGAAAATAAGTATGTTAAATACATTATTGCTATTTTATTTGTTAGCATTAAAATGATGGAAATACCCCTCAACGTTCAACACAATTGATTTTCCCTCAAAGTCTGAACTACTATTCTGAGATGTCTATCATGTTCATCTTTGTCCCTTGAATGCACTAGAATATCATCTATAAAAACTACCACAAATTGATCAAGGTAAGGCCTACAAATCTTCTTCATCATATCCATAAAGGCAGTCAGTGCAATTGTTAAAACAAAAGGCATAACCAAGAACTCATAGTGGCCATATCGAGTTCTGAAGGCTGTTTTAGACACATCTGATTCTTTGATTTTCAGTTGATGATACCTGCATCTGAGATCAATCTTAGAGAATACTCCTGCTCCCTTTAATTGATCAAACAAATCATTAATTCTAGGTAGTGGGTATTTATTTTTAATCGTCACCTTTTTCAATTGTCTGTAATCAATACATAATCGAAGGGTGCCATCCTTCTTCTTCACAAACAACACCTGAGCACCCCATGGTGACACACTAGGTCGTATGAATCCCTTGTCTAGCAATTCTTGCAATTGAACCTTCAACTCTCTCAACTCTACAGGTGCCATTCTATAAGGAGTAATTGATATTGGGGTTGAACCAAGAATTACATCAATAGCAAACTCTATCTCCCTATTAGGTGGTAACCTCGACAAGTCTTCAAGAAACACATATGGGAACTCAGACAGCATGGGGATGTCGTTGAGTTCTGGGTCCCCCTTCCTAGTATCTATCACATAGGCCAAATATACCTCACATCCTTTCCTAATGTATTTCCGAGCTTTTAATGCAAAAATAACACCGGTCAAACATGTTTGACCTTCACCCTGAATGATAGTGTCATCCTACCCAGATATTTTAAGTACAACTTTTCTAGATCGACAGTCGACTATAGCTCCATGTTTGGTCAACCAATCCATGCCCATAATAGCGTCAAATTCATGAAAAGGTTATTCTATTAAGTCTGCTGGAAATTCTCTACCTTGAATTATTATTGAAGTTTTCCTATAGATCTGATTCACTTTCACACTATGTCCCAACAGATTGTCACAACTATCTCATATTCTAAGGTCTCAGGTATCATGTTCCATTGTTTAAGTGCAGCTGTGCTTATGTATGAATGTGTGGAATCAGGATCTATCAATGCATGTAAATCAAAGTCAAATAAAGAAAGTTTACCAACTATGACATCTGGTGCATCCTGGTCCTTATGAGCTCTCATCAAATATGCTTGAGTGGGAACTCTACTACCTCCGGGTCTGTCAACTGTCTATGATACCCTTTGAATCTATCTAATATGACAACCTCTAGACTGGCCTCGACCTCTACCACAACTCTATACCGGTGCCATACTGCTTGTATTAAGTCTAGGACAATTTCTCTCCATATGGTCAGTAGCTCCACATCTCAAGCATGCCTCAGTCAACCACCAACACTCTTTTGTATGAGATCTACCACAATGCTGACACATAGCATGAGTTAGCCTTTTGGACAATGCTACTGGTGAACTAGCAGATGATGCTGCGGGTCTAAAATGCTGACCCCTCCTACCAAAAAATGTCTGCCTAGCAACCCATTGCTGAAATGGTCTGGGTACTATCTGCCCTTTCCTACTAAATGTCTAGGCCACACTAGCCATTGATTTCTTGGAGAGCTCTTCTGTCTTTAGCTTTTTCCTTCTTCCAACACTAATGGAAAAGGACACTAATGTAGAAAAATCAATATGCTAGTGGGAAGCCACTAAATATCCAATATCCTCATCGAGACCATCTTCAAATCTACAACATTTATCAACTTCATCTCCAATAATCCCCATTGCATACTTGCTCAGCTTGGTGAACTCCATCTCATACTCAACTACTATCATACCCTTCTGCTTCAAATTCAGAAATTCTTGCTTTTTCTCATCAACATAAACTCTTGGCACATATTTCTTTTTAAACTTTGCCATAAAGAAATTCCATGTCTGAGGGTTCGGAGTCTGGGGTTTTGCTAATACCAATTTCCACCAATGGTAGGCATGCTCCTGAAAGAAGGACACTGCATATCTAACCTTGTACTCATCCGGACATTGAAGCTCCTAAAAAACCCATTCTGTTTGTTCCAACCAAAATTTTTCTACTGTTGGGTTATCCTCTTTCTTACCCATACAATCCATAGCCCCATATTTTCTTAGTTTATCAATTTGGGGTTTTGGTTGAGGTGGGAGAGGTGGTGGCACAACTTGTGATATATGTTGTAACAAAGTAGCCATATGTTGCATAAAGGGTACCTAACCTGGATCAACTTGTTCTTCAGCATGCTGTGGAGCTATAACACTAGGTTCTAAGTCTCTAATTGATGTTGACTGTCTATTAGCAGTCGAGTTAGCTATATTATCACCCTCTTATTCTTTGTGACTTTGCCTTGATTTCGAACCCATTAAAACCTATATTGTCATAAGAAGGGTCCCTTATTAGAATATAGCAGCCTAAAACAATGTAAATACTGAAAATATGCACTTATCTTCCTATACCCACTAAGTAAGAACCGACTAAACCTATGGCTCTGATACCAAAAATTGTAACACCCACTTACCCTATTTTAGTTCAGCAAGGTAAATGAGCATTACCCAACTAATTATCTTACAAGCTTAGTTAAATGAAGTATAAATATATTTTTTTGAAACATTATTATAAACACTAAAATAAATTTATTACCATCATATATATTAAAAATTTTATTTATTTATAAATTATATTAATTTACATTCAAACTATGTCCATTACATTAGAGGTACACATCTCTAATACACACTAGATGAAATACAACTATAATTTAATTTACAAAGTTTTTGATAAAATATACCAAAAATATGCCCAAAACTTTTAGCTTTTTTTTGTCTGGTTACCCTTCTTCTTCTGACAACTATGCTATCTACCGCTACCCTTTAAAACCTATGCAGGAGGAAACCACCTGCGTTAAGCTACTAGCTTAGTGGTGCTTCAAGGATAAAAATCTTACATACATATATTTTCTTACATGTCAATTAATAATTTCATAAATAAGGCGTAAAATAAAGAATTATATGCAACATACAAATGTCATCAAACATTTAATGTTTAACAATTTTAATTTCACACAAAAATTATCAAAATGACCTACTTTTATATTATTGTTATTTTTCATTTTCTTTGTGTCCATAACACCTATAACCAAACTAACTAATAAGAATAATGAGATTGCTATTACCGGCTTAATAATTTTTCACCAAGTGCATTTATAAATTTGTCATTACTGATATTTATATTTGGCACAGTGCCTTAACTCCTCTTATTGGCATGCCAAACTTTTCTCTATTCTAGTTCTAGATTTGGTGTCTTAAGGCTTAACTATTTTTATATTTATTCACGATATTTTCAAAAGTAATAATTATGTTAAATTTTTACATATATGTTTATCTATTTTTATTATTTGTTTCCATTGTTATTACATTAGAACCTCACACATAAATAATTTATTAAACATTTATAATCACATTTTAAGTCAAAATTCACATTAATTACTATATACATTCATGATAATACATGCAAAAGCCCAATAAATTACATTTTTGTCTATGGCAAATTTTGGCCTTGATTTTGGGCCTCATTTTTAGCCAATTTATAATTCGAATTTTAAGGTATGATATTCTAATATTTTTTAGCTTAATGTCTCATATTTTAGATGCATCAAAAATCACTCAAATCCATGCTTTCTATCAAAAGTTATGGCCCTTTTACTGAAGGGCATTGCATTAGTCTTACCCAGTATTTTCTGGATACCTACAAGTCCAGGATTTTGTGTCACATTTTTTGCCCATTTGCAATTATAATTTGAATTAGGTTCACAATGAAAGTTTTATAATTATGAGTCCACTTTCATTTTGAACTAATTTAATCTTAATATCATTATCATAGCATTAGTTATTATCAAAATAGTCAAGACTATTCCAAAATTTCTACAGCAGGGTTATTAGCTAGCACAACCTTAACTATTAATTACATCCATCACATGCATTCATTTTTATGCCAAAGTTTCCATATCACAATTACATTCACATATGTTAATGATTTCACACCATTTGGCTCATTACCACATAAAATATCAAAAGCAACAACTAATCTGATTCCATATCAAAGCACATTCATATCAAACCTGAATACATAATTACACATATTTGAACAACATGAAAGATTTTTATCAATGAAGCACATAACTAATCACCCTTAGAGCTTCCCTTTTTCCTACTTTTCCTCCCCTTACTAATTTTCTTTCTCCTTGCCTTTGTCACCCTCTTAAGGGCCTCTCATTTGCTCATTTGGTTTTCCTACACAACCATACCATATATCATTTCTATCATCCATTTTCAAAACTTTTCATGCCTATATAAATTTCTAATGCTTCTAATATGTTTTATACTTTAATTTAACCAAAATTTACTAAGGTTAAACTTTCTTCTTGATATGTCATGGCTGACCAAAACCTTATCATAGGTCCCAATTTATTTTCTTCAAATCAACACTCTAATCACACTTTATTTATCACCAATTGTATTGCTCCTAGGTTAATTTCAATTTTCCCCAAATTAACTTAACCAAGGCAACCCCTCATTCCTCAATTAGAGTTACCTTTCTCTAGTTTTTAAGTCATAAAACAATTAACTAATATCAATTATCATTAATTAAAAGTTTAACTACACTTTTCTTCAACTAGTTACAATTTTAAATTTCTAGTTCAAATCTTGCCAAATAACCTCAATTTACCAATCCTAATCATATCTATTAGCCTTATGGGTCTCAAATCAATGGAAAATGTTGCATTTAAGAAGAATAAACTCACCTTAATGGTTCTCCAAGGTGGACCGAATCTATCCCAAAGTTCCTCCCTTTTCTTTTCTTCTTCCTTCTTGCTCATTTGCTCCTTTTATGGCATGAGTTCTTTAATGCTGAATTTTTCTCTCCCAAAACTAATTTTTCTCTCTTTTTCAAGATTTTTATTGAAGCAAAAAAAGTGGCTTTTGGTGGGAGAGGTGGACAGCCAAATAGAAGAGAAAGAGTAAGAAGATGAGTTGGACTTTTTTGGTGGAAGAATGTAGAAATTGGTCATCTTTTTGACTTTTATACTCAAATTAAAGAGTAGGTCCCACTAATTAAAATTAATTCTAATTTTCATTGGTTCATTACCATAATTAATCTTAATTAACTTTTAAACTTTGAGAAATTCCATAGTTTCCACAAATTTCCTCATCTTCACATTTTCCCCCAACAATTGCCATCATACCGATTTTGTCCATAGGAAAATTTTATTTTTTTTCTAGTTCTAGCACTAATCTTTTTAATTCCCAAATAATAATACCCCTAATTATTTTCTCTTTTTAGTAGTCATTTTTTTATGGGTTCAAATTTAGACTTCGATTGAACCAGCACACCCCATTATGGTCACGCGTAATCGGGCCGTAAATCACTGGATGTTATATTATTTGTAGTGTAGGTGAGATAGTTAGATTTATAGCTGTTATACTGCCAAATATTTTGGAAAATAAAAAGAGTTTATAAAGTGATAACAATATTTTGGTCATTAAGTTAAAAAAATTTATGCACATCGGGTATAATCAATGTTAGAAGATACCAACAACCCTAGTAATAGCATCAGACCATATAACATACATATAGAAGAATTGTTATAAGGGTGTCACATGGGCAAGGAAAAATAAAGTGTCCATATCCGAGAAATAAGTGTTAGAACCATCGGTTCCTTGATGTAGAGATAGTAAAATACCATATGCTGAGATATGGTTTCAAACAGGATATTTTTGTGGAATAGGCATGGAACAATAGATAAAGTGATATATGGGCAACATGGCATGAATTTGGTTGGCCCTTCTAATCTAGTCAATGATTACCATACAATAGTTATGGATGTTGTCGACCCTTACTTTGATCAAAATTTTTAGTATGAGGAGATCAAACCCTAATCTAATGATTAAAAAAATTTATGATATGTTAGATGCTACTAATAATCCGCAGTGGCCTGGATGTGAAAATCATTCATAGTTATCACTAGTTGCTAAAATGTTGAATATCAAGGTCGAGCACCATCTATCTAAGCATGCATTTAATGCCATTGATCAACTGATCAAAGAGTTGTGCCGAAAGATAATCTTATTGCTCAAAGCATTTATGAAATAAAAACATTTGGTCTGAGGTTTGGGTTTACCCGTGGATAAAATACATTGTTGTCCTAAAGGATGCATGATTTTTTGGGAGATGACATAAACATGATTTTGTGCAAGTTCTGTAAGCATCCACATTACAAAGGAAGCTGCAACACTTATGGAAGATGGAGAAGGAAAATTGATGTGCCTTTTAAGAAAATGTATTACTTCTCATTGACATCGCATCTCCTCTAATTATATGCATCTAAAGCCACTGCTAATGATATGAGGTGGCATGAAGAACATGAGTTTGAGGATAATGTAGTGTAGCATCCTTCTGATTCAATTGCTTGGAAGTATTTCAATGATATTCACCCTAAATTTATAATGGAAATTAAAAATGTTTGTTTGAAACTATGCATTGATGGTTTTCAACCTTTTCATTAGTCTAGGCAACAATACTCTTATTGGCCAATTATTGTAATTTTGTATAATCGACCCCCTTAGATGTGTATGAAGGAGACATCCATGTTCTTAATTTGGACTATTAGTGACTTCTCTAGTTATGCAATGTTGTCTAGATGGTCAACAACAAAATTGTTGGCTTGTCCTTATTAGATGAAGGACTCTAATGCCTTCAAACTACATAAGAGCAATTATTAGTTCTAGTTTGATAATCATAGAAAGTTACTAAAGCCCGATCATCCATTTAGATGTAACAGGAATGAATTTTTGAAAAATCGAATTATTAAGCATGAGTTCTTTAATGCTAACCTCTAAGTAGATTAGATTTAAAGATATTAAGCATAATTGATCATCTAGGTTTGAAGAAAGTAATATAAGTTGATGCTGATGAGATTAACAGAATGGTTAGTTAATCAAATGGGTGGAGAAAACGTAACATATTATAAGATTTGCCTTATTGGAGATCTAATATGATTCAACACAACCTTGATGTCATACACATTGAGAAAATGTCTTCGATAATTTATTCAATACAATGTTGAATATCCCTGGCAAAACAAAAGGACACTCTTAAGTCATGGAAAGAGCTCAATAAGTTTTATAAGAGGTTAGAACTTAATAAGCTAAATTCAACTAGCAAAGGCTTGTTAAACCTTGGATAGTAAGGCTAAGAAAGTGTTATTTGAATGGGTGACAAAGCTGAAATTTCATAATGGGTATGTGTCAAATATGGGTAGATGTGTGGATAAAAAAAAATTGAGGCTATTTGGCATGAAAAGTCATAACTGTCATGTCTTTATGCAGAGGTTGATGGCTACTACATTTTAGGAACTGCTACTTTCTAATCTATGGAAAGCTATCAATGAGCTTAGCTTGTTCTTTAGAATTCTAACTGCAATAGTAATTACAAATGAAGACATGGCCAAACTTGAATCAAACATCACAATTATTTAATGTAAACTAGAAAGAATATTCCCTCTAAGTTTTTTTGATTCTATGGAACATCTTCCAATTACTTGCCTTATGAGGCACACATTACTAGGTCAGTGAAGTTCCAATGGATATATCCATTTGAAAGGTTAGCAAAACCTAACTTATAAGTCATAATTTGATGCAATAACATTTCATTAATGCATACATCTTATTCAGCTTGTCACTGTAAATGTATCTTTGAAAAATAAAGCCCAATATCAGGAATAAGAAACATGTAGAAAGTTCAATATGCAATGCATATCTAGTTGAGGAAGCATCAACATATTGTTCATACTATTTAGAGGATCATGTCCAAACAAAAGCAAATACTATGCCTTAAAATTACGAAGGTGGTGGTGATTATATTCTAGTAGAAGATCCTTTAAACCTACCCATTTTCAAATACAATGGTAGGCAACTTAGTCATTTGAGAACAAGATATATGACTCTTCAAGAATACAAGGATGCTCAATCCAACGTTTGGCTTAACTATGAAAAAGTTGAACTATATATTAGGTTAGTATTCTTCTAAGTTAGTCATCTCCTCTATATGATACTATTACTAACTCAATATATTATATCTTGATTAACATAACCATAACTCCATCAAATGATAGGATTTACACTGGTATGTTGTAGCACCTCAATCCGAACATTACTAACACAGAAATGGATGTTAAACTTGAGGTGGACTTTACTATCTGGTTTTAAAGCCTACATGAGCCTTTCTTTCTCAAACATATCATTTAGTCTTCATATTCTTAACATGTGTAAACACTATATCATTTTGTTTCAGACACATGATCTAAACTTTAGTATTCACAATGACTTTCCTAAAAGCTCTTGTAAAAGGTTCATTAGCAACTGTTACAACATACAATGGCTATTTTGTCAATGAATATAAGTTTCACACTATCAAACATAGTGCAAGCATAATTTCAATGAAAAATGGGGCTTGCATAAAAGGCTAAAAATGTAGCCATAATATGAATGGTTAGTACAATCAGTTAAGGGAAGTAAAGCAGCTGGAATATCCTAATAGGCCAATTAAGTGAATAATGTTATTCATGTGCAATTGGTTTGATCCTACTCCTGATGTGGGTACTAGGGTTCATGAGCATTACAACGTTATTGAGGTCAACCACATAAGATGATATGACAAGTATGAACCCTTTGTTCTAGTAATGCAAACATCTCAAGTGTATTATTGTTCGCATTTAAACTTATGAAAGGAAAAAAGCAATTGGTGGGTCGTTTCAAAAATCAAGCCAATAGGAGTTGTTGAGATACTAGAAAGCTCTTTCCAAAGTGCATGTATGTAAGAGCCTCCCTCTTTTTAAAAGGAGTCAATTGACATCCATAATGTTGAAATTACTGAAGTGGATCAACAAAGAACATTAAATGATCCATTAGGTGACCTAAAAGATGTTACAAATGATAAAGAAGAAGAAAAAGATGATGATGATGATGTAGATAAATAACCAAAATTACTAAGATAAAGTTGATATGCTTCAGATGATGAAGATATAAATGATATGATAGAAATTGATATTGAATAGAGGTAGTTGTAGCGGAGTAAACTATTGGATAACTCTTAATTATCATTTTTATGTGTTTTTTCATTTACTATGGAGGTTGAGGTTGTGTTGGAAATGGCCCATAAGGGGGTAAGCCACTAGCAATGGTAGATTTTCATCCACATCAGCTACTTCTACATCTTCACTATCTGGAGCCACCTCTGCAACAGTTGGCTTAGAGATAGTTGCACCTTTACATCAATTGGCACAAGCCCATTCACATCAGTTGGCCTGCACCCATCCATATCAATTGGCCGACAGTCATTAAGTCTATTAAGCTCTCAAAGACAATCCATAAGGGTACTTCAGACATCTCCATAAGCAGGGCTAGAGTTGCAGCCACATACCTCCTAGCACACCCAGTCTAGACATAGTTAGGGATCAATTATCCTGACAGTCATAAGAGACAACGATTACATGATGGGAGGTGAGATGTTTCATACTTGTTTATTTTACATGTTAATTATGCTTTGTCTTGGTCTCTAATACTTGTCAATTTATATAATTACAGGTTTATTAAGTCATAATATATAACAATTCAAATCTCCCGCATCTTTCAGGAGAGACTAGACTAGAGAGATGCAGGTCGAAGGTAGTGCACGTGTTGTGCAAGATCTATATTGGGTGAATTTTAAGTAAATAAATGTAGATTTTGATGAAACTTGTATGTTTAAATTGTTATAAAAGTTCAATTAAAAGTGAAATTTCATCATAATTGTATTTAGAAATGCTTTAATGTTGATATGATTGAAAATGAGAGACAATTTCAAATTAATGTTATTTGAAAAATGCTTTGTTAGTTGTACAAATTAAGAATAGCCAAACAATGTGACTATGAGTTTATGTGAATTAGTATAATTAATTGAGAATTATGAATGTATATTGAAAGACCTTGCAGGAAAATTTTGGATTATGCACTTTTTAGGAGACTATATTGAATTTTTTTAAAATTTATATATGTTGAATCTTTATTTTTCCATTGTTTTTTTATATAGAAATACTTTAAGCGGGAGGATGCTTGGAATGGAGTGATAAAGGTGTTATGGAAGCAACTCATGAGTACGAGATACTGATATATACTCTACCATTAAATAGTTAGAGGAAAGCCCTCATTTGTGTTAGATGATGTGCAACAGAGTTGGCTGCATAAGTGGATGGATGCCTCATTCCAGTCAATGAGAGAGCATCCGTCAAAAAATTGTCAAAGTAAGATTGGCGGCACTGGATTAGAGCTATCGATAGCTGAGTACGTTATATGGATTGTAAGGATGCTTGTTTCTTTTCTGTTTAATATATTATCACAACTTTTGCATATCTAATATCTAATTTGTTAGTTTCAGGAGATGAAGGGGGATGCCCCACCTAGTAAGGTATTACTCTTTAATGAGATCAATATGAGGAGAGCTCTAGACGAGTCGAGGGAGTACGTTGATCAGTTTGCAAGATAAATTAAGGTAAGTTCTCGAAAAACCTAACTTAGACTCTAATTAAGATAACTATTTATTTTATATGATGTTTTGTTTTCGGAGCTCATTTCTTAAGCATCCCGGGATGAATCCGAGAACCAAGTTGATTTGACACCAGATGATGAGGATCAAATATTCCTGAAAGCTTTTAAGGCTTCATTGCAGAGCATATACTTGTATCAGATATACTAAAATAAGTGATCCAACTTTGCATTCAAAGCCTCTACATCCTCAACACCCCTCTTTGAGGCAGCTCAACATATTATCTGTTGGAGGCATCTGTGGCGGCGCCTCCCCACACCCGAACCGCAAACACGTGCCCGAATGAGGGAGCGCTGCTACCTGTCTTCTTACTTCTTCAAATTGCTATATATATATATATATATATTTTTTTAACACTCATCTATATGTAGATATATACAAAAATCAGAGTACAATTTATTTACATAAGATAGTAATTTTAACATCAAAGTAATTCTTAACAACTTTAAAAGTAAGTTTTACAAACTCTAACATTTCTTTAATATAAAAGCCAAATACAAAAGTTTCAAAATTTGTAACCCACTTTTTCAAGATTCGGCTACTTTACTTGAATGGGATCTCCGCTTGCTTTATCTAACGTCTTCAGCTACCTTTCTATATCTGCGTGGAAATTAAACTCCACGTTAAGCTCTAAGCTTAGTGGTGCATATAAATAAGACAATATGCTATATCATGCAACAAGCATTAACAAATATCACTTTGTGCATTAAAATGTTCGCATGCATGACTATCAACATATTCCTATTTCATACAAGTATAAATGTCATGCTCATATAGACAATGTTATTTCAATTTATCTATGATGGTAAATTACTCGGCTAATCTCTTTATCATTACATCTCAATCTCATGTCATCATCATTTTTTTATTCTTTTCTTTTCTTATTTTCCAACATATCCTCGTTATCTTGCCCACATCACTCTAAATTTTTGGACTGACTAGATACGAGTTATGGATCAGGAGCACTCACAACAAGCTTATGCCACCCTGTCCACTATTTGGCTCATAAGAGCTTCTCAAATCAATGGCGCTCTCTGAGCTTAAGCCACATTTATTGAGTATAATTTCATCATAGATGAAAACTGGATTAAGGGCGCTCTCCGAGCTTAAGCCACCTTGTCCTCATTTCTGTGTGCTCATCAGAGCTTTGTCAAGTCAGTAGCACTCTCCGAGCTTAAGCCACACTGACCGAGCATCCCAGACCAATGGCGCTCACAACAAGCTTTAGCCACATAGGTTGAGGTATAGTACGGTACCATTCGCCCCCTTAATGACATGTCATCTATCCTGATTCTAGTCCGCAAGTAGAGTAATGGGCTTCTTTATATTTTCACATCAATCAATTCTCAAATTTCAACACATCAATATTTTCATATTTATCAATATCTCAATTTTCTTGCTTTGTAAACATATAGTCATACTCACACATCCTATCATTCATTTACTAGATTCATCAATATTCTCATGTTTATCATTCGCATCATATTTCATATAACATCCATGACAATTCACATTCTCACATCAATATATATACACATATACATGTATCCATATCATTCTTATTTCACTGAATAGACAATGACTTTCATTTACTTACCTGAATTCTTCATTTGATAACCACATTCATAATTATAAATAAAGAGCATTCACAGCTGTGAGTACTAGTTTCACACCCGTGAATTATTTCACGCCCATAATCCCAAGCCGTGAACGCTACTAGAATGAATTGCTCAAAAGCATTCACGGTTGTGATTACTCATTCACGCCCATGAATAAGTTCACTTCCGTGATTCCAACCCGTGAATGCTTCTGGAATGAATAGTACCATTCCCACACAGAAATTCACAACTGTGATACAATCAGTCACAACCGTGAACCCTTAAGTTCACGTCCGTGACTCAATAGTCACGCCCATGACTTTCAGCAGGAAATCTGTATATTCACTTTTCATTCATTCTAACATTATCCAAATCATACCAAATTATGTTTCATGCATTTCTAAGGTTCTTTACTCAACTTATTACTTTCCAATACATGTAAATGCTTTGATCATACAAGATTTTCTAACATGCATCATTAATTCAAAGTCACACAATTATCTCATTCATACATGTCTAAACCTATGGTTTCATGCCATAATCATCATCATTCTTGAAATGAATTTATCTAAATCATGTTCAACATGCATTATTTCAAACAAAAATAGGCTATTGCCTTAAGTTATGCAAAAACCTTAAATCTTTCTCCTTCACTTTTCTAGGTAGCTTTCTCTTTTCCTTTGCTCCTTAGAGCTTGTTCCTTGTCACTTGGAACTCCTACAACATCATAAATCATTATTTCCATATGATTTTCTCAAGACTCTAACTCTCTTTTTCTCTCTCAAAACCCTAGTTTTTCTCTCTTTCCACATGAGTCTTAGATGAGCTCAAAATTCAAACTTCCTTTAAGAAAAGATGAAGAAGAAGAAGAGATGCTTCTTACCTTACACTTTTCTTCACTTGATCACAACTTTGGATATTTTCTCTCTCTACCAAACTTTATTTTTCTTCCTCTTTATTGTTCTTTCCAGCTTCATTAGGAGTTATGGAACATGAAAATCACCTTGTCTTGCTCTTTCCTTCTCTCTCTAGAAATCAAGATGGCTATGGAGGAAAGAATGGCTGACGTGACTGGTATTTTGAGAGAGAGAAAAAGACAGAAAATGAAGAGAAGAAGAAGAAAAGAGTCTTATATAGGGTACCCAAAAAGTCTTCATGTGGGACCCACTATTTTGACCATTTCTCCCAATTTCATACTTAATCAATATTAATCCTCTTCCTTTTATATCATGGACGGCCAACCTATCAAAATATGCCCAAAATTAATATGTTGATTAGCAATAAAACTCATTAATCCTCCAATTTTTTGGTAAATTGCAATTTGACCCCAAAATTTATCAAATTTTGCAATTTAGTCCTTTACCGTAAATAAACTCTTTTAAACTTTAAAATCACTTAATTAGGCATTTATCATTTAATTTAGCCATTAATTTGATCAATTTTTGTAAAAATCCGAATTTGGACTCCGATTGGTCAAACACGTCAACTTCGCGACACGTGCGACTCAGGGCCTAAATTAGTGGATATTACAGCATCATAGTCTCAGCTAGAGGCAACACATTCTCAATTGCAGGAGATACAAGATCTACATAGTACTATCTGCCAGATTGAGGAGATGATGCATTGCATGATGCAGTAGATGCCGAAAGGGAGAGAGAGGTTTTGTGCCAGTCAACCTCTGCCAAATGGTTATGGCGGGGATCACACTCAACCGCCACAAGATCTTTATTCTTTAAATTTTATTTCATGTTTGTTATTTTTATAATAGACAAATAATATATTTTTAATATTTAATTTTATTTGCACTTTTAATATTTTATGCATTGTAGATCTCAAATCTAAATAATAATAACTTAATTAATCATTAATCATTTAAATTTTTAATAATTTTAAATTAATAAATTATAAATTACAACAAAAAATTAATAATAATAATTAGAAATTAACAAATTAATAATAATAATAATATTAATATTAATAATTTAATATTAATTAATTAATTAATGAAATAGTGACCACAATAGAGACCACATTTTGTGGTTACTAAGAGAGGATAAAAATTAAGGCATTTAGCAACCCTTTTGTGACTACTCGTTTTAGCAACCATATATAATGGTCGCTAGGTTGCAACCACTAATTTGGTTGCCAACATTAGACAAATAAAAATACAACTAGCGACCACTTTGCGGCCACATTGTTCTAAAAGTACTTTAAAGACAATTACTAGTACTTATTGTACAAATTTATTTGTTTAATAAAAAATATTTTCATTAATTTGATATTTATTTGATATATGAATTGATAATCATCTTAAATCAATTAATGTAGTCCTTGATACATAGCATAGCATGAAGGAAATCATGATAAGATCATGATATGAAGATTCTTATCATGTGTAATTATGTGAGTATCTAAATTATCCCTGACGGACTAACACATGTTATACTTCTTGATTGGATCAAACAGTAGATCTCATAATTTGTAAATATGAGATATTTAAAGTTAATATGTTGATGCTTGCTAAGTACATTGGATGACCTACTATGAGACAATCATATGGATAATCAATTCAAATGTCAATGATAGTCTCATTATAGCAATAGTGCAAGTATCCTTAGACTTGAGATACTCAAGGATATCTTGGATACTAATTATGTATTTTGATACTATTCTTTGTTGCCTCAGGGAGGTTGCTCATAAGGTGGTGACTGGGTACAACTTGAGGTATTTGAAGGTAATTGGGTAACCAACAAATGATTCACCATTATTGATAGAAGGAGTGTATACTCATGGCCTCTTGTTTGGGCCATTACTCTGAAATCTCTTACCAGAGTGGAAAGGTCATGAAGATAGTCTTCAATGACATATCTAAAAGAGTAATGAGCCTTAGAGATAAGAACTAACATTACTTGGGTTAAATGTGACATAATCATTAGTCTAGTGGGAATTGACACATGTCTATACTCTGAACCAAGTGGAGGTATAGAATGGTGAAAGACTTAATTACATGGAAATTATCTATGGAAAGGGTTCTAGTCAAACTACTGACTTTTCAGTCAATTGGGACTCATGATGTGTTGCTAGATACCATTTATAACTTGCTTAAAATAATTATTAATTTAAGTGGCCAATAATAGGAAACCTAATGGGTCATGCGCATTGGAGTTGAGAAAAATGAGTAAAATTGTTTTAGATATTATCCAAAAATATGAAATAATTATTTTGGGTCACGGGCCCATGTGGGCTGCTGGTCTAATTGGCCTTAATTAGCCAAATAAGGCCAATGAATGCAAAACCCCCCAAATGCCTCCCTTTGTCTTGTGCACTTTGTACCTAGACTAATTTGGGGTAAAAATATTTTTAAAGAGTTGAAAAGTCTAAAAATTCTTTTTGGAAGTTAAGAAATTAAAAAAAATAATAGTTATTTTTCATATTCTCTCAAATTGAACATACACCATTGTTAGCAGTTTGAAACGTGTTCAACTATTTTTCTTGTAGTTTATTCTCACATTTTTACATGGCTTAATATTATAGACATTCTAATATGGATTGTGGTTTGGTATAACCCAACAAAGTGAAAATATGAAGAAAAAATCAAAAAATTACAAGGTATAATTTCTAATCTTTATGATTTGATAAATTAGTTTTAATGACACAAGCAATATCCTTGTTTCGGATTTTAAAAATTTTAATTTTTCACTGTATTTATGAATGAGATTCATCTTCAAAAATCCTTCAGTGGTATCAGAGCACCCTTGTGTCTATTAAAATTAATTTTAATTGAAATTGCAATGAGATTGCAAGGTTTTGACGGTATTGGATCAATAGAATTAAAAAATTGAAATTAATTTGTTAAATTTGTTTTACATATTTTTATTTTTATGGTTTGATCATGGGATGATTAAAGATAATTATTTTGATTGAAAAATGATTTGAATGTCATTCAATATTTCAAAAATACTTAAAATTGTATTGTTTATGAATATGTGTTGTTGTTTGGTTTAATTGATGAGGCTATTCATATTTTTCTTATAATTTAATTATGAAAAAATTATTTATAAATATTGAAAATGTCTTTAAGACTCTGAAATTTTCCAATAATTAATTTTTCAAATAAACACAAAAACAGAACTATTTCAGCTTACCCAGTGGAACTATTTTGTTTGATCTTTTTGTATATGATTTCTTTTTCAGCATGTTAAAATAATTTTTATATGATTAAAAATATGTTATTTTGATGTTAGATATATGCTAAAATTATTTTTCTCAAATTTAAAATTCCAAACAAATTATAGATGTCAAATGAGTCATTTTGAGCGTCTAGGTGTGTTAGTTCGTTTGTTTTAGTAATTTTGGCTTGTGCAAAAATATTTTGATGAACTTGAGCTGACTTAAAGTTGCTAAAAATAATTATTTGAGGTTCTAAAAATTTTTAAAATTTTTGAAAATTAATTTTGAATTTATTTAAGTTGAGCAATGATAATTCTAGTATGACTAGAAATTGGTATGTCTATTAAAATTAATTTGTTTATTTTTTATATCATAATAATTTGATTTTAAAGTTGTTTTGAATTAATTCTAGAAATATGTAATTTAATTTAATTTTATTAAATATTAAATTCTACATTGAAATGACATACAAAATTAAATTAAACGAAACAACATAAGTAAGCAATTTCGGTTCAAATATTGAATCAATTTTCAAATTGAAATACAAAATTATCATTATTTTTATTTTATTTTATGCATGAGAGAATGCATGTTAGGGGTGTATGGAATGACATGATAGATGATTATGGACTTAGGCTCAATGTGATTGAACATGCATGAAATTATTTTATTTTATGGTAAATATGGTCTGTTTGTCCTTGCCTCTTTATCTTTCTCATGTATTTCTGTTCTGATCTTACTCTCTTAAAATATAAATATGTAAATAGGTTTTCTATGCTTTGAAATATGTAATTAGATTGCATAGAATTAGGATCAAATGGAGATATAAAGGAGCAAGAAGAAAAGGAAGTGGTGCCATAAATAATAAAACTTGGAAATAGGAATTCGATATCTATTTTGGGTTGTAAATTCATCCATATACCTAGGTAAGACCTAGTCAATCTCTCTTTGGCTCAATAGGTTGAATTTAGCATGTCCATAATCATGGCATATAGTTAATGTAACTATCTTTATATATCCTTGTGATGAATGAATGATATATAAAAACATGCAATAATAACATCATGAGACTTAACAAAAAAATCCCTCGCTAAATAAACAATTAAGTATTATGCCTTCCATTAATATGGGGAGAATCAAAGTTCTTCTAGAGTTAGGGTTGTTAAATTGCCTCAAGCTTGCTCTATAAGAATATGTTCGAATCATTGAAATTAGATTTCATGATTAATGGGTTGGACTTAACCGAAATCATTAGCTTATTAGATTTGCACCAAGGATAATGTGTATTAGAGGTGAAGTTAGGTTTGTGTACATGAAATGTACACATATTAAGAGTTGATAGCCCAATGTATTTGTACACATCAAGTAGTTGATAGCACAAGATTCGATAGTTGCATGAGTAATGCAATTGGTATGGATTAGATACCTACGAACCAAACTAAGTATGACTTATTGAGTTGCCTCAAGGTTATTCTTAGCTAGTTGGATATTGACCCACTAGGAGAACATCCATATAGATTCTTTCGGGTTCATAATGAGGGTTATAGATTCGTAATAAAATAGTGGGAGCCATAATACAACTTATTAAATACCTAATAAACATGCATTTTCATGTACATTCTAACATGCTCTATTTTATATCTAGGTTGCTAGAATCATCATCATGATGACAAGTGTGAATTTACGATTACTAATGGGATTAAATAAGTTCACTGGGCGTAACTTTTTGGATTGGCTAAGGAATTTAAGAATAGTTCTTAAATTCAAAAAGATTGGTTATGTCCTAGATGAGGCACTCCCTAATCCCTCTATTACTGATACTTCTGAAGATGTTCAAAAGGCATATAAAAAGCATCTTAATGATAGTGTGATGGCAAGCTGCATTATGCTTGCTACTATATCAATTGAGTTGCAAAAACAGTATAAGGCTATGGATGCTAATTACATAGTCTACGATCTAAGGGTGTTTTTTTTTATGAGTAAACACATTTCGAAAGGTTCGAAACTTTAAGGCTTCTCTTCCACAATAAGATGGTTAGGGGACATTTCCAGTGCAATATGCAATGAAGATGAATAGCTATATTGAGAGGTTAGTTACCTTGGGATTTATGATGGACCATGAATTAAGTATTGACTTAATTCTAGTCAATTTGTCTAATAGTTATTCACATTTTATGCTTAACTATAAGATGAACCAAATCTCCACCAATATTCTTGAGCTGATCAACATGGTTTAGAAAACTGAGCCATCTGTCAAGAAGGACAATAAGGATATGATGCTTGTGGACTCTTCTGGTTCTAAAAAGAAGAATACGAACACCATGAAGCCTAAGGGAGGCATGTCCAAAAAAAATTCCAAGGAGACTGCCCCAAAGGGGACATGCTTCCATTGTGGCAAGAATGGCCATTGAAAGAGAAATTGCAAGGCCTACTTGGAGTCCTTGAAGAAGAAGACATCTGATGGCCCATCTACTTCAGGTATTTTTGTCATTGAGATTAATACTATTTCCAATAATCATATATGAGTATTAGATACCGATTGTGGCTCACACATATGCACTAATATGTAGGGCCTAAGGTGTTGCCCAGATATTAGACCAAGAAGGGGGGTTGAATTGGAGTTTCTAAAAATTAAACTTTAAAGTGCGGAAATAAAATTGCTAATTTTAGAAGGGATAGAGAAAATCAGACACAAAGATTTATAGAGCTTCGGGTATTAACAAACCCTACTCCTCTCCCCAATCGCAATTGGGAGTTTTACTAACACACTAAGTGTTACAATGGAGTTTTACAAGCTCACTCCCAACTATGGTGTTTCTCACAATGGCTCACACCTAACCCAGAAATCCCTTGTGTTTTAATGGCTCACACAATAACCAATTCCTTTGTGTTTTACAGGCTCACACAAACAACCTACACTTGTATTTTACAGGCTCACACAATAACCTACACTTGGTGTTTTGCAGGCTCACACAAACAACCTTTTAAATTTGTGTTTTGGAGGTTCACACAACTAACCCTTACAAGTGTTCTTCTCTTAACCCAGAACTACCCAATGCTCACTTGAGTAAAGATTACAGAGAAAACCACTTAAAAATCTTTATTGCTCAAATATGAGGAGCAAAAAGATTTTTACAGAGAATAGATTTGTTCACAAAGCATAAAAATACAAGATAGCTTGTGATTTGAAATATATACTAATCTTTTGTTTTTCTTATTATTCTCTTATCATCCTCTTATTTCTTAATGCATAAATGACTTTCATTTATACTCCCATGGCTAAATATAGCCATTGGGGTGCATTAATTTAGAAACTAGCCGTTATACCAACCAAAAAATCGCGCCTGACATTTTTCTCTTTCATTGGTCATGGGTGTGAATATGCTTGTCACGGGGGTGACAGTTCTTCCCAAGCCGTGACTGAAGTGGTGACCTTGATCGTGAAGCTCTCTGGAATGTCTTGACATATAGAGTCACGGGCGTGACGTTAATTAGTCACGGGCGTGACACTCTTCCCAACCGTGAGAGAAGTGGTGACTGAAGTCGTGAAGCTCTCTGGATGAAATTAAATATATCCTTCACGGGGGTGACACCTACATTCACGGGGGTGAACATCTTCACAGCCGTGACCAAAGTGGTGACTCTGGTCGTGAAGCTCTCTGGTTGAATTTACACAACTCTTCACGGGAGTGACACCTCTAGTCACGGGGGTGACTGAAATGCTTACTTCACGGTTTGGTTTTCCTTCATGGTCATGAACTTCAAATGTTGGTTTTGGTAACGGTTAGCTTTCTTCACGGGGGTGACTCCTTGAGTCACGGCAGTAAACATGCTACTTCTTACTTTTTATTTCTTTAAGGATTATTCTTCCAATTCTCCATTCTTTCCATTTTATGTCCTGTATAATATACTTTCAAAAACAAGTATGTTAAATACAATATTGCTATATTATTTATTATCATCAAAATGACAGAAATACCCCTCAAGGTTAACATAAGGAATAGTAGGTAGTTCAATAAGGGAGAGTCAGATATGCACATTGGAAATGGAGCAAGGATTATTGAATTAGTTGTAAGAATTTATATATTGATCTTCCCTAGTGGGCTTATGTTAAATTTGAATAATTTTTATTATATACCTGCTTTAACTAAAAATATTATTTATGTTTCTAGTTTAAATAAAGATGGTTTCCATTTAGCTTTTAGTAACAATTATTGTTATATTATGTTCAATGGTATTTTATATGTTAGCAGTACATTATGCAATGGAATATACATATTAGATATGT
Source organism: Triadica sebifera (assembly GCA_023653625.1). Classification (NCBI taxonomy): domain Eukaryota; kingdom Viridiplantae; phylum Streptophyta; class Magnoliopsida; order Malpighiales; family Euphorbiaceae; genus Triadica; species Triadica sebifera. The sequence continues at coordinate 16,453,300 of CM042910.1, read as the reverse complement.
CAAATCTAATTTTAAACATTAATGATGATAAAAGGCAAAAATAAGATATGTTGAAATCGTCTTACTTATGGCATTGTCACCTTGGTCATATAAGTGAGAAACGCATGGCTAAGCCACACAAGAGTGCTAGTTTGAGGTCATTTGATTATGAATCATATGACACATGTGAATCTTGCTTATTAGGCAAGATGACTAAATTACCCTTTAAGGGAAAGGTGAATGTACTAATGGCCTTTTAGACTTAATACATTCGAATGTATGTAGTCTAATATCCACACATGCCATGAGTGGTTTCATCTACTTTATTACTTTTATCGATGACTATTCACAATATGGGTATGTGTATCTCATGAAATATATATCTGAAGCCTTTGAAAAGTTCAAAGATTTCAGAAATGAAGTAGAGAAACAACATGGAAAAATTATTAAAACACTTCGATCAGATTGAAGAGGTGAATACTTGAGCCAAGAGTTTTTAGATTATCTTAGGGATAATGGGATATTATCTCAATGGACTCCACTTTACAGACCACAACAAAATAGTGTGGCTGAATGGAAAAACCAAACTCTATTAAACATGGTAAGGTCTATGATGAGCTTTGCAGAACTCACTAAATCTTTTTAGGGTTATGCACTAGATACTGTCATTTATATATTGAATGGAGTCCTTTTGAAGTTAATTGATGTTACTCCATATGAGATGTGGAATGAAAACAAGCCCACACTTTCTTACAAGAGACTTTAGGGTTGTCTGACTTATGTGAAGCTGACAGTGTCAAATAAGCTAGAAGCTAAGTCTTACTGCTGTCTATTTATATGATATCCAAAAGCATCATATGTATATCAATTCTACCACCCCTTAGAACAAAAGGTGTTTGTTTCAAGACATGATATCTTTTTAGAGAAGAATTTCTTCTAAAAGGAGATAGTGGGAGAAAAATTGAACTTGAGGAAGTTCAAGATGCTCAAGCAGACACTGATCACCTACTTGAACTTGAGCCTATTATTCATATAGATGATATAGTAGCTCAACCATCTGAAGCACAAAAGCTTTATAGGTCAAGTAGGATACGTACTATTTTAGAGAAATATGAACTTCTCATTAGTGAATAGAATGACGTATTGCTCATAGAAAATGATGAGCGTAGAACCTATGAAAAAATTCTGAATAGTTCTGAATCTGATAAATGGCTTAAAGCATGAAGTCAGAAATGGATTCAATGTATGAAAACCAACTATGGACTTTAGTTGACCTACCTAAAGGGATAAAGCCTATAGGGTGCAAATGGATTTTTAAGAAGAAAACTGACTTAGATGATAATGTGGTTACCTATAAAGCTAGACTTGTAGCTAAAGGTTATCATCAAAGACAAAGAATTGACTATGATCAAACTTTTAGCCCAGTAGCTATGCTTAAATCTATAAGGATACTATTAGCTATTGATACTCATTATAATTATGAGATATGACAAATGGATGTGAATACAACCTTCCTTAATGGAAATCTAACCGAGGATGTGTACATGACATAACTAAAAGGCTTCATATCCAAATATGGTAAAAAGGTATGCAAGCTTTAAAGATCCATTTATGGTTAAAGCAATCATCTAGGAGTTGGAATATTCGGTTTGATGAGAGAATCAAACAGTTTGGTTTCTTGCAAAATCTAATGAACCTTGTGTATACAAGAAGTTTAATGGGATTGCAATCGTATTCTTTGTGTTATATGTAAATGGTATACTGCTAATGGAAAATGATGTCTCAGCCTTACAATCAGTCAAAATTTGGTTATCCAATAACTTCTCTATGAATGACCTTAGTGAAACAATATATATTTTGGGGAAAAGGATTTATAGAGATAGATCTAAAAAATTGTTTGGTCTTTCACAGTCTACATATATAGACAAGATGCTAAAGAGGTTTTGCATAAAGCAGTACAAGAAAAGATATATTCCTATGACCCATGGCATTATTCCCTCAAAGTCTATATGTCCAAGGACACAAAATGAGAGGACACACATAAGTTTGATTCCATATGCTTCAGCTATATGATCAATCGTGTACTGTAACACCTAACACCTTATACTTCTATATACCACATATGATATTTATATATTAAGTTATCACATATGGAATAAGAATAAAATTAAATTAATGTTTACAGCGAGAGTAAATTTTTTTTTAACACATTTCATGTTATCATCAACAATTTCGCAATCAATATGGATGATTTAATCATAGCCTATAATATCACATATATTAATAACTTAAACATTATATTTAAAAGTAAGTAAATTTACAAGTTAAATTCGTTTATATATCCTAGTACATATTCAGTGAAATTTTACATATGCAAGTATTCAACCCCTAAATATAAATGATATGCTTTTATGCTTGTGTGGAATGCAAGGAGAGAGAGTGAGGAGGCTCGACCAGTGACCTTTGATCCATGACTTTTATATGCACCTCAATATGAACTACTACTCTTCTCTACCTGAAAAATGATGTAATTTGGTGAGTTAAGACTCAGTGAGAATAACCATCAAATGAGCTCTAAAGTACCAAGCATTTCATAATAACGAATCATAAATCCAATGCGTACCATATATATTCCATTCCATTCACCTTTATCATATAATCACAAATGAAATTTAAAAATATAATCACTATTCTTTATCTATGCTCATGTTTTCCTCATTTGATTTTGTTATGACCAAGTTAAACAGACATTGCCCCAGGTTTCCATGTGAAAATTTGCCATATGAACATTTGCATTTGCATTTTCTAGCTAGCTTGATCATTTTTTTTATTTGCACATTTATTGGACCATAAACCTCTTCTTTTGCTTTGCAATATCGATTAACTAGTTACAACGCCTTTTAAGTCCATATGCATATGCACTTGTACTTAAGCATTCATCAACCATTGTATCTTATCACATATACCATACATATACCGCATATATACCTTATATTCCATGCATATACCTTGCATATACTATACATATACCATGTATATATATCACATATGTCAAACATATACCTCAAATATACCACAAGTATACAACTTATATGTACCATAAATGTCACAAATTATCCATCATTATATTATCAAGGACAAATCATGACAATCATATGAATCACATAGCAAGCAACATTCATATGCACTAAAGAATTCAATTGATAATTCGACTCAACTTTTTCTTTTGATTCCGACCTTTAAGTTATTGTCTAACCCCTCCTTGAGGGTCTCCAATCTGTTGTGAGCCTAATATAGAAATATAATTGATTAAATCATGACTAGAGTAACTTAATGTGCCTTAAATAAATTAATATGCTTAGTTCATATCATTAGTTAGTATTTTTCTTATAAGATAGTGTGACCTTATAAGAATGATTAGTCCATAAATTTTTATAAACTTGACCAATTAATCTAATTCTTACTTATAATTAAATTTAATATATAATTACATAACATATTAAAATTTTAGAGCAATTGGAGCATTGTTCAATTTATGGTGGAATTTCTAATTGTGTTCTTTTTTCTCACTTGCTTTTCCCTTAGGCAATTTTAGGGTACCGAATTTGATAATTCATATCTTATAATACATAAGTCATATTATAGTGAAACTTTACATAAACTTATATAGGTAAATATGAAACATTTTTCATGTTTACAACTTCTGTCAATTCTATCTCAAAGGTCCTCAAATTATAAGCAATATTTTACTGGTCCAGAACAGAGTTGGCATCTAGACCAATATGACTCGTGAAGGCTATATATGACTCTATACATATCATATAAAGGTGCCATTTTTACCAAACTTTTTCTAAGACATAATTATATAACTTTTATGTTTTGAAAAATTATAGATTCTATCTATAAAGAGCTCAAAATAATTAAACAAGTTTCTAGATCTGTACAGGGCACTAAACAAATATAGAACAATCATGGTTCTCTTTATCATAACTCAAAATATACACAATATATGAACCTAAACTTTGGTATAAATCTATATAACATGTGTATTCACAAATTTCATGTTTTATGTTTCATCAAATTATATCTTTAAGATAGTCAAAATAGACAAAAATAGTGAGGTAGTTTGCTGAAAATTGAAGCAAAACCAGTTTTACTCAATGAACGATTTCTCTTAAAATACATAAAATCTTATAAAAATGTTTTAGAAACATGTATATGAGATATATATCTACAAATTTTATGTTTTAAAATTTTCCAAATTTCGGTCTCTAAGATCATCGAAATCGGAATGCAAAATACTGCTGCAACATAACCTTAACAGTTCAAATCAACACTAGAACAATGAAGAGAAGGTTACTTACCAAGAATGAACTTGAAAGGGATGAATTTGCTGCAAAACATAAGTGGAATAAGGAAGAAATAAAGGCTGAAATGAGGGAAGAATAAGGAAAAATGAATCTAAAGTGAGGGGGCAGAATAGTGAGGAAGATAAAGTCCACCTCCCACCTCCTCACTTTTTTCATTTACCTTTCTTTTTTTCTGTTTGTTTTGTTTTTCTTTTCTTTTCTTTTACTTTTATTTGAATTTTATTTTCCTTTATTATTATTATTATTATTAGACAACTATATGTATCTAATCATACTAGTCAATACCAAAAATACAACTTAATCTTCTACTTCAATTTAATTCATTAACTATATCAAATTTTATTAATTCAATCTAGTTTCTTTGTTCACTTTATTCTTAAATTTTTATTATCCACATCTAGATAATTTAAATAAATACATGCAACTCTGTACAATTGTAAAATATTTGAATATATGCTAAGTATATGTCATAAACTTATTCAAACAAAAATGCATATTATGCATGTGTTCAAGTGAATTCTATGTAAAATAAACATGTTCAAATGATATGCATATAGAAATGCATGTGGGGGGAAAAGTTCAAGATGTTACATGTACGTTATGTTATGTACAAGACCCGTTGTATCTTAAGCTCTAAGTGTCATGACTAGATACCAATCGAACCTTGGTGAGGGTCATTGTGTGGATATCAAGAATATCTTTAAGTACTTGAGAAAGAATAAGGATGTATTCTTCATATATGAATATGGAGACCATTTTGTGAGTGGATATACCAATGCTAGCTTCCAGTCTGACAAGGATGACTCAAAATCCCAGTCAACTTGTATATTCAAACTAAATGGTGGAGCAATCAGTTGGAAGAGTTTAAAATAGGAAATGATTATTGATTCCACAACCGAAGCATAATACATTGTAGCTTCCAAAATAGCAAAGGAAATAGCTTGGATAAAAAAATTCATCATGGAACTTGGAGTGGTTCATAGCATTGTTCATCCAATACAACTGTATTGTGACAATGATGTCATCAGAGATCTAAATATGTACTCAAAAAATACCATTTGATTAGAGAAATCATTGGTAGGAATGATGTAAAGATAGAAAGAGTGGAGCGAACAAAATATTGTTGATCCCTTGACTAACCCACTTCCCCAGAAGAAATATGATTCTCATTTACTCACCTATGGAATTAAATATAAAGGCAATTGGATTTAGCTCAAGTGGGAGATTGTTAAAGAAGTGCTCTAAAGGCAATCACCTTTAGCACTTATTGTACAAATTTATTTGATTAATAAAATACATTTTTGTTAATTTGATATTCATTTGGTATATGACTTGACAATGATCTTAAATCAATTAATGAAAGTCCTTAATACATAACATAGCATGAAGGAAATCATGATGAGATCATGATATTGAGATTCTTATCATGTGCTATTATGTTGGTATCTAAATTATCCCTAGTCATAGGATTAATGAGATCAGGCATTGTTAATCTAGATAGACTAACACATGTTGTACTTCTTGATTGCATCAAGTAGTAGATCTCATAATCTGTAAATATGAGATGCTTAGAGTTAATATGTGGATGCCTACTAAGTGTAGCTAAGTACATTGGATGACCTGCTATGAGACAATCATATGGATAATCTATTCAAATGTTAATGATAGTCTCATCATGGCAATGGTGCATGTATCCTTAGACTTGAGGTACTCAAGGATATTTTGGATACTGATTTTGTACTATGACACTTTTCCTTATTGCCTCAATGAGGTTGCTCATAAGGTGGTGATTGGGTACAACTTAAGGTATTCAAAGGTAATTGGGTAACCAACAAAGGATTCACCACTCCTGGTAGAAGGAGTGTATACCCATTGTCCCTTATCGTGGTCATTACTCAGGAATCTCTTGCTGGAGTGGAAATGTCATGAAGATAGTATTTAATCATATATCTAATAGAGTAATGAGCCTTAGATATAAGAACTAATATTAGAGACATCCTAGTATGGATTATTGTAGTTTGCTACAACCCAATAAGGTGAATATTTGAACAAAAAATCAAGAAATTACAAGGTATAATTTCTAATCTTTATGATTTAATGAATTAGTTTTAATGATACAAGCAAGATCCTTGTTTTGGGTTTTGAAAATTTTAATTTTTTGTTGCATTTATGAATAAGATTTATCTTCAAAATCCTTTAGACATATTTTAGCGACCACAACTATGGTTACTACTTTGAGACCTGTCTAAATTGTGACCCTTTAATGACTGCAAAATGCTGTCATTAAGTGATTGGTATTTGGTCCACTTTGACTTCCAATTTTCATAATTATCGACTGCTGGAAAAAGCTTTTGCGACCAATCATGTGGTCCCAAAATAGAGACCACATTTGTGGTTGCTAAATACAGTGACCAAAATTATTAGCAATGACCACAATTGTAAAGTGGTTGCTAATATAGGTTAGCGACAAGAGTTTTTGTGACCACATTTTATGGTCACTAAGTGGTCAGTAAATCCTTTTAGCAAACACTTAGGACCACTTTTGTTGGACACTATTTGCTTATTTTTTTGTAGTGAAACATAACATGTTGCCCTAGTTAGAAAAGTGCTCTAAAGGCAATCACCTTTAGCACTTATTGTACAAATTTATTTGATTAATAAAAAGGTTTTTTCATTAATTTGATGTTCATTTGATATATGAATTGATAAGTGATCTTAAATCAATTAATGAAGTCCTTGATGCATAACATAGCATGAAGGAAATCATGATGAGATCATGATATTGAGATTCTTATCATGTGTAATTATGTTAGTATCAAAATTATCCCTAGTCATAGGATTAATGAGATGGGACATTATTAATCCAGATAGACTAGCACATGTTACACTCCTTGATTGGATCGAGTAGTAGATCTTATAATCTATAAACATGAGATGTTTAGAGTTAACATGTGGATGCTTGCTAAGTGTATCTCAGTACATTGGATGACCAGCTATGAGACAATCATATGGATAATCTATTCAAATGTTAATGATAGTCTTATCATAACAATGGTGCAAGTATCCTTAGACTTGAGGTACTCAAGGATATGTTGAATTTTGATTATGTATTTTGACACTATTCCTTGTTACCTCAGGGAGGTTGCTCATAGGGTGGTGATTGGATATAGCTTGAGGTATTCAAAGGTAATTGGGTAACCAACAAAATATTCACCACTCCTAATAGAAGGAGTGTATACCCATCACCGCTTGTCGTGGTCATTACTTGGGAATCTTTGGCCAGAGTGGAAATGTCATAAAAATAGTCTTCAATGAAATATCTAATAGAGTAATGAGCTTTAGGGACAAAAACTAACATTACTTGGACTAGACGTGATGTAGATAGTCTAGTGGGAGTTGACACATTTCCATACTCTAAACCAAGTGCAGTATGGAATGGTGAAAGGAATAATTGTATGAAAATTGTCTATGGAAAGGTTTATAGTTAAACCATTGACTTTTCGGTCAATTGGGAGTCATGATGTGTTGCTAGATACTGCTCATGACTTGCTTAAATTAATTGTTAATTTAAGTGGCCAACATAACCAGAAACCTAATGGGTCACATGCATTGAAGATATGGAGAATGAGTAATATGTTTTTGGATAGGATCCAAAATATGAGAGAATTATTTCAGGATGAATCATGATGAGATCGCATGGAAAAAATAGTTCGGGAGTGTCATAGGCCCGTAAGGGCTCACGTAGGCCTGCGCAGGCTAGGCAGGCTGTTGGCCTGACTAGCAAGCTAGCTGGACTGCTCAGCGGCAGCTCGCAGCAGGCCCAGCGGCAGCCCGCAGCAGGCCCAGCATGCTGCTGCCTCCCTCCCCTTGGCCAACGGCATAATTTGGCTTTAATTAGGCCAATTACTATTCATTCATTTCCTTGTTCTCCATTTTTGACTTTTCATCTTTTCTTTGAATTTGATTCAAATAGAAAAGATATCAAATGACAGAAAATAAACATGAAAATATTTTTTTCTGACAAATATTTTTAAGACAACAAAAATTCTCTCAAGAACACTTTCAAAGCGGCACTTTGAATTTGTTCAAGCCATTTCTTTTGATAGTTTCTTCTTCATTTTTTGCATGGATTATCATTAGAGATATCCTATGTGGATTGTTGTGGTTTGCTACAACCCAACAAACTGAAGATTTGAAAAACAAATAAGAAATTACAAGGTATAATTTCTAACCTCTATATTTATATAAAATGGTTTTAATGGCACAAGTATGATTTTTTGTTTCGAGTTTTAAAAATTTTATTTTTCCGTTACGTTTATAAATCTGATTTATTCTTCAAAACTGAACAACGGTATCAAAGCCCTCTTATGTCCATTAAAATTAATTTTAATTGAAAGTGTAATGGGATTGCCTGGTTTTGATGATTTTGGATCAATAGGCTTTGAAAAATTGAAATTAATTTGTAAAATATATTTTACACATTTCTATTTCTCTAATCTAATAATGAGATGATTAAGGATGATTATTTTGATTGAAAAATTATTTGAATGTGATTCAAAAAATTAATTTCGGATTTATTTCAAAAATGCCTAAAATTGCCTTCTTTATGAACATGTGTTGTTATTTGGCTTAATAGATAGGGATAGTTATATTTTTCTTGTAATTTAATTATGAAAAAATTGTTTTTATATATTTAGAATATTTTTATACCTATGTAAGTGTACAATAATTAATTAAAATTATTTTAATTAATTTTTCAAACAAACACAAAAATGAGACAGTTTTAGCATACTAGGTAGGGTTGTTCTGTTTGATTTTTTTGTATGTGTTTCTTTTATTTCAAGTAGATTGAAATATTTTTTATGTGATTAAAAATATGTTAGTTTTATGTTAGATGTATGCCAAAATTATTTTGCAAGCATTTGAAATTTTAAAAAATTCTAGATGTTGAATTAGTCATTTTGAGCGTCTAAGTGTGTTTGTTCGTTTGTCATAGTAATTTTGGCTTGTGCCAAAAATATTTTAATGAACTTGAGCTACCCTAAAGATTATTAGAATGATGATTTGAAGTTCTTGTAATTTTTAGAATTTTTGAAAATTAATTTTGAACTAATTTAAGTTGTACAATTGTAATTCTAGTATGACTAGAAATTGGTATGTATATTAAAATTAAATTGTTTAATTTTAACATCATAATATTCTAATTTTAAGGAGAATTAATTTTGAATTAATTTTGGAAATATATAATTTAATTTAATTTGATTAAATATTAAATTCCACTTTAAAATAACATACAAAATTAAATTAACCGAAAGAACACATATAGGCAATTTCGGTTCAAGTGTTGAATCGATTTACAAATTGAAATCCAAAATTGTTATTTTTATTTTGTGCATTAGAGAATGCATGTTAAGGGTGTATGAACAAGCATGATGGATGATTATGGACTTAGGCCCAATGTCATTGAGCATGCATTCAATTATTTTGTTTTATGGTAAATAGGGTCTGCGTGTCCCTGCCTCTCTTTCTTTCTTATGTATTTCTCTTCTCATCTTACTCTTCTCAAATGTAAATTGAGGTTTTCTATAATTTGAAATATGTAATTGGATTACATAGGATTAGGATAGAATGAAGATACAAAGGAGCAAGAAGCAAAAGAGGTGGTACCATAAACAAGAAGACTTAGAAATAGGAATTTGATTTCTATTTTGGGTTGTAAATTCATGCATATACTTAGGTAAGACCTAGTCAATTTCTCTTTGCCTCAAGAGATTGACTTTAGTATGTCTATAATCATGCCATATAGTTAATGTAACTATCTTTGTATATCCATGTGATGAATGTATGATATATAAAAGCATGAAATAATAATTCTATGAGACTTAACAAAGAAATCCTTTGCTAAATAAACAATTAAGTCTTACGCCTTCCATTAATGTGGGGAGAACCAGAGTTCTTCTAGAGTTAGGGTTTTTGAGTTACCTCAAGCTCACTCTATAAGAATATGTTTAAACCATTGAAATTAGATTTCACGATTAATGGGTTAGACTTAACATATATTATTAACTTGTTAGATTTGTGCCAAGGTTAATGTGCATTGGAGGTGAAGTTGGGTTTGTATACATGAGATGTACACATATCAAGAGTTGATAGCCCAATGTATATGCACACATCAATAAGTTGATAGCATAAGATTCGATAATTGCATGAATAATGCAATTGGTATGGATTAGATACCTACCAACCAAACTAAGGATAGCTTGTTGAGTTGTCTCAAGGTTATTCTTAGCTAGTTGGATATCTATCCACTAGGAGAACTTCCATATAAGTTCTCTCGGGTTAATAGTGAGGGCTATGCATTCGCAAAAGAATAGTGGAGTTATAATGTGATTTATTAAAGACTTAATAAACATACATTTTATGTATATTCTAACATGTTCTATTTTACATCTAGGTTGCTAAAATCATCATCATGACAAGTGTGAATTTGTGATCACTAATGGAATCAAATAAATTGATTGGGCCTAATTTTTTGGATTAGCTATGGAATCTTAGAATAGTTCTCAAATCCGAAAAAATTGGCGATGTCCTAGATGAGGCACTCTCTAATCCCCTGCTGCTAATGCTTCTGAAGATGTTCAGAAGGCATATCAAAAGCATCTCGATGATAGTGAGATGGGAAGCTACATTATTCTTGCTACTATGTCAACTGGGTTGCAAAAGTAGCATGAGGCTATGGATGCTAATTCCATAGTATACCATCTAAGAGAACTTTCTGATGAGCAAGCACATTTTGCAAGGTTTGAAACTTCGAGGTTGCTCTTCCGCACTAAGATGTTTAAGAGGACATCTCCAGTGCAATATACATTGAAGACGAATGGCTATATTGAGAGGTTGGCCACCTTGGGAGTTGTGATGGACCATGAATTAAGTATTGACTTAATTCTAACCGGTTTGTCTGATAGTTATTCACATTTTTTGCTTAACTATAGGATGAATTAAATCTCTACCACTATTCTAGAGATGATTAACTTGCTCGAAATAGCTAAGCCATCTGTTAAGAAGGACAGTAAGGTTGTGATGCTGGTGGACTCTTCAAGTTCTAAAAATAAGAACTTAAGAAAAAGAAGAAGTCCATGAAGCCTAAGGGAGGCGTGGCCAAGAAGAAGGCCAAGGAGATTGCTCCAAAGAGGATATGCTTCCATTGTGGCAAAGATGACCATTGGAAGAGAAACTGCAAGGCTTACTTGGAGTCCTTGAAGAAGAAGGCAAATTATGCCCCATGTACATCAGGTATTTTTGTCATTGAAACTAATATTGTTTCCGATAATAATATATAGTTATTAGATACCGATTGTGGTTCACACATATGCACTGATATGCAGGGCCTAAGGAGTAGTAGATAGCTCAATAAGGGAGAGTCAGACCTACGCGTTGGAAACAGAGAAAGGATTGTTGCATTAGCTATAGGAACATATGTATTGAACCTCCCTAGTGGGCTTATATTAAATTTGGATAATTGCTATTATGTACATGCTTTGACTAAAAACATTATTTCTATTTCAAGTCTAAATAAAGATGGTTTCCTTTTAGCTTTTAGTAACAATTGATGTTTTATTACATTGAATGAAATTCTTTATGCTAGTGGTGCATTATGAAATGGAAAATAGATATTAGATATGTCAAATCCAATTTTAAACATCAATGATAATAAAAGGAAAAAACAAGATATGTTGAAATCATCTTACTTATGGCATTGACGCCTTGGTCATATAAGTGAGAAACGCATGGCTAAGCTACACAAAAGTGGTAGTTTGGGGTCATTGGATTATGAATCATATGACACATGTGAATTTTGCTTATTAGGCAAGATGACTAAATTACTCTTTAAGGGAAAGGGTGAACATGCTAATGGACTTTTAGACTTTAAACATTCAGATGTATGTGGTCCAATGTCTACACACTCCATAGGTGGTTTCATCTACTTTATTACTTTTATCGATGACTACTCATGATATGGGTACGTGTATCTTATGAGATACAAATTTGAATCTTTTGAAAAGTTCAAAGAATTCAGATACGAAGTAAAGAAACAACTTGGCAAAAGTATTAAAACACTTCAATCAGATCAAAGAGGTGAATACTTGAGCCAAAAGTTTCTAGATTATCTTAGGAATAATGGGATTTTATCTCAATGGAATCCACCTTACACGCCACAACACAATGGTGTGGCTGAAAGAAGAAACCGAACCTTGTTAGACATGGTAAAGTCTATGATGAGTTTTGTGAAACTGCCTAAATCCTTTTGGGGTTGTGCCCTAAGGACCACCATTTATATATTAAATGGAGTTCCTTCGAAGTCAGTTGATATTACTCCATATGAGATATGGTATAACAAAAGGCCCACATTTTCTTACATGAGAATTTGGGGTTGTCCTGCTTATGTGAAGAGGACAATTTCAAATAAGCTAGAAGCTAAGTCTTACCGATATATGTTTGTGGGATATCCAAAAGCATCATATGGATATCAATTTTACCACCCTTTGGAACAAAAGTTTTTTGTTTCCAGACATGTTATCCTTTTAGAGAGAGAATTCCTTCTAAAAGGAGATTGTGGGAGTAAAATTGAACTTAAGGAAGTTCAAGATGCTCAAACAGATGCTGATCAATTGCCTAAACCTGAGTTTGTTACTCATGCAGATGATATAATAACTCAACCTTCTGAAGCATAAGAGCTTCATAGGTCAAGTAGGATACGTAGTATTCCAGAGAGATATGGATTTCTCATTAGTGAACAAAACGACGTATTGCTTATAGAAAACGATGAGCCTACAACCTATGAAGAAGTTCTAAATAGTTAAGAATCTGACAAATGGCTACAAGCTATGAAGTCAGAAGTGGATTCCATATATGAAAACCAAGTATGGACTTTGGTTGACCCACCTGAAGGGATAAAGTCTATAGGGTACAAATGGGTTTTCAAAAATAAAACTCACATGGATGGTAATGTGATTACCTATAAAGCTAGATTTGTTGCTAAAAGTTATTGATAAAGACAAGGAATTGACTATGATTAAACTTTTAGCCTAGTAGCTATGCTCATATCCATAAGGATACTCCTAGCCATTGCTACTCATTATGATTATGAGATATGACAAATGGATGTGAAGACAACTTTCCTTAATGGAAATCTGACTGAGGATGTGTACATGACACAACCAGAAGGCTTTATATCCAAAGATGGCAAAAAGGTATGTAAGCTTCAAAGATCCATTTATGGATTAAAGCAAGCATCCAGGAGTTGCAATATTTGATTTGATGAGACAATCAAACAATTTGGTTTCTCACAAAATCCGAATGAACCTTGTGTTTACAAAAAGGTTAGTGGGAATGAAATAGTATTACTTGTGTGATATTTAGATGACATATTGTTAATGGGAAATGATGTCTCAGCCTTACAATCAGTCAAATTTTGGTTATCTAAGAATTTCTCTATGAAAGACCTTAGTGAAGCAGTCTATATTTTGGAGATAAAGATCTATATAGATAGATCTAAAAGATTGCTTGGTCTTTCACAGTCTACATACATAGATAAGATGCTAAAGGTTTAGCATGGAGCAGTCCATGAGGGGATATATTCCCATGACCCATGGGATTACTCTCTCAAAGTCTTTATGTCCAAAGACACCAGATGAGAGGACACACATGAGTTTGATTCCATATGCTTCAGCTATAGGATCAATCATGCACGCTATGATATGTACAAAACCCGATGTATCATATGCTATGAGTGTAATCTTATTATGAGCGGGTATACCGATGCCAACTTCCAATCTGACAAGGATGACTCAAAATCTCATTCAGGTTATATATTCACACTAATTGATGGAGCAGTTAGTTGGAAGAGTTCCAAACCGGAAATGATTACTGATTCCACAACTGAAGCAGCAAAGGAAGTAGTTTGGATAAAAAATTCATCACAGAACTTGGAGTGGTTCCCATGATTATTGATCCAATACAATTGTATTGTGATAATAATGGAGCCATTGCACAAGCAAAGGAACCACGATCTCATCAGAGATCCAAATATGTACTCAGAAGATACCATTTGATTAGAGAAATCATTGGTAAGAATGATGTAAAGATAGAAAAAGTGACCACTGATCATAATATTGATGATCCTTTAACTAAGCCAATTCCCCAAAAGAAATTTGATTCTTATGTACTCGCCTATGGAATTAAATACAAAGACGATTGGCTTTAGTGCAAATGGGAGCTTGTTAGAGGAGTGCTCTAAAGGCAATCACCTTTAGTACTTATTGTACAAATTTATATGATTCATGAAAAGGCTTTTTCATTAATTTGATGTTCATTTGATATATGAATTCATAAGTGATCTTAAATCAATTAATGAAGTCCTTGATACATAACATAGCATGAAGGAAATCATGATGAGATCATGATATTGAGATTCTTATCATGTGTAATTATGTTTGTATCAAAATTATCCCTACTCATAGGATAATGAGAAGGGACATTATTAATCCACACAGACTAGCACATGTTGCACTTTTTGATCAGATTGAGTAGTAGATCTCATAATTTATAAATATGAGATGTTTAGAGTTAACATGTAGATGCTTGCTAAGTGTAGCTAAGTACATTGGATGACCAACTATGAGACAATCATATGGATAATCTATTCAAATGTCAATGATAGTCTCATCATAGCAATGGTGCAAGTATCCTTAGATTTGAGGTACTCAAGGATATCTTAAATATTGATTATGTATTTTGACACTATTCCTTGTTGCCTCAGGGAGGTTGCTCATAAGGTGGTGATTGGACACAGATTGAGGTATTCGAAGGTAATTGGGTAACCAACAAAGGATTCACCACTCCTGATAAAAGAAGTGTATACCTATGGCCTCTTGTCGTGGTAATTACTCAAGAATCTCTGGCCGGAGTGGAAATGTCATAAAGATAGTCTTCAATGACATATTTAATAGAGTAATGAGCCTCAGAGAAAAGAACTAACATTACTTGGACTAGACGTGATGTAGTCAGTCTAGTGAGAGTTGACACATGTCCATTCTCTGAACCAAGTGATATAGAATAGTGAAAGGAATAATTCCACGAAAATTGTCTATGGAAAGGTTCGTAGTCAAACCACTAACCTTCTGGTAAATTGAGGGTCATGATGTGTTGCTAGATACCGCTTATGACTTGCTTAAATTAATTGTTAATTTAAGTGGCCAACATAACCGAGAACCTAATAGGTCACACGCATTGAAGATATGGAGAATGAGTAAAATGGTCTTGGATATAATCCAAAATATGAGAGAATTATTTCGGGATGGATCACGATGAGATCGCACTGAAAAAATCATTCAGGAGGGTCACAGCCCCACATGGGCTGCTGGCCTTCTTAGTGGGTGATCTAGGCTGGCTAGCGGTAGCCCGCAGTAGGTGCAGCATGCTGCTACCTTCCTGGCGTTAGCGAACGACAGAATTTGGCTTTAATTAGGCCAATTATGGCCAATTACTATTCATTCATTTCATTTTTCTCCTTTTTTGACTTTTCATCTTTTCTTTGAATTTGATTCAAATAGAAAAGACATTAAATGGCAGAAAATAGATATGAAAATATTTTTTTGTGAAAAAAAAATTTTTAAAACACAACAAAAATTTTCTCAAGAACACTTTCAAAGATAGCACTTTGAATTTGTTCAAGCCATTTCTTTTGATAGTTTCTTCTTCATTATTCGCATGGATTATCATTAGAGACATCATAGTGTGGATTGTTGTGGTTTGCTCCCAACAAAGTGAAGATTTGAAAGACAAATAAGAAATTACAAGGTATAATTTCTAACCTCTATATTTATATAAATTAGTTTTAATGGTACAAGTATGATCTTTTGTTTCGTGTTTTAAAAATTTTATTTTTCCTTTGCGTTTATGAATCTTATTCATTCTTTAAAACCTAGTAGCCTTTAGCAATGCAAGTACTTCATGATATGTTCTGTAATATTTTTCCTTCATTTTTTATTGTCTGCTATTAGACTTTGGTGTTTGGTGATTTTTGTTAATGATATACTGACATGGTACATCCTTTCTTTTTTAAAATATTCTCCATTCAATTTTTATCCTCACCCAATGTATACAGTCGATCTTGTTGTATGAACTTTTCTCCACCTTCATGACATACTTAAGTCTCTCCCCTTTTAGGGTTTACTCTACAATTCCACCTACTTGAACTTTAATTTTGTACTTTCTTAATCTTTCTAATTTCATACAAATTGGACGTATGTATCTACTCACTGTATGTATTACTCCTCTTTGCCTTATTACTATAGTACTTTTGATTCAATTGTAGACTTAAGCCAATCATCCTTAGTTCTTTCGGTTTAAGTTTAACTCTTTTTGTGGAAGGAAACCTCAACTACTTGTGATAGCATAAATTGTAGTAATCCTTCTCGTATATCGATGATAACATTGTATCTTCATTATTATCTCATTATTTATTAAATTCCAATCTTAGACTAAATATTTCAACTCTCCAAGCTACACCACTGTTTTTCAACTCATTAATAATCACTTTCGCAGGCTGTAATAAAAATCATGACTACATTTGCAATGACTCCATGTCAAACCCTATTTGTCCATTTGAGATGTTCTTAACTAATAACTAAACATCTTACTCTCCATAAATATGTTCTTCCACATCTGATCTACCCCTTTGGGTTTCCTTCATTCTTTGATTCTATTGCAGACATGATGATGAATCATCGAAAGGGTCTTTCACCATAACCTATGCTAATTCTTTGTTCTGAAGCTTTTGTGATTACTTCCTTTCATCTGCACCACACTATTTTTTTCGTGTTATGAGTACTAATCCATTCTCAATAGTGTACCTTATGTTGAAACATCCATACATATTAGCTGGAGCCCTTCCTTTGCATCATGATTTGTCAATCTCTATATACTCTAATTCCCTATTGTGTTTTAGAATGATTCATAAACATATCATCACATTATGCCTCTTTTTATTCATTCCATGTCCTTTTGATTTCAGGTTTTAGGTCATTTATAGTCATTACCCTTAAACTAATACGAGTGTATGACATAGAATTCTGATGGCACATTATTCTAACAACTTCTAAAGTTGCACTTCTCATTGCTACAATATAATTGTAGTCGCTTGTAATACATGATAGAAATTTTTTGTATCCTAACATAGACCTATGATGAACTTTATTTCTTTGTCTATTGTACCTTTGACAAAGCACCTTAAACACATTGATTGTCTTATTTTCCATTAGTTTGTCTCTTCATGTTTAATGGATTTTTTGGGCTTAAATTACCTATTTTTGTAATAAGGATAACGACGAACAATCTAGTGAATCTTCTACCTTAATTTGTATTATCCTTTAGTTTCTGGTAATGTTGTAGCTAGCCTCAATAAACAACTCTAGTTTATCATCTTTTTGTTGGGATACCCGATTCATTCTCAATGTCATATCTTAAATTTGAACTAGTTCTTTTGTTACATTAACAGTACACCTCTATCATATATACCACTTTTTGTAGCATTTTCACATGTTTATGTGTAACACCCCCTCACCCGTTACCGCACGTGCCCGGATGCGATGGCGTTACTGCCTGTCTTCTTTACTTCTTTAAATCGCTATATATTTTTTTCTATTTAATAAATAATGTACATTTTATTTACATAACATAGTATTTATAAATACCAATTTACTATTTAACGAACTTTGAAACTAATTTAAAACTTATAAGTATATATAATGCGGAAAACGAAATTCAAGAGTTCAAAAGTTTATGACCCATTATTTCGAGATCGACTGCTTTAATTTAAATAGGATCACCATTTGCTTTATCTACCACCTTCAGCTACCTTTCTATATTTGCACGGAAGGAAACTCCCATGCTAAGTTCTAAGCTTATTGGTGCATATAAATAAGGCAATATACTATATCATGCAACAAGCATTAACATGTATCATTTTATGCATTAAAATGTTTGTGTGCTATTTCTATCAACATGTTCCTATTTCATACAAGTATAAATATCATGCTCACATATAAAACGTTATTTTCATTTATCTTTGATGGTAAGTTACTCTATTAATCTCTTTATTATTATATCTCACTCTCATATCATCATCATTTTTTTTCTTATTTTCCGACATATCTTCATTATCTTGCCCACATCAATCTAAATTTGGACTAACTGGATACGGGTTATGGATTAGGAGTACTCCCAGAGCTATAGCCACCCTGTCCACTATCTGGCTCAATAGAGCTTTTCAAATCAATGGCGCTCTCCGAGCTTAAGCCACATTAATTGAGCATTATTTCATCATAGATGAATAACTGGACCAAGGGCGCTCTTCGAGCTTAAGCCACTTTGTCCTCAATTTATATGTGCTCATCAGAGCTTTTTAAGTCAATGGTGCTCTCCGAGCTTAAGCCACATTGACCGAGCATCTCAGATCAATGGCGCTCTCCGAGCTTAAGGCACATTGATCGAGGAATATCTCATATAGTATGGTACCGTTCACCCTCTTAATGACGTGTCATCTATCCTGATTCTAGTCTGCGGGTAGAGTAATGGGCATCTTCATATTTTCACATCAATCATATATCTTTATTAAATTTTTATTTTACATCCATTTCATCATCCTCATATTATACATCACATCATCATCATTCTCAATTTCGACACATCAATGTTCTCATGTATCAACATCTCAATTTTCTTGTTTTGCAAACATATCGTCATGCTCATAGATACTTGATAGCATCTTTTTCATTTGTGTAACTAGTTACATCAATAGATAATCATATTCATAATTTATTTGAAAATAGAACATTCACGGTCATGACTACCAATTCATGCCCGTGAATTAGTTCACACCCGTAATCCCAAGTCGTGAACGCTACTAGAATGAATCTTGCCAAAAGCATTCATGGTCATGAATACTCATTCATGCCCGTGAATGAGTTCACGCCTGTGATTCCCAACCGTGAACATTTCTGGAATAAATAGTACCATTTCCACACCAAAGTGACAACCGTGATACAAATTAGTCACAATCGTGAACCATCAAGTTCACGCCCGTGACCTGATAGTCACGCCCATGACTTTCAGTAGGAAATCTACATATTCACATTTCATTCATTCTAATTACACCAAATCACATCAAAACATAACTCATGCATCTCTGGAGTCCTTTATTCAACATATCATGATTAATACCTATAAATGCCTTAATCATAATTAAATTCTTTAATATGCATCACTTAATTCAACAAATCACAAGAAACTCATTTTTTTATCTCTAACATATGGTTTCATTCCATAATCATCATTAATGCATTTCAATCATTAATTATCATACTAACATGCATTATTTCAAACAGAGATAGATTATTGCCTTAAGTTATGCACAAACCTTAATCTTTCTCCTTCACTCTTCTAGGTAGCTTTCACTTTTTCTTTGCTCCTTAGTGTTTGTTCCTTGTCACTTGGAACTCCTACAACATCAGAAATCATTATTATCATCTGATTTTCTCAAGACCCTAAACTCTCTTATTCTATCGCAAAACCCTAATTTCTCTCTCTTTCCATATGAGTCTTGGATGAGTTCAAAATTCGAACTTCTTTAAGAAAAGATGAAGAAGAAGAAGAATCACTTCTTACCTTACTCTTTTCTTCACTAAATCACAACTTTGGAGATTTTCTCTCTCCACCAAACTTGTTTTTTCTTCCTCTTTCTTGCTCTTCCTAGCTTCCTTAGGAGTTATGGACCATAAAGATCATCTTGTCTTGATCTTTTCCATTTCTTCTCTTCCTTTCTCTCTCTAAATTTTTGGTTTGTCTATGGAGGAAATGAGGCTGGCGTGACTAGCAAAGAAGAGAGAAAGAAAAGAGCAGAAAATGAGAAGAATAAGAAGAAAAGAATGGAAAATATAAAAGTCCTTATGTGGGGCCTACAATTTGACCATTTCTTGACATTAGGTTTAATGAACCCATTAATCTCATTCTTTCTCATTGAGTGGCTGGCCAAAACAATTTAAAATGTCTCATCTCTTATGTTAATTAGGAAACAATCTCATTGATCCTCCAAATTTTTGGTTTTGACCCCAAAACTTATCAAAATTTACAATTTAATCATTTACCGTAAATCAACTTCTTTAAATTTTATAATCACTTAATTATGGATATATCATTTAATTTAGTCATTACTTGATTAATTCTGATAAAAAATCCGAATTTAAACTCCGATCGGTCATATGCGTCAATTTTGCGACACGTGCGACTCGGTGTCTAAATTAGCGAATATTACATTATGTGTATGCATACTTGGTTATTCTGACTTTATGTTCCGTAGTTCTAGATTTTCAAATATCATACTTTTGTTCCCTTGTCTTCAGACTATTTTGAATTAATATATGCTTCAATATGTATGTGCACTTATGGATGGATCTGAGGTCCATTGTTGTACTTAGGTTAGCAATTTGTGATCTTATCATGTCACCTATCACCTTTTATCTCATTACTTTTAGTTAACTTAATAATTGAACAAGTTTTTCTACTCACAATATATACTTAATTATCCTAGGTCTCTAGATAATCTATATCGATCATTCAACTTGTCAATCCAAGATTTAGATTAAAAAATAATCATTTTATTTAGCCCCTCAATGAATCTTTGACATTTATTTGCCTCAATGTTTATATATTCCATCACACACCTACCGAGCCTAGCAACTTCGGCTTCGACTTCAACACTTACGTACCTTTCTATATTATATCTTAGGTTTTCAACCTCTTGTGGTCAATATAAATCTTATTGTCCATACTTATCATGTAACTCAATTGAGAAACTTTATAAATGTGGAGTATCCACTCCGAATACAATAACATAATCTCTCACATGTCATCATTATGTTCTGATACTGAGAAACATACGCTCTCTTACTTTTGTTCTAATGAGCACTAAGGTTACTAAAATACTCATGTAACTCTTATTATTTATTACTCAATGATATCTAAATTATTGTTAATAAGACATTACAACTCAAGGATTCGACTTTAATAACTTGTTAAATTGTGGCATGGATGAAGCTATCTAATTTGTCATATGAAAAGGTTCATTAATTCTTACTCACACTATGACTAGATGTGCAATATTGGTCCCACAACATCCTTGTTGTTGGACATGTATATAAATATGGTTATTGACACAAGTCTAACTTAATGATATCTACGTTTCACTCTCAACCAAGTTATTACTCTCAACTTACTTTCACATAAAATTTCTAGTCCTTTGTCATATGATATTTACTCTTGACAAAGAAGAGCCCTAGTTAGAGTCATATAAGACACACCATGTCTCTGTGATACACCCTTAATTCAGGTCCAGAAATGCCTAAACCTAAGATCTAATACCACTAAATATAACACTCCTTCATATAATTTGAATACATCCAACTCTACAAATGAGTATTACGAAACTATACTTTGAAAATCTAATGAACTTTTAAACTATCTTTGATATCACTTTAATTGGATCATGATGATGCTAAATTTTTTAAAATCTTTTTGTGAAAACATGAAAGATAATGTAAATGTAAAAAATAATTTTAGCATTAATAATAATAAAAAAAACTTGGGCTCAAATAGCCTCAGAGTTTACAAATTACATCTCAATGAAAAGTACATGTCATAATTACATAAATTTAAAACAAGTAGTTTCTTAGTGTATCACCCACCCTAACTGAGTTTTTGTCCTATGACTCTTCCTTCAAGCTTTTAATCTCTGTCAACATCAATCTATCAGATTCCAACCTATGTGTGAGAAATACTCGCATACTAAGAACTCATGTTTAGCGGTATACAATGACATATAAATGAGTAGGCAGTCACACATTTAATTACATAGATCATGTATCAAACATAGAGGTATACCAATAGGTAATATATATATCGTTGATAAATAAAATCACATTTCTAAGTTTAACTTCATTTCAAATTGTTAACCTCAATTAATCTAGTTACTTGTTCATTTACATAGTCTAGCCATTATATGTCCTTTGACAATTTCCTAGGGTTGTTACGTTTTCCTATTCATGCCTAAATATTCTTAATAGAACATATCATTATTGTGTATTGGTAATGCTTATACTAGTATTTATTCAGAGTAGTTAATCATTAAACATATCTAAGTTATTCTTTAATTCAACTTAGTTTTACAATTCCATTACAAGATATTTATTCAATATTATATGACCTCATTTGATCATAATAAATATCCAGCATGAGGACTTTTAATAATAATAATCATTAAAATAATAATTTCTACATGGCATGTTATGATCATGACAAGTTTGACAATTGTATCATGACTCTATTGTTGTGCCCTGATATAATTTGGTTAAATTATTAAGCATACTATCCTTTCAAACATTCATGTCATTCATGTTCAAAAAATCCTTATTTCTCTTTCAATTACTTAAAATCAATTATGATTACTTACTATTGATCATTGAATGGTTTCGGAATCTACATGCACACTTTACTCATTTGTTTTATTCTCATTGGAATTCATTTCTATATTGCACATCCTATAGTTATTTCCTACTAATCATCATCCTTATGGTGCAATCATATCAATCACCATCACAGAATAATCAAGATGTATAATACGTATCAAAAAATCTTGTAAATTCAAGGTAATCTCAAACAACATAACCAGTTATATTGGTTTCTTATTAATTGCCCCTTAACATCCTAAATCGTTCTAATAGGCCATGGGTTAGCTATTGTAATATCTGCTAATTTAGGCCCCGAGTCGCACGTGTTGCGAAGTTGAGGTGTTTGACCGATCGGAGTCTAAATTTGGATTTTTACAAAAATTGATCAAAGTAATGGCTAAATTAAATGATAAATGCCTAATTAAGTGATTATAAAGTTTAAAAGAGTTGATTTACGGTAAAGGACTAAATTGCAAAATTTGATAAGTTTTGGGGTCAAATTGCAATTTACCAAAAATTGGAGGATTAATATGATTAATTGCTAATCAACATATTAATTTTGGGCATATTTTAACAGGTTGGCTGGCCATGATATTAAAGGAAGAAGGATTAATATTGATTAAGTGTAAAATTGGGAGAAAGTGGTAAAATGGTGGGTCCCACATGAAGACTTTTTGGGTACCCTATATAAGACTCTTTTCTTCTTCTTCCTCTTTTCCTTTTCTGTCTTCTTCTCTCTCTCAAAATACCAGTCACGCCAGCTACATCATTTCCTCCATAGCTCAGCTTGATTCTAGAGAGAGAAAGCAAGGGAAGAGAAAGGAAAGAGCAAGACAAAGTGATTTTCATGGTCCATAACTCTTAAGGAAGCTGGAAAGAACAAGAAAGAGGAAGAAAAATCAAGTCTGGTAGAGAAAGAAAATCTCCAAAGTGGTGATCAAGTGAAGAAAAGTGTAAGGTAAGAAGCATCTCTTCTTCTTCTTCATCTTTTCTTAAAAGAAGTTCGAATTTTGAACTCATCCAAGACTTATATGGAAAAGGAGAGAAACTAGGGTTTTGAAAGAGAAAAAGAGAGTTAGGGTTTTGAGAAAATCATATGGAAATAATGATTTATGATGTTGTAGGAGTTCCAAGTGACAAGGAACAAGGTCTAAGGAGCAAAGAAAAAGAGAAAGCTACCTAGAAGAGTGAAGGAGAAAGATTATGGTTTGTGCATAACTTAAGGCAATAGCCTATTTTGTTTGAAATAATGCATGCTGAACATGATTTAGATAAATGCATTTCAAGAATGATGATGATTATGGCATGAAACCATAGGTTTAGACATGTGTGAATGAGTTAATGATGCATGTTAGAAAATCTTGTATGATTAAGGCATTTACATGTATTGAAAAGTAATAAGTTGAGTAAAGAACCTTAGAAATGCATGAAATAGAATTTGGTATGATTTGGATAATGTTAGAATAAATGAAAAGTGAATATGCAGATTTCCTGCTGAAAGTCACGGGTGTGAACTTGAGGGTTCACGGTTGTGACTGATTGTATCACAGTTGTGAATTTGTATGTGGAAATGGTACTATTCATTACAGAAGCATTCACAGGTTGGAATCACGGAAGTGAACTTATTCACGGGCGTGAATGAGTGATCACGACTATGAATGCTTTTGGGCAATTCATTCTAGTAGCATTCACGGCTTGGGATTACGGGCGTGAAATTAGTAAACACGGCCGTGAATGCTCTGTATTTGAAATTATGAATGTGGTTATCAAATGAAGAATTTAGGTAAGTAAATGAAAGTCATTGTCTATTTAGTGAAATAAGATTGATATGAATATATATATGTATATATATATTGATGTGAGAACGTGTTATGTTGTGATATAGAAAAATGAATTGTCATGGATGATATATGAAATTTGATGCGGATGATAAGCATGAGAATATTGATGTACCTAGTTAAATAAATGAAAAGATGTTATCCAGTATGTATGAGTATGACTATATGTTTGCAAAACAAGATGTGTTGAAATTGAGAATTTGATTGATGTGAAAATATAAAAAAGCCCATTACTCTACTTGTGAACTAGAATCAGGATAGATGACATGTCATTAAGGGGGCGAACGGTACCATACTATACCTCAACCAATGTGGCTAAAGCTTGTGTGAGCATCATTGGTCTGGGATGCTCGGTTAGTGTGGCTTAAGCTCTTATGAGCTAGATAGTGGACAGGGTGGCATAAGCTTGTGTGAGCGCTCTTGATCTATAACCCGTATCCAGTTAGTCCAAAAAATTTAGAGTGATGTGGGCAAGATAATGAGGATATGTTGGAAAACAAGAAAAGAAAAGAATAAGAAAATTATGATGATATGAGATTGAAATGTAATGTTAAATAGATTAATAGAGTAATTTACCATTAAAGATAAATGAAAAGAACATTGTCTATATGAGCATGATATTTATACTTGTATGAAATAGGAATATGTTGATAGTCATGCATGCGAACATTTTAATGCACAAAATGATATTTGTTAATGCTTGTTGCATGGTATAGTATATTGCCTTATTTATATGCACCACTAAGCTTAGAGATTAGGGTGGAGTTTAATTTCCACGCATATATAGAAAGGTAGCTGAAGTCGTTAGATAAAGCAAGCGGTGATCCCATTCAAGTAAAGCAGTCGAATCTCGAGAAAGTGGGTTTCAAGTTTTGAAACTTTTGTATTTGGCTTTTATATTAAAGAAATGTTAGAGTTTGTAAAACTTACTTTTAAAGTTGTTAAGAATTACTTTGATGTTAAAATTACTATCTTATGTAAATAAATTGTACTCTGATTTTTGTATATATCTACATATACATGAGTGTTGAAAAAAAAAAATATATATATAGCGATTTGAAGAAGTAAGAAGACCGGTAGCAGCGCTCCTTCATCCGGGCACGTGTTTGTGGTTCGGGTGTGGGGAGGCGGCTACCACAGTTATCATAATCGAAAAATTGTCGATCGCTAGCTAAAATAAAAATACCTGTCACAGGCTAAGGTGCCTGATGTTATTTGTAACACCCCACTTATATATTAGGGATAATCTCCCATATATAAGAAGGATGCCACAAGCTTAACTTAGTAAATCTGTCTCACTAAGTTTTTATATCGTTTAAATTAAAATAATTCATTTGTTTATATTTGATTTCGCTTATCGTTCTAATTACCAATATATAAATATATATAAATATATATACATATATATATATATATA
Source organism: Triadica sebifera (assembly GCA_023653625.1). NCBI lineage: Eukaryota > Viridiplantae > Streptophyta > Magnoliopsida > Malpighiales > Euphorbiaceae > Triadica > Triadica sebifera. Next base: position 16,427,133 of record CM042910.1, on the reverse strand, counting down.
TATATATATATATATATATATATATATCACCATGCCATATATATTTATGGTAGTTAATTAAGTTACATAGTTGATCATTTGTGGCATACCAGCCTCACACATGACTGCTTCTAATACAATATCAAAATATAAGACATGCTCCTGAACTAAATACATGACATGTCTACCAAAACTCATATCTCTAGTCAAACTTAAAAAAACATATAATTAGTAATCAACTCTCTAACTAAGTTTTTTGTGCCTCTTCTGATATGAGCTTAGATTTCCTTCCTAACCAACTTCACTTTCTACTATCTGCAGTTCCAATTCCTGCGTGAGAGGAACCCACGCTAAGCTATCTCTAGCTTAGTGGTACATATACGCATTAAGTTTTTCCCAAGCAATCACACAAATGTATGTCTCAAATAAATTATTGCACAATTAATTTTCTTGCATATTTGTCATATAAAAGAAATAAGCACATCACATAACAGTATAAGCATAATAACCTCATTCAATAATTAAATTCTCACTACCTCATGTAAGCGTTTCATGTTTTTTTACCTATGTCAATAATAAATTTTCAACATTTCATTATGTAGTCCTTAATTAGTATTAGCCCAAATCTCGTTTGCAGACTCTCTGGATACAGGGTGTGAAACAGGGGCACTCTCAGAGCCTGAGCCACCCTACTCACTACAATCTCAAGTCAATGGAACTCCCAAAGCTTAACCACCTTAACCGAATATAATCATGTCATCTGTGTGTAATCAGGATCAGGGGCACTCCTAGAGCTTAAGCCACCCTATCCCTAAATCATATCCATATCGATACTGTAACTTCCCCATAATGGTGCACCATCTTTCCTATGTCAGTCCTTAGGTAAAGAAATGGGAAATTAACACCATTAACTACTTGTTTCTATAACCAATACTCATTTCATATAAACATAATCATATACTCACAATTTATTTCAAAACCATGTAATAGCATGATATTTTATCAAATATTAGCATAATGTTAAGTTCATAGTTAATAACATTTCTATAATTTAAAACATGCCATAATATATAATTTCATCATTGTGACATATAATTTATATCATACACACACAATCATATATAAGTGCAAACCAGAATACATATATGTACAAACCTCGATAGGGTTTTTCTTTTCCAAAATATAAACTCAGAGCCTATTTAATTTTATTGTTCTTCCTCTTGTTGAGAGCCTAATTTGAAAATATAATAGTTAATAATTTGTTAAAATACTCGTTCTTGATATAGTTTAAATAAATTACTATAATTTCTTTTAAGTTGGAATATGACTTCTTAGGACTATTGGCTCTATAACTTTTTATGCACTTATCCAATTTATATGATTCCTATTTCTAATTAAATTTAACATGTAAGACTAAAATATATGAAAATTTTAAAATTTTTGAACCATTACATAATTTTTAATGAAATTTTAAAAATTTCTCTGTTTGCTGCCACTTAGGCAGATTCGGGGTACTATATTTAAAATTTCATATCTTTCAACGTGTAGCTTTGTTTATTACTAAACTATCTACAAATTTATATAAGGTAAGTTTGAACATTTTTCATCTTTATCACTTTTCCAAATTCTATTTATAAGGTTCTCAAAGACTATATAATCTATAACTAGTTTAGCATAGAGTACCAACCCGGCCAGTTCAATTGATCAGGTCATAACTCACAAAATAAATGACATTTATAGTGATACTTCCATAGAAACTTAGATAAGACATAGAAATAAAAATTTTATGTTTTATACTTTGGAAAATTCGATTTTAAGAAGTTCAAAAAGGAACACGAATTTACCAGAGGTGCACAGGTACAAGGAAACAGCTCAATCAAGGAACAACCCTAATTAATTTTTCTATAACTCATCTTGAAAAAGAGATATTTATATGAAATTTTATAAAAACCTAAATAACACATAAATCTACAACTTTTATGTTTTAGAAAATCTTAGATTCTGCCATTAAGATGATCAAAATAAGCAAAAATCATAGGTTATTCTGTTGACATGTCTCCCTGAACCAGTCTCACTCAAACAAGTTTATCTATTTCTATACCTAAAATAATTTCATGAAATTTGATAGACATATAAAGAACACACATATGAAGAACTTTTTTTCTTTACACTTCATTCAATTCGGTTGATAACTCCCATAAAACTAGAGTGCAAAAGATTGATATTACACAGTCCTAATAACTCTTAAAACACAATAACAATTGAGTGAGGATTACTTACCAAGAACAAATCTATTTGGAGTGAATTTCTTGCAAATCATGAAGGAGGGGATGAAAAAATGAAGACTGGTAGTTTGAGGAAGAAGAAGAATAGAGATAAGATTGGTTTTAATATGGTAATAAATGCCATTAACTCAAATACACTCCCCCTCCCAATATGACCTCATTCGGCCCCCTTATCTTCTTCACTTTTTTTTAACTTATTATTATTATTATTATTTTATTTTATATGTACCAAATTCTACTAGCTTTTATTAAACTATAATTTCACTATGTGATATGTCTAACCAAATTAACTTTATCAATCTATTTAGTTCATTTTTATTTCTTATTTAGTCATTTACTCAATTTATTTTAATCTCTAATGTCAATCATGTAGTTTCTATGTATATCACACACTTATTCTAACTAGACTCTAATTAGTGACCATTACAATTCTTTCCCCCTTAAGATGTTTCATCCTTAAAACATACCTATGGTATTGTCATTGAACAAGTGGGGGTATTGAGCTTTCATCACTTACTCATTTTCCCATGTTGCTTCTTCAATTGAATAATTTCTCCATAACACTTTCACTAATGGTACTTGCTTATTCCTAAGCTCCTTAGTTTCTCTGGCTAGAATTTGAACTGGTTCTTCTTCATATGTCAAATCATGCCTCACTTGAATTCTTTCAGCAGGTATGATGTGTGTAGGATCTTATCTGTACCATCTTAACATCGAGACATGGAAAATATCATGTATTTGATTCAACTCTGGTGGTAGAGCGAGTCTATATGTGATAGGTGCAACTCTCTCTAATATTTCATAAGGTGCGATAAACCTTGGACTTAATTTGCCTTTCTTCCCAAATCATAGAACTTTCTATTAGGGAGATACTTTATGAAAAACTTTATCACCCTCTATTCAATGTCTCGTCTCTTAAGGTCAGCATATGATTTCTGTCTATCTGTAGCTGCCTTAAGTCTTTTTCAAATAATTCTCACTTTTTTTTTTCTATCTCTTGCACTAGATCTGCTCCCACTATTTTCCTCTCACTAAGTTGTGTCCAACATAGAGGTGTTCAACACTTTCTGCCATATAATGCCTCATATGGATCCATTTGGATACTGGACTGATAACTATTATTACAGGCAAATTCCATTAACGGAAGATATTTGTCCCAGCTACCTTCAAATTCGATGACACAGCTCCTCATCATGTCTTCCAGATTCTAAATGATTCTCTCTGATTGTCCATCTATTTATGAATGAAAAGCAGTGCTGAAATGGAGCTTAGTAACTAAAGCTCGCTATAAACTACCACAAAATTGAGATGTGGAACGGGGATCTTTGTTTGACACAATGGAGATGGGCACTCCATGTAATCGTACTATTTCATTCATATACATTTCTACCAATTTACTCAATAGGTAGTCTTTCCTAACAGGTAAGAAATGTACTGATTTTGTAAGTCTGTCCACTATGACCCATACTATATCATGCTTCTTTGACGTCAAAGGCAATCTAGTCACAAAATCTATGGTGATTCGTTTCCACTTCCATTCTGGAACTTAGATTGGATGTAACAATCCTGAAGATACTTGATGTTCAACCTTGACCTGTTGACAAGTTAAGCATCTTGAAGTGTACTTTGTGATGTCCTTTTTCATACCTGCCCACTAGTATCTGCTTTTTAACTCTTGATACAACTTGTTACTCTCTGGATGCATAGCATATCTGCTTTCATAGGCCTCTTTAAGAATTCTCTATCTGAGATCCTTTACATTGGGCACACATGATCTGCCTTGATGGAACAATCCACCATCTAATTCCATAAAAAAATCCAGGTCTCTCCCCCTTGGAGACCAACTCAGCTAGTTCAATTAGATTAATATCTTTTCTCTATGCATCCTTGTTTTCCTGAGTAAGAGTGGGCTGGATGTGCAACTCTACCACAATCTTTCTACTTAAAACATCTGCTACTACATTAGCCTTGTCTGGATGGTAGTCAATCACACAATTATAATCTTTTATCAACTCTAGCCATCTTCTCTACCTCAAATTTAATTCTTTCTATAAGGAAAGATATTTTAAACTTTTGTAATCTGTGTATATGAAATACTTCCCCCTATTAACCTTAAGGGGTATTTTCGTCATTTTGATGATAATAAATAATATAGCAATATTATATTTAACATACTTGTTTTTGTAAGTATATTATACAGGACATGAATTAAAATAGCATGAATGGAGAATTGGAAGAATAATCCTTGAGAAACAAAAAGCAAGAAGTAGCATGTTCACTGTCGTGACTTTAGGAGTCACTCCCATGAAGAAAGCTAACCGTTACCAAAACCAACATTTGAAGTTCACGACCATGAAGGAAAACCAAACCGTGAAGTAAGCATTTGAGTCACCCCCACGACTAAAGGTGTCACCCTCGTGAAGAGTTGTGTAATTTCAACCAGAGAGCTTCACGACCAGAGTCACCACTTAGGTCACGGCTGTGAAGATTGTCACCCCCGTGAATGAAGGTGTCACCCCCGTGAAGGATTCATTCAATTTCATCCAGAGAGCTTCACGACCTGAGTCACCATTTGTCTCACGGTTGGGAAGAGTGTCACGCCCGTGACTAATTAATGTCACGCCCATGACTCTATATGTCAAAACATTCCAGAGAGCTTCACGACCAAGGTCACCACTTCAGTCACGGCTTGGGAAGAACTGTCACCCCCGTGACAAGCATATTCATGCCCGTGACCAATGAAAGAGAAAAATGTCAGACGCGATTTTTTGTGTGAGCCTGTAAAACACAAAGGAATTGGTTATTGTGTGAGCCATTAAAACACAAGGGATTTCTTGGTTAGGTGTGAGCCATTGTGAGAAACACCATAGTTGGGAGTGAGCTTGTAAAACTCCATTGTAACACTTAGTGTGTTAGTGAAACTCCCAATTGCGATTGGGGAGAGGAGTAGGGTTTGTTAATACCCGAACCTCTATAAATCTTTGTGTATGATTTTCTCTATCACTTCTAAAATTAGTAATTTTATTTCCGCACTTTAAAGTTTAATTTTTGAAACTCCAATTCAACCCCCATTCTTGGTCTAATATCTGGGCAACAATTGGTATGAAAGCCTTGTCTAGCATTAAAGCCTAAAAAGCGCTAGTAAAGAGTAAGATATGGCCAGTGAAGGATTCCAGAGTCTCAAACCTTACTTTGATGGAGCAAATTATGCCCATTGGAAGTTTAGGATGGAGACATACTTAGATAGTGAAGGAATTGAAGTCTGGAATAGTGTACGAAAAGAATGGACACCACCAACTAGAAGAGGAGCTTATGGTGAAGAGGAAATCCTATCAAGAGACGATTGGACAGAGCCCCAAAGAAGAGCAAATTTCAAAAACAAGAGGGCAATGACAATTCTATCAAGCTCATTATCTATTGAAGAATATGGGAGAATACAGCATAGCTCAACAACATATAGTATGTGGAAGACATTGGAGAACTATCATGAGGGAACTAAGCAAGTCAAATCCAAGAAGATTCAACTTCTAACCTCAGAATATGAGCTCTTCAAGATGAAATCAAATGAATCAATCACCGACATGACCAACCGTCTTCTATCCATTATAAATGGAATGAGGAAACTTGGGAAGCATCTGAGCTTGGAAGATGTAAACAATAAAATCCTGAGAAGTCTTCCTCTTAAAGACTATGGTTCAAGAGTTGCTGGCATAGAAGAAGCAAATGAAGATATGAGTATCATGAACACTGATGTGCTGATTGGCAAGCTTTTCACACATAAGATGGCAGTAAAGAGAGATAGAGAGCTTGAGGCAGAGCCAGAGAAAAGAAAACCATTAGCACTCAAAGCCTCTACTTCAAAATCTGAAAAAGAAAGTGAAGATGATGAAGAGATGAGTGATGATAAAAATGAGGACATCGCTATGCTTTCAAGAAGATTAAAAAGAATCATTGAGAAGAAAATGAGCAATTCCAGAAAATTCAGGCAAAGAAACCTCAAACAAACTTCAAATGATACACACAAAAGTAAGGAAGAGGTAAAATGCTACGAATGTGGAAAGAAAGGACATATCAAACCTGAATGTCCAAGGCTCAAGAAGTATAAGAGCAAATTCCAAAGAGACAATGGGGAGAAAGGTCACAAAGCCACATGGGATGACGAAAGCTCTTCAAGCGAAAAAGATGATAATGAAAGTGAAGAGGTCAACCTATGTTTCATTGCTATTGAGGATCACGTCTCGGACAAAGTAAGATCACTACACTCATACTCTTTCAATAATCATAGTAGTGATAATGATAGTGATAGTGATGATGATGATGATGAGCAAAGCCTAATAGAAGAATTAAATATAGAATTAGAGAAATATAGAACTAAATTTAGTATCTATAGAAATAATATCTCTAATTTGAAAAATAAGATAGATGGCTTAGAAAAGGAGAACATAAAGCTTAAATCATCTAATGAATCTCTTCAAAAATCATTAGATGAATACTCATCAAGACCCTCAACAGCTTCACTGTTAAAAGAAAATAATACTTTGAAAAATGAAGTTGAAGAACTTAGAAATTCCATTTCTAAATTTCACAATGGTAAAGAGAGCTTAGATACTCTCATTGTGTCTCAAAGACCACCTTTAGTAAGACATGGTCTAGGGTTTAAGGACACATCATCATCTTCTAACAAAACAGTATTTGTTAAAGAACATAACATCTCCACACCTGTTAGGACTACACCAAGAAATAAGAATGCTAAAACCTCTTTACCGAAAAAGAATCATGCTTTTATATATAGGAAGAATGTGTCTAGAAAAATGCAAATTGATTGTGCATGCCATTGTTCTCAAAATCAGTCTAATCAAATTATGACATTTAAATACAGTATAAGACCAAAAAGCAAGTTTAAACCTAAACAATGTAATTATTGTATTGAAAATGGGTCACATAAATAAACATTGCTGGATAAGGAAGGCTCATTGGGAACCTTCATGTGCTAACCCCCAAGGACCCAAACTCATTTGGGTACCTAAATATCATACTTGATTTCTAACTCTGTAGGTATGCCTCAAGTCCACAATAAACAAAAATGCATGGCTAGTAGACAGTGGATACTCAAGGCATATGATAGGAGACAAGAAACTCTTCAATGAAATCAAAAGTATTGATGGAGGTAAAGTTACCTTTGGAAACAATGCAAAGGGTAAGGTAATTGGCATTGGTTCCATTGGTGTTAATAGTACTACTTTTATTAAGGATGTTTTACTTATTGATGGCTTGAAACATAACTTGTTAAGTGTAAGTCAATTATGTGATAAAGGAAACAAAGTAATTTTCACTTCAAATGAATGTCTTGTAATCTCTATTGATGGTAAAGAAATATTTAAAGGAAATAGAGATATCAATACGTACATAATAAACTTACATGAACTATCTAACCATTCCTCTAAGTGTTTTGTGACTACTAGTGATGAATCTTGGCTGTGGCATAGAAGACTTGGTCATGCTAACATGGACTTAATACAAAGTCTCAGCACAAGAGAGCTAGTAAAAGGATTACCAAGAGTTAAATATGAAAAAGGCAAGACATGTGATCCTTGTCAAAGAGGAAAGCAACACAAGTCATCTTTCAAAGCCAAAAACATAGTAAGTACTTCAAAACCTCTTCAACTCCTACATTTAGACTTATTTGGACCTACTAGGATTGCTAGTTTAGGAGGAAAACATTATGCATTTGTCATCGTAGATGATTACTCTAGATTTACTTGGGTAATTTTCTTAGCTCAAAAGAGTGATGCTTTTGAAAATTTTAAAAACTTTGCTAAAAGAGTTCAAAATGAAAAAGGGTACTGCATTTCAAAAATAAGAAGTGATCATGGGAAAGAATTTGAAAATGAAAACTTTGAAAGCTTTTGTCTTGAACATGACATTTCACATAATTTCTCATCTTCTAGAACACCTCAACAAAATGGAGTAGTTGAAAGGAAAAATCGAACATTAATTGAAATGGCAAGAACAATGCTTAATGAATATGAATTACCAACTTATTTTTGGGCAGAAGCCACAAACACTGCATGTTATATTTCAAATCGAATTTTCAAAAGACCTCTTTTAAACAAAACCTCATTTGAGCTATGGAATGGAGGAAAGCCCTTAGTATCATACTTTAGAGTATTTGGATGCAAGTGTTTTATATTGAATACCAAGGACAATCTTGGAAAATTTTCCTCTAAGTCTGATGAAGGTATCTTTTTAGGATACTCAACAACCAGCAAAGCATATAGAATATTTAATAAAAGATCATTAACAGTGGAAGAATCCATGCATGTTGTTTTTAATGAATCTAGTAGACTTGATCTTGTGAAAGGTAGTGCTCTTGATGATGTTGTAGATAATATGAAAAAACTTGTCATTGAAAATGATCAAAAAAATCTACTACCTCAAAATCAAGAACAAATGGAGCAAGAACTTCCAAAAGAATGGAGAATGAACAGAAATCATCCAAAAGAGCAAATAATTGGTGATCTATCAAAGGGAGTAAGTACTAGATCTCATTTCAAGCATTTAGTCACTAACATAGCTTTTATTTCACAAATTGACCCTAAAAACATTGATGAGGCTCTTAATGATGAAAGTTGGGTAATTGCCATGCAAGAGGAACTCAAGCAATTTGAGAGAAATAAGGTATGGAACCTAGTACCAAGACCTAAGAATCATCCAATCATAGACAACAAATGGGTATTTAGAAATAAGTTAGATGAACAAGGGTTAATAACCAGGAATAAAGCAAGACTAGTTGCAAAAGGATATAATCAGGAAGAAGGTATAGACTATGATGAAACATATGCACCTGTAGCTAGATTAGAAGCTATAAGAATACTCTTAGCATATGCATGTCACATGAATTTCAAACTTTTTCAAATGGATGTGAAAAGTGCATTTCTAAATGGCTATATAGATGAAGAAGTGTATGTAGAACAACCACCAGGTTTTGAAAGCTATGATTTGCCAAATCATGTTTTTAAACTTTCAAAAGCTGTGTATGGTTTAAAACAGGCTCCAAGAGCTTGGTATGAGAGACTAAGTTCTTTTTTATTAGAAAATAGTTTCACAAAGGGAAATGTTGACACTACACTGTTCATCAAAAAGCATAAGCATGAGACACTAATTGTTCAAATTTATGTTGATGATATAATATTTGGTTCTACTAATGAGCTGTTTTGTCAAGAATTTGCTAAGTGCATGACTAGGGAATTTGAAATGAGCATGATGGGAGAACTTAAGTATTTCCTTGGTCTACAAATCAAACAAAGCAATGAGGGCATATTCATCAACCAATCCAAATATGCCAAAGACTTAATCAAAAAATTTGGTATGGAAGCATGCAAAAAGGCCAAGACTCCTATAAGCACATCAACAAAATTGGACAAAGATGAAAAGGGTAAGAGCATTAATGAAAAGCTTTATAGAGGTATGATCGGATCACTTTTATATTTCACTGCTTCTAGACCTAATATTATGTATAGTGTTTGCTTATGTGCACGATTTCAATCATGTCTTAAAGAATCTCATCTAAATGTTGTAAAAAGGATTTTAAGATATTTACATGGTACATTGCATCTAGGTTTATGGTATCCTAGGAATTCATCTTTTTATATTATAGGATATTCAGATGCAGACTATGCTGGCAGTCTTTTAGATAGAAAAAGTACTTCAGGTACTTATCACTTCATTAGAGAATGTTTGGTTTCTTGGTTTAGCAAGAAATAAGTTTCAGTTGCTCTCTCAACTGCTGAAGCTGAATATGTAGCAGTTGGATGTTGTTGTACACAAATTCTTTGGATGAAACAACAACTTAAGGACTATGGTCATGAGATGAACCATATACCTATAAAATGTGACAACACCAGTGCTATAAATCTTTCAAAGATTCCTATTCAACACTCTACAAGTAAACATATTGACATTAGACATCATTTTATTAGAGATCATGTTCAATATGGAGATGTTGAATTAGAATTTGTATGCACAGAAAAGCAACTAGCAGATATTTTCACTAAGTCTCTAAATGAGGAAAGATTTAATTTCATTAGAAGAGAACTAGGTATGATTGATGGATTAACCTTGTTATTACAAGAATAAGAAATTTTAATTGTTGATCTTAAAACATATCACAAGTTATAAGATAAAAATTTTTATGAGAATTTATGCTTTGTGAAGTAAAATTTTTTGTTGAAATGATTTAGTCTTGTTGTAGAACTTAATTTCAATCTGATGAAAATTATAGGGGAGTCACACCCGTGACTTATCCTCACGCCCGTGAACTAAGTGGCCCAAAGAGGCAGTGTCGTTCACGGCTTCGGGTCACGACATGTTTCACGGCTTCAAGTGGTGAAACATAGTTTCACGGCTTGAGTCACGCCCATGGCAAAGAACCTTCACGCCCATGATGAAGTTTCACTCCCATGACCAATTACACCCCAAACTCACAGAAGCTTTCATGCCTTGTGTCACGGCTTGCTTCACGGGTATAAGTAGTGAAATTCAATAGTTCACGCCCGTGACAATATGTTCACCCCCGTGACCTATGATCATTCACGTCCGTAATGTTCATCGATCACGCCCGTGAACTTATTCACACTTTCATTCACGGGTGGAACACTGCTTCAGCAAACCGTGAACATGACTCTTCACGCCCGTGAACAATTAAGTCACGCCTGTGAATGTATCGAATATATAAGAAAACAACCAGTTACAACCTTCATTTCAACTCTCCATCTCCCAAAACCGCTCTCATTTACTCTCATTCATTAAGACATTGAAGATTCTGACCCCAAAGACTTGAAATTTCACTATAAATACCATCAAAAGTTCAAATCTTCAGCAGAAATCATACATTTCTAGGGTTTTTTCATCACATTTTCCTTCAAATTCTTTTTCTTTAAATTCCATCAACAACTAAATCTTCAAATATGGAGTCTGCTTCATCAAAGGGAAAGAGAAAAAGTCCCATGCACCAAAGAGGTATTCAGATTACCTCATGAACATCATTCCAAAAAGTTGTCATCCTCGGTATGCAACTTTTGAGAAGAGACCTATTTTATCATCAAGGTCTTTCGAATGGCAGGCAGTCCGTAATCTTGGGCTCGAGATGGCTATGACAGCACAACTTCAAGCCTGTCATCTAAAAGAATTTGTTGAAATTCATCTGCCAACTCTACGGGAGCCAACGCTGGAATTTCTCAGCACCTTGCAGGTTTCACCAACTGGAGTGGTGAAATTCCAACTCTGCAACAATGCAACCACCCTCAGCGCCATCGCATTTGGAGAATTGTTCAACCTACCATCTGATGGCGTTCTGAATGAGACTGAGGTAGAATTCTCTACCCCTGCAGCATGGACACATTTTGGCACGGATTGCAGCTGGGATGTCAAGAAAACTAAGAGCACACATCTCAGGACCCCAGTACACAGGTATTTGAATAGGTTTCTAACCTATAATATTTTTGCTCGGGGAGAAAGCAATGGAACTATTAGGAAGTCAAAACTCTTCCTATTCGAGATGGGTCGACGGGGAGTCACAGTGGCACTTTCAAGATGGTTTGCAAACCATCTTCTCTCCATCGCCACCAAGCCTACAGGAGATATCTTGATTGGGGCTTATGTCACTCATATGGCAGTTAAGCTCAATTACTTGAAGCTGGATAACCATCACTTCAACATCATTCCTGCACACCCACGAGATAGGCTGGATGTACAGTCATTCATCAAGATGGGAGCAGCTGTCATAATCATTTTTCAGAATGATATCTTCTACCGCTTCACTAATACTGTTGGAAAGATTATCTGGGAAGATCATGACACGGAGGATTTTAAAGCTGGCCTCCAGGGAGTCCAGTAGAAAAAGAGGGCTAAGATTGAGGAAGCAACTCCAGCCATCGAGCAGGACATTGGACAGTCCTCAGCCTCCACACCGTCTTTAGTGCAGTAGGTGGTCGACCTCTTGGCACCACGTTTCGAGCAGTTGCAGACTTCCATGGATGAGAGGTTGGAAAACCTCAAGGACTTCATGGAGTCTCGGATAGACAGCCTTGAGGCTGAAGTAGCTAGGCTTCGTGATAGGATGTCTGGCTAGGATATAGGCTAGAGTGTAGCCTAAATTTGTTATGTTTGATCATTTTTCTTTGTTGTTTGTTATGTTTGCGTAGGAAATCTTAAATTTCCTTTCTTAGTTTGAATTATTTCCTTCATAATATATATTTGCTTTTGTTTACTTCAATCTACATATTCTTTTTGATTGATGACAAAAGGGGGAAAAAACTAGCAATATGCAATATAATGTGATAAGGGAAAGTAGTATCAAACTAGCATTATTAGAATTGTGAATCAAAAAGTAAACAGATTTTGAATTGATTTAAAAAAAATATCTTGATGCAAAGTAGATAATTGAAAAACTGAGCCTCTATATACTTTAAATATACCCTAAGTATACTTTGCATACACCTTAAAAGCAAGTTACAACATGCCATGATATATCTTAAATACACCTTACATACACTTTTATGTCTTGAAAAGGAATTATGGTATGTATTGGATATACTTCTCATATAACTTGCATATACTTAAAATCTAGTTAAATGCTACATCTTTATTTACTATTCTTGCACATTATAATTTTTATCCTAAGTATATTTTGAGGGGGAGACTTCTCAAAATCACATATTGCTAGATTATTTGTCACCATCAAAAAGGGGGAGATTGTTAACCTTGAGGGGTATTTCCATCATTTTGATGATAATAAATAATATAGCAATATTGTATTTAACATACTTGTTTTTGTAAGTATATTATATAGGACATGAATTAAAATAGCAAGAATGGAGAATTGGAAGAATAATCCTTGAGAAACAAAAAGCAAGAAGTAGCATGTTCACTGTCGTGACTCTAGGAGTCACTACCGTGAAGAAAGCTAACCGTTACCAAAACCAACATTTGAAGTTCACGGCCATAAAGGAAAACCAAACCGTGAAGTAAGCATTTCAGTCACCCCCATGAAGAGTTGTGTAATTTCAACCAGAGAGCTTCACGACCAGAGTCACCACTTAGGTCACGGCTGTGAAGATTGTCACCCCCGTGAATGAAGGTGTCACCCCCATGAAGGATTCATTCAATTTCATCCAGAGAGCTTCACGACCTGAGTCACTACTTGTCTCACGGCTGGGAAGAGTGTCACGCCCGTGACTAATTAATGTCACGCCCATGACTCTATATGTCAAAACATTCCAGAGAGTTTCACGACCAAGGTCACCACTTCAGTCATGGCTTGGGAAGAACTGTCACCCCTGTGACAAGCATATTCACGCCCGTGACCAATGAAAGAGAAAAATGTCAGACGCAATTTTTTGGTTGGTATAACGGCTAGTTTCTTATTTAATGCACCCCAACGGCTATATTTAGCCATGAGAGTATAAATGGAAGTCATTTATACATTAAGAAACAAGAGAATGATAAGAAAAAACAAAAGATTAGCATATACTTCAAATCACAAGCTATCTTGTACTTTTATACTTTGAGAACAAATCTATTCTCTGTAAAAATCTTTTTGCTCCTCATATTTGAGCAATAAAGATTTATAAGTGGTTCTCTCTGTAATCTTTACTCAAGTGAGCATTGGGTAGTTCTGGGTTAAGAGTAGAACACTTGTAAGGGTTAGTTGTGTGGACCTCCAAAACACAAATTAAAAGGTTGTTTGTGTGAGCCTGTAAAACACAAGTGTAGGTTGTTTGTGTGATCCTGTAAAACACAAAGTGTAGGTTATTTGTGTGAGCCTGTAAAACACAAAGGAATTGGTTATTGTGTGAGCCATTAAAACACAAGGGATTTCTGGGTTAGGTGTGAGCCATTGTGAGAAACACCATAGTTGGGAGTGAGCTTGTAAAACTCCATTGTAACACTTAGTGTGTTAGTGAAACTCCCAATTGTGATTGGGGAGAGGAGTAGGGTTTGTTAATACCCGAACCTCTATAAATCTTTGTGTATGATTTTCTCTATCCCTTCTAAAATTAGTAATTTTATTTCCGCACTTTAAAGTTTAATTTTTGAAACTCCAATTCAACCCCCCCCATCTTGGTCTAATATCTGGGCAACACCCCCCATATAAATAGTGGCACCAAATCTTTAATACAAAAACTATAGCTGCCAGCTTTAGATCATGGGTAGGATAATTCTTCTCATGTGGCTTTAACTGCCTACAGGCATAAGCAACTACATTTCCATCTTGCATTAATACACAACCCAATCCATTACGAGAAGCATCACTATAAATGACATACTCCTTATTAGGGATCGGCTGTGTTAAAATAGGGGACTCAGTGAGCATACTCTTTAGCTTATCAAAGTTGGCTTGACACTTATCTGTCCACTCAAATTTAACATATTTTCTCAATAGTCTTGTCAAAGGAGAAGCAATCATTGAAAAACCCTTGACAAATCTCCGATATTATCTAGCTAAACCTTGGAAACTTCTGACCTCGGTCACATTCCATGGGGCTTCCAATTCACAATTGCCTCCACCTTGCTAGAATCCACTTTAATGCCCTCTCCTGAGACAATGTGTCCCAAAAATGTCACCACCTTCAACCAAAACTCACATTTTGAGAGTTTGACATAAAGCTTATGTTCTCTGAGACTCTGTAACACTATTCTCAAATGTTTTTCATATTTTTTTCAATCTTCAGAATATACTAGAATATCATCAATAAAAGCAACCACAAATTGATTTAGATACAGCCTGAAGACTAATTCATAAGATCCATGAATGCTGCTGGAGCATTGGTCAGCCCAAATGGTATAACCAAAAACTTATAATGGCCATATATGGTTCTGAACACGGTTTTAGCTATATCCTTCGTCTTCACTCTTAATTAGTGATAAGCTGATCTCAAGTCTATCTTGGAAAATACTCCTGCACCTTTATTTTGGTCGAACAAATCATTAATTCACCACAATGGATACTTGTTCTTGATGGTCGCCTTATTCAACTGTCGATAATCAATACATAGCCTCAAAGATCCATCCTTCTTTTTCAAAAACAATACTGGCACACCCTATGAGGATGTACTTGGTCTAATAAAACCCTTATCAATAAGTTCTTGCAATTGTGTCTTATGTTATTTCATTTCTGATGGGGCCATTATGTACGGCGTCTTTAATATAGGCATAATTCCTAGAATAAGATCAATAGCAAACACAACCTATCTCTCTAGCAGCAGTCCACGTAAATCATCAGAAAATACATCTGGGAATTCATTTACCACCGGGATATCTTTAAGATTTGGACCTGCATTTCTAGTGTCAATCACATAGGCCAAATAAGCTTCACACCCTATTCTCATCATTCTCTGAGCTTTCATTATAGATATGACTTGAGGATGTGAGAATAATTCACCTTTCACAATAATTTCTTCCTGAGTTTCTGTCTTAAGTACCACAAATTTAAACTTGCAATCCACCACTGCTTTATTACGTGAGAGCCAATCCATGCCTAAAATGGCATCATACTCATGGAAAGGCAACTCAATAAAATCTGTGTAAAACTCCTTCCCATGTACAACTAAAGGAAAATTCCTGAATACTGTATACTCTATTACGTTGTGACCCAAAGGATTCCTAACTTCAATTTCATATTCTAGGTTTTCTTTAATCATATTATGCTGGTTAGGTGTACTAATGCAAATATAGAAATGTGTGGAACCCAGATATATAAGTGCATAAATGTCAGAATCATATAATGAAAACATACCAGCAATAACATTTATTACCGCTTGATCTTCCTTAGCTTTTATAGCATAGGCTCTGGCATGAGCTCTACTAGATCTAGGTCTATTAACTATCTCTGAAATAGTTTGTCTAGGTCGGCCTGGTCTCTAGATTGAACTCCAGGCTGAGTCAGAGTTGAACTAGTAGTCTGAGTAGGAGTACTACTTGTCAAGAGTGGGAAATCCTTCCGTATGTGTTCCTTGGACCCACATCTAAAGCAAGCACCTATGACATGCCAACATTCCCCCCAATGGCTCCTATCGCAAATGGTACATATTGGTATAGCTTCCTTGCCAACTTGAGGTTGTGAACTTGCTGTAACATAAGGTGCCTTAGAGGGTGGTCCTCTCCTAATAAACCCTGTCTGTGAATAGCTAGAATCCTTTCCTTGTCCTCTATTTTGTGAATAGCTAGCAAATAAACGACTCCTTTTCCCAATGGATTAAGTCTCAAGAGTGGATGGCTTTTTAAAAGATTCTTCTATTTTTCTCTTTTTCCCTTTTTCAAGGCTGCGTGCTGTAGAAACTAATTAAGCAAAATTTGTATGCTGGAGAGCAGTCACAATATCTCCAACCTCTTCATTAAGGCCATCTTCAAATCTTCTGCATTTATCTCTTTCCTTTGTAACTAATTCAGGGGCATACTTGCTCAATTTGGTAAACTCTTGCTAATACTTAGTCACTGACATTTTACCCTGCATGAGATTCATGAACTCTTTCTTCTTTTCATCAATATAGATCAACAAAATGTACTGCTCTTTGAATTTAAAAAGAAAGGAATCCCATGAGATAGGTTCCACTACATCTGGTTTAGTAAGAACCGATTTCCACCAATCATATACCTCATTCTAGAGTAGAGAAGTAGCACATATAGCTTTATCCTCTGTTTCCACTTGCAATTCTTTAAAAATTCTTTCAGTCTTTTCCAACCAATACTCGGTAGGAGATGGGTCCTCATATTTCTTTCCATAGAAATTCGAAGCCCTATACTTACGAAGCTTATCAATTATTACTTTTGGTTTAGGTGGTGGCACTGAGGTAGGCTGTGGAATGGCTTGTACCATTTGTTGAAATAGTCTAGTCATCTATTGTATAAATGGATTCTGAGCAGGATCAATTTGTTCTACTGCCTGCTATGGAGGATTTGGAGTAGCATTTTTCCCTCGCACGCTTGCCGCACTAGGCTGATGAGGAGTCTCAGTATCGGGAGAGCCGGTACTCTCAGCCATATCCCATTCATCTGAAGACATCTTCCTACAATCCTACAAGTTTCCAAGAAGAAAGCCCATATCATAATTATAGAAGACACATGTACATTGATGCCTAATATCCCTTTTCCCACCTAAGCCTAGAAATGCCTAAACCGGACTCTGATACCACTAAATGTAACACCTCACTTATATATTAGGGATAATCCCCCATATATAAGAAGGATTCCATAAGTTTAACTTGATAAATTTGTCTGACTAAGTTTTTCTATCGTTTAAATTAAAATAATTCATTTGTTTATATTGGATTTGGCTTATCATTCTAATTATATATATATAGATATATATATATATATATATATATATATATATATATATATATATATATATATATATAATCATGTCATATATATTTCTAATAGTTAATTAAGTTACATAGTTGATCATTTGTGGCATACCAGCCTCACACATGACTGCTTACAATACAATATCAAAATATAAGACATGCTCCTGAACTAAATACAGGACATGTCTACCAAAACCCGTATGTCTGGTCAAACTTAAAGAGAAAAATGATTAGTAATCAACCCCTTAACTAAGTTTCTTATGCCTCTTCTAATATGAGCTTGGATTTCTTTCCTGACCAACTTCACTTTCTACTATCTACAGTTCCAATTCCTGCAGGAGAAGAACTCACGCAAAGCTATCTCTAGCTTAATGGTACATATAGGCATTAATTTTTTCCCAAGCAATCACACAAATGCATGTCTCAAATAAATCATCGCACAATTAATTTTATTGCATATTTGTCATAAAAAAGAAATAAGCACATCACATAACAGTATAAATATAATAACCTTATTCAATAATTAAATTCTCACTACCTCATGTAAGCATTTCATGTTTTGTTACTTATGTCAATAATAAATTTTCCACATTTCATTCCATAGTCTTTAATTAGTATTAGCCAAAATCTCGTTCATGGACTCTCTGGATACGGGGTGTGAAATATGGGCGCTCGCAGAGCTTAAGCCACCCTACTCCCTATAATCTCAAGTCAAGGGCAGACAAGAGCTTAACCACCTTAACTGGATATAATCATGTCATCTGTGTGTAATCAGGATCACGGGCACTCCTAGAGCTTAAGCCACCCTATCCCTAAATCATATCCGTATCGATACCATAACTTCCTCATAATGGTGCACCATCTTTCCTATGTCAGTCCTCAGGTAAAGAAATGGGAAATTAACACCATTAACTACTTGTTTCTATAACCAATACTCATTTCATATAAACATAATCATATACTCACAATTTATTTCAAAACAATGTAATAGCATGATATTTTATCAAATATTAGCCTATGTTAAGTTCATAGTTAATAACATTTCTATAATTTAAAACATGTCATAATATATAATTTCATCATTGTGACATATAATTTATATCATACACACACAATCATATATAAGGACAAACCAGAATACATATATGTACAAACCTCAATAGGGTTTTTCTTTTCCAAAATATAAACTTAGAGCTTGTTCACTTTTGTTGTTCTTCTTCTTGTTGAGAGACTAATTTGAAAATATGATAGTTAATAATTTGTTAAAATACTCATTCTTGATCTAGTTTAAATAAATTACTATAATTTCTTTTAAGTTGGAACATGACCTCTTAAGACTTCTAGCTCAATGACTTTTTATACACTTATCTAATTTATGTGATTCCTATTTCTAATTAAATTTAACATGTAAGACTAAAACATATAAAAATTTTAGAATTGTTGAACCAGTACATAATTTTTAGTGAAATTTTAAATATTGCTCTGCTAGCTGCCCCTTAGGCAAATTTGGGGTACTATATTTAAAAATCCATATCTTTCAACGTGTAGATTTTTTTATTACTAAACTTCATACACATTTATATAAGGTAATTTTTAACATTGTTCATGTTTATTATTTTTCCAAATTCTCTTTCTACGATCCTCAAACACTAGATAATCTATAACTGGTTCAGCATAGAGTACCAACCTGACCAGTTCAATTGTTCAGGTCATAACTCACAAACTAAATGACATTTTAAGGTGAGACTACCATAGAAACTTAGATAAGATAGAGAAATAAAACATTTATGTTTTATACTTTGGAAAATTCGACCTTTAAGAAATTCAAAAACGAACATGAATTTACTATAGTTGCACAAGTATAAGGAAATAGCTCAATCGAGGAACAGTCATAATTAAGTTTTATATAACTCAACTTAAACAAGATATATTTCTACGAAATTTTATACACACCTAAATAACACATAGATCTACAACTTTTATATTTTAAAAAAACTTAGATTAAGCCATTAAGATTATCAAAATAAGCATAAACTGTATGTTATTCTGTTGACACATCTCCCTGAACCAGTCTTACTCAAACAAGTTTATCTCTTTCTATAACTAAACTAATTTCATTAAATTTGACATACATATAAACAACCCATATATGAACAATTGGCATTATTTACACTTCTTCCAATTCGGCTGATAACTCCCGCAAAACTAGAGTGCAAAAGATTGATACTACATAGTACTCATAACTCTAAAAATACAAAAACAATTGAGTGAGGATTACTTACCAAGAACAAATCTATTTGGAGTGAATTTCGTGCAAATCATGAAGGAGATGATGAAAAAATGAAGACTGGTAGTTTAAGGAAGAAGAAGAATGAAGATAAGATTGGTTTTAAAAAGTCAATAAATGTCATTTACTCTAATACACTCCCCCTCCCAATATGACCACATTCGGCCCCCTTATCTTTTTCTTTTCTTTTTTTTTAACTTATTATTATTTTATTTATTTATTTTACATGTACCAAATTCCACTAGCTTTTATTATACTATAATTTCATTATGTGATATGTCTAATTGAATTAACTTTATCAATCTATTTAGTTCATTTTTATTTCTTATTTAGTCATTTACTCAATTTATTTTAATCTCTAATGTCAATCATGTAGTTTCTATGTGTATCACACATTTATTCTAACTAGACTCTAATTAGTGACCATTACATTATTACTGGTTGTGTATCTACAGTACCGTCTATAACCTTAATGACAAGTCATTTATCATATCAACACTTTCATAGATTTGATGTTATGGGTTCAATTACTTTTTATCTTGTTCCGTATATCACATTATTTATGATGCCATAACATATTTTCATTATTGCTTAAGCTATTTCTCATCAACATGCAACACATTTTCTTCACACATTTAAAAGGCAAGTAGCATGATATCATGCTTTTGAGTTCAACTGGAATTACTTTAGTTTAATCTTTAGTTTCTCTGGTTATGACAATCTTCACAGTCATGACTTTAGGGTACGTGGGCGTGAAGATGACCTTCACTAATTGAAACTCATGAATCTTGTCCAAACTCTA
Source organism: Triadica sebifera (assembly GCA_023653625.1). NCBI lineage: Eukaryota > Viridiplantae > Streptophyta > Magnoliopsida > Malpighiales > Euphorbiaceae > Triadica > Triadica sebifera. The sequence goes on along the minus strand of CM042910.1, from coordinate 16,406,415 downwards.
CCTATGAAAGCTACTAGATAAAATATAGTTTGAAAGTTACATTCACAATCATGAATATTTCTTTCAAGGGCATTAAACCATGCCTTCACAACTTACTACTCGTCACCTTAGTTATGACACTATGCATGAATACTACTACCCAAAACCACACCTTAAGTCATATGGATTCCTGACCATGACATAAAGGTTCACGATCTTGAATTTAGAAAACTTCAATGTTCCAAAACGTGCCCAAAATATAGCAACACAAATTACATGCAAAATTTCTAAGATTGCCCAATGTTAATCACTCCTATCAATACATAAACATGCATATAGTACAATTTCATATTCTCAAATAATTTTCATCATATTTCAAACCTGAATCTTGACATTTCATTTTCAAATTTACAATTTCAATCCCAGACACATTAAAGGCACAAATCATTAAATGCCACTCAACAAAGCAAGCATTTAGTAAGCCCATCATTCATTTATGAGCACAAACAACACAATATGCAAAGCAATAAAGATTTTTCATTGGACATAGACCTTAGCTTTGGAGCTTTTAGAAAAATCACCCATTTTTCAGCTACCTCAAGCTTTTCCTTCCTCTTGGAGGTTGCTTTTAGCCTTCCAAGGTGATCCTAAAAGGAAATAAACCATACACAAACACTAATAGCATTTATATTAGAAAACTTCACTTTTAAACTTTCCCCCAACTTGAAAAGTAAAAACCCTAACTTTTGTTCTTCTTATTTTCTTTTTACATCCACTTCATATAGCTCAAAATCTTGTTTATCTTCCCTTTTCCTCGAGTTTCTATCACAAACAAGGTTGAATCTTAAATTTGGGAGATGGAGAAATGGGGGGGTGATGGCGGGAAGAAAGGATAGAAACAACAAAAAATATGTAGGAGAGGTATAGAGGTGTTGCCCTAATCTTTTCTTATTATACTCGATGTGTCATGACTGTGAACCATTATTGACTGGCCCGAAGGCGGTATTGATGAGTTGTTGTTCATGGATCACATGTTAAACTGTTCAACATCTTCCATCTATAAGGGTTCACGGCCGTGAACTATTCTTTAAGGGCATGAATGCGAATTTTTCTCAAATATGTGAAAAGATTTCAAAAGAAACTTTAATTAAAACTCTCTCATCTTAATAACACATACTCTATATTTTATTACTCACTTAATATCCAATTATTATTTTAAATTTGAGTTTAGACTTTGGTAATTATGGTTGTGACCCTTAGGTGTGCTAGCAAATTAGAACCTAGATTGACAGCCATTACAAACTAATTGTGTTTATGGCTCACATAATAACCATTATAATATCCCAAGTGTTTAAGGCTAACCCTTAAACCACAATCACTCACAATTAAATAAAAAAAGTTGAGAAATAAATTTGCAAGAGTTTAGCCACTTAGAAGTTGTTAGAGTATCATCAATGGCCTTTTAGTAGGGTATTTAAAGTGTTTACCCACCAATTAGTCGTTACAAATGGGTGCCATAAATCTTTCTAACGAACTAAAATTTTGCATTAAATGTTGTTTACAAAGGGACAATCACGGTTTCAAGCTATCATTCACAATCACAAATTTCATATGCTTGTTGGTCTTTCACACATGGCATGATCTAAATTGTTTTGTCCTTAACGACTATATTAGGTAAAATTTTGCTATCAGACTTTTACTTCGCAGTCGCAAGATGCCCTTTTGCAGTGGATTTTTTGGTCACGCATCTTGTCATCAACTAGCCTAGAACTTTGAAGGGTTTTGGCATTGAAACATTCATGATCACTGAATCTAGTGTCACAATCATGAGATTTGAAGGTGCAAAAACCCTCAAACTAAAATTTTGCATTAAATGTTGTTTACAAAGGGACAATCACAGTCGCAAGCTACCATTCACAATCACAAATTTCATATGCTTATGAGTCTTTGACACATGGCATGATCTAAATTGTTTTGTCCTTAACGACTATATTAGGTAAAATTTTGCTATCAGACTTTTACTTCGCAGTCGCAAGATGCCATTTTGCAGTGGATTTTTTGGTCACGCATCTTGTCATCAACTAGCCTAGAACATTGAAGGGTTTTGGCATTGAAACATTCATGATCACTAAATCTAGTGTCACAATCATGAGATTTGAAAGTGCAGAAACCCTCGTAAAACCCTAAAGAGGCATGGACATTTGGCAAGTTTTGATTGAGTCACTTTGCAATAGTTATGTGCATATAAATCTAGCAGTCGTGCATAGTATTTGCGGCCCAATATCGAACCAAAAACTAATCTGGATCTTTAGGTGAATTTATTGTGAGTTCTACACAAGCACAAGCTTTGGGATGTGGTTGCAAATGCTAGTCGCAGTCAAGACATATATGTCTTGGCCGCGAGTTATAAAACAACTTCAATACTTTAAAACTTCACTAAATAAAACCTATCCAATGAAACTTAGTTTACTATACAAACAACACTAAATAAATATATTAGTAACATTTAATTTGATTGTCAAGATCAAAATAAAGATTAATCACCCTAAGATAAAAAAAAAATCTCCTTTTTTATTTTGATAATCAAACTAAATAAAAAATGTTAAATGAAGCTTGCAGAAGTTAAATTAAGGTATAGAAATACATATATGTCAAGTTTCAAGGTAGTCTATACAAATTAACATTTTCAATCACTCAGTCAAATATTATATTAAAATGTGTTGACTTTTGAACTTTGGTAAAATTTTGAAAATGAGTCCATTTTACTTATTTTTGTTTATATTTCTCACCCATTGTCATGATAAAATAGAACTAAGTCAATAAAAGAGGCGAGATCAATCACATAAGGAATAGATAGATAGATAGATAGATAGATAGATAGATAGATAGAGATAGAGAGAGATAGATAAATGCAAACTTTTATTTCATTGAAAGATAAAAAGATACAATTTTTTGATCAAGTTTTTATGCCATACAACTTTTAAAAAAATGAAATGCATGAAATGAAAATATAAAAAGGTGATGGAAGATGGGCAAATGGTGAAAAGTTTGGAAAAGTGGAAAGTTATGATTTTTGGTAGTTTCATGAGGCCTCATCTCCTTCTTGCTCATTTTCTTCTTGTTATTCCCCATCAATGTGAGGCACTTCCTCAAAACTCATTGGACAAACCTCTCAACCCATTCTCCTTTGCATTTTTTGGAAGTCTAAATGGAGATGTTTCATCATTTCAAAAGTCCTCAAATGCAATGTATACATTTGGTCTATGGTATGAGATTGATGTTGTACTTGAGGAGAAACTTTCCCTTCTTCTTCTTAGGCTTAAGAACTATCACCAATCATAAACCTTACCCTTTTCTTAGAAATTTGTCTAGTGGAGGCATGTGCTCCTTGTTCACTCAATGCATGAAAATCCTTTTTGTTTCTTTTCAATTTAAAAGGAAAGTAATTTCAAGAAGATTGACATTTTAGGCATGGGTTTGGGTAAGGAATTAGAGCAATGAGATAGACTTAAGAGATAAGTAGTATAACCCCTCTCTTAGTGGTGCCTATATGGTAAATGTGATTAATGAGAAGAATGGAGGAGTCATTAGGCATTTTATTCACTAGGGCATAAAGGTAAAAGAGGTCACTTTAGGTTACCTTCTCATTCCCATCCCTTCTATCATTGATGGGGAAAGTAATGATCCTATGGAGAACCCAATGGAGGAAATATTTGATATGTTTGGAATAGGTACTTTTCAATGGAAATAGATTTCCAAAATTCTAAATAGATCATGGTCATTTGGTGATCATTTAAGTAGTCTTGGGTGAAAAACTCAAAGATTTGGCAAATTCCCACTTTTAAGGTGTACCTCTTTCCAAACATCAAAAATATTATCCCATAGTAGCCCAGCTCATTGTTGGCATTCTTCTCCATTGTGATGGTTGAGAGAAATTCAATAATGAGTTAGTTGTAGTCCTCAATGTTAGGTAACACAAACTTTCTCCATCCCACCTTGTCAAAGATAACCAACAACTTCTCCTTCAAGCCTAATACCTCTATGTCATCTACATCAACCATTTTGTTGGGGAAAAAGTCATTTCCCATCACTAATTGACATCTAGCCTTCTCCTCCTTTGTCTGAGTCTTTATTATGTTGTCATAGGTTTGAGGTTGTGCTTAAGAAGAAGAGGCTAGGGCTTTCCCTTTGGTTGCACTAGTTAAGTGTTGTTTTGGGGCTATTGGTGACCAGTTTTGGGTTATAGAAAGAAAAAAAATAATGATAATGAAATAAAATATGAGTGAGAGAGTTTTTTAGAGAGAGAAAATGTATGAAGTGAGTGAAAAGTGATAAAAGTGTGATGAATAGTAAAAAGGTGAGGTTTACATAATGTGTGTATAATGGTAAAAAGCATTAAAGTGGAGTAAAAATTGAAATCTTAAAAGATGTTATGATTAAAATATTTTATACAAAAATGTGTGGTTCGCTGTTGCAAAAAGGGCTTTGCTATCGCAAACCTTGTAACAATTCTGAAATTTGAATTATTCCCAAGTTCAAATGAAGACATTGAGACCTCAAAACGGAATATGTCATAACCCTAAAATGTGTGTAACTATAAATAACTGACATTCAAATAATTAGCAATCACGAAACATGTTTAATGACAGCGAAATACAAGCTTTTGTCTAAGAAAAACATTTTAAAATGCATGAGAAAGCTTGAAGTAAGTTATGGCACATAAATAATGATCAATTTAAATGTCTTTGAGCAACTGAAGCTTGAAGAACATTGAATTGAACTTCAAGTGATCAAAAGTTCAAAATATTCACATGGCAAATAAACATACAAGCATATAACAATTAAGCATTTAACACTACATAGGGCACATATTAGGTATATAGAAAACATATAAGCATAAAAAAGCATATAATTCATAACAAGGACACAACACTAGCATAATGAATGCAATGCATGCTTTTAAAATCATTTTTCAAACAATGTACTCCCATCAAGCATACCATGCTCCCTTTTTTATAAAACATAACTTTTCTTCATTGAGAAGCTTAATCAATTGGTTGTTAATGTCAATAAATTCTAATTCAACATCACCATTATGGATATGATCTCTAGAAAAATAATGCCTAATATCTATGTATTTGCTCCTAGAATGTTGATTGAGATTTTTTGAAAGATTTATTTCATTAGTGTTGTCGCATTTGATCGGAATGTGATCAATCGTATCACCATAGTCCATGAGTTGCTTTTTCACCTAAAGAACTTGGGTGCAACAACAACTACCACCATATATTCTTTTTCAATGGTGGATAAGGCAACTAAAGCTTGTTTCTTACTAAACCAAGAAACTAAGCATTCACCAATAAAGTGACAAGTTTTGGATGCGCTTTTTCTATCTAAAAGACTATTGACATAATCGGCATCCAAAAAACCAACGATATAAGAGAGAGTTAATCATACCTCTATAGAGTTTCTCATCAATTGCCTTACCCTATCTCATCCTTGTCCAATTTTATTGCTATACTCATTGAGGTCTTGGCACTCTTGCATCTTTCCATTCCAAACTTCTTTAATAGCTTTTTGGTGTATTTGGATTGGTTGATGAAGATGTCTTCCTTGCATTGCTTGATTTGGAGACCTAGGAAAAATTTAAGCTCTCCCACCTTGCTCCTCTCAAATTCCCTAGTCACACACTTAGCAAATTTTGGGCAAAAAGATCATTAGTAGCCTTAAAAATAATGTCATCAACATAATTTGGACAATCAAAGTATCATGCTTATGCTTTTTAATAAAAAGAGTTGTATCTAGATACCCTTTTAAAAAATCCTTTTTCGAATCAAATGCACTAAGTCTTTCATACCAAACTCTAAGAGTTTTTTGTAAACCATATAAGGTAGTGATTTTAAATATATGATTTGGAAATTAATAACTTTAAAAATCAATAGGTTGTTCAACATATGCCTTCACCACAATAGAACCATTTAAAAATGCACTTTTAACATTCATTTGGAAAAGCGTAAAATATATGTGACATTCATATGCTAAAAGAATTCCAGTGGCTTTTAATCTTGCAACTAGAGAAAAAGTTTCATCATAATCAATGTCTTCCTCTTTGTAAAGCCTAGTTTTTAAGGTCTATAAGTTAGTTGGGTTGGTTGAGAGAGAGTGCAGTGGGATTAGAGTTTGAAAGGTTTAACATAGTGATAGAGAATAAGGGTTTTCAAAGTCTTGAGTGTCGTGTGTTAGGTTTCCCCGTGAAAGGTTTGTCACGCTTATGAAAGGAGAGTGTCTATACCTATGAAGACATACATCACACCCGTGAATGATAGCCAGCAGAGCTATTCTTTTCTCTCTCACACATGTTTCGACTACTCTGCCACACCTATAACCCAAGTTTACAGGCCACATTCATCTTCTTCTTCCCCTATTACACAAAATCACCATTTTTAATCCTTGTGGAAGCTTGTACCTAAGAGATAAAGAGGCATTTTTGAGGTTTAAACAAAAGGTCAGTTTGAGAGTAAGTTTAGTGATTCACCTTCTGTTATATGATTCTAAGATAGGACATTTTTCTTATTGATAGGAGCTAGAGGTAGAGGTGCAGATCAACCAAGAGCTAGGCAAGCTTGAAGAGCTTGAAGGGTTTAGGCCTCATTGTTAAAGTTAGTACATATATGCATATTAATTTCCTTTTTTCTTGTATGATGTCATGTTTTGTACTGTGAGATTATCTGAAATGTGATAAATGATATACATGGATTTCTAGTTATGTAAATGTATAATTGTAATGCCCAATAATTTAGGTCACGGTCGCGGTTGACCGAAATCCGGCACGCCGAACCGATTGAGGTCTAAATTCAAACATGAAAGAAAAAAATTAAAATGATAATAAAATATGAGAAAAATATTTTGGATATTATTAATTTAGAATTTTGAAGTTTGGAAGTAAAATTAGGAAAATAATAGTTTTTCGCTGAACAAAATGGGAAATTGCAGTGTTTTTGGCACAAATATTTTTTGAAGGCATAAAAATGGAATATTCTTTATCTAAGGAGAAGAATATTCCTTTGATTTAAATAAAGTAAGAGTTATTTAAATTAATGGACCAATGGGAAACAAGATTAGCAATTAATCCTAACCACCCACCTAATCCAACTATAAAAAGTCAAATTTAAGTCAAATTTCCACTTTTTGGTCATTATTCTTCTTCTTCCTCATCTTAACCAAAAATAAATTATCTTCCTTTTCTCTCTTTTGTCATGACCTCTTCTCCCCCATTTATTCTTCTTTTTGTTCTTCAATTAAAGCTGGAATTAAGGCAAGATCATCAAAGAAGTGAAGCTAAGTGAGCAAAACTAAGGAAGAGGAAGGAAGAAAGGAAGAGAAAAAGAGAAAGAATGTAACATCCTCGACCTTCCCCCACAAGCATATCTACTTGCATTTCATTTGAACATATGCATCTTCCATATAATCCAATTGAACACGTGCATTTCATACATATTTTCTTAGAAACAAGTTCATGGCACGCACTAGCTATGTGTCCTAGTATTTGGCAATTGTATCGAGTTGCATGGGTGTACTTATAACCTAAATGAGGATAACAAAGTATTACAAATAAATTAAATAAGGTGACTAAATTAAAGTAAGAAAAATGGCTAGATTAAGATTAGTAAACATTTACATTGTTAAATTAGTTAAATCGGGCCAAATGATTAAGTTGTATTATTGTGTGAATTAGTGGAATTATAAATATATGTAAATAATAATAATAATAATAATAATAATATAGATAAAATAAAATGAAAATGAAACAAAAGAAAAATAAAAGAGAAGAGGAGAGAAAAGAGAAGAGAAAAGATAAAACATAAAAAGGACAAAAAAAAAAGTTGGCTTTATCTTCTTCTTCCCATTTTTGCCTCCTCACTGCAGCCCCATTTTCTTCTTCATCTTCCTCCATTCCAGACCTCAATTCTTCCTTGTTTCACAGTTTTTGAGGCAAATTGATCCCTTGCAAGTTTGTTCTTGGCTCACAACATATTGGAGACCCACAAGGAGCGGATAGACAACAAGTTAGGGGTCGAAATCAAAGGAGAAAGGTAGTCTAATTATCGATTGAATTCTTTAGTGCATATGAATGTTGTTTGCTATGTGATTCATATGATTGTCATGATTTTCCCTTGATAAGATGATGATGGATAATTTGTGACATTTGTGGTTCACATAAATGGTATATTTGAGGTATATGTTTGACATATGTGATATAAATACATGGTATATGTATAGTATATGCATGGCATATGAGGCCTATATGTGGTATATGTATGTTATATGTGATAAGATGCAATGGTTGATGAATGCTAAGTACAAGTGCATATGCATATGGACTTAAAAGGCATTGTGACTAGTTAATCGATATTGTAAAGCACAAGAAGAGGCCTATGGCCCAACAAATGTGCAAATGAAACAAATGATCAAGCTAGCTAGCAAATGCAAATGTTCACAAGGAAACCCAGGGCAATGTGTGTTTAACTTGGTCATAACAAAATGAAATAAGCAAAGCATTTGCATACTTAAAGAGTAATGATTATATGTTTCAACTTTATTGATATTTATATGATACTAATGAATTGAATGGAATACATGGTATGTATTGGATTTGTGATTTATTACTATGAGTTGTTCAGTACTTTATAGCTCATTTGATGGTTATTCTCACTGAGCCACAACTCATCAATTTGCATCATTTTTCAAGTAAAGAAACGAGATAGCTCATTTTGAGTAGCATATAGAAGACATGGAGCACAGGTCCCTGGGCGACCCTTATCACTCTCTCTCCTTGAATTCCACACAAGCATGAAAATATGGCATCTGCATTTGTATTTACGTGTTTGAATATGTATAGTCATTTTAGAATGGATTTTAAAAATGTATAAATGAAAGAAACTCGTAAATACTTATGTGCAAAGTTTATGTTTTAATATATGTGATATATCGTATCATGGAGAAAGCCTTAAAGTTGACTTGCAAAGTCATTGAATGATATTACAAGGGTATTTTGCCTTTCCAATCTGCTATGTGTGATTACTTGATACAGGGATAGGTTATACTTAATTGCATAAGATGTGGTTTTACATTTTTGGTATTAGAGCAGGGATAGGTTCCATGGGAACATGCATATGCATAAGAGCATGGTAACATGTGCATCATATATGTTGAACATTATGTAGTGACATAATTCTAAATATTTTAGGGACATCATAAGACATGATTCACTAAGGAGGGAGAGGCCGGCCAAAATGCATTCTCATGAGGTATCACCTCATTTGTATAGAGATCAACCAGCACCAGGAGCTAAGGCTCCAGTGTATGCATCCCAATCATCACATGTAGAGGTACCTTATGAAAACCCAGAACAGGATGTGTATGGTCCTACAATGTACAGGGAAAGATGATATGACAAGTTGAGGAAACATGGTGCAGTGGATTTTAATAGCACTACAGACCCCACAAAAGATGAGACATGGCTTAAAAGAACACAGAGAGTACTTAATATGATGAGATGCACTCCAGAGGAGAAATTCAATTATGCAGTATCTTTGCTTCAAGGAAATGCCTATGAATGGTGGGAGACAGTCCCCGACAGTGACGCAGAACCACCGGTTCTAACATGGAATGATTTTCTTTCGGATTTCAGAACAATTATATGCCTGAGGCATATAAAGATGAGAAGAGAAAGGAATTCCTGAATCTAAAATAAGGAAACATGTCCATTGCTGAGTATGAGGTGCAGTTCAACAAACTTTCCCACTATGCCACCCTCATGGTCTCTACTGAATGAGACAAATGCAGGAAGTTTGAGGAGGGCCTCAAATATGAGATCAAAAACAGAATCACAACTACTGATCTTGATAGTTATGCTAGACTTAGAGCTGCTGCAATTAGAGCGGAATGGTTAATGAAAGAAGCTGGGGAACAACAAATTAAAAGGGCAGCACATGAGTTCTTTGGTGAGTCTAACAGAAGGTCGGGAAAGAGAGGTAGATGTATGCCAGTACAGTCTGGTAATAGAGGGGAATACTCGAGCTCTAGAGGTCGAGCTATGACTTCTTTTTACCCAGACAGAGGGTAGAGCCAATATATTGAACAGAGGCCCACATGTACTCATTGTGGTAGACAACATACGGGTGAATGTAGAAGGTTCATAAGAGCATGTTATTTTTATGGATCAATGGAGCACATGTATTGAGACTGTCCGAAAAGAGCCAAACTAGTAGAGACTAATAGAGGTAGAGGAGTATCTGAGAATACAGTTGAGGCACCGAGGGTCTAGCCTACTAGTGTGACACAGGGCATAGGAAGAGGCAGGGGCAGGACTGGTACAATGGGCAAAGGAGTGACCAGATCTGAAGGTCAGAGTTCTAGACCCCCTACTCAAGTCAGGGTGTTTGCTATGACTAGACAGGAGGCGGTTGATGCTCCCAAAGTAGTTACCGGTAATATTTACATTTATGATATGTTAGCATATGCATTGATTGACCCAGGCTCCACTCATTCATTTATATCATTGCATATGGCATCTAAACTGCATAAAAAACATGAGCCTCTGGGGATTGACATAAATGTTAGTACTCCACTGGGAACAGTAGTAGTTGTGAATAATGTATCTCGTGATTGTTTGATATGCATTGATAAAGCTGAGTTAATAGTTTTATATGAATTTGATGTGATATTGGGAATGGACTGGTTAACTAGACATCATGCAATAGTGAATTGTTTCACTAAGGAAGTAATTTTGGAATCACCGAACCAGCCAAGGGTAGTACTTCTAGGTGAAAGAAAACTTGTACCTACATGCCTAGTCTCAGCTGTAAAAGGATTTCGAATGATCGAAGGGGGATGTGAAGCATATTTGGCATATGTGACTGATACTAGAACCACTGATAGCTTGCTTGAAAATATACCAGTGGTAAGGGAATTTTCTGATGTATTCCCAAATGATCTACTTGGTTTACCACTAGATAGAGAAATAGAATTCACTATTGAATTAGTACCAAGAACAACACCAATATCAAGGTCACCCTACAGAATGACCCCAGTCAAGTTGAAAGAGCTGAAGGCCCAATTGCAAAAGTTGCTTGTAAAGGGTATGTCAGACCTAGTGTATCACCTTGAGGAGCTCCAGTATTATTTGTTAAAAAGAAAGATGGAACAATGAGATTGTGCATCGATTATAGGCAACTGAACAAAATGACAGTGAAGAACAAATATTTGTTGCCCATAATAGATGATTTGTTTGACCGGTTGCAAGGAGCCCAAATATTCTCCAAGATTGATTTAAAATCAGGCTATTACCAGCTGAAAGTAGTAGAAGCGGATGTTCCAAAGACTGCCTTTCGAACCAAGTATGGACATTATGAATTTTTAGTGATGCCATTTGGATTGACTAATGCTCCAGCTGCATTTATGGCATTAATGAATAAGGTGTTTCAACCATATCTGGATAGGTTTTTGATAGTATTTATTCATGACATATTGGTGTACTCAAAGAATAGGAGAGAACATGAACAACATTTAAAAATTGTGTTGTAAACTTTGAGGAAGAAACAATTATATGCCAAATTGAGTAAATGTGAATTCTGGTTAGATCATTTGGTGTTTCTTAGACATGTGGTGTCGGGCAAGGGCATAGAGGTTGACCCAAAGAAAATAAAGGCCATGGTAAATTGGGAAGCTCCTAAAAATATTTCAGAAATGCGTAGTTTTCTGGGTTTAGCCGGATACTTTCGCAGATTTATTGATGGATTCTCCTTAATTGCTAGCCCTTTGACTAAATTACTTAGAAAGAATGTGCCTTTTAAATGGTCTCCAGAATGCCAAAGGAGTTTTAAAGAGCTAAAACAGAGGTTAACCTCAGCACCAGTGTTAACTATCCCTATAGGTACAGGTGGGTTTACAGTATATAGTGATGCTTCTCACCAAGGCTTGGGATGTGTATTAATGCAACACGGTAAGGTGATAGCTTATGCATCTAGGCAACTGAGACCACATGAGATCTCATATCCAGTGCACGATTTAGAATTGGCTGCAGTCATATTTGCATTGAAGATTTTGAGGCATTATCTGTATGGTGAGACATTCCAAATCTTCACAGACCATAAAAGCTTAGGTTATTTGCTGACACAGAAAGAATTAAACATGAGGCAGAGATAGTGGTTAGAGCTATTGAAAGATTATGACTGTACAATTGAATACCATCCAGGGAAAGCCAATGTGGTAGCAGATGCATTGAGTAGGAAGGCCAGTAGCAGTGTAGCTCATTTGCAAACATCCTCTTTTCCATATTTGATTCAATTACGATCTATGAATGTTGAATTAAATATGCATGATGGAGGAAGAGCACTAGTTGCTACTCTTCAAGTCAGACCTATACTAAAGAATAGGATCAAAGTTGCATAGAGTAAAGATCCTAAATTGTGTGAGAAAATTGAATCAGTAAGGCAGGGAAATAGTAAAGATTTTCAATTGTAGGATGATGTATTGATGTTAAGGTCAAGCATATGTGTTCCAAACATTGACAACTTGCACCTGAAATAATGGAAGAAGCACATAATGCACCTTATGCAATGCATCCGGGGATGACTAAGATGTATCACAATTTAAGACTTCATTACTGGTGTCCAGGAATGAAGAAAGACATAGCTGAATATATTTCTAAATGCTTGACATGTCAGTAGATTAAAATTGAACATTAGGCACCAGTTGGAAAACTACATCCATTACCAATGCCAGAATGGAAATGGGAGAAAATAATGATGGATTTTGTTTATGGATTGCCAAGAACCCCACGGAAAAACGATGCAATATGGGTAATTGTGGATAGATTAACCAATTCAGCACATTTTCTACCTATCAGATGGGGGTGTACACTTGAGAGTTTGGCCCAATTATATATGAATGAGATAGTCAGATTGCATGGCATTCCAGTGTCCATTGTGTCTAATAGAGATCCACAGTTTACTTCACATTTTTAGGTGAGTTTACAGAATGCATTGGGAACAAAATTGAACTTCAGCATTGCATTACACCAATAGACTGATGGACAATCAGAAAGGACTATACTGATATTGGAAGAAATGCTCAGAGCATGTTCTATGGAATTCAGAGGTGTTTGGGATGAGTATATAACATTGATTGAATTTTTTTACAACAACCAGTATCATAGCAGCATCCAGATGGCACCATATGAGACATTGCATGGCAGAAAGTGCCGAAGCCCCATCATTTGGGATGAAGAAGGAGCACGTGCATTAGAAGGGTCAGGGATAGTACAAGACATAGTGGATACAATCAAGGTTGTCAAGAACAAGCTAAAGGCAGCACAGGACAAACATAAAAGTTATGCTGATCAGCATAGAAGGGAGATGGAATACAAGTTAGGTGAAAAGGTGTTTCTTCATGTATCTCCATGGAAAGGGATAATCTGATTTGGCAAGAAGGGTAAATTGAGTCTAAGATACATAGGGCCTTATGAAATTCTTGAGAAGGTTAAGGGTTGGTCCATTGGCTTATAGGTTGGCTTTACCACCAGAGATGGTTCATATTCATAATGTATTTCATGTGAGCATGCTTAGAAGATACATGTCAGATCCTACACATATACTTAAAGATCAAGCCATTGAGATTGCAGAGGACATGAGTTATATAGAAGAACTAGTGGAAATCATCGGATACAAGACTAAACAATTGAGAAACAGAGAAATACCTTTAATTAAGGTATTATGGAGAAACCATTCACAAGAAGAGGTAACATAGGAAACTAAAGAGAATATGAAAAAGCAATGTGCACACTTGTTTCCAGGTATTAAATTTCGAGGACAAAATTTTTAAAAGGAGGGGAGAATTGTAACATCTTCGACCTTCACCCACATGCATATCCACTTGCATTTCATTTGAATAAATGCATCTTCCATATAATCCAATTGAACACGTGCATTTCATACATATTTTCTTAGAAACAAGTTCATGGAATGCACTAGCTACGTGTCCTAGTATTTGGCAATTGTATCGAGTCACATGGGTGTACTTATAACCTAAATGAGGATAACAAAGTATTAGAAATAAATTGAATAAGGTGACTAAATTAAAGTAAGCAAAATGTCTAGATTAAGATTAGTAAACATTTACATTGTTAATTTAGTTAAATCGGGCCAAATGATTAAGTTGTATTATTGTGTGAATTAGTGGAATTATAAATATATGTAAATAATAATAATATAGATAAAATGAAATGAAAATGAAACAAAAGAAAAATAAAAGAGAAGAGAAGAGAAAAGAGAAGAGAAGAGAAAAGATAAAAGAGAAAAGATAAAACGGACAAAAAGAAAATGTTGGCTTTATCTTCTTCCTCCCATTTTTGCCTCCTCACTTCAGTCCCGTTTTCTTCTTCATCTTCCTCCATTCCAGACCTTAATTCTTCCTTGTTTCACTTAGTTTTTAAGGCAAATTGATCCCTTGCAAGTTTGTTCTTGGCTCACAACATATTGGAGACCCACAAAGAGCGGATAGACAATAAGTTAGGGGTCGGAATCAAAGGAGAAATATGAGTCTAATTATCTATTGAATTCTTTAATGCATATGAATGTTGCTTGCAATGTGATTCATATGATTGTCATGATTTTTCCTTGATAAGATGATGATGGATAATTTGTGACATTTATGGTACACATAAGTGGTATAATTGAGGTATATGTTTGACATATGTGATATATATACATGGTATATGTTGCCTAGATATTGAACCAAAAAGGGGGGTTGAATAGGATATTAAAATTTTAACTTTTAAATGTGGAAAGAAAAGTTAAGTTGAGTAGAGATAGAAGGATATGACACAAGAATTTTTATAGAGGTTCGGGTATTAACAAACCCTACTCCTCTCTCCAATCTCAATTGGGAGTTTCACTAACACACTAAGTGTTACAATGGAGTTTTACAAGCTCACTCCCAACTATGGTGTTTCTAACAATGGATCACACCTAACCCAGAAATCCCTTATGTTTTAATGGCTCACACAATAAACCAATTCCTTGTGTTTTAAAGGCTCACACAAATAACCCTTACATGTGTTCTACTCTTAACCCTAAAATACCCAAACTCACTTGAGTAGTTGATTACAGAGAGAAACACTTACAAATCTATAATGCTCAGAGAATGATGAGCAAAAAATTTTCACAAAGAATAAATGTTTGTTTTGAAAATATCAAATGCACAAATGGCTTACAACAAGATTTTGATTCGAAGTATTATCTATTCTCTTGTTCTGGATTCATAAATGACTTGAATTTATACTTCCATGGAAAATTATAGCCGTTTGATTGCATTTAATGTGAAAATAGTCGTTACACCAACTCTTATTTTTGCACCTAACATGTTTCTCTTTCCTCTTTCATGGTCGTGAGTATGATTGTCACGATCATGACTATTCTTCCAAGCCGTGACTTGAGTGGTGACTTTGGCCGTGAAGCATTCTAGAAGGATTTGAAGTGTTTGATCACGGGCGTGACATTATATCTTCACAGGCGTGAACATCCTTCCTAGCCATGGTCCAAGTGGTGCTCCTTCTTCATCCCAAATGATGGGGCTTCGGCACTTTCTGCCATGCAATGCCTCATATGGTGCCATCTGGATGCTGCTATGATACTGGTTGTTGTAAAAAAATTCAATCAATGTTATATACTCATCCCAAACACCTCTGAATTCCATAGAACATGCTCTGAGCATTTCTTCCAATATCAGTATAGTCCTTTCTGATTGTCCATCAGTCTATTGGTGTAATGCAATGCTGAAGTTCAATTTTGTTCCCAATGCATTCTGTAAACTCACCTAAAAATGTGAAGTAAACCGTGGATCTCTATTAGACACAATGGACACTGGAATGCCATGCAATCTGACTATCTCATTCATATATAATTGGGCCAAACTCTCAAGTGTACACCCCCATCTGATAGGTAGAAATGTGCTGAATTGGTTAATCTATCCACAATTACCCATATTGCATCGTTTTTCCGTGGGGTTCTTAGCAATCCATAAACAAAATCCATCATTATTTTCTCCCATTTCCATTCTGGCATTGGTAATGGATGTAGTTTTCCAACTGGTGCCTAATGTTCAATTTTAATCTACTGACATGTCAAGCATTTAGAAATATATTCAGCTATGTCTTTCTTCATTCCTGGACACCAGTAATGAGGTCTTAAATTGTGATACATCTTAGTCATCCCCGGATGCATTGCATAAGGTGCATTATGTGCTTCTTCCATTATTTCAGGCGCAAGTTGTCAATGTTTGGAACACATATGCTTGACCTTAACATCAATACATCATCCTACAATTGAAAATCTTTACTATTTCCCTGCCTTACTGATTCAATTTTCTCACACAATTTAGGATCTTTACTCTATGCAACTTTGATCCTATTCTTTAGTATAGGTCTGACTTGAAGAGTAGCAACTAGTGCTCTTCCTCCATCATGCATATTTAATTCAACATTCATAGATCGTAATTGAATCAAATATGGAAAAGAGGATGTTTGCAAATGAGCTACACTGCTACTGGCCTTCCTACTCAATGCATCTGCTACCACATTGGCTTTCCCTGGATGGTATTCAATTGTACAGTCATAATCTTTCAATAGCTCTAACCACTATCTCTGCCTCATGTTTAATTCTTTCTGTGTCAGCAAATAACCTAAGCTTTTATGGTCTGTGAAGATTTGGAATGTCTCACCATACAGATAATGCCTCAAAATCTTCAATGCAAATATGACTGCAGCCAATTCTAAATCGTGCACTGGATATGAGATCTCATGTGGTCTCAGTTGCCTAGATGCATAAGCTATCACCTTACCGTGTTGCATTAATACACATCCCAAGCCTTGGTGAGAAGCATCACTATATACTGTAAACCCACCTGTACCTATAGGGATAGTTAACACTGGTGCTGAGCTTAGTCTGTGTTTTAGTTCATCAAAACTCCTCTGACATTCTGGAGTCCACTTGAAAGGCACATTCTTTCTCAACAAATTAGTCAAAGGGCTAGCAATTAAGGAGAATCCATCAACAAATCTGCGGTAGTATCCGGCTAATCCTAAAAAACTACGCATTTCTGAAATATTTTTAGGAGCTTCCCAATTTACCATAGCCTCAATTTTCTTTGGGTCAACCTCTATGCCCTTACACAACACCACATGTCCAAGAAACACCAAATGATCTAACCAGAATTCACATTTACTCAATTTGGCATATAATTGTTTCTCCCTCAAGGTTTGCAACACAACTTTTAAATGTTGTTCATGTTCTCCCCTGTTCTTTGAGTATACCAATATGTCATCAATAAATACTATCACAAACCTATCCAGATATTGTTGAAACACTTTATTCATCAATGCCATAAATGCAGCTAGAGCATTAGTCAATCCAAATGGCATTACTAAAAATTCATAATGTCCATACCTGGTTCGAAAGGCAGTCTTTGGAACATCCGCTTCTCCTACCTTCAGCTGGTAATAGCCTGATTTCAAATCAATCTTGGAGAATATTTGGGCTTCTTGCAACTGATCAAACAAATCATCTATTCTAGGCAATGGATATTTGTTCTTCACCGTCATTTTGTTCAGTTGCCTATAATCGATGCACAATCTCATTGTTCCATCTTTCTTTTTAACAAATAACACTGGAGCTCCCCATGGTGATACACTGGGTCTGATATACCCTTTATCAAGCAACTCCTGTAATTGGGCCTTCAGCTCTTTCAACTCAACTGGGGCCATTCTGTAGGGTAACCTTGATATTGGTGTTGTTCCTGGTACTAGTTCAATAGTAAATTCTATCTCTCTATCTGGTGGTAAACCAGGTAGATCATCTGGGAATACATCAGCAAATTCCCTTACCACTGGTATATTTTCAAGCACACTATCAGTGGTTCTAGTATCAGTCACATATGCCAAATATGCTTCACATCCCCCTTTGATCATTCGAAATGCCTTTACAGCTGAAACTAGACATGTAGGCACAAGTTTTCTTTCACCTAGAAATACTACCCTTGGCTGGTTTGGTGATTCCAAAATTACTTCTTTAGTAAAGTAATTCACTATTGCATGATGTCTAGTTAACCAGTCCATTCCCAGTATCACATCAAATTCATATATTGGCAATAAAATCAAATCAGCTATTAACTCAGCTCTGTCAATGCATATTAGGCAATCACGACAGACATTATTCACAACTACCAATGTTCCCAATGGAGTACTCACATTTATGTCAATCCCCAAAGGCTCATGCATTTGATGCAATTTAGATGCCATATGAAATGATATAAATGAATGAGTGGAGCCTGGGTCAATCAATGCATATGCTAATATTTTATAAATATAAATATTACCAGTGACTACTTCGGGAGCATCCACTGCCTCTTGTCTAGTCATAGCAAACACCCTGGCCTGAGTAGGGGGTCTAGAACTCTGACCTTCAGATCTGGTTACTCCTCTGCCCATTGTACCAGTCCTGCCCCTGCCTCTTCCTTTGCCCTGTGTCCCACTAGTAGGGTAGACTCTCGGTGCCTCAACTGTAGTCTCAGATACTCCTCTACCTCTACTGGTCTCTGCTAGTTTGGCTCTATTTGGACAGTCTCTATACATGTGCTCCATTGATCCACAGAAATAACATGCTCCTGTGAGCCTTCTACATTCCCCCGTATGCTGTCTACCACAATGACTACATGTGGGCCTCTGTTCAACATATTGGCTCTGCCCTCTGCCTAGGTAAGAGAAAGTCATACCTCGACCTCTAGAACTAGAGTACCCACTTCGGTTGCCAGACAGTGCAGGCATATATCTGCCTCTTTTTCCTGACCTTCTGCTAGACTCACCGATGAACTCACGTGATGGCCTTTTTATTTGTTGTTCCCCAGCTTCTTTCATTAACCGTTCAGCTCTGATTGCAGCAGCTCTGAGTCTGGCATAACTATCAAGATCAGTAGTCATGATTCTGTTTCTGATCTCATATTTGAGGCCCTCCTCAAACTTCCTGCATTTGTCTCTTTCAGTAGAGACTATGAAGGTGAAATACTGGGAAAGTTTATTAAACTGTACTTCATACTCTGCAATAGACATATTCCCCTATTTTAGATTCAGGAATTCCTTCCTCTTCTCATCTTTATATGCTTCAGGCATGTAATTGTTCTGAAATTCCAGGAGGAAATCATTCCATGTCAACACCGGTGGTTGTGCATCACTATCGGGGACTGTCTCCCACCATTCATAAGCATTTCCTTGCAGCAAGGATACTGCATAATCGAATTTCTCAACTGGGGTACATCTCATCATATTCAGTACCCTCTGTGTCCTTTTCATCCATGTTTCAGCTTCTGCTGGGTCTGTTGTGCCATTGAAATCAGTTGCACCATGTTTCCTCATCTTGTCATAACGTCTTTCCTTGTACATTTCAGGACCATATACTTCTTGTTCTAGGTTTTCATGGGGTACTTCTGCATGAGATGACTGTGATGCATGTACTGGAGCTCTAGCTCCTATTGCTGGTTGCTCTCTATGTAAATGAGGTGATGCCTCATGAGAATGCATTTCGGCCGGCCTCTCCCTCCTTGGTGAATTATGTCTTATGATGTCCCTAAAATAAATGAAATCATGTCACTACATAATGTTCAACACATAGGATGCATATGTTATCATGCTCTTATGTATATGCATGTTCCCACGGAACCTATCCCTGCTCTGATACCAAAAATGTAACACCACATCATATGCATTTAAGTATAACCTATCCCTGTATCAAATAATCTCATAATGCATGTTGAAAAGAGAAAATACCCTGATAACAATAGTAGTAAAATTTTTTTTCATATCATATCCTGTAAAATCAACTAATGACTTTGCAAGTCTCACATCCTATAATTTCATTTAATGACTTGCAAGTTTCATATCATGCAATATTATTCACTGACTTTGCAAATCAACATTAAAACCACAACACGATATATCACATATATTAAAACATAAACTTCTCATCCGAAAGATTATGGGTTGTTTCCATTTGTACATCTCAAAACTAATCTAGAGTGATAATACATATTCAAGCATATAAGTCCAAAATACAGATGACATGTTTTTATGCTTGTGTGGAATGCAAGGAGAGAGAGTGATGAGGCTCGGCCAATAACCTGTGCTCCATGTCTTCTATACACTACTCAAAATGGGCTATCACTTTTCTTTACCTGAAAAATGATGCAAATTGATGAGTTATGGCTCAGTGAGAATAACCATCCAATGAGCTCTAAAGTACCAAACAACTCATAGTAATAAATCACAAATCCAATATATACCATGTATTCCATTCCATTCATCTGTATCATATAAGTATCAATAAAGTTGAAACATATAATCATTACTCTTTATGTATGCAAATGTTTTGCTTATTTCATTTTGTTGTGACTAAGTTAAACAAACATTGCCCCGGGTTTCCATTTGAACATTTGCCATGTGAACATTTGCATTTGCATTTGCTAGCTAGCTTGATCATTTGTTTCATTTGCACATTTGTTGGGCCATAGGCCTCTTCTTTTGCTTTACAATATCGATTAACTAGTCACAACGCCTTTTTAGTCCATATGCATATGCACTTGTATTTAAGCATTCATCAACCATTGTATCTTATCACATATAATATACATATACCACATATATACCTCATATGCAACACATATACCTTGCATATACTATACATATACCATGTATATATATCACATATGTCAAACATATACTTCAAATATACCATAAGTATACCATTTATATATACCACAATGTCACAGATTATCCATCATTACATTATCAAGGACCAATCATGACAATCATATTAATCACATATCAAGCAACAGTCATTTGCACTAAAGAATTCAATCGATAATTAGACTAACCGTTCTCTTTTGATTCCGACCCCTAACTTATTGTCTATCCACTCCTTGTGGGTCTCCAATATGTTGCGAGTCTAATATGAAAACATTAATCAATTAACTCATGATTAGGGAGACTTAATGTGGCTTAAACAAATTAATATGCATTGTTCATGTCAATAGTTGAGATTTTTCCTATGAGGCAGTGTGACCTTATGGGACTGTTTAGCTTTTAAATTTTTATATACTTGACCAATTAATCTTATTATTATTCCTAATTAAAAAAAACATATAATTATAGAACATATTAAAATTTCAGACCAATTGGATCACTGTACAATATTTGGTGGAATTTCTAAGAGTGTTCTGTTTTCTGCCTTTAGGCTGGTTTCAGGGTACTCATTTGGGTTCATCATAACTTACAATATATTAGTTATATTTTAATGAAAATTTACAGACACTTATATGGGTTCATAGGAAACATTTTTCATGTTTTAACCTTTTATCAATTATGCCTATAAGGTCTTCAAATCATAAGCAACATTTCACTGGTCCATAACAGAATTGGCTTCCGGACCAGTATTATTTATAAAGACCATAAATTAGTCTATACATACCCAATTAAGCTGAAATTAGTACCAATATTTAGCTAAGACATATACCTATAAATTAAATTTTTTAACATTTACATAATCTAGCTCTAACGAGCTCAAATTATCCAAAACAGTTTTTGTCTCTTCCCAGGGCACTCAGTAGGCAGTTCAGACCATGGAACAGTTATGGTTCCATTCACCATAACTAAATATTTAAAAGACCTATGAACCTAAAATTTGGTATAAATATACATAACACATATATCTAAAAATTTTATGTTTTTAGATACTTCAAATAATTGCTTTAACATATTCGAAATCAAAGCACACAGTAGCTAACTTGGTTAGGGTTCACACCTTGACCAGTTTCAGTACGAAGAGGATATGTAATTCTATAAACCAAATAATGAAACAACGTTTACATATTTATAAATATAAGACATAAAGGAACACCTTTTGTGTTTTACACTTGTCCAGAATCAATTTATATGTGCATCAAACTCTGGTTGCAATACAGTGCCTATTAATGAACCTATGCAACTCAAATCAACCCTAAAGCAATAAGAATTGATTACTTACTAAGGACAAACTTGCAAGGGATCAATTTGGTGCAAAAACTAGGTAAAACAAGTAATATTTGAAGTCTGAAATGGAGGAAAATAAAGGAGAAGTCGGGGCTGAAGTGAGGAGGGAGAAATGGGAAAGATAAAGATAAAGGCAGATTTATGTTTTTGTCTTTTTATCTTTTTCTCATCTCATTTCTCATTTCTCTTCTCTTTTCTCTTCTCTTCTCTTCTCTTCTCTTCTATTTATATTTTGTTTCATTTTCATTTTATTTTATCTATATTATTATTTTTATTTACATATATATATAATTCGACTAATCTACACAATAATACCGCTTAATCTTTTGGCCCGGTTTAACTAAATTAACAATGCAAAATGTTCACTAATCTTAATCTAATCATTTTTCTTACTTTATTTTGGTCACTTATTCAATTCATTTCTAATACTTCATAATCCTCATATAGGTTATAAGTACACACGTGCTACTCGATACAAGTGCCAAATGCTAGGACACGTAGCTAGTGCGTGTCATAAACTCGTTCCTACGAAAATACGTATGAAATGCATTTGTTCAATTGAATTGTATGCAAGATGCTTATGTTCAATGAAATGCATGTGGGGGAAGGTCAAGGATGTTACATATATTCCTAAGATCTTAAAGCAAGTTGATTCAAATCAATTGAAGTTTAAATGATTGAAAATCAGCAAAGATTCACACCCGTGACAAAGTTCATCATGCTCGTGAATTAAGTAACACCAGTGATCAATATTCACCACCACCATGAAACATCAATTTCATGCCTATTACTAGTACAACCATACCCATAAAAACATTTAGCACCAATTCTCTCAGGTTCAAATGTTCATGGTTGTGAAGCAATGGCCAAATCGTGAAGCTATAACATTCATGCCTGTAAAGAAACAGTCATGCCCTTAAAAGATTGTGCATTCTTAGAAAGAAGCATTCACGAGTAACTTCACCACTTCAGTTATGGCTTCGCCAAGAACAATCACGCCTGTGAATCTGTGCCTTTAATATTGATAGGCATGAATGGAAAAGTGGTTCAGCAACTAATTTCGCATTAATTATGCCCAAAATGGATTTATTTCTCAAAAAAAGTATAAACACGACTTATTTATAAACTTTCCAAAAAAGAGATAATAAGAAATTAAACATTCAATCTTTGTAAAGCTTTTTGCGTAATTATTCAAATGTGATTTTAATAATCTCTATTGTAGAAACCATTTTAGCTCAGTTTGTTGAGCTCTTTTGGTTAGCAAGTATTTTCATTTTTGTAATCAATTACTCAAAGTGAGTTTGAGTAAGTTGTGTTATGACTGAAACACTTGTAAGGGTTTTTGTATGAGCCATTAAAAATACAAAGACTTGGTTTATGCTAGCCATTAAAACACAATGGTTTCTAGGTTAGGTATTAGCCAAGAAAGTAAAACACTATAGTTGGGGGTGAGCTTAGAAAACTCCATTTATAACATTTTGAGTGTTAGAGAAATATCTAATTGAGATTGGAGAGAGGAGAAGGGTTCATTAATACCCAAACCTCTATAAATATTATGTGTCAATTATCTCTCTCTCTCTCACTAATTATTTTTGGGTAAATGTTTTTAAGAAAATTTTTATTTGTCAACCAATTCAACTCCCTTCTTAGTTATTATTTTGGGAAACATGAGGGAATGCCTAATAGTACTAATTTTATAAAATAAATGTTGGTAAATATGGGTTGATATATGGAATTTCAATACATTTGCTTAATTAATTTAATGACATATAATGTATTGTACTTGTTACTTTTATTTATGTTTATTGCAAAAATACATGCACCACTAAGCAATTTCATTAGCGTTGGAGATTATTTGTTTTCTCTCACATTGATTTAAGAAGTTGCTGATCAAAAAGAAGTAGTTTGTAGATAAAGAAATTTGGAATCAATGGAATCCATAAATGAGAAGAGCAGCCAAGAGCCCCGACTATAGGCTAATTTCTTTTTGTACTTTTTGAATTTTTTTTATGCATTTTATGTGTATATATTTCTACTAATCATATACATATTTTGATAAAACAAAGTTTGTGAATTAAAATTTGTATGTAAATAAAATGTTTGTTGTTATTATGAGATGAAGGATGATTTTGGAAATATGATGGTGCAGATATGGAATATAATATAAAGTTCATGTAAAAAAATTATATATCTCTATGATTAATAAACAAGTTAAGCGAAAAGTGGTTTTGTAACATCGCCTTATTCAATTGGTAATTAAGTTGGGTAAAGGGGTGTTACATAACTATTTTCATAATTTTTTAGAATGTTGTTTGTGTCATATTGGATAACTTTTAGCAAAAAAAAAAATTATAACACCAATGACAAAAATAGTTACCTTTCCACTTAAAAAAATATTTTTCATTTTAAATCATAAAATCATTTCATATACAAATGCAATCCTAACTCCTCAAATGATTTTATAATTTACCATAGAAATCTTTATTTTTTCTTTGTATAGCTTGGTATAAAATTTTTTATCTTCATAAATATCCTTTGTTCAATTTTCCTCTTCTAACTTAATTTTGCAATATTAAACATAAATTTTTCTCTTAATGTTTTGTTATCAATAGGAGTTTTCATAAACCGTCCAACCCATCTAAACTAAGTCATTCTATGCCAACTCGTAATTAAACTATGGTTTAATAAATATGGTAGATTAGATTGGATTATATTTTTTCAAACTGCATTTTAAATATTAGATTGAATTTTTTATAGTTTAATCTACAAACTGACTTGCAATATGTATATATATCACTAGTACAAAAAAATGTTGTGTATATATTGTTTTGTACTTTATGCGTCTGTTAAATGGTAGACACATATGCAGGAGATGCATATAATATGGATTTTATGTGTCTATCATTGTGATAGATACGTATAATCAAGTTATTGAAGAGTTTTAAAGACAAACCTCATTCATAAATGCAGCAGAAAATTAAAATTTTCAAAACTCGAAACAAGTATCTTACTTATGTCATTAAAATTAATTCATCAAAATATAATGATTAGAAATTATACCTTTAATTTCTTAATTTGTTCTTCAAATTTTTACCTTATTGGGTTGTAGCAAACCACAATAATCCACACTAGGATGTCTCTAATGTTACCCAAATAAATTTGTACAATAAGTGCTAAAGGTGATTGTCTTTAGAGCATTTCTCTAACAATCTCCTACTTGCACTAAAGCCAATCGCCTTTGTATTTAATTCCATATGAGAGTACATAAGAATCATATTTCTTTTGGAAAAGTGGCTCAGTTAAGGAATCAGCAATATTCTGATCAGTGGGCATTCTTTCTATCTTTACATCATTCCTACCAATGATTTATCTAATCAAATGGTATCTTCTAAGTACATATTTGGATCTTTGATGAGCATGTGGCTCATTTTCTTGTACAATGGCTCCATTATTGTCACAATAATGTTGTATTGGATCAACAATGCTAGGAACCACTTCAAGTTCCATGATGAATTTATTTATCCAAACTGCTTCTTTTGCTGCTTCAGAAGCTGCAATGTACTATGTTTTGAGTTGTGGAATCAACAATCATTTCCTATTTGGAACTCTTCCAACTGATTGCTCCACTATTTGGTGTGAATATATAGAGTGACTGGAATTTTGAGTCATCCTTGTCAGATTGGAAGATGGCATCAGTATACCCGCTCACAACAAGATCTTCATCTCCATATATCAAGAATACATCCTTAGTTCTTCTCAAGTACTTAAGGATATTCTTGACTGTTACCCAATGAGCCTCACAAGGGTCTTATTGGTATCTGCTTGTGACACTTAGAGCATATGATAGATCGGGTCTTGTCCATAATATAGTGTACATGATTGATCATATAGCTGAAGCATATGGAATCAAACTCATGAGTGTCCTCTCATCTTATGTCTTTGGACATGTAGATTTTGATAGAATAATTCCATGGGTTATAGGAATATATCCTCTCTTGGACTACTCCATGCTAAATCTCTTTAGCATTTTGCATGTATGTAGACTGTGAAAGACCAAACAATCTTTTAGATCTATCTCTATAAATCCTTATCCCCAAAATATAGACTGTTTCTCCAAGGTCTTTCATAGAGAAATTCTTGGATAACCAAATTTTGACTTATTGTAAGGCTAAGACATCATTTCCCATTAGCAGCATATCATCTACATACAACATAAGGAATATGATTACACTCCCACTAATTTTCTTGTATACACAAGGTTCATCCAAATTTTATTAGAAACCAAACTGCTTGATTGTCTCATCAAATCAAATATTCCAACTTCTAGATGTTTGCTTTAATCCATAAATGAATCTTTCAAGCTTACATATCTTGTTGCCATCTTTGGATATGAAGCCTTCTGGTTGTATCATGTACACATCCTTGATTAGATTTCCATTTAGGAAAGTCTTCTTCACATCCATTTACCATATCTCATAATCATAATGAGCAATAATGGCTAGGAGTATTCTTATGGATTTAAGCATAACTACTAGGCTAAAAATTTCATCATATTCATTTCCTTGTCTTTAACGATAACCTTTAGCTACAACTTTAGCTTTATAGGTAACCATATTACCATCCATTTTAGTTTTCTTCTTGAAAACCCACTAGCACTCTATAGGTTTTATCCTTTCAGGTGGGTCAACCAAAGTACATACTTGGTTTTCATACATATAACCCATTTCTAACTTCATGGCTTAAAGCCATTTGTCAGATTTTGAACTATTCGAAACTTCTTCATAGGTTATAGGCTCATCATTTTCTATGAGTAATATTTCATTTTGTTCACTAATGAGAAATCCATATCTCTCTAGAATAACACGTATCCTACTTTACCTATGAAGCTCTTGTGCTTCAGAAGGTTGACCTACTATATCATATGTATGAATAACAAGCTTAGGTTTAGGTAGTTGATCAGCATCTGCTTGAGTATTTTAAACTTCCTCAAGTTCAAGTTTGCTCCCACTATCTCCTTTTCAAAGAAATTCTCTTTCTAAAAATATAGCATGTCTTGAAACAAACACCTTTTGTTCCAATGGGTAGTAGAATTGATATACATATGATGCTTTTGGATATCCCACAAATAGACATCGGTCAGACTTAGCTTCTAGCTTGTCTAACACTATCCACTTCACATAAGCAGGATAACCCCAAACTCTCATATAAGAAAGTGTTGGCTTCTTGTTATTCCACATCTAATATGGAGTAACATCAACTGATTTCGAAGGGCTCCATTTAATATATAAACAACAATTTCTAGTGCATAACCCCAAAGGATTTAGGGTGTTTTGCAAACCTTATCATAGACCTTACCATGTCGAACAGGATTCAATTTCTCCCTTTAGCCACACCATTGTGTTGTGGCGTGTAAGGTGGAGTCCATTGAGATAATATCTCATTATACCTAAGATAATCTAGAAACTCTTGGCTCAAGTATTCACCTCATTGATCTAATCATTGTGTTTTAATACATTTGCTAAGTTATTTCTCTACTTCATTTTTGAATTCCTTGAACTTTTCAAAAGCTTTAGAATTTGTATCTCATAAGATACATGTACCCATATCATGAGTAGTCATCAAAACAATTAATGTAGTAGATGAAACCACCTCTGGCGTTTGTGGACATTGGACCACATACATCCGAATGTATTAAGTCTAAAAGCCCATTAGCACATTCACCCTTTTCCTTAAAGGGTATGTTGAACCTTGAGGGATATTTCTATCATTTTGATGCTAACAAATAAAATAGCAATAATGTATTTAACATACTTGTTTTCTAAGTTTATTGAATAGGGTATGGAATATAATGCAAGAATGGAGAATGGAAGACTAACCTTAAAAAGACAAAAATTGAAGAAATAGCATGTTCACGCTCGTGACCTTTTATGTCACGCCCATGATGATGCTTAGCGCCAACTACCCAACATTTAAAGTTCACGGCCATGAAGGATCATAGCAACCGTGAATGATCATATCAGTAACGCCCATGAGAAAATATGTCAAATTCCTTCAGAGAGCTTCATGGCCAGAGTCACCACTTGGACCACGGCTTAAAAGGATGTTCACGCCCGTGACAGAATTATGTCACGCCCATGATCAAACACTTCAAATCCTTCCAGAATGCTTCATGGCTAGAGTCACCACTCAAGTCACGACTTGGAAGAACTTTCACGACCGTGACACACATATTCACGACCGTGAATAAGGAAAAAGAAACATGTCAGGCGCGAAATTAAGAGTTGGTGCAACTGCTATTTTGGCATTAAATGCAACCAAACGACTATAATTTGACATGGAAGTATAAATGCAAGTCATTTATGAATCCAGAACAAGAGAATAGCAAATACATCGAATCAAAATCTGGTTGTAGCCATTTGTGCATTTATTACTTTCAAACAAACATTAATTCTTTGTAAAAATCTTTTTGCTCATTATTTTCTGAGCATTATAGATTTATGAATGTTTCTCTTTGTAATCTACTACTCAAGTGAGTTTGGGTATATTGGGTTAAGAGTAGAACGCTTGTAAAGGTCATTAGTGTGAGCCATTAAAACATGAGAAATTGGTTTATTGTGTGAGCCATTAAAACACAAGGGATTTCTGGGTTACGTGTGATCCATTGACACAAACACTATAGTTAGGAGTGAGCTTATAAAACTCCATTGTATCACTTAGTGTGATAGTAAAACTCCCAATTGAGATTGGGCAGAGGAGTACAGTTTGTTAACACCCGAACCTCTATAAAATTTCCAGTGTGATATCTTCCTATCCCTACTCTACTTAACTTTTCTTGTCGCACTTAAAAGTTAAGAATTTTTAATATCCAATTCAACCCCCCTTCTTAGTTCAATTTCTGGGCAACAGTTGGTATCAAAGCTTAGTCTAGCATCAAAGCCTAAACAGCGCTAGCAAAGATCAAGAAATGGCCAATGAAGGATTCTAAAGTCTCAAGCCTTACTTTGATGGAGCAAATTATGCTCATTAGAAGTTTCAGATGGAGACATATCTAGATAGTGAAGTAATTGAAGTCTGGGATAGTGTTCGAAAAAAATGGACACCACCAACTACAAGAGGAGTTGATGGTGAAGAAGAAATTCTGTCAAGTTCAAAGTACGAACTCTTCAAGATGAAATCCAATGAGTCAATCACCAATATGACGAATCATCTTCTAGCCATAATAAATGGCATGAGGAAGCTTGGGAAACACCTGAGCTTGGAAGATATAAATAACAAAATTCTGAGAAGTCTTCCTTTTAAAGATTACGGTTCAAGAGTTGCTGGTATAGAAGAGGCCAATGAAGACATGAGTGTCATGAATACTGATGTGCTTATTGGCAAACTTCTAACACATGAAATGGCAGTGAAAAGAGATAGAGATCTTGAAGCCGAGCCAAAAAAAAGAAAGTCACCAGCACTAAAATCCACTACTTCAAAATCTCAAGAAGAATTTGAAGATGATTAAGAAAAGAGTGATGATGGAAATGAGGACATTGCTATGCTCTCAAGAATGCTGAAAAGAATTATTGAGAAGAGAATGGGCAACTCTAGAAAATTAAAGCAAAGAAATTTCAAACAGGCCTCGAATGACTCTCAAAGTAGTAAAGAGGAAGTAAAGTGCTATGAATGTGGGAAGAAAGGACATATTAAACCGGAATGTCTAAGGCTCAAGAAGCTCAAGAGAAAATACCAAAGAGACAATGGGGAGAAAGGCCACAAAGCTACATGGGATGACAAAAGCTCTTCGAGCAAAAAAGATGACAATGAAAGTGAAGAGATCAACCTATGCTTCATGGCTACAGAGGATCACATCTCGGATAAGGTAGGATCACTTCACTCATACTCGTTCAATAATGATAGTAGTGATAATGATAGTAATAGTGAAGATGATGATGAGCAAAGCCTAATAGAAGTATTGAATTTAGAACTAGAGAAATATAGAAGTAAATTCAATACTTATAAAAATAACATTTCTAGTTTGAAAATCAAAATGGATGTTTTAGAAAAGGAGAACTTTGAGCTTAAATCATCTAATAAATCTCTTCAAAAATCATTAGATGAGTACTCTTCAAGACCCTCAACTAAATCCTTGCTTAAAGAAAAAAATATTTTGAAAAATGAAGTTGAGGAACTTAGAAACTCTATTTCAAAATTTCACAAGGGAAAAGAGAGTTTAGATACTCTCATTATTTCTCAAAGACAACCATTAATTAGATATAGTCTAGGATTTAAGGGTACATCATCTTCATCTCACAAGACTACTTTTGTTAAGTCAAGTGAACCCCACATCTCCACATTTGCTGTAACAGCCCCAAGGGCTAAGTGCACAACATACACTAAATCTTCTATACATAAGAGGAATGATCAAGGATTGGTAAGCCTAAGAAGGAAATCTCAAAAGGCTAATCATGCCTTTATGTATAAGAAGCATGAACCTAGAAAAGCACCAAGTCATCATGCTTGTGCATGCCATTGCTCTCAAACTCTACCTAGTAGAAATATGGCATTCAAAAGCATTGTAAGACCAAAAAGAATATTTAGAGCTAAACAATGTAATTATTGTATGAAATTTGGTCACATAAATAAACATTGCTGGATAAGGAAGGCTTATTGGGAACCTTCATGTGCTAACCCCCAAGGACCCATGCTCATTTGGGTACCTCAAAACAATACTTGAATTGTGATTCTATAGGTACGCCTCAAGTCCACAATAAACAAAAATGTTTGGCTAGTAGATAATGGATGCTCAAGGCATATGACTAGAGACAAAGAACTTTTCAATTAAATCAAAAGTATTGATGGAGGTAAAGTAACCTTTGGAAATAATGCTAAGGGTAAGGTAATTGGCATTGGATCTATTGGTATTAATGGTACTACTTTCATTAAAGATGTCTTACTTGATGATGGTTTGAAACATAACTTGTTAAGTGTAAGTCAATTATGTGATAAGGGAAACAAAGTAATCTTTACTTCCAACGAATGTCTTGTAACCTCTATTAATGGCCAAGAGATATTTAAATGAAGTAGAGATGTCAATACCTACATAATAGACTTACACAAAATATCTAACATTTCCTCTAAGTGTCTTGTACTAGTGATGAATCTTGGCTATGGCATAGAAGGCTTAGTCATGCAAGCATGGATTTAATTCAAAGCCTCAGCAAATGAGAGCTGGTAAAGGGACTACCAAAAGTCAAATTTGAAAAAGACAAGACATATGAACCTTTCTAAAGAGGAAAACAACACAAGTCGTCCTTCAAATCCAAAAACATTGTAAGTACCTCAAAACCTCTACAACTCCTGCATCTAGATCTTTTTGGACCTACTAGGATTGCGATCTTAGGAGGTAAATACTATGCCTTTGTCATTATCGATGACTACTCTAAATTCACTTGGGTAATTTTCTTAGCTCAAAAAAGTGATGCCTTTGAAACTTTCAGAAACTTTGCTAAAAGAGTTCAAAATGAAAAAGGATATTGTATTTCAAAGATAAGAAGTGATCATGGCAAAGAATTTGAAAATGAAAACTTTGAAAATTTTTGTTTAGAACATGGCATTTCACAGAATTTTTCCTCTCCTAGGACACCTCAACAAAATGGGGTGGTCGAAAGGAAAAATCGAACTTTAATTGAAATGGATCAAACAATGCTCAATTAGTATGGTTTACCAACTTACTTATAAGCCGAAGCCACAAATACTGCATGTTATATTTCAAATCGAGTTTTTAAAAGACCTCTCTTAAACAAAACTTCATTTGAGCTATGGAAAGGAAGAAAGCCTATGATATCATACTTTAGAGTATTTGGATGCAAGTGTTTTATATTGAATACCAAGGACAACCTTGGAAATTTTGCCTCCACATCTGATGAGGGTATATTTTTAGAATACTACACCACAAGCAAAGCTTATAGAGTCTTTAATAAAAAGTCATTAGTCATTGAAGAATCTATGCATGTTGATTTTGATGAATCTAGTAAGCTTGATCTTGTGAAAGGTAGTGTTCTTGATGATGTTATAGGTACAATGGAAAGACTTGATCTTGAAAATAAAAGAGAATAAAATGATCAAGAAAATTCACATCAAGATCCAGCTCAAAAGGAAAACAGGCAAGAGCTCCCAAAGGAATGGAGATGGACAAAAGATGACCCCAAAGAGCAAATCATTGGTGATCCTACAAGGGGAGTAAGTACTAGATCTCATCTCAAACCTTTAGTTTCTAATCTTGCCTTTGTCTCTCAAATTGAGCCAAAAATATTGATGAGGCTCTTAATGATGAAAGTTGGGTGATTGCTATGCAAGAGGAACTCAACTAATTTGAGAGAAGTAATGTATGGACCTTAGTTCCTAGACCCAAGGAGCATCAAATCATTGGAAGCAAATGGGTATTTAGAAATAAACTAGATGAACAAGGTTCAATAACTAGGAATAAGGCTAGGTTAGTTGCAAAAGGATATAATCAGGAAGAAGGAATAGATTATGATGAGACCTATGCTGCTGTAGCTAGATTAGAAGCCATAAGAATACTTTTAGCATATGCATGCCATATGAATTTCAAACTCTTTCAAATGGATGTAAAAATTGCTTTTTTAAATGGCTTATAGAAGAAGAACTTTATGTAGAACAACCACCAGGTTTTGAAAGCTATAATCTATCCAACCATGTATTTAAACTTTCAAAAGCTTTATATGGTTTGAAACAAACCCCAATAGCTTGTTATGAAAGACTAAGTTCTTTTCTTTTAGAAAATAATTTTACAAAGGGGAATGTTGACACTACTTTATTTATTAAAAAGCATAAGCATGGTATTCTAATTATTCAAATTTATGTTGATGACATCATATTTGGGTCTACTAATGAATTGTTTTGCCAAGAATTTGCTAAGTGTATGACTAGGGAATTCAAAATGAGCATGATGGGTGAGCTAAAATTCTTCCTCAGTCTACAAATAAAACAAAGCAAGGAGGGCATATTCATTAGCCAATCCAATTATGCCAAAGAATTAATTAAGAAATTTGGAATGGAATGATGCAAAAATGCCAAGACTCCAATGAGCACATCAACAAAATTGGACAATGATGAAAAGGGTAAGAGCAATAGTGAAAAGCTCTATAGAGGAATGATCATATCACTTTTATATCTTACTGCTTCTAGACCCGATATAATGTATAGTGTATGCTTATGTGCTCGCTTTCAATCATGTCCTAAAGAGTCACATTTAAATGCTATAAAAAGAATTCTAAAATATTTACATGGCTCATTGCATCTAGGTTTATGGTATCCTAGAAATTCATCTTTTCACATTATAGGATATTCATATGCTGATTATGCTGGAAGTCTCTTGGATAAACTTCAGGTACTTGTCACTTTATTGGTGAATGCTTAGTTTCTTAGTTTAGCAATAAACAAGTTTCAGTTGCTCTTTCCACTGTTAAAGCGGAGTATGTGGCTGCAGGATCTTGTTATACACAAATCCTTTGGATAAAACAACAACTTAAGGATTATCATCATAGTATGGACCATATACTTATTAGATGTGACAATACAAGTGCTATAAATCTATCTAAGAATCCCATTCAGCACTCTAGAAGTAAGCATATTGATATAAGGCATCATTTTATTAGAGATCATGTTCAATATGGAGATGTTGTATTGGAATTTATAAACACAAACAATCAATTGGCAATATCTTCACTAAGTCTCTAAATGAAGAAAGATTTAATTTCATAAGAAGAGAGCTTGGTATGATTGATGGATTAACTTTGTGATTGCCAAATCTGTCGAACCTTGATTGATAATCTTGTGTTATTGTCTCATTTTTAAGGTATGAAGTGGCTAACTTGATAGAAATATACTTAGAAATCCTTTGGTCTTATTTTAAACTTAGTTTTATTTAATGAGGACTTTAGGCAGTTCACGCCTGTGACATATATTCACGGTCGTGATCATAATCACCAAAAGCTCCAGTAGCTTTCACGCCTTGCTTCACGACATGCTTCACGGTTGAAGGTAGTGAAGACTATGTTTCATGCCCATAACCTTTTTTTGTCACCCCTATGAAACTCTTTGTTCATGACCGTGAACATTTCTAACAAACACTTACAGAAGCGTTCACGCTTTGTGTCATGCTTTGTCACACAATCATAAGTAGTGAAGATTGTACTTCACGACCGTGACTCATTTGTCACCACCGTGAAATTTCATCATTCACGCCCGTGACCATTAAATGTCACGACCGTGAAGATGTCGGCTATAAAACATTTTCTACCGTTATTTCTCTCATTTCCAACTCTCCAACCTCTCTCATTTATCACCATTCAATACCATTTCAAAGATTTCGGCCCCCTAGTAACATTCTCCATCTATAAATACCTTCAAAAACTGTTTCCATCATCAGAAATCAAAACTCACTAGGTTCTATTCAAACATCCCATTAGATTTTCTCTCTTTAAGAATCTATTTCACAATCAAAAATGGAACCCGGCTCCTCCAAAGGCACACGGACTACCTTCTCAATATCATTCTGGAGCACTGTCATCTGAGGTACTCGGTTCTCAAGAAAAGACCACTCCTTTCCTCTTGATCATTTGAGTGTCACACTATCAAGACATTTGGTCTCGAGACAAGCATGACAGAATAACTCCAGGCTTATCATCTAAAAGATTTTGTTGATTTACATCAACCAACGCTAATGGAACCTACCCTCGAGTTCCTTAGCACCCTGCAAGTCTCTCCCACCGGCACTATGAAATTTCAACTCTACAAGCATCCGAACACCCTCACTGCAAAGGAATTTGGTGACATGTTCAACCTTCCATCTGACGGTACTTAATGAAAGTGAAGTGGAGTTCTATGCCATTCAGGCATGGACTCATTTTGGGCTTGACTGCAGCTGGGACGTCAAGAAGATGAAGAGCTCCCACCTTCGATCACCAATGCACAAGTACTTGCATAGGTTTCTGACCTATAGCATTTTCTCCAGAGGGGACAGCAACAGATCAATTCAAAAATCTGAGCTCTTTCTCCTGGAGATGGCTCGAAGAGGCCTAATATTGGCTTTATCTCGATGGTTTGCAAAACATCTACTATCTATTGCCACGAAGCCCTCTAGAGACATTTTTATTGGTGGGTACGTAACACACCTTACTATAAAGCTGGGGTATTTGAAGCTAGAGAAGCACCACTTCAACCTCATACCAGCACATCCTAGAGACCGGCTAGACGTCGAGTCGTTTATCAAAATGGGAGCGGCAGTTCGCATAGTTCATGAGAATAACATCTACTACTGCTTTACAACATAGCTGGTGAGATTATTTGGGAGGACAACGATTCGGACAACTTCAAAGCTGACCTCTAAGGAATCCAGCAGAGGAAAAGAGTTCGAGTTGAGATGGCGACCCTAGAGGTTGAGCAGCAAATTGGACAATCCTCGGCCTCCACACCAAACTTGGCTCAGCAAGTGGCTGATTTATTAACACCGTGTTTTGACCAATTACAGACTTCGATTAATGAGAGGTTAGAGAACCTCAAGGATTTCATGGAGTCTCGCATGGAGAGCCTTGAGGCAGAAGTAGCTCGCCCTAGAAATGGGTTGTCCGGCTCCAAATCTAGCTAGACTATTATTTTCGCTTTGTTAATTTCTAATATTTCTAATGTAGGACTTTAAATTACTTTTCAAAAACTTTGTACTTTTTCATTTGATATTAATATAATTGCATTATTTTTCCCTTATTATTTATCTTTTTTTATGACAAAAGGGGGAGAACCTAGCAATATAATTGAATTAAATGAATATGCAAGTAGTTATACTTTCAATACTATAAATAAAATTGAATTAAATGAATATGCAAGTTATACTTTGAATATACCTTAAATATACTTTGCATATACTTAACTAGTTATAAGTAAAAATTTGGTATACATTGGATATACCTTGCATATACCTAAACTACGAAGCATACATCCACGTTATACTTCATCATTCTTAACAATTCTTGCACCTCAGTAACTTTTTATCTTAAGCATCTTTGAGGGGGAGACTTCTCAAAAGCACATATTGCTAGATTATTTGTCACCATCAAAAAGGGGGAGATTGTTGAACCGTGAAGGATATTTCTGTCATTTTGATGCTAACAAATAAAATAGCAATAATATATTTAACATACTTGCTTTCTAAGTTTATTGAACAGGGTATGGAATATGATGCAAGAATGGAGAATGGAAGAGTAACCTTAAAAAGACAAAAATTGAAGAAATAGCATGTTCATGCTCGTGACCTTTTATGTCACACCCGTGATGAAGCTTAGTGCCAACTACCCAACATTTAAAGTTCACAACCATGAAGGATCATAGCAACCATAAATGATCATATCAGTCACGCCCATGAGAAAACATGTCAAATTCCTCCAGAGAGCTTCATGGCCAGAGTCACCACTTGGACCATGGCTTGGAAGGATGTTCATGCCCGTGATAGAATATGTCATGCCCGTGATCAAACACTTCAAATCCTTCTAGAATGCTTCACGACCAGAGTCACCACTCAAGTCACGACTATGACACACATATTCATGACCGTGAATGAGGAAAGAGAAACATGTCAGGAGCGAAATTAAGAGTTGGTGCAATGGCTATTTTCGCATTAAATGCAACCAAACGGCTATAATTCCCCATGGAAGTATAAATGCATGTCATTTATGAATACAGAACAAGAGAATAGCAAATACTTTGAATCAAAATCTTGTTGTAGCCTTTTGTGCATTTATTACTTTCAAACAAACGTTAATTCTCTGTAAAAATCTTTTTGCTCATTATTTTCTGAGCATTATAGATTTGTGAGTATTTCTCTTTGTAATCTACTACTCAAGTAAGTTTTGGTATATTGGGTTAAGAGTATAACACTTGTAAGGGTTATTTGTGTGAGCCATTAAAATACAAAGAATTGGTTTATTGTGTGAGCCATTAAAATACAAAGGATTTCTGGGTTAGGTGTGATCCATTGATAGAAACACCATAGTTGGGAGTGAGCTTGTAAAACTCTATTGTAACACTTAGTGTGTTAGTGAAACTCCCAATTGAGATTGGAGACAGGAGTAATGTTTGTTAACACCTGAACCTCTATAAAATTTCCTGCGTGATATCTTCCTAGCCCTACTCTACTTAACTTTTCTTTCCGCACTTAAAAGTTAAGAATTTTTAATATCCAATTTAACTCCCCTTCTTGGTTCAATTTCTGGGCAATAGGGTAAATTAGTCATCTTGCCTAATAAGCAAGATTCACATGTGTCATATGATTTATAATCAAATGACCCCAAACTACCACTCTTGTGTAGCTTAGCTATTCATTTCTCACTTATATTACTAAGGCAACAATGCCATAAGTAAGATGATTTCAACATATCTTATTTTTTTCCTTTTATTATCATTAATGTTTAAAATTGGATTTGACATATCTAATATGTATATTCCATTGCGTATTAAACCACTAGCATAAAGAATATCATTCAACATAATAGAATAACAATTGTTACTAAAAGCTAAATGGAAACTATCTTTATTTACCTAGAAACATGAATAATATTTTTAGTCAAAATAGGTACATAATAACAATTATCCAAATTTAACATAAACCCATTAGAGATGGTCAATACATAAGTTCCTACAGTGAATGCAGTAACCCTTGCTCCATTTCCAACGGGCAAGTCTAACTCTCCCTTATTGAGCTGCCTATTATTCCTTAGGCCCTACATATTAGTGCATCTGTGTGAGCCACAACTGTTATCTAATACCCATATATTATTATTAGAACCAGTATTAATCTCAATGGAAAAAATACCCGCAGTAGATGGGCATCAGATGCTTTTTTCTTCAAGGACTCCAAGTAAGCCTTACAATTTCTTTTCTAATGGTCATCCTTGCCACAATGGAAGCATGTCCCCTTTGGAGAAATCTCTTTGGTTTTCTTCTTGGCCACGTCTCCTTTAGGCATCATAAATTTCTTCTTCTTCTTCTTAAGGTTTTTTTAGAACTAGAAGAGTCCACTAGCATTACAGCCTTACTGTCCTTCTTAACAAATGGCTCAGCTGTCATAAGCATGTTGATCAGCTCAGGAATAGTGGTGGAGATTTGGTTCATCCTATAGTTAAGCACAAAATGTGAATAACTATCGAAAAAACCGGTTATAATTAAGTCAATACTAAATTCATGGTCCATAACAAATCCTAAGGAAGCCAACCTCTCAATATAGCCATTCATCTTCAGTGCATGTTGCACTAGAGATGTCCCCTCAACCATCTTAGTGAGTAAGAGTAGCCTTGAAGTTTTGAACCTTACGGAACATGCTTTCTCATAAAAAAGCTCCCTTAGATGGTAGACTATGGAATTAGCATCCATAGCCTCATACTACTTTTGCAACTCAGTTGACATAAAGCATAATGTAGCTTGTCATCTCACTATCATTGAGATGTTTTTTATATGCCTTCTGAACATCTTCAGAAGGAATAGCAGTAGGAGGATTGGGAAGTGCCTCATCTAGGACAACCAAATTTTTCAGATTTGAGAACAATTCTCAAATTTCTTAGCCAATCCAAAAAGTTAGGCCCAGTCAACTTATTTGATTCCATTAGTGATCGTAAATTTACACTTGTCATCATGATGATGATTCTAGCAACCTAAATGTAAAATAGAGCATGTTAGAATGTACATGAAAATGCATATTTATTAGGTCTTTTATTGCGAATCCATAGACCTCACTGTGAACCCAAAAGAATTTATATGTAAGTTCTCCTAGTTGGTCGATATCCAACTAGCTAAGAATAACCTTGAGGCAACTCAACCAGCCTTCTTTAGTTTGGTTGGTAGGTATCTAATCCATAGCAATTGCATTGTTCATGCAACTATCGAATCTTGTGCTAACAACTAATTGTTGTGTGCACACACATTGGGCTATTAACTCTTGATATGTGTACATCTCATGTACACTTACCCAAATGGCGCCTCCAATACACATTAACCTTGGCATAAATCCAACAAGCTAATGATATCAGTTAAGTCTAATCCATTAATCATGAAATCTAATTTCAATAGTTTGAACACATTCATATAGAGCGAGCTTAAGGCAACTCAACAACCCTAACTCAATAAGAACTCTGGTTCTCCCCATATAAATGGAAGGGGTAAGACTTAATTGTTTATTTAGTGAAGGATTTCTTTGTTAAGTCTCATCAAGGTATTATTGCATGTTTTTATATATCATACATTCATCACATGGATATATAAATATAGTTACATTAACTATATGTCATGATTATGGACATACTAAAATCAATCTCTGGAGCCAAAGAGAGATTGATTAGGTCTTACCTAGGTATATGCATAAATTTACAACCCAAAATATAAATTAAATTCTTATTTCTAAATCTTCTTATTTATGGCACTACCTTATTTGCTTTTCACTCTTTTGAATCTCCATTCTATCCTAACCCAATTAAATCTAATTACATATTTTAAAGTTTAGAAAATCTCAGTCTA
Organism: Triadica sebifera; assembly: GCA_023653625.1. Lineage (NCBI taxonomy): Eukaryota > Viridiplantae > Streptophyta > Magnoliopsida > Malpighiales > Euphorbiaceae > Triadica > Triadica sebifera. The sequence continues at coordinate 16,366,742 of CM042910.1, read as the reverse complement.
TATTTGACGGGAGTAAGATTAGAAAAGAAATACGCGAGAAAAATAGAGAGGCAGGGAGACACAGACCATATTTACCATAAAACAAATAAATATCATAGACGCTCTATCACATTGGACTTAAGTCCATAATCATCCATTACATTTTTCCATATACCCCTAACATACATTTTCTAATGCATAAAATAAAATCAAATAATGACAATTTTGGATTTTAATTTGAAGATTAATTTAACCACTAAACCAAAATTGCCTACTTGTATTATTTCGATTAATTTAATTTTGTATGTCAATTCAATGTGAAATTTAATATTTATTCAAAATTAAATTAAATTCCATATTTTTATAATTAATTCAAAACTAATTCAACTTAAAATCAAATTATTCTGATGTTAAAATTAAATATTTTAATTTTAATATGCATACCAATTTCTAGTCAAAGTACAATTATCATTGCTCAACCTCAATTAATTCAAAATTAATTTCCAAAAAATTTCAAAAACTCAAATCATCATTCTAACCATCATTAGATCAGTTCAAGTTCCTCAAAATATTTTTTGCATAAGCCAAAATTACTAAAACAAACTAACCAACACACCTAGATGCTCAAAACGACTCATTTGACATTTAGAATTTTTTATAATTTTAAATTCGAGCAAAATAATTTTTCATGCATTTAACATCAAAATAACATATTTTTAATCACAAAAAAATTATTTCAAGGTGCTGAAAATAAAATTATCACTTACAAAAATTCAAACAAAACAATTTTATTAGTTATGTCAAAATAGTCATGTTTTTATATTTGCTTGAAAAAATAATTAAAAATTTTTTTAATTAATTATTAGACACTTCTAGAAGTTTGTTTTTAATATGTATAAATAATTTTTTTATAATTAAATTATAAAAAAAATATAAACAACATCGTCAATTAAACCAAACAACACATGTTTATAAACAATGCAATTTTCAGTATTTTTAAAATAAATTCGAAATTAATTATTTGAATCACATTCAAACTATTTTTCAATCAAAATGATCATACTTAATAATCTCATATCATATCAGAGAAAGAAAAATATATAAAACAAATTTTACAAATTAATTTCAATTTTTCAAATATATTGATCCAAAACTATCAAAACCGTGCAATCTCATTGTATTTTAAATTAAAATTAATTTTAATAGACACAAGGGACTATGATACCACTTAAGGGTTTTGAAGACGAATCTCATTCCTAAACATAGTGGAAAATTAAAATTTTCAAAACCCAAAGTAAGTATCTTACTTGTACCATTAAAACTAATTCATCAAAATATAAAAATTAGAAATTATACCTTGTAATTTCTTGATTTGTTCTTCAAATTTTTACCTTGTTGGATATTAGCAAAGCACAACAATTTATACTAGGATGCCTCTAATGTTAATCAAATAAATTTGTAAAATAAAAATTATAGGTGATTATCTTTAGAGCACTTCTCTAACAGTTATATGTATTTGCTATTACACAATGGCAGACATGTATAATAAGGTTATACGTATTTGCTATTAGATAACAATAGACATATATAATATGGTTATACGGGTCTGCTATTACATAACAACAAACACATAAAATAAAGTTATACGCATATGCTATTATATAATGACAGATACGTATAGTCAAGTTATACAGGACATATAATTTGATTATACGCATCTACTATTACATAACAACAGACACGTATAATATTGTTATACATGTCTGTCACAAAATAATGACATACACCTATTGTTTGTTTTTTTTTTGGAAATATCACAACTCACATTATACAACAACCGTTCATAACCTGCTTCAATATTGCAAGCCACAATAGGCATCCAATACATAACTCATAAAATACTCAATAATCAACAATTCACATAATATTCACAATACAACACAAACTACAAAAATTCAAGAAATCATAACAACAACATACCTAAAACAGTTCAAAGACTATTATGATTAATTTGATATCTTATATACATTCTCTTATAAAGTAATTGGACAACATATGTCGAATTTCATCTATTTGATCTTGACTATATGATTTATTTTCAAAAGCATACCAAACAAATCAAACAAAGAATAGAAAATATGTTAAAAATTAATAAACTAATAGCTACCTATGTATCATATTTTTAATATAAATTGGCTAGCTAGTATTTGAAAGAACATACCTTAAACAATATTGTATCATTGTTATGATATACAACAATTTCGTATATATACCTCATGATGTAATATACGCATTTTATACCTCTTTGTTATTGATGGTACTTAAAATAGAAAAAATGATAAAGAAAAAGTCAAATAAAGGATTATAAAATCATAAAAACTTCAATCTAACTAGTAACTAGGGATATAAAAATTTTACCGAAATGTTGCTACATTTTATCCTAGCACCTTTATTTTTTTCCACCTTCTATAGCATAAGCTCTATAGACTCTAGAAAATAAGTGTATATCAAAATAGACATTAATATTGAAAACACTACAAACATTGTAAAAACTATTAGCTAGTAGCATTATAACTTAGAGGTTAAGATGAGATTTTAGACATATATCGTGACTGCCACAGGCTAGAGGATCTATAAAAAATGCCTCACTTCATTCATGGAAAAATATAATCAACATCCAATCGTTACCAGAGATATACAAATATGTTGAAGTTAGTAAATATGTTCAAATTAAAAATTAAGCAAACATGAATTTAAATATTTTCTTACTCTTAATAGTATGGTAATAAAATAAATTGTTTCTCTTTGTTCCTTCATAGCTTATATAATATATCTTTCTAATGTGTCCATTTCTATGAATATCAAACGAAGCATTGTTGGATAAATAAATTTGATTGATGATATAAAAAATGTATTGCATAAGTTATGAAGGTACCTGGAAGCATGAATAAGAAAACATACATATATAAATTATTATTTTCCAATATGGATGATCGATCTTATAACATTAGTAAAAAACAGTATAATCTTACATCATAAATATACGAATGACTGAGACATCAAGTCATTCCATAAATAGGAGTTGAGCGATGTGTTCCATACTAATATGAATCTTAAAATCATCTGCTGAATACTTAAACACTGTAATATTTGCAGGAACTTCAAAAATTTACCCATTAGGAAATTTAGCAACCATGTCATGCATCAACTTCATGTCACCGTTCAAACTAGCCAAAATTTTCTCATTAACTAAAGGCTCGTGTTGCTCTATTGCTTATTCTTTTGATAAACCGCTACCTTGTTTATTCTTTTGAGCCTTCTTTAATGGGTTAGATTTGATTTCCTAACAATTAATAATATATTATAACATATTATAATATATGAAATGCGATAATCTAAATTTTATTGTTCTATAAGTTTAGGATTTGTTACCTTTCCAAGAACCATGAGATGTTGTGGCCACTAAACAAAGCTACCTTCCACTTCCCTAATTGTAGTGAGGTATTCAGTAGGCATAGGAAGTTGGGTTTCATGGCAGGCAAAAAATACTTCATCCACGGACACCTTGACATGATTGGGCATGATAGGTCGATTATGCACCATAGCATCGTTAAGGGATGGATAAACCATCCCCCTTGCCACAATCATTTGCTTACCTTCATTAATTGTAGCAAGTCTACATGATGTAGGTGTCTATAAAAATACAAAAAAAAATCAATATTAGCTATATTAAAGTAAAAGTGGAAGTAATAAAATTTGAAACTTTTACCTGTAATTTTGATATTGGAAATGGTGGGTCCATAGAGTCGCAACTACTAGGAGTTAGACAAGCATATGTAGCACCCATTTCCACCTTCATCTCAGGGGCAAATTGAGATGCCTTTTTAGTCTTATGCTCTATTATGCTCTCAAGATGAGCGATATGTGCTGAGAATCTAGCAAATAATTTGGCCTCTATTTTAGTCTCGAGCTCTTCTATAACTTCTGGTGCGACGGATGTTGATGGTTTTCTTTTTCCAAGGTTACTATAAAATTTATTGATGGTCACGACACTTACAACACCCCTCACAAAGACAGAATGTTTGAATTTTTCAAGCGCACGTGACAATATATCATCATGCCTCTGGTACCCAACTACCTTAGGCGACTTCTTCCTATAATGTTTCATGTTCATCAAATAAATAATATATTAATAAGCAATCACAGATAAACATAGATAATTACAATTAATGTTTGTTTAGCAAGTTATACTTTCCTTTTTTTTTTGCCAGCTTTTTTGTCTTTTCCACCAGGATTATATAATTTCCTTCCTTTGTATTTTTCATTCTAGCTCTTTCCCAATCGAGACTTCGATCATATGATGAGGTAACAATAGAGCTCATAGATGCCGATGATGAAAAAGAAGAGATTGGATTTTCAACAATTCACTGGGCCCTTTTCCCGGTATAGCCTATACAATCCAAGAAATGTGGGTACACACTCATTGCTTGCTTTTTCTTAGCCTTGGCACTGATTTGCTATGGAAAAAAATAAAAATAATGAAGAAGTCATTATCATGTCTTGCATAAATGTAAATATAAATTGCATTCTACTTAATAATTAGTGCCTTGTATTCTTCTGATTCATATGCTTGTTTAAACTCCTCCCAACTTTTCTCAATGATGAAGTCCTACAATCCCAATGGTGACTTCTGCTCTGATTTATTCTTTATGTACTTAACCACCAAGAGCTACTTGAAATCCTTCAATTGCATTCCAACACTTTTTTAGTACAATCTTTTTCTTATCATTCGGAATGTTGAACTCTTTTTGCAAAATAATATTTTAGATTCATTAGTTTTAATCATAAATTAATTCTTGTTATCGAGTTTGTTAATAATTTTGAAGGAAATTTACCGATATCTTCCCAAATTGTATCCTTAAGACCCTATCGACTGTATCTCAGCTTTTTATTGTGATATTCACATGGGAACATGTTACAAGGCCGACGTAAGAACTAAATCTATCAGCGTATGTTCCTACTAGGAAATCAAACTCATTGAACACTATTATATTTTGTTCATCTCATTTCTTCTTTATTTTTGTTCATGTGGTAGCTCCTTTAGTCTTCATTTTTATCATGGGACTTGATGGCTCTAAATCGACTTGTTCATTTGACATGATTTCTTATAACAGAAGCATAAGAAAGAAATATGTTAGTATAATCCATAATAATAGCAATTTATTCAATACGAAATAAAAACAAGAGATTTAATTGATAAACAATAACAAAGTTGGTAATTATGAGTATAAACTACATTAATCATATTACATATGTAACACCCTTATTGCAATTACTCTATACATACGTTACCTTACCTTAAACGATTACTATGATTGTTTAGTATTGTCTATAATATGATTATAACAGATGTGGGTAAATTTTTTTTATTAGTCATAATGATAAAACATACCATATGAACATATAATGCATCATTCTCTTACATATTCTTAAATTCTTATATACATTCTATCACTTATTTAACATGTTTATTACTTTGTCGATTGACTTATAACTATCCACTCTTACTATTTATTTAACCAAAAATTTTAGCTGCATAACAGCTATAAATCTAAACTACCCTTCCTGCACAACAGACAGTTCCACAGCCCTCATAGGACACAACAGTTCAAAAATAAAAGATATACATTCACCATCCGCCTAATATCCAACATTTCACATATTAAGTGTAACAGTCCATTAACATAATACATAGTCCATAAAAGTCCTTTTTACATACCAAAATATATATTTCAAATCTATTATAAAGCATCCTACATATACATGTAATTTAGTTTATCATATAAAATTCTTATTCAGGCTGCTCTCAAAATGAGATATACTTGCTCCAGCAACTCCATAGCTAGTATTTATATGCAATCAAAATAAACTACGTGTTGAACATTAAAATGCTCAATGGTGGTTACAAATCTAAATGTTTCCACTTGCCTAAATTTATGCATACACATTCGTGCAATATAGATCGTCATTGGCCTACATAAGCGAGTCGTCATGACCCGCACTGTAGCTATGACGTCCCTATGGCTAGCAAATTATATTTTGAACTGTATTTAATCACCAGACTTCACTAAGGGAAATAAAATTATTCTTTTAACTTAATTTTCATTAGATTCCTAATTTTTATTTATTTTACATTATTAATTACTTAGAATTTTATTCAGTCATAACCAAGTTTAACCCTTAAAATATTCTTTTTCCACAATCTCCAATCCAATTGACTAAATATTCAATATTATCATCAATTAAGTCATAAAACTCAATTAAACATACCTCATTCATTATGTTTCATTTCATACATAATGTAATCACTAACTAGAAAATATTCGAATAAATTCTAATAATTCTCAATTAATTCATATACATCAAAATTTATGTCTATATGCATTTTATGGCTTAATTTTCTTAAAATTAACAAAAAATATATTAAAATTTTTTCATGTCTTCAATTTGGCCTAACATGCATTCTCACCATTAAAATTTTTCTTTCACCTACTAACCATTCATTTCACTAATCCATACCTTCAACAGCATGTATATACTATAATATTGCACTAAACCATAAAATATACCTATATATACAAACATTCATCATTTGGCCACTATAAAGGTTCCACCATGCAAAATTATTTTATATTAATTTAAGCATCCTAATCCACATTTTAAATGTCTTTAATCATGTTTCTAAGCTTACTTTCAATTTATCATGCAAAATACACATATATACTTTAATTCCATAACCTAAATTCATACAAATTCAATAAAAATAATTAGATTTTGTAACCACTAACCTTAATTCTTTGCTTTAGCCTTCCTAAACTTCCTTTTCCTTAGCCTTTTCATTTGAAGTTCCTCCTCCTCCTTTGTTTTCTACCATAGGCCGAACACATGCATAGGTAAAACCACCATTATTTTGCTTCTATAATTCAATATAACTTCATAAATATAACCTACATACTTTAAACTTCCTATTAGAACCCTTAAATAAATTTTAAACCCCCAATTTCTCTTACCTCAATTTTATGCCCTCACTTGAATCCTTTAATTTGTTCTATTTCTAACCCTTCAATTGAAGATTGTAGACCTCGACTAGCTAATAGAGGAGCAGAAATGACATTAGAATTCTTGAATTTAGTGTAAGAATTAGAGAGAAATTAGAAATTTGGTGGAGAAGAGTGGGAGACCCAGTCAGCCAAGATGAGAGCAAGGGAGAGTTGGAGAAAAATGTAGAATTCTCTAGTGAATTTTGATATTTTTTGGTTTGTATAAGTGGCTAAAATGGGTTGGGCCTTGGTCAAGTCAAGTGGCCCATCGTAATTAGGCTCATTTGTGAAATTAAGACTAATTTGATAATTTAAATTATTCCTCACTTCCCAAGCCCAATTTTTTCTAAATTTAATTTCATAATTCATAAAATATATAAATTAGCTACATGAAGTTTTTTTAAGTCAATCGGAGTCTGTTTTCCAATCCAGTTCACCCAAACCAGTCCGATTAATCAAATTCATATGCTACTATAAAAAAATTTCACTATTAAATAATTCTAAATATTATTTAGAGTCTATTCATGCCTTAAAATAAAATTTTAGAGGTTGTTTACTATTTTTAACAACTTGGTCAAAGTATATCAAACCAAATTTATTATTTAAACAGTATTTTGGATTTTTCTTATTTTTGACTTTTGAGGACCTATTTGACCTCATTTTCGCTCTAAATTTTACTCTCGAACCAGTCATGACCTATATTTGTTTTATGATTAAATAAAATAATTTTCACCCACAGTATATTTTTGACTCTTGGTACTCTGATCAATCTCGAAAAACTACAGTTTACGACTAACCTAATATTTTGACCATTACAACACATTTCCAAAATTAGTATTTATAAATAAACTTACCATTGACATGTGTGCATCAATTATTGGCAATTTTTGAACCATAAGCCTTTAGTATGATCCACACGCATGTAATTTGAATCTAAAATATATTCCTCAACTGGCATGTTAACTCGATAGAAAATGGGGAAGTCTTATTAAACTGATCATACTCTTTCTCATCTACCACATCATCGATGCCAACAATAGGCCTTTTACTTTGAAGAACAATAGACCACTTGCTATCTTTAGGGTCAACAGTGTAAAAAACTTGTTTGGCCTATGAAGCAACAATGAATGGATCATCTTGATAACCCAACCAACTAAAATGGACCAAATTGATTCCTAACTCATCCACTCAAACACTAGGTCAATTTTCAATCCATTTACATCGGAGTAGAGGAACCCTGAATTCCTTATAATAAAGCTCCCAAATGTCTTCAACTATACCATAATATGACATCGTAACATCTATTAGCATGGTGTCTTTAGCACTAGTGAATTCTCTTGATGAATCTATCAAAGTAACTCAGTTATTTTGCATTGTGATTTTGTCATCTTGACGTTTATTGTAAAAAGTATATCTGTTGATGTCATATCCTTGATAAGACTGTATATTCAACCTAGGGTCATAAGCTAACCATTTTATGGTATCAGTTACATCCTCTAGTACTTCTTGTACTATCCGCTAATTTAGACACCCAGTCGCATGTGTCGCAAAATTGATGTGTTTGACCAATCGGAGTTTAAATATGAATTTTTGATCGGAATTAATCAAGTAATGACTAAATTATATGATATATGCCTAATTAAGTGATTACAAAGTTTAAAGAAGTTGAATTACGATAAAGGACTAAATTGCAAATTTTGATAAGTTTTGGGGTCAAATTGCAATTTACCAAAAATTTGGAGGATCAATGAGATTATTTGCTAATTAACATAAGAGATGGGACATTTTAAACTTGGCCAGCCATAGCATGAGAAAGAACAAGAATTAAATGTGATTAAGCCTAATGTCAAAAAATTATCAAAGATTATGCGTCCCACATGAGGACATTTTGTGTTTTCCTTTCTTCTTCTTTTCTTCTTCTCTTTATTTTTTGCTCTCTTCTTTCTCTCTTTTTCCTCCAGCTACGCCAGCCTCATTTCCTCCACAACCAAACTAGAATTTTAGAGAGGGAAAGGAAGAGAAAAGGGGGGAAAGATTAAGAGCAAGTGATTTTCATGGTCTATAACTCTTAAAGAAGCTGGGAAGAGAAAGAAAGAGGCAGAAAAATCAAATTTGGTGGAGAGAGAAAATATCCAAAGTTGTGATCAAGTGAAGAAAAGAGTAAGGTAAGAAGTGATTCTTCTTCTTCTTTTTCATCTTTTCTTAAAGAAATTTGAATTTTGAACTCATCCAAGACTCATATGGAAAGAGAGAGAAATTAGGGTCTGAGAGAGAATAAGAGAATTTAGGGCCTTGAGAAAATCAGATGATAATAATGATCTATGATGTTGTAGGAGTTCCAAGTGACAAGGAACAAACCCTAAAGAGCAAAGGAAAATAGAAAGTTACTTAGAAGAGTGAAGGAGAAAGATTAAGGTTTGTGCATAATTTAAGGCAATAGCCTATCTTTGTTTGAAATAATGCATGTTTAACATGTTAATTGATGATTGAAGTGCATTAATGATGACTATGGCATGAAACCATATGTTAGAGATAAAGAATGAGATTTTTGTGTGATTTGTTGAATTAAGTAATGCATGTTAGAGAATTTAATTATGATTAAGGAATTTATATGTATTGGGTCATGATATGTTTATTAAAGGACTCTAGAAATGCATGAGTTGTGTTTTGATATGATTTGGTGTAATTAGAATAAATGAAATGTGAATATGCAGATTTTCTGCCGAAAGTCACTGGCGTGACTATCGGGTCGCGGGCATGAACCTGATGGTTCACGGTTATGACTGATTTGTATCATAGTTGTGACTTTGGTGTGGAAATGGTACTATTCATTCTAGAAGCATTCACGGTTGGGAATCACGGACGTGAACTCATTCACGGGCACAAATGAGTATTCACGACCGTGAATGCTTTTGGCACGATTCATTCCAATAGCATTTACAACTTTGGATTATGGGTGTGAACTAATTCATGGGCATGAATTAGTAGTCACGGTCGTGAATGCTCTAGTTTCAAATAAATTATGCATATGATTATCTACTGATGTATCTAGTTAAACAAATGAAAAGATGTTATCTAGTATGTATGAGCATGATGATATGTTGCAAAACAAGAAAATTGAGATGTTGATACATGAGAATATTGATGTGTCAAAATTTAAGAATGATGATGATGTCATGTATAATATGAGGATGATGAAATGGATGTAAATTAAAAATTAAATAAAGATATATGATTAATGTGAAAATACGAAGATGCCCATTACTCTACCTGTGGAGTAGAAACAGGATAGATGACATGCCATTAAGAGGGCGAACAATATCGTACTATATGAGATATTCCTCGATCAATGTGGCTTAAGCTCGAAGAGCACCATTGATCTGAGATGCTCAGTCAATGTGGCTAAAACTCGAAGAGCGCCATTGACTTGAGAAGCTCTAGAGAGCACATATAAATTGAGGACAAGGTGGCTTAAGCTCATAGAGCGCCCTTGGTCCGGTTATTCATCTATGATAAAATAATACTCAATCAATGTGGCGTAACCTGTCATATCCGCTAATTTAGACTAAAGTCACGCGAGTTGTTAAATCGACTCGTCGGTTTGACCGAAGTCTAAATTTGGATTTTTATCGAAAAATAATGAAAATAATTATAATTAAGTATGGAAAATATCTAATAAAGTGTTCAAAATATTTAAAGATGTTAAATTTCGATAAAGGACTAAATTGCAAATTTTGAAAAGTTTAGGGGTTAATTTGCAATTTACCAAAAATTTGAGGATCTATTGGGATAATCATCAATTAAATGCATGAATTGAGACATAAAATGCATATGGAGGCTAGACACACCAAGTGGCACATTTTAAGAAGTCAATTGACATACATGAATTAGAAATTAATGAAAAGTGTCTAGAATTGAGCTTAGGTGTCCCATAATTGATTAAGTTTGTCATTTTCTCTTAATTGCCTCTCTTCTTCTTTATCACTTAAACATCTAGAAGACTTTTATCTTTTCCTCAAATCAGCCCACGTTTCTTGAAGCATAACACACCAAATGGAAAAGTTTAATAAGCTCATTAAGATACATGCATATAAAATTAATGAAAGCGTCTAGATGAAGCTTAGGTGTCCCCCCATTTTAATGACTTTTGTCACTTTGTTCTTGATTGTTTCTTCTTCTTCCTTATCCATTTTCATTGAGGAAAATTCTGTTCTCTCAAACCAGCCACGTTTTTCCTTGTTCCTCCATAGCTAAAGTTTGATTTTAGAAAGAGAAAGTGAGAAAAGAGAGAAAAAGTAAGGTAAAATCTCATTCTCATGCTTAAGGAAGCTTAAGAGAGTAAGGAGAAAGGGAGAAATTAGGTTTATGAACTTTTAATAATCTGTTTATGAACTTTAGGAACTCAAAGTGACAAGGATTTGGCTCAAAGGAGCAAAGGAAAGGAGAAAGAGAAGTAAAGAGAAAAAAAAGAGAAAAAAAAGAGGTTTGTGCATAACCTAAGGCAATAGCCTATTTTAATTTTTTTTTATTGCATAAATTAATTATTTGGCATGTTGATGATTTTAAATTAATATTAATTGTGATGAAAAATCTTGGGGATGCATGTTTGCTAGACTTAGGATTTAATTTTGTAAAAATTGAATGTGATTGGTTGGTATGTTTTTTGCTGGAAATTGATGAGCAGTGTCCATTTAAACTGTTATAACTTAATTTCTGGAACTCAGTTTTCCATGTTCTTTGTTGGGTTTGAAAGATAAGACATAGGTCTATAACTTTCATTTAGACTATAACCCTGAATATATCTGTAATTTTCCAGAAAAAGTCATAAATTTCGAACATAGAATCTGTCTAGAAATTATGGGCAGAATTGTTAATAATGAGCAGTAAGTACTTAAACTGTTATAACTTGAGTTCTGGAGCTTGGATTTGTGTGTTATTTGTTCTGTATGAAAGATAAGACATAGGGCTACAATTTTTATTTAGACTATAATATCTTAATATGTCTTTAATTGTCCAGAAAAATTCATAAAGTTTAGACTTAGAATCTGTCCAGAAAATTCTGGGCAGAATTATCAGTGACCAGTTAATGTTAATATTATCATATCTTTTGATAAAGAACTCATAATTAAGTGATTCAAGTTGAATATTAAATCTAAGATTCATATTTAAAATTTGTATGAAGATCATGTAATTAAATTCAGAACGGAACATGACCAAAATTAAGGTCCAAAACAGAGAACATAATCTGCCAGTGATAGGGCAGCATATGAGATGATGAATGAAATGAGTAAAATGATGAGAACTTTGTTATATTATGTAAATATTATTTTAATTAAGTGATTATGTGATTATTTTAAGATATTACATGCATGAAAAGTATGAAATTAATTGTTGTGAATTTTAATGAAATTGTATAAGCCCTAGAACACCTAACTAGAACCAACTTAGGATAGTTTGGCATGCCAAATAGGGGGGAGTATGATGAAAATGATTAAATCCATTAATGGTATGATTATCTACGCCGGGTTTGGCAATGTTATCTACGTCGGGTTTGACACTATTATTTATGCCGGGTATGACATTATTATCTACGCCGAGTTTGGCACGGTTATCTACGCCGAGTTTGGCACGGTTATCTATGTCGGGTTTGGCACTTATATGCGCTCATCATATTGCCTGAGTGGCACTCCTAAGTACCTAGATGGCAATTCCGTTATCCTATTCAGTGGTTCATAGGTGTCCTGGGCGTAAATGAAAACATAAATAAAGAAGTTATGGAACATAAAAGCATTATTGAAAGTAAAACGGGAATTATGATTGTGACATGGATAATAAAAATGGAATTATGAATTGTGGCATGGATAAAAAGAAGGTTTAGTGTTATACAATAAGGTGGTAATAAAATAAATAAGTATGAGATAATATAATATAATTTGATGTCTATACATGCTAGAGTACCTTGATTTGCATGAGAATGATGATTTGATTATGTTAAACAAAATGAGATACAATAAATTGATGTTATGCATACTAGAATATTATGAAATGTATGTTTGCATGATTTGATCATAAATTTTTATATGACAATGCATGAGACATTAAAAATAGTTTATTGCCTTATTTATATGCACCACTAAGCCAAGAGCTTAGCGTGAGAGTTTCTCTCGCGCAGGTATAGCAAAGAATAAGTAGATAGTAGTAGATAAAGCTAACAGTGACCTGACCCAATAAAGCAGCGTATATCAACCATCGTGGGTCACATATCTGTTGTATTTATGTTTTAAATTTTATTTTATAGTACTTGTAAAATACACGGTACACTTTGTAAAGAAGATGTTATTAAATAAAATGTATTTTTATCTTTGATGTTATGACTTTTTTTTTATGCTGCAAAGTAAATAAATGGTAAATAAAAAAAATGAATGATTTTCAGGTGTTCAAAATTTAATAAATGTATTTTAAATGATGAAGTCAGAGGTAGCACTCCCTCATCCGGGCACGAGCTGCTGGGTTGAGGGGGTGTTACATAACCTCTAGGAGCACCATTGAATTGAGAAGCTTTGTTAAGCTAGATAGTAGACAAGGTAGTTATAGCTCTAGGAGTGCTTTTGATCCATAACTCGTATCCAGTCTGTAACATCCGCTAATTTAGGCCCCGAGTTGCACGTGTCGTGAAGTTGACGCGTTTGACCGATCGGAGTCTAAATTCGGATTTTTACACAAAATTGATTAAGAAATGGCTAAATTAAATGATAAATGCCTAAATAAGTGATTATAGAGTTTAAAGAAGTTAATTTACGGTAAAGGACTAAATTGCAAAATTTGATAAGTTTTGGTGTCAAATTGCAATTTATCAAAAATTTGAGGATTAATGAGATTAATGGCTAATTAACTTAAGAAATTTGGACATTTTGATAGTGTTGGCCGGCCATGATGTTAAAGAAAGAAGATCAATATTGATTAAGTGTAAAATTGGGAGAAAATGGTCAAAAGGTGGGTCCCACATGAATATTTTTGGGTACCCTATTTAAGGCTTTATTTTCTTCTTCTTCTTCTCTTCATTTTCTGCATCCTTCTCTCTTTCTTTACCAATCACGCTAGCCACAACTTCTCCTCCATAGCTCACTTTGATTCTAGAGAGGGAAAGGAAGGGAAGAGAAGGGAAATAGCAAGACAAAGTGATATTTATGTTCCATAACTCATAAGGAAGCTGGAAAGAACAAGAAAGAGGAAGAAAAATCAAGATTGGTAGAGAGAGAAAATCTCCAAAGTGGTGATCAAGTGAAGAAAAGTGTAAGGTAAGAAGTATTTCTTCTTCTTCTTCATCTTTTCTAAAGGAAGTTCAAATTTTGAGCTTTTCTAAGACTTATATGGAATGAGAGAGAAACTAGGGTTTTGAAAGAGAGAAAGAGAGTTTAGGGTATTAATGAAATTAGATGATGATGAAAATGATTTATGATGTTGTAGGAGTTCCAAATGACAAGGAACAAGCTCTAAGGAGCAAAGGAAAAGAGAAAGCTACCTAAAAGAGTGAAGGAGAAAGATTAAGGTTTGTGCATAATTTAAGGCAATAGCCTATTATCCTTGTTTGAAATAATGCATGCTGAATATGACTTTAGATAAATGCAATTTCAATAATGATGATGATTATGGCATGAAACCATAGGTTTAGACATATATGAATGAGATAATTGTGACATTGAATTAAGGATGCATGTTAGAGAATCTTGTATGATCAAGGCATGTAAATGTATTGAAAAGTAATAAGTTGAGTAAAGAGCCTTAGAAATGCATGAAATAAAATTTGGTATGTTTTGGATGATGTTAGAATGAATGAAAGGTGAATATGCAGATTTCCTGCTGAAAATCACGGGTGTGACTATTGAGTCACGGGCGTGAACTTGAGGGTTCACGGTTGTGACTGATTGTGTCACGGTTGTGAATTTCTGGGTGGAAATAGTACTATTCATTCCAGAAGCGTTCACGGGTTGAAATCACGACAGTGAACTTATTCACGGGCGTGAATGAGTAATCACGACCGTGAATGCTTTTGGGCGATTCATTCCAGTAGCGTTCACGGCTTGGGATTACGGGCGTGAACTAATTCACGGGCGTGAAATTAGTAATCACGGCCGTGAATGCTCTATATTGTGATTATGAATGTGGTTATCTAATGAAGAATTCAGGTAAGTAAGTGAAAGATATTGTCTATTCAATGAAATAGGAATGATATGAATATAGATATATGTATGTATATATTGATGTGAGAATGTGATATGTTGTGATATAGAAAAATGAATTGATGTAGAAAAATGAATTGTCATGAATGTATATGAAATTTGATGCAGATAAACATAAGAATATTGATGAATCTAGTAAATGAATGAAAAGATATATGATTATGACTATATGATTCAAAACAAGAAAATTGAGATGTTGATTAATATGAGATATTGATGTGTGGAAAATTGAGAATAATGATTGATGTAAAAATATAAAGAAGCCCATTACTCTACTTGCGGACTAGAATCAGGATAGATGACATGTCATTAAGGGGGCGAACGGTACCGTACTATACCTCAACCAATGTAGCATAAGCTCGGAGAGCGCCATTGGTTTGGGATGCTCAGTCAGTGTGGCTTAAGCTCTGGGAGCGCTACTGACTTGAGAAGCTCTAAGGAGCACATATAAATGAGGACAAGGTGTCATAAGCTTGTGTGAGCGGCCTTGGTCCGGTTATTCATCTATGATGAATTATACTCAATCAATGTAGCTTAAGCTCGGAGAGCGCCATTGATTTGAGAAGCTCTTATGAGCCAGATAGCGGACAGGGTGGCTTAAGATCGGAGAGCGCTCCTGATCCATAACCCGTATCCAGTCAGTCCAAAAATTTAGAGTGATATGGGCAAGATAATGAGGATATGTCGGAAAAATAAGAAAAGAAAAGAATAAGAAAATGATGATGATATGAGATTGATATGCAATGATAAAAAGAATAAGAAAATGATGATGATATGAGATTGATATGCAATGATAAAGAGATTTACAGAATACTTTGCTATGAAAAGATAAATGAAAATAACATTGTCTATATGAGCATGACATTCATACTTGTATGAAATAGATATATATCGATAGTCATGCATGCAAACATTTTAATGCACAAAAATGATAATTGTTAATGCTTGTTCCATGATATAGTATATTGCCTTCTTTATATGCACCACTAAGCTTAGAGCTTAGCGTGGAGTTTAATTTCCACGCAGATATAGAAAGGTAGCTGAAGACGCTAGATAAAGCAAGCGGTGATTCCCATTCAAGTAAAGCAGTCGAATCTTGAAAAAGTGGGTTACAAGTTTTGAAACTTTTGTATTTGATTTTTATATGAAAGAAATATTTGAGTTTGTAAAACTTGCTTTTAAAGTTTGTTAAGAATTCCGCTGATGTTATAAATTACTATTTTATGTAAATGGATTGTACTATTATTTCTGTTTATATCCATATATATATACATGAGTATATAAAAAAAAATATAGCGAATTGAAGAAGTAAGAAAGTCAGGCGGCAGCGCTTGCTTATCCGGGCACGTATTGCGGTTCGGGTGAGGAGGTGCGGTCGCTGCAAGTTTTTGGTATCAGAGCACCAGGTTGGTGTTTCTGGATTTTGATATTAAAGCCTGATAGGACAGTTTTGGATTTTTAAAGTGAATTTTGAAAATGTTTTTCTCAAAACGTACCCACAATTGCATTCTTGGAGTTGCTGCTTTACTGATTAGGGCCATTACCTTTATGTTATAGGTAGGATATGGCCTCGGGATCAAGACGAATAGTTATAGAAGAAGCTGAGAGTAATGAGCCCTCAGAGGCAAGAGCTTCATCGCAACCAAGTCGTCGTCGAGCTGCGGCACCGAGATCTAGTGCCAGCTCACTTCGTGAACATTCAGCTATGAATATGGGACAGACTGAGCTCATGAGAAATATGATAGATTTGCTACATAGAGCATCACGATCAGATTCATCTGGATTACAGTTTGAGAGACTGAGGAAATTAAGGGCATCTGATTTCTATGGTAAACGGGAAGATGACCCCTCAGTGGCCGAATTTTGGTTGGAACGAGCCGAGAGAGTATTTAATCAACTCCACTGCATAGATGAACAGAAATATGAATATGCAGTATCTCTATTACAGGAGCATGCATATGATTGGTGGCGATCTGAATCACAGAGTACAGAGGCTCCTAACCCTATGACATGGGAATTCTTTCTAGAGAAGTTTAAGGAGCAGTACATTCCTCCTATTTATACAGACGACAAAAAGAGAGAGTTTTTGATGTTAAAACAGAGGGATATGTCTGTAACAGAATATGAGAGAGAGTTCACTCATCTTTGTAAGTATGCTGGTGGTATTGTATCCACTGAGGCAGATAAGTGTCGACGATTTGCAGATGGATTGAGGGATACTATTAAGTTACAAGTTTCAACCCTACGACTGATGAGTTTCCCAAATTTACTAGCATCTGCTAGAACAGTTGAAAGAGTCTTGACGACACAACAGCCAGTACAGATTAGTGGGATTAGTAGACCAGCACCACAACCAAGTGGAGTACAGTCTAGTTGCAAAAGAGCCAGACCTTTTGGTGGCCGATTCCAGGCTGGGAGTTCCAGCAGATTTCATTCTTATAGGCGGGGACAACCCGTAAGATCTACTTCATCGGCAGCCAGTGCATCGACACAGGCATCTCGTAGATCTACCACTCTACCGGAGTGTCAACATTGTGGTCGTTCACATCCAGGAGAGTGTTGGTGGATGACAGGAGCGTGTCTGAGATGCGGCTCCAGAAACCATATTAGAAGAGATTGTCCATTGCTACAGTTTGGCAGAGGTTCAAGGAGTGTTGAATCAGTGCCAATACAGACTATGGGACAAGGCAGAGGATGAGGCCGAGGACAAGGGAGAGGCGGCCATGCAGGGCCAAGCCAGTTCAGATCAGATACAGTAGAGAGACCTGAAGGCAGTAGAGCTGCTCCAGCAAGGGCTTATGCCATGCGAGGCCGAGAGGAGCAGGATGCACCTGACGTCATAGCGGGTAAATTCCTTCTCTTTGGCTCTTGCATACATATATTGATAGACCCTGGGTTAACACACTCATACATATGCACACCACCATCGGGTCGAGAGGGTTTAAAACCAGAGACTCTAGAATATGAGATTTGTGTGACTAACCCGTTAGGACACAGTGTGCGGGTTAGTAAAGTGTTTAAAGGTTGCCCAGTCGAAATTCAAGGCAGGCAATTTCCAGCAGATCTAATAGAGTTACCATTCCGCGAGTTCGATGTGATCTTAGGAATGGATTGGCTAGCTTGCCATGGGGTGATAATAGATTGTGAAAAGAGACAGATGAGAATTAAAGTTTCAGAACAAGAAGAGATAGTAGTGATGGGTGAGTATAGAGGATATCCAGATAATTTGATATCAGCGTTGAAAACTCGAAAACTCATCAATAAGGGATGTGAGACTTACTTAGAGTGTGTGATTGACACCCGAAAGAAAAGTCCAAATTTAACCGACATCCCAACTGTCAGTGAGTTTTCAGATGTGTTTCCTGAGGAGTTACCAGGACTACCACCTGATCGAGAGATAGAGTTTGTTATTGAATTAGTACCTGACACCGCTCCTATATCAATTACTCCATATAGGATGGCACCCATAAAATTGAAAGAATTGAAGATATAGTTACAATAAATGTTAGATAAAGGATTTATACGACCTAGTGTATCCCCATGGGGTGCTCCAGTACTATTTGTGAAGAAGAAAGACGGTATCTTACGTCTTTGTATTGACTACAGGCAGCTTAATAGGGTTACTGTTAAGAATAAATACCCACTGCCTAGGATTGATGATTTATTTGATCAGTTGAAAGGTGCGAGTGTATTCTCAAAGATAGATCTTCGATCGGGATATCATCAACTGAAGATCAAAGAGTCAGATGTATCTAAGACAGCATTCAGGACTCGTTATGGTCATTATGAATTCTTGGTGATGCCATTTGGATTGACGAATGCTCCGGCAGTTTTTATGGACCTGATGAACCGAGTGTTCAGGCCATATATTGATCAATTTGTAGTTGTATTCATTGATGACATTCTTGTCTATTCAAGAGATCGAGTAGAACATGACCAACATCTTAGAAAAGTATTGCAGACCCTGAGGGAGAAACAAATGTATGCAAAGCTATCTAAGTGTGAATTTTGGCTAGAAGCAGTTAGTTTTCTGGGTCATGTAATTTCAGCTGAAGGTATTCGAGTTGATCCTAGTAAAATCGAGGTTATCCTTAATTGGAAACCACCTCGAAATGTGACAGAAGTGAGAAGTTTTCTTGGATTAGCCGGATACTATAGGAGATTTGTGAAAGGATTTTCATCTATAGCGAATCCTTTGACACGACTACTGAGAAAAGAGGTCCGTTTTGAATGGACAGATAAGTGTCAAGTAAGCTTTGATCGATTGAAAGCAATGTTAACTGAAGCACCAGTTTTGACTCAGCCTACTCCAGGTAAAGATTATGTTGTGTACAGTGATGCAAGTCACAATGGGCTAGGATGTGTTCTGATGCAAGAGGGAAAAGTGATTGCATATGCCTCCAGACAGCTTAAGCCTCATGAACTTAACTATCCGACGCATGATTTAGAGCTTGCAGCGATAGTTTTTGCTCTAAAGATATGGAAACATTATTTGTATGGAGAAAGATGCTACATTTATACAGACCACAAGAGTCTTAAGTATCTTCCTTCACAGAAAGAGTTGAATCTGAGGCAACGAAGATGGTTGGAATTGATTAAAGACTATGATTGTGTGATAGACTACCATCCAGGAAAAGCTAATGTGGTTGCAGATGCACTAAGCAGGAAGATTTTAGCTGAGATGCGAGTGGAATCCACATTGATGCAAAGAATTAAAGATGTCCAAAAACAAGATGAGAAGTTAGTAAAGATGGTCGAAGCCTTGAAAAATGGAGAAAAGTCAGAATTTTCTTTAACAGAAGATGGTACTGTGTATTTCAAGAACCGGATTTGTGTACCAAGTATGAAAGAGTTGAGGACATAGATTTTAAAAGAAGCTCATGAAACGGTTTATACTATGCACCCAGGCGGGAACAAGATGTACCAAGATTTGAAAGCACAATACTGGTGGTCGGGGATGAAAAAGGATATCACTGAATATGTTGCTAAATGTCTAATCTGTCAGCAAGTGAAAGTTGAGCATCAATTTCCCACAGGATTACTACAACCGATTCCCATACCAGAATGGAAGTGGGAGAGGATCACAAACTTTTGTATTTGATTTTTATATGAAAGAAATGTTTGAGTTTGTAAAACTTGCTTTTAAAGTTTGTTAAGAATTCCGCTGATGTTATAAATTAATATTTTATGTAAATGGATTGTACTATTATTTCTGTTTATATCCATATATATATACATGAGTATATAAAAAAAATATAGCGAATTGAAGAAGTAAGAAAGTCAGGCGGCAGCGCTTGCTTATCCGGGCACATATTGCGGTTCGGGTGAGGAGGTGCGGTCACTGCACAGTCAGTCCAAATTTAGAGTGATGTAGGCAAGATAATGAAGATAAGTCGGAAAATAAGAAAAGAAAAAAAAATGATGATGATATGAGATTGAGATATAATACTAAAAAGATTAAAAGAGTAACTTACCATCAGAGATAAATGAAAATAACATTGTATATGTGAGCATGATATTTATATTTGTATGAAATAGGAACATCTTAATAGGAATAGCATGCAAAGATTTTAATGCATAAAAAGATACATGTTAATGCTTATTGCATAATATAGTATATTGTCTTATTTATATGCACCAATAAGCTTAGAGCTTAGCATGAGAGTTTCCTTCCGCACAGATATAGAAAGGTAGCTAAAGGTGGTAGATAAAGCAAGCAGTGATCTTATTCAAATTAAAGTAGCCGATCTCAAAATAGTGGGTCACAAACTTTTGAACTCTTGTATTTTGCTTTCCGCGTTATATATACTTATAAGTTGTAAATTAGTTTTCAAAGTTTGTTAAATAGTAAATTGGTATTTATAAATACTATCTTATGTAAATAAAATTTACATTATTTATTATATAAATAAAAAAAATGTTTGTGTCTGCAGCAAACATAAAAGAAAATAACGATTTAAAGAAGTAAATAAGACAGACAGTAGCGCCCCCGCATCCGGGCACGTGCGGTTGGGGTGAGAGGGTGTTATACTTCTGATATCTGACACATCACTTGATCTTTAAATCATCCAATAAAAGAATGATTGTGTTCATTTGTCAACTAAATTTCACCTTTGGATAGATTCAGACACCTTAAAATGGACATGTGCTCTTCTAAATAAGGATGAACCTCTGTAAGGTGGTACAATACAAGGAGGTGTGTTTTCTCACGCATCTCAGTACTAGGTAATACCATTTTAAATCAAATTGTTCCTTTACCTCCGAGTCTTCCCTTGTGACGAGACTTAGGAATGCCAATAGGTTTAATACTTGATAAATAGTCAGTGCAAAATTCAATACTCTCCTCAACCGAGTAACTTTCAATAGTACTACCTTCTGGTCTATACGGTTCCTGACGTACCCTTATAAGATACCTATGAATCTTTCAAAAGGATACATATACCTCAAATATACCGAACCATACGATTTAATCTCTCTCACAAGATGAACAACTAAATGCACCATTATATCCAAAAGGGAAGGTGGAAAGTACATTTTTAGTTGACATAGAGTAACAACAACATTAGCTTGCAACTCATCCAAATTCTCTATATCAACCACTTTACAACATATTGCATTGAAAATAAAAAGTCTTGTAATAACATTCCTCATATGATTTGATAGTATGTCTCGAATTGCAATCGGTAAGAATTGTTGCATCAAAATATAACAATCATGAGACTTTATACCTATGAACTTCAATTTTTTCATTGACACAAGAGTTTTTATATTTGATGAAAATCTATGTGGAACTTTAACACCATAAAGACACTCACAAAAGTTTATTTTCTCTTTTTTAGATAATGTATAACAAGCTGGGGAAAGATATGTCCATTTTTCTATATTTTGTGATGCTAACTCTAGTCGTATGCCTATTTCTAACATGTCCTTTCTAATTTTAATATCATCTTTTGTTGTTGTTGTTGTTATTATTATTATTATTATTATTATTATGATAAAAATAGTTTTATAATTGAGTCGATAAAAAAATTATGCATTGTTTCAAGAGCAAATACCTAAAGAATTATTATTACTATTATTATTAGATAATGGTAAAAAGTATATAAAATTAAACCGCAAACTGATATAATCTAATCCGCAATTGTGATTTGAATTGAAATGATTTTTTTATATTCGTGAGTTTAATTGAGTTGAGAAGTTTTTAACCCGTAAATTATGGATTGGATTGAATGTTATATAAAATTTTCACTAAACCAATTTACGAACATCTGTATTTATCATTAAAATCAAAATGGTATTCGTAGCTACTTAATCCAACAACTAATATGTCACCGCCTACAAACTCTTGCATTTTATAATTTTTTTTCAGTTCTATATTATTTTTAATCATCAACACCCGTTGTGTTTTCCTTTCTATCTGTTTTCCCTAAGTCTAAATAGAGAAAATCAAATTAAAATATTTAATAGGGTTAAATTTGTTGATCCATTTTTTTCGATTTGATTTAATATTTAAATCAAACTGATTTTGAATGTTGATTATGAGGCAATCCACGTGAGGCATCTAGATCAAGAGAAAAAAAAAAAAAAAAGGTGCTTTGCGACTTTCTAGGAAATGTAGTCCTTAGATATTAATTACAATTACAAAATCATTAATGTTTTGTTGTATTTAGCCGTATTTGATTTTGACAATTTTATAGTTTAACCAACCTTGGTTTCAAGTGCTTTTTTGGGTTTATGAGAAAAATCCAAGAAGATTTACACTATCGATGTGCGTGTTTTGACCACTTAGACCATCCAGTGTTCAATATATTGGTTTGGAAAATCTACCTCTCTAATTAAATTCCAAATTTGGTGATTACTGATCAATAATTCCATATAAAAAGTAGTAATTTAGATGTCAATTAGATATTGAGTTAATGGTAAGCTCTTGATGATAGCAGATAGAGAAATCGAATTTGAGACTCCATAATGAAACTCCTTCCCTTTAGAAAAATGATAATTTAAATGAATATTAACAAAATAAAATACTTTGAAAGTGCAAGTTTTAACAATAAATCGGCTAGCTCATGAAGCGGAAATAGAAATTACTGATGGGATCAAAAATAGAATTACAGAGGTATTCAATGTTTTCTTTAATTATTCATCAAGGTGGCCAAACGAAAGCAAAATGGATTAAAAGTTGCCTGTTTGATAATTCTTAATTGTATCCTAAGATGGTCGATATGTAGAGAAGATAATCAACAATGAAAGTATAATATCAAGTTGAAAACTTAAAATCTACAAATTTCAACATTCGATGAAGAGATCAAAGAATCCTCACATCAAACACAGAAGAACAGATTTAGCAAACTATTTTATGAAAGTTTCACACATACAGCCAAATCAAAAAGGTACATATTACAAGAATTTGTGAAAGAAATTCCCAGCTGATCGGCCACCATCGAACATAAGTTATTCAAGAAAGAGAAACAAAACCCATCAAAGAAAATTCAATCAAGCTCAAACCTCCGATGAAGATGATGATGATGATGGAGAAGCTTCCTCTTCCTCATGGCACGATCTCAAATTGGTATTAGAATTCCTTCCCATTTCTACTAGTTGAAAAGATGGTGAAGAAGATGGTGAAGAATGGCAAGAAGCTGCCAAAGCTAAACAACCTTCACTCCATGATCTTCGTAATGGATATGAAACATTTTTACACTTCGACATATCATGACGACAATTATCTTTAGATTTATTATGAAGTGCACATCGACAATTACGATGATAGGGCCGATGCTCGATACCCATATCGCCACCGGAGAGACATCCTTCGTAAACATACCGGAAAAACCCATCGGCAGCGCCGGTTGCCATGCCGACCCCTTCCTCCTCCACCACCCACCAACTGTTTGACAAAGATCTGGCCTAAAGGAAAGGGAGAACAATTTCGGCACTTACAAAAGGAGTTGCTATAACGTGTATTGTGTAGGGTATTTATAATAAAGGAAGGGTGTGGGGCCAGATAGGTTAATTTGTCGGCGAGGGAAAGAAAGAAGCTATTGCGTGGTGATAGCCGCGTCTAATGTGGCTGGTCAAGAGGGACTAACTTGGGCTGATGTGTTACATTTGGAATCGGAAAATGGCAAATAAAACCTAGATTAGGAGAGAAAAAAACGCGTATATCAGTAACCAACAAGACACGCATAGGTTACCTCATAAGCAAACATTAATTTTCATGGATTTCTGTTCATCTTCTTCTTAACTTTAGAATCATTTTTTTCATGTATCGGTTAGTACTATAGGAATTTTGGATTAAGTTTTAAGATTCTAATGGAAGGTAAGAAATATGACGGATTCAATATGTTATTAGGTAACCTTATGTCTATTGGCTCAATTTTTACTACCCTGCTTGGTAATAAATGAATTTCACAAAATTTTAAAAAATTTATTTGTAAAGTTTCGATATTTGATACAAATGGAAATTAATTTGCACTTCTGACAAAAATAATTCTATGGAATTAAATATAAATTATAATTAAAGTAAATTTTATGAAAATTAATAAAATTTAAAAGAAATTTCACAAAAGTCTTTGAATTATATTTTGGGATAATATAAGGTATTTTTGAAATTTAAAAAAAAATCTACATTGAATTTTTCGTTTATAACAATTAGCAAACACAAAATTTATTTTTTTTAAATAATTTCAAATTTAATATATACTATACCAAAAAGGAATTTGTTAAATCTTGAGGGATGTTTCTATCATTTTGATGATAACAAATATAATAGCAATATTGTATTTAACATACTTGTTTTTCTAAGTCTATTATATAGAACATGAATTAAAATAGCAAGAATGTAGATTGGAAGAATAATCCTTGAAAGAAAAAATTCAAGAAGTAGCATATTCACTGTCGTGACTCTATGTGTCATGCCCGTGAAGGAGCTAACCGTTACCAAAACCAATATTTGAAGTTCACAACCATGAAGGAAGAACAAACCGTGAAATGGACATTTCAGTCACCCCCGTGAATAAATATGTCACCCCCGTGAATGGTCATGCATTTTCATCCAGAGAGTTTCACGACCAAAGTCACCACTTGGATCACGACTGGGAAGTTTGTCACGCCCGTGAATGAGTATGTCATACTCGTGACTCAATATGTCAAGACATTCCAGAGAGCTTCACGACCAAGGTCACCACTTCAGTCACGACTTGGGAAGAAATGTCATGCCCGTGAACAATAAAAGAGAAAAATGTCAGGCGCGATTATTTGGTTAGTACAACGGCTAGTTTTATATTTAATGTACCCCAACGGCTATATTCAGCCATGGGAGTATAAATGAAAGTCATTTATGCATTCAGAACAGGAGAATAACAATAGAATAGCAATTACTTTGAATCAAAATCTTATTACCAGCTATTTGTACATTCATACTTTGAAAACAAAATCTATTCTCTGTAAAAATCTTTTTGTTCTTCATTTATTGAGCAATTAAGATTTGTAAGTGGTTCTCTCTGTAATCTTTACTCAAGTGAGCTTTGGGTATTTCTGGGTTAAGAGTAGAACACTTGTAAGGGTTAGTTGTGTGAGCCTCAAAACACATATAAAAAGGTTATTGTGTGAGCTTGTAAAAACACAAAGTGAAGGTTGTTTGTGTGAGCCTGTAAAAACACAAAGTGAATGTTGTTTGTGTTAGCCTGTAAAATACAAGGAATTGGTTATTGTGTGAGCCATTAAAACACAAGGGATTTCTGGGTTAGGTGTGAGCCATTGTGAGAAACACCATAGTTGGGAGTGAGCTTGTAAAACTCCATTGTAACACTTAGTGTGTTAGTAAAACTCCCAATTGCAATTGGGGAGAGAAGTAGGGTTTGTTAACACCCGAACCTCTATAAATCCTTGTATCAGATTTTCTCTATCTCTCCTAAAATTAATTATTTATTTCCGCACCATAAAGTTTAATTTTTTGAAACTCCAATTCAACCCCCCTTCTTGCCCTAATATCTGGCCAACAATTGGTATCAGAGCTTTGTCTAGAATCGTAGCCTAAAAAGCGCTAGTTAAGATTAAGATATGGCCAGTGAAGGATTCCAAAGTCTCAAACCTTACTTTGATGGAGCAAATTATGCCCATTGGAAGTTTCGGATGGAGACATACTTGGATACTGAAGGAATTGAAGTATGGGATAGTGTACGAAAAGAATGGACACCACCAACCAAAAGAGGAACTGATGGTGAAGAAGAAATCCTATCAAGAGATGATTGGACAGAGCCTCAAAGAAGAGAAAATTTCAAAAACAAGAAGGCAATGACAATCCTATCAAGCTTATTATCTATTGAAGAATGTGGGAGAATACAACACTGCCCAATAGCATACAGCATGTGGAAGACATTGGAGAATTATCATGAAGGAACTAAACAAGTCAAATCCAAGAAGATTCAACTTCTAACCTCAGAATATGAGCTCTTCAAGATGAAATCCAATGAGTCAATCACTAATATGACCAACCGTATTCTAGCCATTATAAATGGAATGAGGAAACTTGGGAAGCATCTGAGTTTGGAGGATGTAAACAACAAAATCCTAAGAAGTTTTCCTCTTAAAGACTATGGCTCAAGAGTTGCTGGCATAGAAGAAGCAAATGAAGATATGAGCATCATGAATACTGATGTGCTGATTGGCAAACTTCTCACACATGAGATGGCAGTGAAGAGAGATGGAGAGCTTGAAGTAGAGCCAGAGAAAAGAAAGCCTTTAGCACTCAAAGCCTCTACTTCAAAATCTCAGGAAGATAGTGAAGATGATGAAGAAATGAGTGATGATGAAAATGTGGACATTGTTATGCTTTCAAGGAGACTAAAAAGAATCATTGAAAAGAAAATGAGCAACTCTAGAAAATTCAGGCAAAGAAACCTCAAACAAACTTCTAATGACACACATAGAAGTAAGGAAGAGGTAAAGTGCTATGAGTGTGGAAAGAAATGACATATCAAACCAAAATGTCCAAGGCTCAAGAAGCATAAGAGCAAATACCAAAGAGACAATGGGGAGAAAGGTCACAAAGCCATATAGGATGACGAAAGCTATTCAAGTGAAAAAGATGATAATGAAAGTGAAGAGGTCAACCTATGCTTCATGGCTATTGAAGATCATGTCTCAAATAAGGTAAGATCACTACACTCATACTCCTTGAATAATGATGATAGTAGTGATAATAATGATGATAGTGATGATGATGATGAGCAAAGTCTAATAGAAGAATTAAATCTAGAATTAGAGAAATATAGAACTAAATTTAGCACCTATAGAAATAATATCTCTAATTTAAAAAATAAGATAGATGGTTTAGAAAAGGAAAACATAAAACTTAAAACATCTAATGAATCTCTCCAAAAGTCATTAGATGAATACTCATCAAGACCCTCAACAACCTCCTTGCTAAAAGAAAATAATACTTTCAAAAATGAAGTCGAGGAACTTAGAAATTCCATTTCTAAATTTCACAAAGGTAAAGAGAGCTTAGATACTCTCATTGTGTCTCAAAGACCACCTTTAGTTAGACACGGTATAGGATTTAAGGACACATCATCATCTTCTCACAAAACTATATTTGTTAAGTCTAAAGAACCTCACATCACCACACCTGCTAGAATAGCACCAAAAAATAAGCATGTTAAACCTTCTTTACAGAAAAAGAATAATCATGCCTTTATGTATAAGAAGCATGCATCTAGAAAAATGAAAATTAATCATGATTGTGCATGCCATTACTCTCAAAATCAGTCTAATAGAATTATGGCATTCAAATACATTGTAGGACCAGAAAATAAATTTAGACCAAAACAATGTAATTATTGTATGAAAAAGGGTCACATAAATAAATATTACTGGATAAGGAAGGCTCATTGGTAACCTTCATGTGCTAACCCCCAAGGACCCAAACTCATTTGGGTACCTACAAATCATACTTGAATTGTGATTCTATAGGTATGCCTCAAGTCCACAATAAACAAAAATGTTTGGCTAGTAGACAGTGGATGCTCAAGGCATATGACAGGAGACAAAAAACTTTTCAATGAAATCAAAAGTATTGATGGAGGTAAAGTTACCTTTGGAAACAATGCAAAGGGTAAGATAATTGACATTGGTTCTATTGGTATTAATGGTACAACTTTTATTAGAGATGTCTTAGTTGTTGATGGCTTAAAACATAACTTGTTAAGTGTAAGTCAATTATGTGATAAAGGAAACAAAGTAATTTTTACTTCAAATGAATGTCTTGTGATCTCTATTGATGGTCAAGAGATATTTAAAGGAAATAGAGATATCAATACATACATAATAAACTTACATGAACTATCTAACCATTCCTCTAAGTGTCTTGTGACTACTAGTGATGAATCTTGGTTGTGGCATAGAAGACTTGGTCATGCTAACATGGACTTAATACAAAGTCTCAGCATAGGAGAACTAGTAAAAGGATTGCCAAGGGTTAAATATGAAAAAGGCAAGACATGTGATCCTTGTCAAAGAGGAAAGCAACACAAGTCATCCTTCAAAGCCAAAAACATAGTGAGTACTTCAAAACCTCTTCAACTCCTGCATTTAGACTTGTTTGGACCTACTAGAATTCCTAGCTTAGGAGGAAAACATTATGCATTTGTCATCGTAGATGATTACTCTAGATTTACTTGGGTAATTTTCTTAGCTCAAAAAAGTGATGTTTTTGAAAACTTCAAAAACTTTGCTAAAAGAGTTCAAAATGAAAAAGGGTACTGTATTTCAAAAATAAGAAGTGATCATGTGAAAGAATTTGAAAATGAAAACTTTGAAAATTTTTTTCTTGAACATGACATTTCACATAATTTCTCATCTCCTAGGACACCTCAACAAAATGGGGTAGTTGAAAGGAAAAATCAAACTTTAATTGAAATAGCTAGAACTATGCTTAATGAATATTAATTACCAACTTATTTTTGGGCAGAAGCCACAAATACTGCTTGTTATATTTCAAATTGAGTTTTCAAAAGACCTCTTTTAAACAAAACCTCATTTGAGCTATGGAATGGAAGAAAGCCCTTGATATCATACTTTAGAGTATTTGGATGCAAGTGTTTTATATTGAATACCAAGGACAATCTTGGAAAATTTGCCTTTAAATCCGATAAAGGTATCTTTTTAGGATACTCTACAACCAGCAAAGCATATAGAGTATTTAATAAAAGATCACTAACAGTTGAATAATCCATGCATGTTGTTTTTAATGAATCTAGTAGACTTGATCCTGTGAAAAGTAGTGTTCTTGATGATGTTGTAGGTAATATGGAAAGACTTGATATTGGAAATGGGAAAGAAGAAAATGGTAAAGAAGATTTACATTAAAATGATTCTCTACCTCAAAATCAAGAAGAAAATGAACAAGAACTTCCAAAAGAATGGAGAATGACGAAAGATCATCCACAAGAGCAAATCATTGGTGATCTCTCAAGGGGAGTAAGTACTAGATCTCATTTCAAACATCTAGTCACTGACATTGCTTTTATTTCTCAAATTGAGCCTAAAAATATTGATGAGGCTCTTAATGATGAAAGTTGGGTAATTTCCATGCAAGAGGAACTCAACCAATTTGAGAGAAATAAGGTATGGACCCTAGTACCTAGACCCAAGGATTATCAAATCATAGGTAGCAGATGGGTATTTAGAAACAAATTAGATGAACAAGGGTTAATAACCAGGAATAAGGCTAGACTAGTTGCAAAAGGATATAATCAGGAAGAATGTATAGATTATGATGAAACATATGCACCTGTAGCTAGATTAGAAGCCATAAGAATACTTTTAGCATATGCATGTCACATGAATTTCAAACTTTTTCAAATGGATGTGAAAAGTGCATTTCTAAATGGGTATATAGATGAAGAAGTGTATGCAGAACAACCACCAGGTTTTGAAAGCTATGATTTCCCAAATCATTTTTTTAAACTATCAAAAGCTTTATATGGTTTAAAACAAGCTCCAAGAGCCTGGTATGAGAGGCTAAGTTCTTTTTTATTAGAAAATAGCTTTACAAAGGGAAATGTTGACACTACACTATTCATCAAAAAACATAAGCATGTTATTCTAATTGTTCAAATTTATGTTGATGATATAATATTTGGTTCTACTAATGAGTTGCTTTGTCAAGAATTTGCTAAGTGTATGACTAGGAAATTTGAAATGAGCATGATGGGAGAACTTAAGTATTTCCTTTGTCTACAAATAAAGCAAAGCAATGCGGGCATATTCATCAATCAATCCAAATACGCCAAAGATTTAATTAAGAAATTTGGTATGGAAGCATGCAAAAATGCCAAGACTCCTATGAGCACATCAACAAAATTGGACAAAGATGAAAAGGGTAAGAGCATTAATGAAAAGCTTTATAAAGGTATGATCGGATCACTTTTATATCTTACTGCTTCTAAACCCGATATTATGTATAGTGTTTGCTTGTGTGCATGATTTCAATCATGTCCTAAAGAATCTCATTTAAATGCAACAAAAAGAATTTTAAGATATTTACATGGATCATTGCATCTAGGTTTATGGTATCCTAGGAATTCATCTTTTTATATTATAGGATATTCAGATGCAGACTATGCTGGTAATCTTTTAGATAGGAAAAGTACTTCAGGTACTTGTCACTTCATTGGAGAATGTTTAGTTTCTTGGTTTATCAAGAAATAAGTTTCAGTTGCTCTCTCAACTGCTGAAGCAGAATATGTAGCAGCTGGATGTTGTTGTACACAAATTCTTTGGATAAAACAACAACTTAAGGACTATGGTCATGAGATGAACCATATACCTATCAAATGTGACAACACAAGTGCTATAAATCTTTTAAAGAATCCTATACAACATTCAAGAAGTAAGCATATTGACATTAGACATCATTTTATTAGAGATCATGTTCAATATAGAGAAGTTGCATTATAATTTATTAGTACAGAAAATCAATTAGCAGATATTTTCACTAAGTCTCTAAATGAGGAAAGATTTAATTTCATTAGAAGAGAACTTGGTATGATTGATGGATTAACCTTGTAATTGCAAAAATATGAAAATTTAATTGTTGATCTTAAATCATATCACAAGATATAAGATAAAAATTTTGATGAAAATTCATGTTTTGAGGAATAGAATATTTGTTGAAATGATTTAGTCTTGTTTTAGGACTTAATTTTATTTGATGAAAATTTTAGGGGAGTCATGCCCATGCCACATTTTCACGCCCGTGACTTAAAATGGCCCAGAGAGACAGTGTCGTTCATGACTTGGTTCACGACATTGTTCACGGTTTCAAGTGGTGAAGCTTATGTTCACGGCTTCCTTCACTCCCGTGAAAAGAGACTTTCACGCACATGACAAATTTTCACTCCCGTGAACCTTAACACCCCAAAACTCAAAGAGGTTTTCACACCTTAAGTCACGGCTTGCTTCACGAGCATAAGTGGTGAAATTCAACATTTCACGCCCGTGACCATTTCTTATGTATGACTTGGTGTATAGATGGTCTCCACTATTACACCTATGGTGGAGGGGTCTCCTTCTAGCACTAGCTTGGATAAGGTGTATGCTTTTATGTTGCCAAATCTAGGGATTTGCTCCATGGACCAATGAAAGCCTTCGACCTCCATCTATGTTAGTAATTGTTTTACCTTTGCTAGATAGTTAGCCATTTCTTGGTCTTTGGCCTCAAATTCACCATTGACTGTTTTACCAGTAGCTGTGAGTTGTCTGCCCCTTAATCTTTGAAATTTAATTGCATTCTAATAATTAAGGAAAAACTATAAAAATATTCCTAATGTATCACCCAACTTATAATCTTGCTCTTAATATTTTTTAGTAGTAATTGGACTTAAGATATTTGTAAAATTTACAACTAAATTCTTTTATTGATTTATTTATTTCAAAGATAGATCAAATTTTAATATGATATTTAGTTTATGGGGCACACTAATCTCTCACATGGAGTTATATCTATTTACACTATGGAAAAACACAATTCATGAAGGATTTTACTCTAGTAAATCTATCCATATAATTTTAAAATTTTGTCACATTCTTATTGATATATATATATATATATAGAGAGAGAGAGAGAGAGAGAGAGAGATCCACAGTCAACTATAGTTTTCTAATTAATAGTATGAACTTATAAATGGAGTCATACAATTAAATGACACTTCAGAATTTCATCCATTTTTAATGAAGAAAATAGGCGGAGAGGTGTAATTACAAAATTTACAAACATTTTGAATCCAATTGCTACGAAATAAATATTAGAGATAAAATTGTAAAATAAATGATACATTAAGAGTTTTTTTTTACTGTTATCCAAATAATTAATTAATAAACATGAATCTCACATAATTTATTACTAATAACATAATTAATTAAATACCATCCACATGCATGGCGGCCCATATAAATAAAGTTAGAACTATAGCGGAAAAATGAACACTGACACATCATGAAGAAAGTTGGGTCTACTTAGCTATCATAACTATTAGCATGCATTTCACACAATTTCTGCTATAAAATACAAACATAGTTAATTCTTGTGTAAAGTTTTATAGAATAATTACATATAAAAAAAAAGTTCTATACAATAACTAATGCATGTGCAAATTTATGTATATCTCTATCAATTAATGATAGAATAAGTCAATATCAAAAGAATGACGTTTATTTTTATATGGAAGTCCAACTTCCTTCAGGAATTTTTTTTCTTTCATCATTTCACTTATTTATATATTTACAATTAATATATGTTGTTGGACTCAATCATTTTGATCATTTAATCATTTTAATTGCTCTTCAATTAAAATATGTTGGACTACAACTTGTTTTCTCTTCTCATAAATTAGGAATTTTCTTTCTTTTATCATTTCTCTTATCTATATATTGACAGCTATATGTTATTAGACTCAACATATTTTAATTGCTCTTGAAAAAGAAACCTTGTATTATAGATTAAAGTTTTTAAATGTAGTATGTGATTTAATCAATTAGAGCTTTGCATATAAGGGATAATGCTTTTTTTTTTTTTTTTGCGTTATCTTGTGGTTTCTACCATCCCTTTATCCCTTAACACGGTTAGTTAAATGGTGATGTGCCATTTTATTTTACTTTTTTAAAAATAGATAATTTTAATAAATTAGAAGATTTAACTAATTAATTTAAACCTAACAAACTAATGGTATAAAATTAAGAGTAAAATTTAATTTGAGATAACGTTGATTTAACTAAAATCAAGATTTTTTTTAGGACAAATCACACTTTTAAATTTGTTATATATTTTTAGTTTTATAAACTTTATTCTTAATTTTACACCATTGATTTTTGTTTTACATAATTATTTGTAATTTTAATTTGATAAAAATTATTACTTATAAAATAATATTATTTTTTAGTTTTAGATTATTATTAAATTATTAAAATTTTAAATATTATTATTAAAAAATAACCAATGTTAAAAATGTAGATGAACTGTTGCATCAGCATATAACTACAACTAACAGCGTTGAGTGACAAATGGACGAAAGAAATCACAAGACACCCTATTTGATTTTATATAAGCTATAATTTTTATTTAAATTAAATTATACGTTTAGCGAGGCTAAAAAAAATCACAAGACACCCTATTAAATTAAATTTAAACTAAAAAATATACCTTTAGTGACGCTAAAAAACATATCAAAAATATTAAGGCAAAAAAGCGTAAACGCGAATTATTGAGTATTAATAGAGCATTTCTTGTTCACGTGAACGTAAATCACATTACGATCGATGCACCACCTGATTACATGTACAAGTGTTGAATGCAAGATTAAAGAAAAATGTGTCAGTTTATTCCATTTAAATTAATGAATAAAGTTCATATGAATCATACCTTACATGTACAACTGTTATATATTTTCTCTTTGGTCAATGAGAAGTATTAAATATAAGATAAAGAAAAATATATCATCTAATTTATTCCATTTATTTTTATTTTATTAAATACATATTTATTTTATGTTATACATTGAGTATTTTTGCTGCATATATACATAGAGGACAAATAAATTAAGGCTAAAGAATCAAATTAACCTTTAAACTATATTTAAAATTACGAATTGCACCAAATTCTTTATATTTTAATACTAAAAAATTGTCCTGATATTTGTCCCTTTTAACTAAAATTGTTGAGTTAACTTAATTACATGCGACTTTGTATGACATCTCTCCTATTAATGTTCATGTGTTGCTCTTTGGAAACTCAATTGGAGTATTTAAATAATTATTTCAGCTGCATATATACAGAGGACAAATAAATTAAAGCCAAATAATCAAATTAATATATGAACTATATCAAAAAGTACGAATTGAATTTTAAATTTTGACTCCCGTATGAATAAAATTTTTATATTTTAATTCAATACAAATAAATTTATAAATTATCATGTTTGTCCCCTTTAACCAAAAAAAAATGGTTGAATTAACTATGAATCAAGCAGATCGTGTGACTTGGAATGACATCCCTCCTATCAGGCGTTCATTTGTTGCTCTTTGGAGACTCAATTGGAGCTATTCCTCATAGGTTTATTCCTTTGTAGTTTCGTTTTGCATTGTTGCTTCTTCTGAAAAAAATAAATAATGGCTTATGATGTTGGCAAACAAATTGAAAGTGTTTGCTAAAAATTTACTAAAGGTTATAGTTATTGTTAATTTATATCTTAAATTACCATAAATATATATATATATATATATATATATATATAATTAATCGTGCTTTTGCAATTCGCGTACGAAAAAGAGAAACAAGTTTAATTTTTTAGTAAAACTTTTATTTGGAATTAAAGTATTAATGATTTAAAATAGAGAAGAAAATTAAAATTGGTTTATGATATAAATAAAAGAAGAAAACATTTTTAGTATTTTATTAAAATTCATTTACTAATTAAATAAACATGATATGTATTCTTAAATAAAATAATACATAATCTTTTATTAGAAAACATCGGTATTTCCTTTAACTCTAGTTTATATTAATAATATTATATGATATAAGAGATATTTATAATTAATAAATATTAAAAAAGAATCAAATTATTCATAAGCTAATAAGAAAAATGAAATTCAACATATAACATTTCATACATTTGATCAAACACATTTGTGATAATTGTTAGTATAAAATAACTACCAGTTAATCCAAGTCCTTCAACAAAATACCTCTTAATCTCATAATAAATATCACAAGTAGGAGTATTTTATAATGATTTTGCTCTTCTACATATTTTTATTAATTTTTATTTTTATTATAAAATTGAAGTTGATTTATATTTGATGTAACAATGTAATTATATAAGATTGTTTTTAATATGTTTAATGAGATACAATTATTAGCCTCGGTAATGAATTTATTTGGCATTTTTATTGTTGTTTTTTTTTTCAAGGAAAGGATTGTAATTAAGATCGGTTAATTAACATTATAGTTTGAAAATTTTCTTTGCTTCTTTAATTTTTTCAGTATAATAATTATACCAAATTATATATGCACTGCATTTCAGAATTTAATGATTTAAAATAAATTTTTTCACGAGTTTATAATTTATCACATTTTTTTAATGCCATTAACTTCAGTCTTCCTTCTTTTTTTTCAAAAAAAAAAGTCCATAAACATATAGTTCATAAGTTTTGTTCTCTTACAAGGAATTCATTTTATCTTATATGGCTTCAACCAATTTCTGTCTATGCTCATCAGTCATAGTTTCTTCAAAGCTTTATTGTTATCCCCTATTAGTAAATAATACATACTCATTTTTTGAATATCTTATAGAAGGTTGTCTTGCTCTATTACTCATTCTCAAAGGAACTAGGGAGGACATAAGTAATGGTTGATGATGAACATCATCATCTATAGAATCATCTTCTGGGTCATTAATGGGAGCATTATCTTTTTCAGACATATCAACATGATCTTCATTCCCAATCTGTATCAGCACTAATATTGGAGGAATCAATTCTAAATATGTTGAGTCACCATCGGAATCAGGAGCATTCTTTTTTGTCCTAACAATATCTTCAATGGTCTTATTCTCAATGAAAACAACATCACAATTTTTAATAATTTTCCTTTCCACTAGATCATAAAATCTATAGTCAAGCTGATCTTTTCTATAAACAATAAAAATACATTGTCATGTTTTGACATCTAGCTTAGATCTTTCATCTTTTGGAATATGCACAAAAGCCTTACAACCAAATACCCGCAAATAATTATAGAAAACATCTTTTTCTGACCAAACTTTCTCTGGAACATCTAGCTCTAGAGGAATACAAGGTGAAAGATTTAATACGTACACAGTTATGAGTAAAGCTTCTTCCCAAAATATTTTATGTAACTTTGCACGTGAGAGCAAATATCAGACTCTCTCTATCAAAGTTATATTCACCATTTCACCCAAATAATTTAACTGCGGTATTTTTGGTGTTGTTTGATGTTGAATATCATGCTATTTGCAATAGTTATCAAATGGTCCAATGTATTCTCCATCATTGTCTGTCTGAATGCATTTCAACTTCTTCTAAGTTTGTCTCTCAACTAAGAGATGAAATTCTTTAAAGACATTTAACACCTGATCTTTTATCTTTAAAGTATACACTCATGTCTTCATTGAATGGTCATCAATAAAAATTACAAAGTATTGAATACCACCCAGTGACTTTGACATTGACCCACATAAATTTGAATTGACCAGATTTGACACATTCTTTATTCTAAAAGGAGGGAAACTTTTGAAAACAATTTTGTTTTGCTTTCCTACTAAACAGTCACCACATTTTTCCAAATGCACTTCATCTATTCCAGGCAACATCTTCTTTCTGACCAGAGTAATCATTCTTTTCTCACTTGTATAGTCAAGTCTTATGTGTCATAATTCAATAACACTGTCTTTCTCCATATAACTCATAGTGTCATTAGAGAGTTTCACAAACATCACATACAATATAACATCCCTTGTACCTCTAGCCACCACCAAGGAACCTTTAGTAAGCTTCTACTGGTTATTAGAAATGTACTACAAAAATCTACATCATTCAGTTTTCTTATAGAGATCAAATTCAGGCGAATATCTAAAATATACATGACATCTTCCAAGACTAATATAGTACAATTTCCAGTCTTTAGATAAATATCCCCTTTGCCAATAACTTTTGAAAGATTATTATTTTTCATCTCCATAGTACTAAAATCTCCTACTGTGCAATGAGAAAAATTCTTTCCAATACGTGGCATAAATGATAGTGCTACTATCAATTACCCAACTAGTCTCATGTGATGTAAAATTGTTAGTATCATCACAAACAACATTGAATTCATTCATGGTATTTGTCACATCATTACTGCTGTCATTTTCCTTTATTTTCTTGTCTTTTTGTTTTTTCTTGAACTTTCGACAATATTTCTTGATATGACATTTCCTTTTGCAGTAATGACATTTAACATTGGCATGTCTATTTAATTTGCTTTTGCTATTTTCTCTAGGAATTTGTTATCTAGATTGACTCATTCCTCTAGAATCTATAACCAGAATATTTATGTGTGATGAAGAAGATGAGTTTTGAGATCTCCTTCTCATTTCTGCATTCAGCATACCACTTTTAACAGACTTCATATTAACTATACCATTAGGTGCAGTGTTAGTAATTGAAATCTTCAAAATCTCTCGTGACTCTAGCAAAGAGCCTAATATTAGCAAAGCAAAAACTTCATCATCTAGATTTATGCTCATTCTAGACAACTAATCTATGATCTCTTACATCTCATTCAAGTGATCAGCTATAGAAGTCTATTCTCTGTATTTTCGACTGTGTCAATTTTCTCAAATAAAATAATTTATTGTTGTCAGTATTTGACGTATAAAGCTATTCAAACTTATTCCATAATGTCCGAGCATGAGTCTCATTACAGATGTGGTTGTACACATTGTCTTTGACAGATTGTTGGATATAGTCGCACACTTGTTCGTGCTCAAATTATCACTCCTTATCTGTCTTTCCTTCAGATTTAGTTGTAGTAAATACCGATAGATGCACTTTCATCACAAATAAGAGATCCTTCATTTTAGTTCTCCATATATGATAATTCGTATTATTTAAACTAATCATCTTGATGCCCTTTGTCTCTATTAAAAAAATAGAGACTCTTTCAACTGACAGTAATCAAATAATTTTTTTTTCTGATGTGGAAGATTAGTCAATACTGCAACTACATAACATATTAAAAATTTTATAGGACTGACAAACTGATTCTAATACCATTTGTTAGACACAACGGGTAAAATAAATACAAATAAATATAAATAAACTAATTAGCAAAAATAGCACTAGCAATTTAATGTGATTTATTCATTAATTTGAGTTGCGTCCATAGAATTAATTCCAAATATTTTTTCTTTCACTAATAAAAATTAATGGATATAAAGAGAGTTTTCCTAAACACTGGCTAGAGATAATATAATAATTTTTAGATAAATCTAAAAATAGTGGCATACAAATATTTTCTAAAAAAATATCCAAAAAATATTTTATTCACTATTTTTGTCACTCACTATTTTTAGAAAAAATTCCAAAAGCTTAATTTTCTCACAAACTCATCAAAGAAAATATTTTTCTGGATTTTTTGGACTACTCTCCAATTGTAATTCCTCTCAATGGAAGTTTTTGTAATACTTTGGAATGAAGAACTTTTGCATATTTATAGGTAGATGAAAATGATCATTTGTCAAATTCTTCGATACAATTGGTGGAAATTTCTTCATGCGGTGATAACTTTCTAGCTAAAAAATTTTGACTTTTATTTTTATTTAAAATAGTGGTGGGTGCTAAATGTTAGAGGTGCTCATTACTAAATTTTCAAATTTCTACTATTGACACAACAATTAATGTGTCGTATAGTTAAATGACACTTTAGAATTTCATTTGTTCTTAATGAAAAAAATAGACAGAGGTGTAATTACAATTTTTTCAACATTTTGAATTCAATTGCTGCCAAATAAATATTAGAGATAAGACTGTAAAATGAATGATACATAAAGAGTTTTTCTTTTTTTTTGACCCAAATAATTAATTAGTGAAATTAAATCTCACATGATTTATTACTAATAATATAATTAAATTTAATACCATTCACATGCATGGCTGCTAGGGCTATACACGGATCTTAGATTTTTCCGAACTGGACTGAAGAACCCAGAAAAAAAATCCAAAACCGAATTGTATACTTGATTTTTTTATTAGAACCAAATTGCATTATAACGTTAACTTTAATTTTAATGGATTTGAATATTTTAATATATCTAAACCAAAAATTATACTGAATTACACCGAATTATTTTAGAGCTAAATTGTACTGAAAGAAATGATATTTAAATATTTATAATTTTACTATATATAATAATTTATATATAACATTATTTATAACTTTTATATTTTTATTATACAAATATAATATAACATAAACTTATAATTAAGTATACTTTAATCCATAAAATTAAATTATAATAAAATTTATATGACATTCATAATAGTAAGGAATTCAAATAATTAAAAATTTTAAATGTTAAAAATAATTTTATATGCTAAAAGTTTTAGGATAGTGGTGTAGAAAATTGAATCTATAACCTCTATGAAGTTTAAGATAAATTCATCGTTAACCTAATAAACTATCTTTCTTATTAATATGTAAATAAAAAAAATATTTATAATATATTGTTAGTTTCATTTTTTACTATAAATTTTTTTTATCCTAATTATATTTTTTAGTATTTATAATTTATTTTTATTGTATTATATAATAAATATACATTATTTGGTAAATTAATTTAAGTGAATCAATTATAAAGTAACCTAATTTATAATAAATTTACTATAATTACATGATAAATAAATATAAATTATGATTTGTTCTAATTATATTATATGATTTTTTTGTCAAAATAATTGTATTATTTTAAATTTAAATACTAATCTATATTATATTATTAAATAAAAATATATAATTAATATAATAATTAGTGAAAAATATTATAATTATATATATATTTTTTAAAATTAAATAGTTATAAATTTACATACTTTATAATTATATATTTATAGTTATATATTTATTTATATACTTTATAATTAGTGAAAATATTATAGTTATATATATATATATATATATATATATATATATATATATATATATATATATATATATATATATATATTAAAATTGCATAGTCATAAACATACCTACTTTATAATTATATACTTATAGTTATATATTTATCTTTATACTTATGAATTTATATATCTAATAATTTAAAATTTTTAAATAATATTATATATGTACCAAGCTGTTCACAAAAACCAATTGATTTTCTTCCCTTGGGTTCCAGATGAGAGAATCCTAACAGAGCCGCTAACTCCAACCATCGTTCATATACAATTCATATTAGATCTGATCAGCTATCCATTTTACATCATTTAAGTTTTTGACAGTTTATCTTTGTTTCAATAGAGTTTTTCAGTGACATATTTTGATTATCTTCTCTATTATTTAGAAAAAGCGAGTCATCGGTTTTTTTTATCAAAATAATTGTATTATATTAAAATTTTGTACTAATCTAAATTATATTAATAAATAAAACATATATATAATTGATCATTTACGTAATAAACTTATATATTTATATATTTTTATAATTAATTTGCAAATATATATATATATATATATTCAAATTAAATAATCACAAACATACATATTTATATTTTATAATTATATGCTTATAGTTATATACTTATACTTATACCTCTGAGTTTATATATCTAATAATTTAAATTTTAAATATTACTATATGCATAACTTATTATATACATTACATTATTTTTTATCAAAATAATTATATTATATTAAACTTATATACTAATCTAAATTATATTAATAAATAACATATATAATTGATATACTTAATAAACTTATATGTTTATATCCTTTATAATTAGTGAAGATATTATAGTTATATATATACTTTAAAATTAAATGGTCATAAATATAATTGATCATATACTTAATAAACTTATATATTTATATACTTTTATAATTAATGTACACACTATAATATATATATATATATATATATATATATATATATATATTAAATAATCACAAATATACATACTTATACTTTATAATTATGTACTTATACTTATGAGTTTATATACCTAATAATTTAAATTTTTAATATTACTATATGCATAGATTACTAATATATTATATTATTTTTTTATCAAAAAAATTATGTTATATTAAACTTATATAGTTATCTAAATTATATTAATAAATAATATATGTAATTTATATACTTAATTAATGTAGACATTAAAGTTGAATATATAATTTAAATACTCACAAACTTACATACTCATACTTTATAATTAAACCTTTTAATTCATAAAACTTCTATATAAGAAAATATTGCATTTTTAAAATTTAATTTAATGTTTTAAAGAAAATACTCTCATAATTTTTTTTTACTTCTCAAATATTGATCATTTATTAGGATTATTTTTATGTATTAATTGTAGATTTTTTTTATAATACTATTAAATATCAATTTTAAGTTTTATGCACTTTTTATTTAGTTCAAAATATTCAAGTACTATATT
Organism: Triadica sebifera; assembly: GCA_023653625.1. NCBI lineage: Eukaryota > Viridiplantae > Streptophyta > Magnoliopsida > Malpighiales > Euphorbiaceae > Triadica > Triadica sebifera. The sequence continues at coordinate 16,324,693 of CM042910.1, read as the reverse complement.
AATTATTTTATACTGTATTATTTAATATCAAAAGAATCGAAGAACCGTACTGAATTGCCCCAAATTTTCAAGACAATACAATATAAAGATTTTTTCTTTCTAATATAATAAAAAAATTAAATTTATAAATTTCTGAATTTTTAAGATAATACAAGAGATTTATCAATCCTTAAATTAGACAGAACCGTTCACACTCCTAATGGCCGTCCATATAGATAAAGATATAACTACAGCGGAAAAGTAAACGACTGGGACATCATGAAGAAAGTTGGGTCTACTTAGCTGTCGTAACTATTAGCATGCATTTCACACACTTGCTGTTATAAATAATAATAATAATAATAATAATAATAATAATAATAATAATAATAATAATAATAATAATAATAATAATGCTCAAGTATAGTTTGATACAATAACTAATGCGTGTCCAAATTTATTTATATCTACCAGAAAAGAAGGGCAAATTAATAATATTAATATATATCTCTATCAACTAATGATAGAATAAGTGAAATTATAAATTTTCTATGATTAATTTTCTTCACTACAATAATTATACTTAGTCAATATCAAAAGAATGACGTTTATCTTCGTATAGAACTCCAGCTTCTTTTAGGATTTTTTTTCTTTTATCATTTAATTTCTCTTATTTATATATTGACAATTATGTGCTGTTCAACTCAATCCATTTTAATTGCTCTTGAAAACCAAGCAATTTATTACAGATTAAAGTTCATAAAAGTATTATGTGATTTAATTAGAGCTCTGGACATAATGGATAAAGGCTTTTTTTTTTTTTTTTTTTACGTGTGGTTTCTAGTATCCATTTATCCTTAACATAGTTAGTTAAATTCACGTTAATAGTGATTGGTTATGCTTATTGTAATATGAGAAAAAATTCCAATGACTCTTTAATTTATCCCACGTTATTCAGTCCCGGGGCAAATAGTAATTTGATTAGCAAATTAGCATGTCTTGAAATAATTAAGGGTTTGGAGAATCTAACAATTAATTAATAAGCATCCGTATATGATTTGATTTGAAATAAGACTCAATCGCAATCTTGATTTGTACTATTAACTCGTTTTTATAGCATGTAAATACAAGAATAAAGTGATTTTATATTTTTAATTCTTTTATCATCCGTTTCAACGATATTGAATATTTTCAGACAAAATTTATAAATAAATTTATATATATATCAATCATAACATTTCATATAAGCAAAATAATTACTTTCGTTATATAATAACTTATTATTGAATTCATTCATGAATTTAATTTCAGCAAATATTATTACAATGCTTTTTTTTTATATATAAATAAATTGGACCTACATAAAAATATATGAGTAAATTCAAATATAATTTGTCATATATGCAAAATAGTATATGTCTCAAAAATCTTATTCATCAATTAGAAATTTTTTTTACACATTTTAATTCATAATCATAAAGGCCCAATTAAATTTAACTATGTGGACATAATAATTAGAGGTAGGACGATGATAATCATATCATATACTAAAAAATAAAGAAATTTTAACTTTGAGGGGAAAACATAAAATTTGAAAGATGAATATATAGAGTATTAAGTATGAGGTAATTGGGAGTAGGAGAAGATTATCGGTGGAAGGACATAAACCATAATTAGGAATATAAAATGTTTTATTTAAAAAAATTCCAAAAAAATCTCAAATAGTAATAAATTAGAAATATTATAAATTATTATATAGAAATCAGAATCTTATTATCAAATGTTTTAACTTCCATACTCAATTTTAAAATGAAAATCTCATTTATATTTCAAAATTTAGGATAAAAAAAATTATTTGTGCCGACTATTTTTGTCTCAACTTCTGTCAAATATATATTAAAATACTTATACTTTATCAATTTATCTATTTGTATTGCTCAAACTGTATTAATTAAAATATTAATATTTTAATATAATTAAGACAAATTAGTACAAAAATAAATTGTGATAAATAACATTACTCTTTAGGATATCAAATATGCCTTAAGAGTTTTTTTTAACTGTTATCAAAATAATTTATTAGTGAACTTAAATCTCACATAATTTATTACTTTTTAATTTTTTAGAATCTCATATAATTTGTTACTAATAACATAATTAAATTAGATACCATTCACGTGCAGAAAGTTGGGTCTACTTAACTATCAAAACTATTAGCATGCATTTCACACATATTCTGTTATAATAATAATAATAATAATAATAATAATAATAATAATAATAATAATAATAATAATAATAATAATAATAATAATAATAATAATAATAATAATAATAATAATAATAATTAATGCTTCAGGAAAGTTTGATACAATAATTATATAATAAAAAGTTCTATACAATACCTAATGCATGTCCAAATTTATATATATCGAGCCAAAAAGGAGGGCAAATAAATATTAATATTCTATCAATTAATGATAAAATGAGTGAAATTATAAATTTTTTATGATTAATTTTCTTCACTACAATAATTATACTTAAGTCAGTTATCAAAAGAATGACGTTTATCTTCGTATAGAACTCCAGATTCTTTTAGGAATTTTCTCTTTTATCATTTAATTCCCCTTATTTATATATTGACAATTATATGTTGTTCAACTCAATCAATTTTAATTGCTTTGGAAAGGAAGCAATTTATTACAGATTAAAGTTTACAAAAGTATTATGTGATTTAATTAGAGCTCTGCACATAATGGATAAAGTTTTTTTTTTTTGGTCACTTCTTGTTTCTAGTATCCATTTATCCCTTAACATAGTTAGTTAAATAATGATGTGCTATTTTATTTTACTTTTTTAGCAAGAATAATTTTATTAAAAATAATATTTATAAATTCAAAGATTTAAGTAATTATATAAAACTAACAAACTAATGGTATAAAATTAAAATTAAGATAAAGTTTATTCAACTAAAATCTGGATTTTTTTAGAACAAATGGCACTTTTAAATTTGATATAATTTTTTATTTTTTAGTTTTATGAACTTTATTATTAATTTTACATCATTATTTTTTGTTTTTTATAATTATTTATAATTTTAATTTGTTAAAATTATTACTAATAAAACAATATCACTATTTAGTTTTAGATTATTATTGATTTTTTTTAGTTTATTAAAATTATTATTAATAGAATAACCAATGTTAAAAATGTAAATAAAGTGCTACATCAGCATATAACTAACAGTGTTAAAGGACAAATGGATGATAAAAATCACAAGACACCCTATTCGATTTAAAAAAAAAAAAACCTTTGTCTCTTAATATGTCAAAGCTGTAAACCACAAGGTACTTTTGTGAACTTTACCTATATATATATATATATATATATATATATACACACACACACCAATCGATAATATCACGACTACAATTTTTATTTTAATGATTGAAGAGATATTAAATTAAATTAAATTTGTTATTATATTTTATCATATAGTGCTAAGATTCTGTAGTTTAAAAAGTATTGAGTGTTAGCAGAGTATTTCTTGTTCACGTAAACGTGAATCACATTACGGATCTCTGCACCACCCGATTCAATGGACAAGTATTAATTGTACGATTGAAGAAAAATGTGTCATTTAAATCCGCTTTAAAATCAGTTGTGAGGAACATGGTTCGAATTCTTATTTAGTAGTGAAATTCGCTGTAAAATTTCCGACGATGCCACAAAAAGGTATTAGTCTTTTGATTCAGAAGGGACGAAATAACACCTAATTAAAAGTTTTAAATCAAACACATTTAATAAGTGAGAAGGATAGGAAGAATAAGGAGACTTCTTGTTGGAAGATAATGATTAAAATTTGATCACAATCAAAATTAAAGCTATTTCTTATGAGGACAAAATGAAGAAAACTTGCTTTAGGATATGATATGAGCAAGTGCAACACTTCACAGCCATGTGTTTCAAACCTACTAAACCTACATAAAGATTATGATGGTAATCCACTAATTAATGGCGCTTAATTAGTATGTTAACTTTAAGCTCAATTTCAATTATAGAAATTCTTGTCTCAAGTAGGTACTAATTAAGATTATTCTTGATCACAATAATAAAAAAGAAAGTACTACTTTATTATCCATAGGGAAAAGAGTAATGCAAAAATGGAGCTCTAAATCATCTATATATTTAATCAACAGGAGATACGTTTACTGCCAATTGAATTTAAAAACATACAGATTTTGGTCTTATAATTTTATAAATTTGTGTAATTGAGGTTCCATTAACTTTATTAATTAACTGTTAAATTTATTCAATTGACTCTCTTAATTAATAAATTTATTCAATTAATTAGTTCTCTTAAACATTAATTTTTAACTATTTTAGTCTCTACTTTGTGAAATCCTTTGCATCCAATTAATGCTATAGTTAAAGACTTTAAATAAATAAATTTTTTAGCTAATAGCTATTTAGAAAACATTTAGCGTCTACTCAGTGATAGTTAATTAAATAAATTTTCTGTTAAAAGATTAAATTAGTTTAAAATAAATAATTAAGGAAATCAATTGATAAATATTTAGTTTAGAGATTGAATTACATAAATTGATAAAATTCGAGGATCAAAATGTATTCTCTATGTATTTTGATTATTTTCCATGTTGCTTTCTTCATGCATGCACTGTTGGAATAAAATTTTCTTATTTTGACTGTTGATATCCAATTTTACTTTTTGGAAAATATTAAATCAAGTGGGAATTTCCTTACATTCAGCTTTTGCCTTGTTCATTTAAAGTTTATTCATTCGTGTTAGATTTTGCATTTAATTTTATGCTTCTATATATGTTATTTATTTCCTTAATAGTTATTTTAATTTTCTATTAAACCCTTATTTATGTTATGTTTACTTTCTTGTCATGTTTATTGCATTTTATTTACAATTCCTTGTTTAATCATGTTCTGATCAAAGAAAAACTAAAACAAAATGCTAAGTAGTTGTGAATATGTTAGTTATTAATGGTAATTCGTTTGAATAAAGTATTCCAAATATTATAGATTCCGACTATATATATTTAGGAAATTTACATGAATGATTTTTATCACAACTTACAACATTTACAAAACCTGGTCTCTCCCCTTGGAGACCAGCTCCATCCGCTACACTATTTTGCCATCAAGCTTCTGTACATCCTTAATCTTTTGATCTAAAGTCGGTCGGATGAGTAACTCTACCAAAATCTTTCTAATTAGCATATCGGCCACTATATTGGCTTTTCCTAGATAATAATCGATCACGCAATCGTAATCCTTTATTAAATCTAGCAATATTATATGCCTCAAATTTAGATCCGGCTATGTAGGAAGATATTTCAGACTCTTGTGATCGGTATATATGTAGCACTTCTTTCCGTACAAATAATGGTGCCAAATCTTCAATGCAAAAACAATGGTCGTCATCTTTAAATTATGTGTTAGGTAGTTCTTTTCATGAGCCTTTAACTGTCTGGATGCAAGTGTCACTGTACATGATATATTTTTTGTCTAAGATTGACTGTGTCAAAACTGGAGTTTCGATCAAAAGACTTTTAAGTTGATTGAAATTGTGTTGACATTTATTCGTCCATTTGAACTTAATACTATTTCACAACAACCTTGTTAATGTAGAAGCAATAATAGAAAACCTCTTGATGAACCTTTTGTAGTATCCTGCCAAGCCAAGAAAGCTCCTGATTTCGGTCACATTCCATGGAGATTTCCAATTCAAGATCGCCTAAACCTTACTTGGATCCACCCTAATCTCGTCGGTTGATATCACATGACTTAGGAAGGCAACCTCATTAAGCCAAAACTCATATTTGGAAAGCTTGCATAAAATTTATGTTCTCTGAGAGTTTGTAAGACTGTCTTCAAATGCTGCTCATGCTCATCCTTGTTTCTCGAGTACACCAAAATATCGTCTATAAAAATTACCACAAACTAGTCCAGAAATAGCCTGAATATCTGGTTCATCAGATCCATAAAAGTTGACAGAGTGTTGATCGACCCAAAGGACATAACTAAGAACTCATAGTGACTATATATGGTTCTAAAAGTTGTTTTCTATATATTACCCTCATTGATTCTTAACTAATGGTACCTCGATCTCAAGTTAATCTTAGAGAACACCCTTGAACCCTTCAATTGATTGAAGAGATAATTAATCCATGGTAATGTATACTTGTTTTTAATAGTCACCCTATTCAATTGCCTGTAATCTATGCACAACCTCATAGACTCATCTTTCTTTTTAACAAATAACACTGGTGCACCCCATAGAGATACATTCGGTTTGATGAAGCCCTTATCTAACAGTTTCTATAATTGCACCTTTAATTCTTTCATTTCTGATAGAGCCATATGATATGGTGTTGCTAATATAGAAGTTGTACTTGGAGTAAGCTCATTGAGAAGTTTATTTCTCTGTTCAAAGGTAGCCCCGGTAAATCATCTAGAAACACATATGGGAATTCTTCCACTGTTAGAATATTCCTAAGGTTTGGACTTTCCTGGTGTCGACCACGTGAGCCAAGTAGGTCTCACACATTTTTCATTTGCCGAGCCTTTATCATCGAGATGACTTATGACTATTGTGAGGATTTTTCACTATAAACAAACCACTATCTTGCCCTTCAACTTTTTCAATTCAACCATCTTCACCCTGCATCCACCACTGCACCTTGTTAAGAGAGCCAATCCATACCTAGGATAACATAATACTCATAAAAAGGTAGTTCAATCAAATCCGCTGAAACTCTTTCCTTTAGATTACAACAAGACAATTTCTATACACACAATTCACTACTATACTATGCCCCAAAGGGCTAGTCACCTTTATCTCATAATCTAGTCTATCAACTAACATGTTATACTACTAGCTATGTGGGTACATATATAGGAGTGCATAGAACCCAAATCTATCAAAGCAATCAAAATTGAGTCAAAGAGAAGAAATATACCAATAACTATGTTTGAAGCATTCATATCCTATATGGCCTTCTCACTAGTGCTCTATTAGATTTTGACTTGTTCTTCGTCTTTGACACGACCTGTCTAGATCCACCTATACCATAATAGACCTGTCCCTGTCCCCTGGCTTGAGTCAACACTGAACTTTAAGTCTAAGTGAGCGCCTCAATTGTCTATAATAGACAATCTTTCCACTAGTGGTCTTAAGACCCACACCTGTAGCAAGCCCCTGAGGGTCCCCAGCACTCTCCCCTGTGGTTCTGACCAAATGATGCACACTTTAGTGTTGTCTCTCTCCGTGTCTATGTTTGACTATTAGCAGTTGTAGAGATAGCTGTTGATGATGGTGCCTGTCTAGTATACCTTGACTAACTCATATTTAGTCCCTACCCTCTAGACTGAAATTACTCAAAATTGGCGTGAGTCTTCTTGCTCAATATTTGTATAGCACTGTAAGATGGTCATTTGAAGTCCTTCCTAGATGAATCCTTTAATCTCTTCAACTTTATCCTCTTTTATATAGTAATAACAACATATACCAACTTTGCAAAGTCCTCAAGTTGCTGTGAAATCATGTGGAACCCAATCTCATCTCTCAGACCGTCCCTAAACTAGTGACATTTGCTTACCTCATCCCCAATAATACCGGTCTCATACTTGCTCAACTAGGTAAACTCTCTCTCGTATATTGTGATGGTCATATTCCCTTACTGCATGTTAAGAAACTCTTATTTCTTCTCATATGTATATGCCCCAGACACAAACTGTTTATTGAACTCAACAATGAAGAAATACTAGGTAAGCAGCTCTGGAATCTACGGCTTCTGCAATGCCAACTTCCACCAATCGTAGGCATGCTCTTGGAGGAGTAGTATAACAGACTTAGTCTTATGCTCCTCTACACAATCCATCTCCTTGAAGACCCTCTCGGTCTTCTCCAACTCTAACTTTGCAACTGTTGGGTCATCTTCACTTTTGCTTGTGAAGTCCATAGCTTCCTTAACTTATCAATATGAACCCTAGGCCTGAGTGGTTAAAGAGGAGGAGGTGGAGGTGGTAGCAGTGGTGGAATAGCCTATACCAAATGATGCAACAGAGCAGCTAGATTATACATCAGAGGATCCTGAGCCTGATCCGCCTGACTAGCCATCGACTGCTGCGGAGAAGGACCAACATCGGGCTCATGAACACTAGTCTAGCTCTATGGATTCTGAGCCCCAATATCAGTTGGACTATTACTCTATCCACATCATGCGATTCAATCTTCATATTTGATCTATAACTCATACATTAATAGAGAATAGCCCATATTAGAGTCATATAGGATAACACTCGCACATGTGATACAACCCTTCCCAACTAGGTTCAGAATCGCCTAAACCTAAGCTCTGATACCACTAAATGTATCGCCTTTTGATATAATTATGAATAAACCCAATTATACCAAAGAATATTATGATGCAAATGATTTAAGACACCATAATTTAAAACTTTGATGCACCATGGCCATGATGCCTTATTAAAATTATAAAACATCACTAAAAGACTTAATACAATAAAAGTTTAAATACAATGATTAATGGGCATGCATAAGCCCAAAAGTTATACAAAATAGATAGTTATAAAATTACACATCTTTAAAAATAAAAGGCATGTACATCTATAACTACCCAAACCCAACAAACCTAACAAAATACAACAGTTGTATCACCCACCCCAAGTATGTATTCTCGACTCTAATCTTTTGGCATCCTCCTCTGTTATTCCTCTTATAAGCTCCAAACCTGCACATAGGAAGCTTATATGCTAAGAAAACTAATGCTTAGTGGTACATAACAACATACAAAGCATAACACAACTTGCAAAGGACAACACGTGGCATATACAACATGCAATATATTCTTATCAACTTACCCTACGACTTACCACAAGTTTACATATGCATTATCTCAAATTCTACATGACATACCATAACAATCTCATAAATAATAATACATACTAAACACAACATATCAAAACATCCAATATTAATCATATAAGTGTATACCACACATAGCAAGTTATTTAAATCAGTCTGTTGCCCACTTTACTTATAACTGGACTAAATTGGATACGAAAAATCTACGGCTCTCACTCGAGCCCTCAGGACACCTGCCTGAGCTTCCTAGGGAAGCACACCTGGCTTAACCCTAAGCTTTCAAAGAATATTGAGTGTGCATATATCATGCCAATAACATTTATTTATATCAATAGCCAACAAATTATCATCTCAAACATACCATAGCATAAAGACACTCATTAAGCATATCAACCCAGAAACATGTCATTTAACACCTTATTGACCACTAACAACATGCATTTAAGGCAAATAACACATATTCAGGGAAATTAAGTCTTTGAATGTGGTTATGTATAAACCTTACACCTAAAAGGAAGTTTATCCAACACTTAAACTCTTTAAGCTTGTCCTCTCCCTTGAGATGGACTACCAGCTATTCGACACAAATAAAACGTCTTCCTAGACTCCTAAAACTTGGACAAAACCCAAAAAACACAACATTGACCTCTTCACTCATAAGCTCACAAGCTTTCTCTCTCCCTCTTCTCTCTCACTTCCCTTATGTAGAACTTTACTCTTGATGCTCCAGCAATAGAGAGAAAGGTTTTTGGAGGTGGAAAAAGGTTAAGATGATGCGTTTGGTTGGTTAATATGGAGTAAGAAGTGGATTTAAAGAAAATGGCAGAAAATAAATTGTGACTGTCTTACTTGCCCTGTTTGCCTAAGATTTACAGCATGAACCACTATAACCTTCACAACTTGTGAATTGAAATCCCGACATTAGTGGGCTTGACTTACTTGTCTCGGGCATAAAATAACAAATATCAGCAAATTTAAAGCTTTAAAACTTTATTTAACTCCTAACTCTCACCAACCATAAATACAACTTATAGACCCTATTCAAGGGTGTTACAAGGTTGATAGAGTTTTTAACTAGCCTGAATGATGTATTTGAAAGGGTAAGAAACCAAATCTTGGTAATATAACCATTTCCAATTGTAAATAAGGCCTACTTAATATTGATGAGTATTCAGAAACAAAAGCAATAAATGTTAACATAAAGATTGTTGAGAATGCAATTTTATTAGCAAGAAGTCAAAATTATAAAAAAGGGAAAAGGTACAAGAAAAGAAGAAAGCTTTAAAAAAAGACAAAGCATGTCATTTTTGTGACTTTTACAACACTAATAGGCATACAAAATACACTTGTTTCAAAATATATGGGTTTCGAGCATGGACAAATATCTTAAAAAAGAGGAAAAAAAGGTTTTAGAAGATATGTAGCCAATATGATTGAAGAAAATAGGGAGGAAACACTATTTGATGCTAAAAATGATCTTAATCAAATAGAAAAATGTGAGGCATAAAATGTTGAACCTTGAGGGGTATTTTCGTTATTTTGATAATAACAAATAAAATAGCAATAATGTATTTAACATACTTGTTTTCTAAGTTTATTGAACAGGGTATGGATATATGATAGCAAGAATGGAGAATGAAAGACTAATCTTAAAAAGACAAAAAATGAAGAAATAGCATGTTCACGCCTGTGACATTATATGTCATGCCCGTGATGAACCTTAGCGCCAACAATCCAACATTTAAAGTTCACGGCCATGAAGAATGATAGCAACCGTGAATGATCACATCAGTCACGCCCCTGAAAAGACATGACAAATTCTTCCAGAGAGCTTCACGGCTAGAGTCACTACTTAGACCACGGCCAGGAAGGTTGTTCACGGCCGTCAAGATATAATGTCATGCCGTGAGCAAACACTTCAAATCTGTTAAACCTTGAGGGGTATTTCCATCATTTTGAGGATAACAAATAAAATAGTAATATTGTATTTAACATACTTGTTTTCTAAGTCTATTAAACAGGATATGAAATAAAATAGAAAGAATGGAGAATGGAAGATTAATCCTTGAAAGATAAAATTAAGGAAGTAGCATGTTCACGCCCGTGATCCTATGTGTCACGCTCGTGAAAAAACTAACCATCACCAAAACCAACATTTGAAGTTCACGGCTATGAAGGAAGACAACAAACCGTGAAATGAACATGTAAGTCCCGCCCGTGAATTAAATATCACGCCCGTGAACCTTCATGACAATTTCATCTAGAGAGCTTCATGACCAAAGTCACCACTTGGATCACGGCTGGGAAGTTTGTCACACCCGTGAAGATGTATGTCACGCCCGTGACCCAATGTTTCAAAACCTTCTAGAGAGCTTCACGACAAAGGTCACCACTTCAGTCATGGCTTGGAAGAACAATCACGCCTGTGACAAACATAGTCATGCCCATGAAGGATGAAAGAGAAAAATGTCAGGCACGATTATTTGGGTTGGTGCAACGGCTAGTTTCATATTAAATGCATTCTAATGGCTATAATTAGCCATGAGAGTATATATGCAAGTCATTTATGCATTCAGTACAAGAGAATAGCAAATACTTTGAATCAAAATCTTATTACAAGCTATTTGTACATTTAATACTTTCATAACCAATATCTATTCTATGTAAAAATTTTTTTGCTCATCATTTATTGAGCAATAAAGATTTGTAAGTGTTTCTCTCTGTAATCCTTTATTACTCAAGTGAGTTTTGGGTATTTCTGGGTTAAGAGTAGAACACTTGTAAGGGTTAGTTGTGTGAGCCTTTAAAACACAAGATAAAAGGTTATTTGTGTGAGCCTGTAAAACACAATATAAAGGTTGTTTGTGTGAGCCTCTAAAACACAAGGAATTGGTTATTGTGCGAGCCATTAAAATACAAGGGATTTCTGGGTTAGGTGTGAGCTATTGTGAGAAACACCATAGTTGGGAGTGAGCTTGTAAAACTCCATTGTAACACTTAGGTGTTAGTGAAACTCCCAATTGCGATTGGGGTGAGGAGTAGGGTTTGTTAACACTCGAACCTCTATAAAAATCTTTGTGTCAAATTTCTCTATCCCTCCTAAAATTAATTTTTATTTCCGCACTTTAAAGTTTAATTTTTAAAACTCCAATTCAACCCCCCCTTCTTGGCTTAATATCTGGGCAACAATTGGTATCAGAGCTAAGTCTAGCATCGAAGCCTAAAAAGCGCTAGTAAAGATTAAGATATGGCCAGTGAAGGATTCCAAAGTCTCAAATCTTACTTTGATGGAACAAATTATGCCCATTGGAAGTTTTGGATGGAGACATACCTGGATAGTGAAGGAATTGAAGTATGGGATAGTGTACAAAAAGAATGGACACCACCAACCAGAAGAGGAGCTGATGGTGAAGAAGAATCCTATCAAGAGATAATTGGACAGAGCCTCAAAGAAGAGCAAATTTCAAAAAAAAGAAGGCAATGACAATCCTATCAAGCTCATTATCTATTGAAGAATGTGGAAGAATACAACATTGCCCAACAGCATACAACATGTGGAAGACATTGGAAAATTATCATGAAGGAACTAAGCAAGTCAAATCCAAGAAGATTCAACTTTTTACCTCAGAATATGAGCTCTTCAAGATGAAATCCAATGAGTCAATCACTGACATGACCAACTGCCTTCTAGCCATTATAAATGGAATGAGAAAACTTGGGAAGCATCTGAGTCTGGAAGATGTAAACAACAAAATCCTGAGAAGTCTTCCTCTTAAAGACTATGGCTCAAGAGTTGCTGGCATAGAAGAAACAAATGAAGACATGAGCATCATAAATACTGATGTGCTGATTAGCAAACTTCTCACACATGAAATGACAGTGAAAAGAGATAGAGAGCTTGAAGCAGAGCTAGAGAAAAGAAAGCCCTTAACACTCAAAGCCTCTACTTCAAAATCTCAAGAAGAAAGTGAAGATGATGAAGAAATGAGTGATGATGAGAATGAGGACATTGCTATGCTTTCAAGAAGACTAAAAAGAATCATTGAGAAGAAAATGAGAAACTCCAGAAAATTAAGGCAAAGAAACCTAAAAAAAAAATCTAATGATGCACAAAGAAGTAAGAAAGAGGTAAAGTGCTATAAGTGTGGAAAGAAAGGACATATCAAACCAGAATGTCCAACGCTCAAGAAACATAAGAGCAAATACCAAAGAGACAGTGGGGAGAAAGGTCACAAAGTTACATGGAATGACGAAAGCTCTTCAAGTAAATGAGATGATAATGAAAGCGAAGAGGTCAACCTATGCTTCATGGCTATTGAGGATCACGTCTCGAATAAAGTAAGATCACTACACTCATACTCTTTAAACAATGATAGTAGTGATAATGATGATGATAGTGATGATGATGATGATGATGAGCAAAGTCTTATAGAAGAATTAAATCTAGAATTAGAGAAATATATAAGTAAATTCAGTACTTATAGAAATAACATCTCTAATTTAAAAAATAAAATAGATGTTTTAGAAAAAGAGAACATAAAGCTTAAATCATCTAATGAATCTCTCCAAAAGTCATTAGATGAATATTCATCAAGACCCTCAACTGCTTCTTTACTTAAAGAAAATAATACTTTGAAAAATGAAGTTGAGGAACTTAGAAATTCCATCTCTAAATTTCACAAAGGTGAAGAGAGTTTAGATACTCTCATTGTATGTCAAAGATCACCTTTAATTAGACATGGTCTAGGATTTAAGGACACATCATCATCTTCTCACAAAACCATCTTTGTTAAGTCTAGTGAACCTCACATCTCCACACTTGTTGGAACAACACCAAGGAATAATCATATTAAACCTTCTATACATAAAAAGAATAATCATGCCTTTATATATAAGAAGCATGCATCTAGAAATGCATCAATTAATCAGTACTGTGCATGTCATTATTCTCAAAATCAGTTTGATAGAAATATGGCATTCAAAAATATTGTAAGACCAAAAAGCAAGTTAAGACCGAAACAATGTAATTATTGTATGAAAATGGGTCACATAAACAAACATTGTTGGATAAGGAAGGCTCATTGGGAACCTTCATGTGCTAACCCCCAAGGACCCAAGCTCATTTGGGTACCTAAAAATCATACTTGAACTGTGATTCTATAGGTATGCCTCAAGTCCACAATAAACAAAAATGCTTGGCTAGTTGATAGTGGATGCTCAAGGCATATGACAGGAGATAAAGAACTCTTCAAAGAAATCAAAAGTATTGATGGAGGTAAAGTAATATTTTATTTAACATACTTTTTTTCTAAGTCTATTAAACAGGGTATGGAATAAAATAGTAAGAACGGAGAATGGAAGATTAATCCTTGAAAGATAAAATTAAGGAAGTAGCATGTTCACGCCCGTGATCCTATGTGTTATGCTCGTGAAAAATCTAACCGTCACCAAAACCAACATTTGAAGTTCACGGCTATGAAGTAAGACAACAAACCGTGAAATGCACATTTAAGTCATGCCCGTGATTTGAATGTCATGCCCGTGAACCTTCATGACAATTTCATCCAGAGAGCTTCACGACAAAAGTCACCACTTGGATCACGGCTGGGAAGTTTGTCACGCCTGTGACCCAATGTTTCAAAACCTTCTAGAGAGCTTCACAACCAAGGTCACCACTTCAGTCATGGCTTGGAAGAACAGTCACGCCCGTGAAGGATGAAAGAGAAAAATGTTAGGCGCGATTATTTGGGTTGGTACAATGACTAGTTTCGTATTAAATGCACTCTAACGGCTATAATTAGCCATGAGAGTATAAATGCAAGTCATTTATGCATTTAGTACAAGAGAATAACAAATACTTGGAATCAAAATCTTATTACAAGCTATTTGTACATTTAATACTTTCATAACCAATATCTATTCTATGTAAAAATCTTTTTGCTCATCATTTATTGAGCAATAAAAATTTGTAAGTGTTTCTCTCTGTAATCATTTATTACTCAAGTGAGTTTTGGGTATTTCTGGATTAAGAGTATAACACTTTTATGGGTTAGTTGTGTGAGCCTTTAAAACACAAGATAAAAGGTTGTTTTTGTGAGCCTGTAAAATACAAGATAAAGGTTGTTTGTGTGAGCCTATAAAACACAAGATAAAGGTTGTTTGTGTGTGCTTGTAAAACATAAGGAATTGGTTATTGTGTGAGCCATTAAAACACAAGGGATTTCTGGGTTAGGTGTGAGCTATTGTGAGAAATACCATAGTTGGGAGTGAGCTTGTAAAACTCCATCGTAACACTTAGTGTGTTACTGAAACTTCCAATTGCGATTGGGGAGAGGAGTAGGGTTTGTTAACACCTAAACCTCTATAAAAAGTTTTGTGTCAAATTTCTTTGTCCCTCCTAAAATTAATTTTTATTTTCGCATTTTAAAGTTTAATTTTTAAAACTCCAATTCAACCCCCCCTTCTTGGCTTAATATCTGGGCAACAAAATGCTTCCATAATGCTTCACGACCAACGTCACCACTCAAGTCACGGCATGGAAGAACAGTCACGACCGTGACAACCATAATCACGACAGTGAAAGAGGAAAGAGAAATATGTCAGGTGCAAAAATAAGAGTTGGTGCAACGACTATTTCCGCATTAAATGCAATTAAACGACTATAATTCACCATGAAAGTATAAATGCAAGTCATTTATGAATCTAGAACAAAAGAATAGCTAATGCTTTGAATCAAAATCTTTTGTAAGCCATTTGTGCATTTAATACTTTCAAAACAAACATTTATTCTCTGTGAAAATTTTTTTGCTTATTATTCTCTGAGCATTAAAGATTTGTAAGTGTTTCTCTCTATAATCATCTACTCAAGTGAGTTTGGGTATTTTGGGGTTAAGAGTAGAACACTTGTAAGGGTTATTTGTGTGAGCCATTAAAACACAAGGGATTTTTGGATTAGGTGTGATCCATTGTTCAAAACACCATAGTTGGGAGTGAGCTTATAAAACTCCATTGTAACACTTAGAGTGTTAGTGAAACTCCCAATTGAGATTAGAGAAAGGAGTAGGGTTTGTTAACATCCAAACCTTTATAAATATTCTTGTGTCTTATCTTTCTATCCCTACTCATCTTAAATTTTCTTTCCGCACTTAAAAGTTAAAATTTTTAATATCCAATTCAACCCCCTCTTCTTGGTTCAATATCTGGGCAACAATTGGTATCAGAGCTAAGTCTAGCATCGAAGCCTAATCAGCGCTAGTAAAGATCAAGATATAGCCAATGAAGGATTCCAAAGTCTCAAGCCTTACTTTGATGGAACAAATTATGCTCATTGGAAGTTTCAAATGGAGACATATTTGGATAGTGAAGGAATTGAAGTCTGGGATAGTGTTCGAAAAGAATGGACACAACCAACTAGAAGAGGAGTTGATGGTGAAGAAGAAATCTTATCAAGAGATGATTGGATAGAGCCTCAAAGAAGAGCAAACTTCAAAAACAAGAAGGCGATGACAATTCTCGCAAGCTCATTATCCATTGAAGAATGTGGCAGAATACAACACTGCCCAACGCTTACAGCATATGTAAAACATTGGAAAACTATCATGAAGGAACTAAGCAAGATAAATCCAAGAAGATTCAACTTCTTACTTTAGAGTATGAGCTCTTCAAGATGAAATCCAATGAGTCAATTACTGACATGACCAATTGTCTTCTAGCCATCATAAATTGCATGAGAAAACTTGGAAAACACCTAAGCTTGGAAGATGTAAATAACAAAATCCTGAGAAGTCTTCCTCTCAAAGATTACGGTTCAAGAGTTGTTGGTATAGAAGAAGAAAATGAAAACATGAGAATCATGAATATTGATGTGCTTATTGGCAAACTTCTCACTCATGAAATGGCAGTAAAAAGAGATAGAGAGCTTGAAGCAAAGCCAGAAAAAAAAAGAAAGCCTCTAACATTAAAAGCCTCTACTCCAAAATCTCAAGAGGAAGTTAAAGATGATGAAGAAAAGAGTGATGATGCAAATAAGGACATTGCTATGCTCTCAAGAAGGCTGAAAACAATAGCAAAGAAACCTCAAACATACCTCTAATGATACATAAAGAAGTAAAGAAGAGATAAAGTGCTATGAATTTGGAAAGAAATGGCATATTAAACCGGAATGTCCAAGGCTCAAGAAGCACAAGAGCAAATACCAAAGAGACAATAGGGAGAAAGGACACAAAGTCACATGGGATGACGAAAGCTCTTCAAGTGAAAAAGATGATAATGAAAACAGGTCAACCTATGCTTCATGGCTATAGAGGATCACGTCTCGGATAAGGTAAGATCACTTCACTCATACTCTTTCAATAATAATAGTAGTGATAATGATAGTAATAGTGAAGATGATGATGATGAGCAAAGCTTAATAGAAGTATTGAATCTAGAACTAGAAAAATATAGAAGTAAATTCAATACTTATAAGAATAACATTTCTAATTTGAAAATCAAAATGGATGCTTTAGAAGAGGAGAACTTTAAGCTTAAAAGTCATTAGATGAATACTCTTCAAGACCCTCAACTAAAAACTTGCTTAAAGAAAATAATACTTTGAAAAATGAAGTTGAGGAACTTAGAAACTCCATTTCAAAATTCCACAAAGCAAAGGAGAGTTTAGATACTCTCATTGTGTCTCAAAGACCTCCCTTAATTAGATATGGTCTAGGATTTAAGGGCACATCATCATCTTCTCACAAAACTATTTTTGTTAAGTCAAGTGAACCTCACATCTCCATATTTGCTGG
The DNA here is from genome assembly GCA_023653625.1 of Triadica sebifera. Taxonomy (NCBI): domain Eukaryota; kingdom Viridiplantae; phylum Streptophyta; class Magnoliopsida; order Malpighiales; family Euphorbiaceae; genus Triadica; species Triadica sebifera. Next base: position 16,307,008 of record CM042910.1, on the reverse strand, counting down.
AATAGCACTAAGGGATAAGTGCACTAAATACACTAAACCTTCCATACATAAAAGGGATGTTCAAGGACTGGTAAGCCTAAGAAAGAAACCTCATAAGACTAATCATGCCTTTATGTATAAGAAGCATGCATCTAGAAAAACACCAATTAATCATGATTGTGCATGCCATTGTTCTCAAACTCAGTCTAATAGAAATATGACATTCAAAAGCATTGTAAGACCAAAAAGCATTTTTAGACATAAACAGTGTAATTATTGTATGAAATTTGGTCACATAAATAAACATTGCTAGATAAGGAAGCCTCATTGGGAACCTTCATGTGCTAACCCCCAAGGACCCAAGCTCACTTAGGTACCTAAAAACCATACTTAAAATTGTGATTCTATAGGTATGCCTCAAGTTCACAATAAACAAAAATGCTTGGCTAGTAGACAATGGATGCTCAAGGCATATGATAGGAGACAAAGAACTTTTCAATGAAATCGAAAGTATTGATGGAGGTAAAGTTACCTTTGGAAACAATGCTAAGGGTGAGGTAATTGGCATTGGTTCTATTGGTATTAATGGTACTACTTTTATTAAAAATGTCTTACTTGTTGATGGTTTGAAACATAACTTGTTGAGTGTAAGTCAATTATGTGATAAAGGAAATAAAGTAATCTTTACTTCCAATGAATGTCTTGTAACCTCTATTGATGGTCAAGAGATATTTAAAGGAAATAGAGATGTCAATACCTACATAATAGACTTACTTAAAATATCTAACCATTCCTCTAAGTGTCTTGTGACTACTAGTGATGAATCTTGGTTGTGGCATAAAAGGCTTGGTCATGCAAACATGGACTTAATTCAAAGCCTCAGCATAGGAGAACTAGTAAAGGGACTGCCTAAAGTCAAATTTGAAAAAGACAAGACATGTGAACCTTGCCAAAGAGGAAGCAACACAAGTCATCCTTCAAATCCAAAAACATAGTAAGTATCTCAAAACCTCTACAACTCCTACATATAGATTTATTTGGACCTACTAGAATTGCAAGCTTAGGAGATAAACACTTGGGTAATTTTCTTAGCTCAAAAGAGTGATGCTTTTGAAAACTTCAAAAATTTTTCTCAAAGAGTTCAAAATGAAAAAAAGGATATTGCATTTCAAAAATAAGAAGTGACCATGGCAAAGAATTTGAAAATGAAAATTTTGAAAGTTTTTGCTTTGAATATGACATTTCGCAGAATTTTTCATCTCCTAGGACACCTCAACAAAATGGGATAGTTGAAAGGAAAAATCGAACTTTGATTGAAATGGCTAGAACAATGCTCAATGAGTATGGTTTACCAACTTACTTTTGGGCAGAAGCCACAAATACTGCTTGTTATATTTCAAATCGAGTTTTCAAAAGACCTCTCTAAAACAAAACTTCATTTGAGCTATGGAATGGAAGGAAGCCCTTGATATCATATTTTAGAGTATTTGGATGCAAGTCCTTCATATTGAATACCAAGGACAATCTTGAAAAATTTTCCTCTATATCTGATGAAGGTATCTTTTTAGGATACTCTACAACTAGTAAAACATATAGGGTATTTAATAAAAAGTCATTAACTGTTGAAGAATCTATGCATGTTATTTTTGATGAATCTAGTAGGTTTGATCTTGTGAAAGGTAGTGTTCTTGATGATGTAGTAGGTACCATGGAAAGACTTGATTTTGAAAATGGAAGAGAAGAAAATGATGAAGAAGATTCACATCAAGATGATTCTCTACCTCAAGCTCAAGAGGAAAACAAGCAAGAGCTCCCAAAGGAATGGAGATTGACAAAAGATCACCCCAAAGAGCAAATCATTAGTGATCCTATAAGGGGAGTAAGTACTAGATCTAATCTCAAACATTTAGCTTCTGACCTTGCTTTTGTTTCTCAAATTGAGCCTAAAAATATTGATGAGGCTCTTAATGATAAAATTTGGGTAATTGTCATACAAGAGGAACTCAACCAATTTGAGAGAAGTAAGGTAGACCTTAGTACTAGACCCAAGGAGCATCAAATTATAGGTAGCAAATGGGTATTTAGAAATAAACTAGATGAAAAAGGTTCAATAACTAGGAATAAGGCTAGATTGGTCGCAAAAGGATATAATCAGGAAAAAAGAATAGATTATGATGAGACCTATGCTCTTGTAGCTAGATTAGAAGCCATAAGAATACTTTTAGCATATGCATGCCATATGAATTTCAAACTCTTTCAAATGGATGTAAAAAGTGTAAGATCCTTGACCTTCCCCACATGCATTTCATCGAACATAAGCATCTTGCATACAATTCAATTGAACACGTGCATTTCATACGTATTTTCGTAGGAACAAGTTTATGACACGCACTAGCTACGTGTCCTAGTATTTGGCACTTGTATCGAGTCACACGTGTGTAATTATAACCTAAATGAGGATAACAAAGTATTAGAAATTAATTGAATAAGGTGTATAAATTAAAGTAAGCAAAGTGATTAGATTAAGATTAGTAAACAATTACATTGTTAATTTAGTTAAATCGGGTCAAATGATTAAGTTGTATTATTGTGTGAATTAATGGAATTATAAATATATGTAAATAATAATAATAACAATATAAAATAAAATGAAAATGAAACAAAAGATAAATATAAGAGAAGAGAAATGAGAAATGAGAAGAGAAAAGAGAAGAGAAAAAGAGAAAAAGAGAAAAAGAGAAAAGGACAAAAAACAAGTTGGCTATATCTTCATCTTTCTTCCCCATTTCTGCCTCCTCACTTCAGCCCCGTTTTCTTCTTCAATTTCCTCCATTTCAGACTGAAATTCTTCCTTTTTTCACCTAGTTTTTGAAGCTAATTGATCCCTTTCAAGGTTGTTCTTGGTAAGTAATCAATTCTTATTGCTATAGGGTTGATTTGAGTTGCTTAGGTTCAATATTAGGCACTGAATTGCACCCCGATTTTGATATTAATAGAAATTGATTCTAGAAATGTATAAAACATAAAAGTTGTTCCTTTATATCTTATATTTGTGGATATGTAAACATTTTTGCAAGATGTTATGTATAGGGAGAGATATTCTCTTCATACTGAAACTGGTCAGGGTGTAAACCCTAACCAAGTTAGCTGCTGTATGGTTTGATTGCGAATATGTTAAAGCACTTATTTGAAGTCTCTCAAAACATAAAAGTTGTGTATATATGTGTTTTGTATATGTATACCAAATTTCAGGTTCATAGGTCTTGTAAATGGTGAGTTATGGTGAATGGAACCATGACTGTTCCATGGTTTGAACTGCCTACTGAGTGCCCTGGGAAGATCCAGTTCATTGGTTGGCTAATTGGAGCTTGTTAGAGATATATTCTGTAAATTATAAAAACATGAAAGTTAGAGATATATGTATTAGCTAAATTTTGGTACTAATTTCAGCTTAATTGGTTATCTATAGACTAAGGCATGGCCTTTGTAAATCATACTGGTCCGGAAGCCAATTCTATTCTGGAACAGTAAAATGTTTGGTATAATTAGAAGACCATAGAGACATAATTGGTAAAATTTGTAAACATGAAACATGTTCCAAATGAACCCATATAAGTTTCTGTAAACTTTCATTAAAATATGACTTATATATTATAAGTTATGATGAACCCAAATGAGTACCCTGAAACTGCCAAAAGGCAGAAAACAAGGCAGAAAACAGAACACTCTTAGAAATTCCACCAAATATTTTAAAATGATCCAATTGGTCTGAAATTTGAATATGTTCTATAATTATATGTTATTTTTAATTAGGAACAAGAATCAGATTAATTGGTCAATTATAGAAAAAGTTATAGGCTAAACAGTCCCATAAGGTCACACTGCCTCATAGGAAAAATCTTAGCTATTGACATGAACAATGCATATTAATTTGTTTAAGCCACATTAAGTCTCCCTAATCATGAGTTAATCGATTATGTTTTCATATTAGGCTCGCAACATATTGGAGACCCACAAGGAGCAAATAAACAATAAGTTAGGGGTCGGAATCAAAGGAGAACGGTGAGCCTAATTATCGATTTAATTCTTTAGTGCAAATGAATGTTGCTTGCTATGTGATTCATGTGATTGTCATGATTGGTCCTTGATAATGTAATGATGGATAATTTGTGACATTGTGGTACATATAAATGGTATACTTGTGGTATATTTGAGGTATATGTTTGACAAATGTGATATATATACATGGTACATGTATAGTATATACAAGGTATATGCTTGACATATGAGGTATATAGGGAATATATGTATGTTGTATATGATAAAGATGCAATGGTTGATGAATGCTTAAATACAAGTGCATATTCATATGGGCTAAAAAGGCGTTGTGACTAGTTAATCGTCATTGCAAAGCAAAAGAAAAGGCCTATGGCCCAACAAATGTGCAAAGCAAAAGAAGAGGCCTATTGCCCAACAAATGTGCAAATGAAACAAATGATCAAGCTAGCTAGCAAATGCAAATGCAAATGCTCACATGGAAACCCGGGGCAATGTTTGTTTAATCTGGTCACAACAAAATAAAATGTACAAGCAAAGCATAAGTAAATAACAATTATTGAATACTTGATTTTATCTATATTTATATGTTATTGACTGATGAATGGAATGGAATACATGGCATATATTGGAATTTTGATTTATGACTATGAGTTGTTTGGTACTTTAGAGCTCATTGGATGGTTATTCACACTGAGCCGCAACTCATCAATTTGCATCATTTTTCAGGTAAAGAAAAGTGATAGCTCATTTTGAGTAGCGTATAAAAGACATGGAGCACAGGTCACTGGCCGAGCCTCATCACTCTCTCTCTCCTTGCATTCCACACAAGCATGAAAACATGTCATCTGTATTTTGACTTATATGCTTGAATATGTATTATCACTCTAGATTAGTTTTGAAATGTATAAATGGAAACAACCCGTAATCCTTCGGATGGAAAGTTTATGTTTTAATATATGTGATATATCATATTGTGGTTTTTAATGTTGACTTGAAAAGTCATTGAGTGATATTACAGGATATAAGACTTGTAAAGTCATTAGTTGATTTTACAGGATATGATATGGAAAAAAATTTACTACCACTGTTATCAGGGTATTTTCTCTTTCCAATATGCAGGATGTGATTATTTGATACAGAAATAGGTTATATTTAAATGCATAAGATGTGGCGTTACAAAAAGTGCCCTTTGAAATGGTTTTATAGAAGAAGTAAATGTAGAACAACCACCAGGTTTTGAAAGCTATGGTTTGCCTAATCATGTATTTCAACTTTCAAAAGCTTTATATGGTTCGAAATAAGCCCCAAGAGCTTGGTATGAAAGGCTAAGTTCCTTTCTCTTAGAAAATAACTTTACAAATGGGAATGTTGACACTACATTATTCATTAAAAAACATAAGCATGATATTCTAATTGTTCAAATTTATGTTGATGATATCATATTTGGGTTTACTAATGAATTGCTTTGTTAAGAATTTGCTAAGTGTATGACTAAGGAATTCGAAATGAGCATGATGGGTGAGCTAAAATATTTCCTCGGTCTACAAATAAAACAAGGCAATGAGGGCATATTCATAAACCAATCCAAATATGCCAAAGATTTGCTTAAGAAATTTGGAATGGAATGATACAAGAATGCCAAGACTTCAATTAGCACATCAACAAAATTGGACAAGGATGAAAAGGGCAAGAACATTAATGAAAAGCTCTATAAAGGTATGATCAGATCACTTTTATATCTTACTGCCTCTAGACCCGACATAATGTATAGTGTATGCTTATATGCTCGCTTTCAATCATGTCCTAAAGAGTCTCATTTAAATGCAGTAAAAAGAATTTTTAAATATTTACATGGCTCATTACATCTAGGTTTGTGGTATCCTAGAAATTCATCATTTTACATTATAGGATATTCAGATGCTAATTATGCCGGAAGTCTTTTAGATAGAAAAAGTACTTCAGGTACTTGTCACTTTATTGGAGAGTGCTTAGTTTCTTGGTTTAGCAAGAAACAAGTTTCAGTTGCTCTTTCTACTGCTAAAATGCAGTATGTAGCAGCAGGATGTTGTTGTACACAAATCCTTTGGATGAAACAACAACTTAAGGATTATGGTCATAGTATGAACCATATTCCTATTAGATGTGACAATACAAGTGTAACACCCCCTCACCCCAGCAGCTCGTGCTCGAATGAGGGTGTGCTACACTGACTTCATCAATTAAAATATCATATTTTAAGTTATATATAAAGCAAAATCACCCGTACATGTTCTTTAAGTTTAAGTTATATATAAAAGTTAAACTACCTTTTTATATAGTAACATGTTCTTTACAAAACATACTGTTTATTTTACAAATACTACAAAATAAAGTTTACAAGATAATACACAACAGTTGTGTAGCCCACGATGTGTGCAACAGGCTGCTTTACTGAATTAGGTCACCGTTAGCTTTGTCTACTATCTTCTATTTATTCTTTACTAAATCTGCGTGAGAAAAACTCCTACGCTAAGTTCTTGGCTTAGTGGTGCATATAGATAAGGCAATAAACTATTTTTAATGTCACATGCATTGTCATATAACAATTTATGATCAAATCATGCAAACATACATTTCATAATATTCTAGAAGTCTTCATTAATGCATGTTATATGGCCAATTAAGGGTTGCCACTTGGTGTGGCTGGCCTCCATATTCATTTTATGTCCCAATTCATTCATTTAATTTATGATTATCCCATTTAATCCTTTAATTTCCGATAAATTGCAAACTGACCCCTAAACTTTTCAAAATTTGCAATTTAGTCCTTTATCGAAATTTAACATCTTTAAATATTTTGAACACTTTATTAGATATTTTCCATACTTAATTACCATTATTTTCATTATTTTTCGATAAAAGTCCAAATTTAGATTTCGGTCAAACCGACGAGTCGATTTAACAACTCGCGTGACTTTAGTCTAAATTAGCGGATATGACAACAAGTGCAATAAATCTATCTAATAATCCCATTCAACATTCTAGAAGTAAGAATATTGACATTAGATACCATTTTATTAGAGATCATGTTCAATACGGAGATGTTGTATTGGAATTTATAAGCATAGAAAATCAATTGGCATATATCTTCACTAAGTCTCTAAATGAGGAAAGATTTAATTTCTTAAGAAGAGAGCTTGGTATGATTGATGGATTAACTTTGTGATTGCCAAATCGTCAAACCTTGATTGATAATCTTGTGTTTTTATCTCATCTTACTAAATGTAAGGTAGCAAATTTTAATGGAAATATATGTTATAGGGGATAGAAGCTCCTTAAAAATGCTTTAGTCTTGTTTTAGACTTAATTTTATTTGGTGAGGTTTTTAGGAAATTCACGCTGTGACATATATTCACGACCGTGAACTAAATTGCCCAAAGAACCAGTAGCTTTCACGACTTTCTTCACGATATGCTTCACGGCTGAAGGCAGTGAAGACTATGTTTCATGACCAAAACCTTTTTCATTCACCCCCGTGAAACCCTTTGTTCACATCCGTGGTGCTTTTTCATGACTGTGAACATTTTCACCAAAAACGTATGTTGCCCAGATATTAAGCCAAGAAGGGGGGTTGAATTGGAGTTTCAAAAATTAAACTTTAAAGTGCGGAAGTAAAAATTAATTTTAGGAGGGATAGAGAAATTTGACACAAGGATTTTTATAGAGGTTCGGGTGTTAACAAACCCTACTCCTCTCCCCAATCGCAATTGGGAGTTCCACTAACACACTAAGTGTTACAATGGAGTTTTACAAACCCAACTATGGTGTTTCTCACAATGGCTCACACCTAACCCAGAAATCCGTTGTGTTTTAATGGTTCACACAATAACCAATTCCTTGTGTTTTAAAGGCTCACACAACCAACCTTTACTTTGTGTTTTTACAGGCTCACACAAACAACCTTTACTTTGTGTTTTTACAGGCTCACACAAATAACCTTTACTTTGTGTTGTAAAGGCTCACACAACTAACCCTTACAAGTGTTCTACTCTTAACCCAGAAATACCCAAAACTCACTTGAGTAATAAATGATTACAGAGAGAAACACTCACAGATCTTTATTGCTCAATAAATGATGAGCAAAAATATTTTTACAGAGAATAGATATTGGTTCTCAAAGTATTGAGTGTACAAATAGCTTGTAATAAGATTTTGATTCAAAGTATTTGCTATCCTCTTGTACTGAATGCATAAATGACTTGCATTTATACTCCCTTGGCTGATTATAGCCGTTAGGGTGCATTTAATATGAAACTAGCCATTTTACCAACCAAATAATCGCACCAGATATTTTTCTCTTTCATCCTTCACGGGCATGACTATGTTTGTCATGGGCGTGACTGTTCTTCCAAGCCGTGACTGAAGTGGTGACCTTTGTCGTGAAGCTCGCTGAAAGGTTTTGAAACATTGGGTTACGGGCGTGACATAATTATTCACAGGCGTGAAAAACTTCCCAGCCGTGATCCAAGTGGTGACTTTGGTCGTGAAGCTCTCTAGATGAAAATGTCATGAAAGTTCACGGGCGTGACTTAAATGTGCAATTCACGGTTTGTGTCTTCCTTCATGGCCGTGAACTTCAATGTTGGTTTTGATGACGGTTAGCCTTATCACGGGCGTGACACATAGGGTCACGGGCGTGAACATTCTACTTTATTCCATTCTCCATTCTTGCTATTTTATTCCATATCCTGTTTAATAGACTTAGAAAACAAGTATGTTAAATACAATATTGCTATTTTATTTGTTATCATCAAAATGATAGAAATACCCCTCAAGGTTTAACAATCTCCCTCTTTTTGATGGTGACAAATAATCTAGCAATATGTGCTTTTAAGAAGTCTCCCCCTCAAAAGATACTTAGGATAAAAATTTGATGAAATGCAAGAATTGCAAAGAATGATTTAGCATTGAAATAAACTTTCTAGTTTTTTTTTAAGTATATTCAAGTTATATGCAAAGTATATCCAATATATACCATAATTCTTTTTAAGACATGAAGTATATGTAAGGTATATTTAGAGTATATCATGGCATATTCATTTATGTAACTTGCATTAAGGTATATGCAAAGTATACTTAAGATATATCTAATGTGTATAAAGCTCAATTTCATACTTGCATATTAATTTTGAATCAAATTTTGAGTATTTCTAATTTCTCCCAACCTATTTGTAGGTTCTTATTTTTGATTCAAAATTCATTTATCTTAATATATTGCTAGGTTCTCCCCCTTTTGTCATCAACAAAAAGAATATAAAGATACCAAAAGATAAACAAAGCAAATATATTTGATTGAAAAATAAATACACACCAAAGGAAATAAACGTCAAAAAGGAAATACAACAAAAAAAACAACAAAGAAAATAAACAAGCAAACACGCAAATTTAGGCTACCATCTAGCCTAACACCTAGCCAGACATCCTATCTCGAAGTCTAGAAACCTCTGCCTCAAGGCTATCCATCCGTGACTCCATGAAGTCTTTGAGGTTTTCCAACCTCTCGTCCATCAAAGCCTGCAGCTGCTCGAATCGTGGTGCCAAGAGGTTAACCACTTGCTGCGCCATATTTGGTGTGGAAGCCGAGGATTGACCGATGTCCTGCTCAGCCACTGGAGGTGCTTCCTTAACCTGAGCCCTTTTCTTCTGCCGGATCCCTTGGAGTCCGGCTTTGAAGTCCTCCGTATCATTGTCTTCCTAGATTATCTCCCCAGCAGTGTTTGTGAAGCAGTAGAAAATATTGTTCTCATGAACAATTCTGACAGCCGCTCCCATCTTGATAAAGGACTCGACATCCAATTGATCTCGAGGATGCCCTAGGATGAGATTGAAGTGATGCTCATCCAGCTTCAAATATCCAAGCTTCAAGGCTATATGGTGACATAACCACCAATGAGTATATCTCCTGTAGGTTTGGTGGCAATGGACAGAAGATGGTTTGCAAACCATCTAGAAAGCGCCACCGTGAGTCCTCTTCTAGCCATCTCGAAAAGGAAGAGCTCCAATTTCTGAATGGTCCCATTGCTGTCTCCCCGAGCGAATATGCTATAGGTCAGGAACCTATGCAAATATTTGTGCACTGGGGACCGGAGATGAGTACTCTTTGTCTTTTTGACATCCCAGCTGTAATCTATGCCAAAATGGGTCCAAGCTCGAGTGGTGAAGAATTATACTTCACTGTCATTGAGGATGCCATCCGATGGTAAGTTGAATAAGTCTCTGAATTCAGTGGCATTGAGGGTGTTTGGATTGTCGAAGAGTTGGAATTTCACCACTCTAGTAGGAGACACTTGCAAAGTGCTCAGAAATTCTAGTGTTGGCTCCCGCAATGTGGGCTGATGAATGTCCACGAATTCTTTCAAGTGACAAGCCTGGAGTTGCTCTGTCATTGCCGTTTTTAGCCCGAGAGTTCGGATAGTTTGCCATTCAAAGGACCTCGATGAAAGGAGATGCCTTTTCTTCAAGGTGGAGTACCGGGGATGGCAATGCTCCGGAATTCTGTTCATGAGGTAATATGCATACCTCCTGGGAGCATAAGACTTCTTTCTTTTTCCTTTTGATGAGATGGTCTCCATTTGAATTGAAGAAGTGAACTTTGTTGAGTTTGGGAAAAAAAATTTGACAGAAAAATTTGAAGGAAACCCTAAAGATGTATGATTTTTGATGAAGGAATGAACTTTTGATGGTATTTATAGGAAAAGTTTGTGACTTGGGAGCCGGAATCTTCAATATCTCATTGAATGTGTGTAAATGAGAGCGGTTTCTAAGAATTAAAAGGTTGAAATATGAAAAATAACCGGCTGTTCTCTTATATGCTCGATGCATTCACGGGCGTTAAATATGTGTTCACGGGCATGAATGGTCGTGTTCACGGTTTGCTGAAGGGGTGCTGTACCCATGAATAAAGGCATGAAAATGGTCACAGGCGTGACCTTTGAATGTCACTGTCCTGAATGATGAAATATCACGAGGGTGCAAAAATTGTCACCGGCGTGAAAGGTTGAATTTCACTACTTATGGCTGTGAAGAAAAGCGTGAATGTCTCTGTGAGTTTTAGGGTGAATATGTTCACTGGCGTGAAAATGCATCACGGGCGTGAACAAGGCTTTTCACGGGAGTGAATGAAGTCATGAACAGAAGCTTCACTACTTGAAGCCATGACGATGTCGTGAAATAAGTCGTAAACGACACTACCTCTTTTGGCTATTTAAGTCACGGGCATGAACATATGTCACGAGTGTGACTTCCCTAAAATTTTTATCAAATAAAATTAAGTCCTATAAGAAGACTAAATCATTTCTATGAAGATTTTACTTCTTATAACATAAACTTTTCATCAAATTTACTACCTTTATCGAGTGATATGATACGAAATTAAGATTATCACTTAAGATTTTAGTAATCACAAGGTTAATCCATCAATCATACCAAGTTCTCTTCTAATGAAATTAAATCTTTCCTCATTTAGAGACTTAGTAAAAATATATGCCAATTGATTTTCCGTGCTGATAATGTAACACCACATCTTATGCATTTGAGTATAACCTATCCATGTATCAAGTAATCATACATAGCATACTGGAAAGGTAAAATACCCTATTAACAATAGTAGTAAATTTTTTTTTTCATATCCTGTAATATAATTCAATGACTTTGCAAGTCTCATATCCTATAATTTCATTCAATGACTTACAAGTCTCATATCCTGTAATATTATTCACTGACTTTGCAATGTTAACACTGAGGTTTTCACCACAATATAATATATCACATATATCAAAACGTAAACTTTACACATAAGTATTTTCGAGTTGCTTTCATTTATACATTTTTAGACTCATTCCAAAATGACTATACATATTCAAGCACATAAATACAAAACACATATGACATATTTTTATGCTTGTGTGGAATGCAAAGAGAGAGAGTGATGAGGCTCGGCCAGTGACTTGTGCTCCATGTCTTTTATACGATACTCAAAATGAGCTATCACTTTTCTTTACCTAAAAAATGATGCAAATTGATGAGTTGCGGCTCAGTGAGAGTAACCATCAAATGAGCTATAAAGTACCGAACAACTCATAATAATAAGTCACAAATCCAATACATACCATGTATTCCATTCCATTCATTAGTATCATATAAATATCAATAAAGTTGAAACATATAATCATTACTCCTTATGTATGCAAATGCTTTGCTTGTTTCATTTTGTTGTGACTAAGTTAAACAGACATTGCTCCGGGTTTCCATATGAACATTTGCCATGTGAACATTTACATTTGCATTTGCTAGCTAGCTTGATCATTTGTTTCATTTGCACATTTGTTGGGCCATAGGCCTCTTCTTTTGCTTTACAATATCAATTAACTAGTCACAACGCCTTTTTAGTCCATATGCATATGCGCTTGTATTTAAGCATTCATCAACCATTGTATCTTATCACATATAATATACATATACCACATATATACCTCATATGCCACACATATACCTTGCATATACTATACATATACCATGTATATATATCACATATGTCAAACATATACTTCAAATATACCACAATTATACCATTTATATGTACCAAAATGTCACAAATTATCCATCATTACATTATCAAGGACCAATCATGACAGTCATATGAATCACATAGCAAGCAATATTCATTTGCATTAAAGAATTCAATCGATAATTAGACTCACCGTTCTCATTTGATTCCGACCCCTAACTTATTGTCGATCCGCTCCTTGTGCATCTCCAATATGTTGCGAGCCTAATATAAAAATATAATCGATTAACTCATGATTAGGGAGACTTAATGTGGCTTAAACAAATTAATATGCAATGTTCATATCAATAGTTAAGATTTTTCCTATGAGGCAGTGTGACCTTATGGGATTGTTTAGCCTATAACTTTTTGTATACTTGACCAATTAATCATATTCTTGTTCCTAATTAAAATTAACATATAATTATAGAACATATTAAAATTTCAGACTAATTGGATCATTTTACAATATTTGGTGGAATTTCTAAGAGTAATATGTTTTCTACCTTGTTTTCTGCCTTTAGGCAATTTTAGGGTACTCATTTGGTTTGCTCATATATATAATACATACGTCCTATTTTAATGAAAATTTACAGAAACTTATATGGGTTCATATGGAACATATTTCATGTTTACAACTTTTCTCAATTATGTCTCTAAGGTCTTCCAGTTATAACAAACATTTTACTGGTCCAGAATAGAATTGGCTTCCGGACCAGTATGACTTCCAAAGGCCATAACTTAGTCTATACATAACCAATTAAGCTAAAATTAGTACCAAAATTTATCTATGACATATACATATAATGTTTAGGTTTTTATTATTTACAGAATCTAGCTCTAAAAAGCTCAAATTATCCAAAAACATTACTGGATCTGCCCAGGGCACTCAGTAGGCAATTCAAACCATGGAACAGTCATGGTTCCATTCACCATACCTCAAAATTTACAAGACCTATGAACCTGAACTTTGGTATACTGATCCCAAACACATATATCTACAACTTTTATGTTTTATGATACTTCAAATAATGGCTTTAACATATTCTAAATCAAAGCACACAGTAGCTAACTTGGTTAGGGTTCACACCCTGACCAGTTTTAGTAGAGAGAGCATATCTCTTCCTATACATAACATCTTGAAAAAATGTTTATATATCAAAAAATATAAGATATAAAGGAACAACCATTTTGTTTCACACTTTTCCATAATCAATTTCTATTAATATCAAAATCGGGGTGCAATTCAGTGCCTAATATTGAACCTAAGCAACTCAAATCAACCCTATAGCAATAAGAATTGATTACTTACCAAGAACAAACTTGCAAAGGATAAATTAGCTTCAAAAAATAAGTGAAACAAGGATGCATTGAAGTCTGAAATGGAGGAAATTGAAGAAGAAGTGGGGCTGGAGAAGAAGGCAGAAATCGGGAAGAAAGATGAAGATAAAGCCAACTTGTTTTTTTGTCATTTCTCTTTTTCTCCTCTTTTCTCTTCTCATTTCTCATTTCTCTTCTCTTCTAATTATATTTTGTTTCATTTTCATTTTATTTTATATTTTTATTATTATTATTATTACATATATATGTAATTCCACTAATTCACACAATAATACAACTTAATCATTTGGTCTGATTTAACTAAATTAACAATGTAAAATGTTTACTAATCTTAATCTAATCATTTTACTTACATTAATTTGGTCACCTTATTCAATTTATTTCTAATACTTTTTTATCATCATTTAGGTTATAAGGATACATGTGTGACTCGATGCAATTGCCAAATACTAGGACACTTAGCTAGTGCGTGCCATGAACTTGTTCCTACGAAAATACATATGAAATGCACGTGTTCAATTGAATTGTATGCAAGATGCTTATGTTCAATAAAATGCATGTGGGGAAGGTCAAGGATGTTACAGATAAATTCTAATGCAACATCTCCATATCGAACATGATCTCTAATAAAGTGGTGTCTAATGTCAATATGCTTACTTCTTGAGTGTTGAATAGGATTCTTTGAAAAATTTATAGCACTTGTATTGTCACATTTAATAGGTATATGGTTCATATCATGACCATAGTCCTTAAGTTGTTGTTTCATCAAAAGAATTTGAGTACAACAACATCCAGCTGCTACATACTATGCTTCAGCAGTTGAAAGAGCAACTGACACTTTTTTCTTGCTAAACCAAGAAACTAAGCATTCTCCAATAAAATGACAAGTACCTGAAGTACTTTTTCTATCTAAAAGACTACCAGCATAGTTTGCATCTGAATATCCTATAATATAGAAGGATGAATTTCTAGGATACCATAAACCTAGATGCAATGATCCATGTAAATATCTTAGAATCCTTTTTACTGCATTTAAATGAGATTCTTTAGGACATGATTGAAATCGTGCACACAATCAAACACTATACATTATATCGAGTCTAGAAGCAGTAAGATATAAAAGTGATCCGATCATACCTCTATAGAGCTTTTCATTAATGCTCTTACCCTTTTCATCCTTGTCCAATTTTGTTGATGTGCTCATAGGAGTCTTGGCATTCTTGCATCCTTTTATTCCAAATTTTTTAATTAAATCTTTGGTATATTTGGATTGGTTGATGAATATGCCCTCATTGCTTTGTTTTATTTGTAGACCAAGGAAATATTTAAGCTCTCCCATCATGATCATTTCAAATTCCCTAGTCATACACTTAGCAAAATCTTGACGAAGCAATTCATTAGTAGAACCAAATATTATATCATCAACATAAATTTGAACAATTAGTATTTCATGCTTATGCTTTTTAATGAATAAGGTGGCGTCAACATTTCCCTTAGTAAAGTTATTTTCTAATAGAAAAGAACTTAGTCTTTCATACCAAGCTGTTGGGGCTTGTTTCAAACCATATAAAGCTTTTGAATGTTTAAAAACATGATTTGGCAAATCATAGCTTTCAAAGCTTGGTGGTTGTTCTACATAAATTTCTTCTTCTATATAACCATTTAGAAATGCACTTTTCACATCCATTTGAAAGAGTTTGAAATTCATGTGACATGTATATGCTAAGAGTATTCTTATGGCTTCTAATCTAGCTACAGGTGCATAAGTTTTAATCATAATCTATACCTTTTTTCCTGATTATATCCTTTTGCAACTAATCTAGCCTTATTCCTAGTTATTGAGCCTCATCAATATTTTTAGGCTCAATTTGAGAAACAAAAGCAAGGTCAGAAGCTAAATGTTTGAGATGAGATCTAGTACTTACTCCCCTTGAAGGATCACCAATGATTTGCTCTTTTGGATGATCTTTTGTCATTCTCCATTCTTTTAGGAATTCTTGCCCATTTTCTTCTTGAGCTTGAGGTAGAGAATCATCTTCATGTGAATTTTCTTGATCATTTTCTTCTCTTTCATTTCCAAGATCAAGTCTTTCCTTGGTTCCTACAACATCATCAAGAACACTACCTTTCACAAGATCAAGTCTACTAGATTCATTAAAAACAACATGCATTTCCATTCCATAGCTCAAATGAGATTTTGTTTAAAAGAGGACTTTTGAAAACTCGATTTGAAATATAACATGCAGTGTTTGTGGCTTATGCCCAAAAGTAAGTTGGTAAATCATATTCATTGAGCATTGTTCTAGCCATTTCAATTAAAGTTCGATTTTTCCTTTCAACTACCCCATTTTCAAATTCTTTGCCATGATCACTTCTTATCTTTGAAATACAATACCCTTTTTCATTTTGAACTATTTTAGCAAAGTTTTTGAAATTTTCAAAAGCATCACTTTTTTGAGCTAAGAAAATTACCCATGTAAATCTAGAGTAATCATCTATGATGAAAAATGCATAATGTTTACCTCCTAAGCTAGCAGTTTTAGTAGGTCCAAATAAGTGTAAATGCAGGAGTTGAAAAGGTTTTGAGTTACTTACTATGTTTTTGGCTTTGAAGGATGACTTGTGTTGCTTTCCTCTTTGGCAAGGTTCACATGTCTTGCCTTTTTCATATTTAACTCTTGGTAGTCCTTTTACTTGTTCTCCTGTTCTGAGCCTTTGTATTAAGTCCATGTTAGCATGACTAAGCCTTCTATGCCATAGCCAAGTTTCATCACTAGTGGTCACAAGACACTTAGAGGAATGGTTAGATAGTTCATGTAAGTTTATTATGTATGTATTGACATCTCTATTTCCTTTAAATATCTTTTGACCATCGATAGAGATCACAAGACATTCATTGAAAGTAAAGATTACTTTGTTTCCTTTATCACATAATTGACTAACACTTAATAAGTTATGTTTCAAGCCATCAACAACTAAGACATCTTTAATAAAAGTAGTACCATTAATACCAATAGATCCAATGCCAATTACCTTACCCTTAGCATTGTTTCCAAAGGTAACTTTACCTCCATCAATAATTTTAATTTCTTTGAAGAGTTTTTTTTATCTCCTGTCATGTGCCTTGAGCATCCACTGTCTACAAGCCAAGCATTTTTGTTTATTGTGGACTTGAGGCATACCTGTAGAAGCACAGTTCAAGTATGATTTTTAGGTACCCAAATGAGCTTGGGTCCTTGGGGTTTAGCACATGAAGGTTCCCAATGAGCCTTCCTTATCAGACAATGTTTATTTATGTGACTCATTTTCATACAATAATTACATTGTTTTGGTCTAAACTTGCTTTTTGGTCTTACAAGATTTTTGAATACCATATTTCTATCAAACTTATTTTGAGAATGATGACACACACAGTCATGATTAATTGATGCTTTTCTAGATACATGCTTCCTATATATAAAGGCATGATTATTCTTTTTATGTATAAAAGGTTTAACATGCTTATTCCTTGGTGTTGTTCCAACAAGTGTGGAGATGTGAGGTTCACTAGACTTAACAAATATGGTTTTGTGAGATAATGATGATGTGTCCTTAAATCCTAGACCATGTCTAATTAAGGGTGATCTTTGAGACACAATGAGAGTATCTAAACTCTCTTTACCTTTGTGAAATTTAGAAATGGAATTTCTAAGTTCCTCAACTTCATTTTTCAAAGTATTATTTTCTTTTAGCAAAGAAGTAGTTGAGGGTCTTGATGAATATTCATCTAATGACTTTTGGAGAGATTCATTAGATGATTTAAGCACATTTCATGTGTGAGAAGTTTGCCAATCAGCACATCAGTATTCATGATGCTCATGTCTTCATTTGCTTCTTCTATGCTAGCAACTCTTGAGCCATAGTCTTTAAGAGGAAGACTTCTCAGGATTTTGTTGTTTACATCTTCTAGACTCAGATGTTTCCCAAGTTTCCTCATTCCATTTATAATGGCTAGAAGGCGGTTGGTCATGTCAGTGATTGACTCATTGGATTTTATCTTGAAGAGCTCATATTCTGAGGTCAGAAATTGAATCATCTTGGATTTGACTTGCTTAGTTCCTTCATGATAATTTTCCAATGTCTTCCACATGCTGTATGCTATTGGGTAGTGTTGTATTCTTCCACATTTTTCAATAGATAATGAGCTTGATAGGATTGTCATTGCCTTCTTGTTTTTGAAATTTGCTCTTCTTTGAGGCTCTGTCCAATCATCTCTTGATAGGATTACTTCTTCACCATCAACTTCTCTTCTGATTGGTGGTGTCCATTCTTTTCATTCACTATCCCAGACTTCAATTCCTTCACTATCCAGGTATGTCTCCATCCGAAACTTCCAATGGGCATAATTTGCTCCATCAAAGTAAGGTTTGAGACTTTGGAATCATTCACTGGCCATATCTTAATCTTTACTAGCGCTTTTTAGATTTCGATGCTAGACTAAGCTCTGATACCAATTGCTTCCCAGATATTAAGCCAAGAATGGGGGTTGAATTGGAGTTTCAAAAATTAAACTTTAAAGTGCGGAAATAAAAATTAATTTTAGGAGGGATAGAGAAATTTGACACAAGGATTTTTATAGTGGTTCGGGTGTTAACAAACCCCACTCCTCTCCCCAATCACAATTGAGAGTTTCACTAACACACTAAGTGTTACAATGGAGTTTTACAAGCTCACTCTCAACCATGGTGTTTCTCACAATGGCTCACACCTAACCCAGAAATCCCTTGTGTTTTAATGGCTCACACAATAACCAATTCCTTGTGTTTTATAGGCTCACACAAACAACCTCTACTTTGTGTTTTTATAGGTTCACACAAAAAACCTTTACTTTGTGTTTTAAAGGCTCACACAAACAACCTTTACTTTGTGTTTTAAAGGCTCACACAACTAACCCTTAGAAGTGTTCTACTCTTAACCCAGAAATACCCAAAACTCACTTGAGTAATAAATGATTATAGAGAGAAACATTCACAAATCTTTATTGCTCAATAAATGATGAGCAAAAAGGTTTTTACAGAGAATAGATATTGGTTCTCAAAGTATTGAGTGTATAAATAGCTTGTAATAAGATTTTGATTCAAAGTATTTGCTATCCTCTTGTACTGAATGCATAAATGACTTGCATTTATACTCATTTGGCTGATTATAGCCGTTATGGTGTATTTAATTCGAAACTAGCCGTTGTACCAACCAAATAATCGCGTCTAACATTTTTCTCTTTCATCCTTCACAGGCGTGACTATGTTTGTCACGGGTGTGACTATTCTTCCAAGCCGTGACTAAAGTGGTGACCTTGGTCATGAAGCTCCCTGGAAGGTTTTGAAACATTGGGTTACGGGCGTGACATAATTATTCACGGGCGTGACAAACTTCCCAGCCGTGATCCAAGTGGTGACTTTGGTCGTGAAGCTCTCTAGATGAAAATGTCATAAAAGTTCACGGGCGTGACTTAAATGTGCAATTCATAGTTTGTGTCTTCCTTCATGGCCGTGAACTTCAAATGTTGGTTTTGATGACGGTTAGCTTTGTCACGGGCATGAACATGCTACTTCCTTAATTTTGTCTTTCAAGGATTATTCTTCCGTTCTTCATTCTTGCTATTTTATTCTATACCCTGTTTAATAGACTTAGAAAACAAGTATGTTAAATACAATATAGCTATTTTATTTGTTATCATCAAAATGATAGAAATACCCCTTAAGGTTTAACAACGTACATAAGCATTCACGCTTTGTGTCACGCTTTGTTTGACGATCACAAGTAGTGAAGTTTATACTTCACGCACATGACTCGTATGTCACCACTGTGATAGTTCATAATTCACACCCGTTACCTTTAAATTTCACGACCATGAATAATTTCACCTTTCTCTTCACGGGTAGAGCATCTCTTTAGCACCATGAACACGACACTTCACGCCCATGAAGATGTCAGCTATATAACGTTTTTGCCATTATTTTTCTCATTCCAACTTTCCAACTTCTCTCAACATCTCTCATTTACCACCATTGAATACCATTTTGAAGATTTCGGCCCCCTAGCAACTCATTCCATCTATAAATATCTTCAAAAACCATTTTCATCCTCAGAAATCTCATCACTTTAGGTTTTACTCAAAAATTTATATCAGATTTTTTCACTCTTCAAAGGTTCATTTTTCAATCAAAATGGAAACCAGCTCCTCCAAGGGAACAAGGAAGAAGTCTCATGCTCCAAGAAGGTACATTGATTACCTTTTAAATATTATTCCAGAGCATTGTTATCCTAGATACTCAGTGCTCAAGAACAGGCCACTCCTTTCCTCTAGATCATTTGAGTGGCAAACCATCCGTACACTCGGCCTCGAGACAAGCATGACGGAACAACTCCAGGCTTGTCATATGAAAGACTTCATTGATATCCATCAACCAACACTAAGGGAACCGACTTTAGAATTTCTGAGCACCTTGCAAGTCTCTCCTACCGGCACAGTGAAATTCTAAATTTGCAAGCATCTAAACACCCTCTCTGCCACAGAGTTTGGGTTCAACCTTCCCTATGATGGCATCCTGAATGATAGTGAAATGGAGTTCTATGCTACTCAGGCATGGACTCACTTCGTGCTTGATTGTAGCTGGGATGTCAAGAAGATGAAGAGCACCCACCTTCGATCCCTAGTGCACAAATATTTGTATAGGTTTCTAACCTATAGCATTTTTTCCAGAGGAGACAGCAATGGAACGATCAGGATGTCAGAGCTCTTTCTCCTGGAGATGGCCTGAAGAGGCCTAATAGTGGCTTTATCTTGATGGTTTGTAAACCATCTTTTGTCAATTGCCACCAAGCCATTCGAAGACATTCTGATTGGTGGGTACGTGACTCACATCGCCATGAAACTTGGATAATTGAAGCTAGATGAACACCACTTCAACCTCATACCAACACATCCTCAAGACCGATTAGACGTCGAGTCCTTCATCAAATGGGAGCGGCTGTTAGTATTTGAGAACAACATCTACTACCGCTTCACCAACACTGTTGGTGAGATCATTTGGGAGGACAATGACTTGGATGACTTCAAAACTGGCCTCAAAGGAATCCAGCAAAGGAAGAGAGTTCGAGTTGAGGTGGCACCTCCAGAGGTTGAGCAGAAAATTGGACAATCCTCTGCATCCACACCAAACTTGGCTCAACAAGTGGCTGACCTCTTGGCACCACGGTTTGAGAAATTGCAGGCTTCGATGGAAGAGAGGTTAGAGAACCTCAAGGATTTTATGGAGTCTTGCATGAGGAGCCTCGAGGCGGAAGTAGCCCGCCTTATAGATAGGATGTCCGGCTAGTCTTTATGTTAGCCTTGTTATTTTTGTTTTTAGCTTGTTTGCTGTAGGAATTTCATTTCCTTTTAAAATTTCAATTACTTTTGTATTTGTTTTTTTACATTAATATATTTGATTTTTTTATCCATTATGTTTTATCTTTTTATTATTATTTTTGTTGATGACAAAAGGGGGAGAACCTAACAATATATTGTTTAAGCAAATGAATATGCAAGTATGCAAATGAGCTTCATATACCTTAAATATACCTTAAGTATACTTTGCATATAACTTGAAGCAAGTTGCATGAATGAATATGCATTTGATATACTCTGAATATGCCTTAAATATGCTTAACATAAACTTAACTTGCTTTAAGGAAAAATTTTGATATACATTGGATATACTTTGCATATACTTAAAACTAGGAAGCATATTTTGATGCTACACTTCATCATTCTTTAAAATTCTTGCACTTCAGCATTCTTTATCCTAAGTATCTTTGGAGGGGGAGACTTCTCAAAAGCACATTGTAATATACACTAATTTAGGCCCCGAGTCGCACGTGTCGTGAAGTTGACGCGTTTGACCGATCGGAGTCTAAATTCATATTTTTACAAAAAATGATTAAGTAATGACTAAATTAAATGATAAATGCCTAATTAAGTGATTATAATGTTTAAAGAAGTTGATTTACGGAAAAGGACTAAATTGCAAAATTTGATAAGTTTTGGGGTCAAATTGCAATTTACTAAAAATTGGAGGATTAATAAGATTAATTGCTAATCGACATATTAATTTTGGGGACATTTTAATAGGTTTTTCCGGCCACTCATTGAGGAAGAATGAGATTAATGGGTTCATTAAGCCTAATGTCAAGAAATGGTCAAAATGGTGGGTTCCACATGAAGACTTATGGGTACCCTATTTAATGCCTTCTTTTCTTCTTCTTTTCTTCATTTTCTGCCTTTTTCTCTCTCTTTTGCTACCAGTCATGCAGCCCCATCTCCTCCATAGCCAATCTTGATTCTAGAGAGAGAAAGGAAGGGAAGAGAAGGGAAAGAGCAAGAACAAGTGATCTTCATGGTCCATAACTCCTAAAGAAGCTAGAAAGAGGAAGAAAGAGGAAGAAAAATAATGTTTGGTAGAGAGAGAAAATCTCCAAGGTTATAATCAAGTGAAGAAAAGTGTAAGGTAAGGAGCATATCTTCTTCTTCATCATCTTTTCTTAAAAAAAGTTCGAATTTTGAGCTCATCCAAAACTTATATGGAAAGAGAGAGAAACTAGGGTTTTGATAGAGAATAAGAGAGTTTAGGGTCTTGAGGAAATCAGATGATAATAATGATTTAGGATGTTGTAGGAGTTCCAAGTGACAAGGAACAAACACTAGGAGCAAAAGGAAAAGAGAAAGCTACCTAAAAGAGTGAAGGAGAAAGATTAAGATTTGTGCATAACTTAAGGCAATAGCCTA
The DNA here is from genome assembly GCA_023653625.1 of Triadica sebifera. Lineage (NCBI taxonomy): Eukaryota > Viridiplantae > Streptophyta > Magnoliopsida > Malpighiales > Euphorbiaceae > Triadica > Triadica sebifera. The sequence goes on along the minus strand of CM042910.1, from coordinate 16,284,239 downwards.
TTTTTGTTTGAAATAATGCATGTTGAACATGATTTTAGATAAATGCATTTCAAGAATGATGATGATTATTGTAACATCACACCTTATGCATTTGAGTATAACCTATCCCTGTATCAAGTAATCATACATGGCATACTGGAAAGGTAAAATACCCTGTTAACAATAGTAGTAAATTTTTTTTTTCATATCCTGTAATATAATTCAATGACTTTGCAAGTCTCATATCCTATAATTTTATTCAATGACTTGCAAGTCGCATATCCTGTAATATTATTCACTGACTTTGCAAAGTTAACACTGAGGTTTTCACCATAATATAATATATCACATATATCAAAACATAAACTTTACACATAAGTATTTTTGAGTTGATTTCGTTTATACAATTTTAGACTCATTCCAAAATGACTATACATATTCAAGCACGTAAATACAAAACACATATGACATATTTTCATGCTTGTGTGGAATGCAAGGAGAGAGAGTGATGAGGCTCCGCTAGTGACCTGTGCTCCATGTCTTTTATACGCTACTCAAATGAGCTATCACTTTTCTTTACCTAAAAAATGATGCAAATTGATGAGTTGTGGCTCAGTGAGAATAACCATCCAATGAGCTCTAAAGTACCAAACAACTCATAGTCATAAATCACAATTCCAATATATACCATGTATTCCATTCCATTCATCAGTATCATATAAATATCAATAAAGTTGAAACATATAGTCATTACTCTTTATGTATGCAAATACTTTGCTTATCTCATTTTGTTGTGACCAAGTTAAACAGACATTGCCCCGGGTTTCCATGTGAATATTTTCCATGTGAACATTTGCATTTGCATTTGCTAGCTAGCTTGATCATTTGTTTCATTTGCACATTTGTTGGGCCATAGGCCTCTTCTTTTGCTTTACAATATCGATTAACTTGTCACAATGCCTTTTTAGCCCATATGCATATGCACTTGAATTTAAGCATTCATCAACCATTGCATCTTTATCATATACAACATACATATATTCCATATATACCTCATATGTCAAGCATATACTATACATATACCATGTATATATATCACATTTGTCAAACATATACCTCAAATATACCGCAAGTATACCATTTATGTGTACCACAATGTCACAAATTATCCATCATTACATTATCAAGGACCAATCATGACAATCACATGAATCACATAGCAAGCAACATTCATTTGCACTAAAGAATTCAATCGATAATTAGACTCACCGTTCTCCTTTGATTCCGACCCCTAACTTATTGTCTATCTGCTCCTTGTGGGTCTCCAATATGTTGCGAGCCTAATATGAAAACATAATAGATTAACTCATGATTAGAGAGACTTAATGTGGCTTAAACAAATTAATATACGTTGTTCATGTCAATAGTGAAGATTTTTCCTATGAGGCAGTGTGACCTTATGGGACTGTTTAGCCTATAACTTTTTCTATAATTGAGCAATTAATCTGATTCTTGTTCCTAATTAAAAATAACATATAATTTTAGAATATATTCAAATATCAGACCAATTGGATCATTGTAAAATATTTGGTGGAATTTCTAAGAGTGTTCTGTTTTCTGCCTTGTTTTCTGCCTTTAGGCAGTTTCAGGGTACTCATTTGGGTTCATCATAACTTATAATTTATATGTCCTATTTTAATGAAACTTTACAGAAACTTATAAGGGTTCATATGGAACATGTTTCATGTTTAAACTTTTACCAATTATGTCTCTAAGGTCTTCTAATTATACCAAACAATTTACTGGTCCAGAATAGAATTGACTTCCAGACCACTATGGCTTACAAAGGCCATAACTTAGTCTATACATAACCAATGAAGTTTCCCTTAGTACCAAATTTTAGCTAAGACATATAACTATAACTCGCATGTTTTGATCATTTACAGAATCTAGTTCTAACAAGCTCAAATTAGCCAAACAAATTACTGTATCTTCCCAGGGCATTCAGTATGCAGTTCAAACCATGGAACAGTCATGGTTCCATTCACCATAACTCACAATTTACAAGGTCTATGAACCTAAAATTTTGTAGACAGATAAAAAACACATATAGATACAAATTTTATGTTTTGATAAACTTAAAATAAGGTCTTTAACATATTCTAAATCATACCACATAGTAGCTAACTTGGTTAGGGTTTACACCCTGACCCGTTTCAGTACAAAGCGAATATCTCTCCCTATAAATAACATCTTAAGAACATGTTTACATATCCATAAATATAAGACATAAAGAAACAAATTTTGTGTTTTACACATTTCCAGAATCAATTTCTATTAACATCAAAATCGGGGTGCAATTCACTGCCTAATATTGAACCTAAGCAACTCAAATCAACCCTATAGCAATAAGAATTGATTACTTACCAAGAACAACCTTGAAAGGGATCAATTTGATGCAAAAACTAGGTGAAACAAGGAAGAATTGAGTTTTGGAATGGAGAAAGATGAAGAAGAAAACGGGGCTGAAGTGAGGAGGCAGAAATGGGAAGATAAAGCTAACTTTTGGTTTTTGTCTTTTTATCTTTTTCTCATCTCTTTTCTCATCTCTTTTCTCCTTTCTCTTCTCTTCTCTTCTATTTCTCTTTTATGTCATTTTCATTTTATTGTGTCTATATTATTATTATTATTTACATAGATTTATAATTTCACTAATTCACACAATGATACAGCTTAATCATTTGACCCGATTTAACTAAATTAGCAATGTAAATGTTCACTAATCTTAATCTAATCATTTTTCTTACTTTAATTTAGTCACCTTATTCAATTCATTTCTAATACTTTGTTATCCTTATTTAGGTTATAAGGATACACGTGTGACTCGATATAATTTCCAAATACTAGGACACATAGCTAGTGCATGCCATGAACTTGTTCATACGAAAATACGTATGAAATGCACGTGTTCAATTGAATTGTATGCAAGATGCTTATGTTCAATGAAGTGCATGTGGGGAAGGTCAAAGATGTTACAATTCTTCCCTCCTTTTAAAAATTTCTTCCTCGAAATTAACACCTGAAAACAGGTGTGGATATTGCTTTTTCATATTTTCTTCTTTTTCCCATGTTGCCTCTTCTTGTAAATGGTTACGCCATAATACTTTAACCAAAGGTATTTCTCGATTTCTTAACTGTTTAGTCTTGTATCCAATGATTTGCATTGGTTCCTCAACATAACTCATGTCCTCTGCAATCTCAATGGCTTGATCTTTAAGTACATGTGTAGGATCTGACCTGTATCTTCTAAGCATGCTCACATGAAACACATTATGTATCTGAGCCATCTCTGGTGGTAACGCCAATCTATATGCTAATGGACCAATCTTCTTAAGAATTTCATAAGGCCCTATATACCTGGGGCTCAATTTACCCTTTTTTCCAAATCGAATTATCCCTTTCCATGGAGATACACGAAGAAACACCTTTTCACCTAACTCATATTCCATCTCCCTTTTATGCTGATCAGCGTAACTTTTCTGCCTGTCCTGTGCTGCCTTTAGCTTGTTCTTGACAACCTTGATCTTATCCACTGTGTCTTGCACTATCTCTGACCCTTCTAATGCATGTGCTCCTTCTTCATCCCAAATGATAGGGCTTCGGCACTTTCTGCCATACAATGCCTCATATGGTGCCATCTGGATACTGCTATGATACTGGTTATTGTAAACAAATTCAATCAATGCTATATATTCATCCCAAGCACCTCTGAATTCCATAGAACATGCCCTAAGCATTTCTTCCAATGTCTGTATAGTCCTTTCTGATTGTCCATCAGTCTGTGGGTGGAATGCAGTGCTAAAGTTCAATTTTGTTCTCAATGCATTCTGTAAGCTCACCCAAAAATGTGAAGTAAACCGTGGATCTCTATCAGACACAATGGACACTGGAATGCCATGCAATCTGATTATTTCATTCACATATAATTTGGCCAAACTCTCAAGTGTACAACCCCATCTGATAGGTAGAAAATGTGTTGACTTGGTTAATCTGTCGATAATTACCCATACTGCATCATTTTTCCGTGGAGTTCTTGGCAATCCATAGACAAAATCCATCGTTATTATTTACCATTTCCATTTTGGCACTGGCAATGGATGTAGTTTACCAACTGGTGCCTGATGTTCAATTTTAATCTGCTGACATGTCAAGCATTTGGAAACATATTCTGCTATATCTTTCTTCATTCTTGGCCACCAGTAATGAGGCACTTAACTGTGATACATCTTTGTCATCCCTGGGTGCATTGCATACGGTGCATTGTGTGCCTCTTCCATTATTTCCTGACGCAAGTTCTCAGTGTCTAGAACACATATGCGTGATTTTAACATCAGTACATCATCCTGGAATTCAAAATCTTTACTGTTTCCCTGCCTTACTGATTCAATTTTCTCACACAATTTAGGATCTTTGCTTTGTGCTTCTTTGATCCTCTCCTTTAGTATAGGTCTGACTTGAAGAGTAGCAATCAGTGATCCTTCATCATGTATATTTAATTCAATATTCATAGATCGTAATTGAATCAAATATGGAAAATAGGATACTTGCAAGTGAGCTACACTGCTACTAGCCTTCCTACTCAATGCATCTGCTACCACATTGGCTTTCCCTGGATGGTATTCAATTGTAAAGTCATAATCTTTCAATAGCTCTAACCACCGTCTCTGCCTCATGTTTAATTCTTTATGTGTCAGCAAATAACCTAAGCTTTTATGGTCTGTGAAGATTTGGAATGTCTCACCATACAGATAATGCCTCCAAATCTTCAATGCAAATACGACTGCAGCCAGTTTTAAATCATGCAATGGATATGAGATCTCATGTGGTCTCAGTTTTCTGGATGCATAAGCTATCACCTTACCATGTTGCATCAACACACATCCCAAGCCTTGGTGAGAAGCATCACTATATACTGTAAACCCACCTGTACCTGTAGGGATGGTTAACACTGGTGCTGAGGTTAGCCTGTGTTTTAGTTCATCGAAACTCCTTTGACATTCAGAAGTCCACTTGAAAGGCACATTCTTTCTCAATAATTTAGTCAAAGGGCTAGCAATTAAGGAGAATCCATTAACAAATCTGCGGTAGTATCCGGCTAAACCCAAAACACTACGCATTTCCGAAACATTTTTAAGGGCTTCCCAATTTACCATAGCCTCAATTTTCTTTGGGTCAACCTCTATGCCCTTACACGACACCACATGTCCAAGAAACACCAAATGATCTAACCAGAATTCACATTTACTCAATTTGGCATATAATTGTTTCTCCCTCAAAGTTTGCAACACAATTTTTAAATGTTGTTCATGTTCTCCCCTATTCTTTGAGTACACCAATATGTCATCAATAAATACTATCACAAACCTATCCAAATATGGTTGAAATACCTTATTCATTAAAGCCATAAATGCAGCTGGAGCATTAGTCAATCCAAATGGCATTACTAAAAATTCATAATGCCCATACCTGGTTCGAAAGGCAGTCTTTGGAACATCCATTTCTGCTACCTTCAGCTGGTAATAACCTGATTTCAGATCAATCTTGGAGAATATTTGGGCTCCTTGCAACTGGTCAAACAAATCATCTATTCTAGGCAATGGATATTTGTTCTTCACCGTCATTTTGTTCAGTTGCCTATAATCGATGCACAATCTCATTGTTCCATCTTTCTTTTTAACAAATAACACTTGAGCTCCCCATGGTGATACACTAGGTCTAATATACCCTTTGTCAAGTAACTCCTGCAATTGGGCCTTTAGTTCTTTCAACTCAACTGGGGCCATTCTGTAGGGTGACCTTGATATTGGTGCAGTTTCTGGTACTAGTTCAATAGTAAATTCTATCTCTCTATCTGGTGGTAAACCAGGTAGATCATCTGGGAATACATCAGCAAATTCCCTTACCACTGGTATATTTTCAAGCAAGCTATCAATGGTTCTAGTGTCAGTCACATATGCCAAATATGCTTCACATCCCCCTTTGATCATTCGAAATGCCTTTACAGTTGAAATTAGACATGTAGGCACAAGTTTTCTTTCACCTAGAAATACTATCCTTGGCTGGTTTGGTGATTCCAAAATTACTTCCTTAGTAAAGAAATTCACTATTGCATGATGTCTAGTTAACCAGTCCATTCCCAATATCACATCAAATTCATATATTGTCAATAAAATCAGATCAACTATTAACTCAGCTCTGTCAATGCATATCAGACAATCACAACAGACATTATTCACAACTACCACGGTTCCCAATGGCGTACTCACATTTATGTCAATCCCCAAAGGCTCATGCATTTGATGCAATTCAGATGCCATATTCAATGATATAAATGAATGAGTGGAGCCTGGGTCAATCAATGCATATGCTAATATTTCAGAAATATAAATATTACCAGTGACTACTTCGGGAGCATCCACTGCCTCTTGTCTAGTCATAGCAAACACCCTGGCTTGAGTAGGAGGTCTAGAACTCTGATCTTCAGATCTGGTCACTCCTCTGCCTAGTTTACCAGTCCTGCCCCTGCCTCTTCCTCTGCCTTGTGTCCCACTAGTAGGGTAGACCCTCGGTGCCTCAACAGAAGTCTCAGATACTCCTCTGCTTCTGCTGGTCTCTACTAGTTTGGCTCTATTTGGACAGTCTTTATACATGTGCTCCATCGATCCACAGAAATAACATGCTCCTGTGAGCCTTCTACATTCGCCCATATGCTGTCTACCACAATGACTACATGTGGGCCTCTGTTCAATATATTGGCTTTGCCCTCTGCCTGGGTAAGAGAAAGTCATTCCTCGACCTCTAGAACTGGAGTACCCACTTATGTTACTAGATTGTGCAGGCATATATCTACCTCTTTTCCCTAACCTTCTGCTAGACTCACCAAAGAACTCACGTGATGGCCTTTTTATTTGTTGTTCCCCAGCTTCTTTCATTAACCGTTCAGCTCTGAGTGCAGCAGCTCTGAGCCTGGCATAACTATCAAGATCAGTAGTTGTAATTCTATTTCTGATCTCATATTTGAGGCCCTCCTCAAACTTCCTGCATTTGTCTCTTTCAGTAGAGACCATGAAGGTGGCATAATGGGAAAGTTTGTTAAATTGTACTTCATACTCCGCAATAGACATATTCCCCTATTTCAGATTTAGGAATTCCTTCCTCTTCTCATCTTTATATGCTTCAGGCATGTAATTGTTCTGAAATTCCAGGAGAAAATCATTCCATGTCAACATCGGTGGTTGTGCATCACTGTCAAGGATTGTCTCCCACCATTCATAAGCATTTCCTTGCAGTAAGGATACTGCATAATCGAATTTCTCATCCGGGGTACATCTCATCATATTCAGTACCCTCTGTGTCCTTTTTAGCCATGTCTCAGCTTCTGCTGGGTCTGTTGTGCCATTGAAATCAGTTGCACCATGTTTCCTCAACTTGTCATAACGTCTTTCCTTGTACATTTCAGGACCATATACTTCTTGTTCTAGGTTTTCATGGGGTACTTCTGCATGAGATGACTGTGATCCATGTACTGGAGCTCTAGCTCCTATTGCTGGTTACTCTCTATGTAAATGGGTGATGCCTCATGAGAATGCATTTCGATCCCTCCTTGGTGAATTATGTCTTATCATGTCCCTAAAATAAATGAAATTATTTTATGAATTGTCATGGATGATGTATGAAATCTGATGCAGATGATAAACATGAGAATATTGATGAATCTAGTAAATGTATGAAAAGATGTATGAGTATGACTATATGCTTGTAAAACAAGAAAATTGAGATGTTGATAAATATGAGAAAAATGGATGTGTTGAAATTTAAGAATAATGATTGATGTGAAAATATAAAGAAGCCCATTACTCTACTTGCAGACTAGATTCAGGATGGATGACATGTCATTAAGGGGGCGAACGGTACCGTACTATACCTCAACCAATGTGGCTAAATCTTGTGTGAGACCATTGGTCTGGGATGCTAAGTCAGTGTGCCTAAAGCTTGTGTGAGCGCTACTGACTTGAGAAAGCTCCGATGAGCACATATAAATGAGGACAAAGTGTCATAAGCTTGTGTGAGCGGCCTTGATCCGGTTATTCATCTATGATGAAATTATACTCAATCAATGTGGCATAAGCTTGTGTGAGCACCATTGATTTGAGAAGCTCTTATGAGCCAGATAGTGGATAGGGTGGCATAAGCTTGTGTGAGCGCTCCTGATCCATAACCCGTATCCAGTCAGTCCAAAAAAATTTAGAGTGATGTGGGCAAGATAATGAGGATATGTCAGAAAGATAAAAAAAAAAGAAAGAATAAGAAAATGATGATGATATGAGATTGAAATGTAATGATAAAGAGATTTACAGAATAAATTGTTATTAAGGATAAATGAAAATAACAATGTCTATATGAGCATGACATTTATACTTTTATGAAATAGAAATATGTTGATAGTCATGCATGCAAACATTTTAATGCACAAAATGATAATTGTTAATGCTTGTTGCATGATATAGTATATTGCCTTCTTTATATGCACCACTAAGCTTAGAGCTTAGCGTGAAGTTTAATTTCCATGCAGATATAGAAAGGTAGCTGAAGACGCTAGATAAAGCAAGCGGTGATCCCAGTCAAGTAAAGCAGTTGAATCTTGAGAAAGTGGGTTACAAGTTTTAAAACTTTTCTATTAAAGAAATGTTTGAGTTTGTAAAACTTACTTTTAAAGTTTGTTAAGAATTACTCTGATGTTAAAAATTTCTATATTATGTAAATAAATTGTACTCTGATTTTTATTTATATCCATATATACATGAGTAAAAAAAAATGTAAATATATATATATATGAAGTATGAGAAAGAAAGGACACTAGCGCTCCCTCATCCGGGCACGTGTTGTTTGGGTGAGGAGGTGCTACAAGCACTGCATTCCACCCACAGACTGATGGACAATCAGAAAGGACTATACAGACATTAGAAGAAATGCTTAGAGCATGTGCTATGGAATTCAAGGGAGCTTGGGATGATTATATAGCTTTGGTGGAGTTTGCATACAATAACCAATATTAGAGCAGTATTCAGATGGCTTCATATGAGGCATTGTATGGCAAAAAGTGCAGAAGCCCTATCATATGGGATGAAGGAGGTACACGTGCATTAGAAGGGCTAGAGATAGTACAAGATACAATGGATAAAATCAAGGTTGTCAAGATTAAGCTAAAGGCAGAACAGGACAGACAGAAAAGTTATGCTGATCAACATAGAAGGGAGATGGAATACGAGTTGGGTGAAAAGGTATGTCTACGAGTATCTCCATGGAAAGGGATAATTCGATTTGGCAAAAAGGGTAAATTGAGCCCAAGGTATATAGGGCCTTATGAAATTCTTGAGAAGATTGGTCCACTAGCATATAGATTGGCGTTACCACCAGAGATGGTTCAGATACATAATGTGTTTCATGTGAGCATGCTTAGAAGATACAGGTCAGATCCTACACATGTACTTAAAGATCAAGCCATTGAGATTGCAGAGGACATGAGTTATATTGAGGAACCAGTGCAAATCATTGGATACAAGACTAAACAGCTAAGAAATCGAGAAATACCTTTGGTTAAAGTATTATGGCGTAACCATTTACAAGAAGAGGCAACATGGGAAACAGAAGAAAATATGAAAAAGCAATATCCACACCTATTTTCAGGTATTAATTTTGAGGACGAAATTTTTAAAAGGAGGGGAGAATTGTAACATCCTTGACCTTCCCCACATGCATTTCATCGAACATAAACATCTTGCATACAATTCAATTGAACACGTGCATTTCATACGTATTTTTGTAGGAACAAGTTCATGGCACGCACTAGCTACGTGTCCTAGTATTTGGCAATTATATCGAGTCACACATGTATCCTTATAACCTAAATAAGGATAACAAAGTATTAGAAATGAATTGAATAAGGTGACTAAATTAAAGTAAGCAAAATGATTAGATTAAGATTAGTGAACATTTACATTGCTAATTTAGTTAAATCGGGTCAAATGATTAAGCTGTATCATTGTGTGAATTAGTGGAATTATAAATCTATGTAAATAATAATAATAATAATATAGACAAAATAAAATTAAAATGACATAAAAGAGAAATAGAAGAGAAGAGAAGAAAAGAGAAAGGAGAAGAGAAAGGAGAAAAGAGATGAGAAAAGAGATGAGAAAAAGATAAAAAGACAAAAACCAAAAGTTAGCTTTATCTTCCCATTTCTGCCTCCTCACTTCAGCCCCGTTTTCTTCTTCAATTTCCTCCATTTCAGACTTCCATTCTTCCTTGTTTCACCTAGTTTTTGAAGCTAATTGATCCATTTCAAGGTTGTTCTTGGTAAGTAATCAATTCATATTGCTATAGGGTTGATTTGAGTTGCTTAGGTTCAATATTAGGCACTGAATTGCACCCCGATTTTGATATTAATAGAAATTGATTCTGGAAATGTGTAAAACACAAAGGGTGTTTCCTTATATCTTATATTTATAGATATATAAACATTTTTTCAAGATGTTATGTATAGGGAGAGATATGCTCTTCGTACTAAAACTGGTTAGTGCGTAAACCCTAACCGAGTTAGCTATTGTGTAGTTTGATTTCGAATATATTAAAGCCATTATTTGAAGTCTCGCAAAACATCAAAGTCGTAGATATATGTGTGTTTTATCTTTATACCAAATTTCAGGTTCATAGACCTTGTACATTGTGAGTTATGGTGAATGGAACCATGACTGTTCCATGGTTTGAACTGCATACTGAGTGCCCTGGGAAGATATAGTAACTTGTTTGGCTAATTTGAGCTTGTTAGAGCTAGATTCTGTAAATCATCAAAACATGAGAGTTATAGGTATAAGTCTTAGCTAAAGTTTGGTACTAATTTCAACTTCATTGGTTATGTATAGACTAATATATGGCCTTGTGAATCCATACTGGTCCGGAAGTCAATTCTATTATGGACCAGTAAAATGTTTGCTATAATTAGAAGACCTTAGAGACATAACTGGTAAAGGTTGTGAACATGAACCATGTTCCATATGAACCCATATAAGTTTTTGTAAAGTTTCATTAAAATAGAACCTATATATTATAAGGTATACTTATGGTACACATAAATGGTATACTTGCGGTATATGTGAGGTATATGTTTGACAAATGTGATATATATACATGGTATATGTATAGTATATGCAAGGTATATGCTTGAAATATGAGGCATATATGGAATATATCTATGTTGTATATGATAAAGATGCAATGGTTGATGAATGCTTAAATACAAGTGCATATGCATATGGGCTAAAAAGGCGTTGTGACTAGTTAATCGATATTATAAAGCAAAAGAAGAGGCCTATGGCCCAACAAATGTGCAAATGAAACAAATGATCAAGCTAGCTAGCAAATGCAAATGCAAATGCAAATGTTCATATGGCAAATATTCACATGGAAACTCGGGGCAATATCTATTTAACTTGGTCACAATAAAATGAAATAAGCAAAGCATTTGCATACATAAAGAGTAATGATTATATGTTTCAACTTTATTGATACTTATATGATACTGATGAATGGAATGGAATACATGGTATATATTGGAATTGTGATTTATGACTATGAGTTGTTTGGTACTTGAGAGCTCATTGGATGGTTATTCTCACTGAGCCGTAACTCATCAATTTGAATCATTTTTCAGGTAAAGAAAAGTGATAGCTCATTTTGAGTAGCGTATAAAAGACATGGAGAACAGGTCACTGGCCGAGGCTCATCACTCTCTCTCCTTGCATTCCACACAAGCATGAAAATATGTCATATGTGTTTTGTATTTACGTGCTTGAATATGTATAGTCATTTTGGAATGAGTCTAAAAATGTATAAACGAAATCAACTCGAAAATACTTATGTGTAAAGTTTATGTTTTGATATATGTGATATATTATATTGTGGTGAAAACCTCTGTGTTAACTTTGCAAAGTCATTGAATTATATTACAGGATATGAAAAAAAATTTTTACTACTATTGTTAACAGGGTATTTTACCTTTCCAGTATGTCGTGTATGATTACTTGATACAGGGATAGGTTATACTCAAATGCATAAGGTGTGATGTTACATTCTTAAAGAAAATATACCCTAGACATCCTCAAAGATACTGGAATGTTAGGGTGTAAACTAGCGAAGACACCTATGCCTGAAGGTTTCAAATTCTTTAGTGATTCACCTAAACTTTTAGAACTTGAACATTCTAGGAGGCTAGTAGGATGTTTATTTTAACTTAACTTCACCATATCAGATCTTGCTTATAGTGTGCAATAACTCAGTCAATTTTGTCAAATCCTTGTCAAATTCATTGAGAGGCAGCCATGAATGTTGTGAGATACCTTAAGTATACTCCTTCCCATGGACTTTTTTATCCAGTGCATAATAATATTCAACTTGTTGCTTATAGTGATAGTGATTGGACTAGTTGTGAACGTATCAATAATTCTCTTAGTGGATATTGCATATTCATGGGAGAGGCACTTATTTCTTTGAAATATAAAAAGTCACAAACGGTTGCAAAATATATAAGTCTTTCATCTACAATATGTGAGCTTTAATAGTTGGCATTTTTATTAGACAACATGCATGTTCCTTTGATCAAACAAATCCCTTTATAGTGTGATAACAAATCCGCAAACCATATTATTGAAAACCCCATCTTTCATGAGTGAACAAAGCATTTGGACATAGACTGTCATATTGTTCGGAATCAAAATAAAGACAGGTTCATTAAGCTCCAACATGTTAATTCTGATATTTAAATAGTTGATATTCTTACCAAATCTCTCTCTGGTCCTCACTTCAACATCTTGATTCACAAGTTGGGTTTGATATCTCCTTATCAAACTCTAACTTGAAGAGGGGGGGATGTACAGATTCTGAGTATTGAACATGGCAACATCGCATCAACAAGTTTCAAGTTTCAACTGAGTGAACTTGCTTGGAATGATCATTAAAGAAATTAGCTTATACAACTATTGTTAGTTAGTTACTGTTAAATTGTCTATGTGTATTTATTATGTTAGATTATGTTAGTTAGATTATAAGTTTTAGCGAGTAGTTAATGTGTTCTTCATTCATTGGTAGTATTAGTTTAAAGGTAGTTACTATTCTTTGATATAGAGGCCTTGGCAGCTGTACATTTTAGATACTGGTGAATATAACACTTTTACTACTCACTTTCATAATTCTCACAAAGCTACTTTGCTTCCATTACTTAAAACCCTAGATCACAATTAAGATTTTGAAATTTTTCATAACTTCACGTGAATAATTTTAATCAATTACAAAACATATGTGAAATCATTTATCGTATTTGAAACTTATTGACCTATATTTCATTCATGTCAATCATATTTATTATATTTTAAAACAAAACTTTTTTTGTCAAAATTTGGAACATATATGCTGATAAGCCAAACTGTTTTAACATTAATAGCAAAAGGTAGGTTGAATCTATGTTGAATAATTACTATGGATATAAATAGATTTGATTTTAGTCATCCAATATGGACATTAAATATAGATTTTTTTGAATGTCTTTTTTTTTTTAAATTTTTGTATCCCTTTCTTCACTTTATTTATCTATTAACAAGATTTATCCTATAACACCCAGTTTTTAGGGTCTATAAGTTAGTTAGGTTGGTTAAGAGAAATTGGGATTAGAGTTTGAAAGGTTTAACATAGTTGTTAGAGTTTCATGATCGTGAATGTCGTGTGTTAAGTTTTCCCATGAAAAGTTTGTCATGCCTATGACAGAAGAGTGTTCACACTTGTGAATGATAATCAACAAAGTTGTTAAGTAGAACCATTTTTTTCTCTCTCTCCTATGCTTTTTCAGCTACTTGACCACCCTATAACCCAAGTCTACATGCTACATTCTTCTTCTTCAACTTTTTCTTCCCTTATTACTCAAAAATCACCATTTTAATCATTGTGGAAGCTTATACTTAAGAGATAAAGAGGAGTTCTTGAGGTTTAAAACAAAGCTTGGTTGGAGAGTAAGTTTAGTGATTCATTTTCTATTCTAAGATAGGACATTTTTCTTGATGATGTGAGTTAAAGGTAGAGATGAGGATAAACCAAGAGTTAGGCAAGCTTGTAGAGTTTAGGCTCCATTTTTAAGGTTAGTACATATATGCATATTAATTCCTTTATTTTGCCTCTTGTTTTGTTATCTGCCATGAAAATGTGATAAATGATATACATGAATTTCTGGTTATGTAAATGTATAATGGTTACATGGGTTAAGTGTTAGAAATGCCATCAAAATAGGTTATGTTTGTTATGGTGCTCAAGAGAGATTTTAGCATGATATGTGTTATGAATGTTCTAATGGATGTTAAAGGCATGTTGCTAGCTTGATAAGTGGTGAATATTGATAGGAGTGGTTTACATTGGTCAATCTCATAGACCCTTATATGTGGCTTTATTATGCTTTATTTTCGAGTTTGGAAAACCTAAAAATTCTTGTTTGTGATAAGGTTATCACACTCGTAAATATTGTACAAAGACACATTTCACACCCATGACAAAAGAGTCACATCCATGACAAAAGAACCAAGAAAATACCCGGAATGTGTAGAAGATTTCATGCTTTGCATCACGGCTAAGGATGTCATGAATGTATGGGTTCATGCCTATGAACATGTAGTCACAGCCATAAACATATATTTCCAGTTTTTCACCCTTAATTTCCACGGTTTGAACCATAGTCATGATTGCTTAGTTTCATGCCTGTGAACATATAGTCACTGTCATGAATAAAGTGTATTTTTAGGAAAAAAGCTTTCACATGAATGATCACGGTTTGGTTCACATGGAAAGAAGTGCAAATGAATGTATTTTAAGCTCGTAAATATGTAGTTCATACCCGTGAATCCTGGTAGTTTTCATATATACAGTTTTGGTTTTTGATGCTATGTGATTGGTGAATAGATCACATATTATTATTTGTATGCCAGTATGAGTAAATCACATGTAAGTGATGATGATGAGGTAATATACTGGTATTGATGCAATAAACATGGTTCTATGTGATTGATGGTATTAAAAAGAAATGAAACATAAAGGTTCAGACTTTAAAAGCCCTTTTCTCTAATATAAAACTTGGCCTAAGATAGATGGCATGCCATTGAGAGGGTTATAGTACTGTAGAATATTCTTTATATGAGGCATTGGTAGCTAAAGCTCAGGTTATAATGCCCTTGGTCTTCAGTTCCATGTGAGTTTAAGGATAAAGTAGCTAAAGCTCAAGTTACAACATCCTTGATCCAGGTTATACCTAGTCAAGGTGGTTGAAGCTTTGGGAGCACCCTTGACTCAAGGACCTCAAGTGAGCTTCTATAGATAATGGGCAAAGTGACTGAAACTCAAGCGCCTCTATTCCACAACCCACATCCGGATAGTTTGGCTTAGAGTTTTGGGCGAAATAGATTAAAAATGGGATTATGGTAAGTCATGAGTAAAATAAAATGGACTAAGGAAAGAGAGGTAAAGTTCTTATGAACCGGTTATGTGAGAAAGTTTGCTATGTGTAATGTTGATATGGGATATGGTGATTGCATTGTCATGCATTAGGATAATGTTTATGGTATAATAATATACATGAACATGCATAATATGCTATGATATGAATTGTATGGTTGCATGCTTAAATTTTTATGCCTATATGTACCACTAAGCTTTCAGTAGCTTAATGTGTGGGTTTTTTGCACACAAGTTAGAGCCTAAGGGATAGCAGAAGTTGACTAAAGAGAAGAAGCACCCATTTTGAAGAGTCAATGCACATGTCATTTTTGTTGCTTTTTGTACATGACATGGTTTTGGGTTTTATGTTTTGTATAAGTTTGTATATTAAATAATATGTATTTTAATTTTAAAAGTTGTATTTTTTTTGTAAATAGTAGGTTAGTTAAGGGCCAAATTGGCAATTTATGAGAAAGATCATTTAGATCAAGTTGATGTAAACTTATAAATGATTTTTAATGTTCAAACATGGTTTATGAAATTTGTTTTGCGAGAAAAAGTTTTAATTTTATAGGTTTTATAAAACAATAATTTGTAGCATCCGACTAATTAGTTAGAAGGAATCTTAATTAACTTGGTGGGTATTACATATCCAACCTACTTTATGTTCTTACATATGTTAGAAAATAATTTATAGAAAAATTGAGAATTGGAAAACCAAAAAATTAATATAAGACTTTGATAGTGTATTAACTATCCTTAAGGAATTAATGCCCCACTAAAAGTTGCATTGGGTTCATTACCAGTATTCCTTTAGGATTTACAAAACCAACCAGAAATTCAATATATCCAAATCTTAAATTTCTTCTAAGAACATATTTTCAATATTAGAGAAGTAGGACAAGCAAAAGCCAGTTGTATATCTAAATTTTGGGCACGCTAATATTTTAAACATTTTAAAAAACATACCCTTTGATTTCCAAACATGTTAAGAGACAATTATTGCTTTGAAATTAAATTTGTAATAGTATAAGTGCTTAAATTTGTAACTGTATAAATGTTATAACTTAAATTTAATTACTATAACTTAATAAATAATTATAATAAAATTATTTATTATTTTGGGCTCCAATTTTAGACCTCAGGCCCAAATGCCCATATTTGACTATAAATTACTATTTATAATCAAATTTTATGTTTCCCTCTAAAACTTCCTATCAATCATTTTAATCTAAATAAATTCTTTTCATATTATCTTGTATTATTGTATCTTAATCACTAACAAAACTAACAATCTCCTACTTAGTGATTAATATGCTTAATTTAAGTATTAATGCATATAGTGGGTGTCTTTTTACTTGAACCTACTACTTGTATAACCATTTTTAGAAATTTTCAAAATTAATGGTTAGATAATATTCTATTATATCACAATTCCATAGTCGACAAAATAGAAATAGTTATACACATAAATAATTAAATCAAGCCAAACCAATTTTTTATGTGTTCGTCATGACCTTTAGTACCATATTATGGCCATCTGTTACCTCCCAAATTCATAAACAATTATAAAGTTTATGTCCCAAATTTTGATTGAAGCAAAACCACTTCTTGTGTTTTTATAGGTGAAGATTCAACCAAGTTCTTAATTTGGACTTACCTAGTTCTTAACCGAACAATATTTCTTCATTAAGAGTAATTTACACTCACCCTCTTTTTTTCGTAATTACTATAAAGTTTCTAGTGCTCATTAACTACCACAAACTATAATTTTTTTTACCTTTTAAACCCTAAAGTACCCTAGGACCCATTGTCATATCTAGTAATTTAGGTTTTGAGTCACGGTGTCACTAAAGCAATTTGTTGGTCTAACCGAAGTTTAAATTTAGATTTTAACTAGATAAAAATTAAAATAGTGATAAATAATCATATAAAAAGCTCAATAAATTATTTTTATTGCTGTAAAGATGTTAAATTATTGTAAAGGACCTAAATGCAAAATTTGAAAAATTTTGTGATAAATTTGTAATTTACCAAATATTAGAGGATCAAATGAGATATTTGTCAATTAAATATTATTTTGGACATAAATTAAGAGAGTTGGTGAGCCATGTAACAAAGAGGGAAGATAAATATGTTGATTAAGTAAAAAATATCAAGATTTTGTCAAAATTAGTGAGCCCCACTTTGAATTATTTTCTTCTTCTTCATCTTCATTTTTCTGCCTTCAATAGCCCCATGCATGTTCCTTCAAACCCCCATAGCCAAAGCTCCATTTTTAGGGAGAGACTGAGAAAAAGAGAAAAAAGTTAGGAAAAAGACATTTTCATGCATAAAAAAGCTCAAGGAAACTATTAGAAGGCCTAAAAATGGAAACAAGCTTGAAAGAAAGAGAGAAATTCTCTTTGGGCTGACCATGAAAGAAAAAGTGTGAAGGTAGGATCTTTTTCTTCATCGCTACAACTTTCTCTAAAGGAAAATGTTGTTTTAAGCTCATTTAGAACTTGGTTTTGAAAAGAGAGATTTTAGGAGTTGTAAAAAGAGAAAATAGGGGTTAGAGATATACTGATGAAAAATGGTGTTTAATAGAATTTTTGTATATTTTAGGTGCTCAAGTTGAAGGAAAACAAATAATAAAAGAGAAGAAAAATGAGCTTAAAAGCCTATAGAAAAAAAAAGGTATGTGCATAATTTTAGGAAATAGCCTATAAATTAATTATGCACTTGCATGACTAAATTGCTTAGTATGCTAAATGTGTGATTTAAACGCATTTAATTGCTTAATTTTCATGAATTTATAGTTAAAAAAAGTGAATTTAATGTTAAAAATTATTTAAAAAATTATATATGAAATTATCGAAAAAGGTAATTACAGTTATATGTGCTTGAAATGAAAAATAGGAACATGATTTGTATTTTGAGATGAATATTTGATAATTTTAAGAAATTAAAAACAAATTGTGGTTGTACCAAAACTTCTTATGATATTTTAAATTGAGTTAAATTAATATTATTCTAAGCATGACATAGCATGGAATAATAAATAAAAATATATATTAATTATGTGATGGAAGATAAGAGGCAATCGTTGTACCAAATTAATTTATGAGATATTGAAAAATGTATTGAGTTAATATTATGTGTCTAACCTAAACTAGAATTGGTAGACAGGTTGACATGCCAATTAGAGATGGAAGGTTGTAAAGCCTGTAGGCTTAATGCCTATAGGCCATAGTGCTCGTAGGCGTCTAACACCCATAGGCAATTTAATGTCAGTTATACTTGGACATACACTGTCCCATGGTGCCCATATATTTATTCCTCCTTACTGTCTTCTACTGTCTGGTCTAGGTATTTGACATGTCAAAATAATAAGAAAATAAAAGGAATAATGTTACATATACTGATTGTATACCATATGTATACTTGACATATACCTTATAGATATAGTGTATATAGTAATGTACTGATTGTATACCTAACATATACCATATAGATATAATGTATATAGTAATATGATAACTTTATACCATATGTACACTTGACATATACCCTATATACTTAGTATATATAGTGATATATTCTTGTGTGCTATAAGTATACTTTGTATATACCTAACATGTAGTTTGTAATATGTTAAGTTGATATGTTATTATAACGTGCATCTATTACACTTAAGCTACAAATTAGTACATGTGCATGTAGATGAATGAAAGAAATGTTGGTTATTATATACGGTGGAATATATGGTGCAATGTATGTATGTTGCATAATATAGTACATTATCTTTCTGTATGCATCATTAAACCTAAGGCTTAGCGTGAGAGTGTTTCTCTCAAACAAATACAACAAAGTGAGATTGTAGATAGTAGATAAAAGTAGTAGATAAAGCTTGTGGAATCTTGATTCAGTAAAGAAGCAGTGATATCATAAAGTGGGTTTCACATTTGGATTTTTTCAATGTTTTCATATACTTTCATATTTTTTATGTGTTATGCAGTATAACTTGGTAATGTGCTTTAAAAAGCTTTTGTTAAATATATTTTTTTTTGTAATAATAAATTGTTTATGGATTTTCTTTATCATATAGTTATGAACCATATTGCAATTACGTGACATCCCCTTATCCTATTGCTCGCTAGTAGGGTAAAAGGGTGTTATATAGTTTTTGGTATTAGAGCCCGGTTAGGACAATTTTGAGTTTTTAAATGGGTTTTAAAAATAAATCAGTATTTCATGACGTGTGTGCCCATATTTGAATTTATATAAGCTGTTGTTTACTGATATGGACCACTACTTTTTATGATAGGGTAGGTTATGGAATCGAAAAAAATTAAATCTAAATTTAATTCAATTTCTAATTTCTAATATAATTTAGTACAATTCCAAAATTCTAAATAACTAAACAAAAATTTTATATTGAATTACCACCATTTGTTTTTAGAAAGAATATGAAATGAAGTGAAAAGTTGAGAGAAATGTCTTATTTATATAAGAGCAATATCTATTTATACTATATCAATATCGATAGAGAGTAATGAGCCTTTAGAGTAGAGGCATCATTGCGACTGTGTTATCGCCAAGCTACTGCATCTAGATCGAGTGCCACTTCATCGTATTGTCATTCTAGTGCTAGGCAGACAAATCTTTTGAGAATGTAGTGGAGCTATTATAGAGGAATGCACCGCAAAAGTCATCTGTATTATAATTTGAAAGGTTTTAAAAACTAAGGGCATAAGATTTCTCTGGTAGATGAAAGGATGATCCCTTGGTGATGAAGTTCTGGCTAGAGAGGGAAAAAATGTTTGATTAACTACATTGCATAAATGAGAAGAAATGTGAGTATATAGTGTCTCTTCTGCTTGAGAATGCATATGATTAATGGAGATAAGTGTCACAGAGTTTTGAGGCATTAAATCCACTTATTTGGGAGTTTTATTGGAAAAGAATAAAGAGTAGTACATTCCACTGATCTACACAAATGATAAAAAGAGAGAGTTTTTGACCTTGAAGTAGGAGGTATGCTAGTTTCAGAGTATGAGCAAGAGTTTATGCATTTATGTAAGCATTCTGGCAATATTATATCTACAGAGGCTGACAAGTGTAGGCGATTTGAAGATGGGTTGAGAGATCCTATTAAACGGCAGGTCTCAGCCCTACGTTTGATGAATTTTTCCAGTTTTCTTGCATCTGCGAGAGGGTTTTTGCAGCTTAGTGGCCAACTCAGGATAAAGATTTTATGAGGCCTATGTGACAGGCCAATGCAGGATCATCTGGAAATAAGAGAATTAGATTAGCTAGAGGAAGATTTTAGACTAGAAGTTCTAGACCACGAGATCCATTACTTCAATAGCCAATGCATCGACACTAATGTCATACAGATTACCACCCTTACCTTTATGCTAGCATTGCGATCGTACACATGTCGATGAGTGTTGGTGGGTGATAGGAGCTTGTTTGAGATGCGGCTTTAAGGACCATCAAAGGAAAGATTGTTCTTTATTACAATATGGCAGAGGTTCTGGGAGCTTTATGTTGATATAGGCATAGGGTTCTTATCAGGGCAGAGGCCAAGGTAGAGGACAGAGCAAAAAAGGCCAAGCAGGACCTAGTCAAAGCAGATCAGAGACTATTGAAAGGCAGAAGGGTAGCTGAGTTGTGCTAGCCAGGGCATATGCCATACGAGCTCAGAAGGATCATAATGCACCTGACATGGTAGTGGGTAAATTTCTTCTCTTTGGCTTTGACATTCATGCATTGATGGATCTGAGATAGACACATTCTTACATATGCACGCCTTTATCCAATCAAAAGGGTTTATAGCTTAAGGCTTTAGAATATGATATCTTTGTGACTAACCCATTAGGTCACAATATGAGGGTTAGCAAGATGTTTAGGAGTTGCCCAGTTAAGATACATGGCAAACTGTTCCTAGCATATTTGATTGGGCTACCATTTCATGAGTTTGATGTGAACTTAGGAATGGATTGGCTAGCTCGTTATGGAGTAATAGTAGATTGTGGAAAGAGATAAATGATCATCAGAATTTTAGAACAAGATGAGATAGTGGTGATGGGTGAAAACAAAAGATATCCAAAGAATGCAATATAAATGTTAAAAGCCACAAAACTCATCAATAAGGGGCGCAAAGCCTATTTGGCATATGTGGTATATATGAAAAAAAAAGTATTCCGAAGCTAGTTAACATTCCTACTATATGTGAGTTTTTAGATGTATTTCCAAATGAGCTGTCAGGATTGCCACAAACTGGAAGATAGCGTTTGTTATCGATTTGGTACCTGACATTGCTCCAATCTCCATTACACTTTTGTTGCCTAGATATTAAGCCAAGAAAAGAGGGGTTGAATTGGAGTTTTAAAAATTAAACTTTAAAGTGCAGAAATAAAAATTAATTTTAGGAGGGATAGAGAAATTTGACACAAGGATTTTTATAGAGGTTCGGGTGTTAATAAACCCTACTCCTCTCCCCAATCGCAATTGGGAGTTTCACTAACACACTAAGTGTTACAATGGAGTTTAACAAGCTCACTCCCAACTATGGTGTTTCTCACAATGGCTCACACCTACCCTAGAAATCCCTTCTGTTTTAATGGCTCACATAATAATTAATTCTTTGTGTTTTATAGGCTCACACAAACAACCTTTTATCTTGTGTTTTACAAGCTCACACAAACAACCTTTACTTTGTGTTTTTGCAGGATCACACAAACAACCTTTCTTTGTATTTTAAAGGCTCACACAACTAACCCTTACAAGTATTCTACTCTTAATCCAGAAATACCCGAAACTCACTTGAGTAATAAATGATTACAGAGAGAAACACTTACAAATCTTTATTGCTCAATAAATGATGAGAAAAAAGATTTTTACAGAGAATAGATATTGGTTATGAAAGTATTAAATGTACAAATAGCTTGTAATAAGATTTTGATTCAAAGTATTTGCTATCCTCTTGTACTGAATGTATAAATGACTTGCATTTATACTCTAAGGGCTAATTATAACCGTTAGAGTGCATTTAATACGAAACTAGCCGTTGTACCAACCTAAATAATCGCGTCTGACATTTTTCTCTTTCATCTTTCATAGGTGTGACTATGTTTGTCACGGGCGTGACTTTTCTTCCAAGCCGTGACTGAAGTGGTGACCTTGGTCATGAAGCTCTCTAGAAGGTTTTGAAACATTCGGTCATGGGCATGACATATATCTTCACGGGCATGACAAACTTCCCAACCGTGATCCATGTGGTGACTTTGGTCGTGAAGCTCTCTGGATGAAATTGTCATGAAGGTTCATGGGCATGACATGTAATTCACGGGCATGACTTAAATGTCCATTTCACGGTTTGTTGTCTTCCTTCATGGCCGTGAACTTCAAATGTTGGTTTTGGTTACGGTTAGCTTTGTCACGGGCGTGAATCATGCTACTTCCTTAATTTTGTCTTTCAAGGATTAATCTTCCATTCTTCATTCTTACTATTTTATTCCATACCCTGTTTAATAGACTTAGAAAACATGTATGTTCAATACAATATTGCTATTTTATTTGTTATCATCAAAATGACGGAAATACCCCTCAAGGTTTAACAATCTCCCCCTTTTTTATGGTGACAAATAATCTAGCAAAATGTGCTTTTTAGAAGTCTCCCCCTCGAAAGAACTTAGGATATAAAATTGATGAAATGCAAGAATTGTAAAGAATGATGTAGCATTGAAAGAAACTTGTTAGTTTTTAAGTATATGCAAGTTATATGCAAAGTATATCCAATATATACCAAAATTCTTTTTAAGGCATGAAGTATATGTAAGATATATTTAGAGTATATCAAGGAATATTCATTTCTGTAACTTGCATTAAGGTATATGCAAAGTATACTTAAGATATATCTAATGTGTATAAAGCTCAATTTCATACTTGCATATTTATTTTGAATCAAATTTTAAGAGTTGATTATTTCTCCCTACTTAACTCAATGTATTTGTAGATTCTTATTTTTGATTCAAAATTCATTTATCTTAATATATTGCTAGGTTCTCCCCTTTTTGTCATCAATAAAAAGAATATAAAGATACCAAAAGAAAAACAAAGCAAATATATTAATGTCAAAAAGAGAAGTACAAACCAAGGGAAATAAAAGTCAGAAAGGAAATACAATTTCCTGAAAAACAAACAAAAAACAAGTAAATAAACAAGCAAACAAGCAAATTTAGGCTACCATCTAGCCTAACACCTAGCCGGACATCCTATCCCTAAGTCGAGCAACCTCTGCCTCAAGGCAGTCCATCCAAAACTCCATAAAGTCTTTGAGGTTCTCCAACCTCTCATCCATTGAAGCTTGCAGCTGCTCAAATCATGGTGCCAAGAGGTCAACCACCTGTTATGCCAAATTCGGCATGGAAGCCGAGGATTGTCCGATGTCCTGCTCAGCCACTGGAGGTGCTTCCTCAACTCGAGCCCTTTTCTTCTACTGGATCCCCTGGAGGCCGGCTCTGAAGTCCTATGTATCATTGTCTTCCCAAATTATCTCCCTAGCATTGTCTGTGAAGCGGTAGTAAATATTATTCTCATGAACAATTCTGATAGCCGCTCCCATCTTGATGAAGGACTCGACATCCAATCGATCTCGAGGATGCCCTAGGATGAGATTGAAGTGATGCTCATCCTGCTTCAAATAGCCAAGCTTCAAGGCCATATGGGTGACATATCCACCAATGAGTATATCTCCTGTGGGTTTGGTGGCAATGGACTGAAGATGGTTTGCAAACCATCTAAAAAGTGTCACCGTGAGCCCTCTTTTGGCCATCTCAAAAAGGAAGAGCTCAGATTTCTGAATGGTCCCATTGCTATCTCCCCGAGCGAATATGCTATAGGTTAAAAACCTATGCAAATATTTGTGCACTGGGGACCGGAGATGAGTGCTCTTTGGTCTTCTTGACATCCCAGCTGCAATCTGTGCCAAAATGGGTCCATGCTTGAGTTGCAAAGAATTCCACTTCACTGTCATTGAGGATGCCTTCTGAGGGTAGATTAAATAATTCCTCGAATTCAATGGCACTAAGGGTGTTTGGATTGCTGCAAAGTTGGAATTTTACCACTCCAATAGGAGACACTTGTAAGGTGCTAAAAAATTCCGGGGTTAGCTCGCTCAATGTGGGCTGATGAATGTCCACAAATTCCTTCAAATGACAGGCTTGGAGTTGCTCTATCATTGCCATTTCAAGCCCGAGAGTGCAGACGATTTTCCATTCAAAGGACCTCGATGAAAGGAGAAGTCTTTGCTTCACGGTGGAGTACCGAGGATGGCAATGCTCTGGGATTCTGTTCATGAGGTAATCTGCGTACCTCCTGGGAGCATGAGACTTCTTTCTAGTTCCTTTTGATGAGCCAGTTTCCATTTGGATTGAAAAAATGAACTTTGTGGAGTTTGGGAAAAGTTTGACAGAAAATTTGAGGAAACCCTAAAGAAGTATAATTTTTGATGAAGGAATGGACTTTTGATGGTATTTATAGCAAAATTTTGTGACTTGGGGGCCGGAATCTTCAATATCTCATTGAATGTGTGTAAATGAGAGTGGTTTCTAGGAGTTGAAATGTGAAAATAACCGGCTATTTTCTTATATACCCGATGCATTCACGGGCGTGAAATATGCGTTCACGGGCATGAATAGTTGTGTTCACGGTTTGCTGAAGGGGTGCTCTACCCGTGAATAAATGCATGAAAATAGTCACGGTCGTGACCTTTGAATGTCACGGTCGTAAATGATGAACTGTCATAGGGGTGAAACAATCGTCACGGGCGTGAAAGGTTGAATTTCACTACTTATGTCCGTGAAACAAAGCGTGACTCAAAGCGTGAACATCTCTGTGAGTTTGGGGTGAATATGTTCACGGGCGTGAACAAGGTTTTTTACAGGAGTGAATGAAGTCGTGAACATAAGCTTCACTACTTGAAGCCGGAAACGATGTCGTGAATCAAGTCATGAACGACACTGCCTCTTTTGGCTATTTAAGTCACGGGCGTGAATGCCATAAAATTTCCATCAAATAAAATTAAGTCCTAAAACAAGACTAAATCATTTCTATGAAGATTCTATCCCTTATAACATAAATTTTTCATCAAATATATTACCTTATATCTAGTGATATGATACAAAATCAAGATTATCACATAAGATTGGATAATTTAGCAATCACAAGGTTAATCCATCAATCATACCAAGTTCTCTTCTAATGAAATTAAATCATTCTTCATTTAGAGACTTAGTAAAAATATATGCCAATTGATTTTCTGTATTTATAAATTCTAATGAAACATCTCATTATTGAACATGATCTCTAATAAAGTGGTGTCTAATGTCAATATGCTTACTTTTAGAGTGTTGAATGGGATTCTTTGATAGATTTATAGCATTTGTATTATCACATTTAATAGGTATATGATTCATATCATGACCATAGTCTTTAAGTTGTTGTTTCATCCAAAGAATTTTATTACAACAACATTCGACTGCTACATACTCTGCTTCAGTAGTTGAAAGAGCAACTGAAACTTGTTTCTTGCTAAACCAAGAAACTAAGCACTCTCCAATAAAGTGACAAGTACCTGAAGTACTTTTTCTATCTAAAAGACTACCAGCATAGTCTGCATCTGAATATCCTATAATATAGAGGGATGAATTTCTAAGATACGATAAACCTAGATGCAATGAACCATGTAAATATCTAAGAATTCTTTTTACTGCATTTAAATGTGATTCTTTTGGACATGATTAAATCGTCCACATAAGCAAACACTATACATTATGTCGGGTCTAGAAGCAGTAAGATATAAAAGTGATCCGATCATACCTCTATAGAGCTTTTCATTAATGCTCTTACCCTTTTCATCCTTGTCCAATTTTGTTGATGTGCTCATAGGAGTCTTGGCATTCTTGCATCCTTCCATTCCAAATTTTTTAATTAAATCTTTGGCATATTTGGATTGGTTGATGAATATGCCCTCATTTCTTTGCTTTATTTGTAGACCAAGGAAATACTTAAGCTCTCCCATCATGCTTATTTCAAATTCCCTAGTCATACACTTAGCAAATTCTTGACAAAGCAACTCATTAGTAGAACCAAATATTATATCATCAACAAAAATTTGAACAATTAGTATATAATGTTTATATTTTTTAATGAATAATGTGGTGTCAACATTTCCCTTAGTAAAGTTATTTTCTAACAGAAAAGAACTTAGTCTTTCATACCAAGCTCTTGGGGCTTGTTTCAAACCATATAAAGCTTTTGAAAGTTTGAAAACATGATTTGGCAAATCATAGCTTTCAAAGCCTGGTGGTTGTTTTACATAAACTTCTTCTTCTATATAACCATTTAGAAATGCACTTTTCACATCCATTTGAAAGAGTTTGAAATTCATGTGACATGCATATGCTAAAAGTATTCTTATGGCTTCTAATCTAGCTACAGGTGCATAGGTTTCATCATAATCTATACCTTCTTCCTGATTATATCCTTTTGCAACTAATCTAGCCTTATTCCTAGTTATTGAACCTTGTTCATCAAGTTTATTTCTAAATACTCATTTGCTACTTATAATTTGATGATCCTTGGGTCTAGATACTAAGGTCCATACCTTACTTCTCTCAAATTGGTTGAGTTTCTCTTGCATGACAATTACCCAACATTCATCATTAAAAGCCTTATCAACATTTTTAGGCTCAATTTGAGAAATAAAAGCAAGGTCAGTGACTAAATGTTTGAAATGAGATCTAGTACTTACTCCTTTGGAGATATCACCAATGATTTGCTCTTTTGGATGATCTTTCGTCATTCTCCATTCTTTTGGGAGTTCTTTTTCATTTTCTTTTTGAGTTTGAGGTAGAGAATCATTTTGATGTGAATCTTTTTATCATGTTCTTCTTTTCGATTTTCAAAATCCATGTTACCTACAACATCATTAAGAACACTACCTTTCACAAGATCAAGTCTACTAGATTCATTAAAGACAACATGCATAAATTCTTCAACAGTTAATGATCTTTTGTTAAGTACTCTATATGCTTTGCTAGTTGTAGAGTATCCTAAAAAGATACCTTCATCAGATTTAGAGGCAAATTTTCCAAGGTTGTCCTTGGTATTCAATATGAAGCACTTGCATCCAAATACTCTAAAGTACGATATCAATGGCTTTCTTCCATTCCATAGCTCAAATGAGGTTTTGTTTAAAAGAGGTCTTTTTAAAACTCAATTTGAAATATAACATGCAGTGTTTGTGGCTTCTGTCCAAAAGTAAGTTGGTAAACCATATTCATTGAGCATTGTTCTAGCAATTTCAATTAAAGTTCGATTTTTCCTTTCAACTACCCCATTTTGTTGAGGTGTCCTAGAAGATGAGAAATTCTGTGAAATGCCATATTCAAGACAAAAGCTTTCAAAGTTTTCATTTTCAAATTCTTTGCCATTATCACTTCTTATCTTTGAAATACAGTACCCTTTTTCATTTTGAACTCTTCTAGCAAAGTTTTTGAAATTTTCAAAAGCATCACTCTTTTGAGCTAAGAAAATTACCCAAGTAAATCTAGAGTAATCATTTACGATGACAAATGCATAATGTTTACCTCCTAAGCTAGCAATTTTAGTAGGTCCAAATAAGTCCAAATGCAGGAGTTGAAGAGGTTTTGAGGTACTTACTATGTTTTTGGCTTTGAAGGATGACTTGTGTTGCTTTCCTCTTTGGCAAGGTTCACATGTCTTGCCTTTTTCAAATTTGACTTTTGGTAGTCCTTTTACTAGTTCTCCTATGTTGAGGCTTTGTATTAAGTCCATGTTAGCATGACCAAGCCTTCAATGCCATATCCAAGATTCATCACTAGTGGTCACAAGACACTTAGATGAATGGTTAGGTAATTCATGTAAGTTTATTATGTATGTATTGACATCTCTATTTCTTTTAAATATCTATTGACCATCGATAGAGATCTTAAGACATTCATTGGAAGTAAAGATTACTTTGTTTCCTTTATCACATAATTGACTAACACTTAACAAGTTATGTTTCAAGCCATCAACAAGTAAGACATCTTTAATAAAAGTAGTACCATTAATACCAATAGATCCAATGCCAATTACCTTACCCTTAGCATTGTTTCCAAAGGTACTTTACCTCCATCAATACTTTTGATTTCTTTGAAGAGTTTTTTATCTCCTGTCATATGCCTTGAGCATCCACTGTCTACTAGCCAAGCATTTTTGTTTATTGTGGACTTGAGGCATACCTATAGAATCACAGTTTAAGTATGATTTTTAGGTACCCAAATGAGCTTGGGTCCTTGAGGGTTAGCACATAAAGGTTCCCAATGAGCCTTCCTTATCCAACAATGTTTATTTATGTGACCCATTTTCATACAATAATTACATTGTTTCGGTCTAAACTTGCTTTTTGGTCTTACAATATTTTTGAATGCCATATTTCTATCAAACTGATTTTGAGAATAATGACATGCACAGTCATGATTAATTGATGCTTTTCTAGACGCATGCTTCTTATATATAAAGGCATGATTATTCTTTTTATATATATAAGGTTTAATATGCTTATTCCTTGGTGTTGTTCCAACAAGTGTGGAGATATGAGGTTCACTAGACTTAACAAAGATGGTTTTATGAGAAGATGATGATGTGTCCTTAAATCGTAGCCCATGTCTAATTAAGGGTGATCTTTGAGACACAGTGAGAGTATTTAAACTCTCTTTACCTTTGTGAAATTTAGAGATGGAATTTCTAAGTTCCTGAACTTCATTTTTCAAAGTATTATTTTCTTTAAGTAAAGCAGCAGTTGAGGGTCTTGATGAATATTCATCTAATGACTTTTGGAGAGATTCATTAGATGATTTAAGCTTTATGTTCTCCTTTTCTAAAACATCTATTTTATTTTTTAAATTAGAGATGTTATTTCTATAAGCACTGAATTTACTTATATATTTCTCTAATTCTAGATTTAATTCTTCTATAAGGTTTGCTCATCATCATCATCACTATCATCATCATTATCACTACTATCATTGTTTAAAAAGTATGAATGTAGTGATCTTACCTTATCCGAGACATGATCCTCAACAGCCATGATGCATAGGTTGACCTCTTCATTTTCATTATCATCTTTTTCACTTGAAGAGCTTTTGTCATCCTATGTGGCTTTGTGACCTTTCTCCCCATTGTCTCTTTGGTATTTGCTCTTATGTTTTTTGAGCCTTGGACATTCTGGTTTGATATGTCCTTTCTTTCCACACTCATAGCATTTTACCTCTTCCTTACTTCTT
This sequence comes from Triadica sebifera, assembly GCA_023653625.1. Taxonomy (NCBI): domain Eukaryota; kingdom Viridiplantae; phylum Streptophyta; class Magnoliopsida; order Malpighiales; family Euphorbiaceae; genus Triadica; species Triadica sebifera. The sequence goes on along the minus strand of CM042910.1, from coordinate 16,254,330 downwards.
TGTGCATCATTAGAAGTTTGTTTCAGGTTTCTTTGCCTGAATTTTCTAGAGTTGCTCATTTTCTTCTCAATGATTCTTTTTAGTCTTCTTGAAAGCATAACAATGTCCTCATTTTCATCATCACTCATTTTTTCATCATCTTCACTTTCTTATTGAGATTTTGAAGTAGAGGCTTTGAGTGCTAAGGGCTTTCTTTTCTCTGGCTCTGCTTCAAGATCTCTATCTCTTTTCACTCCCATTTCATGTGTGAGAAGTTTTCCAACCAGCACATCAGTATTCATGATGCTCATGTCTTCATTTGCTTCTTCTATGCCAGCAACTCTTGAGCCATAGTCTTTAAGAGGAAGACTTCTCAGGATTTTGTTGTTTACATCTTCCAGACTCAAATTCTTCCCAAGATTCCTCATTCCATTTATAATGGCTAGAAGGCGGTTGGTCATGTCAGTGATTGACTCATTGGATTTCTTCTTGAAGAGCTCATATTTTGAGGTAAGAAGTTGAATCTTCTTGGATTTGACTTACTTAGTTCATTCATGATAATTTTCCAATGTCTTCCACATGCTGTATGCTGTTGGGCAGTGTTGTATTCTTCCACATTCTTCAATAGATAATGAGCTTGATAGGATTGTCATTGCCTTTTTCTTTTTGGAATTTGCTATTCTTTGAGGCTCTGTCCAATCATCTCTTGATAGGATTTCTTCTTTACCATCATCTCCTCTTCTGGTTGGTGGTGTCCATTCTTTTTGTACACTATCCCAGACTTCAATTCCTTCACTATCCAGGTATGTCTCCATTTGAAACTTCCAATGGGCATAATTTGCTCCATCAAAGTAAGGTTTGAGACTTTGGAATGCTTCACTGGCCATATCTTAATCTTTACTAGCGCTTTTTAGGCTTCGATGCTAGACTTAGCTCTGATACCAATTGTTTCCCAGATATTAAGCCAAGAAAGGGGGTTGAATTGGAGTTTTAAAAATTAAAATTTAAAGTGCGGAAATAAAAATTAATTTTATGAGGGAGAGAAATTTGACACAAGGATTTTTATAGAGGTTCAGGTGTTAACAAACCCTACTCCTCTCCCCAATCACAATTGGGAGTTTCACTAACACACTAAGTGTTATAATGGAGTTTTACAAGCTCACTCCCAACTATGGTGTTTCTCACAATGGCTCACACATACCCCATAAATCCCTTGTGTTTTAATGGCTCACACAATAACCAATTCCTTGTGTTTTACAGGCTCACACAAACACCCTTTTATCTTGTGTTTTACAGGCTCACACAAACAACCTTTACTTTGTGTTTTTGTAGGATCACACAATAACCTTTCTTTGTGTTTTAAAGGCTCACACAACTAACCCTTATAAGTGTTCTACTCTTAACCCAGAAATGTCCGAAACTCACTTGAGTAATAAATGATTACAGAGAGAAACACTTACAAATCTTTATTACTCAATAAATGATTAGCAAAAACATTTTTACAGAGAATAGATATTGGTTATGAAAGTATTAAATGTACAAATAATTTGTAGTAAGATTTTGATTCAAAGTATTTGCTATCCTCTTGTACTGAATGCATAAATGACTTGCATTTATACTCTCATGGCTAATTATAGCCGTTAGAGTGCATTTAATACCAAGGTCACCAAATAATCGCGCCTGACATTTTTCTCTTTCTTCTTTCACGGGCGTGACTATGTTTGTCAGGGGCGTGACTGTTCTTCCAAGCCGTGACTGAAGTGGTGACCTTGGTCGTGAAGCTCTCTGGAAGGTTTTGAAACATTCGGTCATGGGCGTGACAAACTTCCCAACCGTGATCCATGTGGTGAAGCTCTCTGGATGAAATTGTCATGAAGGTTCATGGGCGTGACATGTAATTCATGGGCGTGACTTAAATGTGCATTTCACGGTTTGTTGTCTTTCTTCATGGCTGTGAACTTTAAATGTTGGTTTTAGTGACGGTTAGCTTTGTCACGGTCGTGACACATAGGGTCACGGGCGTGAATCATGCTACTTCCTTAATTTTGTCTTTCAAGGATTAATCTTCCATTCTTCATTCTTGCTATTTTATTCCATACCCTGTTTAATAGACTTAGAAAACAAGTATGTTAAATACAATATTGCTATTTTATTTGTTATCATCAAAATGATGGAAATACCCCTCAAGGTTTAACAACTTTATAGGATGGCACCTGCTATGTTGAAAAAGCTGAATCTTTAGTTGCAATATTTGCTTGATAAGGGTTTTATTTGATCCAATATTTAGTTATTGGGTGCTCCAATTTTTTTTATGAAGAAAAAGGTTGGCACCTTAAATCTTTGCATTTATTATAAATAGCTTAACAAGGTGACTATCAAGAATAAATACCTGCTGCCTAGATTTGATGATCTGTTTGACCAATTGAAAGAAGTAGACATGTTCTTGAAAATATATCTTCATTCTAGGTACCATTAGTTGAAGATCAATTTGTCAAATGTACCCAAGATGACATTTAGGACTCAGTATGGCCATTATGAGTTCTAGTTATGCCTTTTGGCTTGATGAATGCGTTTGTACCATTTATGGACTTGATGAATCGAGTGTTCAGACCTTATCTTGATCAGTTTGTAGTTGTATTTATTATTGACATTCTAGTGTGTTAAACCTTGAGGGATATTTCTGTTATTTTGATGATAACAAAATAATATAGCAATATTGTATTTAACATACTTATTTTTGTAAGTATATAATACAAGACATGGATTAAATAGCAAGAACGGAGACTTGGAAGAATAATCATTGAGAGACAAAATTCAAGTAGTAGCATGTTCACTGTCGTGACTCTATGAGTCACTCCCGTGAAGGAAGCTAACCATTACCAAAACCAACATTTGAAGTTCACGACCATGAAGGAAAAACAAACCGTGAAGTGGCCATTTCAGTCACCCCCATGAATAAATGTGTCACCCCCGTGAAGATTCATGCAATTTCATCCAGAGAGCTTCACCACCAGAGTCACCACTTGGATCATGGCTGGGAAGCTTATCACGCTCGTGAATGAGCTTGTCATGCCCGTGACTCAATATGTCAAAACATTCCAGAGAGCTTCACGACCAAGGTCACCACTTCAGTCACGGCTTGGGAAGAACTGTCACTCCCGTGATAAACATAGTCACGCCCGTGAACAATGAGAGAGAAAAATGTCAGGCACGATTTTTTGGTTGGTACAACGGCTAGTTTCTTATTTAATGCACCCCAACGGCTATATTCAGCCATGGGAGTATAAATGGAAGTCATTTATGCATTAAGAAAAAAGAGAATGATAAGAATAACAAAAGAATAGGATATACTTCGAATTTAATTCTGATTACAAGCTATTTGTACTTTCATACTTTGAGAACAAAATCTATTCTCTGTAAAAATCTTTTTGCTCTTCATATTTGAGCAATTATGATTTGTGAGTGGTTCTCTCTATAATCTTTACTCAAGTGAGCTTTGGGTATTTATGGGTTAAGAGTATAACACTTGTAAGGGTTAGTTGTGTGAACCTCCAAAACACAAATTAAAAGGTTGTTTGTGTGAGCCTGTAAAACACAAAGTGAAGGTTATTTGTGTGAGCCTGCAAAACACAAGGAATTGGTTAATGTGTGAGCCATTAAAACACAAGGGATTTCTGGGTTAGGTGTGAGTCATTGTGAGAAACACCATAGTTGGGAGTGAGCTTGTAAAACTCCATTGTAACACTTAGTGTGTTAGTGAAACTCCCAATTGCGATTGGGGAGAGGAGTAGGGTTTGTTAATACCCAAACCTCTATAAATCTTTGTGTCTGATTTTCTCTATGCCTCCTAAAATTAATTAATTATTTCCGTACTTTAAAGTTTAATTTTTTGAAACTCCAATTCAACCCCCCTTCTTGGTCTAATATCTAGGCAACAATTGGTATAAGAGCTTTGTCTAGCATCGAAGCCTAAAAAGCGCTAGTAAAGAGAAAGATATGGCCAGTGAAGGATTCCAAAGTCTCAAACCTTACTTTGATGGAGCAAATTATGCCCATTGGAAGTTTAGGATGGAGACATACTTGGATAGTGAAGGAATTGAAGTCTGTGATAGTGTACGAAAAGAATGGACACCACCAACTAGAAGAGGAGCTGATGGTGAAGAAGAAATCCTATCATGAGATGATTGGACAGAGCCTCAAAGAAGAGCAAATTTCAAAAACAAAAAGGGAATGACCATCCTATCAAGCTCATTATCTATTGAAGAATGTGGGAGAATACAACACTGCTCAACAACATACAGCATATGGAAGACATTGGAGAACTATCATGAGGGAACTAAGCAAGTCAAATCCAAGAAGATTCAACTTCTAACCTCAGAATATGAGCTCTTCAAGATGAAATCCAATGAGTCAATCACTGACATGACCAACTGACTTCTATCCATTATAAATGGAATGAGGAAACTTGGGAAGCATCTAAGTTTGGAAGATGTAAACAATAAAATCCTGAGAATTCTTCCTCTCAAAGACTATAGTTCAAAAGTTGCTGGCATAGAAGAACTAAATGAAGATATGAGCATCATGAATACTGATGTGCTGATTGGCAAACTTCTCACACATGAGATGGTAGTGAAGAGAGATAGAGAGCTTGAAGCAAAACCAGAGAAAAGAAAGCCCTTAGCACTTAAAGCCTCTACTTCAATATCTCAATAAGAAAGTGAAGATGATGAAGAAATGAGTGATGATGAAAATGAGAACATCTCTATGCTTTCAAGGAGATTAAAAAGAATCATTGAGAAGAAAATGAGCAATTCCAGAAAATTCAAGCAAAGAAACCTCAAACAAACTTCTAATGACACACATAGAAGTAAGGAAGAGGTAAAATGCTATGAATGTGGAAAGAAAGGACATATCAAACCAGAATGTCCAAGGCTCAAGAAGCATAAGAGCAAATACCAAAGAGACAATGGGGAGAAAGGTCATAAAGCCACATGGGATGATGAAAGCTCTTCAAATGAAAAAGATGATAATGAAAGTGAAGAGGCCAACCTATGCTTCATGGCTATTGAGGATCATGTCTCGGACAAAGTAAGATCACTACACTCGTACCCTTTCAATAATGATAGTAGTGATAATGATAGTAATAGTGATAGTGATGATGATGATGATGAGCAAAGCCTAATAGAAGAATTAAATATAGAATTAGAGAAATATAGAACTAAATTTAGTACCTATAGAAATAATATCTCTAATTTGAAAAATAAGATAGATGGTTTAGAAAAAGAGAACATAAAGCTTAAATCATCTAATGAATCTCTTCAAAATTCATTAGATGAATATTCATCAAGACCCTCAACAGCTTCATTGTTAAAAGAAAATAATACTTTGAAACATGAAGTTGAGGAACTTAGAAATTCCATTTCTAAATTTCCCAAAGGTAAAGAGAGCTTAGATACTCTCATTGTGTCTCAAAGATCACCCTTAATTAGACATGGTCTAGGATTTAAAGACACATCATCATCTTCTCACAAAACTGTATTTGTTAAATCTAAAGAATCTCACATCTCCACACTTGTTAGAACTGCACCAAGAAATAAGAATGTTAAACACTCTATACAGAAAAAGAATAATCATGCCTTTATGTATAGGAAGCATGCATCTAGAAAAATGCAAATTAATCATGATTGTGCATGCCATTGTTCTCAAAATAAGTCTAATAGAATCATGGCATTCAAATACATTGCAAGACCAAAAAGCAAGTTTAGACCGAAACAATGTAATTATTGTATGAAAATTGGTCACATAAATAAACATTGTTGGATAAGGAAGGCTCATTAGGAACCTTCATGTGCTAACCCCCAAGGACCCAAACTCATTTGGGTACCTACAAATCATACTTGATTTGTGATTCTATAGGTATGCCTCAAGTCCACAATAAACAAAAATGTTTGGCTAGTAGACAGTGGATGCTCAAGGCATATGACAGGAGACAAAGAACTTTTCAATGAAATCAAAAGTATTGATGGAGGTAAAGTTACCTTTGGAAACAATGCAAAGGGTAAGGTAATTGGCATTGGTTCTATTGGGGTTAATGGTACTACTTTTATTAAGGATGTCTTACTTGATGGCTTGAAACATAACTTGTTAAGTGTAAGTCAATTATGTGATAAAGGAAACAAAGTCATCTTTACTTCAAATGAATGTCTTGTAATCTCTATCGATGGTCAAGAAATATTTAAAGGAAATAGAGATATCAATACATACATAATAAACTTACATGAACTATCTAACCATTCCTCTAAGTGTCTTATGACTACTAGTGATGAATATTGGTTGTGGCATAAAAGACTTGGTCATGCTAACATGGACTTAATACAAAGTCTCAGCACAGGAGAGCTACTAAAAGGATTACCAAAAGTTAAATATGATAAAGACAAGACATGTGATCCTTGTCAGAGAGAAAAGCAACACAAGTCATCTTTCGAAGCCAAAAATATAGTAAGTACTTCAAAACCTATTCAACTCATGCATTTAGACTTGTTTGGACCTACTAGAATTGCTAGCTTAGGAGGAAAACATTATGCATTTGTCATCGTAGATGATTACTCTAGATTTACTTGGGTAATTTTCTTAGCTCAAAAGAGTGATGCTTTTGAAAACTTCAAAAACTTTGCTAGAAGAATTCAAAATGAAAAAGGGTATTGCATTTCTAAAATAAGAAGTGATCATGGGAAAGAATTTGAAAATGAAAACTTTGAAAGCTTTTGTCTTGAACATGGAATTTCACATAATTTCTCATCTCCTAGGACACCTCAACAAAATGGGGTAGTTGAAAGGAAAAATCGAACTTTAATTGAAATTATGTGAAATTCCAATGCTTAATGAATATGATTTACCAACTTTAATTGAACAATGCTTAATGAATATGATTTACCAACTTATTTTTGGGCAGAAGCCACAAACACTGCATGTTATATTTCAAAACGAGTTTTCAAAAGACCTCTTTTAAACAAAACCTCATTTGAGCTATGGAATGGAAGAAAGCCTTTGATATCATACTTTAGAGTATTTGGATGCAAATGTTTTATATTGAACACCAAGGACAATCTTAGAAAATTTTCCTCTAAGTCTGATGAATGTATCTTTTTAGGATACTCTACAACCAGCTAAGCATATAGAGTATTTAATAAAAGATCATTAACAGTTGAAGAATCCATGCATGTTGTTTTTAATGAATCCAGTAGACTTGATCTTATGAAAGTTAGTGCTCTTGATGATGTTGTAGGTAATATGGAAAAACTTGATATTGAAAATGGAAAAGAAGAAAATGATCAAGAAAATTTACTACCTCAAAATCAAGAACAAATGGAGCAAGAACTTCCAAAAGAATGGAGAATGACGAAAGATCATCCAAAAGAGCAAATAATTGGTGATCTATCAAGGGGAGTAAGTACTAGATCTCATTTCAAGCATTTAGTCACTGACATTGCTTTCATTTCACAAATTGAGCCTAAAAATATTGATGAGGCTCTTAATGATGAAAGTTGGGTAATTGCCATGCAAGAGGAACTCAACCAATTTGAGAGAAATAAGGTATGGAACCTAGTACCTAGACCTAAGGATCATCAAATCATAGGTAGCAAATGGGTATTTAGAAACAAATTAGATGAACAAGGGTTAATAACCAGGAATAAAGCAAGACTAGTTGCAAAAGGATATAATCAGGAAGAAGGCATAGATTATGATGAAACATATGCACCTGTAGCTAGATTAGAAGCTATAAGAATACTATTAGCATATGCATGTCACATGAATTTCAAACTTTTTCAAATGGATGTGAAAAGTGCATTTCTAAATGGTTATATAGATGAAGAAGTGTATGTAGAACAACCACCAGTTTTTGAAAGCTATGATTTGCCAAATCATGTTTTTAAACTTTCAAAAGCTTTGTATGGTTTAAAACAGGCTCTAAGAGCTTGGTATGAGAGACTAAGTTCTTTTTTATTAGAAAATAGCTTCACAAAGGGAAATGTTGACACTACACTATTCATCAAAAAGCATAAGCATGATATACTAATTGTTCAAATTTATGTTGATGATATAATATTTGGTTCTACTAATGAGTTGCTTTGTCAAGAATTTGCTAAGTGCATGACTAAGGAATTTGAAATGAGCATGATGGGAGAACTTAAGTATTTCCTTGGTCTACAAATAAAGCAAAGCAATGAGGGCATATTCATCAACCAATCCAAATATGCCAAAGATTTAATCAAGAAATTTGGTATGGAAGGATGCAAAAATGCCAAGACTCCTATGAGCACATCAACAAAATTGGACAAAGATGAAAAAGGTAAGAGCATTAATGAAAAGCTTTATAGAGGTATGATCGGATCACTTTTATATCTTACTGCTTCTAGACCCGATATTATGTATAGTGTTTGCTTATGTGCACGATTTCAATCATGTCCTAAAGAATCTCATTTAAATGCTGTAAAAAGAATTTTAAGATATTTACATGGATCATTGCATCTAAGTTTATGGTATCCTAGGAATTCATCTTTTTATATTATAGGATATTCAGATGCAGACTATGCTGGTAGTCTTTTGGATAGGAAAAGTACTTCAGGTTCTTGTCACTTCATTGGAGAATGTTTGGTTTCTTGGTTTAGCAGGAAACAAGTTTCAGTTGCTTTCTCAACTGCTGAAGCTGAATATGTATCAGTTGGATGTTGTTGTACACAAATTCTTTGGATAAAACAACTTAAGGACTATGGTCATAAGATGAACCATATACCTATAAAATGTGACAACACAAGTGATATAAATCTTTCAAAGAATCCTATTCAACACTCTAGAAGCAAACATATTGACATTAGACACCATTTTATTAGAGATCATGTTCAATATGGAGACGTTGCATTAGAATTTATAAGCAAAGAAAATCAATTAGCATATATTTTCACTAAGTCTCTAAATATGGAAAGATTTAATTTCATTAGAAGAGAACTTGGTATGATTGATGGATTAACCTTGTGATTGCAAAAATATGAAATTTTAATTGTTGATCTGAAATCATATCACAAGTTATAAGATAGAAATTTTGATGAGAATTCATATTTTAAGAAGTAGAATCTTTGTTGAAATGATTTAGTCTTGTTATAGGACTTAATTTTAATTTAATGAAAATTTTAGGGGAGTCACGCTCGTGACATATATTCACGCCCGTGACTTAAATGGCCCAACGAGGCAGTGTCGTTCACAACTTGGTTCACGACGTGGTTCACGGCTTCAAATGGTGAAACTTATTTTCATGGCTTGAGTCACGCCCGTGACGCATTTTCACTCCCGTGAACAATTACACCCCAAACTTACAGAAGCTTTCACGCCTTGTGTCACAGCTTGCTTCACGGGCATAAGCAGTGAAATTCAACAGTTCACGCCCGTGACCATTTATTCACCCCCGTGACCGATGATCATTCATGCCCGTGACATTCAAAGATCACGCCTATGAACTTATTCACGTCTTCATTCACGGGTGGAACACTCCTTAAGCAAACTGTGAACACGACCATTCACGCCCGTGAAAACCTACTTCACGCCCATGAATGTATCGAATATATAAGAGAACAACCAGTTACAACCTTTATTTCAACTCTCCATCTCCCAAAACCGCTCTCATTTACTCTCATTGATTGAGACATTGAAGATTCCGGCCCCAAAGACTTGAACTTTTCCTATAAATAGCACTAAAAGTTCGAATCTTCAGCAAAATATCATACATTTCTAGGGTTTTACATCAAATTTTCTGTCAAAAATATTTCCAACTCCATCAACAACAAATTTCTTCAAAAATGGAGTCTGCTTCATCCAAGGGTAAAAGAAAGAAGTCCCATGCACCTAAGAGGCATGCAGATTACCTAATGAACCGCATTCCGGAGAATTGCCATCCTTGGTATGCAACTTTGAAGAAGAGACCTCTTTTGTCATCAAGGTCCTTCGATTGGCAGACCGTCCAAAGTCTCGGGCTTGAGACGGCTATGACAGAGCAACTACAAACCTGTAATCTCAAAGATTTTGTTGAAATTGATCAGCCGACTCTGAGGGAGCCAACACTGGAATTCCTCAGCACCTTGCAGATTTCATCTACTGGAGTGGTGAAATTCCAACTCTACAACAATCCCAACACCCTAAGTGCCATTGAGTTTGGGGAATTGTTCAGCGTACCATCTGAGGGCATCCTAAATGATACTGAGGTAGAATTCTTTGCCCCTCCAGCCTGGACACATTTTGGCACCGGTTGCAGTTGGGATGTCAAGAAAACAAAGAGCACACATCTCAGGACCCCAGTGCATAGGTATTTGCATAGGTTCCTGACCTATAGCATATTTTCTAGGGGAGAAAGCAACGGGACTATCAGGAAGTCAGAACTCGACCTATTTGAGATGGCTCGGAGAGGACTTACAGTGGCACTTTCCAGATGGTTTGCTAATCATCTTCTCTCCATTGCCACCAAGCCCACAAGAGATATTTTGATTGGGGCATATGTCACCCATATCGCAGTGAAGCTCAATTATTTGAAGCTGGATGAGCATCACTTCAACATAATTCCTGCACATCCTCAAGATAGCTTGGACATCGAGTCGTTCATCAAGATGGGAGCAGCTGTCAGAATCGTTTTTCAGAACGATATCTTCTACCGCTTCACTGACACTGATGGGGAGATTATCTGGGAAGATAATGACACAGAGGATTTTAAAGCAGGACTCCAGGGAGTCCAACAGAAAAAGAGGGCTCGGGTTGAGGAAACACCTCCAGCAGCCAAGCAGGACATCGCACAGTCCTCAACTTCCACACCGTCCTTAGCGCAGCAGGTGGTTGACCTCTTGGCACCACATTTTGAGCAGCTGCAGACTTCGAGGATGAGAGGTTGGAGAACCTCAAAGACTTCATGGAGTCTCGGATGGACAACCTTGAGGCTGAAGTAGCTAGGCTTCGTGATAGGATGTCTGGCTAGGAGATAGGCTAGAGTGCAGCCTAGATTTGTTTTTTTTTTTTTTGCTTGTTTGTTATATTTATGTTTGCTTGTGTAGGAAATTAAATTTCCTTTCTGAATATTTTAACTCAGTTTGTATCCTTTCCTTTATGCTATATATATTTGCTTTTGTTTACTTCAATCTTCATATCCTTTTTTTGATTGATGACAAAAGGGGGAGAAAACTAGCAATATATGATAGGCAATATATGATAGGGAGAATGGTATCAAACTAGCAACATAAGATCAAACTAGCAATAGCAATATATATTAAGGTAAATGAATTTTGAATCAAATAATTAAAAGTGAATTGACTTTGAAATTGAAATGGATTAAAAATCTTGATTCAAAATTTCATATACAAAGTATATAAATTGAGCTTTATATACCTCAGATACAACTTAAGTATATACCTTAAAGCAAGTTACAAATAAAAATATGCCTTAAATATACCTTACATATACTTCATGTCTTAAAAAGGAATTATGGTATATATATTGGATATACTTCTCATATAACTTGCATATAATCTAGTTAAGTTTATTTCAATGCTACATCATTATCTACTATTCTTGCACATGATAAATTTTTTATCCTAAGTATATTTTGAGGGGGAGACTTCTCAAAATCACATATTGCTAGATTATTTGTCACCATCAAAAAGGAGGAGATTGTTAAACCTTGAGGGATATTTCCGTCATTTTGATGATAACAAAATAATATAGCAATATTGTATTTAACATACTTGTTTTTGTAAGTATATAATATAGGACATGGATTAAATAGCAAGAATGGAGAATTGGAAGAATAATCCTTGAGAGACAAAATTCAAGTAGTAGCATGTTCACTGCCATGACTCTATGAGTCACTCCCCTGAAGGAAGCTAACCGTTACCAAAACCAACATTTGAAGTTCACGGCCATGAAGGAAAAAAAAAAGCGTGACGTGGGCATTTCAGTCACCCCCGTGAAGATTCATGCAATTTCATCCAGAGAGCTTCACCACCAGAGTCACCACTTGGATCACGGCTGGGAAGCTTGTCATGCCCGTGAATGAGCTTGTCACGCCCGTGACTCAATATGTCAAAATATTCCAGAGAGCTTCACGACCAAGGTCACCACTTTAGTCACGGCTTGTGAAGAACTGTCACTCCTGTGACAAGCATAGTCACGCCCGTGAATAATGAGAGAGAAAAATGTCAGGCACGATTTTTTGGTTGGTACAATGGCTAGTTTCTTATTTAATGCACCCCAACGACTATATTCAACCATGGGAGTATAAATGGAAGTCATTTATGCATTAAGAAAAAAGAGAATGATAAGAATAACAAAAGAATAGGATATACTTCGAATTTAATTCTGATTACAAGCTTTTTGTACTTTCATACTTTGAGAACAAAATCTATTCTCTGTAAAAATCTTTTTGCTCTTCATATTTGAGCAATAAAGATTTGTGAGTGGTTCTCTCTGTAATCTTTACTCAAGTGAGCTTTGGGTATTTCTGGGTTAAGAGTATAACACTTGTAAGGGTTAGTTGTGTGAACCTCCAAAACACAAATTAAAAGGTTGTTTGTGTGAGCCTGTAAAACACAAAGTGAAGGTTGTTTGTGTGAGCCTACAAAACACAAGGAATTGGTTATTGTGTGAGCCATTAAAACACAAGGGATTTCAGGGTTAGGTGTGAGTCATTGTGAGAAACACCATAGTTGGGAGTGAGCTTGTAAAACTCCATTGTAACACTTAGTGTGTTAGTGAAACTCCCAATTGCGATTGGGGAGAGGAGTAGGGTTTGTTAACACCCGAACCTCTATAAATATTTGTCTCTGATTTTCTCTATCCGTCCTAAAATTAATTATTTATTTCCGCACTTTAAAGTTTAATTTTTTGAAACTCCAATTCAACCCCCCTTCTTAGTCTAATATCTGGGCAACATAGTGTACTCTAAAGACATAGAAGAACATAATCAACATCTCAGAATTGTGCTAAAGATATTGAGGGAGAAACAACTTTATGCCAAGCTATCAAAGTGAGTTCTGAATTGAGAAAATTAGTTTTCTAGGTGACATAATTTTAGTTAAAGGTATTCGAGTTGACCCAAAAAAAATTGAAGTTATACTTAACCAGAAACCACCTCAGAATATGACAGAAGTGAGTAGTTTTCTCGGTTTAGGCGGATACTACAGAAGGTTTGTGAAGGGTTTTATCTCATTGGGATTTCATTTACAGAAATTCTATGAAAAGATGATTGTTTTAAATGGACAAACATATGTCATATGAGCTTTGATTAACTCAAAGAATATTGGCAGAGGCGCCAATGTTGACTCAACGCACCCTAAGGAAGGACTTTGTAGTATATAGTGATGGTAGTCATAATGGGTTTGTTTATGTTCTAATGCAAGAAAGGAAGGTAATTGCACATGTCTCTAAACAGTTGAAACCACACGAACTCAATTATCCAACACATGATTTGGAATTACTAGCAATAGTCTTTGCTTTGAAGATCTGGAGACTTTACTTGTATGGGGAGAAATGCTATATTTACACATATCACAATAGCCTTAAATATCTTCTCACATTGAAGGAATTGAACCTAAGGCAAAGAAGATGGTCGGAGTTTATCAAAGACTATAACTATGTGATTGACTATCAGCCGAGAAAAGTTAATGTGGTAGCAAATGCATTAAGTAGAAAGATTTGAGCTAAGATGCGAGTACAATCCACTCTGATGCAAAAGATTAAAGATGTTTAGAAACATGACAATAAGTTGGTAAAGATAGCTAAAGTAGCGAAAAAATGAGAGAGGCTTGAGATTTTATTAACATAATATGGTGCATTATATTTCAAGAACAAGATTTGTGTTCCTAGTGTAGAAGAATTCAAGCAAGATATCTTGAAAGAAGCACATGAGACAATGTATACCATTCATCCAAGCGAAAACAAGATGTATCAGGACTTGAAAGCACGATACTAGTGGTCAAAGATGAAAAAGGATATTATAGAATATGTTCCCAAGTGTCTGATATGCCAACAAGTGAAAGTTGAACACTAATTGGCCATAGGATTGTTGCAACCAATACCTATACTAGAATGGAATTAGGAGAGAGTTACAATAGATTTTGTTTCAAGGTTGCCAGTGACTTAGAGAAAATATGATGCAGTGTGGGTAATAGTGGATCGATTGATGAAATTAGCACATTTTTTATTAGTCAGAAAAGACTATTTACTGAATAGGCTAGCTAAAATTTATGTAAACGAGATTACAAGCTATATAAAGTGCCAGTGTCTATTATATTTGGTCGAGAGCCAGATTTACCTCAAAGTTTTGCAAGAGTTTACAATGTGCTTTGAGAACCCAACTCAGTTTTATCATAACTTTCTATCCACATACAGACGAACAATTAGATTGGGTAATCTAGTTACTAGAAGTTGTGTGCTTGAGTTTGAAGGAAGTTGGTATCGATACTTGCCTCTTACGAAGTAACAACAGTCATCAAATAAGCATTGGTATGGCTCCCTATAAGGCATTGTATGGAAGGAAGTGTAAGAGAATAGTTTGTTAGACTGAGCTAAGTAAGAAGAAGTTATTAGGGTCGAAACTAGTACAAAATATAAAGAAGCAAGTCAGAGTGATTAAAGAACAGTTAAAAGCAACTTGAGATCAACATAAATCTTATAGGGATCTAAAAAGGCGAGTCATTGAATATGCAGTTGGTAACAAAGTGTTCTTGAAGGTTTCACCTTAGCAGAAAGTGTTGATATTTGGCAAGAAAGAAAAGTTAAGTTTGAGATTCATTGGCCCCTATGAGATCCTGGAGAAAATCATACCAGTGGCATATTGATTAGCTTTACCACTAGAATTGGACAGGATTCATAACATGTTCTATGTGTTTATTATAAGAAGATACAAATCAGACCCGACACATGTTATTCCAACTGAAGATATAGAAGTGCAAACAAATATCATATACGAAGAGGAACCATAAGCTATTTAGCACGTGAAGAGAAAGTTCTACATAACAAATAAATTGTAATATTAGATTAGGATGAAAAATAAAACTAATTAGGAGAAAAATTATATCAATTGTAGCAATTTATTTTTATTGCATTAAAATAAATATGCAATAGTTCTAACAAATGTTGCATGTAATAATTATTATAACAAAATTTTATTATTACATTACGATAAATATATAGTGTTTATAAAAGGTGTTGCACATAATATCTGTTGTAACAATCTTATATTGTTGCATTATACTAAAAATGCAGTGGTCGTTATATGTTGCATTAGAATGAATATGTCGTGGTTCATATCTAAACATTTAATTGACAAATTTTTTGTAACAATATTACACAATTGTTAAACTGTTGTGATAGAGTGTCTATTGTAGTGCTACAAGAGAAATATTAAATAGGACATCTATGTAGAAGTGAGATAACCATTTAGGAATGTTATTTTCCCATCCATTTGATGGACAAACAAATCATAAATTGATGCTAAAGCAAAAAACACATTTATTGAGGTAATCTTGGAAACAAAAGCATATGTAAAAAAATAATCCATTCCTAACTTTTATATAAAAACTTTTCCAACTAGTCTAACATTGAAAGTTTGCAGAGAACCATTAGTATTATTTTCTTTTCTAAACACCCATTTGCATCCAATGGTTTTTGTATTAGAATGTAAATCAATTAATACTCATGTACCATTTGATAAAAGATAAGACATTTCATCATTTATTGCTTCTTTTCAAAAAGCAGAATCCTTTGAAGTCACTGTTTCACTATAAGACTTTGGATCACCTTCCAAATTTAAGACAATAGGTATTTTATTTAATACCTTATCTCTACTTCATTCAACTAAAGATACTATTGCATGAGAAGAAATAAAATCAAAATCTATGTTCTTTTCTTTTGCAACTCTTTAACTCCTCATAGGTTCAATAGGATCAACTGTCTTTCTTTTATTATTAGAAAATGAATTAGAATCTCTACTGGTGTCTAGAGTTACATTAGTAAATTCTTGAGTTATTGTCCAATTATCACTGAAAACTATAGTATTTTTTGAGTTACTATTTGATTAAAATTTTATATATCATCATGTGAATTACCAATAGATTTTGTTTCCAAGAACTCAACTCCTTTGGATTCAACAATAACATTGGACTCAATGTCTAATAATTTGTATGCTTTTGAGTTCATAGCATATCCCACAAAAATGCTTTTAATTCCTCTCAGTTCAAATTTTTTTCTTTTAGGATACAAAATTCTATAATAGGCTAAATAGCCCCATACCCTTAAGAAATTTAATCTTGACTTTCTTTCTTTCCATATCTCATATTTTGAAACTTTAAATTTCTTGAAGGTATTCTATTATGGATAAAATATTTTGTTAATAATGTAGCGCCTTTTCATCTAACCAGGATTTAATCCTAACTAAATAAGAAAGTGTCATATATTCCTATTGTGCAAAACTTGTGAAAACTTTTTTATAATATAAACTTTTTTACTTGGAAAACCTGCTAAACCATATACATCAATGCATAAAGGAAACTTCTTAATCCAATGGAATCAACATCATCATATATAAAATATCATATTTGGGCTCAATTGGCCAATGTTTATAAAAATACATGAATTTAACAAAATGAATGTTTCTTTGAATTTTAAAGACATGTATAAAAGTAAACAATACATAATCCTATGTCATGTATAAAATACAAAATATGACATAAAAATATCACTAACCTGAGTAAGGTCTGCTCTATTATCTCTAAATGGGCTGACTTCTTTCGTCAACTTCAAACTCAATCTACTATACTCCAAAACCTGCATATAGAAACACCCACATTCTAAACTACTGAAAGTTTAGTGATATATATAAGCATACAAATTCATACATGCATCAAACAAGACATATCATAGTAAGATATATTCATATACAATCATTTATAAGCATGGCAATAAGAGAACACTACCTAGTATCACATTTCATATCATATAAGATGTCATAATCTTTAACCAAGCATAGGTGACAAATTCAAGAGATTAATATCATGTGACATATAACTTATGAACCTTTATGTCTGATATCATAATACCTTTTCATTAAATCATATTCGTTAATTACTTTCACCCAACAACTATCTACATGAACTATTCAGATATGACTCAACATCGAGGTTTTCACCATAATATAATATATAAAATATATTAAGGCTTAAACTTCATGTATAATGGTTTATGAGTTGTATTCGTTTACACATCTTAATACCAACAATGAGGAATAGTGCATGTGCAAACATATATGTTCAAATTATAGATAATATTATTTCATGCTTATGAGGGATGCATGGAGAGTGAGAAGGCTCAGTTGGTGAGCTTTATTTCATAACTTCTATATGAACTTCAAAATGAGCTATCTATTGTCTCTATTTGAAAAATGATGCAATTTGGTGAGTTGCAACTTAGTGCGAATAATCATTAATTGAACTCTAAAGTACCAAGAAATGTTTTCTAATAACATATCAAAATGTACATAATACATATTATGTATTCCATTTAATTCACCAATATCATTTATATACAAGTAAAATTAAAGCATACAATCATTGCTCTTTACTTATACTTATGTTTGTTCATTTCTTTTTGTTGTTACCAGGCTAAACAGACATTGTCCTAGGTTTTCACGTGAACATGTGAACCTTTGCATTTGCTAGTTAGCTTCATCATTTGTTTCATTTGTACAATTGCATATTTGTTGGGCCATAGGCCTCTACTTTTGATATTCGTTTGCATTTCATCATTTGTTTGGGCCTTGGACCTTTTACTTTACAATATCGTTTAACTAGTCACAACGTCTTTTAAGTCCATATACATATGCATTTGTAACAATACATTCATCAACCATTATATTAATGTTTGCATATCAAATCATCAATCACATTATATAAAGAAAGCAAATACATTTGATAGAATTGTGTCACAAACATATCCACAAATTATTTATCATCTCATATCAAAATAAAATCGTGAAAATCAATCCATTGCAAACAATAATTATATGCACTAAAAAATTCATTTGATAATTATACTTACATTTTCCTTTAATATCCAAATTTTAACTTATTGCTCACTTCCTCCTTATGTGTCACCAATTTCTTTTAAGCCTATTTGGAATTGTAATTGATCATTACATGTCTAGAGAAATTTAATCTTAATATGATATAAGCAAATAACTAATATTTTTTCTACATGACAGTCCGACCTTTCCAGATTGATTAGTCTATAACTTTTTTCTATTCTGGTCCAATTTATGTGATTCTTAATGCTACTCAAATATAACATATTAAATTTTCATAATTTTTGAAGTATCATGCTATTTTTAGTGGAATTTCAAAATATGCCCTATTTTCTATCTTTATATAGTTTCAAGATATGCCCTATTAATTATTATAAATCTTTTCATATACTTAGGAAAGACATAACTAAATATTTTTCATATTTATAACATTTCCTAATTATCTCTCTAAAGCCTTCGAACAATAGGAAATATGTAACTGATCCTGCATATGGGTGACATCCATGCCATTTTTTTATTAATATCATAACTTATAAAATAAAACAACATATTAAGGTAATTATTTCACTAAAAATTAGTTAAGAAATAATTCTAAAACATTCATGTTTATCACTTGTACTTGTTCGATCTATGAATAGTTCAAAAATTAGGATAAACTTTATAGAGCTGCAAAGATATAAAGAAAATAGCTCTAATAAGAGAAATAGTTATGATTGTTTCACCTATATCTCCTTATATATAGAAATGTTTCTACAAAATTTTATAGACATGTATAGGATATGTAAATCTACAACTTTTACGTTTTATGTTTAATCAAATTCGACCTCTTAGATAGTTAAAATAGATTAAAACAGTAGCGTGGTCTTGTGAAAATTGAACCTCAACCAGTTTTAGTAAAACGAAAAATTTTCTTCAAATGCATTAAATCTTGGAAAACTATTTAAAAGACATATATATAAGATATATATTTACAAATTTTATGTTTTACACTTTTCCAAATTCTTACTTTAAGATCACAAAAATTAAGCTCTAATATTCTGCTACAAAAATAGAATTCAGAGCTTTAATATTCTTACACCCTATAAACCATAATATATTAAACCTTTAATTCAAAATTAGCAATAAAAAGAAAGAATAATCAACGCACCTTATGGCTGGAACTTTGAAGGAAAATTGAAGAAATGAAGGGAAGAAGAAGAAGAATGACGTGTCGGTGGTGATAGGGAAAAAGAAGAATGGGAAGGATAAGGCAAAGGCTCCAGATTTCTTTTCTCTTTGTTGTCCATTCCTCTTTTCTTATTTCTTTATTTATTTATTTATTTATTTATTTATTTATTTATTTATTATTATTATTATTATTATTATTATTATTATTATTATTATTATTATCATCATCATCATCATCATCATCATCATCATCATACATACATACATACATACATACATACATACATACATTTATCTCATTACCAACCAATGTAATAATATAATTTAATCATTTACTTCAATTTAATTAAATTAAATATGTTAATTTTTTTTATTCAATCTAGTCTCTTTATTCACTTTATTCTCAAATTTATGTCATTCTTATTTAAGTTATGAAATAAACATGTGCAACTCAGTATAATTGTAAAATACTTGAACACGTAACAAGTGTATGTCATGAACTTATTTAAACAAAATACATGTGAAATACATATGTTCAAATGACTTATATGAAAAATGAACATGTTTGAATGAGATGCATGTAGAAATGCATATGGGGAAGGTTGAAGATGTTATACTATACACGAGTTCGGTGGTTATTCGTACTAAGTGGACATGAACGTTACGATCAAAGTCTAAATACATAAATTTTAAGTGAGAAAATATTATTTAATAATGGTAATGATGTATTTGAAATGAAAATGAATCTAATTTGTTGTATTGTTGCAATTTCATGTTTGACATGCAAATTGAGGCAACAGGCTGGACCAAAAATACGTGATTTCTAGCCGATGATAGGGTGTTAAATTAATATACTGAGACATAAAGAATGCTAAATTGAGCTAGTGGAAATAATTGTGAGGCAAGATTCTTAGGTTTAAGGCTTATATTGCAAAAATATAGTTTTAAGTGCGGGTTTAATCCGATTTTCTGATAAGGAATTAGAGATATGCATTTGCAATAGCAATGGTGCCGATGTGATTATAATTTAATTTTAAAATTTTTAAAACCAATAATTTAGAAATCAGACTTCGAATAAATGTTTAAGGGTCTGATTAAGTAAAATAACTGCATCTTAAAAATATGATTTTCATACTAGAAGTCGTTTTGCAAAATTGAAAAGACCATTTTGAAAATTTGTGATTGGTAGAATTTTTGGTATATTTAATTTAATGGAATTAAGTTGCTAGAGGTCGGATTTTAGAGAATTAAATTAAATCATGAATTAATTTGGAGAAAATTTGTGACTGGTAGAATTTAGCTCAAGTCAAAGATAATTAGTGTATAATTGGGCCATATATCAATTTAATAAGTTAATTATATGTCAAGTGGCCAATGAGAAGATGAATTGAGATTAATTAATTTTAACTAGAGTATATAAAGGGAATTTTTATAATTCCTTAGAAATATCCACAAAATATAAAAAATCTCCTTCTTCTCCACCATGTGGCTGGCAACCATGGTAGCTTACTCAAGCTTTTTTCTTCACTTTAAATTCATAAGATAATATTCAAGTATTTGGAGTAAAGAGAAATAATTTTTGGGTGAAAGAAAGAAATAAATTTAGAAGAAAATCTTCTGTTGGAAAAAAACTTCCATGTAATTATAGGTGAGATTTTTTTTCACTTTTCTTATAAATTTTTATGATTTTAAGTTGGTTTTAATGATTGTTTGAAATAGATTTAGTATTTGTATTAAGATTAGAAGTGAATTAGGAAAGAAGAATTAGAGTTTGGTGGAGAAAATTAGATAAAAATGGAAAATGAGTAAAAGAAGTTTGAAGATAATGGATATGATGACAAATTGATGAGAATAATGTTTAGAATTTGTTGTGAAGTTTTTAGGAATATCTCATAATTATGGCTGAATTTTTAAAATTATTTTGAAGAATTTTGTGCATTAAAATGATGAAAATGATGTTAAATGGAGTGCTTAGAAGTGGAAATTAAATTTTGAAATGAAAGAAAAATTTAATAGAATTTTTGGTAAATTTTTAGATCTTTAACCTAATTATTCAAAAATTTATTGGGAATTATTAAATATTATTTTAGTGGAATTGGTGATGAAAAATGAAAGAAAATAGGTTAAAGAAATTATAGAAAGTTATTTGGAATTTTTAGGGTATTTTATTGAATTAATGAAATTGTTTAAGTTTAAAATATATATTTGAAAAAAATAGAAATTACAGGAAAAAAGGACATAATTTTAGAAAAATAGTTATGAAGTCAAAAAAATAAGAAAAAATAAATTTTATATAAAGAAAATAATTTTAGAATTTTTTATCGTGTCAGAAAGTTTATTAGGCTACTGGAGTCTCGAGTTATGCTTCGAATGCGTGTAATAAGAATTAACACTAATAAAAGATTTTGATATATGAGAGAGGGTGAAATGATTATAGAGCTTTATTTGCAATAGAATATATGTTAAATGTAGTTTTGTAGTTAATTGGAAAATTAATTGTTGTTCAGGTGCATCATCAATACAAACACTATGGCTTAATAAAGTAAAGGAGCTAGCAGCCTCCAACAATCTGCAGTCGAGATTTGTGCATTAATTTATAATATAGGTCAGTAGTGATTTAAATTAATTTTATATACTTTTGGCATGAAATGTTTTTATGAGAAATTGATGATTATTATATTTATAAAAAATAATATATATAATAACAATAATAAAAATAAAAATATCCCTATTTATGGAATGGAAAATATATTTCGTGATGGAAATAAAATGTTTTGGCATAGAAATTATTGTGGTGAAATAAATGATTTTACATTGTATGTATGACGATAAACTCATGTATTAGCCAAGATAATAAGCTAGAGAATTGTTAGCATTCCAATATGGTATGAACTACATGGCCTATGGTTATCTTGGCAATGAAAGGTATTGTATTAATCATATGGTTATCTTGAACCATACATATGATTTACATACAGATCATGTAATTATCTTGGATCAAGTATGATCTTGTGGTTATCATGAATCAAATAATATTATTTTTGGGTCATGAGTTTATCTTTAGCCCAGATATTTCAGTTGGTTGACGATACCCCTTGTTTTCCAAAGAGTCGGTCTACGGCATCTTAATATATGGGTTGAACAAAGTTTTATTTAGTACACGAATAAAGTTTTTATGCTTTAATTATATGTTTGCTATGTGCACATTAATGGATTTAGTTTTGAAAAATGTTGTTGTTATATCTATTTACTGAATATATTTTATGTCTATTTCTATACATAAGCATAAGAATTTATTAGTGATTTTGGTTCACGAAAAAATAATTGTTTTAGGAGATTCATTGATTTTCATTTTTTTTATATTTTTATATGATTATTATCATAAGTTTTTGCACCACTGAGTTTTATACTCTATACGAGAGTTTGTTTTTTCTTTCATAGATTTTATTAGTGTGAAGAAGCGACGAGTATGTATGTAGAAGTCGTCGCTAGAACTAGTGGGTCCTATTATTGGAGTCAAGCAGTAGTGACAGTTACCTTGCAAGGGTGAAATTTATTTATGTACTTTTTATATTTCATCTGATGTATTTTAATGCATATAAACTAAAATGCATTGTCATGTATTGTAAATTAAGTGTATAGGTAGATAATAGCGATAGAACGCAAATTTTATCTTGTTAATGTGGTATATTATATTACTTGTATTCTTTTTATGCTTATATATATATATATATATACCCTATAACATTCCTTATCTAATTGTATATAGTAGTGTATACAGAAGAATAAGAGGTATCACAATTTTATTACTATCAGAGTATGGTTTAGGCAGTTCTAAAACAAAAATAGGATAAAATTAGGGAAATGCTTGTACATGCATATGCTTTGGTTTTTAAGTATTTCATAAGCTTAAGTTACCACTGTTTCTACTCTTTAAAGTTGGCCACTGTTCAGGATTTTTAAGGTGATCGAAGGTTGAAAGTGCAGTGATCAAGGGACGAGACCTCTGATTCACATAAGTTGTTCAATACAAATTCTTTCGTGTCATCCCCCATGACAACAGGCCACTAGGGGTAGTACATCTTCTGATTGGTAAGACAGGCAAGCCTCACATACAGGATGAGAGAGATTGCTTAAGGATATGGCTGAGATTCTACAGGAGATCAGTCATGCTTGCTATTATGGAGCTGAGGTTTGACAAGCTTTGCAAGTTAGGAGCCATTGAATTTTACAGCCATAAAGAGGATGATGTCAAGCATTAGAGTACTAGCTTGAGAAGACTGAAAGAGCCTTTAAGGATATGGATTGCAACCCAGAGCAAAAGTATAGATTTATAATGTCTTTGTTACCTTAGTTCCTCATACTTGGAACTTTTTCTTAGAGCAATTTAGAGAGAAGTATGTTCCTAGAAAGTATGCAGATAAGAAGAAACATGAGTTTTTAGATTTAATACAAAATAATTTGATAGCGAGTGAGTACGAAAAGGAGTACACTTGGCTTAATAAAGGTGAGATTAATAGGTGTCGACAGTTCGAGATAGGGCTTAGGGCACCTATTAGAGGCAGAGTAGTAGCGTTTTAGATTGAGGATTCCACCAGGTTGGTGAGAATTATAGAGAGTGTAGAGGAGGCTGATGCTAATTAAATGAAGACAACTTAGAGTCATGTCAATAGGCCTTTTTTCTCATTAGGTACATGATTCTTGACGAGTAAAAGAACTAGATCTTTTGGAGGTAGATTTCTAATCAAAACCCAAGAGGCAGAGTGCATTTAGTAGGTGGGGTTAGACCCAAGTACAATACCCTCATCTGTTACTGCTCCAACTTCAGTAGGAAAAGATCTACTACATACCCCTTGTGCCAACATTGTGGCAAGTACCATGTTGGAAAGTGTTGGATGTCATTTAGTGTCTGTTACTAGTGTGGAGTGATAGGTCATTTGAGAAGAGATTGCCCATATCAGAGTCAAAGTTCATAGTCTGTTGGGGTGAGACCAGTATTGACTCAGGTATCCACACTTACTAGAGGCAGAGCTAGAGGCTAGATGAGAAGAGGCGGGACAAAATTTGCTCAGGCTGGATCAAAGACCATGAATAAACTAAAGGGAAACACTATGGCACCAACCATGACATATGCCCTTGAGAGCTAAAGATGAGTAGGACACTCCAAACATCATTGTTGGTACATTCTCTTTATTGGCATAAATATTTATGCTTTGATAGATCTAAGATTGACATATTTATATATATGACTATGTCATTGGTTGGGGAGAGCTTAGAGACTAAGATTTTAGATTATGATATAGTGGTGATAAACCTTTAGGCCATATTGTTAGGGTGAATAGGGTGCATCGACAACTACCCATATTGAGTTAGGGTGAGCTATATCTGGCTGATTTGATAGAACTTTCATTCTATGAGTACAATGTTATTTTGGGTATGAATTGGTTAGTTCAACATGGTGCGCTAATTGATTGTACAACGAGGAAAGTTATCTTCCGAAAGTCTGGATGTGAGGATATGGTGGTACATGATGTTAGAATGAGATTATCAACTATTGTAATCTCCACTGTGAAATCCTAGCGGTGATTCAGAAGGGGAATAAAACTTATTTGGCATATGTGGTAGATACCAATAAAGAGAGTTTGAGCCTTTATGATATCCCTACTGTATATGAGTTTTCAGATACTTTTCCTGAAGATTTATCAGGATTGGCATCAAACAGAGAAGTGGAATTTGTTATTGAGTTGTTGCCTGGTACACAACCCATATCCATCGCACCTTATAGAATGACACTAACAGAATTGAAGGAATTGAAAGGGCAGTTGCAGGAATTTCTTGAAAATGAGTTTATTTGATCCAGTGTGTAATCTTAGGGTGCACCAATGTTATTTGTAAAGAAGAAAGATGGTAGTTACAGTTGTGTATAGACTATAGACAACTGAATAAGGTGACGGTGAAGAATAGATACCCATTGTCATGGATTGATAATCTATTTGATCAGTTAAAAGGTGCAAAAATATTTTTCAATATAGATTTGAGATATGGGTAGCATTAGTTAAATATTAAGGAAAGTGATGTACCTAAAACAATTTTTAAGACTCGGTATGACCACTACGAGTTCTTGGTCATGCATTTTAGACTGACAAATACAATTGCAACTTTCATGGATCTTATGAATCAAATCTTCATATCTTACTTGGATCAATTTCTAATAGTTTTCATTGACGATATTTTGGTATACTCCAGAGATCGAGAGGAGCAAGAAACATTTAAGGATTGTGCTTCAAACTTTGAAAGAGAAGCAATTGTATACCAAGCTATCAAAGTGTGCATTTTGGCTTTAAGAAGTTAGTTTGATGGGTCATATTGTGTCAGTTAAGGGGATCAGAGTTGACCCTAGTAAGATAGAAGTAATTCTTAATTAGAAGCTGCCTCGAAATATGACAGAGGTAAGGAGTTTTCTTAGGTTAGCAGGCTATTATCGACATTTTGTGAAGAGTTTTATATTAATAGATACTCCCCTGACTCAGTTACTTTGGAAAGATGTGAAGTTTGAATGGAATGACAGGTGTCAGGCCAGTTTTGAATAATTGAAGGAAATATTAATAGAGGCACTAGTTCTGATGCGATCCACTCTAGAGAAAGAATTTGTGGTATACATCGATGCTTCTTTGAACGGATCAGGTTGTATATTGATGTAAGAGGGAAAAGTAGTTGCTTATGCTTGCAAACAATTGAATTTGATTGATGATTTGGAGTTAGAAGTAATTGTATTTGCATTCAAGATTTGGCAACATTAACAGTATGGACAAAAGTATTATATCTATACATACTATAAGAGTTTGAAGTACCTACCCTCACAGAAGGAGTTGAATCTTAGATAGAGATGGTGGTTGGAACTAATTAGAGATAATGATTGTATAATTGACTATCACTCTGGAAATGGAAATGCAGTGGCTGACACTTTGAGTCAAAAACTTTAGTAGGTAAATTCAAACATTAAGTGAGATTAGATATATAAGTTTCTTATAATCATGTATTATAAAGAAACTTATCCTTAAATTGCAGAGCTCCAGATCCAACCTATATTGGTATAGAGGATTAAAAAAACTAAAAAGCAAGATCCTAAACTTGGTGAGATCATTGGAGTTATTTCCAAGGAGAAGAGACATGAGTTTTCAATAGAAATTGATGGCAGGGTATGTTTCAAAGGCCAGTTGTATGTGCCAAATAAGTCTGAATTAAAGTAAAAAAATTTTGAAAGAAGCATAAGGTTATTATATGAATCATGGAAGCAATAAGGTATATCAGGATTTGAAAGCTTACTATTGGTGGCCGAGTTTGAAATAAGACATTATAGAATTCATTACAATATGTTTAACTTGCCAGCAAGTGAAAGCATAATATTAATTGCCCTCAAAATTATTGCAACTTATCCCTATACCAGAGTGAAAATCAAAAAAAGTGACAATGGATTTTATGTCAGAGTTACCGTTGACTTAGAAGAAGCATCATGCGGTATGGGTCATTGTGGATAGGTTAACCAAATATGTGCACTCTTTTCCAGTACGAATAGACTACTCACATGATAGATTAGCAAAAATGTATGCATAAGAAATAGTTCAACTGCATGGTGTACTACTATATATTATCTCTGATCGAGATCCCAGGTTTATATCTCATTTTTGGAAGAGTTTGCAATGATCATTGGGTACCTGGCTCCATTTTAGTACAATATTTCATCCTCGTACTAATAGACAATCAAAAAGGGTGATCCATCTATTGGAAGATATGCTACGGAGCTGTGTAATTGAGTTTAAGGGAATTTGGGATAAATATTTATCATTGATGGAATTTTTATATAATAACAATTATCAAGCAAGTATTGGAATGACACCGTATGAGGAATTGTATAGAAGAAAGTGCAGATCTCCAATGTGTTGGATAGAACTTAGTGAGAGAAATATATTAGGGCCAAATTTAGTTCAATAGACAGAGGAGAAGATCAAGATAATTAAAGATAGACTCAAGTTAGCAAGTGATAGGAAAAATATAGAGTTTAGAGTTGGTGACAAGGTGTTTTTAAAAGTATCTCATTGGAAAAAAGTTCTATGGTTTGAAAGAAAGGGCAAGTTGACTTCCAGATTTATCAGGCCTTATGAGGTGACAAAGCAAATGGGACCAATAACTTACAAATTAGTTTTACCTCCTGAGTTAGATAAAATTCATAACATATTTCATGTGTCCATGCTCAGAAGGTACAAATCAAATCCATCCTATGTTATACAAGTCGAAGACATAGAGGCACGGTCAGATTTGACTTATGAAGAAGAACTTGTAGCTATTCTGGCAAAAGAAGTGAAGCAACTTCGAAAACAAGAAAATACCTTGGGTGAAAGTCCTATGATGAAGACATTCAGCTGAAGAGGCGACATGAGAGAGTGAAGAAATACCCACAACTTTTCCATGACAATTAATGATGTCTTATTTTGAAGATGAAATCTTCTAAGGGGGAGAGAATTATCATGTCCGTGATTTAGAACTTGATTGTTATATATGAGTTCCATAGTCGTTCAAACAAAGTGGACAAAAACGTTACGATCAAAGTCTAAATATGAACATTTTAACTAAGAAAATATTATTTAATAATGTTCATGATGTATTTGGAATGAAAATGAAGCTAACTAGTCGTACCATTGTGATTTTTGTGTTTGGCATGCAAATCGAGGCAACGGGTCATATTAGAAAGGAGTGATTTCTGACCGGTAACAGAATATTGAATTAATATATCAAGACATAGATAATGTTAAATTGAGATAGTGGAAATATTTGTAAGACAAAATTCTTAGGTTTAAGGCCCATAATTATGAAAATACGGTCTCTAATGCAACTTTATAGTCCAATTTTCTGATCAGGAGTTAGAGATATGCATTCATAATCGCAATAGTGCCGATGTGATCATAATTTAATTCTAAAATTTTTAAAGTTGATAATTTAGAAATTAGATTTCAGATGAATTTTGGCAGGCCTAATTAAAAAAATGCCTACATCGTAAAAATGCGATTTACACACCAAAAGTCGTTTCGCAAAATTGAAGAGATCATTTTGAATAAAAAATTATTTTATAATTTTTGGTATATTTAATTTAATAGATTAAGTTTTTGGAGGTTAAAGTTTGAAAAATTAATTTAAATTATGAATTAATTTGGAGAAAATTTGTGATTGGTAGAATTTAGCTGAAATCAAAGATGATTAGTGTATAATCGGGTCATATGTCAACTTAATAAATTAATTATATGTCAAGTGACTAATGAGAAGATGAATTAAGAAATTAATTAATATTAATTGGAGAATATAAAAAGAATTTTCATAATTTCTTAGAAATATCTACAAAAAAAAAAATCAAAAGAAACACTCCTTCTCCACCATATGGTCCGCCACCATGAAAGCTTACTCAAGATTTTTTCTTCACTTTAAAATTCACAAGATTGCAAATATTCAAGTACTTGGAACAACGAGAATTAGTTCTTGGGTGAAAAAAAGAAATAAACTAAGAGAAAAATCTTATATTGAAATTACAGGTGAGATTTTTTTCACTTTCCTTTTAAATTTATGTGGTTTTAAGTTGGGTTTGATAATTGTTTGAAGAAGATATATGACTTGTGTTGAGATTTCAAGTGAATTAGGAAAGACGAATTAAGGTTTGGTGGATAAAAATTATATCAAAATGGAAAATGAGTAAAATGAAACTTGAGGGTGATGGATATGATGGTAAATTGATGAGAATAAATTTTAGAAAATTTTGTGGTATTTTTAGAAATTTTTTTATAGTTATGGCCAAATTTTAAGAAAAATTATTTTAAAATATTTGTGCCTTGAAATGATTAAAGTAGAGTTAAATGAAGTGTTTGGAAGTGAAAAATAAAATTTGAAATTGAAAAACATTTAATAGAATTTTTGGTGAATTTTTGGATTGTTAGCATAATTATTGAAAATTTTATTAGAAATTATTGAATATTTTTTTATTAGAATTGGTGATGAAAAATGAAAGAAAATATGTTGAAGTAATTATAGAAATTTATTTGGAATTTTTAGAGCATTTATTTAATTAATGAGAATTTTGAAGTTGAAAATGGATTTTTGGAGTAAAATAAAAATTACAGAGAAAATGGAAATAATTTGGAAAAAATAGTTATGGAGTAGAAAAAATAAGAAAAATTAAATTTTATATGAATAAAATAATTTTAGAATTTTTAATCGCACTAGAAAGCGGTCAAACAATTGGAGTCTCGAGTTACGCGTTGATCGTATGTAATAAGAAATAATACTGATAGGAGATTTTGATATATGAGATAAGAAAAATGTATTTCTATAGTTCATTGGAAATTTAATTGTTGCTCAAGTACACCATTAAAACAAACATCAGGACTTCATAAAGCAAAGGTGCTGACAATCTTTGGCAACCGTAGTAGATGTTTGTGTATTAATTTATAATATAGACCAGTAATGATTTAAATTGATTTTATATGATTTTGGCACGAAATGTTTTTATGAGAAAATCATCATTATCATAGTTGTAATAATAATAATAATAATAATAATAATAATAATAATAATAATAATAATAATAATAATAATATCCTTGTTTATGGAATCAAAAGAGCTCTAACCCGAGCTTAAGCCACATTGTCCCTAAAAGAATTCAGAGTACTTTAACCCGAGCTTAAGCCATCCTCATTTAATACATAATCATATTCTATGGTATCATAACCCTCTTAATGACATATCATCTATCCTAAGCTAGTTATCGAATAGAGAAAGAACATTCAATACTCAAAATCTAGTTATTCATCACATTCCATAATTGCCACAAAATTACTAGTGATTGAAAGAATATAACGCATATCCATATGATTATTATTATACTATATTCAATACTAACTCATCATATCGGTGTGTGCATACCAATTGTTAGAGAGATGCCCTAAAGGCAATCACTTTAGGCACTTGATATACTTATTTATTATTAATAAAAGACATTTTCATTTTATGATATTAATTGCATATGAATTGATATAGATCATCAACTGTTTAATGAAGTAATTGGTATGTAACACAACATAAAGGAATTCATGATGAGATCATCACGATGAGATTCCTATCATGTGTAATTGTATTTATACCCAAATTAATTCTAGTCATAGGATTAACTAAATGGGACATTGTTAATCTGGATAGACTAGCACATGTTATATTCCTTGACTAGGTCAAATAGTTAATGTAATAAGCTAAAAGCATGAGATGTTTAGAGTTAACATATGGTTGTTTTCTAAGAGTAGCAAGTATATTGGATGACCTATTATGAGACAATCACATGGATATCTATTCAATGTCAGTGATAGTCTTGTCCTAGTAATGATGCAAGTATCCTTAGACTTGAGATGCTCAAGATTTTCTTGGATACTGAATCCTATATTTTCACTCCATTCCTTGTTGCCTCTGAAGAGGTGGCTCATAGGGTGGTGATTGGGTATAGCATGAGGTATTTGAAAGTAGTTGAGTAGTCAATAAAGGATTCACCACATCTGATAGAAAGAGAGTATACATATAACCTCTTGTAGAGATCATTACTTAGAAATCCTTGGTCGAGGTGGATATGTCTTGAAAAAGGTCTTCAAGTACATATCTGATCAAGGTAATGAGTCTTATAGATGAGAACTAATATCATTTGGACTAAATGTGATATAGTTAGTCTAGTAGGGGTTAACACACAGATCATACTCTGAACCAAATGAGATATAGTATCATGAAAGAACAAATTGCACGATAATTGTCTATGGAAGGGTTTAAGTTAGACCACTGACTTTTCGATCAATTGGAGATCATGATATGTTGCTAGATACTGCTCATGATTTTCTTCAAATCATGTGATAATTTAAACTGCCAACATAACTAAGAACTAATGGATCATACGCAAAAAAGGAATAAAGGAAATGTGAAATGGGTTTTGGATTGGATATAAGAACACGAAAAAGAAATTTGTGTGATATAGTTTCATGTATTAGAGAAAAAGGGGTTGTGTGTCGCATGCACGTGACAGTACAAAGGCATTATATCACACATGCGAGGATGCGCTCGCAATGCGCGACATTAAGGTCTTTTGCACAAGGTTCTCGCACACGCAACGATCTACGATTATACATAATTTCTTTCTGAATTAAAGCCAAATGTGGGATTTTAAGTGTACTACCCTAATTAAAATTAGTGAACATATAAATGCCCCCAAAAAGGCTTAGAAAGATATTGCCTCATTAGTGAAATAAAAGTTATTTCTCTTCCCTCTCTCTTAAAAATTGAGTCACCATTGCTAGCACCTTAGTGCTTTGACAACCCATGTCTTTCAAGGTTGTTTCCTTCTCTCCTTAGTATGGATTAATATTAGAGACAATCCAGCCTTAGATTATTGTGGTTTGCAATAACTCAACTAAGAAGGAAGGCTCACAACTTAGAAGATTGAAAAGCTACAAACAAAGGTAATCAACTTCTTCCATCCTAATAGTATGATCCGATTTTAATGTACATAGGATGTTCCATGATTTTAGCTTAGATAAATTTTTATATTTCCATTATTCCATATATGATATGCATATTAAAAACCCCCATAGTGGTATTAGAGCCACCTTATGTAAATTAAATTCGGATTTAATTTAAGTAATAATGAGATTGATTGAAAAGGAACAACTTGGATTCCCTTCTATTGTTAAAAATGAATTTGATTCTATTTGGCTTCAAATTTTAATTTTAATTCAATTACATGTTCATATGATGATATTAGATATTTTTTATAATAATTAAAAGGTTTGAATTTGATTTAAATATAAAATTCAAAGTTATGCATAGTTGTTGAATTTCTAGGGTTTATAAAATCTAGTTGTGCTAATTGAGTTGTTTGATGGGTTGTTCGAATTTGGTTTGTTAATTTTATTAATCAAACATATTTATGACATATTTAGAATGTGTTTTAATTTCTAGACAATACCTATAATGATGCAAAAATTGTTTTTGATCATGGAACAGACAAAACATGTAACTAGGTCGAGAACCTTACCATGTGATGGTACTATTTTGTGTTGTTTAATTTAATGGCATATAACTTGATAATCATAATCTTAATTCATGTTTATGAGATATTCATTATGTTATTTTGATGTCAATTGCATGCTGGAGTCAAATTAAATTTGTGGTTAAATTCCTAAAGAATCCTAATTCATGTATGATTCAATTTAAGCAATTTTTAATTAATTGGTTTGCTAGTTGAATGAGGAATGATTTAGATTGTCTAATGAACAAATTTAATTTATTTAAACTGATTATAAGCTTCTTATAATGATAATAATGAATTCTGAAAATTTTGAAATTTTTTAAATGGAATTTGATTTGAATTTGAAAAGGGTTTTCAAAATCCTAGTTTAATCCTATTTGGCATCAAACTAATAATTAATTAAGGTATTTTAATTATAAATTAACTAATGGTCATATTTGGATGTAATATTAAATGATATTTAATTATTAAATTCGGATTTAATTATTACATGTATTAAATTGGTAATAACCTAGTTGGTAAAGTAAGCAATTTTAGAAATCTTTTTGATATGATTAAATATATGCCTAATTTGCGTTATTTCCTTTTAGAAAGTATTTCTAAATGTTCATATGTTTATTTAATGAGATTAAATAATAGATATATGATGAATTTCACTAATGGCCAAATAATCAAAATAATGTTTCAAGAGTTGAAACAAAGGGAACCCAAATTGTTACTTTAATAGATTAACTTTAATTATGCATTATGAGATCTAAATAAAGAAATCCCTCTTAAATTATATTAAGGCTAATGTCTTCCATTAATATAGCAAGAACCAGAGTTCTTTTAGAGTTTGGGTTGTTGGGAAAACCCAAACCCTCTCAACACAAATATGTTCAAACCATCGAAATATAATTTCATGATTAGTGGGCCAGCTTTAACTAATTACACTGGCTTGTTGGCCAAACCCAAGAACAATGTGAATTAGAGGCAGTATTGGGTAAATGTATATGAGATATGCACATAGCAAGAGTTGATAGCCCAATGATTAAGTCATTGCATATTTTGATGCAATTGGTATGAGATACCTACCAATTGACCTAAGGTGGCTTATTAGGCAAACCCAATGTCATTCTTAGTGATGTTGGATATTGATCCACTACGAGAGCTTCCAACGGGTTCTCTCAGATTCATAGTGAGGGCTATGGGTTTGCAATAAAATAGTGAGAGTTACAATACGCGTTTATTAAAGACCTAATATTCATGCATTTAGTACATTCTCTAACATGATCTTTCTTTACATCTAGGATGCTAGAACCATGTTATCAAACATGAACTTACACTCAATTCTCGAATCCAATAAATTGACTGGCCCTAACTTCCTAGATTGGCTAAGGAATTTAAGAATAGTTCTCAAATCTAAAAAGATAGCCTATGTCTTGGAAGAGCCACTTCCCTCCCCTTCTATTTATGATGCATCTATTGATAAACAGTTGGCATACAAAAAGCAAGTAGATGATAGTGAGTTGGCAGGTTGCATTATGGTTGCCTTTATGTCTCTCGAGCTTTAAAAGCAACATGAGAACATGGATATTAATACCATTGTGTATCATCTTAGAAAGCTTTTCGATGATCAAGCTCGAATGAACGATATGAGATATCCAAGTTGATCTTCTGCTCCAAGATGATAGAAGGAACTTCTCCATTGCAACATACATTGAATTTGAATGGGTACATTGAGCAATTGGCTACCTTGGGATTTGTAATGGATCATAAGTTAAGTATATAGTTAATTGTCCAATGTTTGCCAGATAGTTATGCACATTTCATGCTAAACTATCAGATGAACAAAGATATCCTCTTTTATTCCCAAATTGATCACTATGGTCAAGACAGCTGAGCTTTCTGTCAAGAAAAAGCAAAAGGTTGTAATGCTGGTGGATACTTTTGGTTCTTCTAAGAAAAGGAAAGACAAAAAAAAAAAAGAGGTCAACAAAGACCTAAAGAGGCATGAAGAAGAAAGGTAAAGTGACTGCTTCAAAAGGGACTTGCTTCCATTATGGCAAGACTGGCCATTGGAAGAGGAATTGTAAGACCTATCTAGAGTCTTCAAAGAAGGGGAAAGATAAGACATTGGATGCACCTTTTACTTCATGTATTTATGTTATTGAGGTTAATATTGTTTCTATTAATAATGCATGGATATTGGATACCGAATGTGGCTCACATATATGTACTAATATGTAGGCCTAAGGAACAGTAGATAGCTCAAGAAAGGAGAGTCAGACCTACGTGTTGGCAATGAAGCAAGAGTTGCTGCATTAGCTATAGGAACTTATGTATTGACACTCTCAACTGGGCTTGTTTTAGAATTAGACAATTGTTATTATGTTCCAATTTTAATAAAGAACATTGTTTCTGCTTCTTATTTAAATAGAAAAGGTTTTCATTTAACTATTAATGGTAATCACTCCCAAGCGGGCTTGTTTTAGAATTAGACAATTCTTATTATGTTCCAATTTTAATAAAGAACATTGTTTCTGCTTCTTGTTTAAATAGAAAAGGTTTTCATTTAACTATTAATGGTAATGGTTGCTCTATATGGTTGAATGATATTCTTTATGGAACTGGCACATTATGTAATGGGATTTACATTCTTGACATGTTTAATTCAATCCTCAATATCAATAATAAAAGACAAAAGATGGATAACCTAAAACCATTATATTTATGACATTGTCATCTTGGCCATATAAATGAGAGGCGCATGACTAAGTTACACAAGAATGGTGACTTAAGGTCATTTGATTATAAATCATATGACACATATGAATCTTGTTTGTTAGAAAAGATGACAAAATCACCTTTTAGTGGAAAGATGAACTTGCCAATGGTTTATTGGACCTTGTATAAATAGATGTATGTGGACCAATGTCTATGCATGTCAGAGATGGTTTTATCTACTTCATTACTTTCATTGATGATTATTCACCATATGGGTATTTGTATCTAATGAGATACAAATCTGATATTTTTGAAAAGTTCAAAGTATTCATAAATGAAGTAGAGGAACAAGTTGGAAAAAGTATTAAAACACTTATATCAAATCGAGGTGGGGAATACTTAAGCCAAGAGTTTTAAGGTTATCTAAGAGATAATGGAATTTTATCTTAATGGACTCCACCTAACACACCATAATATAATGGTGTGGCAGAAAAGAGAAACCGAACCTTATTAGACATGGTGAGGTCAATGATGAGCTTTACAGAACTGCCTAAGTCCTTTTGGGGTCATGCATTAGAGTCTTCTATTTTTATATTAAATAGAGTCCTTTCTAAGTCAGTTAAGGTTACTCCATATGAGATATGGACTAACAAGAGACCTATTCTTTCTCACTTGAAAGTATGGGGTATTTATGCTTATGTGAAACGGATGATGTCATATAACCTAAAGCTAAGTCTAATAAGCGTATGTTTAGGGATATCCAAAAGAGACATTTGGATATCAATTCTACCACACTTTGGAACAAAAGGTGTTTGTTTCAAAGCATGTTGTCTTCTTAGAGAAAGAGTTTTTTTTTCTAAAAGAAGATAGTGGGAGCAAGATTGAACTTGATGAAGTTCAAGATGCTCAAATAGATGCAGATCAACTGACAGAACCCAAATGTATTACTTATAGAGATGAAGCAACAACTACACCTTCTGAAACACAAGAACTTCGTAGATCAAGTAGGATACACACTATTCCTGAAAGATATGGATTTCTCATAAGTGAACATAGTAATGTATTGCTCATAGAGGATGATGAGCCTACTTCCTATGAAGAAGTTTTGAATAGTTCAAAATCTAACATATAGCTAAAAGGCATGCAGTCAGAGATGGATTACATGTATGAAAACCAAGTGTGATTTTAGTTAACGCACCTGAAGGGATTAACCCACCTGAAGGGATTACACCTTCTGAAACCATGTATTGTTGATGCTGCTAGGTTTGGTTTATGTTTTGAAATGAAGTTTTTGTAATGTTGTCCCATTATAAATTAAATCCATGTGCACATTTTTACTTTTGTTCAATGAATTAGCTTGATAATTATCTCCTTTCTTTCCAACATAATTTCTGATTTTTTATTTTTTTTCCTTGCAATTGATTGGGTTGGATGTGGCCCATGGATCACATATTAAAACTTCCTCGTATGCAATGTTAAATTAAGTGAAAATTATAATGTAAGATACTCTCCAAATTTTGTTTAAAGAGTATGTATGTTTTTAAATGGCAAAATTAAATGGCCCCATTTGATAGTTAACATCAGGCGACAAACGTTTCATAAGAAATGATTACACATATTCATGGCTTAATATTAATTTATTAAAATTATTATACATAATTTTTTTTTCATATTTCTATTTTTGTACCCTATATTGGATCCAGTGATTACTTAACAATGTTCTACATTAGATTTATTCAAATGCTGGGTTCGGGCTAGGTTCAAATAGAGGTCAGTTGGTTTTAAATTTTCTTTTATGATGTAACTAAAAAAAATATCTCTTATGATGCTCAAAGACCGATTGACTTACAAAATTCATATATATAATTAATTTTTACTAATCTATGTCGACATGAAGTAAATATAAGTCATATAATAACTAATTAAACATATTCTTTATTATAATTAATAATTTCATAGTTAATAAATATCATTTATTTATAATTAATAATTACAAATCATATTCAAATTTTACATTATATTATATATTAAGTTCATTTATATTCAAAGTACTTTCAAAAATGAAAATAATTTAGAATACATAATATTTTTCATAATTCATAAAAGCAAATAATTAAAAAAAATCAAGTTTTCAGATAAAGTAGTCACCATTATTCGCAAGATATTAAAAAATACATATGATTCGTATAGTTCCCCTACATTTTAGGATCAACTGCAACCGACATTTTACATTATATTATCTTTTAAACTCATTTATATATTCAAAGCACTTGCAAAAATGAAAATAATTCATATTACATAATATTTTTCATAATTCATAAAAACCGATAATGAAAAAAATCAATTATATGAAATTTATATATTTAATCCCATTGATTCAAAATCCTGAATATTCCACTTAATTCAAAGCACTTGTAGAAATGAAAATAATTCAGAGTATAGAATTCCTACTATTAAATGTAATTATGCTTCTTAATATTGTTCTACTCCATTTCATACTATATATTTACTTGAATTATTATCTAAGTTTCTTTCTTGCTTAAATATAATATATCAAATGTTTAATGAATAATATAAATGTTAAAATAAATGTTATGATGTTATAAATTATGTGGTTCTATTACGACTGAGATTTAATTCATTTGGCTAAAATTGTGTAATGACTGAGAATAGTTCAAATAAAGAAATTAAATAATTAAATTGAACAAGAATTTATAATATTAGGAAGAACAAAATTGAAAGGGGTTATGAGCAAAGTTTATATAAATCAACTATTATACTGAGTGTCAACCAGTTAAAAAACCACTTTTATTTCATTTATCATATGTGAACTCTTTATAATATTGTAATTGATTTTTTATGATAAAAATACCTTGATACTTTCATAATTTTTTTATTATAATATATTAATGATGTTTAATGTAATTTGTTTCTTACAAATTTTGCAAGTATTATTAAGACTGTTATTTTACCCTTTTGTGTGCTTTTACCTTCATTCTCTTCAGACATCTTCTCAACAGGTTCGACTTTTATGAAATTCTATGTTTGGTCATAACTCATAATATTCTTACCCAATTTATTTTGTTTGATTGTTCATTCCTACAATGTTAATTTATCTATGTTTTAAATGGATTATATGACGCGAGATTTTTCTAGTTTAAACAATTTTGCAGTTAAATGCATGTCCTTTCAATTTGTTAACTATTATTAAGTTTCTTTTCTTCCTATTTTATTAGCTCCTTCTATACTTTTTTAAATATGGCATTGGAACACAAATATCCCATTGATTTTATATGAGAAGAAGCTAAGCCAATTCCTATAGAAGACAATAACGAGCAAACTTATTAAGGTATTTACAAATAACATCTTTAAAACAAATACTAAAATTATGAATATGCTAATTACATCTGGTATGTTATTAGATCAAAATTGTGTGTCTTTCCTAATTTGACAACCTAACTCAAATGTCCAAAATGTTGTTAACTCAACAACTATAACCGTGGACAATAATCTTTACAATGACGATCCAACCTTTACCAGTCCCATAACCCAAGTGTTAATTTCTATAATTTTATTTAATCTTTTAATATCTTTTTTATTTACATTCTTATCAATTTTCTAAATTATAATTTTTAATTGCTTTTTTTTACATAGGATCCTTCCTTAAAAAATCATATTTAGGACCGTGGCCAATAATCTTTACAATGAATGATCCAGCCTTTACAAGTCTTGTAATCCAAGTATTAATTTCTATAATTTTATTTACTCTTTTAATATCTTTTTTATTTACATTCTTATCAATTTTCTAAATTATAATTTTTAATTACTTTTTTTTACATAGGATCCTTCCTTAAAAAATCATATTTAGGGATTTCAGATAATGAATGCATGTATTGGTTGTCTCTCCTTAAAGCTCTTCTCTCCCCGTTTCGAGCTCCATGATGCGTTGGTCCGCCTCCTCGAATTTTTCTTACCCTTCGACGATAGCAAGCTCCATCTTAGCGAGCCTTGCATTCATGTCTACCAAAACATCCCTTGACCTTGATCTCCCCCTCTTAGTTTGGTTGCTCTCATCAGTTGCCACCTTAGTGGTCTCATTTGATCCTATCATCTTTGCACGAACCGTAGGCTCTGATACCAACTGTCACAGGCTTGGTCTTTTGCTACCAATAGCCGCGTGACACTAGCAAACTTTCCTCGCTTGAATGCTAGTCAGCCTCTCCTACAAATGGTAGATATAACTAGCAAGTGAGCAAAGATGCTTAAGAACTTAAGAAAAGAAGAGAACTTGGAGAATGGTAAAGAAAGCTTAGAATGCTTGTATTGCTTAAAACTCTTAGATTGCTTTCTTGTTGTTACAAATGAGCTTCCTATTTATAGAACTCCACTTTCCCAATGGACGACCAAGATCGATTTGATTTAATGATGTACATTAATCTTCTAGATTATTCTATTCATATGTATTGTTAATATTGAGTTATAGTGAAGAGAACCATGAATATTCCATAGTGGTTTAGTGCCCTGGGTAGATCTAGCAAACTATTTGGTCATTTTGAGCTCCTTATAGATGTAGTTTGTAATTTATTAAAACATAAAAATTATGGGATTATTTCTTATCTAAAATTTGGTGTAAATATAAACTTAATATATTATTTATAGTGTGAGATATGGCCTTCACAATTCATACTAGTTAGGAAATCAACTTTATTCTGGACTAGTGATATGTTTCACACAATTTGAGGCTAATTGATAAAAGTTGTAAAACATGAAAAATTTTCAATTTTAATCTATATAAATGACTATAAAGTTTTACTATAATATGAATTGTACATTGTAAGTTATGAAATGCTAAATTTGGTGCCCTAAAACTACCTAAGGGCATAAAGCATGGCAGAAAATAGAATACAATTGGAAATTCCACAAAGGAATAAGAATCAAACAAATTCGATAAGAGTATAAAAATTTATGGGCTAATCAATCCTATAAGGTCACACTGCATCATAGGAAAAACCCTACCTATTTATATGAACTATGTACATTAATTTATTTAAGTTATATTAAGTTTCTTTAGTCATGAATTAACAAATTATATTTCCACATTAGGCTCATAGCAAATTGGAAACCCACACGGAAGGGATAGATAATAAGTTACGGGTCGGAATCAAAGGAAAAATGTGAGTTTAATTATCAAATGATTTCTCTAGTGCAAATGGACATGGTTTGCAATGTGAAATAATTTATGGTTATGTGATTCACATGATTGACATGATTTGAATTTGATATTGAGATGATGAATAATTTGTGACATATGTAGTATATATAAGTGGTATATATATGGTATATTTGAGGTATATATTTGGCATACTTGATATATAGATGGTATATGTATGGTATATATGAGGTATATATGCAGCATATGTGGGATATATGTGATATATGTATGATATATGTAATAAGGATATAATGGTTAATGAATGCTTAGTTACAAATGCATATGCATAAGGACATAAGAAGGTGTTGTGACTAGTTAATCGACATTGCAATGCAAAAGAAGATACCTATGGCCCAACAAATGTGCAAATAAAATAAATGATCAAACTAGCTAGCAAATGCAAATGTTCACATGGAAACCCAGGACAATGTTCTTTTAACTTGGTCATAACAAAATAAAATGAGCAAAGAATAAACATAAGCAATGAATAGTGATCATATGATTTTTCTGGTAACTATATGATATTGGTGAATGAAATGGAAATACGTATTATGCATTGGATTTGTGATTGGTTACTATGAGTTACTTGGTGCTTTAGAGTTTGTTTGATGATTACTCTCGATGAGTCGTAACTCATCAATTTGCATCATTTTTCAGGTAAAGAAAAGTGATAGCTCATTTTGGTTGGCATATAAAAGATATGCAACAAAGGTCATTGGCTAAGCCTTACCACTCTCTCTCCTTGCATTCCACACGAACATAAAATCACCACATAGAGATACATTTGGCCTAATGAAACCATTGTCTAACATCTCTTGCAACAGAGCTTTCAACTCCTCCATCTCTAAAGTTGTCATTATATATGGTGTTGTAGATATTGGTGTTGTGTCTGGTGTGTGCTATATGGAGAACTCAACATCTTTGTTCAATGGTAAACCTGGTAGGTCATTCAGGAAAACATCTGGAAACTCTCTCACTATAGAGATATTTTGGAGATTTGGACATCTTTTTGTTATGTCAATCATATGAGCTAAAAAGGTGTCACATCCTTTTTGGATCATCTTATGAGCCTTCATCATAGAAATCATATACGGAGGCTTTGGATACCTCTCACCTTTTATTACCATTTCTTCCTATTCTGAAGTCTTAAGAATAATTGTCTTAAACTGGCAATCCACAACTTCCTCATGCTATAAGAGTCAATCCATACCTAAAATGGAATCATATTAAAAAAAAAAGGTAACTTAATGATATATA
The DNA here is from genome assembly GCA_023653625.1 of Triadica sebifera. Taxonomy (NCBI): domain Eukaryota; kingdom Viridiplantae; phylum Streptophyta; class Magnoliopsida; order Malpighiales; family Euphorbiaceae; genus Triadica; species Triadica sebifera. The sequence continues at coordinate 16,212,798 of CM042910.1, read as the reverse complement.
TGGGAAAATATTTCTTGTGCATGATCAAAGGGAAACTTCTATTATAACTGGTTCACAACCACATTATGGCCTAAAGGATTCGTGATCTCAATCTCGAATTATAGTTTATCTATTGCCATACTATGTTGACGAGGTGTGCTCGTGCATATATAAGAATGTGTAGAGCCTAGGTCTATCAAAGCACATATAACTAAACCATGGGAAGAGAACATACCCATTATGATGTTTGTGGCTACTTGGTCCTCATAGGACTTCATAACATATGCTTTAAATGGAGATCTGCTGGGTCCTAGCTTATTCATTGTCTATGCAGTAGCCTGGCTAGGTCATGCATGACCTCCTTGTATCTGATTCATGCTCTGAACTGGGGTTGATCCTATTATCGGAATGGGTGTAACACCTGTTAACAAAAGACAATCACTTATCATAGGAATTTAGGCTCTACACTAGAAGCCAACCATATGGTTCTTACAACACATCTCACATCAGGGAGCAAGATCCCTAGTTGTCTGCAAATTGGTGATGTAGTTTTATAAGGTGATCCCCTCTTGAAAGAACTGGACTGAGAGTGACTCTATCTCTACTTTGGGACTGTCTTGAGAAGAAACGACTTTTCCTATTGGTTGTCTGTGTCACACTAGGTATGGATCTCCTATGCTTTTCTTTTCCTTTTCTTATTCATACTGATGATTAAGGAAATAAGTGTGGAGAAGTGTAATATCCGCTAATTTAGGCCCCGAGTCACACGTGTCGCGAAGTTCATGCGTTTGATCGATCGAAGTCTAAATTCGGATTTTTACAAAAAAAAAAAAATTGATCAAGTAATGGCTAAATTAAATGATAAATGCCTCATTAAGTGATTTTAAAGTTTAAAGAAGTTGATTTATGGTAAAGACTAAATTGCAAAATTTGATAAGTTTTGGGGTCAAATTGCAATTTACCAAAACTTTGAGGATTAATGAGATTAATTGCTAAACAACATATCAAATTTGGGGAAATTTTAATAGGTTTGGCTGGCCACTCAATGAGAAAGAATGAGATTAATGGGTTCATTAAGCCTAATGTCAAAAAATGGTCAAATGGTGGGTCCCACATGAAGACTTATGGGTACCCTATTTAATGCCTTCTTTTCTTCTTCTTCTTCTCTTCATTTTTTGCCTTCTTCTCTACCAGTCACGCCAGCCATTTCATCTCCTCCATAGCCAATCTTGATTTTTAGAAAGAGAAAGGAAGGGAAGAGAAGGGAAAGAGCAAGACAATGTGATCTTCATGGTCTATAACTCCTAAGGAAGCTGGAAGGAGCAAGAAAGAGGGAGAAAAATCAAGTTTGGTGGAGAGAGAAAATCTCCAAAGTGATGATTTAGTGAAGAAAAGTGTAAGGTAAGAAGCATTTCTTCTTCTTCATCATCTTTCTTAAAGGAAGTTCGAATTTTGAGCTCATCCAAGACTTATATGGAAAGAGAGAGAAACTAGGGTTTTGAAAGAGAATAAGAGAGTTTAGGGTCTTGAGAAAATCATATTATAATAATGATTTATGATGTTGCAAGAGTTCCAAGTGACAGGGAACAAGCTCTAAGGAGCAAAGGAAAAGAGAAAGCTACCTAGAAGAGTGAAGGAGAAAGATTAAGGTTTGTGCATAACTTAAGGCAATAGCCTATTTTTGTTTGAAATAATGCATGTTGAACATGATTTTTGATAAATGCATTTCAAGAATGATGATGATTATGGCATGAAACCATAGGTTTCAACATGAATGAATGAGATCCTTGTGTCACATTGAATTAATGATGCATGTTAGAAAATCTTGTATGATCAAGACATTTACATGTATTAGAAAGTAATAAGTTGAGTAAAGAACCTTAAAAATGCATGAAATAGAATTTGGTATGATTTGGAGGCTGTTAGAATGAATGAAAAGTGAATATGCAGATTTCCTGCTGAAAGTCATGGGCGTGACTATTGAGTCACGGGCGTGAACTTGATGGTTCACGGTTATGACTGATTGTATCATGGTTGTGAGTTCTGGGTGGAAATGGTACTATTCATTCTAGAAGCGTTCACGGGTTGGAATCACGAACGTGAACTTATTCATGGGCGTGAATGACTAATGACAACCATGAATGCTTTTGGGAAATTCATTCCAGTAGCATTCACGGCTTGGGATTATGGACGTGAACTAATTCATGAGTGTGAAATTAGTAATCACGGCCGTGAATGCTCTATATTTGTAATTATGAATGTGGTTATCAAATGAGGAATTCAGGTAAATAAATGAAAGTCATTGTCTATCCAGGGAAATAAGAATAATTATATATATAAGTATTGATGTGAGAACGTGTAATGTTGTGATATAGAAAAAAATGAATGTTGACATGGATGATAGATGAAATCTGATATGGATGAAATTCATGAACTGATACGATTGATAAGCATGAGAATATTGATGTACCTAGTTAAATAAATGAAAAGATGTTATCCAGTATGTATGAGTATGCCTATATGTTTGCAAAACAAGAAAATTGAGATGTTGATAAACATGAGAATATCGATGTGTTGAAATTTGAAAATTAAGATTGATGTGAAAATATAAAAAAGCCCATTACTCTACCTGCGGACTAGAATCAGGATAAATGTCATGTCATTAAGGGGGCGAATGGTACTGTACTATTCCTCAACCAATGTGGCTTAAGCTCGGAGAGCGCCATTGTTCTGAGATGCTCAGTCAATGTGGCTTAAGCTCGGAGAGCGCCTTTGACTTGAGAAGCTCTGATGAGCACATATAAATGAGGACAATGTGGCTTAAGCTCGGAGAGCGCCCTTGGTCCAGTTATTCATCTATGATGAAATTATACTAAATCAATATGGCTTAAGCTCGGAGAGAGCCATTGATTTGAGAAGCTCTTATGAGCCAGATAGTGGACAGGGTAGCAATAGCTCTGGGAGCGCCCCTGATCCATAACCGGTATCCAGTCAGTCCAAATTTAGAGTGATGTGGGCAAGATAATGAGGATATGTCAGAAAATAAGAAAAGAAAAGAATAAGAAAATGATGATGATATGAGATTAAGATATAATAATAAAGAGATTAACAGAGTAATTTACCATCAAAGATAAATGAAAATAATATTGTTTATGTGAGCATGACATGTATGAAATAGGAATATGTTGATAGGCATGGCATGCAAACATTTTAATGCATAAAATGATACATGTTAATGCTTGTTGCATGATATAGTATATTGCCTTATTTATATGCACCACTAAGCTTAGAGCTTAGCATGGGAGTTTCCTTCCGCGCAGATATAGAAAGGTAGCTGAAGGTGATAGATAAAGCAAGCAGTGATCCTATTCAAGTAAAGCAGCCGAACCTTGAGAAAGTGGGTTACAAGTTTTGAAATTTTTGTATCTGGCTTTTATATTAAAGAATTTTAGAGTTTGTAAAACTTACTTTTAAAGTTTGTTAAGAATTAATTTTATGTTTAAAATTACTATCTTATGTAAATAAATTGTACCCCGGTAAAGGTAAAATAATAATAATAGTGATTTGAAGAAGTAGATAGACGAGGGTAGCGCTCCCTCATCCGGGCACGTGCTGGTCGGGTGAGGGGGTGTTACGCTACAAGAAGTCTTCATGCAGAAGGAAATGACATGATACCCAATGTCATCATTCAAGCCATCTTCAAAAAGAAGACACTTATCACCCTCATCCACTATGAAACCAGTGGCATATTTGCTCAATTGTGTGAACTCCCTCTTATACTCATAGAATATCATGTTTCTCTCCTACAAATTCAAGAATTCCCTTCTCATTTCATCAATATAGGCTCGGGGTACATACTATTTTTTTAACTCTATAATGAAATACTCTCAAGTCAGAGGTTGTGGGGTCAATGACTTGTTTAGAACTATCTATCATCACTTATAGGCAAGTTCTTAATAAAAGTGATACAACATACTTTGCTTTATGCTCATCGGTACACTCTAACTCATCGAAGACCCTATCGGTCTTTTAAGCTAAAATTCAGTAGTAGCTAGACCATCCTCTCCTCTACCAGAGAAATCAATAGTCTTACAATTTTGAAGCCTATCAATTTTCATCTTGGTTCTCGCATGTGGTGGCAACTGTGAATTTCAAGCCAAAATTTAGCAGTAGTTGGACCATCCTCTCCTCTACCAAGGAAATCAATAGTCTTATAATTTTGGAGCCTATCAATCTTCATCTTGGTTCTGGCTTGTGGTGGCAACTGTGGACATAGTTGTGGCACTATCTAAGGTATGGTTTTTACCAACTACTATAGAATATTGGCCATTTGCTACGTCATCAATATCACACCCAAATTTGCCTATCCGGCGGATTGCTACTGAGGAACTGGGTAGTATCCGGACCACGAACACTCGAAGCATAGGGCTAATTAGGAGAACAGTTTCCCTAAACAACATCATGTGCCTCTACTCCATCTATACGTTTCCACTTCTACTAGTGAATAAAGAGATAGTCCATGTCAGAGACATATGCGATGTATTATGCATACATAACAAATCCTAACCCATTTAGGTTCAGAAACGCCTAAACCTAAGCATTGATATCATTAAATGTAATGTCCTCTCATCTAATCAAGATTTAATCCCAACTAAATGAGCGAGTGTCATATGTTCCAATTGTGGAAAACTTAAAAAAAATTCTTTTCTTGAAAACTTTATAATATATACTATTTTACATGGAAAACCTGTTAAACCATATACATCACATGAATAAAAGAAACTTCTTGATCCAAAGGAATCAATATCATCATATATAAAATATCATCTTTAGGCTCATTCGGCCTGACGTTTACAAAAATACATGATTTCAACAAAATTATATGTTTCTTTGAATTTTAAAGACAAGTACAAAAGTAAACAACCCATAATCCTATGTCATGTACAAAATAAAAAATATAACACGAAAATATCACTGACCCAAGTTAGGTATGCTTTGTTATCTCTAAATGGGTTGAATTCTTTGGTCAACTTCAAACTTTATCTATAAGGCTGTAAAATCTGCATGCAAAAGTACCCACACTACTAAAAACTTAATGGTACATGCATGCATACAAATTCATATACAATCATAGCAAAATATATTCATATAAAATCATTTACACCCAAGCATGGCAATAGGAGAACACTATCTGGGTATCACATTTCATATCATATAAGATACCATATTATTTAACCAAGCATAAGTGATAAATTCAAGATGTTATTATCATGTGACATATAACTTATGAACCTTTGTGTCTGATAACTAATACATTTTTATTAAATCGTATTTGTTAATTACTTTTGCCCAATAACTCTCTACATGGACTCTTCAGATACAAGTTCTAAATAGGGGTGCTCCCTGAGCTTAAGCCACTTTGCCTCTATCTATGATCTTATGTGTTCATTCGAGCTTCTCAAGTCAAGAGCATTCACTGAGCTTAAATCACATTAACTGTGTAAAACATATAATTTGCATGCAATAAAGAATCAAGGGTGCTCTTCGAGCTTAAGCCACCTTGTCCTTAAAAGAAATCTATATATCTTATCACTACAGTACCATAAACTACCTTAATGGCATGCCACCTATCCTACTTCTAGTCCAAGTATAGAGCCTAGCCATAACTTGATCATTTTCTTTTTTTTTTGTATGTCATTATAATTCATTCATCTTATAGTATAACCACTTTAATCATATTGAAAGTCAACATAATTCATTCATATGGTTCATTCATGAAACATGTGTTTCTTATCTATAGCATAACATTGAGCATACATATGTGTGGTCATCATATTGCATCATTAAAGAAAACACCATATATCATTTTAAACAGGCTTTATAGACATGAACTATATGTTCACGGCTGTGAAACTTCATTCTCAAGTACCTCTACTTGTGAACCAAACCGTGAACTTGATCGTCAACGTTTCTGTCTGTTTAATCCACATTCTTCATAAGCATGACTATGTTTGTGAAATCAAGATTTACATTCATGAACACCTAGTCATAGGTGAGAATATGGGTTTTCTAGCAGTTATGACATTAAAACAAAGAATTTAACACATTGCACATAAAAGGCTCTAATTGTAACACCCATTCATATAACCAGGAACCTACCCAGTCATATAAAAGAATATTACCAAACATATATCAAAAACCTGCTTAATTTAAAACAAAATCCACATTGCAACATGGCTACGATGACTGTTTTTAAAATTTACATAAAAGAAAATAGGAAAGAAACAAAATGAAATGACACTTCTTATTAAAATTTTGTCATTGGGCACTAACTGACATCAAGATTTACAAATAAAAATCACAAAAGGAAAAATATACAAATTCTTTAAAACACATTACATTAAAATCATGACTCATATAGTGTATCACCCATCCCAACTATTTTGTGTTTTATGACTCCTTCTTCAGGCTCTCTTTCTATACCAGTAACGGCTATCCTACATTCACTTGTGCATGAAAAAACACTCACAAGCTAAGCAACCCGTACTTAGCAGTACATAACAACATGCAAAGTATATCATAACATGTATGCATGAACAATTACTACATGCGCCCAAATTAAGGATGTATACATTAGTCTCATCACATACATTTGATCTTACCCCTTAGATTAATTCATTCCATAATTAATGAAACATCTATGTTCTTTTCCATATTTATATCAAAATTTAAGTATTCCCATCTCATACATCCACCCTATGTCCATTGCAATTATGACATCGATGTCTCATACATCCACACAAGGTTTCTTAACGTATACATTATTTAGTATTATTGCCCACTAATTCAAAATAGGACTAAAATGGATACAGACGTGCAACATCTTACTTCAGAGCCAATCAGGATACCTACCTTAAGAAAAACAACATTATGCTCACATATATCTCCAAGGGAGCTTATCTGAGCCTTACCCTTAATTCATAAGTCTCGTTCCTATTTTGGCCAATCCTAGGCCTCTTGATACCATAAAATCCTTAATGGCATGTCATCTCTTATATATATATATATATATATATATATATATATATATATATATATATATATATATATATATATATATATATATATATATATATATATATATATATATATATATATATATTTCGACCCTACCGGATAAGGTCTTTAGTCTCCTGGTTCGATTACATTGACTAGCTCGTCTAGAGCCTGGCCATATCTCTTGGATGACAACCCTCAGCACTTGAGACCAGGGCATCGCTAAGATGAAAGGAAAGAAAAGAGGTAGAAATCTACTTTTCAGACAAAGCCATTACCTACTCTTATTAGAGAGAACTAAGATCCATTAGCACCTCAGTGAGCTGAGGAAGAGGAGATTCTTTCTAAAAGAGCTTCATCATAGTACTTTCACTTTCCTTTCCTTATTGGCGTCGAAAGACCGAGAAAGTGGGATGATCCCAACTTTATATATATATATATATATATATATATATATATAGGAATCACCTACAAATTCACTTTTCTCTTTCATTTTGTTCTCTTTCCAAAGAATTTACCCTTAAACCCAAACACCTGATAAATCAAAATCTCACAACCTTATTACCCTCCAAGCCCTATATTACGGTCGTGACACTAATAGTTGTCCAATGGCTATCTCTTCATATCAACACTTTCATCAATCATGCATTAATATGCTAGAACATCAATTAAACATGCAAAAGCATATAGACATCACAATTGAACTCAAAACACAACTATATACGTCAATGACCTATAAATGCATTTATATCTTCTCAATTTAGCTCTTCGACCACTATAAGCATCGTCATTCAATATCATCTTAAATACACCTTTGGCCTATTTCATACAAGTTCTATATCATAGCATCCTTAAAAGCTCATCATAACATATTCTTCATTAATACATTTCATTCCTAACTTAGCATTTATACATATATCATTCAATTCTTATGCTCTCATACCATTAATGACATTTTCAATCTCATTATGATCAACAACTAACATTAATGGACTACAAATCATTTATCACATGATTAACACACAATGTGCCAAAATTTTAGAATTTAAATGCATATATGTATAGACCTCTAATATAGCCTCAAAACCAAACTTTAACTCAAGCTTGGTTATCCTCTTAGTGGGTTTCATGACCTCCTCTTCTAACTCCTATTGTAATACTCGATAATTTAGGCTACGATTACGATTGACCGAAATCTGGCTTGCTGAACCGATCGGGGTCTAAATTCGGAAATGAAAGAAATAAATTAAAATAATAATAAGATATGAGAAAAATATTTTGGATATTATTAATTGAAAATTTTGATGTTCAAAATTATAATTTGGAAAAAAAATAAATTTTCACTAAACAAAATTGGAAATTGCAGTGTTTTTGGCACAAATATTTTAAGAAGGCATAAAAATGGAATATTCTTTATATAAGGAAAGAAATATTCTTTGAATTAATATAAAGTAAGAGTGATTTAAATTAATGGACCAATGGGGGACAAGATTATCTATTAATCTTAACCACCCACTTAATCCAACTATAAAAGTCAACTTTCACCTTTTTACCTTTATTCTTCTTCCTCCTCATCTTAAACAAACAAAAAAACTCTCTCTTATCAAAGAGTTCTTGCAATTGTGTCTTAAGTTCTTTCATCTCTGATGGGGCCATTCTGTATGGTGTCTTTGATATAGGTATAGTTCCTGGAACAAGATCAATAGTAAATTCTACCTCTCTCTCCGGAGGTAACCCAGGTAAGTCATCAGGAAAGACATCTGGAAATTCATTTACCACCAGGATATCTTCAAGATTTGAACCTCCTTTTCTGGTGTCAATCACATAGGCCAAATAAGCTTCACACCCTTTTCTCATCAATCTTCGGGCTTTCATTATGGATATGACTCGAGGATGTTGTGAAAATAATTCCCCTTTTACAATAATTGCCTCCTGATTTTCTTTTTTAAGTACCACAAATTTAGACTTGCAATCCACCACTGCTTCGTGACGTGAGAGCCAATCCATGCCTAATATGACATCATACTCATGGAAAGGCAACTCAATCAAGTCTGCAGAAAACTCCTTCCCATGCACAACTAAAGGACAATTCCTTAATACTTTATTCACTATTACAATGTGACCCAAAGGATTCTTAACTTCAATTCCATATTCTAGGTTTTCTTTAATCATATTATGCTGACTAGGTGTACTAGTGCAAATATAGGAATGTGTGGAACCCGGATCTATGAGTGCACAAATGTCAAAATCATATAATGAAAACATACCAACAATAACATCTGTTGTCGCCTGATCTTCTTTAGCTTTCATGGCATAGGCTCGGGCAAGATCATCAAGGAAGTGAAGCAAAGTGAGCTAAATTAAGGAAGAGGAAAAAAGAAAAAAAGAAAAAAAGAGAAGGAAGACTTTGGTCATTTTGAAAATCTACAAAGGTGAGGTTAGATTTTCCACCTTCTCACTTTTCTTCTTCTCTTTTCTTTGATTTTGGGGTTAGTTACCATTAAAGATGGTAATTTAGGGTTATTATTATGTTAATGGTGATTAAGGGTGGATTAGTGTGATTCGTGCTTGATTAGTGTGAAAATTGTTCTTAGGCCAATGAGGTGAAAAATCTTTGAACCAAAATCAAAGAGGAAGTAAGAGTAAGGAGAAAGCTAACTAGGAGGAAGAGAAAAGTAAAGTGAAGTGAAGTAGATTTTTGAGGTATGTACATTTGGCAAAAATTCAATACGAAAAATGTGATTTTTGATTTTGTGACATTATGTATAATTGTGTATATAATTCTTGACATTTTGATTAAACGATGCCATGATTGTACAAATAAAAATTTGAATATGAGGTTGATGCATAAAGATGGAAATTGTAGGAATTAATTAAAGTGCTGGAAAATCCATCTTATGAACAGTGTTTACTTTTCTAGGCATAACTTGATCTGGAAATGCTTTTTTGAGTAATTCTTATTGGGTTGGAAATTTAAGACATAGGGCTTCAACTTTTATTTAGACTATTAGACCTGAATATGTCTGTAATTAAATGAAAAATGGAATCAAAGTTCGAACTAGAAATTTGTCCAGTAAAATACTAAGCAGATTGGAATGAACGTATCTTAGAGAAACATTCATAACTTTTTCTACAAATTTTGGTTTAATCTGATTCTAGTTGGAAATTACAGATGAGACATGTACCTACAGTTTGTTAGTTCATCACTTGTCCAAATTTCATCTAAAAGTGGATTAAAAATAGAGGTAAATTTAAGGCAACAAGGCTGTCCATAATAGGGCAGCTTGCATATATGTATTGATTGTGAAAGTTTGTGATAGAAAAATATATTATTTGACTTTTCTTATAGTTATAATGATTTGCAAGTATGAGGTTGTAAAATATTTAATAGAATTATTGCATTTATATGGAATTTATATTAGTGTTACGTACATAATTTATGTAAATAATAATAAAGGTAACAAATATAATTAAGCCCTATAACATTTAGTCGAGAACTAGAAATTAGGATGAGTTGGCATACCAATAAAAGGGTAGAATGTGGGCACTAGAAAATAGTATTGAGATTTAATTTATGTAGGCACTAAGAAATAGTGATGAGTTAAAATTGAACTTTAGAAATATTTATATAATTATTGGATAGTTGTCAAATGTACCACTAAGCTAGTAGCTTAGTGTGTGTGTTTCACGTGCAGATAAATAGACGTAGCTATTACGTTAGGGCAACCGAAGATAAGAGGAACCCAAAGATCATATTGCAGCAGTCTATTTTCTTTTTGTATGTTTTGGAAATTGTATTGTAAAAATTAAATTTTAGGAATCTCTTTTGATGTAAATTGTGGAATGTAGGATTTATAAGGAGTGAATTTTGTAATTAATATATTTGGTATTATTGTAAATATATTTCTAAATATTATGGTTTAATGAATGAATTCTTTTAAATCAAAATATTTACATCACTAGTTCCATATTAAAATGATATGAAAAAAATATATATAGTAATAAATATTCCGCTAATAATAAACTCAAAAATTGAAAAAAAAAACATTATACAATAATTTGAGTATTGGTTTTTACAAAAACAAATGAGCCTGGTAGCACTTCCATACACTATTAACAACTAGTAGGGTAAGGGAGCACTACATTTAGTGGTATCAGAGCCCAAGTTAATTGATTCTTGAACAGTGGGTGTAAAATAGAAAGTGTCTCATGCATATGCATAAAATGCTGTAATTATCTGATTTGGGTCCCTTCTTCCGATTTTAAGGTAGATATGGATTCGGGATTGGAACAAGATTTCTTGGAAGATGAATTGAGTAACAGTCTTTCAGACTCAGCCGATCTTGGACAACCTCCATCAATGAGAGATTTCGAGCCAAGTGTAGTAGCTCTGCCTAGAGCAGAAAGACATGCTAATTTTGGACAAGAACCTCTTATGGAGCATATAGCAAATTTGTTGCAATGGATAGTACAAGCAGTTCCACAACCAGAACCATCTTCTTGTCCACCTTAGCCAAAATCCCAGATTGATAAGCGAGAAAATATGGGCAGATTTTATGGTAAGGAGAGAGGATGATCCAACAGCATTAGAATTTTGGATGGAATCGACAGAAAGGGTGTTTGAGGAACTCAAGTGTCTAGAGGAACAGAAAGTCAGGTATGCAGTGTCACTTCTAAAAGATCATGCTTATAATTGGTGGAAATCAATCTCATCGAAGCCCCAGACACCAAAACCACCTTCATGGAATTTCTTCAAGGCATAATTTAGCCAGAAATATGTGCCTAGAGTTTATGTTAATGAAAAGAAAAAGGAGTTTCAAGACCTGAAGCAAGGAAACATGTCAATGGCAGAATACGAGATGGAATTCACTAGACTGAGTAAATATGCAACTGGAATCATTGCTGATAAGGTAGATAGATGTCATAGATTTGAGGATAGGCTTAATGATGATATTGGAAATATGGTTACCGCCCTTCAGCTTGAAGATTTTGCTACACTAGTATCCTCAGCCATTAGTATGGAAAAAAGGTCAAAGAGAAAGAAGATAAAAGAGCCACCCTGGAAATTGACAATTAGCATGGTTCAGACATAAGGTAAAAGGGGGCAGACAGCGCATAGGTTTTTCTAGTCATGAGATTCTAAACCAACCTTTTCAGCTAGGCAAAGACAATAGTCGAGGCCAGAAGGGTCTAAAACTAATGCACCGGCTTCGGGTAACATGAGATTTATATCTGTCACATGTCAGCATTGTGGAAGATCACATGCAGGTGTTTGCTGGTGAATTACTGAAGCATGCCTGCGATGCAAATCTACTAAGCACAAACAAAAAGATTGCCTTAGAGGAAGAGGTACAGGTGGTGTAGTATTAGTTCAGTTTCAGAACATCATTCAAGGCAGAGCCAAAGGACATGGACAGTCTAGAAGTGGTAGGATTGGTCAAAGTATATTAGAATCAGTGAATAGAGTAAAAGGTAGTTGAGCCCCAGCCCGAGCATATGCCATGAGAGCTCATAAGGAGCAGGATACCCTGAATGTCATAATCGGTAAATTTTCTCTTTATGATACTGATTTATTTGCATTAATAGATCTGAGTTCTACACATTTATATTTATGCATGTCATCACCTAATCAGGGTAATATGGTAGCAGAGGAATCAGATTATGATATATTAGTGACAAATCCTTTGGGTCATGGAGTGAAACTTAGTCGAGACTATAAAAATAGTCCAATCAAAGCTCAAAATGTAGAATTCCCAACTGACCTAATAGAGTTGCCATTCTATGAGTTTGATGCAATCTTGGGGATGGATTGGTTAACTCAGCATAGGGCAATGGTGGATTGTCAGTATAGGAGAGTGACTTTCAAGAATTCAAGGCAAGATGACGTGATTGTCTTTGGGCGAGAACCGACCATACTTGACTAATGTCATTTCTATTACAAAGGCACATAAACTTATCAAAAAGGGTTGTGAAGCATTTTTAGCACATATTGTAGATACTAAGAAATGGAGTCTAGATCTCAAGGAGATTCCTACATTATATAAATATCCATATATCTTCCTTGAGGACTTGCCAGGGTTACCACCTGTCAGGGAGATAGAGTTTGCCATAAATTATTTGCTAGGCATAGCCCCGATATCAATCACTCCCTACATAATGGCACCTAATGAATGAAAGGAATTAAAAGTGAAATTGCAAGAGCTGTTAGAGAAAGGGTTTATCAGACCCAGTGTCTCACCTTGGGGTGCTCTGGTTCTATTTGTGAAAAAGAAAGATAGCACCTTTCATTTGTGCATTGATTATCGTTAATTGAACAAGATGACAATTAAGAACAGATATCCATTGCCGAGAATAGATGACTTGTTTGATCAGTTGAAAGGAGCATGGGTATTTTCTAAAATTTACCTCAGATCAGGTTATCACCAATTGCGAATTAGAGAATCGGACATTTCAAAAATAGCATTTAGGACTTTGTATGGTCATTACAAGTTCTTAGTAATGCCTTTTGACCTGAAGAATGCCCTAGCAGCATTTATGGATCTAATGAATAGAATCTTTAGGCCTTATTTGGACCAGTTCGTCGTGGTGTTCATAGATGATATCCTGGTGTACTCTAGAAGTAGAGAAGAACATGATCATCATCTTTGTATTGTCTTCCATACCTTGAGAGAGAATTAATTATATGTAAAGTTTTCAAAATGTGCATTCAGTTAGATGACACATTGTCTCAATTGATGGGATCATAGTCGACATCAGCAAGGTAGAGGCAATCCTCAACTGGAAACTGCCTCAGAATATGATAGAGGTGATAAGTTTTCTTGGTTTGGCTAGTTATTATCGGAGATTTGTGAAAGGATTTTCAATGATAGCCTCACCACTAACAAAATTGCTTAGAAAGGAGACCAGATTTGAGCGGACAGACCAGTGCCAGACTAGTTTTGATAAGTTAAAAAAACTGTTGATAGAGGCACCAGTGTTGATACAGCCTACTGTAGGAAAAGATTATGTGGTGTACAGTGATGCTTCCCTTAATGGTTTTGGCTGCGTACTAATGCAAGAAGGCAAAATATTTAATGGTAATTATTGCATTTATATGGAATTTATATGTGTTATCTACATAATTTATGTAAATAATAATTAAGGTAACAAATATAATTAAGCCCTATAACATCTAGTCGAGAACTAGAAATTAGGATAAGTTTGCATGCCAATAAAAGGGTAGAAATGTAGGTACTAGAAAATAGTATTGAGATTTAATTTATGTAGGCACTAAGAAATAGTGATGAGTTGAAATTCCGTAGGCACTGAGAAATAGTGCTGAGTTCAAAATTATGTAGGCAACCAAAAAGTGCTGAGTTATTATTGAAAAAGTAGGCATTAAATGCTGAGTTATAAAATAATTAAGTAGGTACCAAGTATATTGCCAGAGAGCAGAAACCTTGTAATCAGTGTTTAGTTCCGGTCTAAGATGTCGTGAGCTATCAAATAAATAATAGAAAAAAATGTAAATCATTAAATTGATATTTTAAATTGTATATCTTGTATTGTTAAACAATTTTCAAGCGTGCTTAATGAATGAAATATTATGATTGATAAATTGTATATTTTTGCATGACGTAAATAGTTTTGATACTATTTAAATATTTTGATATGCTTAGAAAATTAATTGTAGTTTCTAAAATTTACTTTAAAAATATTTATATAATTATTGGACAGTTGTCAAACGTACCACTAAGCTAGTAGCTTAGTGCATGTATTTTATGCGTACATAAATAGACGTAGCTCTTGCGCTAGGGAGACGAAAGATAAAGGGAACCCCAAGATCAGATTGCAGCAGTCTATTATTTTTTTGTATGTTTTAGAAATTGTATTGTAAAAATTAAATTTTAAGAATTTCTTTTGATATAAATTGTGGCATGTAAGATTTATAAGGAGTAAATTTTGTAATTAATATATTTGGTATTATTGTAAATATATTTCTAAATATTATGGTTTAATGAATGAATTCTTTTAAATCAAAATATTTACATCACTAGTTCCATATTTAAATGATATGAAAAAAATATATAGTAATAAATATTCCACTAATAATAAACTCGAAAATTGAAAAAAAATATACAATAATTTGAGTATTGGTTTTTACAAAAATAAATGAGCTTAGTAGCACTTCCATACATTACTAACGAATAATAGGGTAAGGGAGCACTACACCTATCACATATAACACAACAATATTAACTTTTATAAACCATAATCTTAATCTTAAAAGCTATAAAAGATAAAACCTTAACTTTAAACCTTCTATAAAATCTTAAACTCACTTAACCCCTTTCTGAAGCATTTTATAACCTTAATCAAGGTTAAATAAGAGTCTTTAGCCATAGAAGCTTAAGCTTGAACTAAAACCTAACCCATTTGCAAATGGGTTTCTACCCAAAATGGGTTTAACATGAAAAAGGTGTGAAAAATTGCAAAGATGAAGGGAAAAAATTGATTCCTTACTAAAGATGAAGGAAAAACAACTTAAATAGGGGATTTCGAACTCTTTTCCCTTTCTCTATATCTCCCTCTTTAAGAATACAAGCTTTATTTCACTCCTCTCTCTTAAGAACTTGATAAACATTGATCCTTGCTTTAGGCTTAAGTGTTTTAGGTCTTGGAATCAAAGGGAAACAAAGGGCATTATCTTCAGTGTGAAAGACTTTCAAAAACTAGGGTTTTTTTTACTAGGTATTGGTCATATGAGAGAGAGTATGCACTAATCTTATTTTATACCTGACGATGTTCATGGGTGTGATAGATCTATCATATGCATAAACATCACCATTCATGACATGACATATAAGTCACGGTCGTGAATAGAGAACTGTTTACTTTACTCATCTATTCTTAATTCTTTTCCTTTAACCAAACCCTTAAATACACTTATATCTTCTCTAAATTATCTCATAAGATAGGCCCTACTTAATAGGCATTACAAATAAGATGTCTCCCTATAGATTCATTGGTAGTTTGGCATGTATAAGCATTGCATTAATCATATCCACCAATGATCTATTTTTTTTCTTTCAGCTAGGTCATTTTATTATGGGGAATATAGTGCACTTGCTCGATGAATAAAACCATTTTATTCCCAAAATATAGAAAATTCATTGAAAAAATATTCATCTCCTCTATCACTTCGTAGAATTTTAATTTTCTTTTCTAATTGATTTTCAACCAAGGCCTTGTAGCCTTTAAACATATCAAATGTTAGATCTTTTGTTTTCATCAGATAGACATGCATATTCAATTACTTGGAAATGTCTTCTTAGTCATTTTAGCTTGAATGCATATTTCACATTCTCCTTCATGTTTATTCACATTTTGAATTAGTCCATACTCAGACATAAATTTAATATATCTAAAATTAACATGTGATAATCTTGTATACCGTAAATCAAAAAATGCCTCAAGCATATAAAAAGAAACATCAACTTTATTAATACTTAATTTAAACATATCATAACAAGCATAGTCTTGTTCAACAAATACATCATTTTTAGAAAAAATAATCTTTTCTACTTTCATGACAACTCTAATGCCCTTTTTACATAATAAATTCGTAGAAACCAAATTCTTCCTAACATTAGGAACATGAAAAACATTCATTAAAATTAATTTCATTTTAGAAGTGAATTGAAGCTTCATTGTTCCTTTTCCTAGAACCTTGTGATATCATGATTCCCCATCAAAACCTTCTCAACCATTATTGCAGTTTCATAATGTTTGGAAAATTCACATTGTTGCATATGTGAATAGTACCACGGGAATCATACCACCATTCTGTTAATTTTTCAGTTGCTACCATATTACATTTAGTTATCGTACTTGTAACATCCTCGACCTTCCCCACATGCATTTCATTGAACATAAGCATCTTGCATACAATTCAATTGAACACGTGCATTTCACACATATTTTCTTAGAAACAAGTTCATGACACGCACTAGCTACGTGGCCTAGTATTTGGAAATTATATCGAGTCACGCGTGTATCCTTATAACCTAAATGATGATAACAATGCATTAGAAATAAATTGAATAAGGTGACTAAATTAAAGTAAGAAAAATGATTAGATTAAGATTAGTAAACATTTACATTGTTAATTTAGTTAAATCGGGCCAAATGATTAAGTTGTATTATTGTGTGAATTAGTGGAATTATAAATATATGTAAATAATAATAATAATAATAATAATAATAATAATAATAATAATAATAATAATAATAATAATAATAATAATAATAATAATAATAATAATAAAATGAAAATGACATAAAAGAGAAATAGAAGAGAAGATAAAAGAGAAATGAGAAGAGAAAAGAGAAGAGAAAAAGAGAAAAAGAGAAAAAGAGAAAAAAAGAAAAGGATAAAAAACAAGTTGGCTTTATGTTCATCTTTCTTCCCCATTTCTGCCTTCTTCTCCAGCCCGAATTTTTCTTCATTTTTCTCCATTTCAAAATTCAATTCTTCCTTGTTTCACTTATTTTTTGAAGCTAATTGATCCCTTGCAAGGTCGTTCTTGGTAAGTAATCAATTCTTATTGCTATAGGGTTGATTTGAGTTGCTTAGGTTCATTAATAGGCACTGATTTGCAACCCGATTTTGATACACATAGAAATTGATTCTAGAAAAGTTTAAAACACAAACATTGTTCCTTTATGTCTTATATTTATGGATATGAAAACGGTTTTGTATGATTTGGTGTATAGGAAGAGAAATCCTCTCTCTACTCAAACTGGTTAGGGTGTGAACCCTAACCACGTTAGCTACTGTGTTCTTTGATTTTGAATATGTTAAAGACATTATTTGAAGTATCTCAAAACATAAAAGTTGTAGATATATTGTGTTGTATCTGTATACCAAATTTCAGGTTCACAGGTTTTGTAAATTTTGAGTTATGGGGAATGGAACCATGACTGTTCCATGGTTTGGACTGCCTACTAAGTGCCCTGGGCAGATCCAGCAACCTGTTTGGCTAATTTGAGCTCGTTAGAGCTAGATTCTGTAAATGATCAAAACAGAAACATTATAGGTATATGTCATTGCTAAATTTTTGTACCAATTTCAGCTTAATTGGTTATGTATAGACTAAGTTATGGCATTTGGAAGTCAAACTGGTCTGGAAGCCAATTCTATTTTGGACCAGTAAAATATTTGTTATAATTTGAAGACCTTAGAGACATAATTGATAAAAGTTTTAAGCATGAACAATGTTTCATATGAACCCATATAAGTGTCTGTAAATTTTTATTAAAATATAACTTATAGATGATAAGTTATGATGAACCCAAATGAGTACCCTGAAACTGCCTAAAGGCAGAAAATAGAACACACTTAGAAATTCTACAAAATATTGTACAATGATCCAATTGGTCTGAAATTTTAATATGTTATATAATTATATGTTCGTTTTAATTAGGAACAAGAATAAGATTAATTGTTCAAGTATAGAAAAAGTTATAGGCTAAACAGTCCCATAAGGTTACACTGCCTCATAGGAAAAATCTTAACTATTGACATGAACAATGCATATTAATTTGTTTAAGCCACATTAAGTCTCCCTAATCATGAGTTAATCGATTATGTTTTCATATTAGGCTCGCAACATATTGGAGACCCACAAGGAGCAGATAGACAATAAGTTAGGGGTCGGAATCAAAGGAGAATGGTGAGTCTAATTATTGATTGAATTCATTAGTGCAAATGAATGTTGCTTACTATGTGATTCATATGATTGTCATTATTTGCCCCTGAGAATATGATGATGGATAATTTGTGACATTTTTTGTACACATATGTGGTATACTTGTGGTATATTTAAGGTATATGTTTGACATATGTGATATATATACATGATATATGTATAGTATATGCGAGGTATATGCGTGACATATGAGGCATATATGCAGTATATGTATGTTATATGTGATAAGATGCAATGGTTGATGAATGCTTAAGTACAAGTGCATATGCATATGGACTTAAAAGGCGTTGTGACTAGTTAATCGATATTGTAAAGAAAAAGAAGAGGCCTATGGCCCAACAAGTGTGCAAATGAAACAAATGATCAAGCTAGCTAGCAAATGCAAATGCAAATGTTCATATGGAAACCCGGGGAAATGTCTGTTTAACTTGGTCACAACAAAATTAAATAAGCAAAGCATTTGCATACATAAAGAGTAATGATTATATGTTTCAACTTTATTGATACATATATGATAATGATGAATGGAATGGAATATATGGTATATATTGGATTTGTGATTTATTACTATGAGTTGTTTGGTACTTTAGAGCTCATTGGATGATTATTCTCACTGAGCTGCAACTCATCAATTTGCATCATTTTTCAGGTAAAGAAAAGTGATAGCTCATTTTGAGTAGTGTATTGAAGACATAGAGAACAGGTCATTGGCCGAGCCTCATCTCTCTTTCTCCTTGCATTCCACACAAGCATGAAAATATGTCATATGTGTTTTGTATTTATATGCTTGAATATGTATAGTCATTTTGGAATGAGTCTAAAATGTATAAATGAAATCAACTCGAAAATACTTATGTGTAAAGTTTATGTTTTGATATATATGATATATTATATTGTGGTGAAAACCTCAATGTTAACTTTGCAAAGTCAGTGAATAATATTACAAGATATGAGACTTGCAAGTCATTGAATGAAATTATAGGATATGAGACTTGCAAAGTCATTGAATTATATTACATGATATGGAAAAAAAAAATTACTACCACTGTTATCAGGGTATTTTCTCTTTTCAACATGCAATATGTGATTATTTGATACAGAAATAGGTTATACTTAAATGCGTATGATGTGGTGTTACAGTACTAATGTTTTAGGTTGCAACCATAACAATTATTTTTGAATAAGAATCTTAATGTTCGGCAACATTTGCCTTATTTTGTGCAACATTCCCTTCCAATTTCAACTTATTGTAAAATTTCCATTTTTTTTTAGAATACACTAAGATGTCATCAATGAAAACAATAACAAACTTATCCAAGTATATCATGAAGATCCAATTCATCGAATCCATTATTTTTTGAAGAAAAATCTTGATGTTCGACAACATTTGCCTTTTTTTGTGCAACATTCCCTTCCAATTTCAACTTATTGTAAAATTTGCATTTTGTTCTTTGAATACATTAAGATGTTGTCAATGAAAAAAATAACAAATTTATCCAAGTATGTCATGAAGATCCAATTCATCATATCCATAAAAGCTATTGGAGCATTGGTTAACCCAAAGGATATAACCATAAACATATAATGTCCATATCTTATTATGAAGGTTGTCTTGGTTGTATTCTCTTCTTTTATCTTCAACTAATGATAATCTGATCTCAAATCAATCTTAGAGAATACTTTTGCTCCTTTCAACTGATCAAAAACATCATCAATCAGTGACAACACATACCGATTCTTAATAGTTACTTTGTTCAATTGCCTATAGTCTATGCATAACCTCATAGACCTATCTTTCTTCTTGACAAACAAAATCAATGCACTTTGTAGAGATACATTTAGCCTTATAAAACCTTTGTCTAACAACTCTTACAACAATGCTTTCAACTTTTTTTTTATCTCTATCAACTCTTACAACTATAAGATGTTGTTGATATCAGTGTTGTGCCTAGTGTGAGCCTATGGAGAACTCAATATCTCTATTTAGTGGTAATCCTTGTAGATTGTCTGTCTGGAAAGATATTTGGAAACTCTCTTATAGTGGAAATATCTTAGAGATTTGGACCCCCTTTTTTAGAGTTAACCATGTGAGGCAAATAAGCCTCACATCCCTTCTAGATAATATTTTACACACTTTTATCATGGAAACTATCTGTGGAAGCTGTGGAAATCCCTCACCTTCTACTACTACCTCTTCTTGTTCTAAAGTCTTAAGAACCACTATTTTAGAAATGTTGTCCATAATTATTTTATGCTATGAGAACCAATCCATACCTAATATGGCATTGTACTCATGAAATGGAAACTCGATAAGATATGCAAAAAACTATTTCTCCTTCATAACCAAATGGCAACTTCTGTATTCTAGATTCATTAGTACACGACCTAAAGGGTTCATGACCTCAATCTTAAACTCTAGTTTCTATATTGTCATAATATGTTGACTAGGTGTGCTCGTGCATACATAAGAATGTGTGGAGCTTGGGTCTATCAAAGCACATATATTAGAGCCATGTAAAGATAACATACCCAATATTACATTTGTGGCTCTTTGGTCCTTATAGACCTTCATAGCATATGCTCTAACTGGAGCTCTTCTGAGTCCTAGCCTGTTCATTATTTTTGAAAAAGCTTGGCTAGGTCCCATACGACCTCATGTCTCATTCCTACTTTGAACTAGAGCTGATCCTACTGTCTGAGTGGGTGTAGCACTCATCAACAAATATAATCTCTTCTCATATGATCTCGAGCTCTGCACCTAAAAAAGGGCCATGTAGCCAACTGACACTCTCCTATGTGGTTTCTCCGACATATCTCATATAAGGGAACAATATTTCTAGTTGTTTATGTGTTGGTGGTGATTAATGTAGTCTTAGAGGGCAGTACCTTCCTGAAAGCACTAGGTTGTGAGTAGTTCCGCCCTCTGATCTGTCTACTACCCTAGGACTATCCTAAGAAAAAATGGTCTTTCTTACCAGTTGTCTATGCCACACTAGATGTGGGTCTCCAATAGTTATCTTCTGCTCTTCTTTCCCTTCTTTTCTCTATGTTGATGGTAGAGGAAACAAGTGTGGAGAAGTCCTCAAGCTGGAGGGAAATGACATGATACCCAATGTCATCATTCAAGCTATCTTTGAAGCAGCAACACTTGTCACCCTCATCCATAATGAGGCCGATTGTATACCATCTCAACTGTGTGAATTCCCTTTCATATTCGAAGACCGTCATATTTCTTTGCCAAAAGTTCAAAAACTCCCTTCATTTCTCATCAATGTAGATCATATGGGTACATATTATTTCTTGAATTTCACAACAAAGTGTTAGAGAAGTACTCCAAAGGCAATCACCTTTAGCACTTATTGTAAAAATTTATTTGATTAATAAAAGACATTTTCATTAATTTGATATTCATTTATTATATGAATTGATAGTGATCTTAAATCAATTAATGAATTCCTCGATACATAATATAGCATGAAGGAAATCATGATGAGATAATGATATTAAGATTCTTATCATGTGTAACTAAGTTAGTATCTAAATTACTCCTAGTCATAGGATTAATGAGATAGAACATTGTTAATTCGAATAGACTAACACTTGTTATACTCCTTGATTGGATCAAACAGTAGATAATCTTCAAACATAAGATGTTTAGAGTTAACATGTGGATGATTGTTAAGTGTAGCTAAGTACATTGGATGACCTACTATGAAACAATCATATGGATAATCTATTCAAATGTCAATAATAGTCTCGTCATAGCAATTGTGCAAGTATCCTTAGACTTGAGGTACTCAACGATATCTTGGATAATGATTTTGCATTTTGACACTATTTCTTATTGTCATAGGAAGGTTGCTCATGGGGTGGTGATTGGGGAAGCTTGAGGTATTTGAAGGTAATTCAATAACCAACAAAGGATTCACCGCTCCTGATAGAATGAGTGTATTCCCATGGCCTCTTATCGAGGTCATTACTCTGGAATCTCTGGCCAGAGTAGAAATATCATGAAAATAGTCTTCAATGACATATCTAACAGAGTAATGAGCCTCAAGGACAAGAACTAACATTACTTGGGCTAGATGTGACGTAGTCAATCTAGTGGAAGTTGACACATATCCATACTTTGAACCAAGTGGGTATAGAATGGCGAAAGGAATAATTGCACGAAAATTATTTATAGAAAGGTTCGTAGTCAAACCACTGACTTTCTGATCAATTAGGGGTCATGATGTATTGCTAGATATAGCTCATGACTTACTTAAATTAATTACTAATTTAAGTGGCCAATATGACTGGAAACCTAATAGGTCATACGCATTAGAGATATGGAGAATGAGTAAAATAGTCTTGGATATGATCCAAAAATATGAGAGAATTATTTTGGATCGGATCACAATGGGATCGTAGAAAAATATCACTCAAGAGGCTGGCCAGCTGGGCCTGCCCATTGTGCGGCACAGCGCACTGGTGCACCCCGTTGGCCAACAGCCATCTTTGGCCTTAATTGGGCCAATTATGGCCAATACTATTCGTTAAATTTTCTTTTCTCCATTTTTAGACTTTTTATCTTTTTTTTTATATGATTCAAATTAAAAAGATATGAAATGGCAGAAAAGAGACATAAAAATTATTTTTAGTGAAAAAATAATTTTTGAGACACAAATTCTCTCAAGAACAAATTCAAAGATAGCATTTTGTAATTTGTTAAAACCATTCTTGTTAGTTTTTTCTTTATTCTTCTTATGGATTATCATTAGAGACATCCTAGTATAGATTTTTGTGGTTTGCTACAACCTAACAAGGTGAAATTTTGAAAAACAAATCAAGAAATTACAAGATATAATTCTAACTTCTATGTTTGATAAATTAGTTTTAATGGTACAAAATGATCTTTTGTTTTGATTTTTGAAAAACTTTATTTTTTCACTGTATTTAAGAATGCGATTCATGTTCAAAATCCAACAATGGTATAGAACCCCTTGTATCCATTAAAATTAATTTTAATTGAAAGTGTAATAGGATTACACAGTTTTGACGATTTTGGATCAATAGGTTTAAAATTTTGAAATTAATTTGTAAAATTTGTTTTACTTATTTTTCTTTCTCTTATCTGATCATGGGATGATTAAAAATGATTATTTTAATTAAAATATAATTGAATGTGATTCAAATAATTAATTTCGGATTTATTTAAATTTATTTTGTTTTTGAAAATATGTTGTTGTTTGGCTTAATTGATGAGGCTAATTATATTTTTATTATAATTTAATTATAAAACGATTATTCATACATATTGAGAATTTTTTAAGCCTCTATAATTTTCCAACAATTAATTAAAAAAAATTAATTAATGTTTCATACAAACATAAAAAAAAATAGGACTGTTTTGGCAAACCCGGCGAGACTATTTTGTTTGATTTTTTTTTGTATGTGATTATTTTATTTCCAACACCTTAAAATAATTTTTATGTGATTAAAAATATATTATTTTTATATTAGATACATACCAAAATTATTTTTCTTGAATCTAAAATTTAAAAAAAAATAGATGCCGAATTAGTCGTTCTGAGCGTCTAGGTATATTGATTAGTTTATCTTAATAATTTGCCTTATTCCAAAAATATTTTGATAAACTTGAGCTGAGCTAAATATACTTAAAATGATGATTTGAGATTATGAAAATGTTTGGATTTTTTAGAAATTAATTTTGAATTAATTTCAGTTGAGCAATGGTAATTCTAGTATAACTAGAAATTGATATGTATATTAAAATTAAATTATTTAATTTTGACATCATAATAATTTAATTTTAAAGGTGAAATAATTTGGAATTAATTTTGAAAATATAGAATTTAATTTGATTTGATTAAATATTAAATTTCACATTGAAATGACATACAAAATTAAATTAACTGAAACAACACAAGTAAACAATTTTGGTTCAAGCGTTGAATTGATTTTCAAATAGAAATTGAAAATTTTTATTATTTTATTTTATTTTATGCATTAGAGAATGTATGTTAGGGGTGTATGGAATGACATGATGGATGATTATGGACTTACACCCAATGTGATTGAACATGCACAGAATTGTTTTGTTTTATGATAAATAGGGTATGTGGTCTCTACATCTCTATCTTTCTCATGTATTTCTTTTCTCATCTTACTCCTCTCAAATGTAAATTGAGATTTTCTATACTTTAAAATATGTAATTGGATTACATAGGATTAGGATAAAATGATGATACAAAGGAGTAAGAAGAGAATGAGGTGGTGCCATAAAATAAAATAAAAAGAGGATTTAGAAATAGGAATTTGATTTATATTTTGGGTTTGTAAATTCATGCATATACCTAGGTAAGACCTAGTCAATCTCTTTTTGACTTAAGAGATGGCTTGTGAATTAAAAATAATTTGCATGCCAAAAATGGAGTTGGTCATAACATGATGGAGCAAAAAGGATTGATTTTGGTCCAAATTGTAACATCCTTGACCTTCCCCACATGCATGTCATCGAACATACGCATCTTGCATACAATTCAATTGAACACGTGCATTTCATACATATTTTCGTAGGAACAAGTTTATGACACGCACTAGCTACGTGTCCTAGTATTTGGCACTTGTATCGAATCGCACATGTGTAATTATAACCTAAATGAGGATAACAAAGTATTAGAAATGAATTGAATAAGGTGTCTAAATTAAAGTAAGCAAAATGATTAGATTAAGATTAGTAAACAATTACATTGTTAATTTAGTTAAATCGGGTCAAATTATTAAGCTGTATCATTGTGTGAATTAGTGGAATTATAAATATATGTAAATAATAATAATAACAATATAAAATGAAATGAAAATGAAACAAAAGAGAAATAGAAGAGAAGAGAAATGAGAAATGAGAAGAGAAAAGAGAAGAGAAAAAAAGAAAAGGACAAAAAACAAGTTGGCTTTATCTTCATCTTTCTTCCCCATTTCTGCCTCCTCACTTCAGCCCCGTTTTCTTCTTCATCTTTCTCCATTCTAGAACTCAATTCTTCCTTGTTTAACCTAGTATTTTCACCAAATTGATCCCTTGCAAGTTGGTTCTTGGTAAGTAATCAATTATTATTGCTATAGGGTTGATTTGAGTTGCTTAGGTTCAATATTAGGCACTGAATTGTACCCCGATTTTGATGTTAATATAAATTGATTCTGGAAATGTGTAAAACACAAAGTTTGTTTCTTTATATCTTAGATATATGTATATGTAAACATTGTTTCAAGATGTTATGTATAGGGAGAGATATGCTCTTCGTACTGAAACTGGTCAGGGTGTAAACCCTAACCAAGTTAGCTACTGTGTGGTTTGCTTTCGAATATGTTAAATCCCTCATTTGAAGTCTCTAAAAACATAAAAGTTGTAGATATATGTGTTTTTTATCTTTATACCAAATTTCAGGTTCATAGGTCTTGTAAATGTTGAGTTATGGTGAATGGAACCATGACTGTTCCATGGTTTGAACTGCCTATTGGGTGCCCTGGGAAGATACAGTAACTTGTTTGGCTAATTGGAGCTTGTTAGAGCTAGATTCTGTAAATTATCCAAACATGAGAGTTATAGGTATATGTCTTATCTAAATTTTTGTACTAATTTCAACTTCATTGGTTATGTATAGACGAATATATGGCCTTTGGAAGCCATACTTGTCCGGAAGTGAATTCTATTCTGGACCAGTAAAATTTTTGGTATAATTAGAAGACTTTAGAGACATAATTGGTAAAAGTTGTAAACATGAAACATGTTCCATATGAACCCATATAAGTTTCAGTAAAGTTTCATTAAAATATTACTTATATATTATAAGTTATGATGAACCCAAATGAGTACCCTGAAACTGCCTAAAGGCATAACACAAGGCAGAAAACAGAACACTCTTAGAAATTCCACCAAATATTGTACAAT
This sequence comes from Triadica sebifera, assembly GCA_023653625.1. Lineage (NCBI taxonomy): Eukaryota > Viridiplantae > Streptophyta > Magnoliopsida > Malpighiales > Euphorbiaceae > Triadica > Triadica sebifera. The sequence continues at coordinate 16,186,062 of CM042910.1, read as the reverse complement.
GATCCAATTGGTCTGATATTTGAATATGTTCTATAATTATATGTTAGTTTTAATTAGGAACAAGAATCAGATTAATTGGTCAATTATAGAAAATGTTATAGTCTAAACAGTCCCATAAGGTCACACTGCCTCATAGGAAAAATCTTAACTATTGACATGAACAATGCATATTAATTTGTTTAAGCCACATTAAGTCTCTCTAATCATGAGTTAATCGATTATGTTTTCATATTAGGCTTGCAACATATTGGAGTCCCACAAGGAGCAGATAGACAATGAGTTAGGGGTCGGAATCAAAGGAGAATGGTGAGTCTAATTATCAATTGAATTCTTTAGTGCAAATGAATGTTGCATGTTATGTGATTGATGTGATTGTCATGATTGGTCCTTGATAATGTAATGATGGATAATTTGTGACATTGTGGTACATATAAATGGTATACTTGTGGTATATTTGAGGTATATGTTTGACAAATGTGATATATATATACATGGTATATGTATAGTATATGCAAGGTATATGCTTGACATATGAGGTATATATGAAATATATGTATGTTGTATATGATAAAGATGCAATGGTTGATGAATGCTTAAATACAAGTGCATATGCATATAGGCTAAAAAGGCGTTGTGACTAGTTAATCGATATTGTAAAGAAAAAGAAGAGGCCTATGGCCCAACAAATGTGCAAATGAAACAAATGATCAAGCTAGCAAATGCAAATGCAAAGGTTCACATGGAAAATATTCACATGGAAACCCGGGGCAATGTCTCTTTAACTTGGTCACAACAAAATGAAATAAGCAAAGCATTTGCATACATAAAGAGTAATGATTATATGTTTCAACTTTATTGATACTTATATGATACTGATGAATGGAATGGAATACATGGTATATATTGAAATTGTGATTTATGACTATGAGTTGTTTGGTACTTTAGAGCTCATTGGATGGTTATTCTCACTGAGTCGCAACTCATCAATTTGCATTATTTTTCAGGTAAAGAAAAGTGATAGCTCATTTTGAGTAGTGTATAGAAGACATGGAGCACAGGTCATTGGCTGAGCCTCATCACTCTCTCTCCTTGCATTCCACACAAGCATAAAAATATGTCATATGTGTTTTGTATTTACGTGCTTGAATATGTATAGTCATTTTGGAATGAGTATAAAAATGTATAAATGAAATCAATTCGAAAATATTTATGAGTAAAGTTTATGTTTTGATATATGTGATACATTATATTGTGGTGAAAACCTCAGTGTTAACTTTGCAAAGTCAGTGAATAATATTATAGGATATGAGACTTGCAAAGTCATTGAATTATATTACAGGATATGAAAAAAAATTTTACTACTACTGTTAACAGGGTATTCTCTCTTTCCAGTATGCCATGTATGATTACTTGATACAGGGATAGGTTATACTCAAATGCATAAGGTGTGGTGTTACACAAAACACTAGAACCGAGATACTTAGAGGAAGAAGCTAGGAATTGTTGAGTTGGTGAAAGAAAATGGGCTAGCATGAAGAGGATGAGCTAAGACCTTGAGTGATTTTGTGACTCAATAAAGAATAACTCTTATTAGATTAATAGTTAGCTAAATAAAGTAGCAATTAACCTAATTATAATTAGAGTAAATTAAATGAATAAGTTTATTAATATGAGATTTAAACTTGGTTAGGTCAAAACGGTAAAGGTGAACATAAGAATAGTTAAGACTAAAGCCTAATAAGGAGGAATAAATTTTAGATACAATTCAATAGAATCCCGAGGCATAAAATGAGAAACATGAGACTTAAATGTAATTCCCACTGAAATACATAAAAGAACCTTAAATTGGGACTTTTGGAATGTTCAGATTAATTGGAACAAAATGTTATAAAGACACAAATAAGTTAATTATCAATTGGATATGGGAAAACAATAGCTTATTAACCGAGACAATGAGGAACCCATTTAAAAAGTTAAACCTCGCTTTTGAACCATGAGAAAAAAAAATTTTGAGAAAATTGAGACTTGTATTAATTAAAGCCGAAGTAGGTGTATGAACCTAAACTTAATTCAGTTAGGGAAGGAAGTTAATTAGTAGAGATTGTCTTAGACTTGTGAGTTATATAGGTCATGAACTAGGAATTCTAACCTTTTTATGGTGGATAAGGAGGTCCTAAAGTAAGGAAACTCGTGAAGAATTTACATAGAATGTGCTAAGTGGGGAAATGGAACCATATGAATAGAAAAGTATGAAAGAAGACCAAAAACTATCATACCCATTAAATAATGTTTAAAAAGGATTAGTGAATAAGCATAAAAAAAATGAATCAATTTACCTAAAACAAAAATGAAATTTTGGACGTAAAAATATTATGAGGCATTGTAAAGTTAGGGAGGACCAAGAAAGAATCATATAATTGGAAGCTTGAGACTTGCCAATAGGCTTACATAAAATAATGATAATAATAAATAAATAAATGAAGAACATTTTAACAAGGGAGAGTAAAATAAATAAGGAGTTGCTAATTCGTTCCATGAAAACTATGAACTTAAAATTATGGTGTTAAGTCAAAAAAAAATATTATCAGCTAATTATTTAATAATTTATGTCAAGCGGGATGCCGAATGAGCTCAACTGCAAAAAGGACAATAATTGGATCATTGACTGTAGAGCTAATAAGAGATTTGTGCAAACTCTTATAATAATGACCAAAAACATATTTAATTTGATTATAATATTAAATATATTTTGTGTTCTAATATGAAATGAGTTTAAACAAGTTTTATGAAATAGCCTTACATGCACTTATTTTAATTTCAAGATTACATATATTTAGTTTTATAAAATAAAATGTGTTATAAAACGATTTTCCGCCTAGAGAAATAATTATACGAATTGAAATGAATTTATGATGATTTATTGAACAAAATGATATTGAAAATGTTATTATAGAATTTACGGTTTTTAGCTCATATAAAAATATATTCAATAATTTAGAGATTGTTGACATGTCAATAGAGTATAAACTACATAACCTGTTGTTATCTTGGTCATGAGAGATTCTATGGATCATGTAGTTATCTTGGACCATATATATTATTTATATATCAGACTTGTAGTTATCTAGAATCATATCTAGTCTTATAGTTATTTTGGCTCAGATAATATTATTTGGATAATGTTATCTTTGACCCTATGATTTGACGGTACCCATTGGTTCCTTAGAAGCATGCCTATGGTGTGTTATATGGGTAGAGAAATAACGAAATTATTATTTGGTATATATGTATGATGAAAGATTTATTAAGTGAATGAATGTAGTTTTTAAGTAGATTTCCTATAATTTGCGACGTTATTGGTGAAATAAGCTTTTAAGTTCAAATGTTATATGTTATATACATATAAAATGTGTTTTTCTTAATGTTTTAAATGATAGTGTTATGCATCTATTTACAATTAGTAAATCCCGCATCTTTAAAGAAAGCGTTTATTTATAATTATTTTTTACTGTGAAATTTTAATGAAAACAATTATAGTTCTAAAATTATATTTTAAATGACTATTGCTATAATACTTACACCATTGAGCTAAAATGTAGGTGTTATTTTTCTTTCGTGCAGATAGTAAACTCCAAACAGATGGCAATATATAAGTTGTGTGTGTTGCGGATTCAGTGATTTCACTATAGAAGTGCAATAGTAATAGTAACAGTGGTAGTCATATTATGCTCATAAATCAAATATTATATGCATCATGTATATTTTTAAAACTATAAAATATATGTTTATAAATAAGTCATGCACCTTTTATAGTCTATAAAAGTACATTTCACATATATACATAGACATATTTATTTTATCATAAGTTATGAATTAGATAATGTATGTTGTATATCTTTAAGACCTACATAGGCACATCAGTTAGTCAGTCGGAGATACTACTTTACCTGACTGAAGTACATAAGTATAAGGGGGTGTTACAAAAAGGGTATAAAAGCTTGTAAAGATGAGAGAAAAATGTGACTCCTTACCAAATATGATGGAAACATAACTTAGATGATTGGTATCAAACTCCTTTTTTCTTCCTTAGGTCGTCCTTCTCAAGTGCAAAACTTCCTTTCGTCTTTCTCACTTAAGAACTTGATAAACTTAGATATTTGCTTTGGGTTTTGGTATTTTAAGATCTTGAAATCAAAGAAAAACAAAGGGCATTATCTCTGATGTGAAGGAAAATTGAAATCTATGGTTTTCTTTTGGGCACAGGGTGTGTGAGAGATAAAGAAAGAACTATTTATGTTTTATACCTGACAGTATTTACGGACATGACCATTCAATCATGAGTATGAAACATTTCAAAACATCATTCACGGATGTGACATTCAAATCACAAACATGAACACATAATTCTCCATTTTTTTCACATTTTTTTAACTATTTTCTCTTAAACCAAATCCTTAAATACATTTATGGGTTCTCTAAACCATTATGATAAAACCAAAATATTTTATCTGTATAAATTCTAAATCCCTAATATCAAAATAGATTGGTTTGGATTACAACAACCCTTATTATAAAATATAACCTTATTTAACATAAAGTAAATCCAAATACATGTTCCTCTTTATTTGAAAAATATAAACAAGGTAATTATCCAAATCTCATGTTAAGAAACTAAATAAAATAAATGAATGTAATACAAATGAAACCGACCTAACATGGGTCTACTTTGACTGTTCTGATGGACTCGAACTCATCTTCTCATTAACTCAACTATCTAACGGTTCCAAACTTGTATGTAGGGAAACCCACATGCTAAGCTACTGAAAGCTTAATAGTACATATAAGTATAAAAATTCTAACATGTATTCACACATTTTCATAACATAGTTAGATATAATATGTATGTACATGTGTGCTCGACTGTGCCATCATATATCCATATATATCTCATACATACTCAATCCATTGAATTATAACACATACATGATATATAGTACATAATCAATTCACATCATCCTATTTGTATAGCAATCATATCATATAATGTCAAATTCCCTTTTTTTATTCCATATACTTATTTACTAGTTTTTCCTTATTCATGTATAGATTATAATTGTATCTGATTTCCATGTTTCTGATTTACTTTACTTATGACTGATTTTAACAATTCACTATCCAATACTTTAGACCCAAACTATCCAGATGTGGGTTGTGAAATAGGAGCGCTCTTACCCAAGCATAAGCCACTCTGCTTACTAAATGAATTTGTCTGTATAGTGCTCAACTGAGCTTATCACGTCAATAGCACTCACACCTGAGTTTAAGCCACCTTGACTGAATAAAATATAATAATTGCATGCATATAGGATCAATGGCGCTCACACCTGAATTTAAGCCATTTTGTCCCTAAATAAAAAATTTGTGTTACATATACTATGGTACCATAACCCCCATAATGATATGTCATTTATACTATGCTAGTCCTCATATGGAGAATGAGTATTAATTAACATAATCTAGTTATTTGTATCAAATATAACTCATTTCACGATTTAACATATTCACGATATGATTCCTCATAATTTAGAGCACACAATGTATATTCATCTTCAAATTCAAGTTATAATACCTTATACCATCTTATTAAATCATGCAAGGTGTGTATGTATACCAATACCATGTAATTTCATCATATAAATTAAAATACAAAATTCTAGTTACAAAGCTTTTCACAGACATGAATTGTCATTCACGATCGTAAAGCCTTCTTTCATAGGTAGTCTGTCTGTATCTCAGTCGTGAACCTCTTTTGTGTGGTCATTCATGAACATGAAAACTTCCTTCATGATCATGAATCAGCAGTCTATATCAAATTTCAGCACTATTTTAAAGTAATTATGCACACCACATGCAAAGGCTTTAAGTTAGTCACTCCTATCAACACTTTTCAATATATTTCATCATTATCAAATTATAAACAAACATATTATCATAAACTAGGTTCAATACCTTATTTCAATATCATAACATAGATACATATTTTCTTATACATTCAAAGTTTAGCACAACACATGCTCAATTTCCAGCAAATTCCATATACCAATAAACAAGTCATTTACATAATTCATCATAAAAACAATTAATTAATCAAATTTAGATGCGCATATGTACAAATCTTAATTGGAGCTTTAATTTTTAAACTCTCTCGCATGTCTAAGCTCTCTAGTGAGTATCTCCATGTTTCTATTCATCTCTTAACACCATATTAGAATCCAAATTACTAAATATTCAAATTATGGACCATCTATATGTCATAAACTAATCAAACCTTAACTTAATAATCTAATAAAAGTCTACAAACTTTAATCCCCATCTAAATCCGAATTAAACCAATGTAACAACAAAGGAAACATAATTCCTTACCTCTACTTCAATGATTCAAATTGGTTTTAGGGTTCAAAATTGTACTCTTTTTCCTCCTCACTTTTGCCATCAACGTTATGGTGAAACTCTTATTTCAAATCCATTTTAATCACGTTTATGGTGTGAAATTGATGTATAAATATTAATAATCAAATGAGAATTGAAGGGAACTATTTATGGTGTTAAAAGGTCTAGTGGCTAGGGTTTCAAATTGAAAAATTGTAAATTTCTATCAAAAATATGAAACTACTCAATTTAAAATGTAGATATTCACATGCGTGACTATATGTGTCATGACCGTGAAGCTACTCAGCTTCAAAATCTCTCTCCCTTGACATTCACTGTGTGATGATATATTTACGAGCATAAACATTGGAAAACTTCACTTTTTAAGTCCTTTTAACTATTTTCATGTCCTCAAAATCCATAACTACTTGTATACCACCTATATACATTTAATATACTTTTGTTACATGTTATTTCTAGACCCTAACTTGTAGGTGTTACAACTAACCTTAAATTTAATTATCACTTCAGTTAATTTTTTTGGATTGGTTATGGATAGGTTTCAGCTTCTCTATTTTTTTGTTTAAGGTTAGTTTAACTTATATGCCACCTATATATATTTAATATACTCTTGTTACATGTTATTTTTAGACCCTAACTTGCAAGCATTACAACTAACCTTAAATTTAATTATCACTTTCAGTTAACCTATTTTTTTGGATTAGTTACCAATAGGTTTCAGTTTCTCTATTTTTTTTGTTTAGTCTTATTATTATATTCTTCATCTTTTGAATGACACATACTCATATTTCTACGTGGGTTCCATAATATTAAAAGTGGGAGCACATGTCATTCAAATAAAGAAAAAATAATAAAAAATATTATATGAATAATATATTTAGCATTTCTCTAATTATAAATGTTGAATATAACTTTAAATATCTAATATTCAACTAAAAATATAGCCTTGATAATTTCACATAAGTTTTTATAATTAAATAATCTATAAGTTTCCTTTTTCATTATTAACCTTTGGCTAACAACTAATGAGAGATATTTTCTTAATCATATTGGAAGGGATGAATTGTAACATCCCTAAACAAATCCTACATTGATAAAATACAAAGAGAGATTTGGATCGAATATAAAAATTTAAACCTAAAGAACTGCTAGCTTCCCAATCTCACATTAGAAAGAAATGAGAAAGGAAGAAAATTTATAAGCATATACACCAATTTTAGATCATATGATTTGACCATTTATAAGTTGTTCAGAACAACTAGACATGAGTTGTTACAATTTAGTATACCTTTGTTAGTTTTACAACTTAGGTTTGGCAAATGACAATATAGCTAGTTAAGATTGTCAGATTTTCTTTAGTACAGTGAGATACCCATCAAGTTATGTTATATACGCATTTTCTCAATTGTAAGATGATTAGGGAACTCATTAGTGTGCAAATCTATATTACTTTGTAGCTTCAAAAATATAAAGGTTCAAATGTTAATGTAAATTGTCATGATATTTCAAAATAAGTGGCTTTTTGCCTTGGATCAATTTCAACTTCTTTCAATCTTGATGTGTGGTATCTACTTTTTATTTTGCATTCTTTATTATTTGAATGCATACCTCTATTTTTGTAACACCCTTTATATTGCTAGATTATCTCCAACTATATAAGAGAATGTCACAATTTTATTTTCACATGCTAAAATTAAAGCCTTTTTAAAACATAATTATTTAATTAACGAATACGTCATCCGTAAAATCACTATATAAAAACCATATGTTATGTCACAAGCTCATTTACATAACTTTAATGAAACCTAACATCATAAAAGAATTGCTTGCAAGAGCTCTTAAGGTTTACAAAATGAAATTAATCAAATTACATCCCAAAATATTAATAGCATACTCAAAATGAAAATATATTCTCAAAAAACATACAAATTAATTAATGTATCAAAAATACTATCCATTCCCTTTTCCCATGATATAAACAAAAATAAAAAAGATGCCATAATGGTATCACTAACCCAAAGATGGCGAGTTAATTCTCTAACTTTGTTGTGGGCACTCATTTCTTTATTAAGATTTATTATACACACGACTATAAATATACATGTAAGAAACAACCCACACACTAAGCAAAATTTGTTTAGTAGTATACAAAGACATATAATGTATACATACAACTGACACCCATACATTCAACGTACATAATATACATTAAACTACATTATCATACAAATTCCAAACACTTAAAACATTTAACGGTAACATATCATAGAACATTCCTCATCATACTACTCATAGACATACCAATGTACTTCTTGCATTCACCTATATAAGCATTCATACATGTTCATTCATAACCAATTCACAAACAATAATAACATAAATCAGTGAGTTCAATTTCTTTATTATCTTATCTAGTTTGTCAATGACACTATAAATTAGACTAAACTAGATATAATTTATGGATCAGGAGTGGTCACTCAAGTTGTTATAGACCCTCTATCCATCTGTAAAGATTTGCTCATCTGAGCTTTCTCGGTTAGGAGCGCTCACACAAATTTCTATAAACCCCCTGACCAAAGTTCATATATTTTATATGCATGCATTATTAGGTCAGGGATGCTCACATAAGCTACCATAGACCCCCTGTCTTTTTATCATAATCGTTTGTTTCATTATTCATATACTATGATACTATTTACCTCTTAATGATATGTCATTTATCCTAACTCTAGTTCTAGGTTAGAGCGATAGGCATATCTAGTTTAACCTTTCATATATCACATCATATATTGCCACAATTATCACATTTATATTTGCTCACGCAAACATGTATATAGTTTTTATCATCTCTTGTGTATATGTATTCATAGTATGTATCAACATCTAGTTATTCACAAACCTCATGGTTTTCATCCATTCTTTATGAAAAATATCTCATATATGTGTAAATAGTTCATAAGTGTCAATAGCTCACAAATGTCAACATTTATATCATAGTACAATATCTTATACTTATCATATCATGTTTCATCCAACATGTATCATTTCATAGATTCATTGATTTTCATGTTTTATGATATTTAAAGATATTTTAAAGACCCAATTGAATGTCCAAGGTCAAGGCACAAACATCATATTAATTGTGTATAGGATGGATCGAAAAAAAAGAACCGTGTTGGAGGCTTGTGCTTGATAGTGCCTACGTTGTAACTTGCCAATGCACGACAATCTGTTGCGTGTGATACAATGAACTTTCTAGGTTGTGTCATGTGCGACAAAGTCATTGCTTTTAAAGAAAAATACTTTACTTTCAAAACATTGTGCTTCTATGATTATTTCAAAAATTCAACAAGTTATCTTCTTCTTAATTTCAAGATTTTCAAATTTTAATAACATGCATAGCTCAGACATTATTAAGCCCTTAACAGTATAAGAAATCACAAAAGATGCAGTACCACTTTTCTTCTTTTCTTTGTTAATAATTATTATATGCCCAAAAATAAAAACATGTTTTAAAAGGTTTAAAATTTTACGGATTTGAAATAAGTTAGCATGACATCTCAGTGTGTAGTTGCGAATATTCCAACTATATAATTAGGAGTTACAAATTTTTTATATAAAATCTCATAAAATTAAAAATTATTACCTATCAATCAAAAATAGAAAAATAAAATAAAATAAAATAAAGTGAAGATTTCTAGTACTGATCTTTTAAATTTTTAATCTTTCAATTTCTAGTCATTTATGGATAAGTCAATTTTGGAACTATTCGAAATCATATTCATCTCTAGACATAGTGGACTGAGTATCATCAAGAATTGAATGCAGAGATACCTGTCAAGAAATTTTTTTAATATTAATATAATTAATCAAAATAAATATAAATATAAATTATTATACATTTATGTTTCTCTTGTACTAATTATTCTATATTCACATATTCTATAAATAAAAATTAGTGCAAATCTAATATTGTCAAAATTGGATTGGATATTGAACTGGATTAATAAAATTGAATTAGATAATATGATATACTTAATGTGCATATGAGTTATAAACGTATCGATTTAAATGTATTAACCTAATATGACACGATACGTTTAACATGAAAAATCTATAAATTGAATTGAATTAGTATAACATGATATAATTATTATGTATATGAATTATAAGTTATTTTAATATGATACGAATTATTAATGGGTTAAACATATTTTTTTGTTTTGGCAAGTCAACCCGCAACACAATACGATAACTTTCGTGTCTTTTATCAGGTTGACATGAATACTATAAACCTCAACATTAACCCACACATTTCGTATTTCGTATCATGTTTATTATTGCCACCCTTAGAGTGGATTGATGGTATTTACATGTCTGTCAACTAAAGTTCCTCATATTATGAATTTTGGACCATATAGCTAAGCTCGTTGGGCCTCACAAAAATTTTAAACAACCCAGATCATCCCATAACACTAGAAAATCTGAAGGTGGATGTGAATTATATTATGGACTTGAATACATAATTCTTCATGTACCATTATTAGTACAACACTGTTTTAAAAATTTGTATTTATTGTATTATTATTATTTTCCAGCATATTCTTCTTCTTATTTTTCTCTTTTTCTTCTTCTTATTTATAAAGATAAAAGAAAAAAAATTGTATATTTTAAGTTTGTTTTTACAGAGAGAGAATTTTTTTTAATGATTGTTATTATTATTTAAGATAAAAATATTTAATTTTAAATTTTTCATGAAAAAAATGGTTGAAAATGAAGATATTTGAACAAAAAATGAGTAATATAAAAAGAAAAAATCGAGTTACTAGAGGTTGAAAATGATTGGTTTGGTAAAAATAATAAATCTGTAAGTTAAGAACTTATAAGTTATAAAAGATGAATCTGTAAGTAATACCTATAAGTTTAAAAATAATGAACGTATAGTTTCAAAATAATAAACCTGTAAGTTTCAAATGCTGAATCTGAAAGTTGTAAACGATGAATCTGTAAATATTGAACATACAAAATATAAACAATGAACTTGTAGTTTCAAAAATGATAAATCTGCAATTTATATATGTGACACCTTTATAACAATCATTTTATACGTACGTTATATAGGTTAATACGATTATAACTGATATGTGCCAAATTTTTCCGTAATTTAATTTAACGACCATAATATTATTGACACTTAATTAATTCTTTTTATTTTCAGAAATTTCGACAACATAATGACTATAAATTAACTACCTCACATGTACTGCAGACAATCTACAACCCAATTTCAGCCACAACAAAATACATATAATACAAAATAGTCTTCATTCAACCACAAATCAATATTCATTTTTTATACATATAATAATTCAGAAATATCATTTATCAGAATATATACAAAATTTCATTCGTACAACTCCGTATTCATATATATATATATATATATATATCATTCTTGATATTAATTTATTATTATTTATTCTTCCGTCAGCTCCTAAAATTTATATGTCTGCTCTTGTACCCTTTTCAGCTACTAAACTTGCACGCAGTCAAATAACTACGTGTTGAACCTTAATATACACAGTGGTGATTAATAATCTAAAAAATTCTATTGACATATATTTTCATGCATTCATACATGCCTAATATTTTTAATACACTATTCAAATTTTCTCTTTAATATATTTATTATTCTTTACCTTTAATTTACTAATTAATATCTTCATTAAATTTACCAATTTTTTTCAATTAATTTTTTTTTCAATTTAATCATGAACTTTCATTTTTCTTTCAATTTAGTCAAATTTTCACCTTACCACCTTAATTAACTCTTTTTTTTTCAATCTTCTATTTAATTAACTACAAATTTTACTTTAATTCCTAAATTTTCATTTATTTACAATCATGTCACTACTTTACATTTATTTATACTTTTGCCATTAACTATTTTATTTTTCATTCATTTTCCTTTTAACTACATAATTTAACATTTTTATTCCACTTATTTTTCATTTTTCAATTTTACTATTTTTGTCATATTTATCACTTTTATCATTATTATTATTATTATACCATTTTTATCATTTTATCTTATCATATTTATTACTTATATCATTTTTATAATATTTTTCACATTTATCATTTTTCTGACATTTTTCACTTACTTCATTTTTACCATATTCCTACTACTTTTATTCACATTTGCTCCTAGTTTCAATCCAATAGAAAATCTTCAGACCAGATACATGGGACGTGGACTCCAAAAGTCTACTATACTGAAAAGTAATCCCAAAAGACCACTTGAGCATTGTACTATATGCTGATCACTGAATCACTATTACTGAAGTAGCACATCATTGACCTACATAAACGTGTCGTCATGACCCACACCGCAGTTGTAATACCCCCTCACCCCAGCATCTCGTGCCTGGATAAGGGCGTGTTATCCTAACTTCATTGGTTAAAATATTTTTTTTTAATACATATGAGAATATGAGACACTTGAGTATATATATATATTTTTCTTTATTTACTATTTATTTTCTTTGTAGTGTAAAAAAAAAACATCATAACATGAAAGATAAAATACATTTTATATATTAACATCTTATTTACAAAACGTGTTGTTTATTTTACAAATACTATAAAATAAAATTCAAAATATAAATATAACAGTTGTGTGACCCACAATATTTGATATCAGCTGCTCTACTGGATAAGGTCACCGCTACCTTTATCTACTATCATCTGCTTATTCTTTACTAAATATGCACGAGAGAAACTCTCACTCTAAGCTCTTAGCTTCGTGGTGCATATAAATAAGGTAATAAACTATTTTATGTAGCATGCATTGTCATATATCAACTCATGCTCAATCATCTTCGCGTGCAAATATACATATCATGGTATTCTAGCATGTATAAACATCAAATTATATTTTTTTTATCTCATACTTGTTTATTTAATTAACACATCATTATATAACACATCATAATTAATCATGTTACAAGTCATTATTTCTTTTATTTTCCTTAACCTTTTTATGTCCACAACACCCAATCATCTTTTTATGCAAACATACAATTCATAATTTTATTCTTTTATATCTCATATTTATTTTACTTTATCAAATCATTATTATCCATAGCCTTTTATTGCCCATAACACCTATGAACCCCTGACTAGAATAGCGAAGTTGTTATCCAAGCACTTAAGAGTGTCACTTAGACAATATGATTTGCACATGTAAGTGTCATTACCGGTTTCATAATAGTATCATACCTAACATCGATAATAGTACCATACCCGATGTAAATAATCATACCATTAATGGATTCAATCACACTCCCCCCTGCTTGGCATGTCAAACTATCCTAAGTCTAGTTCTAGTTTGGTGTTATAGGGCTTACTCAATGTCATTAAAATTCATAGTTATTAAATTCACTCATTTCATGCATGTAAAGGTTCAATTAATCATACAATTACTCAATAAAAATAGTATTTGCATAATATAATAGGATTCACATCATTTTACTCTTTTAATTCCACAACTCATATGTTGCCCTGTCATTGGAAGATTTTGTTCTCTATCTTGGACATTTTAAAATCTGAATTTAATTACATGGTCTTCTTAAAAATTTTAGGTCTGGATCTTAGCTTTAATATGCAATTTGAATCACTTAATTCTGAGTTTTGTATCAAATGATATGATAAAATAAACACTGATTGGTCACTAATAATTCTGCCCAGAATTTTCTGGACAAATTTTAAGTCTGAATTTTATGAATTTTTCTAGACAATTATAGACATATTCAGATATTATGGTATGAATAAAAATTATAGTTCTATGTCTTAGTTTTTAAACCCAACAAAGAACATACAAAATCGAATTCCAGAAATTAAGTTATAATAGTTTAAATACTCATTGTTCATCCATTTCCAGCAAAGAATATACTAACTAATCACATTCAATTTTTACCAAATTAAATCCTAAGTCTAGCAAACATGCATCCCCGAGATTTTCAACACAAATAATATTAATTCAGAATCATCAACATGCAAAATAATTAAATCATGCAAATAAAAAAAATAAAATTGGCTATTGCCTTAGGTTATGCACAAACCTCTACTTTTCTCTTTTCTTTCTCTTTACTTCTCTTTCTCTTTTCCTTTGCTTTTTTGAGATAGCTCCTTATCAATAGGAGTTCATAAAACATATAAGAAATTCATCAAAAATATTTCTTCCATCATATATCTCTAACCTCTAAAATCTCTCTCTTCAAGAACCATGCTCTAGACTACCTCATCCTTTAAAGAAACTTAAAGACAAGATGATGATCAACACTTACCCAAGCTCTTACCTCCTATAGTTGAAATTTTGGAAGTTTAACTATCCTCTTTCCTCGCTTTTCTTCCTCTCTTTTGCTCCCTTAAACTTCCTTAAACTCCTTTTTGCATGAGGACCCACTCTTCCATAGCTCTCTCCCTCTCTTTCTCACTTTTTATTCTTAGCATCTAGCTTTGGCCATGGAGAACAAGGGAAAATTTGGGCTGGTTTGAGAGAACATAGAATATTCTAGATGGAAAGTTAAGAAAGAAGGATGAGTAATTAAGAGGAAGAAGACAATTTTAATTAATAATGGGACACCTAAGCCCATAAATATATAGATATTTTGGCTAATTAATGTATTCATCTCCCATGGTGTATGGTTTTTCAAAGGAAAAAGTGGGAGACAATTAAAAGATAGAAAATTCTAGATCAAGAGTGATAATGAAGAAATGATAAGCAATTAAGAGCAAAGTGACAAAATTAATTAATTAATTAATGGAGAAACCTAAGTATATTCTAGATGTCTTCATTAATTGATCATTTATTGCATGCCATTTGGTGCAGCTGGCCTCCACATGCATAAAATGTCCTAATTCATGTATTTAATTGATGGTTATCCCAATTAATACTCTAATTTTTGGTAAATTACAAATTGATCCCTAAACTTTTTAAAATTTGCAATTTAATCTTTTACCGGAATTTAACGACTTAAAATATTTTGAACACTTTATTAGATACTTTCCATACTTAATTGTCATTATTTTAATTATTTTTCGATAAACATCCAAATTTAAACTTTGATCAAACCAACGAGTTGATTTAACAACTCGCGTGATTTAGGCCTAAATTAGTGAATATGACAGCGGTAATGGTGTCCCTATAGCTAGCTAATTATATACTGAACTAGATTTAACCATCAAAAAATAACTAAGGGCAATATTTTATTCTTTTAATTCAATTTTCATTAAATTCATAAATTCTATTTTTTTACATTATTAATTACTTAACATTTTTTCCTTCATAAAAAAAATTCTACCATAAATCTTCACACTTTCCATTCTAATACATTAATATTTCATTATTAATAATCAATTAAGTCATTAAACTTACTAAGCACACTTTATTCATGATTTTTCATTTCTATACATAAAATAATCAATAATTAGAAAAATATTCAATACATATTTTAAAAACTCTCAATAAATTTTTATATATTCAACATCATGATATATTGTATTTTATGACTAAATTTTCATTTAATTAGTAAGAAAAATAATAATTTTTTTTCCATATTTCAACCTACACTATATTTTCATCATTTAAAATTTTCTTTTACCTTCTAATTATGCATTTCACTAATTTATACATTCATTATTTCATATGTATCATAATATTACAATAAAATGTAATTATACCTTAATATACATTTTCACATAATAGGGTCATATTTTCTAATTTCCACTAATTAATTTTTTTTAATTGAAATTAACCATTCTAATTCACTTTTTATAATTTTTTTAATGATGTTTTAAGCATCAATTATCAATTATATGCAAAACAAATTTCTAATTTCCATAACCCTAATTCATGTTTAATCAATGGAAATAAGTAGATTTTGAAATCACTAACTTTATTTTATTCTTTTGACCTTCCTAAGCTTCATTTTCCTTAACTTTTTCCTTGGAAGCACCTTCACTTCCTTGTGCACCTACCATTGCCTAAAATTGTACATCATTAATTCACCATTATTTTGCTTCTTTAACTCGATCTAACTTCATAATTATCATCTACATATCTTAAACTACCTATTTGAACCATTAAACTAATTTAAAACTATTAATATCACTTACCTCAATTTGTATCTAAACTTGTCTCCTTTGATTTCCTTCCACTCTAGCCCTCCAAATGAAGATTAAAGCCTTCTACTAGCTATTAGAGATGCTGAAATTATATTAGGGGTGGTTGATTTTAGTATAAAAATTGGAGAAAATGGAAAAATTTTGGAGAAGAAAAATGGAGAGCATGGTTCGCCCAAGAGCGAGGAGATGAAGAAGATGATGGAGCAGAATTCTATCTATAGAATTCTGATAATTAGGCCTATTTATAGTGACTTAAGATGGGTGGACTTGGACTAAACAAAGTCCAACTCATTTTGGCCCAATTAAGCACTCTAAATTATTTCTCTCACTTTTCAAGCTCAATTCCATCCAAATTTAATTCCATAATTTATAATATATATATATATATATATATATACATAAAATTTTTTTTAACTCAATCGGAGTCTATTTTCTGTTTGGCTCACTCAAATCGGACTGATTAATCAATTTTTAGTATCACTGTAAAATTTAATTTTCACTGTCAAATAATTCTAAATATTATTTAGAATCTATCCATGTTTTAAAATAATTTTTTAGATACCGTTTGCTATTTTTTATAGCCCGATAAAAGTACGATCAACTAATTTATTAATTAAACTGTATCTCATTTTTTTCTTAGTTTTGATTTTTGATTACTTATTTGACTTTATTTTTACTCTAAATTTTACCCCAGACTTATCATAACCTATATTTTATGATGATCAAATAAATATTTTTCATTCACCGGTATATTTTTGACCCTAGGGTCTACTGACCAATTTCAGAAATTATAGTTTATGACTAACCTGATATTCAGGCCCTTACAATTCTCCCCTATCAATAAAAATTTTGTCCTCGAAATTTTACCTGTATTGAATAATTGTGGATGTTGTTGCCTCATTGCAGCTTCTGGCTCCCACATTGCTTCTTGCTCCCACGTTGCTTCTTCCACATTGTAGTGAGTCTATAACACCTTCACTAGCAGGATTTGCTTGTTCCTGATCTTTCTAACTTCTCTGGCTAAGATCTTTAATGGCTTCTCTTCATAAGTCAGATCAGCCTGTATCCAAATTTCTTCTAGCTTGATCACATGACTAAGGTCTGACCTATACCTCTGTAGCATTGACACATGGAACACATCATGAATCTTTTCCAACTCTTGAGACAGTTTCAATCGATAGGCTACGGGTCCACTCGTTGTATAATCTTATAAGTACCTAAAAATCTTGGACTTAGTTTGCTCTTCTTGCTAAACCTTATAATTTTCTTCCAAGGTGATACCTTCAAAAATACTTGATCTTTAACTTGGAACTCTATATTTTTTCTTCTTAAATTTGTATATGATTTCTGTCGGTCAATAGCTTCTTTCAATCTATCCTTGATCACCCGTACCTTCTTTTCAGTTTCTAGAATCAAATCTGTCCCCATTAGCTTCTTCTCACTCAATTCTGTCCAACATAAAGGAATTCTATATTTTCTCCCATAAATTGTTTCATATGGTGCTATTTTGATGCTGGACTAATAATTGTTGTTGTAAGCAAACTTGGCCAATGGAAAATTCCTTTTCCAACTGCTTTCAAACTCGAAGACGCAACTTCGCAACATATTCTCAAGTATTTTGAATTACATGTTCCGACTGCCAATTAATTTGGGGATGAAAAGTCATACTAAAATGAAGTTTTGTCCCCAATGCATCTTGCATCTTCTTCCAAATTTGGAAAGTAAATCTTGGATCCCTGTCTAAAATAATATAAAATGGTACTCTATGGAGCCTCACTATCTCATTAATATAGATTTCTGCTAATCTGGTCAGTGGAAAGTCCATTCGTACTGGTATGAAATGGGCTGATTTAATGAGTTTATCAACGACTACTCAGATAGCATCATGCTTCCTTTCAATCAAAGGCAGTCCTATCACAAAATTCATCATCACTCGATCTCATTTCCACTCTAGTATCGCGATAGGCTGAACTAAAATGTTCAGCTTTCACCTACTGGCATATCAAGCATTTGCTCACGAATTTTTTTACATCACGTTTCATTCCTGGCCACCAATAGTGTACTTTCAATTCTTGATACATCTTATTACCACCAGGATGCATCACATACCTGCTATGATGAGCTTCTGTGATAATGTTATTTCTCAATTCATCTTGATCAGGTACACATTACCTTCGGTTGAAATAAAGGTTGTCATCTTCACCCAAAGAGTAATCACCTCCATTGCCCTTCTTTACTTTGTTCACTATGGTAATCAAGCGCTCTAAAAAGATAACATGTCTTGAAACAAAAACCTTTTGTTCCAAGGGGTGGTAAAATTGATATCCATATGATGCTTTTGGATATCCCACAAACAGACATCAGTCAGACTTAGCTTCTAGCTTATCTGACATTGTCCGCTTCACATAAGCAAGACAACCCCAAATTCTCATGTAAGAAAATGTGGGCCTCTTGTTATACCGTATCTCATATGGAGTAACATCAACTGACTTTGAAGGAACTCCACTTTGTGCAGCTTTTACTTGCTAAAGAAAGTCTGGTTTTACTTGCATTTTTTTACTTGCTAAAGAAACTTAGGTGTGAACATGCTATTTCTTCATTTTTTTGTCTTTTCAAAGTTAGTCTTCCATTCTCCATTCTTGCTATCATGTTCCATACCCTATTCAATAAACTTAGAAAAAAAGTATGTTAAATACATTATTGTTATTTTATTTGTTAGCATCAAAATGACGGAAAATACCCCTCAAGGTTCAACAATGATGGTAGCCAGATCGTAGGTCAATCTTGGAAAGTACACTTACTCCCTTCAATTGATCAAATAAGTCTTCAATACGTGGAAGGGGATACTTGTTCTTGATTGTCACCTTATTCAGCTGGCTGTAGTCAATGCATATTCTAAGAGATCCATTATTCTTCTTCACAAAGAGTATCAGTGCTCCCTATGGTGAAATAATGGGTCTGATAAAGCCTTTATCAAGCAATTCCTACAGCTAAATCTTCAATTCCTTGAGCTCTATAAGTGCCATCCTATAGGGTGCAATCAAAATAGGTGCCATGCCTGGAGCTACATCAATAGTGAATTCGACTTCCGTGTCAGATGGCTAGCCTGGTAGTTCATCAGGAAAGACATCTAGAAAATCTCTCACTGTAGGCACATCTGAAATCTTAAGATCTTCTTTTTTAGCTTCCACTGCATAACGGAAATAAGCAATGCACCCCTTTCTTATAAGTCTCTTAGCAGCTATAGCTGAAATCACTTATGATAGAAAGTCTATTCTTTCACCCACAATAGTGATTTCCTGGTCATCGGAGAGTTTAAGTATCACTCTCTTCCATTTACAATCTATTGTCGCTTGGTGGACAGATAACCAATTCATCTCTAATATCTCATCAAACTCATGGAATGGGAGTTCAATTAGGTTAGCTAGGAATTCATAACTTTGCACACTAATGGGACAATTCTTATACACCCTGTTCACCACAAGACTATTTTCTAAAAGATTTCTCACTAGAATGTCTTGATCTAATTGTGAATCTCTTAACCCTTTTCCACATGCAACATCAGTATTTATGTAGGAGTGTGTGGAACTAGGATCAACAAGTGCATAAATAGAATCAGTCATAAGCATAAATTTACCTACTACCACATTGGGAGCATCCTCCTCCTCTCTGGCTATCACTGCATATGTATAGCCTGTGGCTTGTCCCTGACCTTGAGGTGGTTGTGCATAAGGTTTAGATGCTTATGGATTAAAGGTTGCTCCCCTACCTCGGCCTCTAGATGGTAAAGGTCAAATACCAGGTGTTGGTGATATAACCGTAAAAGCTTAAGCCATTGGACAATCCTTGACCTGATGATCTTTTTGAACCACACTTGAAACAGGCACCAGTCAAATATCTGCACTCTCCTGGGTAAAATCTACCACAATGGCCACAGGTCTGAACTGCACCTGCCCCTCTGCCTCTAGGCGTACTGCCCACAGAAGTGACTGAGGCATTTCCATGGAATGTATTTCCTTGATCACGCCCTGGTGCAACTGATGTACGACTCTGTGATGGAGCTGGTCCCTTAGACTTCTTACTTTGAGCATCCAAACCACTGAATTGTCCCAACTTCCTCTTCTGCTAAAATTGAGTTTGCCTGTTAGCTTCATTGGACTGGATACTTTCCATTTTAGTAGTTGTTTACACCAAAGCATGCAAATTTGGATGTTGTTGTGCACGTACTATCTATCTGATCTTGTTATGGAGACCCCTGTCAAATCTCTGACATAACTTTTCCTCTATCAACTGGTAGTTGTTAAGGTAGGCACTGAGGCCCTCAAACTCGCGCTCATATTCTGGTACTGTCTTATTTCCCTGCTTGAGTCTTTAGAAAGCATCTTGCATCTCTGCTTTATACTCCGACCCTATGCATTTCTTTTCAAACTAGGCCAAAAAGAAATCTCAATTCAACTATTCACCTAGGATATGCTTGCATACTGAATTCCACCAAATGAATGCAGGACCCTAAAGTAATGCTACAGTACCTTCAAATTTCTTTTCAGGCAGTCTGTGAGTGATTTCAAATAACCGGATAATTCCAAGCTCAATTTCACCCAATTTTGATTCCATAATTCATATATATATATATATATATATATATATATATATATATATATATATATATACACACACACATAAAATGTTTTAACTCAATCAGAATCTATTTCCTGTCTAGCTCATTCAAATCAGATTGATTAATCAATTTTCGGTGTTACTGTAAAATTCATTTTTCATTGTCCAATAATTCTAAATATTGTTTAGAATCTATCCATGTTTTAAAATAATTTTTTTAGATGTCATTTGGTATTTTTCATAGTCCGATCAAAGTACGGTCAACCAATTTATTAATTAAATCGAGTCCCGTCTTTTTTTAGTTTTGACTTTTGATGACTTATTTGACTTCATTTTCTCTTCAAATTTTACTCCCGGACTAGTCATGACCTATGCTTTCTGATAATCAAATAAAATATTTTTTACCTACGAGTGTATTTTTGTCCTCTGGGTATACTAACCAATTTTGGAAACTATAATTTACGACTTACCCAGTATTCGGGCCATTACAATATGATGAACCAACAAATTCAAAATGATGAACTTATAAATATTAAAATTGCAAAATCTAAACGATAAACCTATAATTTTAAAAGGATGAACCTTTAAGTTTAAAACGATAAATTTGTAAGCGATGAGATAACAAGTTGTAAACAATGAATCTGTAAATTTTAAATGATGAACGATGAATCTATAGTTTCTAAATGATAAATTTGTAAGTTCAAAATAATGAACTTACAATTTATAAATGATAAACAACTTTAAAATGATAAATCAGTAAGTTTAAAACGATAAATTTATAAGTTCAAAACCATAAATTTGTAAGTTATAACTGATGAATTTGTAAGTTCGAAAATGTTGAAATTGTATAAATTTAAAAACGATGAATTTAAAAATTATAATTTTATATTTATTAGTTTAACATAATTAATTTTCGAAAAAATGTGTGATTTTGTGAAGTCATAGTACATGTCAAATGCATGATAACATTCTTGAGGCGGAGGCAGAGGAAGGCTTGAATTGATTAGAGCTGGCAATTTTGGACACAACACAAAATGATACGAATTTAACTGTATATGGATATGAGCTAAACAGATATGGGTCATAACTGTGTCAACACGATTGCGACACGAGAAAAATCGTGTCATAAACGGATTCTACAGGCCTAACCTGTTAAGACACAATTAGACATAATTAAAAATATGTTATTTTATCAATTATAAAGATATGCCTAATTATTTTAGTGTTACTTAAAATTCAAATATATATTATAATATTATAAATATATATAATACATATTTATATATGAATAATTAATTAAATTGATTCAATTGAACTTATATATATTTAATTAAAGTTCAATTGATTAAATTAAAGTTCAATTAATTAAATTATAATTAAATGTAAATTGATTAAATTGAGGTTCACATTATTAATTGAATATTTTAACTTTAGTGGTGAAATTATTTAATTACTTTAATTGGGGTGAAATTTAACAATTTAATAAATTAAAGTTCAATTTTAATTGGATTTAATCAATTGAATACCAATTTAATCAATTCAAGTTTAATTTTTCAACTTCAATTTAATAAATTAAAGTTCAATTTTTTAAGAGCTCAACAATTAATCAATTTTAGTTTAATAAATTGAAGTTCAATTTAAATTTAATTTAATCAAATTAAGTTCAATTGATGAATTGAACCTCAATTAAATCAAATTAAGTTCAATTAGTTAATTTAAATTAATCAACTAAACTCTAATATAATTAACTAAAGTTCAATTTAATAATTTAATGTTCAATTTTTTAAGAACTCAATTTAATCAATTTAAATTTAATTAATTAGTTGAACCCCAATTCAATCTAATTAAATTTAATTAATTAATTTCAATTTAATTATTAGAAATTATAATAAAATAAAACAAAATTTAAAGAGGCTAAAAAAATTATTCAATCATAAAATAAAATAATAAACTAATGTGGGGTGGGGTTGTGGTCGTGAGGTGAGTAAGGGTAAGAAACAAAAAAAAAAGTTAAAAATGGATAAAAAACAAAAAACAAAAATCAACCCTAATCTAATAACTTTAACAAATGTAAAATGCAGCAACCGCCCTCCTCCCTGCTGCTTCTTGCCCATTCTTCATTTGCACTTTGTAATTGCCCTTCCTTCCTCAGTTCCTCCTACTTTTGGCTCCTTCTTTGATTCTTCTTCCTCAATCCATCAGTTAACTCCCTCTTTGGTTCTTCTTTTTCAGTTCGTCAGTCAGCAGTTCCTCCTCCTCCCGGTTCCATGTCTAGCCGATCCCTAAGCTTTTTTGGTTCTTCATCAATTCCACTTTTTTTTCCTCCATCCAGATCACCCGATCTGTAACATTTTAAGATCTAGCCACCCCTCTTTCATCCCATCATCCTCCTCCAGTCGTCTATTTTCCAATCGGTCTTGTTATTTCTGCCGATTTATAATTACTAGTAAGGTATTATTAATATCCATTTAGCTCTTATTTATGCATATCTTGTTATTTATCTCTTATTTCTACCGATTTCCAGCAATACTTCATTTGATATTTAATTTAATTTTGCTATTGCTTATGGATGTGAATAAAGTGTCTCTTGAATCAAACGTTAATGATACAATAAAAACATCTAATACTGAAGATGATGTAGTAGAAATAGAGGAAAATGAAGTTAAAACTGATGGTTCTAAAGGGAAGCGCAACAGAATATTAACTTCTTTGGTGTAGTCTTTCTTTGAAAAATTACCAGAAAAGTTAAATGGGAAAATAAGGTACAAATGCATATATTGTGGATTTACTGCCAATTATGATAGTAAAAATGACACTGGTAATCTTAAATGTCACGTTCAAAGTTGTGTTAGGAAGGATAGTCATGATGTAGGTCACTTAATTATTGGTCAAAATTTATCCATGATAGCTTCTAAATTTGATCCTAATAAATTTTGTGAGTTGCTTGTTGCTGCCATGATTATGCATGAGTTGCCTTTATCTTTTGTGGAATTTGCTAGAATTAGGTCATTATTATATTATGCAAATCTGAGTGCACTTATTATTTTTAGAAGTACTGTGAAATCAAATGTGATGAAAATGTATAAAAGGGACAAAGAGAGGATTAAAAGCATGCTTCAAGTAACTCCAGGATTGATTAGTTTAACTTTTGATTCATGGACTTCAATTGCTACATATGGGTATTTAGCTGTAACTATACATTTCATTAATAATGAATGGATTCTACATAAAAGATTATTAGATTTTTCTTTTATGCCTCCTCCATATACTGGTGTGACTATTAATGAAAAAGTTTGTTCAATTTTAGCTAAATGAGAATTGGAGAACAAATTTTTTTTTTGTGACTTTGGATAATGTATCAGCTAATAATGTATTTGTTTAATTATTAAAGGACCAAGTAAGCATTAGACAAATACTTGTTTGTGGGGGTGAATTTTTTCATCTAAGGTGTTGTGCATATGTGTTAAATTTATTTGTACAAGATGGTTTACAAGCAATTGATTGCTCTATTATTAAAGTTAAATACAACATCAAATACGTTAGAGGGTCTCAAGTTATGAAACAAAAATTTTTGGAATGTGTAAGATTATTGGCTTTGAGTGGAAAAAAGGGGCTAAGGCAAGGTGTTCCTACTAGAGGGAACTCAACATATCTCATGCTTGAAAGTGTTTTATTCTATCGACGTGCCTTTTTCCACTTGAAATTAAGTGACTCTAACTATAAAAGCTGCCCAACACTGATTGAATGAGAACAAATTGAAAAAAATATGCACTTTTCTTGCTGTTTTTTCTGACATCACTTGTGTATTTTTAGGGTCGAAGTATCCTACTGCTAATTTATTCTTTCCTTCTGTGTTTATGGCTTACTTAACATTGAAGGAGCACATGATTTCATATGATGAGTACATAAAAAAATATGGTTGTATTGATGATGGCAAAATTTGAGAAACGTTGGAGTGCTTTTAACTTGACCTTAGCTATTGCTATGATACTAGATCCTAGGTATAAGATTGAATTTGTAGATTGGAGTTATAATGAGCTATATGATAGTAATTCAAGTAAGTTTGAAGAGATTTGTAGTAAGGTATTTTCTGTTTTTGATCAATATGTTGCAAAAAATGCAAAACGTGAGTCTGTTGAAAGACCTTTAATAGAAAATATGGATAATCAAGATGGTTACACAACATCACGTGTGATAAGATAAAATCTTAAAGCATAATTTTTTTTCCAATTTTTTTTATTCTATATATGAACAATGTGTATGGTATATAATTAAAGAATAAAATAGTGAATAGTAACTTACTTGTAATATCCGCTAATTTAGGTTCCGAATTGCACGTATTGCGAAATTGACGCATGTGACCGATCGGAGTCTAAATTCGGATTTTTACAAAAATTGATTAAGAAATGGTTAAACTAAATAATAAATGCCTAAATAAGTGATTATAGAGTTTAAAGAAGTTGATTTACGATAAATGACTAATTTGCAATTTTGTCGAAAATTGGAGGATTAATGAGATTAATGGCTAATTAACTTAAGAAATTTGGGCATTTAAAATTGGGTTGGCCGGCCATGATATTAAAGGAAGATGATTAATATTGATTAAGTGTAAAATTGGGAGAAAATGGTCAAATGGTGGGTCCCACATGAAGACTTTTTGGGTACCCTATTTAAGGCTTTGTTTTCTTCTTCTTCTCTTCATTTTCTGCTCCTTCTCTCTTTTCTTTACCAGTCACGCCAGCTTCATCCATTTCTCCATAGCTCATCTTGATTCTAGAGAGAGAAAGGAAGGGAAGAGAAGGGAAAGAACAAGACAAAGTGATTTTCATGGCCTATAACTCTTAAGGAAGCTGGAAATAACAAGAAAGAGGAAGAAAAATCAAGTTTGGTAGAGAGAGAAAATATCCAAAGTGGTGATCAAGTGAAGAAAAGTGTAGGTAAGAAGTATTTCTTCTTCTTCTTCATCTTTTCTAAAGGAAGTTCGAATTTTGAACTCATCCAAGACTTATGTGAAAAGAGAGAAAAACTAGAGTTTTGAGAGAGAAAAAGAGAGTTTAGGGTCTTGAGAAAATCATATGGAAATAATGATTTATGATATTGTAGGAGTTCCAAATGACAAGGAACAACCTCTAAGGAGCAAAGGAAAAGAGAAAGCTACCTAAAAGAGTGAAGGAGAAAGATTAAGGTTTGTGCATAATTTAAGGCAATAGCCTATGTTTGTTTGAAATAATGCATGCTGAACATGATTGTAGATAAATGCAATTTCAAGAATGATGATGATTATGGCATGAAACCATATGATTAGACATGTATGAATGAGATCCTTGTGTGACTTTGAATTAATGATGCATGTTAGAAAATCTTGTATGATCAAGGCATGTACATGTATTGATAAGTAATAAGTTGAGTAAAGAGCCTTAGAAATGCATGAAATAGAATTTGGTATGATTTGGATGATGTTAGAATGAACGAAATGTGAATATGCAGATTTCCTACTGAAAGTCACGGGTGTGACTATTGAGTCACGGGCATGAACTTGAGGGTTCACAGTTGTGACTGATTGTGTCACGGTTGTGAATTTCTGGGTGGAAATGGTACTATTCATTCCAGAAGCGTTCACGGGTTGGAATCACAGAAGTGAACTTATTCACGGGCGTGAATGAGTAATCATGACCGTGAATGCTTTTGGACGATTCATTCCAGTAGCATTCACAGCTTGAGATTACGGGCGTGAACTAATTCACGGGCGTGAAAGTAGTAATCATGGCCGTGAATGCTCTACATTTGAAATTATGAATGTGGTTATTAAATGAGAAATTCAGGTAAGTAAATGAAAGTTATTGTCTATCCAGTGAAATAAGAATGATATGAATATAGATATATGTATATATATATTGATGTGAGAATGTGAAATGAATTGATGTAGAAAAATGAATTGTCATGGATAATATATGAAATCTGATGCAGAAGATAAACATGAGAATATTGATGAATCTAGTAAATGAATGAAAAGATGTATGAGTATGATTATATGTTTGCAAAACAAGAAAATTGAGATGTTGATAAAAATGAGAATATTAATGTGTTAAAATTTGAGAATAATGATTGATGTGAAAATAATAAAGAATCTCATTACTCTACTTGCGAACTAGAATCAGGATAAATGACATGTCATTAAGGGGGCGAACGATACCATACTATACCTCAACCAATGTGGCTAAAGCTTGTGTGAGCGCCATTGGTCTGGGATGCTCAGTCAGTGTGGCTAAAGCTTGTGTGAGCACTACTGACTTGAGAAAGCTCCGATGAGCACATATAAATGAGGACAAGGTGTCATAAGCTTGTGTGAGCGGCCTTGATCCGGTTATTCATCTATGATGAAATTATACTCAATCAATGTGGCATAAGCTTGTGTGAGCGCCATTGATTTGAGAAGCTCTTATGAGCCAGATAGTGGACAGGGTGGCATAAGCTTGTGTGAGCGCTCCTGATCCATAACCCGTATCCAGTCAGTCCAAAAATTTAGAGTGATGTGGGCAAGATAATGAGGATATGTTGGAAAAATAAGAAAAATAAAGAATAAGAAAATGATGATGATATGAGATTAAAATGTAATGATAAAGAGATTTACAGAAAATGATGATGATATGAGATTGAAATGTAATGATAAAGAGATTTACAAAAAATGATGATGATATGAGATTGAAATATAATGATAAAGAGATTTACAGAATAATTTGCTATTAAAGATAATGAAAATAACAATGTCTATATGAGCATGACATTTATACTTTTATGAAATAGGAATATATTGATAGTCATGCATGCAAACATTTTAATGCACGAAATGATAATTGTTAATGCTTGTTGCATAATATAGTATATTGCCTTCTTTATATGCACCACTAAGCTTAGAGCTTAGCGTGGAGTTTAATTTCCACTCAGATATAGAAAGGTAGCTGAAGACGCTAGATAAAGCAAGCGGTGATCCCGTTCAAGTAAAGCAGCCGAATCTTGAGAAAGTGGGTTACAAGTTTTGAAACTTTTGTATTTGACTTTTATATTAAAGAAAATTTTGAGTTTGTAAAACTTACTTTTAAAGTTTGTTAAGAATTATTCTGATGTTAAAAATTACTATTTTATGTAAATAAATTGTACTCTTATTTTTATTTATATCCATATATACATGAGTAAAAAAAAAAAAGAAGTATGAGAAAGACAGGACATTAGCGCTCCCTCATCCAGGCACGTGTTGTTCGGGTGAGGAGGTGCTACATTACTATTGTTGTTTTTTATTGATTAATAGGAGTTTGATCATTTTCAAGGTAAGAGATTAAACCAAAAAATAAAGTTGCAATAATATTTGGAAGAAATGAGAGTTGATAGGAATGCTCCCTTAGATGTTTTACAATTTTAGAAAGTAAATCAGTTTAGGTATCCTAACCTTGTTTCAATGGCTCGTGATATTCTGGCTATTCCTGTATCTATAGTCGCATTTGAGTATAGTTTCAGTCTTGGTGGTCAAATCCTTGATCAATATCATAATTCTCTTAAACCAAAGACTGTTCAAACACTTATTTGCACAAAAAATTGACTATTTATAGAAGTTAGTAATGAGATTTTATTCTTTTTAATATTTACATATTTTTAATTATTGTCATTTATTGCTCATTTTTATCCACATTGATTACTAATTATATTTATTATTCTTAAAAAGTGTCAATGCGAATGATATTGAATCAAATGAAGTTATTGAAGATATTATTCAAATGGATAATATTGTATCATGCTCTATTTCTGAGCATAACTCTATGGTAATTGAAAATTGTAATTTATATTTTTATAAACAAAAAATTCATTTATTTTTTGTTATTTATTAAGACATATTATTTATATACAGGTATAAGGAAATTGATACAAATATGGATTGAAAATCCTAATTTTCAATTTGCAGTGTTTTTAATGAATTATGAATACTATAACATTGAATTTTTAGTTTTTTTAATGAATTATGCATTGTAATATTTTTTGATATTATGTTTGTGTGAGAATTCTTTTGCAAATATTATTGAATTTTTAATTTGATATTCGTATATAATCGTATCGTTTCGTATCAATTGTACAATTTAAATATATTAAGTAAAATCGTGTCTTGTTGTATAAAATATATATATTTAAATACATTAAATAAATTTTGTCTAACCATATTATGTTGTATAATTTATATATATTTAAATATATTAAATTAATTGTATTGTATTAATATTGATTTTAACAATATGTGTGTGGATAATCGTTGTATACAATTTAGACAATATACAACTAGACTTATACAGCCCTATAATTGATCATATCGCCTCCCTCTCACACACAAGCGACTTATAATCGGCTCCTCCGTCGTCATTCGTCAACCGTATTCGTAGCCATGGCAGGAGGTGGTAAGAGAAGACCCACCAACAACAGCAAAAACAGGAGCGGCAAGAGATCCAATATATTATCGTCGTCCTCTGGTCGAATTAGAAACTCTCTCTTCGTAGAGGGCGGAGTCTTGTCTGATTGGTCTCCTACTTCTTCTTTCTCCCCCGCCTCTCTCTCAGGTTTCCCACCTTCTCTCTCCTTTTCTTTTTACCTCAGCCTGTGTTCGGCTGCTGGGGAATTTGAGGAAAATTATTTCATCAATTTGGTCCTTTAGAAAGCAAAAATGGATGAGAAAGTGATGATCTTTAGTT
The DNA here is from genome assembly GCA_023653625.1 of Triadica sebifera. Classification (NCBI taxonomy): domain Eukaryota; kingdom Viridiplantae; phylum Streptophyta; class Magnoliopsida; order Malpighiales; family Euphorbiaceae; genus Triadica; species Triadica sebifera. Next base: position 16,156,078 of record CM042910.1, on the reverse strand, counting down.
TAGCTAATGCCTAATTATTAACATTTTCATGTTTTTCTATGTTAATTTCTTATCCTCCGGAGGTTTGGGAGGAAAAATTTTAAGCTTTGGTTTGTGAAATGCTGTACTTTTTTTTTTTTAGATTCTTTTGGTATTGCATTACAGGAAAAAATCATAATGCGAATTTGAAGAGTGGTTCAAAATCAAAAGCGGCATCTGCTTCTAAAACTGGACCTCGCAAATCCAATGGAAATGCTTTCGGTTATAACTACCCTCCTCTTAAGCTTCAGGTATATTCCCTTTGCACTGAAATGTGAGGAGTTCGTTTCCAGTTGTTGCTTCTCACTTTAACATGAAAATAGACTAGATAAAAGAACTGACTTGCCCAAGCAGGTTTTAACGTGGAGAACAAAAATGATTGGCATTTCAAGTTAAACTTGGTTTTCTTCTTGTGTTCAAAATGATTTTTTTTAAAACCTTCTTTTTGTGGTTGTTAAAGTTGAATTCAAGCTTTATTAGACATCAAAATAGCATTTTCACTAAGCATTACAAACTTGTTCGTGTTTTCTTTTCCTCAAAGGTTTATATCACTTAATAGTTATACTGGTCATTTTGTGGTCAAATTTTGGTTGCTTATTTTTTCATGTATGCTGTGAAGAATTATTTTAAGTGTTTGCTATAACCATAGTTATTAAATGGGTGCCTCAGGCTCAAGGCTCATCAATTTCTATTTCTGTGCCTCAAATTGCAAAGGGCAGGCTGCCTTTGTGAGGTGTGGGCCTTAAAGCATGCACCTTAAGCCAGGCACAAGGCATAGAGAAGGCATGCTTGTTAACATTGCTGTTATATTTGTGTTGTTGTAATTACTTTTAAGCCATAAACAACCTTTACCATTACTGAAACAAGAATAAGAGTTTACAATGCTTATGTCCATACAATATTAATCAAAAGAGCAAATAAGCTGAAATAAAAAGACGAATTTATTAGATTATTATTTGGCATAAGGTGGTTGCTAGAGCTAATGGAGTTCAAGAGGATGCCTATATTTCTATGTTCTTCAAAGGAGAAGAGAAAAAGAAAAGGTTTGTGTACAGCTCCACTCGTATTTGGAAAAGACAAAAGCATCTTTTCATATTAGTGCCAATACTCCTGTTGTGCTTATGGCTGAGGAAGATATTGTTTTTCAAGAAGAGTGTATAAAAATGAGGGAGAAGAAATTAGAAATGAAGACAAAAGCATCTTTTCATATTAGTGCCAATACTCCTGTTGTGCTTATGGCTGAGGAAGATATTGTTTTTCAAGAAGAGTGTATAAAAATGCGATCAAGTAGAATGTGATGATAATGATGAGGAAATAGGTAATTTATAGTTTGATGATGCATAATCATATGGTTGCTTTAAGGGTTACTGCTATTCAGTGACAATAGGATTATTATTTTTAATTCTCTGTAGCAAAATTCATTTTAATCTCTCATTTGGATTTGGAACATATTGATGCTAGCTTCATGCATATTTTAAAGTGTGATCATTAGCGGTTTTTATTGTGTAGGGCTTTAATTCTTTTATATCATGAAGCTTTGCTCGCCTGCACCTAGGCCCTGAGACCTCTTAGAGACTTGTGCCTTTAATAACTACAGGATAACAAAAAGTAGTTAAAAAATAACTACAGGATAACAAAAAGTAGTTAAAAATTATTTTTCCTGAAAAGTCATATTTCTTTGTCTGCCTGTTCCATTAATTCTTGTATTCTTTTTGGCATTATCCTCTTGTTTTTTTTAACACTAATTTGTTTAGATTTTTATTTTCCTACATAAAACAAGATGAGATAGATATAGCTGTTATGCTTTCTGAAGATTACTTATCAAGAAATAATGTGTGGGATCTTTAAACCAAAGATTCAAAATGTATGTTGCCTGATGTTGGCCCAAATATTCATCTAGTTAAATCAAGCTGAGAAAAGTTTCTTTTGCATAAAAAGTTCTCTAGTAATCAGTTTCTGCCAAACAAATGAAGCCATGAAATTTGGTCTTGTTTTTTGTTGTTCATATTGTCGTTGTCTTTCTTTCATTACTCCCTTCATTTCATAAAGATAAACTCACTTTCCTTTTTCATTTGTCCCAAATTATAGGCTTCTTTTCATTTTGAAAATATAGTTAATGTGCTAATTTTTTTATTATGTCTATATTTAATATGCCTTGTTAGTACAGTTAATATGCCTTCTTAGCAACAAAGATGAATTATCATTTCATAATTTTTCAATATGCCCCTAATTAATGTTAGGATGTATTTGAAAAATATATAGTTCCAATCATATTAACTGAATTTTCTTAATCTACGTGATAGAAGTTGGCCTATCTTTGTGGGACGGGGGAAATGTTATTTTCCAAGCTTGGTTGACTTGGTCTAGGAGTCTGTATCAATCGAAAGACGTGATATAGCTGCACTGTTATGCTATGTTTTCATATTTTTAACAGGAGGGTTTGGCTGATGGCAATGAGAGAGAGAGTGATTCAGATGTGCCACGATCCATTGTTGTAGTTGATTCCAAGGAGCAACATATCATTGCTTATATTGATGAAACACCGCCTTCTATGCAAAATGGTGTAGATCTCACTTGTGATTACAATTCAAGTTTTGTGCTTGGTGACAGTATGCATGTTGGATTGGGATTTTGTGATGAATCTGAGACAATCTCAGGTGCTATTGCTTCATCCTCAAAGCAAATGGAAAAAGAAAGAAAAGATGGTTCCTCTTTTGATTCTTCATTCTCTGATAAAGAAGTGGATGCTGATGATATGATTAATTATGAGGTAGGTGAAGAAATGGCTGAAGATATGCCAACTGAGGCATTCTCACTAAAGAAAAATTCAGGATTTTTGTCTATTGGAGGCATGAAATTGTACACTCAAGATATATCTGATGAGGAAAGCGACAGAGTGTCGCAAGATGAAGATTCTGAATTTTCTGAAGCAGGTGAACCAAATGAACTATCTGAAGATGATGTCTCTGAGAGTACATCCGGTAGCGATTCAGATATTGATGAAGAAGTTGCTGAAGACTATTTTGAAGGAATAGGTGGGAGTGACAACATTTTAGCTGCCAAGTGGTTGACAAAAGCCCTTTTGGATGACTCGGACGAGAATAGTTGTTCTTCCAGCTGTTGCTTTGATGAGACTGTAGAGAAATTGGGTGGGATTGCACTGCAGGATGCATCTAGGGAATATGGCATGAAGAAGTCTCAGTCCAGAAAGAAATCTAATGTGGGTGCTAGAGATGCTTGGCCATCGGCTTTGGATGACCTTATGCTTGTAAAGAATCCGAGAACTGTTTCTGCCAAAAAGAAGCGAATTTCTCGATTGCCTCAATCGTGGTCATTGGAGGCCCAAAGGAGTAAACATTCCAGAAAACTTCCAGGTGAAGTTTGCTTTAGTCTACAGTCCGCCTTTAATCAGCTGCAAGTGCTTAATGTTGTGAATTTGATCCTCTTTAAAGCACTGTGTTCTTATTTCAAACCTGGGATAAGTTCCTGAACAAATATGATACTGTATGGTAAACCATGAAATTCTAGCTTGAACAGGAGGATCAAAAGCATATATATGTGTCTACGTACTTGTGGATACCTGTTCACTTATGATCATGCATCTGGAATCCCTCTTATGACTCTTGGAGTGTGATAATGGAGGGTAGCTGGGTTATGTGAACTTCTGCATCTTTCAGTTTGCATTGGCTTTGTTTGATGACACCTTTTTATTTAAAATAAGGTTCTATGAATCAATGTTGCTTGTAGTTTATTTTCTGTATTTGATTCTAACATGGCATGCTTACTATTCAGGTGAAAGAAAGAAACATCGCAAAGAGATGATTGCTGTCAAACGTCGTGAAAGAATGCTGCGAAGGGGAGTTGATCTTGTGAAAATAAATAAGGTAACATGAACCATTTGTAGACTTTTGCCAATGCTTCCTTTTTATTTCTCGTAATTCAGACAATGCAATGCAACACTGACACATATATGAGCATTAAACATTTCGAATGATGAAATCACCAAGATCTACATTCTGAGATCTATATATTGTTTATGATGGTACCAATATAGTTCATTCTGCCATATAATATTGTGGAACTATAATACTTCATATGCTGTGCATATCCAAAAAAATTCTTATTGTCTTTTTACCAGGGGGATTTTGCTTAGTTGTGGTTAGTAGATATTACCCTTTTTTAATGTTTAACACTCTCATATCGTGATTCAAGTTATCAATTGGTTACAGATTTTTCTGTCTAAGCTTCTGGAGGAAACTAATTGCTTGATCTTGTTCTTGTAGAAACTGGAGCAGATTGTTTTGGATGAAGTAGATGTGTTTGCTTTTCAACCTATGCATTCTCGGGACTGTTCCCAGGTATGGAGTTCTATTCCTCTTTATTTTGCAGATTACCATCAATATTGTCTTTAATGTATGATGGTTTACTTGTGACATAATCTTCATAATGGTGTGAGACCTTGAGTTGCCTGAATCTTTGAATTATACTTGTGAAAAATGTTATTAATTATTGATTGAGTTGTCTTATTTTGTGAAGTGTATCATTGGGTATTGAGTGAAGGTTGTAGTTCACATAAGTGCCAGTCTCAAGCAATTGAATTGGCTGGGGTTGGGCTTTTGAAATGCTTTTGGTCTTCATTTATTCCTTATTTTTGTTGGCATTGACACAAGACAGGTTGTAAATTTAGGCACTGCAGTTCACGTGAATAGTAATAATGAACGATAGTGTGATTAGTACTCACAACCACTAATAAGAATAGTGAGCGAAGAAATTTAAACTTCTCATTTAAACTTCTTAGGCATCAATGTGATCTAACCTCTGTAAATCTTTACAGCACACAACTCAAGAGAATTGCAGGATCTCTTTAAATTAACTGAAAGCTGAAAAAGAAGCACTACGAGCATAGGAATTCATAGATTCGATCTTAATATCTTATCCTGAACTCTTGAGACATTACTCCCAGAACTAATCTTAATTCTCTAAGGATGTAAGCTGATAACAGAACTCAAGGAGGATTAGCACTATCATAAACAAGGACTTTGAGAAGATTTAAAAATAAAAATAAATACTTTTGAAGTCACGCTGACTGGTTCCAGCTAATATAAAATGAGTGTATAATTTCTTGAAATATACATGCTTGTATGACCCTATAAAGACAAAATATAATAATGTCTCACAAAATTCCCATCTAAAATCTTCTAATTCTTTTTTTTTTTTTAATTTTAAAATCCTCTACAATATTTTTCATGAACACGTTGATGAACCTTTTTAAGTGCTTAATAAAAAAAGACTTAAAATCTTTTAGCAAATTTGCAAATTAATCCACTAGTTTCAATGTTGGAAAATTTTTCCAATTTCATCCAGTTAGATGCAATTTTACCCGTGCCATAAAATTGGTTTAGATGATTGGATGGGCAAAGAGAGATTAAAGGAAATTGAGGCTACATGTTCTTGAAATTGAGCATGGAAGCTTTGTGGGCCAGGAAACAATGTGAGAGAACATATACATAAGAATAAAGCCAATTTCATGGAATGGGTAAAAATTTGCAACTGAATGTGATTGGAAAAAATTGCAAAAAATTTTAGGAGTTGAATTGATTGCAAATTTGCAAAATAGTTTGGATTTTTATTGCTATTATGCCTTTTGAGTCACTCTGGAATACATTTCATGTTCTCTTGGATTTAATAACATCAGCAATTGTTTTTATGATTCAAATTTCATTTGAATGTTAGGTAAAAAGACTAGCAGCAATTTACCGGTTGTGCTCTGGTTGTCAAGGTTCGGGTAAGAAAAGGTAACTACAATTTTATACAGTAGCAGACACATCTGTTCATGTATACCTGCATGAGAAGAGAACTCATCTAGATACGTGTCCTCATGTTGATGCTCATCTGCACTTCTGTTCTTCAGATTTGTGACAGTGTCACGGACTCAGCATACAAGCATACCATCACCCAGTGATAAACTCCGTCTAGAAAAGGTCTCAAATTTCATCATCTAAAATCCTTCAATTTATGCTCTTTGTTCTGGTTTCAACCTTCATTAGACTTATATTGCTTCACTGACTAGTTTTGAGATATTTGCTAGGGAAATCACTCTATGCTGCTACAGTATACATATGATGTGACTCTCATAGTTTCTATATTTTGAATTTCAGTTGATAGGATCTGGAAATGAGGATGCTGATTTCAGTGTTAATGAAGGCTCTGGAACAAAATCAGCTAGTGCAAACAGCAATAGGATGAGGCAGATTGCAAAGGCGGGAAGTGGCTTAAACCCGCTGGAGGTTCAAGGCCAGAGCAAGTCATCAAAAAATTTAGCAAACAGCCAGAATGCCAGCCCATCCAGGAGACAGGGTGGGAGGAAGGCATTATATGCTAATCAACCAGTTTCATTTGTATCAAGTGGAATAATGTCTGAAAGAGCTGATGTGACAATGGACTCCAAAGAGGCTGGAACTTCTGAAAACGAGGCTACAATCAACTCAGCAAATGTTGGTGCATTTGAGTTGCACACTAAGGGCTTTGGATCAAAGATGATGGCAAAAATGGGATTTATAGAAGGTGGAGGACTGGGAAAGGATGGCCGAGGGATGGCTGAACCCATTGAAGTGATCCAACGGCCTAAATCACTAGGGTTGGGTGCTGATTTCTCTGACACTGTTGGTGACTCTGGAGAGAATAAACCTAAGAGCATTAAAAGGTTGGAGAAGTATGTAAAACCTCAAAGCTTGGGAGCTTTTGAAAAGCATACCAAAGGTTTTGGCTCTAAGATGATGGCTAGAATGGGTTTTGTTGAAGGCATGGGTTTGGGAAAAAATTCTCAAGGCATCATCAACCCTTTAGCTGCCATTAGGCTTCCAAAATCACGGGGATTGGGTGCCAGAAGTTTGATGTTATCTCCTTTTTTCCCTGAAAAATACAGGCAAACAAAATATAAATTTATTAGATTGAAGAATTTCTAGGTAGTCATCAATATATACATGGTGCTTTTATAGTCTACTTAATAAACACATGATTCCTCTTGCATGTCATACAATCAATGTAATTGTGAATATAATGGTCCATTGTTTTCTTGGCATTTGGTCTTTAGTAAAGCTATTTAAACTTTAATTGTTGATTGTTTCATTTTTTATGGTGAAATTTATCTGGCTTCATTTCTTTTTTGGCTTGTTCTGAAGTACTAAATGCTTCCTTCGGGGGACTTCGATAGTCTGACAGAATAATGAACTTTAAGTCTTGTGTTTGTGGATAAAGGTAACCACAATTTTATTTATTTATTTATTTTTATAAAAAGGGAGCCGTAAACATAAAGAGCACAGAGAGATTCAAATAAAATTGAAAGATATAATTGTTAAGATAATAATTTTTATAATTTGACAATTGGGTTGTAAGTGAAAATGAAAAAAAAAAAAAGTTAAGAAAAAGGAAAGAATGTGGAAAGGAAAATACTTGCTTTAATTTTAATTAAGCTTGTTGATAAATTAGGAATATGAAAGTGAAATGGAAAAAACAGATCATGAAAAAGGAAAACAACGCGAAATGAAATTGTTTTCTTATATTTTTAAGGCAAAATCTACTATTTGGTTCCTGTATTTTTTTTTTAATTTTTTAATTTGATTTTATACTTTAGTTTGATGATTTCGGCTTTTGTACTATTATTATGTTAACAATTGAGTTTTTTCTTAATAGTTAAAAAAAATATTTTTTTGTTTAACTTGAATTGATTATTATATGAATTAAAATGTATAATTTACATATTACTATTACTTTGATTACAAATACTATTCAATTAGAAATTCCAAAATAATCGGCTTAGCAATATTGAAAGAAGCATATAAGAGGAAAACGTGAGGAAGAACTCCATGGATACTGATAATGGTCAAAATTTGTTATTCAATGAACAGGGGTTGTATTTATTCTCCTCATCTCTTTGGTCTCATGGTCTAGATATGATCTTCAAACTAAAAAAAGAAAAGAAACTTAGAAGGCCAAAAGTGGGGTTACCATTGATGGTACTCCGATGCTTTTGTCAGCCAATTATCCAAAGGCTGGATTGTAAGAATTTCAAGAGAAAAATGTAAAAAAAAATGAAGAGGGAGAAGGCGATTCAGCCCCAGAAGATCAAGAAAAAGATCCAATCCTTCTTTAATTCCCTTAAGATGCTTTATTGTCATTACTTGGGACATGTGCCTTTTTCCCATTGGTTCTGCATTTTTGGTCATTTGGCATTCTACCCCAATTTATTTTGGTTGGCTACTTGTTGACCTTCCCCTTTTCCTCTCTTAACTTTCCATTCCTTTTTCTTACTCTCTCAATTTCTATCCCATTTCATGCTGACTCCTACTGTTTTTCTCCCCTCTGAACAGTGACTCTCTTTTTTTTTTTTTTTTTCCATTGTAGCTTTATGTTATTCCATAGGCATTTTTGTATTTTGCTAGCTCAATTCTCATAAAAGTTTTGGCTGATTCTCTATTGTGGTACAACTCATCAATGCGAGTTATTTATGGTTTTAAATGATGAGTACATTTATCAACCATCTTCATTAAATCTTTAGCCAACTAGCATAATTATTTAAAGGATTCTCGAAGCAATATCGATATTTAAATTGAACACCTCATTTGTTAGGAATGCCTTTGGAAGAGGAGAATGAGTTGGCCTTTGGATGATTTTTTTATTTGTCAATATAGTTTTATCATGATGATATTTGTATGATCTTTTTGTAATTGAATAGAATGCATCTATTGTTTAAGACAAGCTTTGGTTAACCATTTGCAATTGTTAAAATGACCAAATAACTCTTAAGATAATCTTGCTTTTTAATAATTGACATATCTATTAAGACAATTTTCAAATGATTTTAGTCTTTAAATGACCAATATAACCGCTAACATGATTTTAGTGACGATCTTGGTCTTTGAATTACCAAATAATCATTAAGACGGTTTTACAAAATAATCTTGGCCTTTTGATGAGCTGTTAACCATTAAGATGGTTTTGCAAAATGATATTGGTCTTTTGAAGACTTAATAACCTATAAGATAGTTTTAAAAATGATTTTGGTCTTCGAATGACAAGCATAACTGTTAAGACAATTTTTTGAAGTTCATCTTTCACTGATCATTAATAAACTGTTAAGACAATTTTATAATGTGCCAACCTTGTAACAATTAAGACAATTTTTGAGTTGCAAATGACGATCTTTAAGTGGATATTTGTCTTTCTAGGATTGATCTTGTAACTATTAGGACAATTTTTCAAGATAATATTGGTCTTTGAATTACCACTATGACTGTTAAAATAATTTTCAAAATGTGGTCTTTGATGACCATCTAGTTGTTAGGACAACCATCAAAAGTTGGTCTTTGGTGACAATTGTGCTGCTAAGATAACCTTTAAGAGTTGATTTTTAGTCGGCCTTTGAACTGTTGAGACTGTTTTTTACAAGATGGTCTTTTAGGACCTTTGAACTATTAAGATGGTCTTTTAGAGGGTGGTGTTTTTAGGACCATGAAACATTTAGATGGTTTTTGAATAAGATAGTCTTTTTGTGACATTTGAACCATTAAGACGTTTTTTTTTAATTTTTTTTTATAGAAGATGGTATGCTGTGACCATTGAACCATTAAGACATTTTTTTTTAAATTATAGAAGATGACCTTTTGTGACCTTTGAACCATTAAAGCAATTTTTTTTTATAGAACATAGTTTTGTGACGTTTGAACTATAAAGACAATTTCTTATAGAAGATGGTCTTTTGGATGACAGTCGATGATATTTGTCTATATGAGCTTCAAAATAACCATAGCTCATGGTCCTATTATCTTCTATCGATCATAAATTATGGCCATATGATCTTCAAAATGATCAGGGCTCATGTTTGCATGATTTTTAAAATGATCAGGACTCATGGTTGTATGATCTTCGAAACAATTATGACACTTGGCCATATGAGCTTGAAAATAATCATAGTGTGTGGCCGTTAACTTGTGGCCATATGAGCTTTAAAATAATTAGAAAAAGGCTCATGAACGCATAATCTTTAGAATGAACATGACTCATGCCCATTTGGTCTTCAAAATGATCAGTGCTCAATGAATGTGGCTCATGCCCTTTGATCTTCAAAATGATTAGGGCTCGTGGCTGCATGATCTTGAAAATGAATATGGCATAGCCTTTTGGTCTTCAAAATAGACATGACACTTGACCTTTTATAAGACACAAACTATTAAGATAGTTTTGGGCATTTTCTACTAATTTTCTTAATCTTAGATTGATCTTTTTGATCTTGAATGGTTCTTTGGCCTCAATGATCTTAATCTTGTAATCGTACTTAGATTTCAATGATTTTTCTAATCTTGGATGACTATTTGGGGATCTTGATCTTGTGTCAATACCCTAACTTCGATGACCTTTCTAATCTTCAGTAGCTTTTTGGCCTTGGGTGATTTCAACATGCTTACAATTTAGGTTGTTATTTTATTGCTACAATTTTCCTAAGATGTGTTAAATTGGTTGGATGCTATTTTGCAATAATATATCAACTTAATATATATGAATTCTCCTAGGTTTATGCCATTTTCATAAAGCTTTCCTTAGGTCTTATTAGAATCATCTTATGGATAATTTTCAGGATTTTTAAAAGTTAATGTGTTATATGGTCTTAAAGCTAATGACTTTTATAGTCCTAAAAGTGAATGGCCTCTATGGTATTAAAAGTGAATGACTTTTATGGTTTTAAAAATAAATGACCTCTATGGTCTTAAATGTACATCTATAAATGAATGACCTATATGGTTTTAAAATGAAATCTATAGCCTTAAAGATTGTTTTGTAGGTGACCTTGATGGTCCCAAAAATACCTTATGATGGTAAATAAAATCATTTTGTAAGGGACCTTTATGGTCTTAAAAGTGATTTTGTAGGAGACCTTTGTGGTCATAAAAATAATTTTGTACTCTATATACTACCTACATGAGGGAAAGATAACTCCTACTGCAATGCACTCTCATCTAATCAGGATTAATCTAGCTAAATGAGCGAGTGAAACATATACCTATTGCAAAAAATCTATGAAAATTTAAAACTTTTCCTTTTACCTTTAAAACCCTTTTGTCATATAAATTCATTTGTAATATAAATCATGTGAACCATATCATATATATATATATAAGGAAAACAGTGATCTAAAGATCCATGATCATATATAAATTATCATGTTTAGGCTCAACCAGTCCGATGTTTATAAAAATATATGCCTTAAGCAAAAAATTACGTAATTATTTAAAATACATATATGTATACAAGAAACAATCCAAATCCTATGACATGTATAAAATGAAAAATATGACATGAATAATATCACCGATCCTTGTTGAGTCTGATCTATTATTTCTATACTGGGTTAACTTTTCTAGATCAACTTCTATCTACTAGGCTCCGATCTGTGTGGGGAAAACACCCGCCCACTAAGCTATTGAAGGCTTAGTGGTATATATATGCATAAAAATTCAACATGCAATCAAACATTATACATCATGTCATACATATTCATGACATCATATTAAAACATCATGGCATGACAGTGAAATTATAATATCACGTAATACACTTTGCCTTATGGAATTAATAACTCATTAAGCATATTGACCCATAATTATAATGTATAACATATTAACTGTATATCTTTTTATACTTGTGCCTTTGAACCTTTTTTTATTGTACCATGTTCTTTAATCATTTTAATATAATCACCTAATAACTCTCAACACGAACTATTCGAATACGAGTTGCAAACAGGTGCACTCTTTGAGCTTAAGCCACCCTGCCACTGTTTATAATCGTGTGTGTTTGCTCCTCAAGTTAAGAGCTCTCTCGGAGCTTAAGCCATCTTAATTGAATAAAACATATAGTATTTGGCATGTAATATAGGATCAAAGGCGCTCCCAAAGCTTAAGCCACTTTGTCCTTAAGAATAACTGTAACATATAACTACAGTACTGGAAACCCCATGCATGGCATGCCATTTATCCTACTTTTAGTCATAGTATCGAGCCTGGGCTTCACTTGTTCAAATTCCTCTTTGTTATACTTATATATAAGCATTTATATTCTAACATATACATTTGAAACTTAAGGAACTCCGCCATGTATCATATATGCATGAACTATCATGAAATCATATATCTTATATTTATAGCATGTCATTGTGAAAACATGTGCATAGATATTATATTGCAATATAGAAGAGAACAACATATCTCATATTAAGTAGGCTTCATAGGTGTGAACTATATGTTCACTGTTGTAAAAGTTCATTCACAGGTAACCCTATATGTGAACCAAATCATGAAACTAGTCATGAAAGCTTCTATCCATAAATGCATATTTCTTCATGAGCGTTAAGACTTGATCATGAGGTTGATTGTGTTCATGATATGAAAATTCATGGTCATGAACATCTAGTCACAAAAGTGAATATAGGTTTTCCAATAGTGACAACATAAAACAAGACATTTAATACAATCTATATGCAAGGGATCTAATGGTTGTCCTATGACAACCTTCTTTTCTCAACATTCTCATTAATAAACGCATTTTTCATGTTATACCCTCCATTAAACACATAAAAGCATACTACTTCATCATAATTGAACTCATAATAATCCAAATTACCTTTTTATGCTTATCTATCTATTCCAACAATCATTTATGATTCCCTTTGCATTTATGCATTTCTTACTTACTTTTTTTAGCCATTAAAGGCATCATCATTCATTACTCTTATTAATATTTCTTTAGACACATTTATTTCATATAGTAATTCAAGCATCATCAATGCTCAATCAAGGCATACTTACATTAACTTCTCATGTTCTTATGGATTTAATCACTACTTTAATGCTTATCATAACCAAATATCAACATTTATAGCATTTAATAGAATTAACACACACATATGAAAAATTTTGGGAATTTAAAAGCATATATGTACGTACCTCTAATGGAGCCCCAAAAATCAAGCTTTTCTTAAGCTTGCTTATCCACTTGGTGGGTTTCACCGTATCCTCTTCCAACTCCTATCACATATAACACATCTATATCAACTTCTATAGCCGTATACTTAACCTTTAAAACCATAAAAGATTAAAACCCTAACTTTCAACCTCCTTATGACCTTAATCTTAGATAACCCCTTACTAACACATACTTTAACCTTTAATCAATTTAAAGACGAATCTTTAACCCTAAAACTCAAGATTAGGCCATAACCTAATCTATTTGAAAATGAGTCTCTACCATAAATGGGTTTAACATGGAAAAAGGCTATGAAAACTTGTAAAGAAGAAGGAGAAACATGATTCCTTACCAAGATTGAAGGAAGCACAACTAGGATGGGGGATTTTGAACCTCTCTTTTTTATTCTTTGGTTCGGCCTCTTAAATAACACAACTTTCGTTCGCTTCTCTCTCACTAGAACTGGAAACCTTGATCTTTGCTTTGGTTTAGGTGTTTTAAGTTCAAGAATGGAAGAAAAATAAAAGATTTGGTCTCTAGTGTGAAGGAAAATTGAATTCTAGAGTTCAATTTGGATTTTAGAGCATGAGAGAGAAAAAGAACGAATTGTTAGGGTTTTATATCTAATGATGTTCACAAGTATGATTTGATCAGTCATGGGCGTGAACACATAACACATCAGTTTTCTCAACTTTTCTTAACTATTTTCCTTTAACAAAACTCTTAAACACAATTATAATATCTCTAAATCAACTTATTAACTAGGCCTTACTTAATGGGCATTACACCCAAGCTGAGTTCGAGATTAGTGGTGCAAGCTTTAGGAAAATAGTCAAATACTGCTTAATTAAAATTTCATACAATATCTTGACTACCTTTTTAATAACCATGCAACATCTTACTCTCAGATCATTACACATCATACACTAATAATAATAATAATAATAATAATAATAATAATAATAATAATAATAATAATAATAATAATAATAATAATAATAATAATAATAGAAATTTCATTAAAATTGAAATCTACCTTGTCAGTTTTACCTATTATGCCTATAAATTATATCGCATAGCTCTAGACCCTAGGGAAATATAAAGGGGTATCGCAACTCGTAGGTTATTTTGAACAAGGCACCTATATAAAAATTTCTCAGCCAAAAAGCTAAATATCTTAGCTAAAGCCATCTATCCTGATCGGAGCCATATATCTCGATTAAAATTGCATCTCTTGGATGAAGCCATACATATGTGTCGGCCAAAGCCATCTACTCTTGCCAAAGCCATATATTCCCGCTAAAGCCATATGCTCTATATCCCTATTGACATGCCAACAAGTTTACCCGATTCTAGTCCAGACTAATTTATGTGCTTGAATCTTGGTATTCGTACTAATCATATCATATATACATCAAATTGTTTCATTTATATCTTCTGTCTAGCAGTCTAAATTTGTATTGCATTTATCAATAAGATTTATCTTTTTCATGCTTCGCATACTGCACGCCATTTATTACATTACTCAGTTTATAATTATCACTGCATTCTTTCATCATATATTTAAATCATGTATGTATATTTTTATGCCTAATATAGTTATTTTCTACATTCATGTTTCCAAATCCACTTTAGCATTTTTCTAACAGTTACCCACTTGATACTATATTTTATGTTATGTATTATTATACCTTATTATAATATTTTCTAAACATTATTGATCTCATTTACATTTATAGATATAAATATTTCACCATATCAAAATTTAAGCATAACATAGCAATCATAATAATAAGTAATTTCACAACATATCAATTTATAATATGAGATATTATTAATAACAGTATTATTATTATAATTAATATTTTTGCTTTTATGGCTATTGCTATAAAGTTTGTAAAAATCTGATTTAAATTTTCTGTATGTTAACCAAAACATTCCCTTTGTTCGACACATGCGCTCATAATATATATATATATATATATATATATATATATATAATTTTTGTCCTAAGTCGTAACCGAACTCTTTGACCCTTCCCTTCTCTTGCTCAATTCTTGACATGCATGGCCCTTTTTCCTCTTTTTTCTACCTTGAAATCCTCATGCAAGTGCTATCCCAATATTTTCTTGCCATTGTCTCCCCTCCCCTCCCTTTCACTTAGCTTTTCTCTTCATTTGCTTCGGTTCTCACAAAGGAAAATGTGTTTATATTTGTGCGTTCCGAAAGAAATTACTAGAACTTGACACTTTGGGAGTGTTTGGCAACCAATAATTTAAGAAGAAACACAAGATAAAATGGGTTGAGTTTTGAATGGGAAAAGGAAGATAAGATAAATTAAGAAAATTTGTTCTTTCTTTTGAATGAAAATGGACCCATCACTTTGTTTTTATACTTAAAATTAAAAGGTAAATAGAATGCATGTGGGACATGTGTCCTATGCATGTTAAATTTAAAGATTATTTTAATTTGATTAATCTTAGGTTAATAATAATTTTTCTTCTTACAAATATCAAAATTAGTCCCCCAACTTTGTACTATTTATTTTTAACTGCACCACATAATTTGTTTCTTCCATTTCAAGCCTTAAACAACTTAATCTCTTGCAATTAAATATGACAATATTCATGACATAATTTATTGTATGTACTGGTATTCTCAATTTTGTGATTGACAATTTGGAGCAAAAAATGTGTTTTATAGTATTCTTACAAAACCATATCTTCAATTTTATTTCTTCAATTTTGAAATCTAAATATTGGAATTTAGATGCAAAATTATACCTACAGACTAACCTTAATATTCTCTATACCCCAGTTAGGGGTATAAAGTCAAGCTATTCAAGATCGATTCAAAAAAAATACTCGAATTAGACTCGTAGTTAATCGAGTCGAACTCAAGCTCAAGTAGCTCGAGTAGTTAGTCGAGTTGAGTTTAAGTATCACAATACTCAACTTACTCAACTTGTAAGGCTCGCGAGCTTAATCAAGCATTACTATTTTTATTATTTATTACATTATATTTATACCCTTACTATTTAAATAACCTAAAAAGACTATATATCTTTCTTCAGTTCTTAAATCGAACTCTTCAAACAATGTTGCTGCTGCCAGTCTTCCTTTAGTTGCTGCCTACCTCTGTCCTTCTCTTCTCTCCGACGATTAGCCATCAACATTGGCCACCATCATCAAATTCCAAACAAGTCGCTGCTTTAAATCTCTTTCGTGGGTCTTCTATATATTTCTTAGTATGTAGAAATCTTAATTTTTAGCTCCCTTTTTGTTCTATTGTTATGGCTTATTTTCAGCTCCATTCTTATTTCATTCTTTGTTTTTACTATTGGTTTCTTGCTTTTGGTGCTTGCATTGATGTTGTTTAGTTAGTGGATAGATTGGGCTCTTTGTACCTTTCTTTCTTTCTCTTTTTTTATCCTCTTTCCTTTTATGTTCTCTATTCTCTTTCTTCCTTTTTTAATTTTTTCCTTGTGTTCGTGGTGGATAAACTGATGAGAAAATCAAACTATGATTCCTCTATTTTATAGTGTTCTCGATTTCATGATATGAAGTGAGCAAATACTTTCAAGGTTTTTGTTGTTAGGTTTTGAAGAATGAATCATATTCATAAATGCAACGAAAAATAAAATTTTTCAAAACCCAAAACAAAAGATCATACTTGTACCATTAAAACTAATTTATATAAATATAAATTTTAAAAATTGTATCTTGTAATTTTTATTTGTTCTTCAAATCTTCACTTTGTTGGGTTGTAGCAAACCACAACAATCCACACTAGGATGTCTCTAATGATAATCCACGCGAAGAATGAAGAAGAAACTATCAAGAGAAAATGGTTTGAACAAATTCAAAATGCTAGCTTTGAAAGTTTTCTTGAGAGAATTTTTGTTATCTTAAAAATATTTTTTTTCCACAAAAAACTTTTCATGTCTATTTTCTGCCATTTGATGTCTTTTCAATTTGAATCAAATTCAAAAATAAGATGAAAAGTCAAAAATGGAGAAAATGACAACTAATGAATAGTAATTGGCCATAATTGGCCTAATTATGGCCAATTACAGCCGTTGGCCAACGGATGCAAATTGCAGGTGCGTTGGGCCTGCTGCAGGCTACTGTTGGACAGCCCAGCTGGCCAGCAGCCTGCCTAGCCCACGCGGGCCCATATGGGCCCGTGACACTCCCGAACGATTTTTTCGTGCGATCTCATCGCGATCTATCCTAAAATAATTCTCTCATATTTTGAATCCTATCCAATACCATTTTACTCATTCTCCATATCTTCAATGCGTGTGACCCATTAGGTTTCCTATTATGTTGGCCACTTAAATTAACAATTAATTTAAGCAGGTCATGAGCGGTATCTAGCAACACATCATGACCCCCAATTGACCAGAAAGTCAATGGTTTGATTACGAACCTTTCCATAGATAATTTCTGTGCAATTATTCCTTTCACCAATCTATACCGTATTTGGTTCAGAGTATGGACATGTGTCAACTCCCACTAGACTGACTACATTACGTCTAGTCCAAGTAATGTTAGTTCTTGTCCTTGAGGCTCATTACTCTATTAGATATGTCATTGAAGACTATCTTTATGACATTTCCACTCCAACCAGAGATTCCTGAGTAATGACCATGACAAGAGGCCATGGGTATACACTCCTTCTATCAAGAGTGGTGAATCCTTTGTTGGTTACCCAATTACCTTCGAATACCCCAAGCTGTATCCAATCACCACCCTATGAGCTACCTCTCTGAGGCAACAAGGAATAGTGTCAAAATACAGAATCAATATTCAAGATATCCTTGAGTACCTCAAGTCTAAAGATACTTGCATCATTGCTATGATGCGACTATCATTGATATTTGAATATATTATCCATATGATTGTCTCATAGTTGGTCATCCAATGTACTTAGCTAGACTTAGCAAGCATCCACATGTTAACTCTAAACATCTCATGTTTATAGATTATGAGATCTACTACTTGATCCAATCAAGGAGTGTAACATGTGCTAGTCTGTCTGGATTAATAATGTCCTGTCTCATTAATCCTATGACTAGGGATAATTTTGATACTAACATAATTACACATGATAAGAATCTCAATATCATGATCTCATCATGATTTCCTTCATGCTATGTTATGTATCAAGGACTTCATTAATTAATTTAAGATCACTTATCAATTCATATATCAAATGAACATCAAATTAATGAAAAAGCCTTTTATTAATCAAATAAATTTGTACAATAAGTGCTAAAGGTGATTGCCTTTAGAGCACTCCTCTAACAAGCTCCCACTTACACTAAAGCCAATCGCCTTTGTATTTAATTCCATAGGCGAGTATATGAGAATCATATTTCTTTTGGGGAAGTGGCTTAGTTAAAAGATCAACAATATTCTGATCAGTGGGCACTCTTTCTATCTTTACATCATTCCTACCAATGATTTCTCTAATCAAATGGTATCTTTTGAGTATATGTTTTGATCTCTGATGAGACCGTGGCTCCTTTGCTTGCGCAATGGCTCCATTATTATCACAATACAATTGTATTGGATCAATAATGCTGGGAACCACTCCAAGTTCTGTGATAAATTTCTTTATCCAAACTGCTTCCTTTGCTGCTTCAGAAGCTGTAATGTACTTTGCTTCGGTTGTGGAATCAGCAGTTGTTTCCTGTTTGGAACTCTTCCGACTAACTGCTCCACCATTTAGTGTGAATATATAACCTGACTGAGATTTTGAGTCATCATTGTCAGATTGGAAGCTGGCATCGGTATACCCGCTCACAGTAATATCTCCATCTCCATATACCAAGAATACATCCTTAGTTCTTCTTAAGTACTTAAGGATATTCTTGACAGCCACCCAATGACCCTCACCAGGGTCCGATTGGTATCTACTCGTGACACTCAGATCATATGATACATCAGGTCTTGTACATATCATAACATACATGATTGATCCTATAGCTGAAGCATATGGAATCAAACTCATGTGTGTCCTCTTATCTTGTGTCTTTGGACACAAAGACTTTGAGAGAGTAATCCCATGGTTCATGGGAATATATCCCCTCTTGGACTGCTCCATGCTAAACCTCTTTAGCATTTTATCTATGTATGTAGACTGTGAAAGACCAAGCAACCTTTTAGATCTATCTCTATAGATCTTTATCCCTAAAATATAGACTGCTTCTCCAAGGTCTTTCATAGAGAAATTCTTGGATAACCAAATTTTGACTGATTGTAAGGCTGAGACATCATTTCCCATTAACAATATGTCATCTACATATAACACAAGAAATACGATTGCACTTCTACTAACCTTCTTGTAGACACAAGGGTCATCTGAATTTTGTAAGAAACCAAACTATTTGATTGTCTCATCAAACAGAATATTCCAACTCCTGGATGGTTGCTTTAATCCATAAATGGATCTTTGAAGCTTACATACCTTTTTGTCATCTTTGGATATGAAACCTTCTGGTTGTGTCATGTACACATCCTCAGTCAGATTTCCATTAAGGAAAGCTGTTTTCACATCCATTTGTCATATCTCATAATCATAATGAGTAGCAATGGCTAGGAGTATCCTTATGGAGTTAAGCATAGCTACTAGGCTAAAAGTTTCATCGTAGTCAATTCCTTGTTTTTAACGATAACCTTTAGCAACAAGTCTAGCTTTATAGGTAATCACATTACCATCCATGTCAGTTTTTTTTTAAAACCCACTTGCACCCTATAGGCTTTATTCCTTCGGGTGGGTCAACCAAAGTCCATACTTGGTTTTCATACATGGAATCCATTTCTGACTTCATGGCTTGAAGCCATTTGTCAGATTCTGAACTATTCAGAACCTCTTCATAGGTTGTAGGCTCATCATTTTCTATGAGCAATACGTCGTTCTGTTCACTAATGAGAAATCCATATCTCTCTGGACCTACGAAGCTCTTGTGTTTCGGAGGGTTGAGCTATTATATTATCTGTATGAGTAATAAGCTCGGGTTCAGGCAGTTGATCAGTATCTGTTTGAGCATCTTGAACTTCTCCAAGTTTAATTTTGCTCACACTATCTCCTTTTAAAAGGAATTCTCTCTCTAAAAAGATAGCATGTCTTGAAATAAAAACCTTTTGTTCCAAGGGGTGGTAAAATTGATATCCATATGATGCTTTTGGATATCCCACAAACAGACATCGGTCAGACTTAGCTTCTAGCTTATCTGACATTGTCTGCTTCACATAAGCAGGACAACCCCAAATTCTCATGTAAGAAAATGTGGGCCTCTTGTTATTCCATATCTCATATGGAGTAATATCAACTGACTTTGAAGGAACTCCATTTAATATATAAATGGTGGTCTCTAGTGCATAACCCCAAAAGGATTTAGGCAATTCCGCAAAACTCATCATAGACCTTACCATGTTTAACAAGGTTCGGTTTATTCTTTCAGCCACACCATTGTGTTGTGGAGTGTAAGGTGGAGTCCATTGAGATAAAATCCCATTATCCCAAAGATAATCTAGAAACTCTTGGCTCAAGTATGCACCTCCTCGATCTGATCGAAGTGTTTTAATACTTTTGCCAAGTTGTTTCTCTACTTTATTTCTGAATTCTTTGAACTTTTCAAAAGCTTCAAATTTGTATCTCATAAGATACACGTATCCATATCGTGAGTAGTCATCGATAAAAGTAATGAAGTAGATGAAACCACCTATAGCGTGTGTAGACATTGGACCATATACATCTGAATGTATTAAGTCTAAAAGTCCATTAGCACGTTCAAATGCCTTCTTCTTCAAGGACTCTAAGTAAGCCTTGCAGTTTCTCTTCCAATGGTCATCCTTGCCATAATGGAAGCATGTCCCTTTTGGAGCAATCTCATTGGCCTTCTTCTTGGCCACGCCTCCCTTAGGCTTCATGGACTTCTTCTTCTTCTTAAGGTTCTTCCTTTTAGAACTTGAAGAGTCCACCGGCATCACAACCTTACTGTCTTTCTTGACAGATGTTTTAGCTGTTTTAAGCAAGTTAATCAGCTCAGGAATAGTGGTAGAGATTTGGTTCATCCTATAGTAAGCACAAAATGTGAATAACTATCAGACAAACTGGTTAGAATTAAGTCAATACTTAATTCATGGTCCATCAAAATCCCAAGGTGGCCAACCTCTCAATATAGCTATTCATCTTCAATGCATATTGCACTGGAGATGTCCCCTCAACCATCTTAGTGCGGAAGAGCAACCTTGAAGTTTCGAACCTTTCAGAATGTGCTTGCTCATCAAAAAGCTCTCTTATATGGTATATTATGAAATTAACATCCATAGCCTCATGCTGCTTTTGCAACTCAGCTGACATAGTAGCAAGCATAATGTAGCTTGCCATCTCACTATCATCGAGATGCTTTTGATATGCCTTCTGAACATCTTCAGAAGCATTAGCAGTAGGGGAATTAGGGAGTGCCTCATCTAGGACATAGCCAATCTTTTCAGATTTGAGAACTATTCTCAGATTCCTTAGCCAATCCAAAAATTGGGCCCAGTCAACTTATTTGATTCCATTAGCAATCGCAAATTCACACTTGTCATGATGATGATTCTAGCAACCTAGATGTAAAATAGAACATGTTATAATGTACATAAAATTCATGTTTATTAGGTCTTTAATAAATCGCATTATGGCTCCCACTATTTTATAGCAAATCCATAGCCCTCACTATAAACCCGAGAGAACTTATATGGAAGTTCTCCTAGTGGGTCGATATCCAACTAGCTAAGAATAACCTTGAGGAAACTCAACAAGCTTTTCAATCAATCAAAACTTTTGTATCACAACAAATCCAAGAAACCCCCTTAGTTTGGTTGGTAGCTATCTAATCCATACCAATTGCATTATTCATGCAACTATCGAATCTTGTGCTATCAACTTATTGATGTGTGCACATACATTGGGCTATTGACTCTTGATATGTATACATCTCATGTATACAAACCCAATTTCACCTCCAATACACATTAACCTTGGTGCAAATCCAACAAGTAATAATATCGGTTAAGTCTAACCCATTAATCATGAAATTTAATTTCAATGGATTGAACATATTCTTATAGAGTGAGCTTGAGGCAACTCAACAACCCTAACTCTAGAAGAACTCTGGTTCTCCCCATATTAATGGAAGGCGTAAGACTTAATCATCCATCATGCCTTTTCATACACCCCTAACATGCATTCTCTAATGCACAAAATAAAAATGACAATTTTGGATTTCAATATGTAAATCGATTCAACACTTGAATCGAAATTGCCTATATGTGTTCTTTCGGTTAATTTAATTTTGTATGTTATTTTAAAGTGAAATTTAATATTTAATAAAATTAAATTAAATTACATATTTCCAGAAATAATTTAATATTAATTATCCTTAAAATCAGAATATTATGATGTTAAAATTAAACAATTTAATTTTAATATACATACCAATTTCTAGTCATACTAGAATTACAATTGCACAACTTAAATTAATTCAAAATTAATTTCCAAAAATTCTAAAAATTTCCAGAACATCAAATCACCATTCTAATTATCTTTAGGTCAGCTTAAGTTCATCAAAATAGTTTTGGCAAGCCAAAAGTACTAAGACAAACGAACCAACACACTTAGACGCTCAAAATGACTAATTCGATATCTAGAATTTTTTAAAATTTCAAATGCTTGCAAAATAATTTTGGCATGCATATAAAATTAAAATAACATATTTTTAATCACATAAAAAGTATTTCAAGGTGCTGGAAATAAAATAAACACATACAAAAAAATCAAACAAAACAGCCCCATTGGGTAAGCTAAAACAGTCCCGTTTTTGTGTTTGTTTGAAAAATTAATTAAAATGATTTTTAATTAATTATTGGATACTTCCAGAGGCATAAAAATATTCTTAATATATCTAAATAAGTTTTTCATAATTAAATTACAAAAAAAATGCAACCAGCCCCATCAATTAAGCCAAACAACAACACATGTTCATAAATAAGGCAATTTTATGAATTTCTGAAATAAATCCGAAATTACTTATTTGAATCACATTCAAATCATTTTTCAATCAAAATAATCATTCTTAATCATCCCATGATTAGATTAAAGAAAGAAAAATGTGTAAATTATATTTTACAAATTAATTTCAATTTTTCAAAACCTATTGATCCAAAATCATCAAAAACATGCAATCCCATTGCACTTTTAATTAAAATTAATTTTAATGGATACAATGAGGCTCTGATACCAATGTTGGGTTTTTAAGAATGAATCATATTCATAAATGCAGTAAAAAATAAAATTTTTCAAAACCCAAAACAAAAAATCCTACTTGTACCATTAAAACTAATTTATATAAATGTAAATGTTAAAAATTATACCTTGTAATTTTTATTTGTTCTTCAAATTTTCACTTTGTTGAGTTGTAGAAAACCACAAAAATCCACACTAGGATGTCTCTAATGATAATCCATGCGAAGAATGAAGAAGAAACTATCAAGAGAAAATGGTTTGAACAAATTCAAAGTGGTAGCTTTGAAAGTGTTCTTGAGAGAATTTTTGTTGTCTTAAAAATATTTTTTTTCCACAAAAAAAATTTTCATGTCTATTTTCTGTCGTTTGATGTCTTTTCAATTTGAATCAAATTCAAAAATAAGATGAAAAGTCAAAAATGGAGAAAATGACAACTAATGAATAGTAATTGGCCATAATTGGCCTAATTATGGCCAATTACAGCCGTTGGCCAACGAATGCTGCTGGGCAGCCCAACTGGCCCGCAAGGCAAGCCAGCAGCCTGCCTAACCCGCACGGGCCCGTGCGAGCCCGTACGGACCCGTGACACTCCCGAACGATTTTTTCGTGCGATCTCATCGCGATCCATCCTAAAATAATTCTCTCATATTTTGGATCCTATCCAAGACCATTTTACTCATTCTCCCTATCTTCAATGTGTGTGACCCATTAGGTTCCCGGTTATGTTGGCCACTTAAATTAACAATTAATTTAAGCAGGTCATGAGCGGTATCTAGCAACACATCATGACCCCCAATTGTCCGGAAAGTCAGTGGTTTGACTACGAACCTTTTCATAGACAATTTCTGTGCAATTATTCCTTTCACCAATCTATACCCCACTTGGTTCAGAGTATGGACATGTGTCAACTCCCACTAGGCTGACTACGTCACGTCTAGTCCAAGTAATGTTAGTTCTTGTCCTTGAGGACTATCTTTATGACATTTCCACTCCGGTCAGAGATTCCTGATTAATGACCATGACAAGAGGCCATGGGTATACACTCCTTCTATCAAAAGTGGTGAATCCTTTGTTGGTTACCCAATTACCTTCAAATACCTCAAGTTGTATCCAATCACCACCCTATGAGCTACCTCTTTGAGGCAATAAGGAATAGTGTCAAAATACAAAATCAATATTCAAGATATCCTTGAGTACCTTAAGTCTAATGATACTTGCACCATTGCTATGATGCGACTATCATTGACATTTGAATAGATTATCCATATGATTGTCTCATTGTTGGTCATCCAATGTATTTAGCTACACTTAGCAAGCATCCACATGTTAACTCTAAACATCTCATGTTTATAGATTATGAGATCTACTACTCGATCCAATCAAGGAGTGTAACATGTGCTAGTCTGTCTGGATTAATAATGTCCCGTCTCATTAATCCTATGACTAGGGATAATTTTGATACTAACATAATTACACATGATAAGAATCTCAATATCATGATCTCATCATGATTTCCTTCATGCTATGTTATGTATCAAGGACTTCATTAATTGATTTAAGATCACTTATCAATTCATATATCAAATGAACATCAAATTAATGAAATAGCCTTTTATTAATCAAATAAATTTGTACAATAAGTGCTAAAGGTGATTGCCTTTAGAGCACTCCTCTAACATTTGTTATAGACAATACTAATAGATCATTATAATTGTCCAAATTTAAATCATGCAAGCCTTTTCCTTTAAGAAAATGAAGTAAAAGGGTGAGTGATAGTGTCAATGCTTTGACATTAGTTATAATCTCCCTGAATTTGGTGTAGTAATGAACATGACGGTGAAAATGATGTATCAACTTTAATGCCTTTGTGTAAGCTATTTTGAAAGTGATGTCCACGTTTGAATTTTTATACTTGAATTCGAGTTTTTCCTCTTCTCTTCGTTGTCACCTAATAACTATGCTTAGACTGAGATTTCAACATAATTGTATGGCATTAGTTTTGGGACATATGCACTTTTGTTTACATCCATTAAGTATTAATTTGAGCTTATCCATGTAACTTATTTGGCATATTTTCTAGGCCCTTTAGAAGGTTGGTCTCATCATAAGAGGCCCATATTGTATTTAGCACCAACCAATGTTATAATTTCTTTAGAACCATATTTTGAGCTTATACATGTAACTTCTTGATTTATGCTTTACACCTTTATATTGTGAGGCATTTATTGTATGTTTATAAATTTAAAACTCAACACTTGATTTTCATATTGATTTTGGATTCTTTATATGATATTTAAATTTAGTTTCCCATTTATTTTTTATTTTATCGCTCAAATTTTGAAGTTAGTTTTGATTTTTTTTTAATTAATCCAAGAATGATAGATAATATTTGATCTTAATAAGCAAAATTATTAGATGTTTGATCTTTCCTTGGCTTTTAAAAATTTACTCTTGCATGTAAAACAAAATATATATCTTAAGTCCTTAAAAGTATACATATTTAATCCTAGGATATTCCAATAGCTTTATGAATCATTAAACACCTTATATATATATATATATATATATATATATATATATATATATATATATATATATAATTTTTTTATTTTATTTTTCTTAATGAAAGAAACACCATATATTAAATGAGGTAGGATGTTCATATCACATCATATGGTTTGCTTTATAAGGGAAGCACATAAATTGTGTATATGTTATTATTTTTCTTTTTAGTTTGATTGCACTTATTTTGGTCTTCTTTTTTATTTGATTGTTGTATTTGGGTTTCTATAATTTGATGTCATATTTCTATTGAAACAATAGCTGATTTTTTCATAGCATGGCATTTCCACCCATTGTGTCATCTCTTGTAGAACAAATTAATTCTTCTAGTAGTCAAATAATGGTAGATGCTCGTATGCCTATGGGTACTACCAGTACCAATAATGCGACTATCGAAAAACATAAAGGTACTCGTAATACTAGAGAGCGAGATGAAGGGGAAAAAAGTTCTCAATATCAAAAGAAGAAGAGAGCTAAGACGTCACCTATTTGGACTAAGTTCAAAGAAATAACTTTTTTGATGGTAGTAAGAAAGCCAAATGCAATCATTGCAAAACAAAACTCACAATTCTTTCAAACAAGAGTTGTCTACAAAGAAAGTTTTTCCTTAAGCAATAATAAATAATTAATTTCTAGCTAGTTTCTTTAAGTGAGTGATGTTCAATTGTTACACTAACTCTTATAGATGGAATGTTTGATATGGGTAAGATGAGAGAAGTGGTTGCACATTGGATATTGATTCATGAGAATCCTTTTACCATTATGGAGGAAGAATGGTTCAATATGATGCAAAAAAGGGGAATGCTAGAGTGGGAAAAAATTTCTCGCAACACCATTAAGAACGATTGTGTGATAGTTTATGATTTGTAAAGGAAGAAATTAAAGGAAAAGTGAAGAATGCCAATAAGATTAGTGTGACAACAGATAATTGGAAGTCAACTAATAAAAAAAATTGAGTATGTGGTCATCACTGCTCATTTTGTAGATTCTAATTGGAAATTGTAGAAAGGTGTCATCAATGTTGTTCATCTACCTCCTCCTCTTTGTGTAACATCCCTTTATCCCAGCAACATGTGCCTAAATACGACATCGCTATGCTATCTTTAGTAAAAAAAAGTCACTTTATACTCAATGAAAAGTGACACATTTTTTTGTTAACTTTACATATTATAAATGATATAGCATTCATTTTATATACAAAAATATTATTTACAAAACATTTGTGCTTATACAAAATGTTGCCTAGACAATGAACCAAGAAGGGGGTTGAATTGGTTAGTAAATAAAATTTTCTTAACTTTAAGGTGTGGAATAAAATTAAATAGAGTAGGGAAGGAGAGATATCACACACAAGATTTATAGAGGTTTGGGTATTAACAAACCCTACTCCTCTCCCCAATCTTGATTGGGTATTTTACTAACACGCTAAGTGTTATAATGGAGTTTTACAAACTCACTCCCAACTATGGTATTTCTCTTAAAGGATAACACTTAACCCAGAATTTTCCTTGTGTTTTTCAATGGCTCACACAAAAACCAATTCCTTGTGTTTTATGGCTCACACAAAAACCAATTCCTTGTATTTTATGGCTCACACAATAAACCTTTACAAGTGTTTCACTCTTAACCCAATATACCCAAACTCACTTAGTAATTGATTACAATGAAAACACTCACCAACCTAAAATCCTAAAAAATTATGAGCAATTAGATTTTTATAAAGAATAGAGGTTTGTTGAGAAAAATAATTAATGCACAAGGCTACAACAAAATTAATTGATAGAAAGTAATTCTTGTTCTTGTTTCTCTTGTTTAGGGTTCATAAATGACTTCCATTTATACTTCCTCTGCGAATTATAGTCGTTTGGGTGCATTTAATATGAAGATAGTCGTTGAACCAACTCTTAATTTCGTGCTTGATATGTTTCTCTTTCCTCATTCATGGGTGTGAATATATGTGTTACGGTCATGAATGTTCTTCTAAGCTCTGGTCCAAGTGGTGACTCTGGTCGTGAGGCTCTCTGAAAGAATTTGAAGTGTTTGATCACGGGCATGAATAATACTTTCACGAGCCTGAATATTCTTCCAAGCCGTGGTCTAAGTGGTAACTCTGGCCGTGAAGCTCTCTAGAAGAATTTGACATGTTTGGTCACGGGCGTGACTATATTTCACGGGCGTGATTGCATAATCATTCACAGTTGGTTTGATCCTTCATGGTCGTGAACTTTGAATGTTGGAGAGTTGGCACTAAGCTACATTCACAGGCATGACTTTGCTATTTCTTTGATTTTAATCTTCAAAAATTGTCTTTCAATCTTGCTTCATGTTCTAGATATAATATCTCCTGTTTTACACACTTAAAACACAAACATTGTTAAATACATTATTGCTATTTTATTTGTTATCATTAAAATGATGAAAATACCCCTCAAGGTTCAACAATCTCCCTCTTTTTAATGGTGACAAATAATCTAGAATATGTGCTTTTGAGAAGTCTCCCCCTCAAAAGGTGCTTAAGATAAAATAATAAATTGCAAGATTTGAAGGATATATAGCAAAGGTATTTACAAACTAATAAGGTATATGCAAGGTATATCTTAAGTATATCTCATCTTTTAACACATATATAACAAGTGTACTCAAAGTATATGTGAGATATATGTTAAGTATATCTTATGCATTAAAATGAGTTCAGAATAAGTTCAAGTTTGCAAAGTATATATGAGGTTGATGTGAGGTATATCTTATGCATATTATCAATTAAGGAAAAGTTTACATATTCCACACATTGCATAATAATAACATATATTGCTAACCACACATTTGCATATATTGCTAGGTTCTCCCTCTTTTGTCATCAACAAAAAAGAAATGATAATAAGATGATTGTATTTAAAATTAAAAGGAGAAGGATTACATTAAGATTTAAGAACATAAAATAAAGTCATATAACATTAAAAATAAATCTACTACATGAAAACTAGGACTATAGTTAGGCTTCAAGCCTGACAGACCATCCCTAAGGCGTGTCATCTCTACCTTTAGGCTGTCCATACAAGACTCCATGAAGTCTTTGACGTTTTCCAACCTCTCATCGATGGAAGCATGCATTATGTCAAGGCGAAGTGTTATAAGATCAACAACCTGCTGCGTTAAGCTGGATGTGGTAGAAGCCGATGACTGACCAACATCTTTCGCTACCACCGATGTTGATGTTTCATCACGGGCTCGCTTTTGTTGCTAGATACCCTGGAGGCCAGCTTTGAACTTATCAATGTCATGGTCTTTCCAATCAATTTCACTAGTTGGAATGGTGAAACGTTAATAGACATTATTTTCGTAAATAATACAGACAACTGCTCCCATTTTTATGAAGGACTCTACATCGAATCGGTCACGTGGATGAGCTGGAATAAGATTGTAATTGTGCTCATCGAGATTTAGATACCCTAGCTCAATGTCAAGGTGAGTCACATAGCCACCAATCAAGATATCTCCCAATGGCTTTGTTGCAATGGAAAAGAGATGATTTTCAAACCATCGAGATAAGGCTATGGTTAGTCCTCTTCATGCCATTTCCAATAAGAAGAGCTCTGACTTTCTGATTGCCCCATTGCTATCTCCTCTAGCAAATATACTATAGGTGAGAAAACTATGTAAATACTTATGCACAGGGGACTGTAGATGTGTGCTTTTAGTCTTCTTCACATCCCAGTTGCATTCCAAGACAAAAAATGTCCAAGCTGGATTGGCATAAAATTCAACTTCACTCTCATTGAGAATTCCATCAGAATGGAACTTGAAAATATTGCCAAACTCTACTGTAGTGAGAGTGTTAGGATGCTTACAGAGCTGCAATTTTATGGTGTCGGTGGGAGAGACTTGCAACGTGCTAAGGAACTTCATAGTTGGTTCCCTTAGCATTGGCTGATAGATGTCTATGAATTCTTTGAGATGAAAAGCTTGCAACTGTTCAATCATGTTTGTCTCAAGACCAAGAGTCTTAACAAAATTCCACTCAAGGGATCGAGATGAGAGTAGGAGTCTCTTCTTGAGAGCGGCATATCACGGATGACAATTTTCTAGAATGATGTTGAGAAGATAATCCGTGTAGCATCTTGAAGCATGTGATTTATTCCTTGTGCCTTTGGAAGAACCAGGTTCCATTTTGATAAAGCTTTAATGAAGGATTGGAGAAGAAATTTTCAGACCAAAAGATTTTAAAAACCTAGAGAAGTTGTGATTCTTCAAGAAGAAAGATGTTTGAAAAGGTTTTATAGATGGAAATGAATATAAGGAGGCCGAAATTTGTGAGAAATATTGAATGAGGGTGATAAATGAGAGAATTTGTAGAAATGCAAATGAGAAAATGACAAAAATTTTGTTTAATAATTGATATATTCACGACCGTGAATGGTCCATCATGGGCATGAATAGTCATGGTCACGATTTGTTGAAGAGGCATTCTAGCCGTGAAAAAGGATATGAATTGAATCATGGTCGTGACATTAAATAGTCACGGGACTAACCTAGTACTTTCACAGGAGTGACATAAATAGTCCAGATCGTGAAGAGTTAGGCTTCACTACTTCTAACCGTTAAGCAAGGCGTGAAACAAAGCACAAATGATTCTGGAGTTATTTGCTGTCAATATTCACAGACATGACTAAATATAACAGGCATGAATTAGGTTTTTCACGGGAGTGACATATTATCACGGGCGTGAAACTTAGTTTTCACTACTTCTGTTCGTGAGGCATGTTTTGAATCAAAGCGTGAAAGCTACTGGAACTATTTTCTATTTACTTCACGGTCGTGAATATATGTCACGAGCCTGAATTATGTAATATCCGCTAATTTAGGCCCCGAGTCGCACGTGTCGCGAAGTTGACGCGTTTGACCGATCGGAGTCTAAATTTGGATTTTTACAAAAATTGATCAAGTAATGGCTAAATTAAATGATAAATGCCTAATTATGTGATTATAAAGTTTAAAGAAGTTGATTTACAAAAAAGGACTAAATTGCAAAATTTGATAAGTTTTAGGGTCAAATTGCAATTTACCAAAAAAATTGGAGGATTAATGAGATTAATTGCTAATCAAAATATTGATTTAGGGACATTTTGATAGGTTTGGTAGGCCACTCATTGAGGAAAAATGAGATTAATGGGTTCATTAAGCCTAATGTCAAGAAATGGTCAAAATGGTGGGTCCCACATGAAGACTTTTGGGTACCCTATTTAAGACTCTCTTTTCTTCTTCTTCTTCTCTTCATTTTCTACCTTCTTCTCTCTCTTTTCTACTAGTCACGCCAGCCCCATCTCCTCCATAGCCAATTTTGAATTCCAGAGAGAGAAAGGAAAAGAAGAGAGGTGAAAGAACAAGAACAAGTGATCTTCATGGTCTATAACTCCTAAGGAAGCTGGAAAGAACAAGAAAGAGGAAGAAAAATCAAGTTTGGTAGAGAGAGAAAATCTCCAAAGTGGTGATTTAGTGAAGAAAAGTGTAAGGTAAGAAGCATTTTTTCTTCTTCTTCATATTTCTTAAAGGAAATTAGAATTTTGAGCTCATCCAAGACTTATGTGGAAAGAGAGAGAAACTAGGGTTTTGAGAGAGAATAAGAGAGTTTAAGGGCTTGAGAAAATCATATGATAATAATGATTTATGATGTTGTAGGAGTTTCAAGTGACAAGGAACAAACTCTAAGGAGCAAAGGAAAAGAGAAAGCTACCTAGAAAAGTGAAGGAGAAAGATTAAGGTTTGTGCATAACTTAAGGCAATAGCATATTTTTGTTTGAAATAATGCATGCTGAACATGATTTTAGATAAATGCATTTCAAGAATGATGATGATTATGGCATGAAACCATAGGTTTAGACATGTATGAATGAGATCCATGTGTGACATTGAATTAATGATGCATGTTAGAAAATTTTGTATGATCAAGACATTTACATCTATTAGAAAGTAATAAGTTGAGTAAAGAACCTTAGAAATGCATGAAATAGAATTTGGTATGATTTGGATGATGTTAGAATGAATGAAAAGTGAATATGCAGATTTCCTGCTGAAAGTCATGGGCATGATTGTTGAGTCATGGGCGTGAACTTGAGGGTTCACGGTTGTGACTGATTGTATCACGGTTGTGACTTCTATGTGGAAATGGTACTATTCATTCCAGAAGCATTCACGGGTTGGAATCACGGACGTGAACTTATTCATGAGCGTGAATGAGTAATCACGATCGTGAATGCTTTTGGGCGATTCATTCCAGTAGCGTTAACGGATTGGGATTACGGGCATGAACTAATTCACGGGTGTGAAATTAGTAATCACGGCCGTGAATGCTCTATATTTGTAATTATGAATGTGGTTATCAAATGAGGAATTTAGGTAAATAAATGAAAGTCATTGTCTATCCAGGGAAATAAGAATAATTATATATATATATATATATATATATATATATATATATATATATATATATATAAGTATGGATGTGAGAACGTATTATGTTGTGATATAGAAAAAAATGAATGTTGACATGGATGATATATGAAATATGATATGGATGAAATACGTGAACTGATACGGATGATAAACATGAGAATATATTGATGTACCTAGTTAAATAAATGAAAATATGTTATCCAGTATGTATGAGTAAGACTATATGTTTGAAAAACAAGAAAATTGAGATGTTGATAAACATGAGAATTATGATTGATGTGAAAATATAAAGAAGCCCATTACTCTACCTACGGACTAGAATCAGGATAGATGACATGTCATTAAGGGGGCGAACGGTATCGTACTATTCCTCAACTAATGTGGCGTAAGCTCAGAGAGCGCCATTGGTCTGAGATGCTCAGTCAATGTGGTTTAAGCTCTGAGAGTGTCATTGACTTGAGAAGCTCTGATGATCACATATAAATGAGGACAAGGTGGCTTAAGCTCGGAGAGCGCCCTTGGTCCGTTATTCATCTATGATGAAATTATACTCAATCAATGTGGCTTAAGCTCGAAGAGCGCCATTGATTTGAGAAGCTCTTATGAGCCAGATAGTGGACAGGGTAGCTATAGCTCTGGGAGCGCTCCTGATCCATAATCCTTATCCAGTCAGTCGAAATTTAGAATGATGTGGGCAAGATAATGAGGATATGTCGGAAAATAAGAAAAGAAAAGAATAAGAAAATGATGATGAGAGGAGATTGAGATATAATAATAAAGAGATTAACAGAGTAATTTACCATCAAAGATAAATGAGAATAACATTGTATATGTGAGCATGATATGCATAATTGTATGAAATAGTAACATGTTGATAGAAATAGCATGCAAACATTTCAATGCATAAAATGATACATGTTAATGCTTGTTGCATGATATAGTATATTGCCTTATTTATATGCACCATTAAACTTAGAGCTTAGCGTGGGAGTTTCCTTCTGCGCAGATATAGAAAGGTAGCTAAAGGTGATAGATAAAGCAAGCGGTGATCCTATTCAACTAAAGCAGCCGAACTTTGAGAAAGTGGGTTACAAGCTTTGAATTTATTTTTGTATTTGGCTTTTTATATTAAAGAATTTTAGAGTTTGTAAAACTTACTTTTAAAGTTTGTTAAGAATTAATTTGATGTTTAAAATTAATATCTTATGTAAATAAATTGTACCCTGGTTTTTGTATATATCTATATATACATGAGTGTTGAGAAAATAAAGGTAAAATAATAATAATTAAGATTTGAAGAAGTAAACAAAGACAGGCAGTAGCGCCCCCGCATCTGGGCACGTGCGGTTTGGGTGAGGGGGTGTTACAAATTACCTTAAATTTTCAAAATAAAATTAAGTCTAAAACAAGACTATAAGATTTCTAAAGAAGTTTTTATGCCCTTAAACATATATTTCCATCATGTCAACCACTTCTTATTACAAAATTAGTTAAGTAAAGAGCATCATATGAAGGAAATATCATTCAATTGCTAATGATTCATCATGCAATTGGTAAGACAATAATTAAGACAAAGTTGATCCATTAAGCATACCAAGTTCTCTTTTTATGTAACAAAAAATTTCTTCATTAAGAGGTTTGGTAAGAATATCTGCCAATTGATTTTTTGTATCGATGAATTCTAACACAACATCTCCATATTGAACATGATCCCTAAGAAAATGATGTCTAATGTCAATATGTTTACTTCTAGAGTGTTTAATGGGATTCTTAGATAGGTTGATGGCACTTATGTTGTCACATTTGATGGGTATATGGTCTAAACTATGACCATAATCCTTTAGTTGTTGTCTTATCCATAGGGTTTGAGTGCAAGAACATCCTGCTGCCACATATTCCATTTCAGCGGTAGATAAGACAATTGAAACTTGTTTCTTGCTAAACCAAGAAACTAGGTATTCACCAATAAAGTGACAAGCGCCTGAAGTACTCTTTCTATCCAAAAGACTACCGGCATAATCTGCATCCGAATATCCTATGATATTGAATGATGAATTTCTAGGATACCGTAAGCCTAGATGCAATATGCCATGTAAATATTTTAAAATTCTTTTTTCAACATTCAAATGTGATTCCTTAGGACAAGATTGAAATCTAGCACATAAGCATACACTATACATCAGGCCTAGAGGCAGTAAGGTATAAAAGTGATATGATCATACCTCTATAGAGCTTTTCATTTATGACCTTCCCATCTTTGTCCAATTTTATTGATGTGCTCATTGGAGTCTTAGCATTTTTCCATCCTTCCATTCCAAATTTCTTGATTAACTCTTTGAAATACTTGGATTGGTTGATGAATATGCCCTCATTGCTTTGCTTGATTTGTAGACCAAGGAAGAACTTAAGTTCTCCCATCATGCTCATTTCAAATTCCCTAGTCATACACTTAGCAAATTCTTGGCAAAGCAATTCATTAGTAGACCCAAATATGATATCATCAACATAAATTTGAACAATCAAAATATTATGCTTATGCCTTTTAATAAATAAAGTTGTGTCAACATGTCCTTTAGAAAAATTATTTTCTAAAAGAAAAAAACTTAGTCTTTCATACCAAGCTCTTGGAGCTTGTTTCGACCCGTACAAGGCTTTTGAAAGTTTAAAAACATGATTAGGAAAATTATGGCTTTCAAAACTTGAAGGTTGTTCTACATAAACTTCCTCTTCTCCTAAAACTCTAAACTCTCCCTC
Organism: Triadica sebifera; assembly: GCA_023653625.1. Lineage (NCBI taxonomy): Eukaryota > Viridiplantae > Streptophyta > Magnoliopsida > Malpighiales > Euphorbiaceae > Triadica > Triadica sebifera. Next base: position 16,120,978 of record CM042910.1, on the reverse strand, counting down.
TCTCTTCAAAAATAAGCTCTAAACCATATTATTCTTTAGAGATAATTGAAGAGGAGAAGAAAGTCATCTTACATCCATTCTTTCCTTCTACGACTGGATTATGAGGTGTTCTACTCATCTCTTTCTTTATTTTTTTCTGTTTCTTTTAACTCCTTTAAGCTTCCCCAGCTTTGTTATGTATGAAAATGACCTTATCTTGTCTTTCTCTCTCTACTCAAGATTGGTTATTATGGAATGATGGGGAATGGTTGGGATTGGTTTTAGAGTGCATGAAATAAGTTAAAGAAAAGGATAAGGAAGAAGAAAAGAATAAGAGAAGAAAGTCTTCATGTGGATCCCACCATTTGACTTTAATACTTGATATTTATGTTAATCAACACATTAATTCTTTTTCTCCATATGGTGGTTGGCCAACTATGCTTGGGTCCAATTCATATGTTTAAGTGGTAAATATGCCAATTAATCCCCCAATTTTTGATAAATTATAAATTTGACTAAAACTTTCTAAAATTTTCATTTTTACACCCTTAATATGATTTATTTAACATTTTTTATAATTATTATTCATAACTTTAATTATTTATGGTCAAAATCCGAATTTAGACTCTGGTCGGTTTGTCGTGTCAACTTAATGACACATGCGATTCAAGGCCTAAATTAGCAGACATGACACTTTGTGGAATTGACATTACTGATAATATTTACAAATGCTTGAAGGAATAAGGGATTGAGAACAAGGTGTACACGGTCACATTTGACAATGCTTCAAAGAATGATGAAGCTATAAGGAACTTGAAGGATACAATCTCTAGAAATAAGAAATTGCTTTGTGGGGGAAATTTTGTTTCATGTTCGATGCCCATCACATATTTTAAACCTTATAGTTCAGGATGGGCTTTCTTAGATTAAGGATATTGTTGAAGATTTTTATGACAGTATGAGTTTTATCAATCGATTAGAAGGGATACTTAAGTTGTTTGTAGAATTGTACAATAGTTGCAATTGCCTTATAGGAAGCTTTTTCTTGATTGCAAAACAACATGAAATTCAACTTTTTTGACATTGTCAACTAAAATTAAGTTCAAAAAAGTGTTCCTAAGATTTCAAGATTGCGAGCCAAGTTATTGTTGTTGTCCAAGTGCTAAGGATTGGTTGAAGGCAAAGAAAGTTTGTGAAACTTTACAGGTATTCAATTCAACAATGAACATCATTTATAAAGTAACTATTCCTTTATGTTGGATAAGAAACAACTAGAAATCACAAATGAAAAAGGCTTTATGTACAAAATAATTAAGACCATGAACACTAAGTTTGATAAGTATTGGGGAGAGTGTAATTTATTGATGGCTATTGCTGCAATTTTAGATCCCAAAGGAAAAATAGGAGTTATTGAGTTTTGCTTTTCAAAAATTTATGTCGAAAGGTTAGCAAAAGATAATATTTATAAGGTTTGGAAGGCTTTATATGAGTTTTTTTGGTGAATACATGGTTGAATTTCAGTTATGTAATGGTGAACTAAGTGATGAAACCCAAGTTGGTCTTGGAATAGATGTTGATAGTGTGCAATTTTCATCTTCAGGTTGGTTAGAATTTACTGAGTTTGTGAAGACAATTGAAATAGCTCAACGTCTAAAATATTATCTAAGATAACTATTTAGAAGAGGGGTGCTTTATTAGTGGTGATCCAAACTCATTCAATGATTTAGACTGATGGAAAGTGAACACTTTGAAGTATCGCATCCTGTCTAAGATGGCTAGCGATATACTTGTTATTCCTATCATAACTGTTGCCTCTGAAGCTATTTTTACTGCTAGTGGTAGAGTCATTGATACATATCATGCTTCATTATCAGCTGAAATAATGCAAGTTCTTTTTTGTGGAGAGGACTGGTGTCGTAGTCTTTATGGAATCAAAAAGAAGAATAAAGTAAGTAAATTCTTTTGTAGCTTGCTTAATTTATATTCACATAATTTATTTTTTGATATATATTATGTCCTAAAATCATTTGTTGAATAATTTGTTAAGGAGAAGAAACCGTTAGACATTACCCTTCCTATTTATGCCTAAATTATGTAAGTACCTTAACTTGGTCATGATGATAAACTAGAAGTTTTATCTATTGATGTTGCATAAATGTTAAGGAAAGAAATATCTTTTTTATTTATTTGAACAACTAATCATATAGTACTTTTCATGGCTAGATAGGATTCATTATAAGTTCAATAATTTGTTAATCCTTTCATTGCAATACTTTGATGAAATATAGTTATAATGCTATTGTAGACCATGATAATATTCATATGTGATATATTGATAGACAATGAATAGTCTGATATTAATTATAGAATTTTGACATATACAGTCTGATATATCACATTGTTTCAAAAGAAAAACCCACAATAACATAAGCCTTTTGATATATATAGTTTGATATTAATTATAGAATAGTAAGTACTTTATTTTCAAATTGATTTTTTCTCACCATAAAATGAGAGTGCTTCCATCATCTAAGGATAATTATTAAGAAAGATTATTTCTTTATAAAAATCCAATAGAAAATACTGATACAATAAGATTGTGATGCATATTAAGATTTATCTTAAGTTATGCAATTTACTACTATGTGCTACCAATAACTTGTAACGTCTGCTAGTTAGGGCTTAAAAATAATATGTATTAAGTGTATATAAGTGGTTTTGGGTTTTGGAATATGAAAATAGTTAAAAGGAAATTACAAAGTGAAAATTCCCAATGTTCACACCCATAAATATAGCATCACGGTCGTGAATTTCGGGAAATTTAGAATTATAAAGCAAAGGAGCTTCACGGCCATGATACACATGGTCACACCCGTGAAGACTTACAGTTTAAATTGGACAGTTTCATATTTTTGATAGAAACTTATGATTTTTGTAGCACCCCCTCACCCTAAGAGCACATACCTGAACAAAGGAACGTTACATCGTCTTCTTCAAATTGTTACTTAATAAGTATAAATAAGTAATACATTTTTTTTAAAACTCAAAAAATATAAAAGATATGACACATTTTATTTATAAACAAAACATATCGTTAATTTACAAACCATAAAGAAAGATTTATATCAAAAATACCAAATGCAAAAGGTATGTGACCCATGACTTCCGAAAATCAACTGCTTTATTGGATCGGGTGATCGTTAGCTTTATCTATTGGTAACATCTATCTTTTCTCTAAATTTGCGCGAGAGGAAACTCCCATGCTAGGCTTGAAGTTTCGTAGTACATCTAATTAAGGCAATATACTATTTTTCATGCACCATGCAATATCATGCTCTCATTCAAGTATAATAAACTATTTTAATATTAAGACATTTATTTTCCTTTCATATTAGCTTTCATTTTATGACATGTTCTTTTACCTATGCATACATCACATAATCTACTTATATCATCACATATTCTTGCATAAGAACTAGTAATTTATCACAATCACATATAATTCCCATTATTACATATTCATTTTAACCCATAACACCTAGGAACCATTAAGTAGGATAATGAGGTTGTCATCCAGGCATTTAAGAGTGCCACTCAGGCATTATGGTATGTGCATACATGTGCTATCACCATCATTGATATATAGGTGCCATCATTGGCATTAAGAATAATGTCCTCACCGTCATTGATATATAGGTTACATTACAATCTTCATTTTATATTTTTATCATTTTTTCAATAATCAAATTATGAAAAAATAGGGTATTCATGGCTGTGACTTCTTATTCATGCACATGAACAATGCCGGTCACATAGCCTCACGGCTGTGGGCTAGGCGTTCACAGTCATTACCAAAATCATGACTCAACTGGATGAATAGTACTATTTTCATAAAAAAGTCACAGTCGTGAGTAATTATTCATGCCCATGAATTTGGACATTCATGCCCATGAACAACTCTTCACACCTGTGACTAACTGCTGAAAATCTGCACTTTCACTTCATTTCTTCATTTCAAGCTTCTTCAAACCATTTAAATACTACTAGCACTCAATCTTAAGTTATTAACACAACATAAAAAGTTTTTATCAACATCCCCATGCCTTTATCAAAACTCAATCCTAACATATAACCATTAAAATAACCATGCATAAAATGTTACCCTCTCATGTAAATTCTATAGTTTACATGCATTCATTAATTGTTTAATGCATTTCAATTAGTAATTAACATATCAAATATGCATGTCATGCAATTTATATCAAAAGATAGGTTATTGCCTTAAATTATGCACAAACATCTTTCTTGTTCTCTTTCACTTCTCTATGTTTTCTTTACTTTGCCTTTTCTCCCTTGAGCTTGTTCCTTATCACTTTGAACTCCTATAACATACAAAACCAACATCAAACCCTTTCTTTTATCATATCTTCACAACCCTATAATCTCTCTTAAAACCCTAATCTCTCTCTCCCATAACAAGCTCTAAATAAGCTCAAATCATATCTTACTTTAGAAAAGATTATAGAGGAGAAGAAAAACATCTTATTTTTACTCTTTTCTCTTCTTAATCCATAATTTGGAGTTTTCTCTCTCATTTTTTCTTGCTTATCTTCCCTTCTTTTTGCTCCCTTTAACTTCTTCAAGCCTTGTTATGCATGAAATGGCTTTGTCTTATTTTTCTCCCACTACTTCCTCTTTTTCTCTTTCTAAAATAAGGTTTGGATATGAAGGTTAGAGGTGAATGGCATGGGACTAGTTCAAAAGTGCATAAATGAAGTTAAAAAGATAAGAAAGAAGAAGAAAAGAAAAAGAAGAAATTAAATTTAAACATGGGTCCCACCATATTTGACCATAACTTGATATTTAGGCTTAGTTAACATTTTAATCTCTCTTTCCAAAATGGTGGCCAACCCTCTCACATAATTTATGTCCAAGATAATATTTAAATGACATATATCTCATTTAATCCTCCAATTTTTGATAAATTCCAAAATTTTTCAAAATTTACAATTTAGTCCTTTACCGTAATTCAACTTCTTTACACTTTTTAATGTGCTTAATTTAGCATGTCTCATAATTATTAATCATTACTTTGATTAATTCCAATCAAAATCCAAATTTAGATTCCGATCGGTAAGTTGCATCAACTTAGCGACACATGCAACATAGGGCAACAAATGTGACAATTTTTTACCGTAAAACCCTTGCCACTAGAGCTGTGAATCTCAAAATAAACCTTCCCTCCAATCTCTTTGATTATTAGCATTGATTATATGAAATCAACCCTATAAACAAGATTAAACTCTGATATAATCAAGTGCTTCAAAATTCAAAAAGGGCAGATTTTGGGATTAAGGAAGAACTCAATTTTTGAACCAAAAACCAATTTGAATCTCAAAATAGAGGTAAGGAATCATGTTTCCTTTATTATTTAATTGGTTCAATTTGGATTTTAATAGGGATTAGAGTTTAAAGACATTTAATAAATGTTTAAGTTAAGGTTTACATTGTTAATGTCATAATAGATTGTATTATGATGAAATATATAGTAACATGATTCAGATATGGCATTAGGAAATGAGAAAAAAGGTGGAGAAACCCACCATAAGGATTAGGCATGCGAGAGAGGTCAATTATTAAATCTCCAATTTAGGTTTGTTGTAATACCCCTTTACCCCACTTTAGTTTAGCAAGGTAAGAGTATTACCCGACAAACTGTTTTATAAGAATAGCTAAATAAAGTATCAATATTTTTTTTTACAAAAATATTACAAACATTAAAATAAATTTATTACTACCATTGATATTCAAAATTTTATTTATTTATAAAATATATTAATTTACATTCAAATTATGTCCATTACATTAAAGGTACACATCTCTAATACACACTAGATGAAATACAACTATAATTTAATTTACAAAATTTTTGATAAAATATACCAAAATATATGCTTAAAGCTTTTAGCTACTTTTCATCCAGGTTCCCTTCTTCTTCTGACAACTATATTATCTACGGCTTCCCTTTAAAACCTGCACGAGAGGAAACCATCCGCTTAGTGGTGTTTCAAGGATAAAAATCTTACATACATATTTTCTTACATGTCAATTAATAATTTCATAAATAAGGCATAACATAAAGAATTATATGAAAACATATAAATGTTATCAAACATTTAATATTTCACACAAAAATTATTAAAATGACATACTTTTATATTATTGTTATTTTTCATTTTCCTTGTGCCCATAACACTTATAACTGAAATAACTAATAGAAATAACGGAGTTTCCATTACCGGCTTTAATAATATTGTACTGAGCGCTTTATAGTAGTGTCATTACCAGATTTTGTAATATTGTCATTACTGGTTTAATAATTTTGCGCCGAGAGCATTTATAAATTTATCATTATCGACTTTTATATTTGGCACCGAGTTCCTTAAATCCTTTGATTGACATGTCAAACTATTCTCTATTCTAGTTCTAGATTAGTTATTTTAGGGCTTAACTATTTTTATATTTATTCACAATATTTTCAAAAATGATAATTATACTAAATTTTTACATATATGTTTATTTATTTTTATTATTTGTTTCCATTATTATTGCATTTGAACCTCAAATATAAATAATTTATTAAAAATTTATAATTATAATTAAAATCAAAATTCACATTAATTACTATATATATTAATGATACTACATGCAAAAGCCTAATAAATCACATTTTTGTCTATGGTAGATTTCAACCCTGATTTTAGGCCTCATTTTTAGCTCATTCATAATTCGAATTTGAAGTTATGATCTTGTAATATTTTATAGCTCAATGTCTAAGATTTCTGATTCATCAAAAATCACTCAAATCCAAGTTTTTTTTATCAAAAGTTATGGCCCTTTTACTGAAGGGCGTTCCATTATTTTTACCCAGTATTTTTTAGGTACTTACAGGTCCAAGATTTTGTGTCCAATATTTAGCCCATTTAAAATTAGATTTTGAACTTAGGTTCTGAATGAAAGTTTTTGCATTATGAGTCCACTTTTATTTCCAACTAATGTCATCTTAATATCATTACCAGAGTATTAGTTATGATCAAAATAGTCAAGATTGTTCCAAAATTTCTATAGCAGGGTTATTAGCTAGCACAACCTTAACTATCAATTACATCCATCATATGCATTCATTTTTATGCCAAAGTTTCCAAATCACAATTACATTCACATATCTTAATGATTTCACACCATTTGGTCTCATTACCACATAAAAGATTGAAAGCAACAACTAATCACATTCCATATCAAACCTTAATACATAATTACATACATTTGAACAATATGTAAGATTTTTATAAATGAAGCACATACCTAATTAGCCTTGGAGCTTCCCTTTTTCCTTATTTTCATCTCCTTACTAATTTTTTTTCTCCTTGCCTTTGTCACCCTCTTAAGGGCCTCTCATTTGCTCACTTGGTTTTCCTACACAACCATACCATATCTCATTTCTATCATCCATTATCAAAACTTTTCATGCCTACATAAAATTCTAATGCTCCTAATATGTTTTATACTTTAATTTAGCAAAAATTTACTAAAGTTAAACTTCCTTCTTCATATGTCATGGCTGCCCAAAAACCTTATCATAGGTTCCAATTTATTTTCTTCAAATCAACATTCTAATCACACTTCATTTATCACCAATTGTGTTGCTCCTAGGTTAATTTCATTTTCCCCAAATTAACTTAACCAAGGTAGCCCTTCATTCCTCCATTAGAGTTACCTTTATCTAGTTTTTAAGTCATAAAATAATTAACTATATCAATTATCATTAATTAAAAGTTTAACCATAGTTTTCTTTAAGTAGTTACAACTTTAAATTTCTAGTGTCAATCTTGCCACAACCTCAATCTACCAATCCTAATCATATCTATCATCCTTATAGGTCTCAAACGGAAGGAAAATGATTGAATTTAAGAAGAATAAACTCACCAAAAATGGTTCTCCAAGGTGGACCGAATCTATTCCAAAGTTCCTCCATTTCTTTTCTTCTTTCTTCTTGCTCCTTTGCTCCATTTATGGAAAGAACTCTTTAATTCTGAATTTTCCTCTATCAAAACTAATTTTTTCTCTCCTTTTCAAGCTTCAATTGAAGCAAAAATGGTGGCTTTTGAAGGGAGAGGTGGATGGCTAAAGAGAAGAGAAAGAGGAAGAAGATGAGTTAGACTTTTTCGGTGGAAGAATGTAGAAATTTGTCATCTTTTTGACTTTTATACTCAAATTAGAGAGTGAGTCCCACTATTTAAAATTAATCCTAATTTTCATTGGTTCATTAACTTAATTAATCTTAATTAAATTTTAAACTTTGATAAATTCCTTATTTTCCACAAATTTCCTCCTCTTCACATTTTCCCCCAACATTTGCCCTAATGCCAATTTTGTCCGTACATAAATTTTATTTTTTTCCAATTCTAGCACTAATATTTTTAATTCTCAAATAAAATACCCTTAATTATTGTTTCTTATTATTAGTCATTTTTATGGGTTAAAATTTAGACTCCAATTGAATCAGCGCACCCCACTACGATCACGCGTAATCGGAGTCTAAATCACTGGATGTTACATTTGTACATATACACATTTAAATTCAAATTATGGTATGCTTGTGTGATGAATTATGCAATTTTGTATGTTACTTGGCTTTTTAAAATCTAATATGCATAAGAAAGATTGGTATATGGGTCTTGATTATATTATGACATTGATAATGGTTGTTTAAATCTAGTTAAATGATATCAAATGGTAAATTGCATGTTTATAGCTTGATAATGATGGAAAATATTGAAAAGTGTTGATAGGAGTGGCTAACATTAGTTATTCTTAAAGCCTTTGCATGTGGTTTACATAATTACCTTGAATTGGTGATAAAATTTGACACAAACTACTGATTCATGGTCGTGAATGTTCATGCTTATGAATGTCCACACAGAAAAGGTCATGGCTTGAGTCATGGGTAGACAACCTGTGAAAGAAGGCTTCACGACCGTGAATTACCATTCATGCTCATGAAAGCCCTGTAACCAAAATTTTGTATTTTGATTTCTATTATGAAATTACATGGTATTGGTATACACACACATCTTGCATCATGTAATAAGATGGTATATAGTATGATAACCGAAACATGAATATGAATGTGCTTATTATGATTTAAATCACATGGTATTATGCTGAAATCATGAATTGGATTATGAAATGTGTTAAATAACCAGTTTTTAATTATGAATGTCCACTCTTTATATGAGGAGTGGAATATGATAGATGACATACCATTGAGGGGGTTATAGTATCATAGTATATCTAATACATAGATTTATTGTTTAGAGGCAATATGACTTTAGCTCATGTGAGAGTTCTTGTTTCACAACCCGCACCTGGGTAGTCCAGGTTTAGAGCATTAGACAGTGAAATGTTAAACCCAATAATAAGGAATGTAAATCAGAAATGTGGAAACCAAATACAGTTATAATTTGTAAAGGAATAAGGAAAACTAGTAACCAAGTATATGAAACTAGAATAAGGAATTTTGCACTTATATGGTTTATGTGCTTTACCAATATGGTTAAATGGATTCATATATGTGTATTATGGAATGTTGTTCTTTAATTTAGTAGATTAAGTATGTATGAGATATGTGGATATATGATGGCATGATCAAGCACACAAGTACGTACACGATACTTATATATATGCTATGATAATTATGTTTATATGTACCAGTAATCTTTTAGTAGCTTAGTGTGTAGATTTCCCTGCATGCAGATTTAGAGCCGTTAGATAATTGAGTTGACAAGAAGAGGAGTTTGAGCTTGTCAAAGCAGTTAAAGTAGACCTGTTGTCTTAGGTCGGTTTCATTTATTTGTTATTTCTCATGACATGGGATAGAAAAGTGTGATTTGATTTATATTTTTATTTAAAAAAATGACATGTATTTAAATTTGTTATTTTTTGAATAATCAGTATTTTAGAATAAAGGGCTGCTGTTTCCCAAAACAAATTATTCGCAAATATTTAATTTAGATATAGATAACTAGTTTTATACAATATATATATATAGATTATGGATTTTTTTTATTATGCATGTTTTATAGATATATAATGTGAGATAGGAAAAAGGTTTTAATTGGAATAGGTATATGGATACAATTATGTGGTATCCGCCTATATAGTGAGATTATGTCTTATTGTAAGAATAGGTGTTACATAACTAGTATGACAAAGAAACACAAAACACTTTGATTTTTTACACAGAATTTGCATTTAATAGCTTTGATTTTTTTTTTTAAAGTGGGAGGGAGATGATTATGTTGGTATTGGTGTTATTGAAATTACCGGAGGCTACAGAAGAGACAAAACACCAAAATATTGTTTGTTTATGGGAAATTTTGGTTGTTTCATTTTTAATATGTTTCATTAAGTTTAAATATATTCAAGCTTAATTGAGTAAAGTTGAGTATACTATTTATTAACTTTTTTTTATTCTAACTTTATCGAGACAAGCTCGAGTAGCTCGAATTTTTTTTTAAGTTGAGTTTCAAACAATTAAAAAAAACTCGATTGAGTTCACGTATAGAATATTTTAATTGAGCTCGAGCTCAAGTCTGACATGGTATTGACTAGACTGGATTATACCTCTAATCCTGATGTCCTCAGTTTGTAACTCGCTGACAGTGTGAAAATCGCATATTTTCAATTGAGTTCCGTTTTCCTCAATTTTGATGCACAATTCAGTCACATTCGTAACTAGTTTTCTCACTATACAAGCGAATGCCACATGACGGGATACCTTGTTAACCTTTCCAATTAAAAATTTTCCTATCTTATTCAATAAACTTGTATCATATTCCTAAGCTTGTATAATATCCAAAAATAATACATAAGTTTTCTATATAATGGATAAACCAAATATAGTATAAAACAAAATCTGTATCTGAACAAAATACCATATCTTATTATAAAAATAAACTAGTTTGACTTCTATAAGTCATTCATTACAAAATTCATCATTATATAAAATAAATTAATTTAATTAACTCCAACTAAATATTTGACTTTATTGAAAATATAAAACAAAATGTCTATCTCTATCCCATGTCATGAGAAATAACAATGAAAATAAATGAAATGATAACCAACCCAACACGAATCTATTTTGACTACTTTGATGGGCTCGTACTCATATTCTCATCAACTCAACTATTTAATGGCTCCAAACCTATGTGGAGGAAAATCTACATGCTAAGGTATTGAAAGCTTAGTGGTATATATAAAAATAAAAATTCTAACATGCATTCATACATTAACATAAAATATATAATTGTATTATGTATGTACTTGTATGCTTGACCATGACATCATCTAATAATATACATTATACAATCTTAGTTTATTACATTACAGTATATTCATGTCATATAGCACATAATAAAATCACATAATCCAATCTGTATAACAATCATATCATAAATGTCAAATTCTTTTTTTTTGAATCCATACACTTGTTACTAGTTTTCCTTAATCCTGTATAAGTTATAACAATATCCGATTTCTAGGTTTCTAATTTACTTTTCTTATTATTGGTTTTAACAATTCACTGTCTAAAACTTTAAATCTGGACTACCTAAATGCGGATTGTTGAATAGGAGCACTATAACCCGAGTTTAAGCCACCATACTCTTTAACTATATCTATATGTATAGTGCTCAATAGAGCTTTTTAAGTCAAGAGCGCTCTAACCCAAGTTTAAACCATCTTGATAGAGTAAAATATAATAATTGCACGCATATGAGATCAAAGGCGCTCTCACCTGAGCTTAAGCCACCTTGTCCCAAATAATGAATCCATGCGCTATATATACTACGATACCATGATCCCCTCAATAGCATGTCATCTATCTTATGCTAGTCCTCGAATAAAGAATGACCATTATTTAAACAAAATTTATCTGTATCATTTATAACTCATTTCATGATTTAGCACTTTCATTATATGATACCATGTAAATTAAGAATAATGGTTATATGCTTTAATTTTAATTATAATTATATGGAATTGGTGAATGAAATGGGACATATAGTATGCATTGGATTTGTGATTTGTTATTGTTGAACCTTGAGGGCTATTTCCATCATTTTGATGCTAATAAATAAAATAGCAATAATGTATTTAACATACTTATTTTCTAAGTTTATTGAACAAGGTATGGAACATGATAGTAAGAATGGAGAATGGAAGACTAACCTTAAAAAGATAAAAAATGAAGAAATAACATGTTCACGCCCGTGACCTTTTATGTCACGCCTGTGATGAAGCTTAGTGCCAACTATCCAACATTTAAAGTTCATGTCCATGAAGAATTATAGCAACCGTGAATGATCGTATCAGTCACGCCCATGAAATAAAGTCACGCCCTTGAGAAAACATGTCAAATTCCTCCAGAGAGCTTCACGGCCAGAGTCACCACTTGAACCACAGCTAGGAAGGATGTTCATGCCCGTGAAATTAAAATGTCATCCCCGTGATCAAACACTTCAAATCCTTCCAGAATGCTTCACGGCCAAAGTCACCACTCAAGTCATGGCTTGGAAAAATAGTCATGACCGTGACACTTATACTCACGACCGTGAAAGAGGAAAGAAAAACATGTTAGGTGCGAAATTAAGAGTTGGTACAATGGCTATTTTTGCATTAAATGCAACTAAACAGCTATAATTCACCATGGAAGTATAATTGCAAGTCATTTATGAATCCGGAACAAGAGAATAGCTAATACTTTGAATCAAAATCTTGTTGTAGCCATTTGTGCATTTAATACTTTAAAAACAAACATTAATTATCTGTAAAAGTCTTTTTGCTCATTATTTTCTGAGCATTATAGATTTGTGAGTTTTTCCCTTTGTAATCTACTACTCAAGTGAGTTTGGGTATATTGGGTTAAGAGTAAAACACTTGTAAGGGTTATTTGTGTGAGCTTTTAAAACACAAGGAATTGGTTTATTGTGTGAGCCATTAAAACACAAGGGATTTCTGGGTTAGGTGTGATCTATTGTTAGAAACACCATAGTTGGGAGTGAGCTTGTAAGACTCCATTGGAACACTTAGTGTGTTAGTGAAACTCCCAATTGAGATTAGGGAGAGGAGTAGGGTTTGTTAACATCTGAATCTATAAAAATTCCTGTGTGATATATTCCTATCCCTACTCAACTTAACTTTTCTTTCCGCAGTTAAAAGTTAAGAAATTTTAATATCCAGTTCAACCCCCCTTCTTGGTACAATATCTGGGCAACAGTTACTATAAGTTGCTTGGTACCTTAGAGCATGTTTGATGATTAATCTCACTGAGTTGCAACTCATCAATTTGCATCATTGTTAGGTAAAGAAAAGTGATAGCTCATTTTGATTAGCACATAGAAGATATGGAATAAAGGTCATCGATCGAGCCTCACCTTTATCTCTCCTTACATTCCAAAAGAATATGAAATCATTTCATCTATAATTTGGGCTTATATGTTTGTAATTGTGTAGTTACTCTAAGTTGGTAGTATGATGTGTAAATGGATGCAACTCATAAATATTTAGATGTAAAGTTTAAGTTTTAATATATATGATATATTATGTTGCAATGAAAGCATGAATGTTGATTTATAGATTTATTGAATGATGATATGGAGTGTGATGATTAAAAAAAATTACTATAAATGTTAATAGGATTTTATGTCTTTTTCCAATGCCATGTATAATTCTTTGACATAAGGAGAGGTTGTATTTAAAGTTTTAAGGTGTGACATTTCATTTTGGTATCAGTGTAACACCCCACCTATATAATAGGAATAACCCCCTTACATAAGCGAAATGACACAAACGAGTTGAATAAAACTAGCCCGAGTTAAAATTTTTTATTTAATATCTTAATTGACTTTTTCATATCTGAATATACATATAAATTCAATTATCAAAACATGACATCATATTATATAAATATATTATACTTTATTATAATTATCCAAATTAACGGCTTTGGACTTACCAAACCTCTTAACCAAGTATTTATATATACACTACCAAAATATAAAACATGTTATTAACTATATACAAAACATGTCTATTGAACCTATATGCATGATAGTGAATAAAATGCAAAATAATATATATTCGACCCTCAAATCGAGTTTGATGCATCTCCTCTTGTATGAGCTTGTACTTTCTCTATTAACTTCATAGTCTACTATTTGCAAGGTCCAGTTTCTGAACGGGAAAAACCCACCCTAAATTATTTCTAACTTAATGATACATATAAGCATTTAAGTGTTTTCATGCAGCCACACAAATGTATGACATAAATATCATGCCATATTTTAAATAAATCAATGCAAAAAATTTTAAAAAAATATTATACCAAACTTATAAAAATAAAATTCATGTCTCATTATAGTATCGTTATATTTGTATCAAGACATTAATTGTCTATATTCAACCTTACGTAATATATAAAATATTAAACATACTAACTCATCTCATGTTAACATATTTTATCGCATTTCATACTTCGTTTTTTTAGATTATTTGCTAAATTTTCACGTATAGTCTTAATTTATATAAATTTTCACCTATTAATTTAATTTAATTAGTTTTCATATATCATTTTAATTTAATTGATTTTTCTAAAATTATTTTAATTTCGTTAATTCAAATGTCGTTTCATAAAAGCATTAAAGGTTTTAACAGACAGTTGCAAGAATGCATGACAGATAATTCATAATACGCTTTACAATAATTCAACAAATATTATATAAGAATAAACACATGATAATGCAACATCACCAAATTCAATGATAATATATAACTCAATTATCAATTTTAACCTACCCTATTAAATACTTATAATTCATGTCATGTTAAAACGCATGTAAACAAGTCATGTTCCCTCACACATTTACCTCTTAATGTGTACCTTTATGTCTTTTAATTAATTTATATATAATATTTTAATATAAGTAGCCCAAATCTCATTCCTGAACTATCTGCATATAGGGCATATGGTAGGGCTACTCGTAGAGCTTCAACATCCTCCTCACCATCATCTCAAGTCAAGAGCGCTTGTGGAGTTTCAACCACTTTGACCAAGTATAATCACATCATTTATGTGTAATTCAGATCAAAGGCGCTCTCGGATCTATCGCCACCTTGTTCCTAAATCATATCAATATTGGTATTGTATTGTATTGCCCTCACAATGGTGCACCATCTATCCCTAGTTAGTTCACAAGTTGAGAATTGGGCAATTAAAGTTATTACTTATTTAATGGTGCACCATCTATCTCTAATCAGTCCATAGGTTGAGAATTGAGCAATTAAGGTTATTACTTATTTATTTCCTTTATATATTAGTTTGTCAAAATCAATGTTCACTTTATATTTGTAATGAAACTATGATTATAAAATTTAAAATCATAAAATCAAATAACATTTCATTATATATAACCATTTAAATAATATTGGCATACTTTAATTAATTTTCCATACAATCAAAGCCAATAAATATTTAATACATAACCATGATTAATAATATTTTTATGACTCCAAGTATGTCATATAACTCCTCTTTTCATACCAAATACATATATCATGCATAAGTTTCAAACTTCACTCTTCATTATTATAATTATTCAATAACCAACCATTAATAATTATTACATTTTTAATCAATCATGAACTAATCCATATTGAAAAAATATACTATGTTACATATTCCACATTCACACTCTTTAACACACCTTTACAATCTTAAAACTAATTGCTATATATTTTATCAATCAATTATTAATTCATATTTCTAGACATGTTATAACACATAATTTCATTATTTAAGCACTCAATTTATTTCATTTAATCCTTAACATAGTTCACATATTATAACCATCACACCACATTTTAGCAATAATTCAAAGTTCACAGACATGCTTCATAAAACCATATATATATATATATATATATATATATATATATATATATATATATATATATATATATATATATATATATATATATATATATATATATTCTCTAACATATTATTTATCATACTTAATATGCCATATACATTTTCATATTTCCTAGCATGCCATCTAATCCCTTTGACAACCATGTCACATTTACACATTTTAATACATTGCTCAAGTATGCAATTTATTCAATTAACATGCAATCATGCATTAAGGGTAAACTAAAATGCATATATGTAGAAACCTCAATGGAACCAAAATCCAAAATATAGAGCTTGTCTTGCTGAGGGCCTAATTTAAAAATATAATTGATTAATACCTTGTTAAAACACTTATTTTTATTATAGTTTAAATAAATAACCAAAATTTTCCCTAAGCAGTAATATGTCCTTTTAGGACTATTGGCTCTATAAATTTTTCTATACTTACTTAATTTATGTGATTCTTATTTCTAATTAAATTTAACATGTAAGACTATAACATACTAAAATTTCAGAATTTTTGGACTGTTACATTATTTTTAGTGTAATTTTAACTATTGTCTATCTTATACCCTTAGGCAGTTTTGAGGTATTATATTTAAAAATTCATATCTTCTAACATGTATATTATATTATTGTGCAAATTGGAAGGAACTTAGAGTAGATAATGTGAAAGCATTTTTTATATAGACCACTGTACCCAGTTTTGCCTCTAAGGTCCTAAACTACTAGAGAATTTATAACTAGTATAGTATAGAGTGACAACCAGATCAATTCAATTCTTATGACCATAACTCATAAAATGCATAACATATTAAGGTACACTTCCAAATGAGTTTATCTAAGATATAGATATAAAATTTTATGTTTTGCATTTGGGATAATCCAATCTATAAACAGCTCAAAAATGAGTACGAAGACACTAGAGCTACACAGGTATAAGAAAGTAGCTCAATCAAGAAACAACTATGGTTCAACTCACTATGACTCAACCTACACAAGAGAAATTTATAAGAAATTTGGTAGAAAACTAGAGCTTACATAGGGCTACAATTTTTATTTTTTGAGTTTCCTTTAATTGGGCACTTATGATGATCAAAATAATTAAACATTGTAGGATATTATGTTGATACTATTCCATGAAACCGTCTCACTTAAAAGAATTTATTTCTTTACATACTCAAAACCATTCAATATTATTTGATAGGCATATAAAAAACAATTTTTGTGTTTGGTATGTCTCAAAATTGGAGTGTAACATACTGATCCTACATGGCTCTAACAATTCTAAACAACACTACAGCAATGGAGAGAAGATTACTTACCAAGAATTAATTAACTTGCAGTGTGTTTGATGTGCAAATCCTAAGTGAAAAAATGAGGGAAAAGAGTTGTAAGATGGAAGGAAGGAGAAGAATGAAGATGAAATTGATGGAAATGTGTTGAAGCTAGATTATAAAGGACAAAAGAAAGTTTTCACCGACTTTCCCTTCTTTCCGTCAACTTCCACTTTTTTTTTACTTTTACATTTTTTTACATTTTTATTTATTATTATTTTCACATATTTATCATATCTAATCCCCTTAATCTTTACTAAAAAATACAATTTAATTATGTGGTCTAATTTAATCAAATTTATCATGTAAATTAATTTAATTATTTTAATTTCTAATTTAGTAATTTATTCAGTTTATTTTAATCTCGGATGTCTATCCTGTGGTTTCTATATATATCACACACTTGTTCTAACTAGACTCTAATTAGTGGGCACTACAATCATAGCAGAGATAGATTCCATAGGAACATATATTTGCATAAGAGCATTATAACATGTGTATCATATGTATTGAACATTGTCAAATGACATAAATGCATGTGTTTTAAAGCCTTAATGCAATATAATCCACTAAGGAGAGAGAGGCAGCTGAAATGCATTCTCATGATATCACATCATTTACACAAAAATCAACTTGCACTAGGATATACATATGTACATGCATTACAAGCATCACGTGTAGGAAAAAACATATGAAAACCCATAGTAGAAAGTGCATAAGCCTTTAGGATTGATATAAATGTTAGTATTGGAAGCAATAGTAGTTGTGAACAATATTTGTTGTGATTGTTTGATATGTATTGATAAAGTTGAATTGAAAGATGATCTTATCTTATTTCTACTACATGAATTTGATGAGATATGGAAATAGATTAGTTAAATAAATATCATGTAATAGTGAATTGTTTTACTAGAGAAGTAATTTTGGCATCTCAAAATTAGACAAAGGTTGTATTTCTGGGTGAAAGAAAACTTGTACTTGCATGTTTAGTCTTAGTTGTAAAAGCGTTATAAATAATCAAATGAGGATGTCAGAAATACTTAACATATGTAACTGATACTAGAACCACTAATAGTTTGCTTGAAAAATACCAATGGTGAGAGAATTTTCTAATGTATTTCCAGATGATTTACTAAGTTTACCCCCAGATAGAAAATAGAATTTGTTATTGAGCTAGTACTAGGGATACACTAATATCAATGTCATGGGCCCATATGAGTTAAAGGAATTGAAGACCCAATTACAAGAATTACTTGATAAAGTGTATATCAGACCTAGTGTATTTCCATACGAAACCCCAATGTTATTTGTTAAAAAGAAAGATAGAACTATGAGATTGTGCATTGACTACATGCAACTAAACAAAATGACGGTTAAAAATAAATATATATTTCCTAGAATAGATGTAATAGCCTCCTATGTAGCTAAAAAATCCCCAACTATACCGACAGATGCTACGGGTTATTTTGCAAATGATTAAATTAAAACTTTTCATATTTAGAACCTATTTAAATATAATTATGCATTTAAAGCATTAAAATCTATTATAATACTAAAATTTTGATCCAACGATCGATAATAATATAAAACATATTTCCAACTTCACAAGCCTTGTTGTACAAATACATCATATAATATATCATTACATGTTCTTAAAACCAAAGACATGTAAAACAAAAACCCATAATCCCATGACATAAACAAAAATACATTATATGCCATGAATGTAAACACATCCCAAACTGGTTGCACTCTAACTGATCTTTAGGGGCTCGTGACTCTTTTAGTCAATTCTTGTCTACTAGCTCCAAACTTGCATATAGGAAACCCACTTGCTAAGAAAACTAATACTTAGTGGTACATATGTGCATAAAAATTCTAAATTTATATAATGTCATGCCATTCACTCATTATCATTCCTAGAATTATACATTCTAGCTATTTCATGCTTCAATATCATATCAACATACCTATCTTACCATAGACATACTATAATAATCCATGTATACCATACACATATACATATATCATATTTCCAATTACCATATCAATTACCTAATATTAGCATTACATTTTGTGAGTTATCATTTATTATTACACCTATCCCTGCTTGAGAACTCTATGCATTCATTATTGCACATGTTCCTGCCCAAGACTCTGAGCAACAATCAATAAATTTTATTAGTTTTAACTATTTATCATTCATTGGCTATCCCAAGACACTCTAATTTTGACTATCTGGATGCAGAATATGAGATAGAGGTGATCAACAACCGAAGCTTAAGCCATTCTGCTTATAAAATATCAGTTCATCGAAGCCCCTCGAGTCATGGCGCTCAACAACTTGAGCTTAAGCCACATTGACTAAGAATAATATAGCATGCTAGCAAATCCAAAATCAAGTGCGCTCATATACTGAGAGCTTTAACCATTTATGCTTATATCATATCAAAGTAGCTCATATGGTACTGTTCATCTCCCTCAATGGTATACTATTTATCCTATTTCAAGTCTAAGACTAGAGAACTGGGCATATAACTCATAACTTTTTATCTTTCAATTCATTTCATCATATGTTATTACCATCATTTACTTTCCCATTTATGCATTCTCATACTAATACATAAATGTCGTATCATAGATTCCACATGTTATTTTCCATGTAAACATACATCTCATGATATGTATTTAACAAACCATCAATTAAGATCATAAACCAAAATGTACATATAATGCATTCATTCTTCTTTAGGGGCATGAACTACTTATTCACGATCGTGAAGATATACTTTCACGGTTACTTTACCTATGAACCATCACATGAAAAAAATAGGGCATTAATGGGTATGAATTACCTATTCATGGTCATGACACCACGTCATCATGACTTCCCAACCTTGACCCCAAACTATGAAATTCTATGTTAATGCAAGTTCATCTAGCCTCAACATTCATGGTTGTGACACCCTTGTTCACGAGCGTGAATTGTGCATTTTTTGCAGCCCAAAAATAGAGCATTCATGCATTTTATGCAAAATCTCTAAAAATTGACTAATGTCAATCACTCCTATCAACATTTTCATTTATATACCATGTCTACAATATATTTAAATGACATTTAAAGCATTAAATATGTTTATAGGTCATGTTTAACCATAACATACCACATATAAATTTTAACACTAATAACCCATTTATCCATGTTATTTATCATCCATAACATGCCTTTATCATTTCATTCACATTTACAACATACAAAACAAACTAGTATGCAAGGAAAATAAATTAATATGCATATATGTACTAACATTTTTACCAAAATGGAGCCTTAACTAACTTTACAAGCTTTTCAAGCTTGTTTTCCCTTTTCTGATGTGCTCCTCTGCTCACTAGCCGAACCTATCATCGTAAAAATGTTCCTATCATAATCATATAAATATAAATAACTTAAAACAACCCTAAAAATTAAGTTCTATCTCTACTTGGCAAAGCTCACTCAAACTTTCGTGTTTTTCAAGTTTTCAACAATGGCGTTTTAGGTTTAGAAAGAGTGGATAATATGACCAAAAAGTCTCTGAGTGTGTCAGATGGTGGTCTGGGCAGTGGAGATGATTTTAAAGCAAGATATGATGAATTAGGAAAGAGAAAAGTGTTGTTGCTCATGGCCAACTGACCTACATTCATGGGTGTGACACTTACCTTTACGGGCATTAAACGCTATTCACATTTGTGAAAATCGTTCACGTGTGTGAACATTCTATTTTCTCAAAACGATTGTTATGTTTAAAACTATGTCATTTGTACCATAGCACAACTTTGAATAGGCATGAATAACCATTCACGAGTATGAAATCTTTCCATTTCACAAATTTAAACTTAAACTTCAATACACCTTAACCCCATTTTTTGCTCTCTAAACACATAACTCATAGGCCATACTTTATGGGAATTACAATTCTCTCCCCCTTAAATAAATTTTGTCCCAAAATTTACCTATCATGTTATATTGAAACAATTGAGGATATTGAGCTCTCATCATATCCTCACTTTCCCATGTCACTTATTCAGTAATGTGATTGTTCCATAACACTTTCACTAGTGTTATTTACTTGTTGCTCAATTCTTTTACTTTCTGAGCTAAAATCTCAACTAGTTTTTCCTTATATGATAAGTTTGGTACAACCTCAATGCTTTCGACTAGAATCATGTGAAAAGGATTCGATCTGTACCTCCTCAACATAGATACATGAAAAACATTATGTATCTTGCTTAACTTTAGTGGCAATGCTGCAACTAGTCTAGGACTTCCAAAGATCTTATAAGGTCCAATGAATCTATGACTCAACTTGTCTTTCTTTCTAAATCGAATAACGTTTTCCATAGAGAGACTTTAAAAAAAACTTTGTCTCCCATTATGTACTTAATATTTCTCCTCTTGAGATCTGCATATGACATTTGCCTATCTGAAGTTGCCTTCAAAAAATCTTGAATGATCTTTACTTTCCTTTATGTCTCTTACACTAATTCTTATCCCACTAGCTTTCTTTTGTTTAGTTCTATCCAACATAATAATGTTTGACACCTTTTACCATAAAATGCCTCGTAGGAAGCTGTTAAACCTTGAGGGGTATTTCTGTCATTTTGATGATAACAAATAAAATAGCAATATTATATTTAACATACTTGTCTTCTAAGTCTATTAAACAGGACATGGAATGAAATAGCAAGAATGGAGATTGGAAGAATAATCCTTGAAAGACAAAATTAAGGAAGTAGCATGTTCATGCCCGTGACCTTATGTGTCACGCCCATGAAAGAGCTAACCGTTACCAAAACCAACATTTGAAGTTCATGACCATGAAGGAAGAACAAACCGTTAAATGGACATTTAAGTCATGCCCGTGAATTAAAATGTCACGCCCGTGAATGTTCATAGCATTTTCATCCAGAAAGCTTCACGACCAAAGTCACCATTTGGATCATGGCTGGAAAGTTTGTCATCCCCGTGAATATGTATGTCACGCCCGTGACTTAATGTTTCAAAACATTCCAGAGAGCTTCATGACCAAGGTCACCACTTTAGTCACGACTTGGGAAGAGATGTCACGCCCGTGACAAACATAGTCACACCAGTGAATGATGAAAGAGAAAAATGTTAGGCGCAATTATTTGGTTGGTACAGCGGCTAGTTTCATATTAAATGCACCCTAACGGCTATAATCAGCCAAGGGAGTATAAATGGAAGTCATTTATGCATTCAGGACATGAGGATAGAAAAATACATTGAATCAAAATCTTATTACAAGCTATTTGTACATTCAATACTTTGATAACCAATATCTATTCTTTGTAAAAATCTTTTTGCTCTTCATTTATTGAGCAATTAAGATTTGTGAGTGTTTCTCTCTGTAATCATTACTCAAGTGAGCTTTGGGTATTTCTGAGTTAAGAGTAGAATACTTGTAAGGGTTAGTTGTGTGAGCCTCTAAAACACAAATTAAAAGGTTGTTTGTGTGAGCCTGTAAAAACACAAAGTATAGGTTGTTTATGTGAGCCTATAAAAATACAAAGTAAAGGTTATTTGTGTGAGCCTGTAAAACACAAGGAATTGGTTATTGTATGAGCCATTAAAACACAAGAGAAACTAGGTTAGGTGTGAGCCATTGTGAGAAACACCATAGTTGGGAGTAAGCTTGTAAAATTCCATTGTAACACTTAGTGTGTTAGTGAACTCCCAATTGCGATTGGGGAGAGGAGTAGGGTTTGTTAATACCCGAACCTCTATAAAATCCTTGTGTCAAATTTCTCTATCCCTCCTAAAATTAATTTCTTATTTCCGCACTTTAAAATTTATTTTTTTTGAAACTCCAATTCAACCCCCCTTCTTGGCTTAATATCTGGGCAACAATTGGTATCAGAGCTTAGTCTAGCATCGAAGCCTAAAAAGTGCTAGTAAAGATTAAGATATGGCCAGTGAAGGATTCCAAAGTCTCAAACCTTACTTTGATGTAGCAAATTATGCCCATTGGAAGTTTCGGATGGAGACATATCTAGATAGTGAAGGAATTGAAGTCTGGGATAGTGTACGAATAAAATGGTCACCACCAACCAGAAGAGGAGCTGATTGTGAAGAAGAAATCCTATCAAGAGATGATTGGACAGAGCCTCAAAGAAGAGCAAATTTCAAAAACAAGAAGGCAATGACAATCCTATCAAGCTCATTATCTATTGAAGAATGTGGGAGAATACAACACTGCCCAACAACGTACAACATATGGAAGACATTGGAAAATTATCATGAAGGAACTAAGCAAGTCAAATCCAAGAAGATTCAACTTCTGACCTCAAAATATGAGCTCTTCAAGATGAAATCCAATGAGTCAATCACTGACATGACCAACCATCTTCTAGCCATTATAAATAGAATGAGGAAACTTGGGAAGCATCTAAGTTTGGAGGATGTAAACAACAAAATCCTGAGAAGTCTTCCTCTTAAAGACTATGGCTCAAGAGTTGCTGGCATAAAAGAAGCAAATGAAGATAATAGCATCATGAATACTGATGTGCTGATTGGAAAACTTCTCACATATGAAATGGCAGTGAAAAGAGATATAGAGCTTGAAGCAGAGCCAGAGAAAAGAAAGCCCTTAGCACTCAAAGCCTCTACTTCAAAATCTCAAGAAGAAAGTGAAGATGATGAAGAAATGAGTGATGATGAAAA
Organism: Triadica sebifera; assembly: GCA_023653625.1. Taxonomy (NCBI): domain Eukaryota; kingdom Viridiplantae; phylum Streptophyta; class Magnoliopsida; order Malpighiales; family Euphorbiaceae; genus Triadica; species Triadica sebifera. The sequence continues at coordinate 16,096,905 of CM042910.1, read as the reverse complement.
TGAGGACATTGTTATGCTTTCAAGAAGATTAAAAAGAATCATTGAGAAGAAAATGAGCAACTCTAGAAAATTCAGGCAAAGAAACCTCAAACAAACTTCTAATGATGCACAAAGAAGTAAGGAAGAGGTAAAGTGCTATGAGTGTGGAAAGAAAGGACATATCAAACCAGAATGTCCAAGGCTCAAGAAGCATAAGAGCAAATACCAAAGAGACAATGGGGAGAAAGGTCACAAAGCCACATGGGATGACGAAAGCTCTTCAAGTGAAAAATATGATAATGAAAGCGAAAAGGTCAACCTATGCTTCATGGCTATTGAAGATCATGTCTCGAATAAGGTAAGATCACTACACTCATACTCTTTGAACAATGATAGTAGTGATAATGATGATAGTGATGATGATGATGATGAGCAAAGCCTAATAGAAGAATTAAATCTAGAATTAGAGAAATATAGAAGTAAATTTAGTACTTATAGAAATAACATCTCTAATTTAAAAAATAAGATAGATGGTTTAGAAAAGGAAAACATAAAGCTTAAATCATCTAATGAATCTCTCCAAAAGTCATTAGATGAATACTCATCAAGACCCTCAACTGCTTCCTTACTAAAAGAAAATAATACTTTGAAAAATGAAGTTGAGGAACTTAAAAATTCCATTTCTAAATTTCACAAAGGTAAAGAGAGCTTAGATACTCTCATTGTATCTCAAAGATCACCCTTAATTAGACATGGTATAGGATTTAAGGACACATCATCATCTTCTCACAAAACCATATTTGTTAAGTCTAGAGCACCTCACATCTCCACACCTGTTAGAACAGCACCAAGAAATAAGCATATTAAACCTTCTATACATAAACAGAATAATCATGCCTTTATATATATAAAGCATGCATCAAGAAAATCTACAATTAATCATAACTGTGCATGTCATCATTCTCAAAATAAATTTGATAGAAAAATGGTATTCAAAAATATTGTAAGACCAGAAAACAAATTTAGACCAAAACAATGTAATTATTGTATGAAAATGGGTCACATAAATAAATATTGTTGGATAAGGAAGGCTCATTGGGAACCTTCATGTGTTAACCCCTAATGACCCAAACTCATTTGGGTACCTAAAAATCATACTTGAATTGTGATTCTATAGGTATGCCTCAAGTCCACAATAAACAAAAATGCTTGGCTAGTAGATAGTGGATGCTCAAGGCATATGACAGGAAACAAAGAACTTTTCAATGAAATCAAAAGTATTGATGGAGGTAAAGTTACCTTTGGAAATAATGCAAAGGGTAAGGTAATTGGCATTGGTTCTATTGGAATTAATGATACTACTTTTATTAAAGATGTCTTACTTGTTGATGGCTTAAAACATAACTTGTTAAGTGTAATTCAATTATGTGATAAAGGAAACAAAGTAATCTTTACTTCAAATGAATGTCTTGTGATCTCTATCGATGGTCAGGAGATATTTAAAGGAAATAGAGATGTAAATACATACATAATAAACTTACATGAACTATCTAACCATTCCTCTAAGTGTCTTGTGACTACTAGTGATGAATCTTGATTGTGGCATAGAAGACTTGGTCATGCTAACATGGACTTAATACAAAGTCTCAGCATAGGAGAACTTGTAAAAGGACTGCCAAGAGTTAAATATGAAAAAGGCAAGACATGTGAACCTTGTCAAAGAGGAAAGCAACACAAGTCATCCTTCAAAGCCAAAAACATAGTAAGTACCTCAAAACCTCTTCAACTCCTGCATTAGACTTGTTTGGACCTATTAGAATTACTAGCTTAGGAGGAAAACATTATGCATTTGTCATCATAGTTGATTACTCTAGATTTACTTGGGTAATTTTCTTAGCTCAAAAGAGTGATGCTTTTGAAAATTTCAAAAACTTTGCTAGAAGAGTTCAAAATGAAAAAGGGTACTGTATTTCAAAGATAAGAAGTGATCATGGGAAAGAATTTGAAAATGAAAACTTTGAATGCTTTTGTCTTGAACATGGAATTTCACATAATTTCTCATCTCCTAGGACACCTCAACAAAATGGAGTAGTTGAAAGGAAAAATTGAAATGGCTAGAACAATGCTCAATGAATATGATTTACCAACTTACTTTTGGGCAGAAGCCACAAACACTGCATGTTATATTTCAAATCGAGTTTTCAAAAGGCCTCTTTTAAACAAAACCTCATTTGAGCTATGGAATGGAAGAAAGCCCTTGATATCATACTTTAGAGTATTTGGATGCAAGTGTTTTATATTGAACACCAAGGACAATCTTGGAAAATTTGCCTCTAAATCCGATGAAGGTATCTTTTTAGGATACTCTACAACCAGCAAAGCATATAGAGTACTTAATAAAAGATCATTAACTGTTATAGAATCCATGCATGTTGTCGTTAATGAATCTAGTAGACTTGATCTTGTGAAAGGTAGTGTTCTTGATAATGTTGTAGGTAATATGGAAATACTTAATCTTGGAAATGGGAAAGAAGAAAATGATCAAGAAGATTCACCACAAAATGATTCTCTACCTCAAACTCAAGAAGAAAACGAACAAGAACTCCCAAAAGAATGGAGAATGACGAAAGATCATCCAGAAGAGCAAATCATTGGTGATATCTCAAGGGGAGTAAGTACTAGATCTCATTTCAAACAGTTAGTCACTGACGTTGCTTTTATTTCTCAAATTGAGCCTAAAAATGTTGATGAGGCTCTTAATGATGAAAGTTGGGTAATTTCCATGCAAGAGGAACTCAACCAATTTGAGAGAAGTAAGGTATGGACCCTAGTACCTAGACCCAAGGATCATCAAATTATAGGTAGCAAATGAGTATTTAGAAACAAACTAGATGAACAAGGTTCATTAACTAGGAATAAGGCTAGATTAGTTGCAAAAGGATATAATCAGGAAGAAGGTATAGATTATGATGAAACATATGCACCTGTAGCTAGATTAGAAGCCATAAGAATACTTTTAGCATTTGCATGTCACATGAATTTTAAACTTTTTCAAATGGATGTGAAAAGTGCATTTCTAAATGCTTATATAGAAGAAGAAGTGTATGTAGAACAACCACCAGGCTTTGAAAGCTATGATTTGCCAAATCATATTTTTAAACTTTCAAAAGCTTTGTATGGTTTGAAATAAGCCCCAAGAGCTTGGTATGAGAGGCTAAGTTCTTTTCTAGTAGAAAATAGCTTTACAAAGGGAAATGTTGACACCACATTATTCATTAAAAAGCATAAGCATGAGATTGTTCAAATTTATGTTAATGATATAATATTTAGTTCTACTAATGAGTTGCTTTGTCAAGAATTTGCTAAGTGTATGACTAGGGAATTTGAAATGAGCATGATGGGAGAGCTTAAGTATTTCCTTGGTCTACAAATAAAGCAAAGCAATGAGGGCATATTCATCAACCAATCCAAATATGCTAGAGATCATGTACTTGTCACTTTATTGGAGAATACTTAGTTTCTTGGTTTAGCAAGAAACAAGTTTCAGTTGCTCTCTCAACTGCTGAAGCAGAGTATGTAGCAGCTGGATGTTGTTGTACTCAAATTATTTGGATGAAACAACAACTTAAGGACTATGGTCATGAAATGAACCATATACCTATTAAATGTGACAATACAAGTGCTATAAATCTTTCAAAGAATCCTATACAACACTCAAGAAGTAAGCATATTGACATTAGACACCATTTTATTAGAGATCATGTTCAATATGGAGATGTTCATTAGAATTTATAAGCACAGAAAATCAATTGGCAAATATTTTTACTAAGTCTCTAAATGAGGAAAGATTTAATTTCATAAGAAGAGAACTTGGTATGATTGATGGATTAACCTTATGATTGCTAAATTATGAAATCTTAATTGATGATCTTAATTTTGTATCATATCACTAGAAATAAGGTAGTAATTTTGATAAAAATTTATGTTATAAGGAATAGAATCTTTATTAAAATGATTTAGTCTTGTTGTTAGGACTTAATTTTATTTGATGAAAACTTTAAGTGGAGTCACGCCCGTGACTTAAATAGCCAAAAAAGGCAGTGTCGTTCACGACTTGATTCACGACATGGTTCACGACTTCAAGTGGTGAAGCTTATTTTCACGGCTTCATTCACTCCCGTGAAAAGACCTTTTCACGTCTGTGACGAATTTTCACTTCCGTGAACTTTTTCACCCCAAAACTCATAGAGGCGTTCACGCCTTGAGTCACGACTTGCTTCACGGGCATAAGTAGTGAAATTCAACCTTTCACGCCCGTGACTATTGTTTCACCCCCATGACAGTTCATCATTCATGCCCGTGACATTCAAAGGCCACGACCATGAACATATTCACGTCTTTATTCACAGGTAGAGCATTCCTTCAGCAAACCATGAACACAACCATTCACGCCCTTGAACAATCATTTCACTCCCGTGAATGAATCGAGCATATAAAAGAATAGCTGATTATTTTTCTCATTTCAACTCTTCAACTCCTTGAAACCACTCTCATTTACACACATTCAATGAAACATTGAAGATTTCGGCCCCTAAGTCACAAACTTTTCCTATAAATACCATCAAAAGTTCAATTCTTCATCAAAAATCATACATTCTTAGGGTTTCATTAAAAATTTTCTATCAAAAATTTTCTCAATCCCTCACAAGTTTACTTCTTCAACTCAAATGGAGACTGCCTCATCAAAAGGAAAGAGAAAGAAGTATGCAGATTACCTCATGAATTGAATTCCAGAGCAATGTCATCCCCGGTACTCCACTTTGAAGAAAAGGCCTCTACTGTCATCAAGGTCCTTCGAATGGCAAATAGTCTGAACTCTCGAGCTAGAAACGACTATGATAGAGCAACTCCAAGCCTGTCATTTGAAAGAATTTGTGGAGATTCACCAGCCGACATTGAAGGAGCCAACACTGGAATTCCTTAGCACTCTGCAAGTGTCACCTACTAGAGTGGTGAAATTCCAACTCTGCAACAATCCCAACACCCTCAGTGCCATTGAATTTGGGGAATTATTCAACTTACCATCAGATGGCATCCTCAATGACAACGAAGTTGAATTCTTTGCCACTCGAGCTTGGACCTATTTTCGCACCGATTGCAGCTGGGATGTCAAGAAGACCAAGAGCACTCATCTCAGGTCCCCAGTGCACAAGTATTTGCATAGGTTCCTGACATATAGCATATTTGCTCAGGGAGAAAGCAATGGGACCATCAGGAAATCAGAGTTCTTCCTATTTGAGATAGCTCAAAAAGGACTCACCGTGGCACTTTCTAGATGGTTTGCAAACCATCTTCTGTCCATCGCCACCAAACCCATGGGAGATATACTCATTAGTGGTTATGTCACCCACATAGCCTTGAAGCTTGGCTATTTGAAGCTGGATGAGCATCATTTCAACCTCATCCCTGGGCATCCTCGAGATCGCTTGGATGTCAAGTCCTTCATAAAGATAGGAGCGGCTGTCAGAATTATTCACGAGAATAACATTTTTTACTACTTCACAGACACTACTGGGGATATAATCTGGGAAGACAATGACACAGAGGACTTTAAAGCCAGCCTCCAAGGAATCCAGTAGAAGAAAAGGGCTCGTGTTGAGGAAGCACCTCCAGTGGCTGAGCAGGACATCGGACAGTCCTCGGCTTCCACACCGAATTTAGCGCAGTAGGTGGTTGACCTCTTGGCACCACATTTTGAACAACTACAGGCTTCGATGGACGAGAGGTTGGAGAACCTCAAAGACTTTATGGAGTCTCGGATGGACAGCCTTGAGGCAGAGGTTACTAGATTTCGAGATAAGATGTCCGGCTAGGTGTTAGGCTAGATAGTAGCCTAAATTTGCTTGTTTGCTTCTTTATTTACTTGTTTTTTTTTGTGTGTAGGAAATTTTAAATTTCCTTTCTAAACTTTAACTAACTTTGTTTGTATTTCCCTTTATTTAATATATTTGCTTTTGTTTATCTTTTTGATATTTTTATATCCTTTTTGATTGATGACAAAAGGGGGAGAAACTAGCAATATAGGAGAAACTAGCAATATATTATAGGAGAGAACCTAGCAATATATTAACATAAATGAATTTTGAATCAAAAACTTATAAATACATTGAATTAGGTAGGAAGAAATTAGAAATACTCAAAATTTGATTCAAAATTAATATGCAAAGTATAAAATTGAGAAATTGAGCTTTATACACACTAGATATACCTTAAATATACTTTGCATATACCTTCATGAAAGTTACAAAAATAAATATGTCATGATATACCTTAAGTATACCTTACATATACTTCATGTCTTAAAAAGGAATTATGGTATATATTGGATATACTTCACATATAACTTGCATATACTTAAAAACTAGTAAGTTTATTTCAATGCTACATCATTCTTTACAATTCTTGCATTTTATAAATTTTTTATCCTAAGTATATTTTGAGGGGGAGACTTCTCAAAAAGCACATATTGCTATATTATTTGTCACCATCAAAAAGGGGGAGATTGTTAAAACTTGAGGGGTATTTCTGTTATTTTGATGATAACAAATAAAATAGCAATATTATATTTAACATACTTGTTTTCTAAGTCTATTAAACAGGACATGGAATAAAATAGCAAGAATGGAGATTGGAAGAATAATTCTTGCAAGAAAAAATTAAGGAAGTAGCATGTTCACGCCCGTGACCCTATGCGTCACGCCCGTGAAAGAGCTAACCGTTACCAAAACCAACATTTGAAGTTCACGACCATGAAGGAAGAACAAACCGTGAAATTGACATTTAAGTCACGCCTGTGAATTAAAATGTCACCCCTGTGAATGTTCATTGCATTTTCATCCAGAAAGCTTCACGACCAAAGTCACCATTTGCTTCACGGCTGGGAAGTTTGTTACGCCCGTGAATATGTATGTCACGCCCGTGACTTAATGTTTCAAAACATTCCAAAGAGCTTCACGACCAAGGTCACCATTTCAGTCACGGCTTAGGAAGAAATGTCACGCCCGTGACAAACATAGTCACGCCCGTGAATGATGAAAGAAAAAAATGTCAGGCGCGATTATTTGGTTGGTACGACAGCTAGTTTCATATTAAATGCACCCTAACGGCTATAATTAACCAATGGAGTATAAATGGAAGTCATTTATGCATTCAGGACATGAGGATAGAAAAATACTTTGAATCAAAATCTTATGACAAGCTATTTGTACATTCAATACTTTGATAACCAATATCTATTCTCTGTAAAAATCTTTTTGCTCTTCATTTATTGAGCAATTAAAATTTGTGAGTGTTTCTCTCTATAATCATTACTCAAGTGAGCTTTGGATATTTCTGGGTTAAGAGTAGAACATTTGTAAGGGTTAGTTGTGTGAGCCTCTAAAACACAAATTAAAAGGTTGTTTGTGTGAGTCTGTAAAAACACAAAGTATAGGTTGTTTGCGTGAGCCTGTAAAAATACAAAGTAAAGGTTGTTTGTGCGAGCCTGTAAAACACAAGGAATTAGTTATTGTGTGAGCCATTAAAACACAATGGATTTCTGGGTTAGGTGTGACCCATTGTGAGAAACACCATAGTTGGAAGTGAGATTGTAAAACTCCATTGTAACACTTAGTGTGTTAGTGAAACTCCCAATTGTGATTGGGGAGAGGAGTAGGGTTTGTTAACACTCGAACCTCTATAAAATCCTTGTGTCAAATTTCTCTATCCCTCCTAAAATTAATTTCTTATTTCCGCACTTTAAAGTTTTTTTTTTTTGAAACTCCAATTCAACCCTCCTTCTTGGCTTAATATCTGGGCAACAAAAGCCATCTAAATGCTCAACCGATAACTGTTGTTATAGGAAAACTCCATTAATGGTAGATATCTCTCTCAACTACTTTTAAACTCTATAACACAACTTCTCATCATGTCTTCTAATATCTGAGTCACCCTTTTCGACTGACCATTCGTCTGAGAATGAAAAGTTGTGTTGAAATTGAGCTTTGTACCCACGCTTACCTTAGAATTCTCTAAAATTGTGATGTGAATCTCATATCTTTATTTGACATGATGGAAATTAAAACTCTATGAAGTCATACTATTTTGTTCACATACAATTCTGTTTGTCTATTCAACTGATAATCTCTCCTGATAGGTAAGAAGTGAGCTAACTTCATTAACCTATGTACTATGACCCATATGGAATCATACTTTTTCAATGTTAAAGGTAAACCAATCAAAAAATCCATTATGATCCTTTCCCATTTCTATTCCAGAATAGTGATCAACTGTAACAACCCTGATAGTACTTTATGTTCTTTTTGACTTGCTGACATGTCAGGCATCTTCTAGTAAATTATGTCATACCTTTCTTTATTCTTGACCATCAATACTTTACCTTCAAATCTTGATACATCTTGTTGCTTTCTAGTGCATCATATAACTAGTCTCATGTGCCTCCTTCAAGATTCTCTATCTAAAATCCGGTACATTCAGTACACATAATCGGTCCTAATAATATAACCCACTATCTAGCTCAATTGAAAACTCAGGTATTTCCTCCTTGGAGACTAACTCGATCAGCTCAACTAATCTAGCGTCCTGCCTCTATGCATCTCTAATCTCCTTATTCAAAGTAGGTCGAATGTGCAATTCTTCCATGACCTTTCTACTTAACACATTGGCCACAACATTGGCCTTGCTTTGATGGTAATTGATTACACAATTGTAATCCTTGATCAACTCCAACCACCTTCTTTATCTCAAATTCAACTCCCTCTATGTAGGAAGATACTTTAAATTTTTGTGGTGTGTAGATGAAACATTTTTCCTATATAGAAAATGATTCCAAATATTTAATGCAAAGACTATAGTTGCCAACTTTATGTCACGGGCCAAATAATTCTATTCATAAGGTCTCAATTGTTTGAAAACATTAGCAAGAATCTTTCCTTCTTGCATCAAAATACATCCCAAACCGCTATGCAAAGCATAGCTATAAACAACGTACTCCTTGTCCAGAACTAGTTATGTCAGAATTGGAGCTTCTATTAACAAACTCTTAAGTTGATCAAAATTGTGCTGACACTTGTTTGACAATTCAAACTTCACATCTTTCTCAATAATCTAGTCAATGGAGCAGTTATAATGGAGAATCCTTTAACAAATCTCTTCTAGTAACCCACTAAACCAAGAAAACTCATAATCTTTGTCACATTCTTTAGAGGCTTCCACTCTAATATTGCCTCAACCTTGTTGGGATCTACTTTAACTCCATCTACTGATACTATAAGCCTAAGGAATGCTACCTCATCTAATCAAAACTCATATTTAGAGAGCTTGGCATATAACTTCTGATCCCTGAAGATCTAAAAAATTATCCTCAAGTGTTGATCATGTTCCTTTCTATCCTTGTAATAAACCAACATGTCATCGATCAAAACCACAATGAACTGATCAAAATATAGCCTGAAGATCTGGTTCATTAGATCTATGAAAGTTGTCAGAGCATTGGTCAACCCAAATGATATAACCAAAAACTCATAGTGGCCATATTGTTATCTTCTTAACATCATCTGCCTTAACTTTCAACTAATGGTACCCTAACCTGAGGTCTATCTTGGAGAAAACTCATGCACCCTTTAATTGATCAAATAGATCATCTATCCTTAGCAAAGGATATTTATTCTTGATAGTAAATTTTTTCAATCGCCTTAATCGATACATAGATCCATCATTCTTCTTAACAAATATCACAAGTGCACCCCATGGGGATATACTCAGTATGATAAAAACTTTATCTAACAACTCTTTTTCGAACCAAGTATGGACACTATGAATTCTTTGCAAAGCCATTTGGGTTTATTAATGCTCCAACTGCATTTATGTCATTAATGAATAAAGTGTTTCAACCAAATCTAGACAAGTTTGTGATAGTATTTATTGATGATATATTAATGTACTGAAAAGATAAAGAAGAACATAAACAACATTTAAGAATTGTGTTACAAAATTTGAGGGAGAAATAATTGCATGCTAAACTGAGTAAATGTGAATTCTGGTTAGATCATACGGTGTTTCTTAGATATATGGCATCGGGCAAGGGCATAAAGGTAGACCCAAAGAAAATAGAGATCATGGTAAATTGGAAAGCTCCTAAAATTATTGCAGAAGTACATAACTTTCTGGGTTTAGCATGATAATACCATAGATTTCTTGATTTATTCTCATTGATTGTCAGCCCTATGACTAAATTACTAAGAAAGAATGTGCCTTTCAAATGGGCTTCAGCATGCAAAGGATTTTTGATGAATTAAAATACAAGTTAACCTATACACTAATGTTAGTTATTCCCATAAGTACAAGTGGATTTGCAATATATAGTATGCTTTTCACCCGGGCTTGGGATGTGTATTGATGTAGCATGGTAAGATAATAGCTTATGCATCCATACAGTTGAGACCACATGAGATGACATATCCAGTATATGATTTAGAATTAGCTACAGCTATATTTGCAGTAAAAATTTGAAGGCATTATCTATATAGTGAGACATTCATGATCTTCATAAATCATAAAAGCTTAGGTTATTTACTGACACAAAAAGAGTTAAACATGAAACAAAGATGATTATTAGAGCTATTGAAATATTATAATTGTACAATTGAATACCATCTAGGGAAAGCCAATATGATAGCAAATACATTGAGTAGATTATCCAGTAGCAAGTGTAGCTCAGTTGCAAATACCATTTTTTTACATATTTAATCCAATTGTGGTATATGAATATTGAATTGAATATGTAGGATAGTGTGTCACTGATTACTACTCTTCAGGTTAAACATATACTAAAGGATATGATGAAAAAAGCACATGGCAAAAATCCTCAATTGCATGAGAAAATTGAAATGGTAAGGCAAGGAAATAGTACTAAGCTTCATTTGCAGAAGGATGTACTAATGTTAAGGTCATGCATATGTGTTCCAAACATTGATAACTTACATCAAGAAATAATGGATGAGGCATATAATGCACCATATGCAATGCATTTGGGGCTAACTAAGATGTGTGCAGTTTGAGACCTCATTATTGGTGGCCAATAATTAAAAAAAAAGACATAGCAAAATATATTTCTAGATACATAACACGTCGGCAGATTAAGGTATAATACCAGACACCAGTCGGCAAAATACATCCATTGTCATGCCAGAATGGAAATGGGAGAAAATAACGATAGTTTTTGTTTATGGATTGCCAAGAACTCCATAAAAAAAGGTGATAAGATATTTTTACAAGTATCTCCATGAAAAAGGGTAATCCGATTTGGCAAAAAGGGTAAATTAAGTCTAAGGTATATAAGTCTTTATGAAATTCTTCATAGGGTTGTTCCATTGGAATACAAGTTAGTTTTACCACTAAAGATGACTCAAATTCATAATGTGTTATGTGTAAGCATGCTTAGAAAATATAGATCAGATCATATGCTTGTATTTAAAGATCAAACTATTAAGATTATAGATCACATGAGTTATATGGAGGAACTAGTGAAAATCATTAGATACAAGACAAAATAGTTAAACAACCGAGAGATTCTTTATGTCAAAGTGTTATGGAGAAATCATTCACAAGAAGAGGCAACATATGAAACAAAAGAAAATATGAAAAGATAGTACCCACACTTATTCTCAAGTATTAAATTTCAAGAGCGAAATTTTTAAAAAGATGGGAAAATTGTAACATCCTCAACATTCCCCACATGCATTTCTATAAGTATTTTAGTTGAATATGTTCATCTTGCATATAATTCACTATAACATATGTGTTTTTGCTTGAACAAATTCATGACATATATTTGCTACGTGATTTAGTATTTTGCAATTGTGCAAATTGCACTTGTCCATTTAATAATTTAGTTGAGAATGACATGAATTAAAAATTTAAATGAATGACATGACTAGATTAAAATTAATAAAAATATGACAAATTTAGTTTAATTAAATTGGGCTATTGAGTGAATGAATGATCAAATTGTATTTTCTATCAAATAATAATAATAATAATAATAATAATAATAATAATAATAAAGGAATCGGTGAAGCTTATCCTTCCCTCCTATAACTTTTTTTTTTCTTCTATTCTTCATTTCTTTTATTTCCTTCTCTTTTTCATTTCTTTTCTTTCCTTAGAACTTCCAGCAACCAACCTAGACACTAATCATCTATAAGTTAACTCTTTCTCCTTGATTTTCTAAGTTAAATTCATGGTTGATAGGTTATGACTTATGGTGAGCAAACTATTAAATTATCATGCTTAAAGCCTCCAAATTATATTTTCATCGTAGAATATTAAAACTTTATTTTCATAGTCATAGAGGGAAATCTTTGAGAAGTTCAAAACATGAAAACTATAGTCCTATGGATTTTATATGTGTCTATCAAATGGTTTTGAATGATTTGGTATATATGAAAAGACAATTTCTCTTGATTGGAACTAATTCTGGTTTAGATTTCAGCAGTGTATACCACTATTTTTGCCTATTTTGACCATTGCATATGTTCAATTAAATGAATCAAATCTTGAAATCTGTAGATTTGTATGTCCCTTACATATATATAAAATTTTGTATCAAAATTCAGCATGGTTAAAGAGTTATAGATAAAAGAATCATGATTGTTCCTTAAGTAGAGCTACTTGTTTTGCACTTATGTAGCTCCAGCAAATTTGCCCTAATTTTTGAGGTCTTTATAGATGAATTAACAAAAGTTCAAAGATTTAAAGTTTTAATCTTATGTTTATCTAAGTTCCAGTAAAAGTCTTACCTTCATATGTTGTGTAGTTTGTAAGTTATGCTCATAGCAATGAAACTAGTCTGAATGTCACCTTTGTGCTTGACTAGTCATATGTTCCCAAATGTTTGAAGGCCTTAGAGACCAAATTATAGAAAGTATTAAACATAAGAAACATTAAATATTGTCTTATCTAAGTGCTAGAAAATTTTCATAATATTATTTTGGGAAGTTATGAATGATTAATATTGGTATCTCAAAACTGCCTAAGGGAAAAAAATAGGGCATATTTTGAAATTCCACCAAATATTGTATAATGTTTTAATTACTCTAAAAGTTTAATATGTCATAGAATTATATGGTAAATTTAGTTAGAAAGAAGAATTAAATTAATTGGACAAATATAGAAAAAGTTATAGGCTGATACGTCCAGTAAGATCATACTGCCTCATAGAAAAAATCCTAACTATTTATATAAACTATGCATATTAATTTATTTAAGTCATATTAAGTTTTCTTTGTCATGAATTAATCAATTATATTTTCAAATTAGGTTTATAACAAATTGGAGACCTAAAAATAGGAGATAAACTATAAGTTAAGGATTGGAATCAAAGGAAAATGTGAGTTTAATTATCAAATGATTTCTTTATTACAAACAAATATTGTTCGTTATCTGAAATATGAAATGACTTGTGCTTATGTGAATTATGAGATTGTCATGATTCGATTTTGACATAAGATGGTGATGAATAATTTATATACATGTTTGTTTACATTCATTTGATTTCCTTATGTAAATGATATATGAATGGTTGTACAAATATTGATCTATTGGCAATGGTTGAAGTGTTTGGTTGCAAATGCATATGCATAAGGACTTAAAAGGCGTTATGACTAGTTAAATGATATTACAAAGTAATGAAAGAGGCTTAAAGCCCAAACAAATAATCAAATGCAAATGAATAGCCAAAAAAAAAGGTCTATGGCCCAACAAATGTGCTAATGAAATAAATGATTAAGCTAGATAATAAATGCAAATGTTCACATAGAAACCTAGAGCAATGTTTATTTAGGTGGATCACAACAAAATGAAATGATCAAAGCACAAGTATAAGTAAAGAATAGGGGTTATATGATTTAATTTTACTTGTAACTATATGATATTGGAGAATGAAATGGGACACATAGTATGCATTGGATTTGTGATTTGTTACTATGAGTTGTTTGGTATCTTAGAGCTTTTATTATTATTATTTTCATTGAGTCATAGCTCATCAATTTGCATCATTTTTCAAATAAAGAAAAGTGATAGCTCATTTTGATTAGCACATAGAAAATAAGGAATAAAAGTCACCAGTCGAGCCTCTCCTCTCTCTCTCTTCTTACATTCCACAAGAACATGAAATCATTTAATTTATAATTTGGGCTTATATATTTGTACATGTATATTTACTCTTAGTTGGTGCTAAAATGTATAAATTAATACAACTCGTGAACTTTTAAATGTAAAATTTAAGTTTGAATATATGTGATATATTATGTTGCAATAAAAGTCTTAATGTTGATTTGCAGATTTATTGAATAATAATATGAGGTGTGATGATAAAAAAAAATTGCTATTAATATTAATAGGATCCTATGTCTTTTTTGTATGCCATGTATGATAATTTCACATAACGATAAGTTGTATTTAAAGTTATAAGGTGTAACATTACATGTATAGTATCTGATTTTTACGCTAATAAGGGCTTAATAGTGCCCAAGTTGGGCATGTGACAAATGGTTTATCAAAATATTTAGTAGGTGAAAATGGGATAGTTTTTGAAATAATCAAGAAAATATAAGGTTTCAAAAAAAAAGAAGCATCTTTTTCTAAAAGAAATCAAGTTTTTAATATTTTTGTAAAACCATGCTTAAAAAGTTTTAAATTTAATCAGTTTTCAATACATGTCATTGCGACATTTTCTTGTATAATTAGAATTATTCTAATTAATAAGAGGGTGTTATGGAGCATCAATTTTAGTTTATCATCTCTTTCCATTATCTTAGCAAATGGCACTTGTGCTCTTAGAGTAATGTTGGTGTTTGTGTCTCCAAATTATGATTTAAATTGCTCCATCATTTTGTTAAAGTGCTCATCTAAATCATCTTGTTTTTGCTGATCTTTAACTGACTTCTTTTTCAATGTCTTTGTCAGTTATTGTGCTTTTTTTTCTAAAGTCAAAACTAGACCATCTTTTTATTTTAGCCTTGTTTGAGTTTTGTTACTCTTATTAGTTTCAGTATTTATTGTGTGAAACCCTTATAACAACATTTTATATGTACTTTACGTAAAATGTCATTGTGACATTCTCTTATATAATTAGAATTATTATAATTAATAAGAGGGTCTTATAGAGCATCAATTTTAGTTTATCATCTCTTTCCATTATCTTAGCGAATGGCACTTGTGCTCTTAGAGTAATGTTGGTGTTTGTGTCTCCAAATTATGATTTAAATTGCTCCATCATTTTGTTAAAGTGCTCATCTAAATCATCTTGTTTTTGTTGATCTTTAACTGACTTTTTTTCAATGTCTTTGTCAGTTATTGTTCTTTTTTTGATAAAGTTAAAATTAGACCCATCTTTTTATTTTAGCCTTGTTTAAGTTTTGCTCTTATTAGTTTCAGTATTTATTGTGTGATATTCTTATAACAATCATTTTATACATACGTTACGTAAATTTATGCGATTATAGCCGATGTGTGCAAAAAAAATTAAATTAATTTAATAGCCATAATATTATTAATACTTTTATTAATTCTTTTTTATTTTCTAAAAATTTTAAGCAGCATAACAACTATAAATTAACTAGCCCACATACATTGCAAACAATTCACAGCTCATTTTTAGACACAACAATACAAATATAATACAAAATATTTTTCATTCAACTACAAGTCAACATTCCATTCTTTACACATATAATAACTCAGAAATATTATTTATCAGAATATATACAAAATTTCATTCTTACAACTTCATATCCATACATATATATACATGTCATACTTAATAATAAAGTACTATTATTTTATTTTTCTGTCTGCTTCTAAAATTTGAATGCTTGCTCCTGCGATTTTTCCGCTACTACATGCACACAGTCAAATAACTATGTGTTGAGCATTAAAATGTCCAGTGGTAATTATTAATATAAGAATTTCCATTGACTTATATTTTCATACATACATACAATATTATATTTACCACACTATTTATATTTTCTCTTTAATATATTTATTATTCTTTTCATCGATACTTTACTATTAATTTACCCTAATTTACTATTTAATATCTTCATTCAATTAACAATTTTTCTCAATTAATCTTATAGTTTTTTTCAATTTACTCCTTAACTTTCATTTTCTTTCAATTTAATATTTTTTTCACTTTACTTCTTTAATTAACCATTCTTTTCTTGCTTCTCTCTTTATTTCTTTTTTTGTTTAGCTACAAATTTCATTTTGGTTCTTAAATTTCCAATTATTTACAATCATGTCACTAACTATTTTATTTTTCATTTATTTTCCTTTTAACTACTTAACATTTTTCTTCTACTTAAAGTTCATTTTTCAATTTTACTATTTTTGTCATATTAATCACTTTTATTATTATTATTATTATTATTATTATTATTATTATTATTATTATTATTATTATTATTATTATTATTATTATTATCACATATATCATTTTTATTATAATTTTCATTTTATCATTTTTACCATATTTATCACTTTTATCATTTTTTTCATATTTTTCACTTCATTCTTTTTTATCATATTTTTCACTTTTATTATTTTTTTCATATTTATCAGTTTTACTAATTTTATTAATATTTTCCCCTAATTTCAATTCAACAAAAAATTTTCGGACCAAATACATGGGAAGTGGACCCTAAAAGTCCACTACACTGAAGAGTGACCTCGAAGGACCACCCGAGCACTGCACTGTACACTGACCATTGAATCACTATCACTGAAGTAGACCGTTATTGGCCTACATAAGTAAGCCGTCATGACCCGTACCGCAGTAATAGTATTCCTATTACTAGCCAATTATATCCTGGCTAGATTTAACCATCAAAAATTTACTAAGGGTAATACTTTATTCCTTTGATTCAATTTCCATTAAATTTATAAATTTCATTTATTTTACATTATTAATTACCTAACATTTTATTCATTCATAACAATTTTATCTCTACCATAATCTTTTCCATACTTTTGATTCTAATATATCAATATTTCATTATGAATAATCAATTAAATCATTAAACTCACTAAACACACTTTATTCATTATTTTTCATTTCATGTATAAAATAATCAATAATTAGAAAAAAATTCAATATATATTTTAAAATTTTGCAATCAATTTCTACACACTCAATATCAAGCTTTCTTATATTTTATGACTTAATTTTTATTTAATTAGCAAGAAAAATAATAATTTCTTCTTCATATTTCGGCCTACACTAGATTTTCATCATTAAAATTTTTATTTCACCTTCTAAATATTCATTTCACTAATTTATACATTTTTTATTCCATATGTATCATAATATTTCACTAAAATATAATTATGCCTTAATATTCATTCTTACACATAATATGGTCATATTTTTAAAGTTCCATTAAATAATTTTTTTTAATTGAATTTAACCATTATAATCCACTTTTTATAATCCCTTAATCATGTTTTAAGCATCAGTTATCAATTACATGCAAAACATACAAAATTTCTAATTTTCATAACCCTAATTCATACTTTAACGATGAACATAGGTAGATTTTGAAATCACTAACCTTATTTTCTTCCTTTAGCCTTCCTAGGCTTCCTTTTCCTTAGAAGCACCGTCACTTCCTTGTGCACCTACCATGGCAAAAATTCAACTCCATTAATCCACCATTATTTTGCTTTTCTAACTCAAATTAACTTCATAATTATCATTTACATACCTTAAACTACCTATTTGAACCATTAAACCAATTTAAATCTCTTAATTTCACTTACCTCAAATTTGTATCTTAACTTGTCTCATTTGATTTTCTTCCACTTTATCCCTCCAAATGAAGATTAAAGGCTTCTACTAGTTACTAGAGAGGCTGAATTTATATTAGGGTGTTTGATTTTGGTGTAAAATTTGAAGAAATGGAAGAAATTTGGAGGAGAAATGGGAAGAACATGGTTCGGCCAAGCAAGGGACTTTGGGGAAGGAGTTGCAGAATTCTCTCTTGATAATTCTGATATTTAAAGCCTTTATATAGTGGCTTAAGATAGGTGGGTTTGGGCCAAACAAAGCCCAATCCATTTAGACCCAATTAAGCACTATAAATTATTTCTCTCACTTTCCAAGCTCAATTTTATCCAAATTTAATTCTATAATTCATAAAATATATTTATATGTCTACACAAAAATTTTCAACTCAATCGGAGTTTGTTTCATGTCTGGCTTACTCAAACTGGACTGATAAATCAATTTTCAGTATTACTGTAAAATTCTTTTTTACTGTCAAATGATCCTAAATATTATTTAAAATTTATCCACATCTTAAAACAAATTTTTAGATATTGTTTGCTATTTTTTATAGCTCAATCAAAGTACGGTCAACCAATTATTTAATTAAATCATATCTCTTATTTTCTTACTTTTGACTTTTGATAACTTATTTGACCTCATTTTCACTCTAAATTTTACTCACAGACTAGTCATAACCTATATTTTCCGATAATCAAATAAAATATTTTTTTCACTCACGAGTGTATTTTTGACCCCCGAGTATATTGATCAATTTCGAAAACTACAGTTTATGACTAATGCGGTATTTGGCCCACTACATACTAGCTCTTCTAAACATTCAAGTAGGTGAGGGTTTTCCTTCAGATTTTTTCCTGGTTAATCCTTTGTACTAATTTTCTTCTATTATCATGCCTTAATTAACACGATGAGCCACTACTTTAGTTAGAGTCATTGGTGGTGGAAGGGGTGGCCCTAACTATTAAGGCATTTGGGTGGCCTAGTTCGCCACTTGTGTTAGCTATGCGATTAGTGATCTTTGTTCCACAGAGGGGCTACTACAACCGGTGTTCCCCTACCCATCACATGTCGAGGTTGAGACTGAGGTGTTCTTGTTTTGTCCGATAGTAAGAGTTGCAAATAACTGGGTGATAGGAAACAAAGAAATGGCTTAGGGTGTAGTGAGGTTGTTAACAAGTGTGTGTTGGTTTTCCTCATCAACTTTAGTGCCATCATTTGTTCCCTCCCTTTGATCAATGTCGGAAATCTTTTTTCTCTAATTCCCATAGACGACACCAAAATGATAATGGTCAAAATCTATTATTCAATGAATAAGGTTGCATTTGTTGTCCTCCTCTTTTTGGTCTCTTGGTCTAGATGTGATCTTTGGACAACAAAAAGAAAAATGTAGGTCCTAACATGCTCAAAAGGATAGGTAAATTGAACTTTTAAAATTTTATCCTCATTTGAACACCTTTTATTGTCTTTTGCTTCTACCTATAGAACACATATTTCATTACAGCAAAGTTGAATAATTTTCTACTATTGAGTTTTGTTTGTACCTTTTAATCACAAAAACAATACCTTTGTATCAAACTTAAATCAACCAATCAAAAAAACTTTCGTAGTAAGATATTTAAATATATTTGTTTTCTTTTAAAATAAAGGACATTTAGACTTATCAATTTGATTGATCGAAAATGGTAATTCGGTTTTATCAAGCCACAACTTTGTACTTTGATTTTAACTAATAAATCACAATTTAATCTTGCAAAAATAAAATAAAAGATAAGCAAGAAGCCACACAATGTACAAGTCGATTTATAGTGGTTTAGCTTTTATTTGCCTATTCCACTCCTTAAAATATTCCCCTTTGAGAGTTTATCTCACTATTATTCCTCTTAATAGGCAAGGGAATAAGTCATGTAACACCCCCTTACCCCATTGTAGTTTAGTAAGGTAAATGAGTATTACCCGTCTTACTGTTTTATAAAATTAATGAAGTGAAGTAATTTTTTTTTTACGAAAATATTGTAGATATTGAAATAAAAATTATTACAAGCATAAATACTCAAAATTTTATTTATTTATAAAGTACATTAATTTACATTATAATTCATATCTATAATACACATTGTACGAAATAAAACTATAATTTAATTTACAAAATTTTTGATAAAATATACCAAAAAGAAAACCAAAGCTTATAGCTGTTTTCCTTCGGGTACTCTTCTTCTTCTGACAATTCTAATTTCTACAGCTACCCTTCTAACCTAGGCGAGAGGAAACCACTCACGCTAAGCTAGTAGCTTAGTGGTGCTTCAATGATAAAAATTATATATATATATATATATATATATATATATATATATATATATATATATATATATATATTAATCATTTCAATAACAAGGCATAAAATAAAGGATTATATAAAATCAATAAATTTTAGCAACTATTCAACATTTAACAATTTTAATTAATCTAACATTAGCAAAATGATATATTTTAACTGTTGCCCAAATATTGTACCAAGAAGGGGGGTTGAATTGGATATTAAAATTTCTTAACTTTTAAGTGCGGAAAGAAAAGTTAAGTTGAGTAAGGATAGAAAGATATCACACAGGAATTTTTATAGAGGTTCATGTATTAACAAACCCTACTCCTCTCCCCAATCTCAATTGGAAGTTTCACTTACAATGGAGTTTTACAAGCTCACTCCCAGCTATGGTGTTTCTAACAATGGATCACACCTAACCCAGAAATCCCTTGTATTTTAATGGCTCACACTTACTTGTGTTTTAAAGGCTCACACAAATAACCCTTACAAGTGTTTTACTCTTAACCCAATATACCCAAACTCACTTGAGTAGTAGATTACAAAGGAAAACACTCACAAATATATAATGCTCAGAAAATAATGAGCAAAAAGATTTTTACAGAGAATTAATGTTTGTTTTGAAAGTATTAAATGCAAAAATGGCTACAACAAGATTTTAATTCAAAGTATTAGTTATTATCTTGTTATGGGTTCATAAATAACTTGCATTTATACTTTTATGATGAATTATAGCCGTTTGGTTGCATTTAATGCTGAAATAGTCGTTGCACCAACTCTTAATTTCGCATCTGACATGTTTATCTTTCTTCTTTCACGGTCGTGAGTATGAGTGTCACAGTCATGACTGTTCTTCCAAGCCGTGACTTGAGCGGTGACTTTGGCCATGAAGCATTCTGAAAGGATTTGAAGTATTTGATCACGGGCATGACATTATTATTTCACGGGCATGAACATCCTTCCTAGCCATGGTCCAAGTAGTGACTCTGGCCGTGAAGCTCTCTGGAGGAATTTGTCATGTCTTCTCACTGGCGTGACTTTATTTCATGGGCATGACTGATATGATCATTCACGGTTGCTATCATTCTTCATGTTCATGAACTTTAAATGTTGGATAGTTGGCATTAAGCTTCATCACGGGCGTGACATAAAAGGTCACGGGCGTGAACATGCTATTTCTTCATTTTTTTTTTGTCTTTTTAAGGTTAGTCTTCTATTGTTCATTCTTTCTATCATGTTTCATACCCTGTTCAATTAAACTTAGAAACAAGTATGTTAAATACATTATTGCTATTTTATTTGTTAGCATCAAAATGACAGAAATACCCCTCAAGATTCAACATTAACATTATTATTATTATTCATTTTTCTTGTGCCCATAACACCTATAACCGAACTAACTAATAAGAATAACGAGATTGTTATTTTCGGCTTTCATAATATTGCACCGAGCGCTTTCATAATAATTTCATTACCGGTTTAATAATTTTGTCATTACTAGTTTAGAAATTTTGCGCCGATCGCATTTATCAATTTGTCATTACCGGATTTTATATTTGGCACCGAGTGCCTAAAATCCCTTGATTAGCATGTCAAATTAGTCTCTATTCTAGTTCTAGATTAGGTATCATAGGGCTTAACTATTTTTATATTAATTCACAATATTTTCAAAAATGACAATATTAATCAATTACCATAATTATGTTTATTTATTTTTTTTATTCCCATTATTATTGCACTATAATCTCACACATAAATAATTTGTTAAACATTTATAATTATCATCAAAGTAAATATTCACATGAATTATTACATATAATTATCACAACACATGCAAAAGTCCAATATTTTATGTTTTTACCTATGACAGATTTCGGACCTATTTTTGGGCTTCATTTTTAGCCCATTTATAATTCGAATTAGGAGTTCTGGTCTTCTAATAATTTTTAGCTTATTGTCTTAGATTTCAGATGCATTAAAAATAACTCAAATCTCAGTTTTCTATCAAAAGTTATTATTAAGTTAATACTACATCATCACATAAATTTCTGCCCATAATTTTCTGGACATATTCTAGGTTTGAACTTCATGCATTTTTCTGGACAAATATAGACATAATTAGTTTTTATGGTCTAAATAAAAGGTAAATACTTGTGTCTTAGCTTTCATTTCTAATAAATAACATACAAAACGGAATTCCAGAACTCAAGTTATTATCAAATTAGTCAGGGTTGTTCCTGAAATTCTGTACCCGAGTCATCAATTGGCATCACTCCACTTTCCAACCACATTCATCATTTGCATTCATTTTGATACTAAAATTTCCAGATATTAACTACATTCATATGTTTCAATTATTTCACACCCTTTTGATTTCATTTCCATATAAAATATCAAAAACCACAACAAATCACACAATAAATTATAAACACAAATATATCAAACCTTAATACATAATTTCATACATATTAACAAAATGCAAGATTTTTATCAATGAAGCATATACCTAATCAGCCTTGGTTCTTCTCTTAAACCTGCTTTTTCTTCCCTTATTAGCTCACTTTCTCCTTGCATTTGTCACTCTCTTGAGGGCCTCTCACTTGTTCACTTATTTTTTCTGCACAACCATACCATATTTCAATTCCAATATCCATTTTCAATGTTTTCATGTCTATATAATATTCTAATACTCCTAATATGTTTTACACCTTAATTAAGCTAAAATTTACTAAGATTAAACTTCCCTCTTAATATATCATGGTTGCCCAAAAACTATATCTTACTTCCCAATTCATTTTCTTCAATTCAACACTCAATTCACACTTAATCGTGTTTCTATGTTAATTTCAATTTTTCCAAAATTTCTTTAACTATGGAAACCCCTCATTCATTCCTTAACATCATTTTTCTTTAGTTTTTAAGTCATAAAACAATTAATTAACATCAAATATCATCACTTCAAAGTTTAATTACAATTTTCATCAACTTTCACAAACTTAAATTCCTAATTACAATCTTGCAACATAACTTAAATCTACCAAACCTAATCACATCTATCATCAATATGGATCTCAAATAGAAGGAAAAAGGTTGAATTTAAGAAGAATATACTCACCTTAAGTGTACCCAAAGTGGATTGAAATCTGTCCCAACTCTTCTCCCTTTTTTCTTTTTTTTTTTCTTTTTTCCTTCTTGCTCCTTTGTTCCCTTTCAAAACTAATTTCTTTCCTTACTTTTTCAAGCTTGATTTGCAGCAAAATGGTGGATTTTGGGATGGAGAAGTGGACGGTACTAAGGTGGAAGAAAAGAAGAAGAAAATGGCTTATGGAAGAATGTAGAATTTTTTCTTCCTTTTTTTGACTTTTATACCTAAATTAAAAAGTGGCTCTCACTAATTAAAATTAATCATAATTCTTATTGGTTCATTAAGTTAATTAATCTTGATTAATATTTAAACTTTAAAAAATTTCATATTTGCCACATCTTCCTCCATATTCATACTTTTTCCCCAAACAATTTCTATAATACTAATTTTGTCCATAGAAATTTTTTTTTTCTAATTCCACCGCTAATATTTTTAATTTCCAAATAATAATACCTTTAATTATTTTTCCTTATTATTAGTTATTTTTTATGAGTTCAAATTTAGACTCCGATTGAACCAGCATGTCTCACTACGGTCACGCATAATCGGGGCCTAAATCACTGGATGTTACAAGTCAATTGTAGTCCTAATATTCTATATACCCTAGACACACCCTCATTGTAAATTTTTGTTTTACACTCAAAAACTCAAATTCTGAAAGTATAAGTGAATGTTAAAGCACTTTTTGAAAATTTGAATTCCACTTTCTTTCACATAATTTTCTTTAATTAATTTGATGTTAAAGCTTATATTTATCATCAAAATTGAAAAAATAGCCAATAGTCATTTGGATATAGTTGCGAGAGAATGTATTAAATGCCCAACTAACTATGATAACATGTCTCTAAGTTGTTTGGTAGATGTTTATTCATAGT
The DNA here is from genome assembly GCA_023653625.1 of Triadica sebifera. NCBI lineage: Eukaryota > Viridiplantae > Streptophyta > Magnoliopsida > Malpighiales > Euphorbiaceae > Triadica > Triadica sebifera. Next base: position 16,072,684 of record CM042910.1, on the reverse strand, counting down.
TTTACTAGTAGAACGTACTTCTACTTCTATTCGATAGAAAACTTCATTTCTCTATAGAAAACATTTTTTCTTGAAAATATTTTTTTATCAAAAAAGTTTATCATATGAGATGTTTTCTATGCATGAAAATTATTTTAACTTTTAATTTTAATATTTGAAAATATTTTGCAAGAATGCAATCCTAACTCCTTTTTCTTGATTTTATATTAAGTCGTAAGATTGTCATGATTCTTCTTGATTTTCTTCTCCATAAAACCTTCAATGAATTTCTTTTTTAATTCCAAGATTACGTTCCTCTTGAGATAGAGCAATACAAAACAAAGTTAGTAAAGTACATATTTCTATTATTTTGTTATCATCAAAATCAACTAAAAGCTTTAGCCTTTTGAGCCAACAAAAAGATGCTTAAAAGGCCGAAAATTTGGGCTCCCTATTGTTGGCACTCTAATACTTTTGTTAGCCATTTATCCAAAGGCTGGGTTATAAGGATCTCAAAGAAAAATGTAAGAAATAAAAAGGGAGAAGAAAGAGATTCAGCCCGAGAAAATCAAGAAGAAGAATATCCAATTCCTTTTTTAATGCCCTTACATGAGGCCTTTTATTGTCATTTATTGGGACACATGTCTTCTTCCCATTGGTTCTACATTTTTAGTCATTTGGCACCCTACCCCTATTTATTGTGGCTAGCTTGTTGACCTTCTCTCTTTCCTCTCTTAGTTTATCTTCCTCTTGGCATTCCTTTCCTTATTCCTAGGCTCTTAATCTCTTTCCCATTTCATGCTAACTCCTACTCATTTTATTAGTCTAGCCTTTTTGTTAGTGGCTCTCTTCTTTTTTTTCCATTATAGATCTACTTTATTCTATAGGCCTTGTTTTGTATTTTCTTGGCTCAATTCTCATAAAAGTTTCAATCCATTCTCTATTATGGTCTAGATGTTCACTTGAGTCCATTACCAATACATAACCACAACATACTCCCCGATAGTCATTAGTAATTTTTCATGTTAATGGTATCCTAAAAAATCATACAACTGACACTCATAATTAATCAACATGATCTAATAATTATAGTGCAAAAAAACTATTAAAAAAAAAGAAAGAAAGAGGAAATAGAAAAAATGCAGATTTTCTCTGGTGCAGTCATTTAGCAATCACGCATAATGCATACATGTTATGCTGATGCAATAGACTTTGGATTATATTATAAATATTATGCATATGTCTTTATTTTTGTGCATTTGTGTGCAATGCTTATGGATTAAGTGACAGTAATATCATCATTGTTATGTTCCTTTCTTTTACCTCTAAGATCTTGATTCTCATATTAAGTAGTGATGCGAATGTAGTTTTCATTTTTCCCCTTCATAGATCGACAATCTATAGAATATCAATTCTCATATGTAATTCTGAAATTTTGTTTCATTGATGCGTGCATTTTTCATTGGTGCGTGTTTTTCAAGAAATGTCACTTAATGTTTGTTGGAGAACAATAATTGCTTTGTAACTTGGATTTTATACTGTGGTGGGTTACTATGGTTGGTGTTATTTCAGTTTATATCAGGTTTCGATAGTTTTGCACTATAATTATTAAGATATATTGATTAATTCTAAGTATTAGTTTTGTAACACCCATTTACCTTTCAGTCGAATAGTTAGGTAAGACAAGGTCACCAACTAACTGACTTATTTGTACAGGAGTTACAAAAAATGGCTAACATAACTAATACACATCCCATACATAGGAAAAATATTGTAGCTTAATATGCAATAAAATAGCTTTACAACTGTTAGTTTACATGACTTAGATACAGACTTAAGTGCTACATATACAGATGATGCATGTAATACTTAACAAATGTATACGACATGAATAAAAAAAAGTTCAACCCTAGCTGGGTGGTTATTGTTGCTAATGAGTTCCTCTTGTGGCATCCACTGTATATGTGGCTCTCACTATCTGCAAATCGCAATTCACTATTTGACTACCACCTAAATGAGGAAATAACTCATCCACTCAGCTTACACTCAGTGGTGCAAAGCTTTACAGAAATAGGCTAGTAAAACTTATATTTGTTGCATATATTATCCTCACATATCTTTCTAGTAGAAATCGTGTTATAAATAAATAACAAAGGTCACGCCTCTAAAACAGAATATCGTATGTAACATATTTCATACAAACAACATAAATCACATTATCAAACAATCTTTGACACATCAAACATTTTTGGTTTCCTTGTTTAATAGTCGAACAATGTCATACATGCATTCATTTGTATCTGTTCACATAATATATTAGATTATATACACACACCTTATCTGTCTCACATATATTTCCTGTCAAAGCTCTACATCTATATTCATTGCATCTTATATTGTCACAAATTAGTATAACTTTACTTATTTTGCCCATACTTTTGCCACCTAGTCTAGATTTTAGGGAGACACAAGGGTAAATCCTGACCATTGAACAACTCATCTACTGAACTTACAATCAGTGATGCAAAGCTTTACAAAAATAGTCTAGTAAAACTTACATTTGTTACATATATTATCCTAGCATGCCTTTGTAGTACAAATCATGGCATAAATAAATAACAAAGGTGATGCCTCTAAAACAGATAGAATATCATATGTAACATATTTTATACGAACAACCTAAATCACATTATCAAACAATATTTGACACATCAAACATTTTTGGCTTACTTGTTTATATTAATATTCGAACAATGTCATACATACAGTCATATGTATGTGTTTACACAATATATTAGATTATATACACACATTTTATTTGTCTCACATATATTTCATCTCAAAGCTCTACATCTATATTCATCGCATCTTATATTGTCACAAATTAGTATAACTTTACTTGTTTTGCCCATACTTTTGCCATCTAGACTATATTTTAGGGAGATACAAGGGGAAATCCTAGACCCCCAATGGTCGTGTTGAAAACAGATGTGAACTCCATGGACATAAGTATCAAATGGATGTTCGGCATCCTCAGATCCAGCACAAAGGTTGTAACCAGCTTGAAGGTTGTATCTCTATTAGCATGTCAACAAGTTTACCCTACTTTAATCTAGGCTAGATTATAGGCTTAACTCCTATATTCCATGTAAAAACTGTCTCACGTATAACTGTTATCATAATATCAAATTCCCAGGTTTAATGCACTATTTTCAGAATACTTTACTTGTGAAAGTTAGGTTATGGAACCAATATTGTCATCATTAATTTGCATGAACAATTGCATTCTAAAACATAGTGTGTCGGTGTCACATATACAACTCTATCGGTTCACAATAGCATATTGTTTCATGCATTAAATTACATAATATTTGTCTGTAGATTACTATTACATGTTTTATTCATTACCTCAATTTCTATTAATATACTAAACTTACTTAGGCATACAAAGAGCAATTCTTTAATTTCATTATTGCATACTTATTGTTATCCTAACACCTTTCCATCTGAATTGAAATTAATTAACATCATATTACAACTTAGTTAAGTATCATCAAGCATATAGGCACTCACACACGTTATAGCAAATCAAACATAGCAAAGCAATGGTATGTTTATATTACTAGTGTTTATTATGCTTATGGTTATTGTCATAAAGCTTACACAAATCTTATATAGACCTTGCACACGCCTACTAGATTCCTGCTCTCTAGCACTGACACTCCTGGTGTGGGTGCGCTTGACAAAATTATGCATTTAACAATAAATATACATTCGCGATGTTAGCAATATTTCTTTATGAATAAATAGACTTCTCTTCTTTTCTATCTTTTTTCTCTTTGGCTACTATTAATGCTTCTCACATCTATTATAGTTTCTTATCTTTCACATTTATCAAGACAAACTTGTGCCACTCTTAGCAAGGTAAAAGCATCATTCAACATCTGTAAGTCAATTAACTTATCAAAAGTTTTATTATCTTATTGCTATGAGTTTTGTGTCAAGTTGGCCAATCGAACCGGTCCGATCAAATCCGGACCGAACCGGTCATGGCCGATTGCGGGCCTGGACCGATCCGAGACCAAAGGGAGAAGGGTTTGGGCTAGTCCCTCCCCCATGGAACCGTGAATTGTCGGTTCATGGTTGCAACCCCAATTTTTTAAATTATATATATATATATATAACAAAATTTAACTAATAACACAAGCCCAAAAAAAAATAAACACATGTTAAGTAGTCTTTACGATATGAATGTCACCAAAGGAGTAGTGTTTTTCCCATTTATAAGAAATAAAAGCATAGTTGTTTTTGTATTTAAGCAATGTGGAATAAATTTACAAAGCATTCACAAAGTATACATTTATCTCACATTGTTTAAATACGAAAGGAATTGTGTTTTCATTTCTTATAAAAAGAGAGAGTACTCATCTTTCCATATCATTCATGTTGCAAATACCACTCCATGGTTACTCAATTCCCATGATTTTTGAGTTGTATGTTTTAATTAAAAAAAAATTATTTTTTTTAATATGTTTGAACCGACTGATTCATCTGAGTTGTATGTTTTAATAAAAAAAAATAATTCTTTTAATATGTTTAAACCTACTGGTTCCTCTAGCCATGAATCATGAACCAGCGGTTCCGGACTGTGGCCAGGTTTCTTTCGTGCTATTATTCTCTTCAATCTCATCATTGTCTCAAATTTCATAATTTCATAACTGGTCCTTGTCTTTATTTATTTGTAACAATTAGGCCCTTCTACTTTGTAAAATTTTCCAAATAGGTTCCCTCCATAACTTAGAGCCTATTTTATCTTCTAATCCAAATGGCATTCTTTCTCATAATTTTTAGTTTAATTAATTTCCATTAAGTTCTTCACTATCTCTAAAATATCTTTTGGGTGTAAAATAACATTTTAGATTTGTCTACTCCAATTCTTCAATCTTTCGGTCACAACCAATTCTAACCCCAAATTTCTTTTTGTTTCTTCTACTAACAACCTACTTAAATTCTGTAGGTCCTTTCATGCCTTTAATTTACCTTACTTTTATTTTTAACCCAAAAAGTTTATGAATCTTCCAATTTAGTCTTACATAGTTACGGGCTCCACCTCAATTGCCAAGTTCAAATTTTACTTTGCTCAATTCTTTCAACATATATCTCGGCTATAAGAAAATTTTCCGGCCTAAGTTTCTTTTTTGGTTTTTGTCCATTTTCATCGCGTAATCTGGTCCAAATTTTTCTAAGGTTCTCCCTTTGTCTTACCATGATCTCGCCCTACTCTTCATTTCATACCAAACTTCAAAACAACAACTCAAATCCTTTCCATCCATTCGACTTCATCAACAACAACCACAAGAAAAAGAGATACACAAAGAAGGGATTAGAATTATCATCACTTTAATAGAAGATGAAGAAAGAATTAAATGAAAATGCATGAAGAAGAAGTCTCTGCCTAAATATGAAGATTGGCTTACCTTTTAATTTCCTGTCTTCAAACCGTGACTTAGGTTCCTTTCCTCTTTTTGCCTTGATCTCATACATGCATGCCTGCCTTCCTTCATCTTCTCCAATTGCCGAGGCATCACCCATCATTTCTTTTCAATTCTGGTTTCGGTCAAGCCAAAATGGAGATGAACGGTGTCTTCATGATTTCGTTGGTTTTTCTCTAACATGCAAGCTCATTTCCCTTTCTTTCTAGCCTTGACCGACCACACAATCTTCTTTTTCTTGGTAGTCTCGGTTATGTGAGGTAGAATGATGAGAAAACATGAAATTTATTCACAAACCCATGTATTCCATCTTGAAAATAGCTTTGATGATCATGCTAATGTGTTTGGCCGAAGAAGATTAAAGAAAAATAAAGGAAGTTGTTCACAGTTTGAAGAAAATGGTGGAGAGGAAATAGTTTCGGTTAAGTGCGGAAGAGAGGAGTGGTTTTTGAGAGAATAAAAACAAGAATAGAGAAAGTGCTTTTTATGTTTTAAAAAAGAAAACTTATACCCTTTTTAACATCTTATTTTATAATTGAAAGATTATTAATGTGCATGTAGCACACTTGGCGTGCATGCATGCCTTATTTAGTTAATAAATATATTTTTAATACTAATTGATTTTAACTGTAAAACATCCCACGTACTCCCTGCAGTTTTCACTATTCTCACGGAAACCGCATTTTAAATTTTATTTTTTTAATTTTGGACTCAAAATGTTGGAATTTTAACATAAAAATAAACCGACGGTCATATTTTAATGTGTACTACGTCACAGTATTTTAATTTCGCAATTCATGCCGGGCAAAAGTTGTAAAATTACGATTTTAATCATTTTTATCAATTTGTATAGAAACTTGACGTTACATATCCGTACCCAACTCTCTCACTTCTATGTAGTTAAAATTTAGACCTCAATCGCATCTCCTTTGTTTCAATCATAGACGCTCTCGATTTCCGATCAATGCAACACATCTTTCATAAAACGCACATAACAATTGGGTCTAAAGTTACAAATGTGACAAACATTACAATTTTTTAGGACACTATTATAATGCCCACTAGTTAGGAAATAAAAATAACACGGTATATATAAGTGGTAATAAATTTTGGAACATAATAGTAGTGAAAAAGATATGAGAAAAATGAGGTTTTACAAGGTTCACCGCCCTGACTAGAAGCCTCACAATCGTAACTATCGTGAGCTGAAAATTTCTGAAATTTGATAGCTTCACGTCTTTAAAATGTATAGTTTTGCCCGTAAAACTCTGCAGTATAAATTAAACGGTTCATCTTTTTGACAGACAAATGTAATTTTATATCCCGAAACTCTTGATACTGTACTATTTAACACCAAATATAATTTTCCTTCAGTACCCCTTTTGATTCTCAATATCAATAACAATAAAATCCATACAATTAACAAGAGTTAATTATTAGAATCAAGAGATTTCACCATTCCTACAAGGGCATATTTCGTTCAACTCTATTTTTAATACTTGAAATTCAACAAATCCAACTTCATTAAAATCGAATCAAACTAACATGAAAAAAAAAATGGAACCGAAATATTTTTGTTTTCGTTCAACTCTATTTATTTGGTTTGTAGGTAAAAAATTGTACTTATAAAGTTCAACCGTTTTTTTAATTTTTTAATGCTAATAATAAAATCGAATTAAAAATTGAAATTTTTAAAGATTTCAAATAAAAAATCAAAGAAATTAAGTTAAATAATCAAATTGCATTTGGTTGGATTGGATTTCACTCAGCCCTAGCAATATGCAACAAAGGCATGTGAGATGTTTTTGGGTTAAACAATGTAAGGTTATTAAAACAAAAATGTCAAATTGAAGGATTTTTTTTTCTTTTTTTTTTTATGTCATTCTATATTGGATTCCTTGAATACGTTCACCTAGCTAGAGTTGGATCCAAAATATATAGTGTAGATTAAGCTTTGTATTTTGTAAAGTAAACTGAAAATTAAAAGCTAAGATAATCTGAATAAAATATCAAAGAAAGACTTTAATTGTGAAGGAAGATTGAGAAGCTGCTTATGTTACTAAAGGAAAAAATGTAGGAATCACATAATTAAGCCTACAATCTAATTAGTTTTTGTTTTACATAGCATTTGAAAAAATTATTTTTTAAAAAAAAATTATTTTTAATTATTTTTAATTTTAAAATTATTTTAACTGTTTTTTAAGAGTTACAAAATATTTGAGAAAATTAATTTAATAAAATAAAAAAAAATCAGTCAATTAAATAAAAAATTTTAAATTTAGTTTTTTAACATCAATGCAATCCGCGACACACTCTTGATATCTCTACATTCTTCCCTTCAGTCACAATAATTCAATATTTCTTTTTTCTAATAATGTTTTTTCTTGGCATTTTTTTTTCTATTCAAAAATTATCTGAAGGAAAGTTTCTCCAAACAGTGATTTGAAACTGAGATGGTCGTTCAACAACGTAGGTCCTCCCAAGATATATGTATATTATTTATATTTACAAGGGACATTGCGAAATTCGATTCATGTCTCTATTGTTCTTTTTTATTTAAAACCCATTAAGGATTTAATAAATTTAATAAAATATCTATTTTTTTTTTCACCAATGGCGTCAATTTTGCCTATTTGAAAAAAAAATACATTCGTCCCCTTATTATGGTTATTTTTTCCATTGAGTCTTTTAATTTTTATTTAAGATCAATACAGTAAAATATTATTTTCTACTAATGATTTCAAATAAATAAATTATTAAAAAAATCTTAAAATATTTTTTTATATGAGTTATCCAGTCTGGATTCATGTCATACCTATTGGGATAAAAAGTTCTCTCTTAAGTTTTAAATTACTCCATACTCAAAATTCAAACTCAAACTCAAAACTTTGATCAAGAACCAAAAAAATATTTACTATTCGATTTTTAATTCCTCTAACAGTGTTATCATATAGTATTCAGTATTCACAGTATGTTATGAATTGTAGGCTTTTTCAAATATGTCTAATTGGATTGGACTAAGTTCTAAAGCTAGGAATTTTCATAGTTTATCGATTTTAAATTTTTATTTCAAAAACATCTACAATTTTTTTTATTTTTACTAAAATATCTTTTTAATTTTATCATTTTTATCATCTTTCAATTTATCTCACAAAATTTTGGTAAATTTAAGTTTTGGTGGATTTAAAATTTTAAAAAAAAAATTTGATTTTTGTATTTTTAAAAAAATTTAAATGTAGATAAATTTAAAAGTTTGTTAGCATTTTTTTTTTTCATTTTTGTAAATTTCCCTTTAACAAATCCATTCTCTAGTAAGATAGATGAGATTTGGAGTGAAAAGTGTGAATGAAATGAAAAATTGAAAAAGAAAAGGAAAAATGAAGAGAAAGAAAGGATAGGAGAGAAGTCAATAATAGAGAAATAATATTATTTTTTTGGTTTTTCATTTATAAGAATCATCATTTTTTCAAACATACACGGGTCTTAGCACTCATATATTTTCAGTTATATATGTTTTAAACTGAGATGAAATAATTTTTTTTGGATGTAGAAGAAATAAATTTAAAGTATAAGGAATAGATGCAGTTAAAAGAATAATCTATTGAAATTCAATACAATAAACATTTGCAGTAAAACTGACCAAAGTATATGTTTCACCCTTTTTAATTAAAAAATGATTTTTTTTATTACAAAAGCTCATTTTTATTATGTATATATTTTATGCGCATTATTTTCTATTAAATTATCTTTCAACTAATTTGGTAATTCGACCCGATCGAGTCACTTTATTTTTGAATTTCAGATTAAGTTAATCGAATACTAAATCAGTTTAATTATAAAAAAAATTAAATTTAAATAATTTTGGAATTAAAATTAATTTCAAAATTAATCTATGTGAATTTTATTATATAAGTTATAATCAATTTTCTTATCAATTCAAATCAAATAAAAAATTATCAAATATATTGTTAACAAATAATAAATAAAAATTTATTAAATTTAATTAAATTTTAAATTAACCAAGTTATTATTAATTAATTTATCTAAAATCAAACAACAAGACTCTGATACCATTTCCCTTTTGGATCATAAAACATATGCAGTAAAGAGTTACTCAAAATACAAGTGAATAGAAACTTTATTCAATAAAATATATACTTTAAAACAAACAAATATAACATATATATTATCATAGTTATTTGATCTAATATTAATTCTAATAAAATACAATAAGCTAAAATATATTGCAACATATTATTATTATTATTATTAGAGGTACGTGGCTTTGTCACCGGTGATATAAAGGCAGAGCCTTTCTTCTCCCTAGATTAAGTCCTGGTGTAATTAGAGGGCCTTCGTCGGGATGCAATCTCCGTTTTCCAGCCTATATACCATCTAATGAAAATCTCTAATTAATACTTCAATATAACATATCATATAATTAATAAAAATTATTCTTCTTCGATACTCTTGACAATCACAAGATGAATTTAAATTTACAATATGTTCATATCTATGAATCCTTATAAGATTATTCTTAAAATGATATAACGCATGTTTAAGTGCAATTAAATATGTTAAATCTTGAAAATTTAGGAGAGAGATAGCAGAAATAAAACTTTCAAGAAAAGTACTCATTTAGATGATTAAAATAAAGTACCTTTATTAAATTCGGTTTCTGATGATAATACAGAAGGATCTTGAGTAGAATGTTGACACTCTTTTGAAAATATAAGTTGTAGATCTAAGGTTTTTGGAGTATAGAGAGGTAGATATTACAAGAGGTGATTTCTTTTCTCTAATGTTTAGGCTTCTAATTTTTTCTCTCTGCCTTTGTTCTGAAAATTCTTCTCCTTTTATAGATGAGGTAGAGGTTTTCTTTTTGTTGATGATGGCCGACCTAATAATCTTTCTTTATTAAAGTAGCTGTCATATCTTGTCAATTGCTGGTGAAGATTCTCTGTTGATAAGGTCTGAGCTGTCTTTTTTTTTATTACATCATGCTTACATTTTATTACATGATATTTGAATTACATAATTATCTATAAATCAAAATTATAATCTGGTTCCTGAGAGTCTGGACTAAAAATTGGGTTTCTATCTTCTGATCCACTTGAGCTGTTGACTTCACTGGAGTAGACATTGAGTATATCTTGTAATTCTTTAGGATTAGAGGTTGTTGCAAGTCTTTTTAATATTTCTTCCTTTGATTTTTTAAATTCTTTTGAAACTCCTTTTTCTTCAATTATTTGTTTTGTTGGAGAAAAGTAATGAATAACTGCATCTATATCTGCTTGATTATTGTTGAAGTTGTCCCACCATTTAGTTCGAAATTCTCTATATAGAGTTGGAAATCTAACTTCGATCTTTCATCTAGATAATATGTCCAGGTGCTGATCCATGGAACCTTGAAGGTTATAGTGAAATTGACTAAAAGTTTGACCATACTTTTTTCATAAGGAAAATATCTTGAATATTGATCGTATCCAATGGCAACATCTTGAGGAAAATTCTCAACTAAATTACCAAAATATAAAAACCAAGAATAAAACCAATTTGGTAATTCAGCTGTAAATTTGTTTGAAAAATAGAAAAACCAAGAGTGATTATAATTTCTTAAATAAAATGTTTTATACCAAGCCATTTGATAATCATAATAATTATAAGTGTTTGGTACAAAATTATTTTAAAATCTTTTACTGGTGTGAATCTGCTGATTCCACCTAACTGAAGATAAAACATCTAAAATCTTTACTTTTGAATAAGCAATTTTCGATGGATCAGTTCTATCAAAATTATGCTCAAATTCAACTGATCCAGAATCTATTAAAATATTTTGATAATATTCCCTTGTCCTTGAAAAATCAGATTCATGAAAATGAAAACCTTTTGGATATAAAAAAGATATAAGTTTTATAAAACCTTCAGAAGCCAAAAAAACTTCTTCATTATCAAGAGTTTTTACAAATAATTTAGTTGAATGAAGTACATAGCTGGAATTTGTTTTTTTCGGGCTTTGACTAGATAAGGGTTTAGATGGGCTTGGAGTAGACGGACTTGGACTAGATGGTTTTAATAAAGCCAAAGTGAAGGAGGGTCTCATTTGAGTAGATGGGCTTCTAGGCCTTATTGGGAAAAAAGGGTTTTGATTAATTAATGGTGTTAATCTTGAACTAGATGGGCTTGAGGAAGAAGATAGGTTGTTCTGCTTATTATAAGTTGCTCTTATAAGAATCTGCTTATTAGAATTATTCTGTTGATTATTCATTTTCTCTGTAGGAATTCACGAGACAAAAAATCAGGAAGAGAATTGTTCTCTCCTTTGATAAATTCAATATCAAAATCAAAGTTGCTTAATAAAGTTTGCCATCTGGCAAAAATTTATTTTGAAACCAAATTTTGAATATTTTTTTCTTAAACATATTTTGCAGCTAAACAATCAATGTGTAATAAAAAAATTTTCATATATAAATTATCTTCAAATTTTTTGATGCATAAAATAATGCTTAAAATTTCTTTCTTTATAGTAGAGTAATTTGCCTGAGTATTATTCCAACATCCTGAATAATATCTAATCAGACTTTCTTTATTATTATATTTTTGTTTAAATATACCTCCAAAACCTTTATCACTAGCATCAGTTTCGACAATAAGAAATGTTTCTATATGAGGTAGACTTAGGCAAGGTAAATTCTTAACTCTGGACTTTATTTTCTTAACTATTTTAGTATGTTCTTCTGACCAAGGTTTAGAGTTTTTCTTTAACCTATCAAATAATGGTTTATATAGAATTCCTAAATCTTTGAAAAATTCATGAACATAATTTAAGCATCCTAAAAATCTCTGTAGTTGTGTTTTATCTTTAATTTCATCGGAAAATTTACTAGAAAATTCTAAACTTCTAATAATAGGTTTAATTGTACCCTGAAATATATCGTGTCCTAAAAATCTAACTTTTGTTTGGAATAATTTCATTTTAGACTCAAATACTGTCATTCCATTTGAATGTATAACTTTATAAAATTTTTCTAAATGTTGCTTATGTTGATTAATTGAATTTGAGAATACTAAAACGTCATCAATATAGACAATTGAAAAGGAACTTATTGGTCTGATTATATCGTTCATAATATTCTAAAATTCTGAAGGAGCATTCTTTAATCCAAAGGGTATTACATTCCATTCGTAATGACCAAATGGTACATTAAATCCAGTTTTATACTTATTTTCTTCAGATATTTGTATTTGCCAAAAATCTGATTTCATATCAAATTTAGAAAATATATTTGCTTCATATAATTTTTTTTAATAAATCTCTTTTATTTGGTATTGAATATCTGATCCATTGTAAGACTTTATTTAAAGGTTTATAATTAATTACTAATCTTAGAGTTCCCCTTTCTATTTCTGCTGCATTCATAACATAAAATGCAGAACATGACCATGGAGATTTAGAATCTCTAACTAATCCCTTTTTCTTTAGGTCTAATATTTCTAATTGACAAGTTTTTTCTAAATCTTGATTCATATGTATAGCTTTTGATTTTGTTGGTATTTTTGATTCATTAAAATCTTTAATATATGGTAAATTGACTATATGTTATTTTCTATTCCAAAAAGCATTAGGAATAGGTGCACAAATATCTATCTTAAATTTTTCTTCTATTTCTTTTTGAATATCTGATGAATTTATTTTTTAATCTAATTTTCTTATTTTTATTTAGTTTGATAATTGTTTTAGATGTTGTTTTTTATTTTTTATTATATTAATCTTTTGAATATTATTATCTTATAACCAATTTATATCTTTTGTCTTAATAGGAAATGAAAATTCAAAAATAACTTATTTTCCTAAAATGTTCGTACTTGTACCCTTTTCTGATACTGTAAATGGGTAAATCATAGTTATAAAAGGTGTTCCTAATATAATATTTGTATGATTTACCCATTTACAGTATCAGAAAAGGGTATAAGTATGAACATTTTAGGAAAAGAAGTTATTTTTGAATTTTCATTTCCTATTAAGACAAAAGATATAAATTGGTTACAAGATAATAATATTCAAAAGATTAATATAATAAAAAATAAAAAACATCTAAAACAATTATCAAACGAAATAAAAATAAGAAAATTAGATGAAAAAATAAATTCATCAGATATTCAAAAAGAAATAAAAGAAATAGAAGAAAAATTTAAGATAGATATTTGTGCACCTATTCCTAATGCTTTTTGGTATAGAAAACAACATATAGTCAATTTACCATATATTAAAGATTTTAATGAATCAAAAATACCAACAAAATCAAAAGCTATACATATGAATCAAGATTTAGAAAAAACTTGTCAATTAGAAATATTAGACCTAAAGAAAAATGGATTAATTAGATATTCTAAATCTCCATGGTCATATTCTGCATTTTATGTTATGAATGCAGCAGAAATAGAAAGAGGAACTCCAAGATTAGTAATTAATTATAAACCTTTAAATAAAGTCTTACAATGGATCAGATATCTAATACCAAATAAAAGAGATTTATTAAAAAAATTATATGAAGCAAATATATTTTCTAAATTTGATATGAAATAAGGTTTTTAGCAAATACAAATATCTGAAGAAGATAAGTATAAAACTAGATTTAATGTATCATTTGGTCATTACGAATGGAATGTAGTGCCCTTTGGATTAAAGAATGCTCCTTCAGAATTTCAGAATATTATGAACGATATAATCAGACCAATAAGTTCTTTTTCAATTGTCTATATTGATGACGTTTTAATATTTTCAAATTCAATTAATCAACATAAGCAACATTTAGAAAAAAATTATAAAGTTATACATTCAAATGGAATGACAATATCTGAATCTAAAATGAAATTATTTCAAACAAAAGTTAGATTTTTGGGACACGATATATTTCAGGGTACAATTAAACCTATTATTAGAAGTTTAGAATTTTCTAGTAAATTTCCCGATGAAATTAAAGATAAAACACAACTACAGAGATTTTTAGGATGCTTAAATTATGTTCATGAATTTTTCAAAGATTTAGGAATTCTATGTAAACCTTTATATGATAGGTTAAAGAAAAACCCTAAACCTTGGTCAGAAGAACATACTAAAATAGTTAAGGAAATAAAGTCCAGAGTTAAGAATTTACCTTGTCTAAGTCTACCTCATCCAGAAGCATTTCTTATTGTAGAAACTGATGCTAGTGATAAAGGTTTTGGAGGTATACTTAAACAAAAATATAATAATAAAGACAGTCTGATTAGATATTATTCAGGATGTTGGAATAATACTCACGCAAATTACTCTATTATAAAGAAAGAAATTTTAAACATTGTTTTATGCATCAAAAAATTTGAAGATGATTTATATATGAAATTTTTTTTATTACGCATTGATTGTTTAACTGCAAAATATGTTTTAGAAAAAGATATTCAAAATTTGGTTTCAAAAAATAAATTTTTGCCAGATGGCAAGCTCTATTAAGCAACTTTGATTTTGATATTGAATTTATCAAATGAGAGAACAGTTCTCTTCCTGATTTTTTGTCTCGTGAATTCCTACAGGGAAAATGAATAATCAACAGAATAATTCTAATAAGCAGATTCTTACAAGAGCAACTTATAATAAGCAGAACAACTCATTTTCTTCTTCAAGCCCATCTAGTTCAAGATTAACACCATTAATTAATCAAAACCCTTTTTTTTCCCAATAAGGCCTAGAAGCCCATCTACTCAAATGAGACCCTCCTTCACTTCGGCTTTATTAAAACCATCTAGCCCAAGCCCGTCTACTCCAAGCCCATCTAAACCCTCATCTAGTCAAAGCCCGCAAAAAACAAATTTTGGCTATGTACTTCATTCAACTAAATTATTTGTAAAAACTCTTGATAATGAAAAAGTCTCTTTGGCTTCTGAAGGTTTTATAAAACTTATATCTTTTTTATATCCAAAAGGTTTTCATTTTCATGAATCTGATTTTTCAAGGACAAGGGAATATTATCAAAATATTTTAATAGATTCTGGATCAGTTGAATTTGAGCATAATTTTGATAGAACTGATCCATCGAAAATTGCTTATTCAAAAGTAAAGATTTTAGATGTTTTATCTTCAGTTAGGTGGAATCAGCAGATTCAGACCAGTAAAAGATTTTAAAATAATTTTGTACCAAACACTTATAATTATTATGATTATCAAATGACTTGGTATAAAACATTTTATTTAAGAAATTATAATCACTCTTGGTTTTTCTATTTTTCAAATAAATTTACAGTTGAATTACCAAATTGGTTTTATTCTTGGTTTTTATATTTTGGTAATTTAGTTGAGAATTTTCCTCAAGATGTTGCCATTGGATACGATCAATATTCAAGATATTTTCCTCATGAAAAAAGTATGGTCAAACTTTTAGTCAATTTCACTATAACCTTCAAGGTTCCATGGATCAGCACCTGGACATATTATCTAGATAAAGGATCAGAAGTTAGATTTCCGACTCTATATAGAGAATTTCGAACTAAATGGTGGGACAACTTCAACAATAATCAAGCAGATATAGATACAGTTATTCACTACTTTTCTCCAGCAAAACAAATAATTGAAGAAAAAGGAGTTTCAAAAGAATTTAAAAAATCCAAGGAAGAAATATTAAAAAGACTTGCAACAGCCTCTAATCCTAAAGAATTACAATATATACTCAATGTCTACTCCAGTGAAGTCAACAGCTCAAGTGGATCAGAAGATAGAAACCCAATTTTCAGTCCAGACTCTCAGGAACCAGATTATAATTTTGATTTATAGATAATTATGTAATTCAAATATCATGTAATAAAATGTAAGCATGATGTAATAAAAAAAGACAGCTCAGATCTTATCTATAAGTGTCGGCAAGCAATTATCAAAAGGACAACTCAGACCTTATCAACAGAGAATCTTCACCAGCAATTGACAAGATATGACAGCTACTTTAATAAAGAAAGATTATTAGGTCGGCCATCATCAACAAAAAGAAAACCTCTACCTCGTCTATAAAAGGAGAAGAATTTTCAGAACAAAGGCAGAGAGAAAAATTAGAAGCCTAAACATTAGAGAAAAGAAATCCCCTCTTGTAATATCTACCTCTATATGCTCCAAAAACCTTAGATCTACAACTTATATTTTCAAAAGAGTATCAATATTCTACTCAAGATTCTTCTGTATTATCATCAGAAACCGAATTTAATAAATGTACTTTATTTTAATCATCTAAATGAGTATTTTTCTTGAAAGTTTTATTTCTGCTCTCTCTCTTCTAAATTTTCAAGATTTAACATATTTAATTGCACTTAAACATGCGTTATATCATTTTAAGAATAATCTTATAAGGATTCATAGATATGAACATATTGTAAATTTAAATTCATCTTGTGATTGTCAATAGTATCGAAGAAGAATAATTTTTATTAATTATATGATCTGTTGTATTAAAGTATTAATTAGAGATTTTCATTAGATGGTATATAGGCTGAAAAACGGAAATTGCATCTTGACGAAGGCCCTGGAATTACACCAAGACTTAATCTAGGGAGAAGAAAGGCTCTGCCTTTATATCACCGGTGACAAAGCCACGTACCTCTAATAATAATAATAATAATAATAATATGTTGTAATAATAATATGTTGCAATATATTTTAGCTTATTGTATTTTATTAGAATTAATATTAGATCAAATAACTATGATAATATATATATGTTATATTTGTCTGTTTTAAAGTATGTATTTTATTGAATAAAGTTTCTATTCACTTGTATTTTGAGTAACTCTTTACTGTTTATCTTTACTGCATCTCTACTGCATTTGTTTTATGATCCAAAAGGGAAATCCAGTTAATCTTGAATTTCAGATTAAGTTAATCGAATACTAAATCAGTTTAATTATAAAAAAAAATTAAATTTAAATAATTTTGGCATGAAAATTAATTTCAAAATTAATCTATGTGAATTTTATTATATAAGTTATAATCAATTTTCTTATCAATTCAAATCAAATAAAAAATTATCAAATAAATTGTTAACAAATAATAAATAAAAATTTACAGTTTGAATTAAAAAATATCAATACAAATTCAATGCTTGGAAAAGTAAAACATAAAAAAAATTACAATTTGAAGTAAACAAAACAAATTCAATGATTCAAAAAAAATAAAACATAAAAATTTCAATATATAGAATCAAAATGTGTACTATATAGATAAAAGAAAAAAAAATTGTAATTTTCCTATTTACAATTATCAATATTTTTTTCGAAAAAAACTAATAATAACATCTTCAAAAAAATAATAATAATAACAACATACAACGGTCATTCGGAATTTTTTTTTTAATTGTTTCCTTTTTTTTTTCCGGGGGTCGATCGAAGGTCATTGGCAAGTGTCTGGCATTTGGGAAAGAGCAAAGGGGTGATCCGTGAAAAGCAAGAGACTCGTCGGCAGTCTTCTTCAAAAGGGTACAATACCCTATAAAATCTGATAGCGTGCCTTCCAATCCTTATCTCTCTCGATTTCTCTCTATTTTTTCCAATTGCACCTTTCTCTTCCTCCGAAAATCTCTGTTTGGTGTATAAATCTTCTCTTTCCTCTTCTACGCATCACTATCTTCACAAGGTCAGTTAGATCTCTGTCCAGTTTTTAGTTTTTGATCTCCGTTCCCATTTCTTGTGTATTACTCAGTTTTTTATATTATTAGTTCTGGCAAAAACCCAGAATCCAATATTATTGGATCTTTGTTCACTCGTTTTGTGATCTGGGTTTCCCAGATCTGACGCCGTTCACCTTACAACTCCTTAAAAATGGAGTCTTTTGCTCATTTTATGATCTGTGTCTTGACGATCCTTTGCTTGATATTCCAATCTGGACATGGATTTTACCTTCCTGGTAGCTACCCCCACAAATACAATGTCGGTGAAACTTTATCAGTCAAAGTGAATTCCATCACTTCTATTGACACCGAGATGCCATTTAGCTATTACAGCTTGCCCTTCTGTCAACCCCCGGGGGGTGTGAAGGATAGTGCTGAGAATCTGGGTGAGCTTCTTATGGGAGATAGGATTGAGAATTCCCCATATCAGTTCAGGATGCATGTGAATGAAAGTGAGATCTTATTGTGCCAAACTGATCCATTATCTGCTGATAACTTTAAGCTTTTGAAGAAAAGAATTGATGAGATGTATCAAGTTAATTTAATTCTTGATAATTTGCCTGCAATAAGGTATACTAAGAAGGAGTCCTACCTGTTGAGGTGGACTGGTTTCCCTGTTGGTATTAAGGTGCAGGATGCGTATTATGCGTTTAATCATTTGAAGTTTACAGTTCTTGTTCATAAATATGAAGAGGCCAATGTGGCACGCGTGATGGGAACTGGAGATGCTGCTGAGGTCATTCCGTCAATGGGGAATGGCGGATCAGATATTCCTGGTTACATGGTAGTTGGGTTTGAAGTTGTTCCTTGTAACTTCATGCATAATGTTCAGTCAGTGAAGAACAAGAAAATGTATGAAAAATACCCATCTCCAATCAAGTGTGATCCCACCACTGTGGCAATGCCAATCAAGGAGGATGAGCCAATTGTTTTTACCTATGAGGTTACATTTGAAGAGAGTGATATCAAGTGGCCATCAAGATGGGATGCCTATTTGAAGATGGAGGGATCAAAGGTCCATTGGTTCTCAATCATGAATTCTCTGATGGTTATCACTTTCCTTGCTGGTATTGTCCTTGTCATCTTCTTGAGGACTGTAAGGCGGGATCTGACTCGTTATGAGGAGCTCGACAAGGAGGCTCAAGCACAGATGAATGAGGAGTTATCTGGATGGAAACTTGTTGTGGGTGATGTTTTCCGAGCTCCTACCAATTCCTCACTTCTCTGTGTGATGGTTGGAGATGGAGTCCAGATCCTTGGGATGGCAATTGTGACAGTTTTCTTTGCTGCACTTGGATTTATGTCACCAGCTTCCCGTGGTACTCTTATCACAGGTATGCTTATTTTCTACATGATTCTGGGTATTGCAGCTGGCTATGTTGCAGTTCGCCTTTGGAGGACCATTGGATGTGGAGATCACAAAGGATGGGTGTCTGTTTCCTGGAGAGCAGCCTGCTTCTTCCCTGGTATTGCTTTTTTTATTTTAACCCTTCTAAATTTCTTACTATGGGGTAGTCATAGCACAGGTGCCATTCCAATCTCATTGTTTATAGTTCTGATTCTGCTCTGGTTCTGCATATCTGTTCCTCTAACCCTAATTGGTGGATACTTTGGTGCAAAAGCACCCCACATTGAATACCCTGTTAGAACCAATCAGATTCCAAGGGAAATTCCAGCCCAAAAGTACCCTTCTTGGCTTCTTGTTCTTGGTGCTGGAACTCTTCCCTTTGGTACACTTTTCATTGAGCTCTTCTTTATCATGTCTAGCATCTGGATGGGTCGTGTGTACTATGTTTTCGGGTTTCTCTTGATCGTTTTTATCCTTCTGGTGGTGGTTTGCGCCGAAGTGTCTCTTGTTCTAACCTATATGCATCTCTGCGTGGAAGATTGGAAATGGTGGTGGAAGTCATTCTTTGCATCTGGCTCGGTGGCCATTTATATTTTCTTGTACTCCATAAACTATCTCATATTCGATCTCAAGAGTTTAAGTGGCCCTGTCTCTGCAACACTATACCTGGGATATTCGCTTTTAATGGTTCTAGCAATTATGTTCGCAACTGGAACAGTTGGGTTCCTTTCGTCTTTTTGGTTCGTGCACTACTTGTTCTCTTCAGTGAAGCTGGATTGAAGAAGTTTCTTCTACATGAAAAGAAAGAAAAAGAGCATTGTAGTCCTATAATAGCAGAAGTTATTCAATATTCATAATAGTTTATGATGTTTTTTCCTTTACTTCTTTGAGTTTAATTCCTTAGGGAGCTTACTGAAAGTAATTACAATAACCTTCAACTAGTTTTTTGAAGTATTCTTTTATTAGGAGAGATCTTGGCTTTATAGTATGATAATGAAACTTTTGAATTCCATTGTAGTATAGTTTATGGCATTTCTAAGTACTTTATTTTTATGATCATGTCTTGTGTGGTTTGAATGCAAGGAAAAGTTTATTGCTTATTTGCTTGCATCTCTTTTAACTGGTTATATTATTGAACAATGGAGATGATTCTTGCTAGAAATATCAATTTTCAAGATCCTAAATTTGTGATTCTTGGTACTTTTAACTTTAGGCAGCACTTAGAACAAAGGACCTGGTGTGAATCTTCGGGAGCCAAGCTCCCTGTGTTTTTGTATTCACAAGTAATTACAAAAAAAAAATCTAAATATTTCACTCCAATTTCAAATTAATTTTTTAATTAATTAAATACTTTATTTTTTTAATAAGATTTTTTGAAATAAAATAAGTAAATCCCCACAGGCACTAATTCAATATGGTTCTCTATACTCAGCTCATACTGGAGCAGATCTTTTCGACAGATTGGGTAGAAGATTTTTACTTCTCAGTGGAGGTATACAGATTATCACATGCTAGCTATAACATCCGTCACTAGCATCTCAATTAATTTCCAAATGCCTTCAACCCAAAACAGAAAATAATCGTTCCTTGCAATTTTGAAACAGGTAATAGTATTCTAGGCCTGAAGTTTAATGACAACCAGCGGGCGGGGGGGAAAAGAAGCAGCCTACTGGTACAGGATAAAATGAAACTAGCGGTTCTCCTTTAAATTGCAATATCTCTTCATTCTAATGAAGGTTTAACGGAGTCCAATTACGGGATTGCCTTACTGCTACAGCTAGTGTAACAAAATTATTCTTTTAAGTTTTTATATCAATTAAAAGTTTTTTCACAAAATATGCATTCAGAATGTCTTGATTATCCAACTGTCATTTATAAAAACTTCTGTTTAAAATGAATACCAAAAAGACCTCACTTGTTCTTTCTTTTCTTTTCTGTTTGTTGTAAGATGAGCTTAAGTTTTAAATCTTTTTCATAAATGAGAAATGGAGAAGTTGCATCAATACAATTCCGTGGAAGCATTAAAAAAGCAAATGCAACATTACTGCACTATATATATATATATTCATCCTCTTTTTCCAAGGGTTTCATAACTGGACGTTGAACCCATTTCATATGATGGGAGTTGCCGGCGTATTGGGCGACTGTGTATAATTATTTGCACGTATTCTCTCCAAGTTCATGTTTCATTAAAGGAATAAACAAATTAACAAATTTGTGTTGGGACAAAATGGCTGGCTGGCTGGTTCCTAAAATGGTGCGCGGCTTCTATTTCAGTAGTCGGGCTTTGATTCATTCACCAACTTAGTAGTTTTGTTAAAAGCTCTAAATTAATTAGAGAGATCTACATCTTTAAAATGCTTTCACAAAGCAATCTAATATAATTCAGCTCCTTTTATAAAAAGAAAAAGGAACAAAGGATTGTGAATATACAAGAGAACCATATTCCAACATGAAAATATACTGACCTGGATGGAGTCAACGGGTGATCAAGAAGGCTCATGAGCCTAGATTAGCCGCCTCCATTGCACGTAGGAAGAGCCTTCATCATAATTTGTGGTAGTCTCCAATGTTAGTCTTAACACAATCGCTACTTGCAGTAACCGTGTTTTTCTTTGCCAAGCTCCACCAGAAAAATCACAATGAAAATGGATTAGATGGTACAAAAGATCAAATTATACAAGTGAAATATTTTCACTGGAAACATGCTGGACAGAGCGTTACAGTAGCTGTAGACCTTTTCTTCACTTCTGTCATACCGCAATCTTTCCTTTCCCTGCTTTTTAAATTCAAATTTGGAATCTTCCTCTTCTTTGCTGAGTTGATTGCTGTAATGACCGTCATCTTCCTGCTGGAAACCAAGGGAGTTCCACTTAAAGAGATGATATTGCTATGGGAAAAGCACTGATTCTGGAAGAGAATAGTGCTTAGGATCCTGAAGTTGATAGTAAGCAAGGCCATTCCACAAAATTGGGTGCCACTGCTGGAAGGGCGAAGCAGCTCATCTCGAAAAGAATTACAGAAATCACAGCTGCAGTTCCAAACTAAGTCATCGAATCGATTTCTTTTCAAATGATAAACAAACTAGCCATTAGCCAATGGATGGAAGTCATGATTTTGCAGTTAAGTAACTTTCACTATTTGGGTTCTTATCTCTATTCAGAAGTCAAATAATATCAATAGTGAAATCAGAAACCATTTAAGTCTGTTTCAATCCAACAAAGCATTATTTATTTAGAGCCCCATATTTCCTGAGGTATACACTAAAAATGACAAATTAAAGCATCCATTAAATAAACAAATAATCATGAAAGCAGCCAAAAAAGGACAAATTATACTGCAAAACGATAAGATTTTTATTTTAGCAGGCATAAGAGCTTCATATTAAAGCAACAAAAGCTTCAGCAAACATCGATATACAATATCACCAGAGAACTAAAGAATATACAAGATACACCTAATTACCTAAAATTTGCAACACTGATCCACTTGGATTTTGCTTGCACTCAAAATCCTTCCTCTTGAAAAAATACAGGAAAGACAATGAGCTTCAAATCGCCAAAAGAAAAGAAGAAACTAAGTAATTTTTTTAACTCCCGCTAATCATCCAAACTAAACCAAATCCAGCTTCAACAATCGCCGGAGATCATTAGTTGCTATTCCGTTAATCTTTTTCCCTAAAAAACCCGGGACTGGGAGCGAACTCGGCGGCGGCGATGCTACAAATGCCGATCCGGCATAGATCCCCTCCATAACTTTACTAACTTCCTTAACCCCAATCTGCTTCTGAACAATATATGGGTCGGGTCCCAGACGATCCGTTGTGCCTAAGATCAAATCCGCATGACTTTCCATTTTCGAATTGTTATCCCTCGGTTTTCGATTTTGCCACGACACTTGAATACCACTCTTCGATAGGGATTCACCCCGCTTCAAAATCTTGACTTCACCCATAGCGAGGGTTTTAGCGGGAAATGTGGCAACCATCATTGACCGAGGATGGGATCGACCACGCAGATTAGATTGCACTGCTACTGGCCTGGGCTTACGGCGGCGAGAACCAGAAAAATTAGGGCTTGGGTTTCGCATACGAGGCTTGAAAGAAGGGGCTAGGTTCAGGGTTTCACCACGAAACCGCCCTTCAAAGTATTCTTGACGACCAAAAATCGCAGTTTCCATGATCCTCTTGCACACAAGAAATCGCTAAGCTTGCAAATCTTTATTGGAATGCAAGGTTGCTTAAACACCTTATAGGAGATATTTAAAGACGTGGTTGTTTCTCAAATTTTACATAGTTGCACCTCAGATCTCTTTATTTTACGAAAATGCCATAATTTGCAACGCGTCACGGTGTGGTTGGCTGTTTATGAGATACTTATGGACGTGTTCACAATTTTAACCGACCATAGTTGGGCGGTTGAGTTGTAAATAATTTATTTACCACTGGGCCCATCGGAAATGGGCAGAGCTAAGGATGAAAGCCTAGCTTGAGGATACCCACACAGGCTACTTGAGTTTTTGGGTTAAAAGTTGAAAGTTATAACTTTAAAAACTACCCTCGCTGCAGGGCGCCACATAAAGCTCTTCTGAAGAATGTTCGAGTTAACAGAAAATAATAAATAGTAATATTAATAAAAGAAATTTTTCTCTCTAAATTTTTATAAATTTAAGTAATTAAAAAATTATTTTACTGTGTGAAGAGTATAGAGAATTGGCAAAATTATGTTGGTTCACGTGTGTGGGTTCCTCTAAATATGTGGAGTCTATACAAATTATTAAAAAATAATAGATTTTGAAATTTGGAATTATTGAAAAGAGTATCACCAACCTATGCTTCCGTGCCTATAAAGGCACACAATTTGCCTTCGAAATTTATAACTATAAATCTCAAATTCAATTGAAAATTTTAATTAATAGATAGTAGTCTAGTTAAACTTTAAAATTTTTCTAAAATGAGAGTAATAAAAATAGTAAAAAAAATATTAAGATATTTTTTGGAAAACACTTGAATATCACTATTTTTATATTTATCTCAAGTTATTGTATCACCTCTACTTATATCCGGAGAATATTATTTCTTTATACCTATTAATTTTTATTAGTAGAAAAAAAAATATTTAGAACTTGTCAAATGAGTTAGTCTAAAATTAAAGGGTTAATCACATTAAATTGTTAATATTATTTTTGTTGATAATTTTACATTTATTATGTTATTTTACATGTTGTATCCAATAAGTAGTATTATAACTAGTCTGGTTGTCAGTCCTATAAAATTCGTAATATGTCATGTGATTGCAGTATTGACTGATTTATCACATTATAAAATATTTTATTTGCTTACTATCAGCTGAAGGAGTATCTATTTTTATTTAATAGAGAAAAAGAACACTAAAATAATCAGTTTAAATGACACAAATTACTACATATGGAGAAGCAAAATGAAAGATCTTCTATTTGTGATGAAAATGCATCTAATGGTACTCACTACAATTAAACCCGAAGGTAAGATAGATGAGAAGTGTGAGTTTGAGCACGAGAAAGTGTGTGTCTATATTCGAAGGTTCATCGAAAATAATGTATATAACTACATTTGCAATAAGACTTATTGTAACACCCCCTCACCCTAGCAGTTCATGCCCGAATGAGGGTGTGCTACGCTGATTTTATCGGTTAAAACTTCATTTTATTAAATTGTGTTTAACTAAAAATTGCTCATATATATATATATTATTTGCTATTTGTTTACTTTGTAATATAAAAGAAATTATAACATAAAAGATAAACTATCTTTTTATATAGTAATATGTTCTTTACAAAATATACTGTTTATTTTACAAATACTACAAAATAAAATTTACAAGATAATACATAAAAGTTGTGTAACCCACGATGTGTGCAACATGCTGCTTTACTGGATTAGGTCACCGCTGACTTTGTCTACTATTTTCTTTTTATTCTTTACTAAATCTGCGTGAGAAAACTCTCACGCTAAGCTCTTGGCTTAGTGGTGCATATAGATAAGGCAATAAACTATTTTTAATGCAACATGCATTGTCATATAAAAATTTATAATCAAATCATGCAAACATACATTTCATAATATTCTAGTATGCATAACATCAATTTATTGTATCTCATTTTGTTTAACATAATCAAATCATCATTCTCATGCAAATCATGGTATTCTAGCATGTATAGACATCAAATTATATTATGTTATCTCATACTTATTTATTTTATTACCACCTTATTGTATATCACTAAACCTTCTTTTATCCATGCCACAGTTCATAATTCCATTTTTATTATCCATGTCACAAATCATAATTCCCGTTTTACTTTCAATAATTCTTTTATGTTCCATAACTTCTTTATTTATATTTTCATTTATGCCCAGGACACCTATGAACCACTAAATAGGATAACGGAGTTGCTATCCAGGCACTTAGGAGTGCCACCCGGGCAATATGATGTGCGCATATAAGTGCCAAACCCGGCGTAGATAACCGTGCCAAACTCGGCGTAGATAATAATGTCATACCCGACATAAATAACAGTGTCAAACTCGGCGTAGATAATATTGTCAAACCCGACGTAGATAACATTGCCAAACCCGGCGTAGATAATCATACCATTAATGGATTTAATCATTTTCATCATACTCCCCCCTATTTGGCATGCCAAACTATCCTAAGTTGGTTCTAGTTAGGTGTTCTAGGGCTTATACAATTTCATTAAAATTCATAACAATTAATTTAATACTTTTCATGCATGTAATATCTCAAAATAATCACATAATCACTCAATTAAAATAATATTTACATAATATAACAAATTTCTCATCATTTTACTCATTTCATTTCTCAATTCACATGTTGCCCTGTCACTGGCAGATTATGTTCTCTGTTTTGGACCTTAATTTTGATCCTGTTCCGTTCTGAATTTAGTTACATGATCTTCATATAAATTTTAGATATGGATCTTAGCTTTAATATTCAACTTGAATCACTTAATTCTGAGTTTGGTATCAAAAGATATGATAATATTAACACTAACTGATCACTGATAATTCTGCCCAGAAATTTCTGGACAGATTCTAAGTCTAAACTTTATGAATTTTTATGGACAATTAAAGACATATTCAGATATTATAGTCTGAATAAAAATTGTAGCCCTATTTATTAGCTTTCATACAGAACAAAGAACACACAAATCCAAACTTCAGAACTCAAGTTATAACAGTTTAAGTATTTACTGCTCATTATTAACAATTCTGCCCAGAATTTCTGGACAGATTCTATGTCTGAGTTTTATGAATTTTTCTGGATAATTACAGACATATTCAGGTTTTATGGTCCAAATTAAAGTTATAGCCCTATGTCTTATCTTTTAAACCCAACAAAGAACATACAAAACCGAGTTCCGGATATTAAGTTATAACAGTTCAAGTGAACACTGCTCATCAATTTCCAGCAAGGAACATACAAGATAATCACATTCAATTTTTACCAAATTAAATTCTAAGTCTAGCAAACATGCATCCCCAAGATTTTCATCACAAAATAATATCAATTCAGAATCATCAACATGCCAAATAATTAAATCATGTAATTAAAAAAAATAAAATAGGCTATTGCCTTAGGTTATGCATAAACATCTTTTTTTCTCTTTTTTTCTCTTTACTTTTCTTTCTCCTTTCCTTTGCTCCCTTGATCTAGCTCCTTGTCACTTTGAGTTCCTAAAGTTCATAAATAGATTATTAACACTTCATAAACTCTAATCTCTCTCTTTCTCCTTACTTTCTTAAGCTACCTTGAGCATGAAAATGGAATTTTCCATGCTTTTTCTCTTTTTTTCTCACTTTCTTTTACTAGAATCAAGGTTTAGCTATGGAGGAAGAAGGGAAAACGTGGCTGGTTTGAAAGAACAGAATTTTTCTCAATGAAAAATGGATAAGGAAGAGGAAGAAACAATCATTAATGTCATATGCATGTATCTTCATTAGCTTATTAAACTTTGCCACTTGGTGTATTGGGCTTCAAGAAACGTGGGAGGCAATTGAAAGATAGAAAATTCTAGATATGAAGAGATGAAAGAACAATTAAGAGAATAAAGACAAGCAACATAATTATGAGACACCTAAGCCAAATTCTAGAAGTCTTCATTAATGCATTCATCTCCCTTGGTGTATGTTAATTGTCCACTTAATGTATGCCACTTGGTGTGGGCAGCCCCTTCCCATGTGTTTAATGTCCCAATCATGTATTTAATTTATGATTATCCCATTTAAATCCTCCAATTTTTGGTAAATTGCAAATTGACCCCTAAACTTTTCAAAATTTACAATTTAGTCCTTTACCGAAATTTGACATCTTTAAATATTTTGAACACTTTATTAGATATTTTCCATACTTAATTACCATTATTTTCATTATTTTTCGATAAAAATCCAAATTTAGACTTCGGTCAAACCGACGAGTCGATTTAACAACTCGCGTGACTTTAGTCTAAATTAGCGGATATGACACTTTTAGGTTATCTATATATATACCAAATTTTAGATACATGTGTTATCTATCTATATACCAAATTTTAAGTTCCTATATTGTGTGGATTTTGAATTATGATGAAGATAACCATGACTGCGCCATAATTGCTTAGTACCCTGTACAGGTTTAGAAAATTATTTAATTATTTTGAGCTCTTTATAGACAGAATATGTAATTTATCAAAACATAAAAGTTATAGAATTATGTCTTATATAAATTTTGGTAAAAATCTCACCTTGATATGATATGTATAGAGTGATATATAGCCTTCATGAGTTATACTGGTATAAAAGTCAACTCTGTTCTATAGCAATAAAATATTTCTTATAATTCGAGAACCTTAGAGATAGAATTGACAATAGTTGTATTCATAAAAAATGTTCCCTATTTACCTATCTAAGTTTCAATAAATGTTTACTGTAATATGACTTACATATTGTAAGATAGGAATTATCAAAGTTGGTATCCTAAAACTGCCTAAGGGAAAAAGAGATTAGAAAAGAGAATACAATTAGAAATTCTACCATAAATTGTACAATACTCCAATTGCTCTGAAATTTTAATATGTTATGTAATTATATATTAAATTTAATTATAATTAAGAATCAGATTAATTGGTCAAGTATTGAAAAATTTATAGATTATTCATTCTCATAAGGTCACACTGTCTCATAAGAAAACAAAATACTAACTAATTATATGAACTAGACATATTACTTTATTTAAGGCACATTAAGTTTATCTAGTTATGAGTTAATCAATTATATTTTCATATTAGGCTCATAACAAATTGAAGACTTACAAGGAGGGATTAGACAATAAGTTAAGGGTCAGAATCAAAAGAAAAAAAATGTGAGTTTAATTATCTAGTGATTTCTTTAGTATACATAAACATTACTCGCTATGTGATTCATATGATTGCCCTGATTTGACCTTGATGATGAGATTATGAATATTTATGACATACATGGTATATAAGTGGTATATGTGTGGTATATTTAAGGTATATGTTTGGCATATACAATATATACATGGTACATGCATAGTATATGTGAGGTATACGCATAACACATGTGTTATGTATGAGGTATATGTAATAAAGACATAATGGATGATGAATGCTTAGTTACAAATCCATATGCATAATGACTTAAAAGCATTGTGACTAGTTAATCGACATTGCAAGACAAAAGAAGAGGCCTATGGCGTAAAAAATAAGCAAATGAAACAAATGATCAAGCTAGCTAGCAAATACAAATGTTCACATGAAAACCGGGGCAATGTCTGTTTAATCTAGTCACAATAAAATAAAATAAATAAGCATAAGCATAAGTATAAAGCAATTATTGAATACTTAATTTCATTTACATTTATATGCTATTGACGGATGAAATGGAATATAAAGCGTATATTAAGTATACTTGTTATTTGCTAGTATGGAATGCTTGATACTTTAGAGCTCATTTGATAGTTATTCTCACTGAGTCGCAACTCACTAAATTGCATCATTTTTCAGGTAGAGAAGAGTAGTAGTAGTTCATATTGAGGTGCATATAAAAGTCATGGATCAAAGGTTACCGGCCAAGCCTCCTCACTCTCTCTCTTTGCATTCCACACAAACATAAGAGCATATCATTTATATTTGGGGTTGAATACTTGCATATTATAATTACAATGAATATATACTAAGATATATAAACAGAATCAACTGGTAAATTTACTAACTTTTAAATGTAATATTTAAGTTTTTAATATATGTGACGTTATAGGCTATGATTAAGGCATTCGTATTGATTGTGTAATTGTTGATGATAATATGAGACGAGTTAAAAAAAATTAACTCTTACTGTAAACATGAATTTTATTTTATTCTTATTCCATACGTGATAACTTAATATATAAATATAAATGTGGTATATAGAATTATAAGATGTTAAGTCTTACATTTTTAGTATCAGAGCAGGGATAGATTCCATAGGAACATGCATATGCATATGAGTATGATAACATGTGCATAATATGTGTTGAATATTATGTAGTGACATAATTTCATTTATTTTAGGGCCATCATAAGACATGATTCACCAAGGAGAGAGAGGCCGGCCGAAATGCATTCTCATGAGGCATCACCTTATTTGTATAAAGATCAACCAACACCAGAAGCTAGAGCTCCAGTGCATGCATCACAATCATCACATGCAGAATTGCTATATGAAAACCCAGAACAAGAAGTACAAGGGTCTGAAATGTATAGAGAAAGATGTTATGATAAGCTAAGAAAACACGGTGCAGTTGATTTCTATGGCTCAACTGATCCAATTGAAGTAGAGACATGGCTTAAAAGGACACAGAGGGTATTGAATATGATGAAATACACTCCAGAGGAGAAGTTTGATTATGCGGTATCTTTGCTTCAAGGTAATGCCTATGAATAGTGGGAGACAGTCCCAGATAGTAATGCACAACCTCCAGTTCTGACATGGAATGATTTTCTCCAAGAATTTCAGAACAACTATATGCCTGAGGCATATAAAGATGATAAGACAGAGGAATTCTTAAATCTAAAATAGGGGAGCATGTCAGTTGCTGAGTATGAGGTATAGTTCAACAAACTTTTCCACTATGCAACCTGTTATGGTCTTTACTGAAAGAGTCAAATGCATAAAGTTTAAGGAGGGCCTCAAATATGGGATTAGAAATAGAAGTACAATTAATGATCCTGATAATTATACTAGACTCAGAGCTACCACAATTAGAGCTGAAAAATTAATGAAAGAAGCTAGAGAACAACAAGTAAAAAGGGCGACACAAGAATTTACTGAGGAGTCTAGTAGAGGATATGGAAGGAAAGCTAGACAAATGTTAAGCCAGTTTGGCAATAGAAGTGGGTACTCTAGTTCTAGAGGCTGAGGTATGACTTTCTTTTATCCAGGCAAAGGACAAAGCCAGTATACATAACAAATGTCTACTTGTATTTATTGTGGCAGACAACACATAGGTAAATGTAGAAGGCTCACAGAAGCTTGTTATTTCTGTGGGTACTTAGATCATATGTATATAGATTACCCAGAAAGAGCTAAATTAATAGAAACCAGCAGAGACAGAGGAGTATTAGAGGCTACAATTGAAACACCAAAGGTTAACACTATCAGTGGGACACATGTCAGAGGCAAAGGCAGGGGAAGAACTGGTGCAGTAGGCAGAGGAGTGACCAGATCTGAGGGTCAGAGTTCTAGACCCATTCCACAAGCCAGGATATTTTTCATGACTAGGTAGGAGGCAGTTGATGCTCCTGAAGTGGTTACTGGTACTATTTATATTTACGATATACTGACATTTGCATTGATTGACCCAGGTTCCATGCATTCATTTATATCATTACATATAATATCTAAAATGCATCAAAATCATGAGCCATTGGAATTTGATATAAATATGAGTACTCCACTGGGAGCAGTAGTAGTTGTGAATAATATATGTCATGACTGTTCGATATTCATTGATAAGCTGAATTGAAAGCTGATTTGATCTTATTGTCGCTATATGAATTTGATGTAATATTGGGAATGAATTGGTTAACAAAACATCATGCCATAGTGAATTGTTTTTCTAAGGAGATAATTTTAGAGTCCTCTGATAAACAAATGATTGTGTTTAAAGGAAAAAGGAAGTTGGTACTTGCAGGTTTAATTTCAGTAGTTAAAGCTTTTACGATGGTGAAAGGAAAGTGTAAGGCTTTCTTAACCTATGTGGCAGACACAAGAACTCAAGATATTATGCTAGAGAATATTCTAGTAGTCTATGAGTTCCCAAATGTATTTTCAGAGGATTTGCCTGGGTTGCCACCAGATAGAGAGATATAATTTACTATAGATTTGGTGTTAGGAGCCACACCTATTTCTATATCTCCTTACAGTATGGCTCTGATTGAGTTAAAAGAACTTAAAACTCAATTGCAAGATTTGTTTGATAAGGGATACATTCGACCTAGCGTATCACCTTGGGGAGCTCCAGTGTTATTTATATAAAAAAAAAAGATAGAACGATGAGATTGTGTATAGACTATAGACAACTTAATAGAGTGACAGTGAAGAATAAGTGTCTTTTACCTATAATTGATGACTTGTTCGATCAGTTACATAAAACTCAAGTTTTTTCTAAGATTGATCTAAAATCGGGCTATTATCAACTTAAGATAGTTGAGGTAGATATTCCTAAAACTGCATTTCGTACTAGATATGACCACTATGAATTTCTAGTCATGCCTTTTGGATTAGCTAATGCATCGGCTGCTTTCATGGCTTTGATGAATAAGGTATTTCAACCTTATTTGGATAATTTTGTTATTGTCTTCATAGATGACATTCTTGTGTACTCTAAAAGTAAAGAGGAATATGATACGCATTTAAGAACTGCGAGAGAAACAATTGTATGCAAAGTTTAATAAGTGTGAGTTTTGGCTTGTCCATGTTGTGTTTCTTGGGCATATAGTATCGAGAAATGGCATAGAGGTTGACCCAAAGAAAGTTAAAGCCATAATGAGTTGGGAAGCTCCCAAAAATGTGTTAGAGTTGCACAATTTTTTGGGTTTGACCGGTTATTATTATAGATTTATTAATGGATTTTCATTGATTACTATCCCTTTAACTAAATTACTACGGAAGAATGTGTATTTCAAATGGACTTCAGAGTGTCAAAAGAGTTTTGATGAGCTAAAACAAAGGTTAACCTCAACACCAGTATTAGCAATTCCTATCGGTACATGTGGATTTACGGTATATAGTGATGCTTCTCATTAGAGTTTGGGATGTTTGTTGATGCAACATGGTAAGGTGATAGCTTATGCATCTAGATAGTTGAGACCACATGAGATTTCATATCTAGTGCATGATTTAGAATTGACTGCAGTTGTGTTTTCTTTGAAAATTTGGAGACATTATTTGTATGGTGAGACATTTCAAATTTTCACAGACCATAAGAGCTTGAGTTACTTAATGACACAGAAAGAGTTAAACATGAGACAAAGACGATGGTTAGAGCTGTTAAAAGATTATGACTGTACAATTGAATACCATCTAGAGAAGGCCAACATAGTAGTAGATGCATTGAGTAGGAAGTCCAGTAGCAATATAACTCACTTGCAAGCATCAATCTTTCTATATTTGATTCAATTACGATCCATGAATGTTCAATTGAATATGCATAATGGTGGATCATTAATTGCTGCTCTTCAGGTCAGACCTATATTGAAGGATAAGATCAAAGTTACACAGAGTAAAGATACTAAATTGTGTGAGAAAATTGAATTAGTAAGGCAGGTAAACAGTAAAAATTTTTAATTGCAAAACGATGTACTGATGTTAAGGGCAAGCATATGTGTTCCAAACATTGACAACTTGAGCTATGAAATAATGGAAGAAGCACACAATGCACCTTATGTAATGCATCTGGGGATGACTAAGATGTATCATAGTTTAAGACCTCATTACTAGTGGCCAGGGATGAAGAAAGACTTAGCCGAATATATTTCTAAATCTTAATATGTCAGCAGATTAAGATAAAAGGCATCAGTTGGTAAACTACATCCTTTACTAGTGCCAGAATGGAAATGTAAAAAGATAACGATGGATTTTGTTTATGGATTACCCAGAACTCCACTAAAAAATGATGCAATATGGATAATTATTAACAGATTAACCAAGTCAACACATTTTCTACCTATCAGATGGGGTGTACACTTGAGAATTTGGTCAAATTATATGTGAATGAGATAGTCAGATTGCATGGCATTCCAATGTCCATTATGTCTGATAGAGATCCACGGTTTACTTCACATTTTTGGGTGAGTTTACATAATGCATTGGGAACAAAATTGAATTTAAGTACTGCATTCCACCCACAAACTGACGGACAATTAGAAAGGACTACACAGACATTGGAAGATATGATTAGAGCATGTGCTATGGAATTCAAGGGCGCTTGGGATGAGTACATAACATTGGTTGAGTTTTCATACAACAACCAATATCATAGCAGTATTCAGATGGCTCCATATGAGGCATTGTATAGCAAAAAGTGCATAAGTCCTATCATCTGGGCTGAAGAAGGTGCACGTTCATTAGAAGGGCCAGAGATAATACAAGATATAGTGGATAAAATCAAAATTATTAAGAACAAGCTAAAGGCATCACAAGACAGACAGAAAAGTTATGTTGATCAACATATAAGGGAGATGGAATACGAGTAGGGTGAGAAGGTATTTTTATGAGTATCTCCATAGAAAGGGGTAATCCGATTTGGCAAAAAAGGTAAATTGAGCCCAAAATACATAGGACCTTATGAAATTCTTAAAAGAGTTGGTCTATTGGCACATAGATTGGCTTTACCACCAGAGATGAATCAGATTCATAATGTGTTTCATGTGAGCATGCTTAGAAGGTATAGGTCAGACCCTACATATGTAATTAAAGATCAAGCCATTGAGATTGCAGATGCCATGAGTTATGTTGAAGAACTAGTGGAAATCATTAGATACAAAACTAAACAATTGAGAAATCGAGAAATACCATTAGTTAAGGTGTTGCGGAGAAACCATTTACAAGAAAAGGTAACATGGGAAACATAATAAAATATGAAAAAACAGTATCCACATATGTTTCCAGGTACTAAATTTCGATGACGAAATTTTTAAAAGAAGGGAGAATTGTAATATCCTCGACTTTTCTCATATGCATTTCTACAGCATCTCATTTGGACATATACATTTTGCATATACATCACTTGAACACATGCATAATATGTATTTTTATTTAAATACATTCATAATATATACTTAGTTTATTTTCAAGTATTTTACAATTATATAGAGGTACACATGTCTGTTTTATAATTTAAATGAAAATAATATGAAATTAATACTTAAGTGAATAAAGAGACTAGATTGAATTAATGAAAATTTCACATGATTAATTTAATTTAATTTAAAATAAGTGATTAAATTATATTTTTGCATTGGTTAGTAAAATGAGATAAATGTAAATATATATGTACGTATATATATATGTATGTATATATGTATTTATTATAATAATAAAAATAATAATTAAAAAAAAGGAAGTCAACAAGGATGGAGATTTTTAAGGATATTTATCCTTACCTTATCATAATTTTGGACATCTTCACTTGTCCTCATTTTCATTTTTTCTTTCTTCTACCACAAAATCTTTATTTCTCTTCTTCATTTTTCATAAGAGTTTTAGCAAGAACCTAGAAAAGTTAATTATTGGTAAGTTAGTTATTTCTTTTTGTTTTTAGGATTTGGTAATCTATGATTTATTGTGTATAAAAACTCTTGAATCCTATTTTCATGGAAGAATATTAAGACTTAATTTTTGTAGTCTTAGAGAGGGAATTTGGAAAAGTTTAATGTATGAAACTTTTAGATCTATATCTCATATATATGTATCTAAAACAGTTTTGTAAGATCTAATGTATTTTAAGAGAAATCATTTTTTGAATAAAAGTGGTTCTGATTCGATTTTCTTCAGACTATCCTACGATTTTTGTCTATTTTGACCATCTTATAGATATACTTTAATGAAACATAAAACATAAAATTTTTAGATACATGTTTTATATAGATTTAAACCAAATCTCAGGTTCATATATAGTTTGGATTTTGAGTTATGATGAAGAGAACCATGATTGCACAATAGTTGCTTAGTGCCTTGTATAGGTCCAAAAATGTTTTTAATTATTTTGAGCTCTTTATAGACAGAATCTGTAATTTGTCAAAAAATAAAAAGTTATAGAATTATTTCTTATATAAATTTTGGTAAAAATTTTACCTTAATATAATATGTATAA
The DNA here is from genome assembly GCA_023653625.1 of Triadica sebifera. Lineage (NCBI taxonomy): Eukaryota > Viridiplantae > Streptophyta > Magnoliopsida > Malpighiales > Euphorbiaceae > Triadica > Triadica sebifera. Next base: position 16,036,767 of record CM042910.1, on the reverse strand, counting down.
AGTGATATATATAGCATTCACAAGTCATACTGGTATGAAAGCAAACTCTATTCTAGACCAGTAAAATATTTTTTATAATTTGAGGACCTTAGAGATAGAATTGACAAAAGTTGTAAACATGAAAAATGAATATTTACCTATCTAAATTTATGTAAATTTTCACTATATTATGACTTACGTATTGTAAGATATGAATTATCAAAACTGGTATCTTAAAACTGCCTAAGGGAAAAACAAGTAAGAAAATAGAACATAATTAGAAATTCTACCATAAATTGTACAATGCTCCAATTACTCTGAAATTTTAATATGTTATGTAATTATATGTTAAATTTAATTAGAGTTAAGAATCAAATTAATTGGTCTAGTATAGAAAAAGTTATAGATTAATTATTCTCATAAGGTCACACTATCTCATAAGAAATAAAATGTTAACTAATGATATGAACTAGACATATTAATTTATTTAAGGCACATTAAGTTTATCTAGTCATGAGTTAATTAATTATATTTTTATATTAGTCTCATAACAAATTGGAGACTTATAAAGAGTGGTTAGACAATAAGTTAAGGGTTAGAATAAAAAGAAAAAAAAGGTGAGTTTAATTATCAAGTGATTTTTTTAGTATACATAAATATTGTTTGTTATGTGATTCATATGATTGCCCTGATTTGACCTTGATGAAGAGATTATGAATATTTGTGACATACATGGTATATAAGTTGTAAATGTATGGTATATTTGAGGTATATGTTTAGCATATACAGTATATACATAGTACATGTATAGTATATGTGAGGTATATGCATAGCACATATGGTATATATGAGGTATATGTAATAAAGACATAATGGATGACGAATGCTTAATGACAAATCCATATGCATAATGACTTAAAAGGCTTTATGACTAGTTAATCGACATTACAAGGCAAAAGAAAAGGCTTATGGCCTGACAAATGAGCAAATGAAATAAATAATCATGCTAGCTAGTAAATACAAATGTTCACATGGAAACCCAGAACAATGTCTGTTTAACTTAGTCACAACAAAATAAAATGAATAAGTATGAGCAAAAGTAACGACCAATTATTGAATAATTAATTTGATTTACATTTATATGTTATTGACGGATGAAATGGAATATAAAGGGTATATTAAGTATACTTGTTATTTGCTAGTATGAAATGCTTGGTACTTTAGAGCTCATTTGATGGTTATTCTCACTGAGTTGCAACTCACCAAATTGCATCATTTTCAGGTATATTAGAGTAGTAATTCATATTGTGGTGCATATAAAAGTCATGGATCAAATGTCACCAGCCGAGCCTCCTCACTCTATCTCTTTGCATTCCACATAAGTATAAGAGCATATCATTTATATTTGGAGGGTTGAATACTTACATATGTATAATTACAATGAATATGTACTAGGATATATAAACGGAATCAACTTGTAAATTTATCAACTTTTAAACGTAATTTTTAAGTTGTTAATATATGTGATGTTATAAGTTATGATTAAAGCATTCGTATTGATTATGGAATTGGTGATGATAATATGAGATCAGTTAAAAAAAAATTTTACTTTCACTGTAAACATGAATTTTGTATTATTCTTGTTACATACATGATAACTTAATATATAAATATAAATATGGTATATAGAGTTATAAGGTGTCAGGTGTTACAGATATTGTTTGGATTTGGTTGATGGAAAAATTAAAATTTTGTGGAAAAATTATGGAAAAATTAGATAAAAATAGGAAATAAGTAGAATGAGACTTAAGGTTATTAGATATGGTAAAAATTCAATGAGAATAATTTTTAGCAATTTTTGTAGAATTTTCAATAATTATTGCCAAATTTTTAAAAAATGATTTGTGTCCTAAAATGGTGAAAATTGAATTAAATGGGGTGATTGGAGATGAAAAATAATTTTTGGAATGTAAAAACAATTAATAGGAATTTTTGTAAATTTTTAGATTTTTAGCCTAATTATGAAAAAATTTATTGGGAATCATTAAATATCATTTTGGGAATTTTGATGATGAAAAATGAGTTAAAGTGATTATAAGAATTTATTTGGAATTTTTAGAGCATTTATTTAATTTATGGAAAATTTTTTGTTAGAAAATGGAAATTAAGGAAAAAATAAAAATAATTGAGAAAAAAAGTCTTGGAGGAAGAAAAATAAAGAAAATATAATGCTATAAAAGAAAATAATATTTAAAATTTTTGATCTCATCGGAAAACATGTCAATGACTGGAACCTCAAACTACGCGTTAAATACATATAATGAAAAACATTTCCGTGATAGAATTTCAATACACGTGAGAGTGGAGAATAATGGAAAGATTTAAATCCTACTAGATTTTATATCGTGAATGACTCAGTAATTAATTAAAATTGTATTTTTATTAGGCGTAACATCGAAACAGACATCATCTCGAGATAAAAAAAAGTCGGTAGACACCGACAAAGTATGAAAGAGATTTGTGTTGTTGCTTTATATATATATAAACTATTAAAGTGAAATATTAATTATATTTATGATATAAGTATATTTAGTTTAATTTTAATATTAGAAGAATTTTATTAGTAAATATGAAATGATATTTGAAGGTTGTATGTATTTATTTATGTGACGTGACATAAAATATATTTTATACTATAAAAGGATAATTTATGAATTATAAATGTATTTAGAGAATTATGAAAATTTTAAAAATGTTAAAAATATTTTCAAGCCTAGACCTTGAATTAGGGTATTATTGACATGCCAATAGGGTAATTATATGTGAATCCTATGCTTATTTGTAGATATTGTGAAATTATTTTTGAACATGTAAATTTCTGTAGATCATAATATTATCGGTCAAATGCATATATGTGGACTGCATGATTTATGTACCTGAGTCATGTGCATATCTGTGAACCAGGTAATTAGTGCTATATTATATGAGACCCTTTGATTTACAAATGACAAGTTTATGGTATTGTAATATGTGGGTAAAATATAAAAGTTTGGTTTAATATATGGATGAGATGTTATGCAAATTTTCTATAGGAAACAAAAATGTTATTTTTTGGCTATATTTAAAATAAACTATTTACATAAAAAAATTGTAAGATTAAAAAAAATATTTTTTATTTTTACTATGACTGTTATTATAAGATTTCGTACCATTGAGTTTATGACTCAACTATTAGAAGAATAGGTTAAATCGACGAATGTGTAGATAAAAGTGTCGCTGATTAGTGGACCCTACCAAATGGAGTCGAGCAGTAGCAGTGGTAGTTGTCTCGAGCGGTTTAATTTTCTTATTGTATTTTTGTTATTTTGATGTATATACAGACTTTTAAATTTTATTATGACATGTATATATACAAGTAAGAATGAGTTGTGACTAGGAAGTGTACACATAGTATTTATTTTATATATTTCAAATTTCGTATATATGATATATTTTTAAGGGATATTTTTGAAAAATATTTTATTTGTTGTAACAATATTTATCTGTCTAGTATACGAATGAGTATATGGAAAGATAAGTAGTGTTACATTCATGCCTCAGTTGAGAGATAGACTAGAAAAAAATCAAAATACATCCTGATAGATAACAATAGAGAATGCATTGGATCATTTAATGTCTACTGCAAATAGCATAGTATTTGACATCAGACAATGCCTCAAAAAACATTGCAGTTGAATGACTTGACTAAGAGGATGAATAAGACTTTAGTGGAGAGAGTTAGATGTTTGTTCTCAAATTCAGAGTTGCCTAAAATATTTTGGAAAGAAGTTTTACTCATGACTATGTACGTATTGAATTTTTTTATCTTGTGTCCCTTTAAAACTAAATGTTCTAGAGAAAGTATGGTCAGAAAAAAAAAAGTTTTCTATGATCATTTGTGATTGTTTGGTTGCAAGGGTTTTATGCATATCCCTAAAGATGAGAGGTCCAAACTTGATGTCAAAACACAATATTGTATTTTTCTTCGCTATGACAAATATCAACTTCAGTATAGATTTTATGATCAAATGGAAAAAAACTAGTTAGAAGTTGTGATGCTTTGTTCATTGAGAATAAGACCATTGAAGATCTTGTCAAGATGAAGAATGATTTTTCATATTCTAATTGTGACTCAACAGATTTAGAATTGATTCTTCTAAAATCGGTGTCAAGACAAGTTGGAGATGAAGATCATGTTGATCTACCTAAAGAAGATTGTAACACCCCTTATTGTAACACCCCTTACCCTTCTATACCTTAGTCAATTTAGGTATTGCTTCTAACTGACTAACTAGTGGTGTCAGCGCATGACTTATAGACATTCAATATATATAAACCAATATATAACTCTAAAATGAAAATAAATTATTTCTTATAAACATATGTGGACTATGCTTTTGTATAGACCACAAAACTTGTATAAGTTTTATTTATAAATACACATTCTTAAAAAAATGCATGATGTATGCAAAATTTCTTTACGAACATGACATGATCATCATTGTTACTGTCACTATTGTGTTCCTCTAATGGAATCACTGGATCTACAAACTCTTGTCTATACGTATTCCACTCCTATTACTGAAACTAAACCTATGCGAGAAAAAAACAACTCTTACACTAATTTTTAACTCAATGGTGCAATATTTATGGTAATAATCAAGATATAATTCCATTTAAAATTTCATACAATATTTTAACAATTTCTTACTATTATAAATTTATATATATATATATATATATATATATATATATATATATATATATATATATATATATATATATATAATGAAACAAGTCATATCCGTAATCATGTAAAGATACTAGCATACTATTATAACAAAACTTGTGGCATATAAACTATGTTATCGCTTTCCATTTGGCTTAGTGCTCAAAATCTAAACCTGAATTATTCAAATATGAGTTGTAAAGCATGAGCGTTCTCCGAACTTCAGGCACCTTATTCACAACCTGTATGTGTGCTCATCCGAGCTCCTCAAGTCAATGTTGTTCTCTGAGATTTAACCACATTGATTGAATCTATAAATATTGCATGCAAGAATATGATCAAGGGCGTTCTCCCATGCTTCAGTCACATTGTCCTTATAATATAAAAATTATTTATCATATAAACCTACGGTACCATAACCCCTTTAATGACATGTTATATATTCTATAACTAGTCCCTGATTAGAGAAATGAACATAATTTGTTCGTATCACATAAGTCATGTTCTTATCACATAGCTCATCTTATAACATGTATTTTTTTTTTGTTTCCATTGCCATAAACATGTTTCCATATCCATACACACAAAATCTCTAAGACTGACCAACGTCAATTACTTCTATTAGCACTCACAATATTTGTTATACCAGAAATATGCCTTCACAACTTTTAACCATATTTAACCAACATTTCATGCTAAAAGCCATATCACTTTATAATAATAATAATAATAATAATTAATATTTTTGTTTTAATAGTTATTGTTATAAAGCTTACACAAACCTTACTATGCTTTCCGATTGTAAATCCAATTTTTGCTCTCGTGGCATTGATGCGCCTAATAGAAGATATTTAATAATTGTTAATTAAATATCTAAACCTTAATATCACATTTTCCGTTATTCCTTCAAAACTAAATCATGAATTTTATTTTTTCAATTTTAACCCTAAACTTGAGAGTTTTAACCTATAAATATACTGACATACTCATCTTACTATACCGTATGTCCTGGTACTCTTAGTTTGCAACTTGCCGACAGAGCAAAATCATGAAATTTTTTATTTAGTCATCTTTTTTCTATTTTCGTGCGAAATTTAGTGTCACAAGTTTGTAACAAGTTTTTTCTTTTTTTACTTTTATGAAGTCCGTAATTAGACTTTAATCGTATCGACACTATTTTGATCACAATTACATTTGATTTATGGTTAGTCTGGCGCATCCGATATTAAAATGTATGGATCAGTTAGGGTCTAAATTAGCAGGTGTGACAAAGATAATACTCCCATTGATGACCTAGAAGATGATGTTGAAAATAATAATGTTTATCATCAACCAACACATGTTCCCTCGCCGCCAGTTCCTTTGAGAAGAACTAATAGAGCAAGACAATCTTTTACAAGATATCCAACAAATGAGTATGTGTTACTCACTGACAGAAGAGAATTGGAGAGTTTTGAAAAGTTATGGTTGATGAGCACAAGAAAAAATGAGTTAAAGCCATGTAAGATGAAATAAAATCCTTGTATGAGAACAAAACTTTTGAACTAATGAAGCTGCCAAAAGGCAAGAGAGTTTTGAAAAATAAATGAGTGTTCATAATCAAACATGAAGATAACAATTTCCATCTGCGATTCAAAACTATATTGGTTGTCAAAGGGTTTAGCCAAAGAAAAGGAATTGATTTCGATGGGATTTTCCCAACAGATGTGAAAATGACATTCATCCGTATAGTATTAGGGGTTAAAAGCAAGTCTTGGCCTGGAGGTTGAGCAAATAAATGTCAAAACTATCTTTGTGCATGAAAATTTGGACGATGAGATATACATGGAGCAAACAGAGGATTTTGAGCATAAGGAGAAAGATGATTATGTTTGCAGATTGAAGAAAATCATCTATGAGTTGAAGCAGACACCAGAAACATGTTATAAAAAGTTTGAGTCTGATATAGGAAAATAAGGTTGTGACGAAACTACTTCAAACCATTGCGGTTTTGTACAAAAATTCTCTGATAAATGTTTTATTATTCTATTGCTCTATATGGATGACATGCTGATTGTTAGTCATAATGTTTTCAAAATTAACAACTTGAAAAAATAGTTGAGCAAGTCTTTTGCCATGAAAGGCTTGAGGCCAGCAAAACAGATTCTTGACTTGAAAATTATCAAAGACATAAGTACTAAACAATTATAGTTTTCATAGGAGAAGTACTTCGAGAAAGTACTTTAGAGATTTAAAATGAATCAAACTAAAATGGTTAGTTGTCCTTTTGTTAATCAGTTTAAGTTGAGTTCAAAATAACGACTTTCTACAGACAAAGAGAAAGAAGAGATGAACAAAGTTCCATATGCTTCAGTAATTGGAAGTTTGATGTATGTCATAGTGTGCACATAACTGGATACCACTTATGCAATTCGAGTAGTAAGCATATGCCTTTCAAATCCTAGAAAGAAACATTATACTACAGTAAAGTGAATTTTCATATATCTTCGGGGCACTTCCAGAATATGTTTATATTTTGGAGAAACAAAACATGTGTAGGTTAGATATACAAATGCATATATGAATGGTGATGTAGATTTAAGAAAGTCTACTTTAGATTACTTGATCACTTTTACAGGGGGAGCTTTGTCACGACAGTCAAAGTTACAAAAGTGTGTTACACTGTCCACTACTAAAACATAGTTTATTGCAACAACAAAAGCATATAAAGACTTGTTGTGAATGAAGAAGTGTTTGAAAGAACTTGGATTGGAATAAGACATATATCAGTTGCTTTTGTGATAAAGAGTTATTCATTTTGGAAAAAATGTCTTGTTTCACTTGAGATCAAAGCACATTAATGTGAGATATTAGTGGATCGGGGATGCAATGGTGAATAAGTTACTATAGCTTGAGAAGATCCATATAGAAGAAAATGGATTTTATATATTGATAAAGATTCTACCAATATTGTAACATTCGGTCATTTAGACACTGATCGCATGTGATCGAATCAGATATACCGAATCGATTGGAGTCTAAATCCGAATGCACAGAAAAATAATAATATTTAAGGGAGATTTATTAAGGACATTACTAATTAAAAATTTAAAAGTTTAGTGGTAAAACTAAATAAAATAAAATCATTATATGGACTAAATAATGATTTATGAAATTATTAAGGTTATTTTGTAAAAGAAAAAAATTGCGGGCTAAAGGATGAATTATTCAAAGATTAAAATTAATTATGATTAATTAATTAAATTGACCAATAGGAGAAGAGATTAAGGAGAGGTGGGACCTATAAATATCTAGCTAATTAGGAAAAAAATCTTGAACCTAAAATGTTCTTCATAAATGAGGCATAAAAATCAATCAAAAATATCTCTTAATCCTTATCTCCCTCATTAATGAACCTTATCCTAATCCTTATCTTCCTTATTAATGACATTAAAATCAAGCATTAATGAACCTTATCCCAAACTTAGAAGCTTCCTCATTAATAAGGCATTAAAAGCAACCAAAAAAAAATCCATCATCCTTATCTTCTATGGTCGACCACCTTCTCTACCAAGTCTCTACCATTTTGTCCCAAACTTAGCTAGCAAAAGAGAAGAAGAGATTTCAAGAAAATAAAGGAAGTCACCTACAAAGGGTAGACGAAAGAAAGAAAAAGGAAGAAAGAAAAGAGGAAAAAAAAAATTTGGGTAAATTTTCTTCTTCAATCCTTTTGTTTTTCTTTATTAATTGAGATTAAAGTGATGATAATTAAGGTTAGAAATGAGGAAGAAGAGGTTGCCTAGGTGATGGTGGGTTGAAACCAAAAGAAATTGATTAGATTAAGGGTAAATTAGATGATATGTGTTTGATTATTTTAGGACAAATCAAAGACAAGGGTAGCAACAAGCTTGGGGAAGGAAAATGAAAGGAAAAAGCCTAGGAAAGGGAGAAGGGATTAATAAGGTATGTGCTTCTATGAAAAAAATTTAATATGATGATTTTATTGCTTAATATTTTGTTAATTGTATGATTAAATGAGTGATTGTCTTGTTGTATGTGTTGCTGAAAATTTGATCTTGGAGTAGCATGCATTAAATATTATATAACTTAAGTTCTGGAACATAAAATTTTGTGTTCTTTGATGTTTTAGAAACTTAAGACATAGGAATAAAACTTTCATTAGGAACATGAGATCTAATTGTGATTGTAATTATGATAAAAATTGGCATAAATATGAGACTTGAAATCTATCTTGGAAATTCTCAGGCAGAATTAGTGGAGTAGTCAATACTCAATTAGTCAGAACTAGTTGATTCAAAATGAAATTTAAATATAAGATCTGTGGCTATAATTTATCATAATACCACTTAATTAAATTCATCCAATAACAGGGCCAAAATTGAGATTTAAAATAGGGCATGAAATCTACCTAAAACAGGGCAGTGGAAAAATTTAGAGTTTTACATACAAGATAAGTTGGGCCTTATGATATGATATGAATGATATTTACATGAGTGATTATTAAGTCAAATAATTTATTAATCAAATAAAATAAATAAGTAAATAAAATTATGAATTAATAATTGGTTGATGTATGTTATGATCATAATGAAATTTTAAGAGATTACCTAAATAAATTGAGATAAAATAATTAAACCCTAAAATACCTAGCTGGAAACTAGGGTAAATGATAGATTGACATGCCAATAAGGGGTAGGAAAGGCAAAGATCTTTTACACGTAGGCATAAAATGCTGAGTTGATTTATGTAGACACTACATGTGCTGAGTTGATTACATATATAGACACTAAATGTGCTGAGTTGATTTATATAGGCATTAAGTTGTGCTTAATTAATTTTCGTAAGCACTATGCTTCGAGTTAAAATTTACTGGCAGATAATGTCATATATCTTATTTGATAGTTCTAGTTATTGGTGTTAGAGGATATAAATTTGAATAAACAAGACAAAATAAGGGATGATAAAATTTACTTGTTGTGAATGACCATTGAATAAATAAAATGAATAAAATATAATGATATCAATAATAATAACACTAGTTATGGTTAAAAATAATATTAGCAATTAACAAAATTATCATATGTAAAAGAAATTTGTGCACAAGCAATTAACTTGCAATTTAATTTATTATTGGTAAATATGTGATATTTCTTTCATTTGATATTAAATGTATGAATGTGTGAGGTTTTATAAATTGCATGTTAAGTTTTTATTATATAAAGCACTACTAAGCTACTAGCTTAGTGCATGTGATTTTTTCCACGTGCATGTATTAAAGTATTTAGTAAATAAATAATGTAACTGTCAGAAAGAAAAGAATGTTAGACAATGCATAACAGCATCTAAAGATTTTTATGTTTCATTGTATTAACTTTTGTGAAACATATTAGTGAGTTTTACTCATATATTATATAATAATTATATTTTGGATTTTGTAAATAAAATATTAATAAGTAAAACTTTGTATATAATCTTTTAGAAAATAAATAATTTATTATCGATGAACTACATAAATTGGTTGAAAATTGAAATGGTTGAAAAGAGTATCACCAACCCACGTTTCCTTGTTTATAAAAGGCACACAATTTGCCCTTAGAATTCATTACTGCAAATCCCAAATTCAATTGAGAGATTTAAGTAATATACAGTAGTCCCGCGGGAGAGTTAGATTTTTAGAATTTTATCTAAAAAAGAAAGACAAAAAAAGAGAGAAAAATATTTTTAGAGTATTTTTTTTGAAAAACACTTGAATGTCACTATTTTTTGTTTTATCTCAAATTATTGTATTACTTATAGATTGTATCTAAAAATGACTCTCTTTTTATACCTATTAATTTTTATTAGTAGTAGAAAAATATTTATAATTTGTCTCATAAACGTAGTCCAAAATTAAAAAGTAAATCACGTTAAATTATTATTATTATTATTATTTTTTTACTGATTATTTAATATTTATTTTGTTATTTTATCCATTATATCCAACAAATTATTGACAAAAACTTAATAGAAGTTGGACTTATAAGTCGCGACTCTTCTTCTAGAATCGAAGCATGAGATTGTGATGTAGTTTTTGTTAGTTTTGGTACATAAGAAAATAGTGAGATTGAGTGGATTGATGAAAGGAGTAGAGAGAGAGCAGAATATAAGAGAATGAGGGGAAAAAAAAAAGAAGGCCATGAGTGGCATCTCCATTTTTCACTTGTTTAGTGTCAATTTGTAAATTAAATGTGGTATAAAACCAAATAGGCTAACAAAGTGTTAGTCATAAGAATAATAAAAAAAAAGTATTTTATTTAAGACATTGGATTTGTAAACTAACATTTTTCAGAAAAAAATTATTTTCGTTTTTTAAAATTTTAAAAACTATTTTTTAGAGAAAACAGATAAATAAATATTTTTCTTTTAAGCAAATTTGAAAATTTAGTTTATAAAAAAATTAAAATAAAATCAGTCAATTAAATTAAAAAAAACTTTAAATCTATTTTTTTACAGTCAACAACAATTTTAATTTAACACTAATGTAAGTTTAGTGCTATTTTTACTTCTTTTACAAAAATATTACTTATTGCATAACTTTAATGCAAACTTATTTTTCTTTTGCAGAACTCTAAATATTAATTATAATAGTAACTTGTTTTACAAAAATGTAACTGTAATTAATACTTAAATATTAAGCTTATACAACTTTAAAATAATTACGAAAATTTTAAAATTTTTAAAGAAAAAAGGACAAGTAGTATCATTTAAAAAAACACTTTATTTTAAATTATTTTACAATTTGGCTCCCTCTAGATCTAGGACTGAGTAGTATTCGGTTTTAACCGAATATCCAAACCAAACTAACGAAATTTAGTTACATTGGTAATAAATTTTTCAATTTTTGATTCGATTCAGTTATTATATTTAAAAAATTACAGTTATCGGCTAGGTTAGTGCAATATTATATATATATATATATTGAGTATGATTGTATGTTGATTATATTGAGTATGTTATCGGCTAGGTTAGTGCAATATTATATATATATATATTGAGTATGATTGTATGTGTGATAACATCTACTATACTAGGAATATCAATGAACCCGATTATTGAAATTGCTCAAGATACCTCATGCATATACCTTTAATAAATTTAATAAAATAATGAATTCATATTCATAAAAAAAAAATAGTATGTTGATTATATCAAAACTAGAGAGAAATAATAATTTTAGTTTATCATGTATGATCCTATTGCTGAGCCTAAATGAATTTGACTTTATATTTTTTTTTGTTTCTGAAGTAACTTTCATCATCTTGTACTATTCTGATGTGTTTATTTTCAATTTAAGATATTTTTTTATTGATTGGTAATAATAATAAATGATTTAATAACTAATAATGTCAATTCATTTTAATTTGGTATACACAAAAATTTTTACTTTGTTCCGTTAGTAATTCAAAATTTGTTTGGATCTGAAAGAGAGTATTTGGGTTCTCCCAATAACTAAAAAGTGTATTATGTTTGAATCTAACTGGGGTTCGCGGTGGTGGAGGAACTATAGATACACACTTATAGTCCTTTTGATTTTTTATAATTGAAAATTGAAATAGATTTGCAATACATTATTCTCTCATAGGTTTTGCATTTATCATTTTTATTTTTTCAAAAAACGTTTACAATTTCTTCACATGTTTTTCTTCTTCCCTCATTATGTTTTTTCTGTTAATTTGAATTATAAATTTGATTATATTTTAGCAATTGTATTACTATATATTTTGAGTCTTTTCCTCTATTATGATTATTTGTATTGCCTCGTTGATTTTATTATACAATATAGAAACTTAAAAAATTGAAAATATCCTAAAAATTATTTAATAATTGAATTCATAAATTTTTTGGTTTGGTTAATTTTTTTAGATTTTAATCGGTTTGGTTCGGTTCGGTTAATATTTTAAAAGTTCTAAAAATTTTAATTAATAATAAATTTTGGTTCGGTTCGGTTAGATTAATCGAATGCTCACCCCTATCTAGATCTTATATTTCCCAACACATCTATCACAAAATTCTTGGAAAATAATTTTAAATTAATTACTTTCCATAGTATTTGTCTACTTGATATAGTATAAGAAATGCTAAGTTAAAAAATGAATTTTATAATTCTTCTAATTTTTTTTTATCTTATTAACTATTAATTTACTAAGTTGTTTATTTTAATTATTAAATTTATTTAAGTAACTTTTTTACTTATTAAATTTAAACTAGTTTAGTGCAAATGGAATAATTGCAGTTTATTCATAATTTTTATTAAAAAATTAAATTAATAAATTAAAAGAGTCATTAGCAAATAAACTCTACAAAATCTTAAATTATAGGACCAAAATTTATGTGTATGTTTATTTTATTAAATTTTTATTTTTATTTCATAACACAATGGAGGAAGAGGTCCATATTGGGACCAAGCTCAATTCATATATCATATATCCAGTTTCATGTTGCATTATGAATCCAACTTATTTTACAAATATAAAAGTGTCTTTATTTATAAAAAATAATTTTTTTTTATCATTTAAATAAATTACACATGATACATAAAAAATACGGATTCATGATATAATTTGTGATATAAGTTCAAGCCAACCTGACATGGTAATTAACTTTTCTAATATTAATCTCTTGATACATTTCAGTTACTTTGTTGGCCATTGGAATAATACGACTATACGAGTAGTTCTATTACTAGATGGTGAATAACTGGATAAATTATACTGACGATACTCCAATTCTCTAACGCATAACGACTCAGTACCTCAAATTTAATTTGTAACAAAAAATTTCTTTTACTTTAATTTTTTAATACAAAAATCCATAACTTAGTTTCCATTAATGCTATTAACAGAGTGCTTACGTGATATTTTTACCTCATTTAACTTTTTTACACATGGATTTATCATGTCATCATATTTTTCCATATCTCTTCCATCCTCAATTTAACCCTAATTATTTTCTTTCTCCTCTCTAAATAAATTTAATATTTGAAACTCTAATCTGACCAAAATCTATTTATTACTTTAATCAAGATTTTACTTTTTGAAATAGTTGAAAATTCAAAAGAAAAAATTATTTCTTTTTTTATGGTTTAAACCGATATAGTTCCTTTTTCCAAATCTAGAAAGAAAAAATCATTTTTTTGATGGCTCAAACCCAAAAACAAAATTTAACTTGATGATTGTGAAAAATATCATGAAAGTGGAAGTTATTCACACATTGTTCTAACATTTTGCAATTCACCATAGCACAAAGAAGAAATCCAATATATATATATATATATATATATATATATATATATATATATATATATATATATATATATATATATATATATATATATATATATATATTCACAATTGAGCCATTAAGACTTACAAGAAAGCAAGCTGATGGTCCAAACCTAAATCACAAAGAAAATCCCATTAATTAATTTGTTGTACTAGTTGTTAATATTACCCTTTTGTTTTCGTAGTCTCTAAACCAAAATCACAGATGATTTTCTTTACTGGAGTTATGATAAAAAAAAAAGCATAAAAATTTTGTAACAAAAAAAAGCCATGGATCTAAAATTCCAAATCTGAAAATAATAGAAGAGGGGATAGAGAAGAAGAGAGTTTGATATAAAAGAGGAGACAAAGAAAAAAAACTATTTATTCTGCAAATAATAAACATGATTTTGATATATAAATAAAAAAAATTTAAGATATCAAATGATACAATAAGCGACGAAGAAGAAAAGAGTTATGCAAATATGAAAATGATATGTTGGATGGTCATGTCACTACTTCTCTCATACCTTCAATCCAATCTTGTATAAAGTCCAATATGTTTGATTATTGCTAAGGAAATAATATCATTATAAGAAGAGCTTAAAAATGTATATGAGATAAATATTAGAGAACAAAGAATTTAGATCTGGGTACAAAGAGAAGAGAGAGATTAAGAATGTAGGGGTTAGTAAAAGCTTAGTTGTAACATCCAGTAATTTAAGCATCGATTGCGCATGACCGTAGTGAGGCGCGCAGGCTCAATCGGAGTCTAAATTTGAACCCTTAAAAAAAATGACTAATAATAAGGAAAAATAATCAATGATATTATTATTTGGAAATTAAAAATATTAGTACTAGAATTAGAAAAAAATAAAATTTTATATGGATAAAATCGGTATTATGGAGATTGTTTGGGAAAAATGTGTGAATATAGAGGAAGATGTAGCAAATATGAAATTTCTCAAAGTTTAAATGTTAATCAAGATTAATTAACTTAATGAACCAATAAAAATTAGGATTAATTTTAATTAGTGGGACCCACACCTTAATCAAAGTATAAAAGTAAAAAATGGGAGGAATTCTCTATTCTTCCACCAAAATATCCAACTCTTTTTCATCTTCTTTTCTCCTCTCATTGCTGTCCACTCTAGCCTTCCATAAGCCACCATTTTCCTTCAAATCAAGCTTGAAAAAGTGAGGAAAGAAAGTACTTTTGAGAGAGTAAAATTTGGAATTAAGGTGTTCTTGCCATAAAAGGAGCAAAGGAGCAAGAAAGAAGGAAGAAGGAAGACAAGAAAAGGGAGATTGGTTAGGGGAAATTTCTGCCCACTTGGAAGATCCTTAAGGTGAGTTTATTCTTCTTAAATTCAACATGTTTCCTTCCATTTGAGATCCATATTGATGATATATGTGATTAGGTTTGGTAGATTTAGGTTATATTGCAAGATTGAACTTAGAAAATGTAAGTTTGTGATTAGTTGATGAAAGTTGTAGTTAGACTATGAATTGATGATATTTGATGTTAATTAATTGTTTTATGACTTAAAAACTAGAGAAAAATGATGTTAAGGGATGAATGAGGGGCTGCCATAGTTAAAAAATTTAGGAAAAATTGAAATTAATATAGAAATACTACAATTAGTGATAGATTAAGGGTGAATTGAGTGTTGAATTGAAGAAAATAAATTGGGAACTAGGATATGGTTTTTAGGCAGCCATGATATGTGAAGAGGGAAGTTTAACCTTAGTATATTTTAGGTCAATTAAGGCGTAAAATATATTAGGAGTATTATAATATTATATAGACATGAAAAATATTGGAAATGGATGTTGAAATTAAAATATGGTATGTTTGTGTATGAAAAATCAATGAATAAGTGAGAGGCCCTCCAGAGAGTGACAAAGGCAAGAAGAAAGCTAGCTAATAAGGGAATGAAAAAAATTTTAAAGGAAGAACCAAAGTTGATTAGATATGTGGTTCATTGATAAAAATCTTACATGTTGCTAATATGTATGAAATTATATATTAAGGTTTGAAATGTTTGTATTTGTAATATGTTGTGTGATTTGTTGTGACATTTGATATTTTATATGACAATGGAATCAAATGGTGTGAAATAATTGAGGCATATGAATGTAATTGTAATTCTGGAAATTTTAGTATCAAAATAAATGCAAATGATAAATGTGGTTGAAATATGGATGGATGTTAATTGATGGCTCGGGTACAGAATTTCAGGAATAACCCTAACTATTTTGATGATAACTTGAGTTCTGGAATTCCTTTTTGTATGTTCTTTATTGGAAATGAAATTTAAGACACATGGATTTAATTGTTATTTAGACCATAAAATCTAATTATGTCTAGATTTGTCCAGAAAAATGCATGAAATTCAAACCTAGAATCTGTCCAGAATTTTCTGGGCAGAAATTTCTGTGATGATGCAATATTCCATTGATCATAAAATTTGAAAGAAAATTGGGATCTGGGTGATTTTTGATGCATTTGAAAGTTAAGACAATAAGCTAAAAATGGTTAGAAGACCACAACTCCCAATTCGAATTATAAATGGGCTAAAAATGAAGTCCAAAAATAGGTCAGAAATCTGTCAAAACATGAAATCTTGGGCTTTTGCATGTATTTTGATTATTATATGTAATAATTAATGTGAATATTTACTTTATTGATAATTATAAATGTTTAACAAATTATTTATGTGTGAGATTTTAGTGCAATAATAATGGAAATAAAGAACAAAAATAAATAAGCAAAAATATGTTAATTGAATAATATTGACATTTTTGAAAATATTGGGAATTAAAATAAAAATAGTTAAGCCCAAAAACACCTAGGCTAGAACTAGAATAAAAGAATAATTTGGTGTGCCAATCAGGGGATTTAGGCACTCGGTACAAAAATATGAAAGTCGGTAATGATAATTTATAAATGCACTCGGCGCAACATTATGAAAGTCGGAAATGACAACCCTGTTATTTCTTTTAGTTAATTCGGTTATAAGTGTTATGAGCACAAGAAAAAAAAAAAAAAAAAAATAATAATAATAATAATAATAATAATAATAATATCGAAGTATGTGATTTTTATAAATGTTATATAAATTAAAGTTGTTAAATATTGAGTATCTGCTAAAATTTATTGATTTTTTATAATTCTTTATTTTATGCCTTATTTATTAATTGGTTAATTAATATGTGAGAAAATATATATGTATGTAAAATTTTTATTATTGAAGCACCACTAAGCTAGTTGCTTAGCGCGTGCGGTTTCTTCTCGTGCATGTTAGAAGAGTAGCTGTAAAAATTAGAATTGTCAGAAGAAGAAAGATACCCAGAGGAAAGCAGCTAACGGTTTGATTTTCTTTTTGGTATATTTTGTTAAAAACTTTATAAATTAAAGTATCGTTTTTATTTCATATACTGTGTATTAAATATGTGAGTCACTGTGTAAAAGAATATAGTTTGAATCTAAATTAATGTACTTTATAAATAAATAAAATTTTGAATATTTATACTTGTAATAATTTTTATTTCAATGTCTGTAATATTTTTGTTAAAAAAAAATTCTTCAATTCACTAATTTTATAAAACAGTAAGACGAGTAATATCGCTTACCTTGCTGAACTACAGTAGGGTAAGAGGGTGTTACATTAGTAATAACTTGTATAAAAAAATGTGAATGAGAGGACATGCACCATCATAGCATCATTTTGTAGATATGAAAATGTATTTAATTCAAAGAGGGTAATATTGTCTTTTCATTTCTAAAAAATGCATGTCATTTTTTTTAATTTTTTTCCACATCATTTAATTATTATTATTTTATTACTGATGTGAAAATGACACATCATGAATCCGTTGACTTAGTTGACGACAATAGATGGAAGAAGTTTTGTCTTATAAATTTTAAGTAAAAAAAGTTTTGTATTACAAATTGAAATTGATTTACCGAATCCGAAAAACTACTACAAGTATAATTTAACTTAGACACGTAAAAAGATCAAATACCTACATTTGTTTTTGAATTTTTCCAAATGAAGGCAAAAGAAGTCCATAGGGTGCAGAAGACTTGACAGCTTAATACATGCAAATCTCTCACTATCTCCACCAACTCCAATTCTCCGCCAAACGTCAAAGCCCATTAACTGCGAAGAAACTCCATGCCCAAATCATCAAAATTGGCTTAAACGAGAGCCAACCCTTTCCCAACACTCTCCTCGATGCATATGGTAAATGTGCCCTGCTTCGATATGCGCGTTACCTGTTCGACGAAATGCCCCAAAGAGACCATGTCACTTGGGCCTCCATTCTCACTGCATATAACCTTGCCAACCTACCTTATACAGCGCTTTCTATTTTCCCTAATATGTACAAGTTTGATGGATTGCAACCTGACCATTTTGTGTATGCTACTCTCATTAAGGCGTGTACTAGCTTGTGCGCTATAAGGCTAGGCATACAAGTGCATGCTCGTATTATTGTATCGCAGTTCAATGATGACGATGTTGTTAAGTCATCTTTGGTTGATATGTATTCGAAATGTGGATTACTCAATAATGGTCGAGTTATGTTTGATTCCATTCTTGTAAAAAGTTCTGTTTCATGGACTGCAATGATATCTGGGTATGCCAGGAGTGGGTTAAAAGTAGAGGCTAAAGAGCTGTTTTCAAGGGCACCGGTAAGGAATTTATATTCTTGGACTGCACTAATATCAGGGTTGGTGCAAAGTGGATATGGAATTGATGCTTCCTATTTATTTATTGAAATGAGGAGAGAGGGGATTGATATAGTAGACCCTTTAGTCCTTTCAAGCACTGTTGGTGCTTGTGCTAACTTGGCTTTGCTGGAGTTCGGGAAGCAGATTCATGGCCTACTGATAGCACTTGGCTATGATTCCTGCTTGTTTATTAGTAATGCACTTGTAGACATGTATGCAAAATGTAGTGATATTTCAGCAGCCAAAAATATTTTTAGTAAAATGTCCGAGAGAGATGTTGTTTCTTGGACTTCTATTATAGTTGGGGCAGCTCAGCATGGAAGAGCAAGTGAAGCATTGGATTTATATGATGACATGGTTTTAGCTGGAGTAAAGCCAAATGAAGTGACCTTTATTGGATTACTTTATTCTTGCAGCCATTCAGGTTTAGTTAGCAAAGGTAAAAAACTTTTTAAATCGATGATTGAGGACTTTAGAATTAAACCCTCCTTGCAACATTTTACATGCTTGTTGGACCTTCTTAGTCGATCTGGGCACCTTGAGGAGGCTGAGAATCTCATTAGTACAATGCCGTTTAAGCCAGATGAACCAACATGGGCAGCTTTATTGAGTGCTTGTAAGCACCATAAAAATATCCAAATAGGACTTAGGATTGCAGAGCAGCTGTTGAGCTTAAAACCACAGGATCCTTCAACCTATATATTGTTATCTAATGTTTATGCTGGTGCTGGTATGTGGGAAAACATGTCAATGGTCAGGAAGTTGATGGCAGCAAGAGAAGTTAAAAAGGAACCTGGTTATAGTACCATCTCCTTTGGGAAGGAAATCCAAGTGTTTCATGCTGGGGAATCGTATCATCCAATGAAAGATGAAATATTTAGTTTGCTTCAGGAGTTAGAGGGAGAGATGCGAAGAAGAGGTCACATTCCAGATACCAGCTCTGTTTTACATGACATGGAAGAGCACGAGAAAGAGAGGCAGCTCTTTTGGCATAGTGAAAGAATGGCTCTTGCTTATGGCCTGCTAAAGTCTGTTCCAGGGACAGTCATACGTATAGTGAAAAATCTTCGTGTTTGTGAAAATTGCCATACCGTCTTCAAATTCATTAGCAGTATTGTGCAAAGAGAAATTGTTGTGCGAGATGCAACCAGGTATCATCATTTTAAGGATGGAAGGTGTTCTTGCAAGGACTTTTGGTGATTAAGTGATTGTAAGTTTGTCCTACATCCCTATTTTTATGCAAAGTGCTTGTATTGACTTTAACTGAGATTATGGTGAAAGTTTCTTATAAATTTTTTAACCTCATTTTGACTTTTGTCTGCCCCTTGGCCTTGCCAATCACTCTTCCAATACATTTGTCCTAATTCAGTGGCACTAACATCCCCAATATCAGGAATTAGATGTTATCAGAATCTGTCTCTCTTTAATACGTTTTCCTATTTATGTTGAATCAAAATCTTGAAATGCATTGAATTTCAAGATAACATTGTTGAAGCCTACCTTTGCTTGTACTATGTTATCTCATAATTTGATTCTTTCTTTCCGTTTTTTCTTTTCTTGCAGCGATTATTAGTTGATTTGTTAGCATGAAGAGAGGGTTGACCATTGTAGGTGAATTTGAGTTCGAACAAATTCTCTTATGTTTTGGTAGAAAGCATGTTTTGGATCCTGAGAACATTATCCAGTCCTTTTTTAACCTCATTAACAAGAGTGCTACTGTGTGAAAAGCCGTAAAAGCCAAAAATTTGTCAAATTAGCGGATGTTTTTAAAAAAAAAAGTTTAGAATTTTTTTTATTTAATTTACTGATATTTTAAATTTTTTATAAATTTGTTTTAAAATATATTTTTGAAAAAAATATCTATTTACCTGATTTTTTTTTCAAATATTGTTTTTATAAATCAAGAAAATAAAAAATAAATTTTTTTTACAAAAAATATTTTTCTCAAAATACAGTGCCAATCACGACCTTAGGAGATAAAAGATATTTTGTACTTATATTAATTATTTTAAGTTTTACACATTAACATCTCATCCTAACTTGAACTAATCAAGTTTTATATTTAATTATTTTGTACTATATATTATATTATTTTTATTATTTTTTAAATGTATTATTATAAATGTTTGCATTTAATCAATGTTTATGGTATATTAGATTGTTTACCTTCACCTCGTTTCCAATTAGGACATTATATCTTTTTGCCAATTGAACCCAAAATGTTTTTATTATTAGGACTGTCCGTCAATATCACCGATAAAGAAAGACAGATTGCTAACGTTGGCAAAAAAATTGTGAAACACACCAATCTGAATTCTTTTTCTCTTTCCTCTCATCTGCTAACCTTATCTCCTATCTGAAACTCAATTTTAATTGAGAAAAAAAGGTGAATATCACCAATGTAAATAACAGCTAGCCTGCAATTAATCTCAAAATCCCAGATTAATAGAGATCTGAAGATTCTTCTTGGGGAAACAACCCCGACATTAGATTAGAGACATGCACAGTACAATCTCAAGGTAAACTTCTCAACACATTCACTCAATACAAAATTATGTACTGAGTGACTTGATGGAGCTCCAAGACATGTAATTAAAGTACAAGTATGAAAAATCAATACTTAACAAGGGTTGTATAGCCATTAAGCTCCAGTGCAAATCTCAGTTCTTTCTTCTATCAGGGTTGTTTTCCATCTTCGATAGAGGCAGAGGGTGGAGAAGAGTTTCCTTGATCCAATTTCTTCATCCTCAAACTATGATTCGCAGTGGTAGCAGAAGTAAAAGAGTAGCAGAAGTAAAAGAGGAGCAGATTGTACAGCCAAATAGTTGACTTACTGTTGTTGGGCTGACCGATCTGGTGTGGTTACTGGTTGCTGGCTCGGTGATTGACTAGTAGTGAAGGTAGCGACGATGTGAGAGAAGAGGGGAGGGACAGTGTGACAGATAGTGTGGAGGCAGAACCAGTCTGGTGGTTGGCTATTGCCTAGGGGTGGGCAGTCATCAGCAGAGCGACGGCAGGTGTGGCACTGTGGGAGTGAAGGGAGCAACAACGTGGGGGGAGGGGGTGCCTTTTGCAATCGCGTGAGAGAGGAGAGAGGTTAAAGGTCTCACTTTCTTTTTTGTTTTTTTGTCAAAATTGGCTTCTACGTAGGTTTAGCAGCCGAGAGGATAGAGAAAATATTTTCCTTGTGCTCCTGATTGTGGATTTCCCAAGTCGGATATATATATACACACATATACATTTGACCACATTATGGTGATTTTTTCGTTAATGCACCACCGTGACCGTCGAGGTAGAATCTCATAATACTTGGAATCTGCCTATTGAACGATATTTATCTCTCAAAAAATTTACTATTAGGTTGTAATTCCCTTGGAATAGTGATGCATCTGAACATTTTATATTTGTGTTAATAATTCCATAAAAATTAACTCACATGGAATTTTAGTGCAAACTTAATTGTTGTTGACATTTGAGCTATCCGCATGAAGAATCTTCAATTTTGATTCTAAATGCTTGCTAATGCTCTCTGTAACATGTATCCTCCCGCAGCTTGCGTTTGCTGGTTCACTCTTTAGGTGCTTTACTGTTCATTCTGCCTCATTCTCTATGGCACTGACCAATAGTATTATAATATTGTAGAACTGTTGGGCTAGTTGTTTCATAAATTGTTTAGGCTCCTGAACAAGCTTAGTTTTTAACAATTCATACAAATTGTTATAGTTTGCTGAGAGCTTAAGCGATTTGAATATCATCCTAGGTCGAAAGTATAATTTGATTGCAGCTGGCCGAGCTGGATGGTCTAGTATTGTCAGGTAGTAAGTTATACAGCTGCATAGATTTAGTAGGGCAAAATACCAGCTTTTGATTGAGGAGTTTGAGAAGTGCAAGATAGACTGTGCCATACATTGTATTTAAGTTAGAAAATTTCCTTCCCAATAATACCCAAAAATAAATTTCAGAAGGTGCAAGATTAGTTGCACGACTCTTGCTACTTGTATTATTACATAGCCAAATTGCTACCTTATTGCAGAGTTAACTTTTTCCTGCTTATTTCTCCTTCGTGCTGTATTTAATTTCTAAAATCGATAAAACCATTCCTTTTGCATAAATGTCTATGATGCATTCCCTTCTATTTAGTGTTTACATATGAAATTGTTTAATTTTGAAGTTGATGCATCTTAGTTACAATAGATTGAATACTGAGGGAATGAAGTGAAATTGAGAATCTTCCTAATAACTTGCACAAATTGTAAGTTTTGCCCTTGCCTTACCCTTTTTCATGAATTTGTCTCTTAGTTCTAACTCTGTTATTTGGTCTCCTCTAGTGGAGTTTCTTGCTAAACTTTCACCTTAACATTGTGTCCTCAAGGATTTGTCACTAGAATATCATACTTTAATGCTTTTGATACTACATTCTCCTTAATAGATGGGGAATCCAGATCTATCAAAACATAAATACTACAAATGCATATATAGGAATGTGTAGAACTTAGGTCTATCAAAGCATGTATAATATAACCATAAAGAGAGAATTTACCAATGATTACATTTGTGGCATACTATTCCTTCTTGGCTCTCAAGGCGTACCTATGGCTTGGGCTACTCTATTGTCCTTAGGCCTGTCGACTATCTCAGATACTCTTTAACTAGACCCAACTTGACATCCTCTGAACTGTCCTATACCCTTACCTTTAATTGGTGCTGATGCTTGAGTCTGTACCGACGCTATACTAGTTGAACCTCTACCTTGTCTCAACATCGAACAATCTCACCTATGATGATTTGTGACTCCATACTTGTAACATGCCCCGGTCAACCACCAACCCTCTCTTGAATGAGCTCTACCACAATGTTGGCATAAAGGGGGTGGAGCTACTCTCCTAGATATCAGTGCAAGTGTACTAGCAAAAGAAGATGTTGGCCTTATAGGCTGGCCCTGCTTGGAAGTGGAGGTTTGGCTAGTACCACTTGTCTATTATTGGCCTCCAACTGATCTAGCCTTCTTACTAGTTGATGGACCTGCACTAAATGGGGGTATGGCCTCCTAATACTGTGGCAGCCTGTCGTCGCTTAGCAAATACCCGCTCAACACTCTGGGCTGCAATAATAATCCTCGAGAACTCCCCAATTTGCAATGTAGTAACTATCCTGAATAGTTTTGTTGAGGTTGTCTTCGAATTGTCGGTACGTATCAACCGCATCCGCTATTATGCCCTCAGCATACTTCCTAAGACAGGTGAACTCCCTCTTATATTCTGCCACTGTCAAGCTATGCCGCTTTAAGTTAATAAACTCTCTTTTCTTGTTGTCCATATACATTATTGACACATATTTTGCCTTACAAGTTGCAATAATTTGATTAAACTAATAAGAGTGAACTAATAATAACTAAATTGTAGTAGAAATTGATAAATGTAACAAATGAGAGAAAAACAGGAACTTCAATCACAATCTCTAGCTTGTATTCCCCTTAACAAGTTAGAACTATTGAACTTAAATTTCATAGCTCTTACCTTTAAGCACTAATTAATCAAGCTAATGACTTAATTAGTATTCAGTTCAATTTTTATGTTAAATTACATATAGTTTGTCTAATAACTTAACCTTAAGATTTCCATTTTAAGTTCAATAACTGGTAATCAAACAACTATCAAGCTAAAAATTTAATTGGTAGAATTGAAACCGAAGGAAATTATCTATTCATTAAAAAGATAAATAAGGTTAATAGAAATTGGGGTTGCTTACTAAACGTCCATTAAATACTTTAGCCTAGCATCATATTAATAATGGTCATGTCTTTTTTTTTTTTTTAAGTCAGTGCATTTCTATCTTTACTTAAAGATTTTTCTTTTTTTGGTGGTAGCACAGTGGAGTAGATAAAACGAGTGCATTTTCTACTCAAGTTTCCTATTTTTGCTAACTCTACTATTAAATTGAGGTTTTTTTTTGTATGTAATTAAAGACTTAACATATTAGTAGTCAATATTTAATAACTCATAGCCTAATTAGATTACTAATACTATATTCTTGGAAGCTCACAGTTGAAACACTCCTAGGATTATAATGGGGTTCTCCTATCAAGACTTGCCAAATTTCATTGGGAATAAAACTATCTGGCACATCCCTAGCTCCTTCTATAAAAAACATAAAAATTCTTCTTATGGTTTTATGAATAACTTCACACAATTTGCCTAATAATCTAAAATTCATTTTAGTGCAGTCTCTATTGTTTAGCAAGGTGCTGTAGAATTCTAAAATTAGTTCTTTAAAGTTAGGGCCTGACATGTTAATGGAATTTGGCCAATCTAAGCATCTAACATAAACTTGCATGGTTTATAAACTATTTAATTGCTCCAAAGTTGAAAAATCAAGAAATCTATAGGCAATTAAAGGTCTAATAATGTAATGTTCATACCTTATGCCTTCTTCATCATAATAAATGGGAAAAAAGAGTATCATACCTAAAAGAGATGTCTATGTCTGAATTATCTGATGCATCCTTAGCACTATCACATGAAACTTCTTCTTCATCACAAGCATGACTTGGTGGAGGAGAAGGGTTGCATGCGCGTAAGGACTCTACACGCCTCTGTGTTGAACTTCTTATCCTAGGCATTTTGAATTTGATAAAAAAGATAAAGAGAGGCTAAATTCTAATTGAAGGAAAAAAATGAAAATGAAGGAAGAATTTAGGAGTTAGGGTTTGGAAAAATTGAGAGAAAAATGAAGAAAAGAAGAAATATTGGGGAAACAATCATAATCGTGAGAAAGAAAATGAGGAACTGCATATTTAAAACATCACATGAGAGATCTAGTGTGTAAATTTCAAGTGTCACATGTGAGGGTGCCTTACGTATGTGACATTTCTTTCTTGCCATAATACGTCATGTGCATGAGGATTCTTCACGTCTGCAACACCTCTTTGCTCACCATAAGTGTCACGTGCGTGAGGATTCCTCATGCCCGTGACACATCTTTGTTTATAGATGTGTCACAACTCAAGTCATTCCTCAATTCCTTTAATTGCATTTTTTAGCATAACTTCTCTTTTGTAATGTATTCCCTAAACACAATTTAGAGTTAAAATGAAAATAAAACTCAAAAACTAAACAAAAAGGAAATTGAAACAAAAAAATAGAAATAATAGAAATAACATGGGTTGCCTCCCCAGAAATACCATATGTATTGTTTAGGCAAGACATTGTTAACTATAGTTCTTTTAAGGTGGTGAAAAGTCATTTGAAGCTAGTCATCCAACCCTGTATAACTCACAGTTTCACGTGACTTATTTATTAGTTCCTACAGTTGCACTTCATAAACAAGTTGATCAACTTTATCGATGTAAAAACATTGATTTGTAGTAGGTTTTAAAAATAAGTTGAAAAATTAGGCACTTCGATTTCATTAGTCACACCCAATACTATCATAGTTAATTTTCTATGCTTAACAACAATATGGTGTTAGTTGTGGGCATAAAAGGTCTTTTAAACTAGCATTTTTAGTATCAATGACCAGAAAATCCATATATATTGTCAACTTACCAATTTGAACCATAAGGTCTTATACTTTAATTATGCTCTCGAATTTTGAGAAAGGGTGGCCTATAAGGCATTGTTGCTTTATGAAATTGAGGTGCTGAAATTTCCTTTTTATTTGTTTCCCAATTTGTTTCTTTCTCTATTGACTCCAACTCCTTTTGCTGTGATTCATGTGTACATACAAGAGAATAATCCTCCAAGTCAGTTTCAGGATTTACTTCATCATTATATGTATCATCATTGCTGAGCATAGTAATTAATTTTGCTTGCTCTTGTATTGCCTATGCTATATGCCTAATCTGAATTTTCAATCTTTTGAATGAAGCTTCAATGGAATCAAGTCTCTTATCCATTCTCTCTTATTTATCTTGAGTGGCTAACAAGAAATTATTGAAAGTTTCTTTTAAAGATGGTTTTCTAGGTGCATTGGAAGGTCTAATTTGATTTGAATTTAAATATGTAGACTAATTTTGAGGCTCTTGGTAATGGTACTATGAATTAGGGTTTTGGTTTCTGAGGATTTGGTAGGGGTTCTAATTAGAGTTTTTCCATGAGAAGTTAGGATGATTCTTTTAGCCAGGGTTATAAGTGTTGGAATAAGGGTTATTCGACTGCTTAGGTTGGAAGGAATTTAAGGCATTGACTTGATTCACCTCATTGCTTGCCAAAGAATCAAAAGAAGATCCCATGTTACCTCTAAGCCTATAAATATCACAAATTCCACATACCTTATTTATGGATGTTTGTCTTTTGCTAGTTAACATTCGAACTTGCTTTATCAGCTCAGCTATTTGTAAAACCAATTCATTACCACTGAAAACTTCATGTACTGCCATATTTCTTCCTCTTACACTCTTTTATTGAGAATTAGCTCCCAGTAGTTCAAAAATATCATAGACCTCCTTAACTGTCTTTTCTCTCATAGCTCCTCCAACTGTGTTGTCAACCATACATTGATATTGTTGGTTCAAAAGGATTGATTTATTAGTGGAAGAGAGTATTTGTGGTGAGGGCATTGTAAAAGAAGTATCTTAAATCTATCTAATGCTTCATGGAAGGTTTTAGAGTCCTTTTGATAAAAGTTAGTGATTTCTGCCCTTAACTCCTTTGTCTTCTGGTGGGAATGAAATTTACCCATAAATTTGTGATAAACCTTGGTCTAGTTATATAGAGAATTCGGGGGTAAAGTCATTAGCCATGCCTTGGTTGTATCTTTAGGGTATATAAAAAATATCTCATTCTCAGTTAGTTTTCATTTAGCCAGTTCAAAAGGAAAGTATTAATTGTTGCTTAAAATTCCTTAATGAATGTCATTGGGTTTTCATTATGTAAGCCATAGAAGGATGAAAACATGTTCAAGTGAATGCTTTTCAGCTCAAAATTTCTTTTGGCCTCTCCTAGCACACTTCATGAAGTAGTGTTGCCAATTACTGGTCTGACATAGTCTTTCATGACTAATTGCCTTTGTTCACCTGGTTCTCTTGGTGGAATCTCCATCAGCTTGTTTATTGTCTTTTCTTCCAAACTCTCAAGATTTTCAAAAATTTCTTCTTTATCTTCAAAAGGTTGTCCTTCTTGTCTCCGTGTCTTAGACCTCAATTCATAATTCCTCTGAGTGGTTGCTTCACTTGTTTTTGTTCATTTATTAATACTTGACATAAAACTAAAATCATCAATCTAAATGATAACTAAAATGCAAAACTAGAATAAAACAAGTACTAAAATGCATAAAACAATTTGAAACTATTTAAAAGAAAAATGTTGACAAATAAGTTAACTAAGAATCTAATCTACAGTAGTTCCTCGGCAATTGCACTAAAAACTTGATGTATCTGAAAGGGTACTCATAGGTGCATGAGTCAATTGTAATATTAGTAAAGGTAGATTTCACAAGGAAGTTGTTTGACTTAAATTCTTAATTAATCTTAAATTACCAATGAACAATAAAATAAAATCATAAACACTATATAATAACTAAATTGTAGTAGAAATTAATAAATGTAACCAATGAGAGAAAATAGGAACTTAGATTACAACCCCCATCTTCCATTCTCCTTAATAAGTTAGAACTAATGAACTTAAATTTCATAGCTCTCGCTTTTAAGCACTAATTAATCAAGCTAAAGATTTAACTAGTGTTTAGTCCTATTTTTAGGTTAAATTATAGATGGTTTGTCTAGTAACTTAGTCTTAACATTTCCATTTAAAGTTCAATAATTGGTAATCAGACAAATATCATGCTAAAAATTTAATATGCACAATTGAAACTAAAGAAAATCATCCATTAATGAATAAGATAAATAAGGTTCATACAAAATAGGGTTGCTCACTAAACACCCATTAAATAGTTTAGTTTAGTATGATAATAACAATGATAATGTCTATTTTGATAACTAAGTTAAACATTACAACAAAAACTAAAGATATAAGAAAAAAGCTCCCTAAATTGTATCTCTAGTTGAAAGGTTGCTCTGCTAAAAAATATCAAATGAGAAAGACAAGTTTACTATTAAAAAAACCTTTATTTGTTGTGAACACTTAATTTAAATGTAATACAAGTTTGAATTTTTAATCCTAAAAGCCATACTTGAAATCTAACTATGAAAATTCGAAACTTCCTAAATAAAGATATATATCTCCCATAAAATCGTTCTTCAAATCAGTATTTATCTCCAAAGTCTTGACCCAACTTGATCAAAATAGGAGTTTGAACATGATTGAATTATGTGGCAAAAAGAATCATCATGCCCGCGGTAGGAAAAAGGTCATAGCATCGACACGTCAGTGTGCCCACGACAGAGAGATATGCTTCAAGATCATCGCACTTACATCAAAGTCTTGTGCCAACACTGCAGTGGTGTTACTCCTTATGTCCACGACATGGTTGGTGACCAAAAACACCGCTGATGGGCATGACGTGGTGTCACGAACATAACACCTTTTTGCTCATGTCTGCATTTTTCTTCAACTTTTGTAAACACTAAAACACACCATTAAGTACCTAAAACATGCTAAAAAGAAACATGAATACAAACTATACTTAAATAGAGACATTAGTGGGCAGATCCGGGGTCTGAGGATTCTATATGACTCCTTTCCACTAATCATAGGCACTCTCTTATAACAATGACGGAATATACTCATATTTATGCTCAGAAGTCCATTGGATTTACTGAAATACTTTATTGTTGTGCTCCAACCAGTACTCTGCTATGAATGAATCATCATCTTTTTTCTTGTGGAAGTCTGTAGTTATATACTTCCTTATCTTGTTAACCTACATCTTCGGTGAGGCTAATTAGGCTGTTTATTGTATCAATTTAACAACATTCTGTAGTAGGTCAACTTGGTCCAATCTTACAGTTGGGATCTATCTAGGGGAGGAGACACTAGGTCCAGTAGCTTCTTATTGTCGTGGTCGAGAGAACACCTCAGTCTCCGTGGTTTCGTTACTTTTAGTGCCTTCACCCGAAGTTTTCCTCAATCTAGATTCCATATCTACCTTTATAGTCACAAAAAGTGATCCACATCACAGAGTAGCAAGTCATATGAAATGCAAATGCATGTTTCACTTAAGTCAAATTATACCCTTTTATAGCCTAGAATTGTCTAAACCCTGCTCTGATACTACTAAATGTAATACTCTCTCACCTTCTATTCAATAGACGAGTAAGGCTATGTCACAACTTAGTTGTCTTTTTATTTCTATTAATTTATTATTTATTTTACAAATTTTATTCATTCATTCACACCCCATCTATAGCCAAGCATAGGTCGTATATCAAACATACATATACTTTTTTGCAATATTTACAATATGTACAGATTTAAGGTTCAAAATGCTTTACCCACATGTGACATGTAATTCATGTTTACAAACTAACACATACATAAGTACAAAAGTACCAACCCAAGTTGGGTAGCAAACATTGTTGTGCTACTCTGAATGTGGATCTATGTAACTCTGCAATTTTATCTACAAACTTGCCATTATCACCTCCTGATTTGTTACCTAGGCGAGAGAAAATAAACTCATGTGCAAAATTTTTGCTTAGTGGTTCATACTTTGTGGCAATAATATTGATAGTAATAATAATATAAATACTTATAACATTTGAGATACATTGTCATAATAATACAATTCACTGCCTACCAAATACAAATTTAAGTTGCACAATTTTTATAATATCAGTAACAACAAATCTAGTAATGCATACTCAATAAATGCAAATAGGGCATATGATACATTTCTATTTTATGTTACGTTACATTAAGTTTTACTATTTTCCTAAATTTTATACTCTTAATCATCTCCTTGGCTGTAACGCCTACTAATTAGAGTTTAATTTGAATAAGTATGTGGTATAAATAGGAAAAACATGATAGATAATAGAGATTAAAATAGATGGAATAAATGATTAAATTAGAAATTAAAATTAATTAAATTGATAGACATGATAAATTTGATTAAATTATACCACATAATTAAATTGTATTTTTGGTACAAATTAAAGAGATTAGAGATAAGTAAATATATGAAAATAAATAAATAATAAAGTAAAAAAAATAGTGAAAAGTAAAATAATGGGCACAACAGGGGAAAAAAAACAAAAAAGAAGAAGAAGAAGAAAACAGGAATAAGGGAGGGGAGGGGAAAGTCAATCAAGACTTTGCCCCATTTCTTCCAAATTCAACTTTTCCTTCTTCTTCTTCATCATCCCTTTTTCTTCCTCCATATCACAGCCCAAAATCTTCATCATCTTCTTCATAATTTGCAAGAAAATTCGTTCCAAATAAATCTGATCTTGGTAAGTAATATCTTTCCCATGATTATTGTGTTATTAGAACTTTTTTGGTTATGTTTTTACAGGATATTCCACTATGTTTTTGATTATTTTGTGAATCGAATTTGGGGAAATGTTAAACATAAAAGTTGTTCATCTATGTCTTGTGTATCGTTTTTTAAATTATATTGAATGATGTTGAGTATATGAAGCGAAATGGTCATTTTAGTAAAACTGGTTCAGGAGACATGTCAACTGAATGACCTATGGGTTTTATAAATATTGATCATTTTAGTGGCTTAATATGAGATTGTGTAAAACATAAAAGTTGTAGGTATATGTGTTATTTAGGTCTCTGCAAAATGTCGTAAAAATATCTCTTGTGTAGGTTGAGGTATAGTGAAATGAATTATAGTTGTTCCTTGATTGAGTTGTGTTCTGGTACCTGTGCAGCTCTAGTAACTTCGTCCTTATATTTGACCTATTTTTAGATCGAATTAGCCAAAGTTCAAAACTTGAAAGTTTTTATTTTATGTCTTATCTAAATTCATGCGAAAGTCCCACCTTAAAATGTCATGTATTTTGTGAGTTATGAGCTGAACAATTGAACTGGTTGGGTTGACTCTCTTTGTTGAACCAGTTATAGATCCTCCAATATTTGAGAACCTTAGAGACCGAATCTGGAAATGAGTAAAACATAAACAATGTTCCAAATTAACTTATATAATTGTATAACACTTTTCAGAATAATTGAAGCTACACATTGAAAGCTATGAATTTTTAAATATGGTACCTCAAAACTGCCTAAGGGCAGAAAAAAGGGCAATATTTAAAATTATACAAAAAATTATGTAATGGTTTAGTTTTATATGTTATATTTAATCAGGATCAAGAATCATATAAATTGGATAAGTGTAGAAAAAGTTATTGATCCAACAGTCCTTAGAGGTCTTGTTGAAATCCTAATTACACACAGATAAATGATTTTACTAGGTCAAGGTGGCTGAACCTCCACGAGCGCCCTTGAATTGAAATTATAGTGAGTAGGGTAGCTTAAGCTCCGCGAGCGCCCCTATTTCACATCCCGTATCCGGACAGTCTGGGAACGAGATTTTGGGCTAATAAATTATAGAATGGAATATGAAATTTATTACTTGATGTAAGTAGCAAAGTATAAAATGCTTGCATGAGGTGGTGCAAATTTAATTATTAAATGAGGTTGTTATATTTATTCTTTTGTGTTATATATTAATGTGTTTTATATGATAAATATGTAATAAAATTTGATGTGCCATGAATTTATTTATTACATGCATTTGTGTGACTACTTGGAGAAAACTTTAATACTTATATGTACCATTAAGCTAGAAATAGCTTAGCGTGGGTTCTTTTCACGCAGGAATTGAAGTTGTAGATAGTAGAAAGTGGAGTTGATCAGGAAGAAGTCCAAGCCCATATCAGCAGAGACACAAGAGATATGGTTAGAGGGTTGGTTATGTAATTTGTTTTTCTAGTTTGACTATGTATATGGTTTGTGGTAGACTTGACTCATGTTCATATTGTGTATGTAAATAATTAAGTAACATAATCGGGTGCCATATGTATATACAATATAATGTTATATATATATATATATATATATATATATATATATATATATATATATATATATATATATTGTTAATTAGAACGACCTGCCTAAACCAATATAAATAAATATATTAAGTTATTTAAAATGAAAAAATTTTAATTCGAACAGATTTATCAAGTTAAGCTTGTGACATCCTTCTTATATATGTAGGATTATTCCTAATATATAAGTGGGACGTTACATTTAGTGGTATCAGAGCAGGTTTAGCCGTTTCTAAGCCTAGGTGTGAAATGAGATATTAGTTTTAAATATACATGTGTCTCATATAATTATGATATGGGCTTTGTTCTTGGCAACTTGTAGGATTGTAGGAAGATGTCTTCAGATGAACGGGATATGGTTGAGAGTACTGGTTCTTCTGATACTAGGACTCCTCATCAGCCTAGTGCAGCGAGCGTGCAAGGGCAAAATGCTACTCCAAATCCCCCACCACAGGGAGCAGAACAGATTGACCTTAGTCAAAATCCATTTATACAACAAATGACTGGATTATTCCAACAGATGGTATGAGCCATTCCTCAGCCTACCCCAGTGCCACCACCTAAACCAAAAGTAACAATTGATAAGCTTTGTAAGTATGGGGCTTCGGATTTCTATGGTAAGAGAGATGAAGATCCAACTGCTACTGAGTATTGGTTGGAAAAGATTGAAAGAAATAGTTGCAAGTGGAAGCATATGACAAAGCTAGATTTGCTATTTCTCTACTCCAAGATGAGGCATATGTTTGGTGAAAATCAGTTCTTACCAAGCCATATATGGTGGAACCGGTCTCATGGGATTCTTTCCTCTCTGAATTTAAAGAGCAATATATTCCGTTGATCTATATTGATGAGAAAAAGAAAGAGTTCATGAATCTCAAGCAAGGTAAAATGTCAGTGACTGAGTATCAGTGGGATTTTACTAGACTAAGCAAGTATGCCCCTAAATTAGTTGTAAATGAAAGAGATAAATGCAGAAGATTTGAAGATGACCTTAATGAAGAGGTTGGAGATATTGTGACTGCTCTTCAGTATAACAATTTTTCTCAGTTAGTTTCTGCAGCACTCAGCCTTGAAAAAAAAAGGAAAATGAGAAAAACAGAAGAATCTTCTAAAAAGTCAGCTACTCCTGAGACTCAATTCACTAGGAAGAAGAGTCGTTTCCTTACTAGCCATTCACATAATAGAGGACAAGGAAAGGGTCCTAGCTATTCACAAATAGGGTCTTTTAGGAGGGGACCGCCCTCTAAGGCACCTTCTGCTACAGCCAGTTCACAACCTCAAGTTGGCAAGGAAGCTATATCGGCATGTACCATTTACAATAGGAGCCATCGATGGGAATGTTGGCGTGTCACAGGTGCTTGCTTTAGATATGGGTCCAAGGAACATATACGGAGGGATTGCCCACTCTTGACAGGTGGTACTCCTATTCAGACTACTAGGTCAGCTCCGACTCAGTCTGGAGTTCAGTTTAGAGGAGGACCAGGCTAACCGAGGCAGGCTATTTCAAAGACAGTGAATAGACCTGGATCCAGTAGAGCTTCAGCTCGAGCTTATGCCATGAAAGCTAAGGAAGATCAGACGACAATAGATGTTATTATTGGTATGTTTTCATTATATGATTTTGACATTTGTGCACTCATAGATCCGGGTTCCACACATTCCTATATTTGCACTAGTACACCTAGCCAACATAATATGATTAAAGAAAACCTAGAATATGGAATTGAAGTTAAGAATCCTTTAGGTCACAGTGTAATAGTGAATAAAGTATTTAGGAATTATCATTTGGTTGTGCATGGGAAGGAGTTTTCTGTAGACTTGATTAAGTTGCCTTTCCATGAGTATGATGTCATATTAGGCATGGATTGGCTCTCACGTCACGAAGCAGTGGTGGAGTGCAAGTCTAAAATTGTGGTACTTAAGATAGAAAATCAGGAGGAAATTATTGTGAAAGGTGAACTAAAAGCATTCATCTCAAACAAAAATTGACATATGAAGAAGAACCAGTCCAAATTATAGCAAGAGAAATTAAGGAGTTGGGGAAAAAACGAGTACGATTAGTGAAAGTACTATGGATGAATCATGCAATCGAAGAAGCAACATGGGAAAGCGAGGAGGTGATGAAAGCACAATACCCTCACCTGTTCAGTGACGATGCATAGGTATGTTTCGAGGACGAAACATCTTAAGGGGGAGAGAATTGTAACACCCACTATTTAGAGTTTAATTTGAATAATTTAGATCACATAATTAAATTGTGTTTTTGATTAAATAAAATTAAAGATATTAGATATAAGGAAATATGTGAGGATGATGATAATAATAATAATAATAATAATAATAATAATAATAATAATAATAATAATAATAATAATAATAATAATAATAATAATAAGAAATTGTTTTTTTAAAAAAAAATAAAGTGAACAGTAAAATGGGCAGCAGAAAAAAAAAGACCAAAAAAGGGAAAAAAGGGGCTGAAGACTTATTTGGCCATTTCTTCCAACTTCTTCTTTTTTCTCCTTCTTCTTCTTCATCATCCCTTTTCCTTCTTCCATCTTCCATATCACAGCTCAAATTACTCATCATCTTCTTCAAGATTTGCATCAAAAATCAGTCCAAATAAATCTGATCTTGGTAAGAAATATTTTTTCCATGATTATTGTATTATTAGAACTTTTTAGGTTATATTTTTACTGGATATTGCACTCTATGTTTTATTATCTTGTGAATTGAATTTAGGGATATGTTAAACATAAAAGTTTGTTGCCCAGATATTAAGCCAAGAAGGGGAGTTAAATTGGAGCTTTAAAAATTAAACTTTAAAGTACGGAAATAAAAATTAATTTTAGGAGGGATAAAGAAATTTGACACAAGAATTTTATAGAGGTTCGGGTGTTAACAAACTCTACTCCTCTCCCCAATCGCAATTGGGAGTTTCACTAACACACTAAGTGTTACAATGGAGTTTTACAAGCTCACTCTCAACTATGGTGTTTCTCACAATGGCTCACACCTAATCCAGAAATCCCTTGTGTTTTAATGGCTCACACAATAACCAATTCCTTGTGTTTTACAGGCTCACACAAACAACATTTATCTTGTGTTTTACAGGCTGACACACACAACCTTTACTTGTATTTTACAGGCTCACACAAACAACCTTTACTTGTGTTTTAAAGGCTCACACAACTAACCCTTACAAGCGTTCTACTCTTAACCTAGAAATACCCAAAACTCACTTACAAATCTTTATTGCTCAATAAATGATGAGCAAAAAGATTTTCACAGAAAATAGATATTGGTTATGAAAGTATTAAATGTACAAATAACTTGTAATAAGATTTTGATTCAAAGTATTTGCTATTCTCTTGTACTGAATGCATAAATGACTTGCATTTATACTCCCATGGCTAATTATAGCCGTTAGAGTGCATTTAATACAAAACTAGCCGTTGTACCAACCCAAATAATCACACCTGACATTTTTCTCTTTCATCCTTCACGGGCATGAATATGTTTATCACGGGCGTGACTGTTCTTCCAAGCCGTGACTAAAGTGGTGACCTTGGTCGTGAAGCATTTTGGAAGGTTTTGAAACATTGGGTCATGGGCGTGACATATATCTTCACGGGCGTGACAAACTTCCTAGCCGTGATCTATGTGGTGACTTTGGTCGTGAAGCTCTCTGGATGAAATTGTCATGAAGGTTCACGGGCGTGACTTAAATGTGCATTTCACAGTTTGTTGTCTTCCTTCATGGCTGTGAACTTCAAATGTTGGTTTTGGTGACGGTTAGCTTTGTCATGGGCGTGACACATAGGGTCACGGGCGTGAACATGCTACTTCCTTAATTTTATCTTTCAAGTATTAATCTTCCATTCTCCATTTTTGCTATTTTATTCCATACCCTATTTAATAGACTTAGAAAACAAGTATGTTAAATACAATATTGCTATTTTATTTGTTATCATCAAAATAACGGAAATACCCCTAAAGGTTTAACAATCTCCCCCATTTTGATGGTGACAAATAATCTAGCAATATGTGCTTTTGGGAAGTCCCCCCCTCAAAAGATACTTAGGATATAAAATTGATGAAATGCAAGAATTGTAAAGAATGATGTAGCATTGAAATAAACTTTCTAGTTTTTAAGTAGATGCAAGTTATATGCAAAGTATATACCGAAATTGTTTTTAAGGCATGAAGTATATGTAAGGTATATTTAGAGTATATCAAGGCATATTCATTTTTGTAACTTGCATTAAGGTATATGCAAAGTATACTTAAGATATATCTAATGTGTATAAAGCTCAATTTCATACTTGCAATTTTATTTTGAATCAAATTTTAAGAGTTGCTTATTTCTCCCTACTTAACTCAATGTATTTGTAGGTTCTTATTTTTGATTCAAAATTCATTTATCTTATGTGATTAGGATCTGATCTATATTGTATTAACATTGAGACATGGAAGACATCATGTATTTGACTCATCTCCGGTGGTAGAGCGAGTCTATAAGCAACAGGTCCAACTCTTTCTAATATTTCATAAGGTCCGATGAACCTTGAACTTAACTTGCCTTTCTTTCCAAATCACAAAACTTTCTTCCAGGGAGATACTTTAAGAAAAACTTTATCACCCACTGCATATTCAATGTCCCGTCTCTTAAGGTCAACGTATGATTTTTGTCTATTTGTAGTTGTTTTAAGTCTTTCGCGAATGACTTTCATTTTTTCTTCTATCTCTTGCACTAAGTTTGGTCCTATAAGTTTCCTCTTCCCCCTTTTGTCATCAACAAAAAGAATATAAAGATACCAAAAGAAAAAACAAAGCAAATATATTAATGTTAAAAAGAGAAGTACCAACCAAGGGAAATAAAAGTCAGAAAGGAAATACAATTTCCTGAAAAACAAGTAAATAAACAAGCAAACAAGCAAATTTAGGCTACCATTTAGCCTAACACCTAGCCGAACATCTTATCCCTAAGTCAGGCAATCTTTGCCTCAAGGCTGTCCATCCGAGACTCCATGAAGTCTTTGAGGTTCTCCAACCTCTCATCCATCAAAGCCTACAACTGCTCAAATCGTGGTGCCAAGAGGTCAACCACCTGCTGCGCCAAATTCGGTGTGGAAGCTGAGGATTGTCCGATGTCCTGCTCAGCTGCTGGAGGTGCTTCCTCAACCCGAGCCCTTTTCTTCTGCTGGATCCCTTGGAGGCTAGCTTTGAAGTCCTCCGTATCATTGTCTTCCTAAATTATCTCCCCAGCAGTGTATGTGAAGCGGTAGTAAATATTGTTCTCATGAAAAATTCTGACAGCCGCTCCTATTTTGATGAAGGACTCGACATCCAATTGATCTCGAGGATGCCTTGGGATGAGATTGAAGTAATGCTCATTCAGTTTCAAATAGCCAAGCTTCAAGGCCATATAGGTGACATATCCACTAATGAGTATATCTCCTGTGGGTTTGGTGGCAATGGACAGAAGATGGTTTGCAAACCATCTAGAAAGTGCCACCGTGAGCCCTCTTCTGGCCATCTCAAAAAGGAAGAGCTCAGATTTTTGAATGGTCCCATTGCTATCTCCCCGAGTGAATATGCTATAGGTTAAAAAACCTATGCAAATATTTGCGCACTAGAGACCGTAGATGAGTGCTCTTTGTCTTCTTGACATCCCAGTTGCAATCTGTGCCAAAATGGTTCCATGCTCGAGTTGCGAAGAATTCCACTTCGCTGTCATTGAGGATGCCTTCCGAGGGTAGATTAAATAATTCCCCGAATTCAATGGCACTTAGGGTGTTCAGATTGCTGCAAAGTTGGACTTTTACCACTCCAATAGGAGACACTTGTAAGGTGCTCAAAAATTCCAGGGTTGGCTCATTCAATGTGGGCTGATGAATGTCCACGAATTCCTTCAAATGATAGGCCTGAAGTTGCTCTGTCATTGCCATTTCAAACCCGAGAGTGCGGATGATTTGCCATTCTAAGGACCTCGATGAAAAGAGAGGCCTTTGCTTCAAGGTGGAGTACCAAGGATGGAAATGCTCCGGGATTCTGTTCATGAGGTAATTTGCGTACCTCCTGGGAGCATGAGAATTCTTTCTAGTTCCTTTTGATGACCCAGTTTCCATTTGGATTGAAGAAATGAACTTTGTGGTGTTTGGGAAAAGTTTGACAGAAAATTTGATGAAACCCTAAAGAAGTATGATTTTTGATGAAGGAATGGACTTTTGATGGTATTTATAGCAAAATGTTTTGACTTGGGGGCCGAAATCTTCAATATCTCATTCAATGTGTGTAAATGAGAGCGGTTTCTAGGAGTTGAAAGGTTGAAATGTGAAAAATAACCGGCTGTTTTCTTATATGTGTTCACGGGCGTGAATAGTCATGTTCACGGTTTGCTGAAGGAGTGCTCTACCTATGAATAAAGGCATGAAAATGGTCACGGTCATGACCTTTGAATGTCACGATCGTGAATGATGAACTGTCATGAGGATGAAACAATCATCACGGACGTGAAAGGTTGAATTTCACTACTTATGCCCGTGAACCAAATCGTGACTCAAAGCGTGAACGTCTCTGTGATTTTTAGGGTGAATATGTTCACGGGCATGAACAAGGCTTTTCACGGGAGTGAATGAAGTCGTGAACATAAGATTCACTACTTGAAGCCGTGAACGATGTTGTGAATCAAGTTGTGAACGATACTGCCTTTTTTGGCTATTTAAGTCACGGGCGTGAACATATGTCACGGGCGTGACTTCCTTAAAATTTCCATCAAATAAAATTTAGTCCTAAAAACAAGACTAAATCATTTCTATGAAGATTCTATCCCTTATAACATAAAATTTTCGTCAAATTTACTACCTTATATCTAGTGATATGATACAAAATCAAGATTATCACATAGGATTTGATAATTTTGCATTCACAAGGTTGATCCATCAATCATACCAAGTTCTCTTCTAATGAAATTAAATCTTTCCTCAGTTAGAGACTTAGTAAAAATATCTGCCAATTGATTTTCTATGTTTATGAATTCTAATGCAACATCTCCATATTGAACATGATCTTTAATAAAGTGGTGTCTAATGTCAATATGCTTACTTCTAAAGTGTTGAATGAGATTCTTTGAAAGATTTATAGCACTTGTATTGTCACATTTAATAGGTATTTAGTTCATATCATGACTATAGTCATTAAGTTGTTGTTTCATCCAAAGAATTTGAGGGCAACAACATCCAGCTGCTACTACCCCATTTTGGTGAGGTGTCCTAGGAGATGAGAAATTCTGTGAAATGCCATGTTCAAGATAAAAGCTTTCAAAGTTTTCATTTTCAAATTCTTTGCCATGATCACTTTCTATCTTTGAAATACAATACCCTTTTTCATTTTGAACTCTTTTAGCAAAGTTTAAGAAATTTTCAAAAGCATCACTCTTTTGACCTAAGAAAATTACCCAAGTAAATCTAGAGTAATCATCTACAATGACAAAGGCATAATGTTTACCTCTTAAGCTAGCAATTTTAGTAGGTCCAAATAAGTCCAAATGCAGGAGTTGAAGAGGTTTTGAGGTACTTACTATGTTTTTGGCTTTGAATGATGACTTGTGTTGCTTTCCTCTTTGGCAAGGTTCACATGTCTTGCCTTTTCCAAATTTGAATCTTGGTAGTCCTTTTACTAGTTCTCCTGTGCTGAGGCTTTGTATTAAGTCCATGTTAGCATGACCAAGCCTTCTATGCCACAGCCAAGATTCATCACTAGTGGTCACAAGACACTTAGAAGAATGGTTAGATAGTTCATGTAAGTTTATTACGTATGTATTGACATCTCTATTTCCTTTAAATATCTCTTGACCATCGATAAAGATCATAAGACATTCATTGGAAGTAAAGATTACTTTATTTCCATTATCACATAATTGACTAACACTTAACAAGTTATGTTTCAAGCTATCAACAAGTAAGCCATCTTTAATAAAAGTAGTACCATTAATACTAATAGATCCAATGCCAATTACCTTACCCTTAGCATTGTTTCCAAAGGTAACTTTACCTCCATCAATACTTTTGATTTCTTTGAAGAGTTCTTTATCTCCTGTCATATGCCTTGAGCATCCACTGTCTTCTAGCCAAACATTTTTGTTTATTGTGGACTTGAGGCATACCTATAGAATCACAGTTCAAGTATGATTTTTAGGTACCCAAATGAGCTTGGGTCCTTGGAGGTTAGTGCATGAAGGTTCCCAATGAGCCTTCCTTATCCAACAATGTTTATTTATGTGACCCATTTTCATACAATAATTACATTGTTTTGGTCTAAACTTGCTTTTTGGTCTTACAATATTTTTGAATGCCATATTTCTATCAAACTGATTTTGAGAATAATAACATGACATTCATGATTAATTGATGCTTTTCTAGATGCATACTTCTTATATATAAAGGCATGATTATTCTTTTTATGTATTGAAGGTTTAATATGCTTATTCCTTCGTGCTGTTCACTAGACTTAACAAAGATGGTTTTGTGAGAAGATGATGATGTGTCCTTAAATCCTAGACCATGTCTAATTAAGGGTGATTTTTGAGACATAATGAGAGTATCTAAACTATCTTTACCTTTGTGAAATTTAGAAATGGAATTTCTAAGCTCCTCAACTTCATTTTTCAAAGTATTGTTTTCTTTAAGTAAGAAAGCAGTTGAGGGTCTTGATGAATATTCATCAATTGACTTTTGGAGAGATTCATTAGATGATTTAAGCTTTATGTTCTCCTTTTCTAAAACATCTATTTTATTTTTTAAATTAGAGATGTTATTTCTATAAGTACTGAATTTACTTTTATATTTCTCTAATTCTAGATTTAATTATTCTATAAGGCTTTGCTCATCATCATCATCATCATCACTATCATCATCATTATCACTACTATCATTATTTAAAGAGTATGAGTGTAGTGATCTTACCTTATTCGAGACGTGATCCTCAAAAGCCATGAAGCATAAGTTGACCTCTTCACTTTCATTATCATCTCTTTCACTTGAAGAGCTTTCGTCATCCCATGTGGCTTTGTGACCTTTCTCTCCATTGTCTCTTTGGTATTTGCTCTTATGTTTCTTGCGCCTTGGACATTATGGTTTGATATGTCCTTTCTTTCCACACTCCTAGCACTTTACCTCTTCCTTACTTCTTTGTGCATCATTAGAATTTTGTTTGAGGTTTCTTTTACTGAATTTTCTGGAGTTGCTCATTTTCTTCTCAATGATTCTTTTAGTCTTCTTGAAAGCATAGCAATGTCCTCATTTTCATCATCACTCATTTCTTCATCATCTTCACTTTCTTCTTGAGATTTTGAAGTACAGGCTTTGAGTGCTAATGGCTTTATTTTCTCTGGCTCTGCTTCAAGCTCTCTATCTCTTTTTACTGCCATTTCATGTGTGAGAAGTTTGTCAATCAGCACATCAGTATTCATGATGCTCATGTCTTCATTTGCTTCCTCTATGCCAGCAACTCTTGAACCACAGTCTTTAAGAGGAAGACTTCTCAGGATTTTTTTGTTTACATCTTCCAGACTCAGATGCTTCCCAAGTTTCCTCATTCCATTTATAATGGCTAGAAGGCGGTTGGTCATGTCAGTGATTGACTCATTGGATTTCATCTTGAAAAGCTCATATTTTGAGGTAAAAAGTTGAATCTTCTTGGATTTGACTTGCTTAGTTCCTTCATGATAATTTTCCAATGTCTTCCACATGCTGTATGTTGTTGGGCAGTGTTGTATTCCTCCACATTCTTCAATAGATAATGAGCTTGATAGGATTGTCATTGCCTTCTTGTTTCTGAAATTTGCTCTTCTTTGAGGCTCTGTCCAATCATCTCTTGATAGTATTTCTTCTTCACCATCAGCTCCTCTTCTGGTTGGTGGTGTCCATTCTTTTTGTACACTATCCCAGACTTCAATTCCTTCACTATCCAGGTATGTCTCCATCCAAAACTTCCAATGGGCATAATTTGCACCATCAAAGTAAGGTTTGAGACTTTGTAATCCTTCACTGGCCATATCTTAATCTTTACTAGGGCTTTTTAGGCTTTGATACCAATTGTTGCCCAGATATTAAGCCAAGAAGGGGGGTTGAATTGGAGTTTTAAAAATTAAACTTTAAAGTGCGGAAATAAAAATTAATTTTAGGAGGGATAGAGAAATTTGACGAAAGAATTTTATAAAGGTTCGGGTGTTAACAAACCCTACTCCTCTCCCCAATCGCAATTGGGAGTTTCACTAACACACTAAGTGTTACAATGGAGTTTTACAAGCTCACTCCCAACTATGGTGTTTCTCACAACGGGTCACACATAACCCAGAAATCCCTTGTGTTTTAATGGCTCACACAATAACCAATTCCTTGTGTTTTACAGGCTCACACAAACAACCTTTACTTGTGTTTTAAAGGCTCACACAACTAACCCTTACAAGTGTTCTACTCTTAACCCAGAAATACCCAAAACTCACTTGAGTAATAAATGATTACAGAGAGAAACACTTACAAATCTTTATTGCTCAATAAATGATGAGCAAAAATATTTTCATAGAGAATAGATATTGGTTATGAAACTATTAAATGTACAAATAGCTTGTAATAAGATTTTTATTTAAAGTATTTGCTATCCTCTTATACTGAATGCATAAATGACTTGCATTTATACTTTCATGGCTAATTATAGCCGTTAGAGTGCATTTAATATGAAACTAGCCGTTGTACCAACCCAAATAATTGCGCCTGACATTTTTCTCTTTCATCTTTCACGAGCGTGACTATGTTTGTCACGGGCGTGACTGTTCTTCTAAGCCGTGAGTCAAGTGGTGACCTTGGTCGTGAAGCATTCTGGAAGGTTTTGAAACATTGGGTCACGGGCGTGACATATATCTTCACGGGCGTGACAAACTTCCCAGCCGTGATCCATGTGGTGACTTTGGTTGTGAAGCTCTCTGGATGAAATTGTCATGAAGGTTCACGGGCGTGACATGTAATTCACGGGCGTGACTTAAATGTGAATTTCACGGTTTGTTGTCTTCCTTCATGGCCGTGAACTTCAAATGTTGGTTTTGGTGATGGTTAGCTTTGTCATGGGCATGACACATAGGGTCACGGGTGTGAACATGCTACTTCCTTAATTTTATCTTTCAAGTATTAATCTTCCATTCTCCATTCTTGCTATTTTATTCCATACCCTGTGTAATAGACTTAGAAAACAAGTATGTTAAATACAATATTGCTATTTTATTTGTTATAATCAAAATGATAGAAATACCCTTCAAGGTTTAACAAAGTTATTCATCTATGTCTTGTGTATCTCTCTGCCAAATTTTATTGAATGATTTTGAGTATATGAAGTGATATGGTTATTGGGGTGAAACTGGTTCAGGGAGACGTATCAACCAAATAACCTATGGTTTTTGTAAACATTGATCATCTTAGTGGCTTAATCTGATGCTTTGTAAACATGAAAGTTGTAGGTATATATGTTATTGAGGTCTCTGCAAAATTTTGTATAAATTTCTCTTGTGTAGGTTGAGTTATTCTGAAATGAACTATGATTGTTCCTTGATTGAGTTGGTTTCATATACCTATGCAGTTCTAGTAACTTCGTCCTTGTATTTCACCTATGTTTAGATCGAATTAGCCAAAGTGAAAAATATAAAAGTTTTACTCCTATAACTTATCTAAATCTTTGTGAAATTTTCACCTTAAAATGTCATGTATTTTGTGAGTTATGAGCTGAACAATTAAACTGGTCAGGTTGATACTCTATGTTGAACCAGTTATATATCCTCCAATATTTGAGAACCTTAGAGACTGAATCTGGAAATGAGTTAAACATGAAAAATGTTTCCAATTACCTTATTTAACTGTATAAGAAGATTCAAAATAATTGAAGCTACACATTGAAAGCTATGAATTTTTGAATTGGGTAC
The DNA here is from genome assembly GCA_023653625.1 of Triadica sebifera. Classification (NCBI taxonomy): domain Eukaryota; kingdom Viridiplantae; phylum Streptophyta; class Magnoliopsida; order Malpighiales; family Euphorbiaceae; genus Triadica; species Triadica sebifera. The sequence continues at coordinate 15,992,055 of CM042910.1, read as the reverse complement.
CTTGAAACTGCCTAAGGGCAGAAAACAGGGCAATATTTAAAATTAGACCAAAAATTATGTAAATGTTCCAAAATTTCTGCAAATGTTATATATTTTAGTTTTACATGTTATATTTAATCAGGATCAAGAATAATATAAATTGAATAAGTTTAGAAAAAGTTATTAATCCAACAGTCCTTAGAGATCTTGTTCTAGCTTAATAGAAATTGTAGTTATTTATTTAAATTATATTAAGAATAAATATTTTATCAAAATATTAATTAATTACATTTTTAAATTAGGATTTCAACAAGAAGAACACCAACAAAAGTGAACAAGCTCTGAACTTATATTTTGGAAAAGGAAAATACTATCGATGTTTGTACATATATGTATTTTGTTTTACCCTTATGTATGATTGTGTGTGCATGACATAAATTATATGTCACAATGAAGAAATTATATATTATGGCATGTTTTAGAATTATACAAATGTTACTAACTATGAACTTAACATTATGCTAATATTTGATAAAATAGCATGCTATTACATGGTTTTGAAATAAATTGTGAGTGTATGATTATGTTATGAAATGAGTATTTGTTATAGAAACAAGTAATTAATGGTGTTAATTGCCCATTTCTCTACCTGAGAATTAACATCAGATAAATGGTGTACCATTATGGGGAAGTTACGGTACCGATATGGATATGAATTAAGGACAGGGTGGCTTAAGCTCTAGGAGTGCCCCTGATCCTGATTACACACAGATGACATGATTATATTCGGTCAAGGTGGCTTAAGCTCCGTGAACGCCATTGACTTCAGATTATGGTGAGTAGGGTGGCTTAAGCTTTGCAAGCGCCCTTATTTCACACATCATATCCAGACAGTCCGGGAATGAGATTTGGGCTGATACTAATTAAAGACTTTGGAATGAAATGTGGAAATTGTATTATTGACATAAGTGATTAAGAAATTAAATGCTTACATGAGGTAATGAGAACTTAATTATTGAATATGATTATTATGCTTATACTGTTATGCGATGTGGTTCTTTCTTTTATATGACAAATATGCAATAAAAATTCAGTGTGTCATGAATTATTTAAGATATGTATTTGTGTGACTACTTGGGAGAAACTTAATACCTATATGTACCACTAAGCTAGAGATAGCTTAGCGTGGGTTCTTCTCACTCAGGAATTTGAACTATTGACGGTAGGAGGTGAAGTGGTCGGGAAGAAAATCCAAGCCCATATCAACAGAGACACAAGAAGCATAGTTAGAGGGTTGGTTATTTATTATTATTATTATTTTAGTTTGACAATGTATATGGTGTTGTAGACATGTCTCATATATTAATATTGTGTATGTAAATAATTATGTAACATAATCGGGTGCCATATGTGTATACAATATAAGGTTAAATGTATATTGTTAATTAGAATAACTTGCCTAAACCAATATAAATAAATAGATTAAGTTATTTAAAATGAAAAAAAATCAATTCGAGCAGATTATCGAGTTAAACTTGTGGCATCCTTATTATATATGTGGGATTATTCCTAATATATAATTGGGGCATCACAAAATTACCCTTTTCCATGGAGATAATCATAGAAATACCTTTTCACCTAACTTGTATTCCATCTCCATTCTATGTTGATCAGTATAACTTTTTTATCTATCTTGTGCTGTCTTTAGGTTGTACTTGACAATCTTGATCTTATCCACTATGTCTTGTACTATCTCTAGTCCTTCTAATGCATCCTGTAGACTCACCCAAAAATGCAAAGTAAAGTGTGGATCTCCATCAGACATAATAGACACTAGAATACCATGTAATCTGACTATCTCATTCACATATAAGTTTTCCAAACTCTCAAGTGTACACCCCCACCTGATAGGTAGAAAATGTGCTAACTTGGTTAATCTGTCAACAACTACTCGTACTGCATCATTTTTTTGTGGAGTTATTGGCAATCAATAAATAAAATCCATTGTTATTTTCTCCCATTTCCATTCTGGCATTGTCAATGGATGTAGTTTACCAATTGGTGCCTGATATTCAATTTTAATCTCCTGACATTTCTCGCATTTAGAAACATATTCTGCTATGTCTTTCTTCATTCTTGGCAACCAATAATGAGGTCTTAAGTTGTGACGTTCACAACATCCTCAAGTCATATCCATAATGAAAGCTCGAAGATTGATGAGAAAAGGGTGTGAAGCTTATTTGGCCCATGTGATTGACACCAGAAAAGGAGGTTCAAATCTTGAAGATATTCCAGTGGTAAATGAATTTCCAGATGTGTTTCCTGATGACTTACCTGAGTTGCCTCCAGAGAGAGAGGTAGAGTTTGTTATTGATCTTGTTCTAGGAACTATGCCTATATCAAAGACGTCATACAAAATGGCCCCATCAGAGATGAAAGAACTTAAGACACAATTGAAGAACTTCTTGATAAGGGTTTCATTAGACCAAGTACATCCCCATGGGGTGCACCGGTATTGTTTGTGAAAAAAGAAGGATGGATCTTTGAGGCTATGTATTGATTATCGACAGTTGAATAAGGTGACCATCAAGAACAAGTACCCATTAACCCAGATTGATGATCTCTTTGACCAACTGAAAGGTGCAGGAGTGTTTTCCAAGATTGACTTGAGATCTGGTTATCATCAATTAAGGGTGAAGATGGAGGATATAGTTAAAACTGCATTTAGAACTAGATATGGTCATTATGAGTTTTTGGTTACGCCATTCGGGCTGACCAATGCTCCAGCAGCATTTATGGATCTTATGAATATGATCTTCAGGCCATATCTTGATCAATTTGTTGTCATTTTTATTAATGATATTTTGGTATATTCTAAAGATTCGGGAGAACATGAAAAGCATTTGAGAATAGTGTTATAGACTCTCAGAGAATATAAGCTTTATGGTAAACTCTAAAAATGTGAGTTTTGGTTGAAGGAGGTGACATTTTTGAGACACATTATCTCTGTAGATGGCATTAAAGTGGATTCTAGCAAGGTTGAGGCAATTATGAGTTGGAAGCCTCCACGGAATGTGACCGAGGTCAGCAGTTTCTTGGGTTTAGCTGGATATTATCAGAGATTTGTCAAGGGTTTTGCAATGATGGCTTTTCCTTTAACAAGACTATTGAGAAAGGATGTTAAATTTGAGTGGACAGATAAGTGTCAAGCTAGTTTTGATAAGCTCAAAAGTATGCTCACTAAGGCCCATGTTTTGACATAGCTGATTCCTAGTAAGGAGTACGTCATTTATAGTGATGCCTCTTATAATGGATTGGGTTGTGTATTAATGCAAGATGGAAAGGTGGTTGTTTATGCTTCTAGACAGTCAAAGCCGCATGAGAAGAATTATCCTACCCATGATTTGGAGTTGGCAGTTATAGTTTTTGCATTGAAGATTTGGCGCCATTATTTATATGGAGAGAAGTGTTTCATTTACACAGATCATAAGAGTTTAAAATATCTTCCCTCACAGAAAGAATTGAATTTGATGCAAAAAAGATGTCTAGAACTAATAAAGGATTATAATTGTGTGATTGACTACCATCTAGGCAAAGCTAATGTAGTAGCAGATGCTTTAAGCAGAAAAATGGTGGCAGAGTTGCACCTTTAACCCACTCTTATGCAAGAAATCAAGGATGCACAAACACAAGATAGAAAACTAATTGAATTAGCTGAGTTTATCTCTAAGGGGGAGAGACTTGGATTCACTATGGACTTAGATGGTGGACTGTTTTATCAAGATAGATTATGTGTGCCTGATGTAGAAGATCTTAGATAGAGGATTCTTAGAGAGGCCCATGAAAGCAAATATGTTATGCACCCAGGGAGTAACAAGATGTACCAAGAGTTAAAGAGTAGATACTGATGGGCAGGTATGAAAAAGGACATCACAGAATACACTTCAAAATGTTTGACTTGTCAGCAGGTCAAGGAGGAACATCAAATACCTTTAGGGTTGTTACATCCAATTTCTATTCCTGAATGGAAGTGGGAACGAATCACTATGGATTTTGTGACTAGATTTCCTTTGACTCCAAAGAAACATTATACTGTATGGGTTATAGTGGACATATTTACAAAGTCAGCATATTTCTTACCTATCAGGAAGGACTACCCATTGAATAAATTGGCAGAAATTTATATGAATGAAGTTGTATGACTTCATAGAGTGCCTATTTCTATTGTGTCTGACAGAGATTCCCGTTTCACATCTCAATTTTGGGGTAGTCTACAGCGAGCTTAAGCTCAATTTCAGCACGACTTTTCATCCGCAGACAGATGGACAGTCAGAAAGAGTCATTTAGATTCTAGAAGATATGATGAGAAGTTGTGTCATCGAATTTGAAGGTAGCTGGGACAAATATCTTCCTTTAATGGAATTCACCTATAATAACAATTATCAGTCTAGTATCCAGATGGCTCTATATGAGGCATTTTGTGGCAGAAAGTGTCGAACACCTCTATGTTGGACAGAGCTCAGCGAGAGGAAGCTTATGGGACCAGACCTAGTGCAAGAGGCGGAAGGAAAAGTGAAATTCATTCGCGAAAAACTTAAGGTGTAATATTCGCTAATTTAGATTTCCGAGTCACACGTGTTGCAACATTGACGTGTGTGACCGATCGGAGTCTAAATTCGGTTTTTACAATAATTGATTAAGAAATGGTTAAACTAAATAATAAATTTCTATATAAGTGATTATAGAGTTTAAAGAAGTTGATTTACGGTAAAAGGACTAAATTCCAAAATTTGATAAGTTTTGGGGTCAATTTTGCAATTTACCGAAAATTGGAAGATTTATGAGATTAATGGCTAATTAACTTAAGAAATTTGGAAATTTAAAATTGGGTCGGCCGGCCATGATATTAAAGGAAGATGATAAATATTGATTAAGTGTAAAATTGGGAGAAAATGGTAAAATGGTGGGTCCCACATGAAGATTTTTGGGTGCCCTATTTAAGGCTTTATTTTCTTCTTCTTCTTCTTCTCTTCATTTTCTGCTCCTTCTCTCTTTTCTTTACCAGTCACACCAGCCACAATTCTCCTCCATAGCTCACCTTGATTCTAGAGAGAGAAAAGAAGGGAAGAGAAGGGAAAGAGCAAGACAAGGTGATTTTCATGTTCCATAACTCATAAGGAAGCTGGAAAGAACAAGAAAGAGGAAGAAAATTCAAGTTTGGTAGAGAGAAAAAATCTCCAAAGTGGTGATCAAGTGAAGAAAAGTGTAAGGTAAGAAGTATTTCTTCTTCTTCATCATCTTTTCTAAAGGAAGTTCAAATTTTGAGATCATCTAAGATTATATGGAATGAGAGAGAAACTAGGGTTTTGAGAGAGAAAAAGAGAGTTTAGGGTCTTAATGAAATTAGATGATGATGAAAATGATCTATGATGTTGTAGGAGTTCCAAATGACAAGGAACAAGCTCTAAGGAGCAAAGGAAAAGAGAAAGCTACCTAAAAGAGTGAAGGAGAAAGATTAAGGTTTGTGCATAATTTAAGGCAATAGCCTATTTTTGTTTGAAATAATGCATGCTGAATATGATTTGAGATAAATGTAATTTCAAAAATGATGATAGTTATGGCATGAAACCATAAGATTAGACATGTATGAATGAGATAATTGTAACATTGAATTAAGGATGCATATTAGAGAATCTTGTGTGATCAAGGCATGTAAATGTATTGAAAAGTAATAAGTTGAGTAAAGAGCCTTAGAAATGCATGAAATAGAATTCGGTATGTTTTGAATGATGTTAGAATGAATGAAAGGTGAATATGCAGATTTCCTGCTGAAAGTCAAGGGTGTGACTATCGAGTCACGGGCGTGAACTTGAGCGTTCACGGTTGTGACTGATTGTGTCACGGTTGTGAATTTCTGGGTGGAAATGGTACTATTCATTCCAAAAGTGTTCACGGATTGGAATCACAGCAGTGAACTTATTCACGGGCGTGAATGAGTAATCACGACCGTGAATGCTTTTGGGCGATTCATTCCAGTAGCGTTCACGGCTTGGGATTACGGGCGTGAAAGTAGTAATCACGGTCGTGAATGCTCTGCATTTGAAATTATGAATGTGGTTATTAAATGGGGAATTCAGGTAGGCAAATGAAAGTTATTGTCTATCCAAGCAAAATAAGAACGATATATATATATATATATATATATATATATATATATATATATATATATATATATATATATATATATATATATATATATATATATATATATATATATATTGATGTGAGAATGTGATATGTTGTGATATAGAAAAATGTATTGATGTAGAAAAATGAATTGTCAAGGATATTATATGAAATCTGATGCAGATGATAAACATGAGAATATTGATGAATCTAGTAAATGAATGAAAAGATATATGAGTATGACTATATGCTTGTAAAACAAGAAAATTGAGATGTTGATAAATATGAGAAAAATGGATGTATTGAAATTTAAGAATAATGATTGATATGAAAATATAAAGAAGCCCATTACTCTACTTGTGGACTAGAATCAGGATAGATGACATGTCATTAAGGGGGCGAACGGTACCGTACTATACCTCAACCAATGTGGCTAAAGCTTGTGTGAGCGCCATTGGTCTGGGATGCTCAGTCAGTGTGGCTAAAGCTTGTGTGAGCGCTACTGACTTGAGAAAGCTCCGATGAGCACATATAAATGAGGACAAGGTGTCATAAGCTTGTGTGAGCGACCTTGATCCGGTTATTCATCTGTGATGAAATTATACTCAATCAATGTGGCATAAGCTTGTGTGAGCGTCATTGATTTGAAAAGCTCTTATGAGCTAGATAGTGGATAGGGTGGCATAAGCTTGTGTGAGCGCTCCTGATCCATAACTCGTATCCAGTCAGTCCAAAAATTTAGAGTGATGTGGGCAAGATAATGAGGATATGTCGGAAAGATAAGAAAAGGAAAGAATAAGAAAATGATGATGATATGAGATTGAAATGTAATCATAAAGAGATTTACAGAATATTTTGTTATTAAAGATAAATGAAAATAACAATGTCTATATGAGCATGACATTTATACTTTTATGAAATAGAAATATGTTGATAGTTATGCATGCAAACATTTTAATGCACAAAATGATAATTGTTAATGCTTGTTGCATAATATAGTATATTGCCTTCTTTATATGCACCACTAAGCTTAGAGCTTAGCGTGGAGTTTAATTTCCACGCAGATATAGAAAGGTAGCTGAAGACGATAGATAAAGCAAGCGGTGATCCCAGTCAAGTAAAGCAATTGAATCTTGAGAAAGTGGGTTACAAGTTTTAAAACTTTTATATTAAAGAAATGTTTGAGTTTGTAAAACTTTTAAAGTTTGTTAAGAATTACTTTGATGTTAAAAATTACTATATTACTTAAATAAATTGTACCTTGATTTTTATTTATATCTATATATACATGAAAAAAATGTAAATATATATATATATGAAGTATGAGAAATAAAGGACATTAGTGCTCCCTCATCCGGGCACGTGCGGTTCGGGTGAGGAGGTGCTACATAAGGCAGCTACAGATAGGCAAAAATCATATGTTGATCTTAAGAGACGAGACATTGATTATGCAGTGGGTGATAAAGTTTTCTTAAAGTATCTCCTTGGAAGAAAGTTCTACGATTTGGAAATAAAGGCAAGTTAAGTCCAAGGTTCATTGGACCTTATGAAATATTATAAAGAGTTGGACCTGTTGCTTATAGACCCACTCTACCACTGGAGTTGAGTCAAATACATGATGTCTTCCATGTCTCAATGTTAAGACGATATAGATCAGATCCTAATCACATCATACCTGCTGAAAATATTCAAATGAGACAAGATTTGACATATGAAGAAGAACCAGTGCAAATTTTAACAAGAGAAATTAAGGAGTTGAGAAACAAACGAGTACCATTAGTGAAAGTACTATGGAGGAATCATGCAATCGAAGAAGCAACATGGGAAAGCGAGAAGGTGATGAAATCTCAATACCCTCACTTGTTCAGTGACGATGCATTATGTATGTTTCAAGGATGAAACATCTTAAGGGGGAGAGAATTGTAACGCCTACTAATTAAAGTTTAATTTGAATAAGTATGTGGTATAAATAGGAAAAACATGATAGATAATAAAGATTAAAAATAGATGGAATAAATGATTAAATAAAAAATTAAAATTAATTAAATTGATAGACACGATAAATTTGATTAAATTATACCACATAATTAAATTATATTTTTGGTACAAATTAAAGAGACTAGAGATAAGTAAATATATGAAAATAAATAAATAAGATAAAAATAAATAAATAATAAAGTAAAAAAACAGTGAACAGTAAAATTATGGGCATAGCAGGGGAAAAACAAAACAAAAAAAAAAAGAAGAAAACGGGAATAAGGGAGGGGAGGGGAAAGTCAATTAAGACTTTGCCCCATTTCTTCCAAATTCAACTTTTCCTTCTTCTTCTTCTTCATCATCCCTTTTCCTTCCTCCATATCATAGCCCAAAATCTTCATCATCTTCTTCATAATTTGCAAAAAAAATCGTTCCAAATAAATTTGATCTTGATAAGTAATATATTTCCCATGATTATTGTGTTATTAGAACTTTTTAGGTTATATTTTTACAGGATATTCCACTCTATTTTTGATTATCTTGTGAATCAAATTTGGGGAAGTGTTAAACATAAAAGTTTTTTATCTATGTCTTTGTATCATTCTGTCAAATTTTATTGAATGATGTTGAGTATATGAAAAGAAATGGTCATTTGAGTGAAACTGGTTCAGGAAGACATGTCAACTGAATGACCTACAATTTTTGTAAAAATTGATCATCTTAGTAGCTTAAATATGAGATTTTGTAAAACATGAAAGTTGTAGGTATATGTGTTATTTAGGTCTCTGCAACATTTTGTATAAATATCTCTTGTGTAGGATGAGTTATAGTGAAATGAATTATAGCTATTCCTTGATTTAGTTGTATTATGGTACCTGTGCAGCTCCAGTAACTTCATCCTTATATTTGACCTATTTTTAGATCGAATTAGCCAAAGTTCAAAACTTAAAAGTTTTAATTTTATGTCTTATCTAAATTTTTGTGAAAGTTCCACCTTAAAATGTCATGTATTTTGTGAGTTATGAGCTGAACAATTGAACTGGTTGGGTTGATACTCTATGTTGAACCAGTTATAGATCCTCCAATATTTGAGAACCTTAGAGACCGAATTTGGAAATGAGTAAAACATAAAAACTCTTCCAAATTAACTTATATAACTGTATAAATATTTTTAGAATAATTGAAGCTACACATTGAAAGCTATGAATTTTTAAATATGGTACCTCGAAACTGCCTAAGGGAAGAAAATAGGGCAATATTTAAATTTATATCAAAAATTGTGTAATGGTTTACTTATACATGTTATATTTAATCAGGATCAAGAATCATATAAATTGGATAAGTTTAGATAAATTTATTGATCCAACAGTCATTAGAGGTCTTGTTCTAGCTTAAAAGAAATTGTAGTTATTTATTTAAATTATATTAAGAATAAATATTTTATCAAGGTATTAATTAGTTATATTTTTAAATTAGGATTATAACAAGAAGAAGACCAACAAAAGTGAACAAGCTCTATCGAGGTTATATTTTGAAAAAAAAAACCCTATCGAGGTTTGTACATATAATTATTCTAGTCTACCCCTTATGCATGATTGTATGTGCATGACATGAATTATTTGTCACCATGATGAAATAATATATTATGACATGTTTTAATATTATAGAAATGTTATTAACTATGAACTTAACATTATGCTAATATTTGATAAAATATCATGCTATTATATGGTGTTGAAATAAGTTGTGCGTATATTATTATGTTAATATGAAATAAGTATTGGTTATAGAAACAAGTAATCAATGGTATTAATTGTCCATTTCTCTACCTGAGGACTGACATAGGATAGATGATGCACCATTAGGGAAAGTTTTGGTACTGATATTAGTATGATTTAAGGGCAAGGTAGCTATTGCTCTGAGAGCGCCTCTGATCCTAATTACACACAGATAAATGATTTTACTAGGTCAAGGTGGCTGAAGCTCCGCGAGCGCCCTTGACTTGAAATTATAGTGAGTAGGGTAGCTTAAGCTCCGCGAGCGCCCCTATTTCACATCCCGTATCCGGACAGTCTGGGAACGAGATTTTGGGCTAATAAATTATAGAATGGAATATGAAATTTATTACTTGATGTAAGTAGCAAAGTATAAAATGCTTGCATGAGGTGGTGCAAATTTAATTATTAAATGAGGTTGTTATATTTATTCTTTTGTGTTATATATTAATTTATTTTATATGATAAATATGTAATAAAATTTGATGTGCCATGAATTTATTTATTACATGCATTTGTGTGACTGTCTGGGGAAAACTTTAATACTTATATGTACCAATAAGCTAGAGATAGCCTAGCGTGGGTTCTTCTCATGCAGGAATTGAAGTTGTAGATAGTAGATAGTGGAGTTGATCAGGAAGAAGTCCAAGCCCATATCAGCAGAGACACAAGAGACATAGTTAGAGGGTTGGTTATCTAATTTTTTTTTATCTAGGTTGACTATGTATATGGTTTGTGGTAGACTTAACTCATATGTTCATATTGTGTATGTAAATAATTAAGTAACATAATCAGGTGCTATATGTATATACAATATAATGTTATATATATATTATATATATATATTGTTATTTAGAACGACCTGTCTAAACCAATATAAATAAGTAGATTAAGTTATTTAAAATGAAAAAATTTTAATTCGAACAGATTTATCAAGTTAAGCTTGTGACATCCTTCTTATATATGTGTAATTATTCCTAATATATAAGTGGGGCATCACATTGGCTATTGCCCATTATTATGTTACCTAGACCAAACCCTGGGGAGACACAAGGGTATACAGACCATATGACTATGATAAATAGACCTTTCAGTCATTTAAGAGGCACTTATACAGTCGGACGTTGTGCATCATTAAATAACGGGTAGTGTCCTACCATATATATTAAGAACAGGCCAATAGGGCTATGTGAATGGACCTTACGACCATTATAACTGGCTATAAATCCATAACTCCCCAATTGACATGCCAAACTATCTATCCTACTCTAGTTCAGGCATAAATCATGGTCTTCAATTGCATATTTCACATATTATCATGCAACACAATTCATCATAGCATGTTGTCGATTATCTGTAATTAAACATTGCATACTCAGGTCGTTCACTCATATACTTTTCATCTCTTATTACTTTCATTAAATAAATGGTATATCAAAATTTAAGCAAAGTTGTAAAAACAATAATTCACAAGGCAAACATTCATTTAATTATACACATACATAAAGGTATTTATTCATTTCACATACCATTTCATTCCACTTTAAAATTAGACACATCATTTTAAAATAAAATATTTTCATTATCTTAAATGCAATCAAATTTATGGCTATCGCCATAAAGCATGCACTAACCTTACTAAGCATTTCCGTCATTGGCCTACTCTTTACCTTTATTTTGGTCGGTGCTTGCGTTTTTGGTGCGCCTAGCATTGTTAGCCGTTATATATACATCAGCTTAAAAATTTAACTTAATTGTTCATTGGAAATAATAAAGCAACTTTTTAAAAAAAATTATACTATAGTTTTATGTTGTGGTTTATACTTTTCAGTGATTGGTTTTTCTTTCTCTTTTGCTTTAGTATCCTTAGCAATTAGACTTCGAACAGTTCACAGTTTAAATTTCTACACATCTCGATTTTGATATGAAACTAGACACCTCTAATGCTCACGATCTTACATAGTTTCTAAATCTAGGGGTCACAATTATTCCTTAACTCTTTTTAGTTCACAACAAAATTCAATGTTTATCCTCTGTTAATTTCTTATGCACCTTGCTTGATAAAATTTTGATTCTAACACTTCTTGTATACTTTGGTGCTTATAAGTTTTCAACTAGTTCCAATTTCTTCAAAGATAATCTTAAGTTCCAAGTCAAATTTTGGCAAATTTTGGTCTTTTGGTTTTAAAACTATAACCATCATAAGGTTTATTTTTTGACTTGACCTAGCAAAAAAAATGGTTTTTTCTTCTTTTTTCCCCATTACTTACTCTAATTAACTCACTTTGTTTTTTGTTTTAAGTTAATTAAGTCTAAGTCCATTTTATTGCTTCAGCTACAATAAATTCAAGGTCCCAATTTGGTCTAAAATTAACAAAAATCTCAAGATAGACATAAGTGTCTCGACTTATCACCACCACCAACCTTCTCCTTTTGTTCTCATCCCACCAACCTCAAATCCTACCAATTTGACTTAATTCAATAACCTTATAATAAATTAACCCCTTTGCATCTCTCGGTTTCCCTTCAATCTAACTAAAGAAATTTCTAGTTTCAATGATCAAAGATAAAGAAAAAGGATTAGGAACCAATTCACAATTTCGATTATAAAAGAGAATAAGAAGGAGAATAGGAGACTTCAAGATTTAGAAACATAAGGCTCACGACCGTAAAGTAAATTGGGCTCACCTTTTGTTTCTTTTTCAACAACTTGTGGCTTCTCCTTTTGATCTATCTCCTTCTTTGTTTTAATCTTTAACATGCAAGACAACTTCTACCATCTTCATGCATTGAACATAATATGCATTTCTTCTAACACAAAATCAAGCTTTAGCGGAAGCCACTCTATGATTTTTCTCTTTTGGTAGTTACGGGTTTGAGTAGAAAAGTGATAAAAAAGATTATTTCTCATAAAAAAACCACAAATCTCATGGGTAAAAACTCCTCATTCTACCTTGATTTGGTATTTGGCCGAGAAGAAAATGGAAGAAAATGAAAACAAGATTCTTAGGCTTACAAGGAAATGGACAGTGGAAGAAAAGATGAAGTAAGAAGAATGCATTTTGTTTTTTATTTAAGTTCAAGGAATTGTACCCAACTTAAGCTTTATATAATAAAATTAATAAATTAACTAAAAATAATTTATATTTAAGCATGGCTTGCATGCTTCCACGTGTAGAGAGAGATAATTTTTTTTGTCAAACTTTCCATTTAGTCTTTTAATTTTTTTTTTTTGCAAATTTAACCACACTTTGATTTTAATTTCTCAAATTTGAAGACCCAAAATAATTAATTTTCAAGAATTATATATATCAATATTCATATTTTAATGTTCTTTACATAACGATATCCTCGATTTTCAATATGTACACTGGAACAAAAATCATATTTTTATTGTTTAGTCCGATTTTCCAATTCCTCTCGATTAATTTTCAATAAATGTTTAAATTTAAATATCTCACTATTATGAAGTCTATTTTAGACTCAGATCATACCGGCATTGTTTCGATCTCGAATGTGCTAGATTTTTTATCAGTCCGATGCATTTGGTCTTGAAACGTGCATATCAGTCAGGGCTTAAACTTATGGACGTGATAGTTTGCCTCTTTTTTTTGTTATTTTCTTGAGATTTACATCTTATCTTACAAAATCCTACCAGTCACTGCATAGTCCTTCCTTAGTATGGATGAGAATGGTTAGTGTCTCTATTTGTTGGACTTTCGATTGACCAACTACTTGACACTTATCCGACCACTTGACTCTGATGACCTTTTCCAAATCATTCATTAATGGAAGGTACTTGTTTACTGCCATTCTTTAATGGCCTTACAGTTTTAAGTGTACTTCTCACTTCATTGCACTTTAGAGTGTTCTCTATTGGAGTTTTGTTTTGCTTTGTTAGGGTCTATCCAATATTCTCTATGAATGATAGATATTTCTTAGTGTTATGGGTTCCCCTTTTTTGGCATACTTGAAAAAGGAAGAGGTTAAAGGTGAGCCTTGAAAATCTAAAGTTATCCTTAAGCTATGAAAAAGGAAGAGGTTAAAGCCGAGTCTTGAAAACCTAATGTTATCTTTAAGTCATGAAAAAGAAAAAAGGTTTTAGTATTAGGTTTGTGAAAACTAAGATTACAGTGAAGGTATGTATAGGGTTTAGAATACTAGGACTGTAATTGGCTTGCCCCTTGCCCATTAAAAAGGGACATTAGTTGGAGAGAAACTCTTAAGCGGGAATAGCTTGGGGAGAAGAGTAGACAAAGAGGATGAACCACTATAAACCGATTGTGCGTTGTATGGATTGTTTGCTTATCTTTTTTTGTTTTTATCTTTTGTAAGTTTAAATTTAGTTTATTGATTAAATTCAAAGTTTGAAGCTTAAGAGCTTGACAAAGCCAAAATATACTTTGATAAATCATCAAGAGCATTTGCGCCTCAATGAAAATTATTTTTGATTTATTATAATTACATTGTGCATATCTTTGAGCATATTTTACAAATTTGATGTCATATCTGTTAAATTTAGGCCCTGAATCACGTGTGTTGTGAAATTGACGCATCTAAATGACTGAAGTCTAAATTCAAAATTTGAAAGAAAATTGGTAGAAAAATGATGAAATAATCATTGGAAGTGATTAATAAGATGTCCAATGTGTGAAAAAAATGATAGTTGATGGCAAGAGACTTAAACGTAAAAATAAAAAGTTTTGGGGTAAAAGTGTATAATTGGCAAAATGGAGGGACTAAAGTGGATATTTGCCAAATAAATATAAAATGGGCATATTTACACTAATGAGAGGCCGACCACGTTAAGGAGAAATATCTCCCTAAGAATATCTAATTAACCATATAAGATAAGATTAAAATTAACAAGGCAAATATGGTGAGCCCATTCTCTAGACTTTTCTACCTTTTTCTCCATTTCTTATTTTTTTTATTATTCTTTTCTTATTTTAATTTCTATTTTCTACCTAAAAACCAACCCTTTCACGTCCTCCATGACACCACCATGGCCTATCTCCATTCTAAAGAGAGAAAGTGAAGATAGTGAGAGAAAGTGTAAGAAAAGAGATGTTTATGAATAAGGAGACCTAGAGGAGCTAGAGAAGGAAGAAATAAGGGGAGAAAAAGCTTAAAAAGAGGAGAGTACCAAAGTATGATTTGTCTTATAAACATTTGTTTATATATATATATGTATAAGATTTTTCAATGGTTATGGTTCTATTAATAACCATCATAAATCTTAGTATTAAATAACATCAAATGTTATCACATTAAATTATCATATTTATTGTAGAACTAATTAGAATCATTAGATTTTTGATCTAACGGTTGAAAGATAGTACATATAAATGAGTAAATAATGTAGTAACCATTAAAACATCACACACACACACACACACACACACACACACATATATATATATTATAGTTTTCAATGGTTATGGCTCCATGGGTAACCATCATAAACCTTAGTGTTAAATAACATTAAATTGTTATAATTATTATAGAATTAATTAGAATTATTAGATTTTTGATCTAACGGTTAAAATAGATGGATAAATACCTTAGTGTATATATATACCTCCATCCATGTGTGTGCGCTTGTGTTGCGATTTATCATTTATTGCCTATATGCATGAATCACTAAGCAAGTTTGCTTAGCGTGAGATTTTTTTCCTCTTACATAGTTTTAGAAGTTGCCGACAATAGTAGAAGATAACTTGCAGATAAAATATAAGCTAGTGGATATCCTTAGCTAGTGTAGCAACCAAGAGCCCAATGCGGGTGATCATTTTGTATTTTTTGTGCTTTCATTTTGCATCCCTTGTATGTACATATTAAAAAGGTTCATGTAAATATTTCTGACATCACTTTTGTAAATAATATCTTTTATGTAATTTAGAAATGTAAATGGTTTTTCCAAAGGTTATTGATGTTTTGAGACATGAAAGTATTTATGGTAAAATAAAAAATATAAAATAATACTACAATTCTCTAATAATCGTAAATAGGTTTTCAAGAAGAAGTTTTCGCAGCACCTTCTTACTTGACTGCCAGTTTAGAAGGATAAGGGGGTATTACATATAATATAAAGGTTTCACTTTGAGATTAAAAGTTATAAACAAAAGTCAGTGGTAGAAAATTGTCCATTTATGCTTAGTAAAAATATTTATTCTATTGGTAGGAGTAAAAGACAATAAAAAGTGTTTTAATGAGGTGCAAGTTTTAAAAGCTCAATTTACCCCTCATCTTAAGCATGTTGGGACCGACAATGGTGTCACTAAATAAGAACTCAATGAAGATTCACTAATTAGAAAAATAACATCACGAAATTGGCAACCAAAAATGTTGCCCGGTCAATGAACCAAGAAGGGGGTTGAATTGGTTAGCAAATAAAAATTTGCTTAATTGAAAGTGAGGAATAAATAAGGTAGAGGAAGGAATGAGAGATATCACACATAAGATTTATAGAGGTTAGGGTATTAACAAACCTTACTCATTTCCCCAATCTTGATGGGGTGTTTCACTAACACACTAAGTGTTACAATGGAGTTTTTCAAGCTCACTCCCAACTATGGTGTTTCTCTCAATGGCTAACACCTAACCCAGAAATTCCCTTGTGTTCTTCAATGGCTCACACAAAAACCAATTTCTTGTGTTTCATGGCTCACACAATAAACCCTTCAAGTGTTTCACTCTTAACCAAATATACCCAAACTCAATTTTGAGTAATTGATTACAATGAAAACACTCACCAACTTATAATGATTAGAAATTATGAGCAATTAGGTTTTCACAAAGAATAGAGGTTTGTTGAGAAATCATTAATGCATAAGACTACAACAATATTAAAGATTTAAAATAATTGTGTTCTTAGTGTTCTTCTTGTTTTACTTGTTATTCTTCTTTTTGGGATTCATAAATGGCTTGCATTTATACTCCCACTGTGAATTATAGCCGTTTGGGTGCATTTATTGCGAAAATAGCCGTTGAACCAACTCTTAATTTGTGCCTAACATGTTTCTCTATCTTCTTTCACGGGCATGACTATATGTGTCATAGGAGTGAATGTTCTTCTAAGTCATGGTCCAAGTGGTGACTCTGGCCATGAAGCTCTCTGGAAGAATTGGAAGTGTTAGGCCATGGGCGTGACTTGTTTGATCATTCATGGTTTGTTTGATCCTTCATGGCCGTGAACTTTGAATGGTAGAAAGTTGGCGCTCAGCTATATTCACGAGCGTGACATTAGTAGTCACATGCGTGAATTTGTTATTTCTTTGATTGTTATCTTTAAATGATGTATTTCAATCTTGCTTCATGTTCTAATCAAATTATATCATGTTTAATACACTTAGAACACAAACATTGTTAAATACATTATTGCTATTTTATTTGTTATCATCAAAATGAAGGAAATACCCCTCAAGGTTCAACAATCTCCCCCTTTTTGATGGTGACAAATAATCTAGCAAATATGTGTTTTTGAGAAGTCTCCCCCTCAAAAGGTGTTTAGTATAAAATAATAAAGTGCAAGATTTGAAAGATATATAGCAAAGGTATTTGCAAACTAATAAGGTATATGCAAACCAAATAAAACATATATAACCAAGTGTATTCAAAACATATGTGAGATATATGTTAAGTATATCTTATACATTAAATAAAATGAGTTGAAGTTGCAAGGTATATGTGAGGTTGATGTGAGGTATAGCTTATGCATATCCTCAATTAAAATAAAGTTTGGATAGAACACATATATAATCACACATTGCATATTGAACACATTTTGAACATATATATTTGTTTCTCCAATTGACATAAATTCAACACATATATGCTAGTTTCTCCCCTTTTGTCACCAACAAAAAGATTGAAATATCAATAAGATGGTTGTATTAAAATTAAAGGAGAAAGTTTACATTGAAATTAGAATGTATAAAGATAAAGTCCTATAATAGCAAAAGTAAAGCTACTACAGGAAAACTAGGACTTTAAGTAAGCTTCAAGCTTGACAAATCATCCTTAAGGTGTGCTATCTCCGCTTCGAGGCTATCCAAATGAGACTCTATAAAGTCTTTGAGGTTTTCCAACCTCTCATTGATGGAAGCCTACATCATGTCGAGGCGAGGTACTATAAGATCAACAACCTACTGTGCCAAAGTGGATATGGTAGAGGTTGATGACTGACCAACATCCTCAGCTATCATCGGTGTCGATGTCTCGTCACGGGCTAGCTTTTGTTGTTGGACAGCCTGAAGGCCAGCTTTGAAAGCATCAGATTCATTGTCCTCCTAATCAATTTCACCAGCTGGAGTGGTGAAACAGTAGTAGACATTTCCTTCATGAATAATATGGACAACTGTTCCTATCTTTATAAAGGACTCGACATTGAGCCGGTCTCGTGGATGTGTTGGAATGAGAGTGTAAATGTGTTCATCAAGTTTTAAATATCCTAGCTCAATGGAAAGGTGAGTCACATAACCGCTAATCAAAATATCTCCTGATGGTTTCGTTGAGATGGAAAGGAGGTGATTTGCAAGCCATCGTGACAAGGCTACAGATAGTCCTTTTCGTGCCATTTCCAACAAAAAGAGCTCTGATTTTCTGATTGTCCCGTTGCTCTCTCCTCTAGCAAATATACTATAGGTGAGAAACCTATGTATATACTTATTCACAGGAGACTGAAGGTGGGTGCTCTTTGTCTTTTTGACATCCTAGCTGCATCCCGAGCCAAAATGTGTCCAAGCTAGAGGAGCATAGAATTCGATATCATTCTAGTTGAGGATGCCATCGGAAGGGAGCTTGAAAATAGTGCCAAATTTTGCTGCAGTGAGAGTGATAGCATGTTTTCATAGTTGGAATTTGATGGTTCCGGTGGGTGAGACCTGCAACATGCTAAGGAACTCAAAAGTGGGTTCACTTGGCGTTGGATGATATATGTCCATGAACTCTTTGAGGTGACATGCCTGTAATTTTTCAATCAAGCTTGTTTCAAGACCAAATGTCTTGAAAAAACTCCACTCAAAGGATCGTGATGAGTGTAGAGGTCGTTTCTTGAAAACGACATAGCACGAATGGCAATGGTCAAGAATGACATTGAGTAGGTAATCGGTGTAGCATTTTGGAGCATGTGATTTCTTTTTAGTGCCCTTGGAAGAACCAAATTCCATGTTGATATCTTTGAATCAAAGGAAGAGAAGAAATTTTCAAAATAAAAGGTTGAAACCCTTAAGAAACTTGTGATTCTTTAAAGAAAAAAAGGGTTTTGAGAGAGTTTTATAGAGGGAAAAGTGAAGAGGCTGGAATTTGTGAGAAATATTGAATGGGAGTGTTAAATAAGAGAATTTGCAGAGATGGAAATGAGAAAAGACATAAAATTACATTTTATAGTTGATAACTTCACAACCGTGAATAATCAGTCATGGGTGTGAATCATCGTGGTCACGGTTTGTTGAAGGGGCGCTCTAGCTGTAAAAAAGAAGATGAAACGAGCCACGGTCATGACATAAAAAAATTCATAGGTGTGAATAAGGCTTTTCATGGGTGTGACAAATAGAGTATCAAGCGTGAAACTTAGTTTTCACTACTTCTACTTGTGAAGCAAGTCATGAAGCAAAGCGTGAAAGCTACTAGAATTTTTGCTATCTTTGCTCACGGCTGTGAATATATATCACAGGCGTGAACCACCTCAAATCTTTAAAACATAAAACTAAGTCTAAACAAGACTAGAAGATTTCTAAAAAGTTTTTATGCTATTAAAAACACATATTTCTATCATGTTAACCACTTCATACCATAAAATAAATCATGTAAAAAACATCATATGAAGGAATTAAATGTTGCCCAGATAATGAACCAAGAAGGGGGGTTGAATTGGATATATGAAAAAATTCTTGACTTTTAAGTGCAGAATAAAAATTAAATAGAGTAGAAATGGAGAGATATCACACAAGAAATTTATAGATCGGGTATTAACAAACCCTACTCCTTTCTCCAATCTAAATTGGGAGTTTCAATAACACACTAAGTGTTACAATGGAGTTTTACAAGCTCACTCCCAACTATGGTGTTTCTATCAATGGCTAACACCTAACCCAGCAATTCCCTTGTGTTTTAATGGCTCACACAATAAACCAATTCCTTGTATTTTATGGCTCACACAAATAACCCTTACAAGTGTTTTACTCTTAACCCAATTGTTGCCCAGATATTAAACCAAAAAGAGGGGGTTGAATTGGATATTAAAAATTTTAACTTTTAAGTGCAGAAAGAAAAGTTAAGATGATTAGGGATAGAAAGATAAGACACAAGAATTTTTATAGAGGTTCGGGTGTTAACAAACCCTATTCCTCTCCCCAATCTCAATTGGGAGTTTCACTAACACTCTAAGTGTTACAATAGAGTTTTACAAGCTCACTCCCAACTATGGTGTTTCTAACAATGGATCATACCTAAACCAAAAATCCCTTGTGTCTTAATGGCTCACACAAATAACCAATTTCTTGTGTTTTAAAGGCTCACATAAATAATCCTTACAAGTGTTCTACTCTTAACCCCAAAATACCCAAACTCACTTGAGTAAATGATTACAGAGAGAAACTCTTAAAAATCTTTAATGCTCAGATAATGATGAGCAAAAATATTTTCACAGAAAATAAATGTTTGTTTTGAAAGTATTAAATGCACAAATGACTTACAACAAGATTTTGATTCGAAGTATATAGTTATTCTCTTGTTCTGGATTCATAAATGACTTGCATTTATACTTCCATGGTGAATTATAGTCGTTTGATTGCATTTAATGAGGAAATAGCCGTTGCACCAACTCTTATTTCCGCGCCTAACATGTTTCTCTTTCCTCTTTCAAGGTTGTGATTATGGTTGTCACGGTCGTGACTGTTCTTCCAAGCCATGACTTGAGTGGTTACTTTGGCCGTGAAGTATTCTAGAAGGATTTGAAGTGTTTGATCACGGGCGTGACATTATATCTTCATGGGCATGAACAACCTTCCTGGTCGTGGTCTAAGTGGTGACTTTGGCCGTGAAGCTCTCTGGAAGAATTTGTCATATCTTTTCATGGGCATGACTGATATGACCATTCACAGTTGCTATCATTCTTCATGGCCGTGAACTTTAAATATTGGATTGTTGGCGCTAAGCTTCATCACGGGCATGACATATAAGGTCATGGGCGTGAACATGCTATTTCTTCATTTTTTTTTGTCTTTTTAAGATTAGTCTTCCATTCTCCATTCTTGCTATCATATTCCATACCCTGTTCAATAAACTTAGAAAACAAGTATGTTAAATACATTATTGCTATTTTATTTGTTATCATCAAAATGACGGAAATACCCCTCAAGGTTCAACAATCTCCCCTTTTTTGATGGTGACAAATAATCCAGCAATATGTGCTTTTGAGAAGTCTCCCCCTCAAAAAATGCTTAGGATAAAGAATGCTAAAGTGCAAGAATTTTAAAGAATGATGAAGTGTAGCATCAAAATATGTTTCCTAGTTTTAAGTATATGCAAGGTAAACCAAAATTTTTCCTTAAAGCAAGTTAAGTTTATGCTAAGTATATTTAAGGTATATTCAGAGTATATCAAGTGCATATGATAGCATCAAGGTATATGCAAAGTATACTTAAGGTATATTTAAGGTATATGAAGCTCATTTGCATACTTGCATATTCATTTGCTTAAACAATATATTGTTAGGTTCTTCCCCTTTTGTCATCAACAAAAAGAATAATAAAAAGATAAAACATAATGGAAAATAAAAGCAAATATATTAATGTAGAAAAAACCAAATACAAAAGTAATTGAAATTCTAAAAGGAAATGAAATTCCTATAGCAAACAAGCTAGAAACAAAAATAACAAGGCTAACATAAAGACTAGCCAGACATTCTATCTCTAAGGCGAGTTACTTCCACCTCGAGGCTCTCCATGTGAGAATCCATAAAATCCTTGAGGTTCTCTAAACTCTCATCCATCGAAGCCTACAATTGCTCAAACCGTGGTGCCAAGAGGTCAGCCACTTATTGAGCCAAGTTTGGTGTGGAGGTAGAGGATTGTCCCATTTCCTGCTCAACCTTTGGAGGTGTGACCTCAACTCGAACTCTCTTCCTCTGCTGGGTTCCTTGGAGGCCAGCTTTGAAGTCATCTGAGTCATTTTCCTCTCAAATGATCTCACCAGCAGTGTTGGTGAAGCGGTAGTAGATGTTGTTCTCAAACACTATACGAACTGCCGCTCCCATTTTGATGAAGGACTCGACGTCTAGTCGGTCTCGAGGATGTCCTGGTATGAGGTTGAAGTGGTGTTCATCTAGCTTCAAGTAGTCGAGCTTCATGGCAATGTGAGTCACGTACCCACCAATCAGAATGTCTCCAGAGGGCTTGGTGGCAATTGACAAAAGATGGTTTGCAAACCATCGAGATAAAGCCACTGTTAGGCCTCTTCGGGCCATCTCCAGGAGAAAAAGCTCTGACTTCCTGATCATTCCATTGTTGTCTTCTCTGGCGAAAATGTTATAGGTTAGAAACCTATGAAAATACTTGTGCACTGGGGATCGAAGGTGGGTGCTCTTCGTCTTCTTGATGTCCCAGCTGCAGTCAAGCCCGAAGTGAGTCCATGCCTGAGTAGCATAGAACTCCACTTAACTATCATTCAGGATGCCATCAGAGGAAAGGTTGAACAAGTCTCCAAATTCTATGGCAGAGAGGGTGTTCGGATGCTTGCAAATTTGGAATTTCACCGTGCCGGTAGGAGAGACTTGCAAGGTGCTCAGAAATTCTAAAGTTGGCTCCTTCAGAGTTGGTTGATGGATATTAATGAATTCTTTTAGATGACAAGCCTGGAGTTTTTCTGTCATGCTTGTCTTAAGGCCGAGTGTATGGATGGTTTGAGACTCAAATGATCTAGAAGAAAGGAGTGGACTTTTCTTAAGCACTGAGTATCTAGGATGACAATGCTTTGGAATAATGGTTAGAAGGTAATTAGTGTACCTTCTTAGAGCATGAGACTTCTTCTTTATACCCTTGGAGGAATCGGATTCCATTTTGATTAAAAAAATAAACTTTTGAAGAGTGAGAAATTGATAGAAATTTTGAGTAAACCCTAAGGTGATGTGATTTATGATGATGGAAATAATTTTTGAAGATATTTATAGATGAAATGAGTTACTAGGGGGCCGGAATCTTCAAAATGGTATTCAATGATGATAAATGAGAGAAGTATGAGAGTTAGAATGAGATAAATAATGGCAGAAACATTATATAGCCGACACCTTCACAGGCGTGAAAAACTAAGTCACGGGCATGAAGTGTCGTGGTCACAGTTTGCTGAAGAGACGTTCTACCCATGAAGAGAAAGGTGAAATTATTCATGGTCATGAAATTTAAAGGTAACGGGCATGAATGATGAAGTATCATGGTGGTGACATACGAGTCACGGGCGTGAAGTATAAACTTCACTACTTGTGATCGTGAAACAAAATGTGACACAAAGCATGAATGCTTCTGTACGTTTTTGGTGGAAATGTTCACGGTCGTAAAAAATCATCACGGGTATGAACAAAGGGTTTCACGGGGGTGAATGACAAAGGTTATGGTCATGAAACATAGTCTTCACTACCTTCAGCCGTGAAGCATGTCGTGAATCAAGTCGTGAAAGCTACTGGTTCTTTTGGTGATTTAGTTCACGCTCATGAATATATGTCACGGGCGTGAATTGCCTTAAATTTTTATTAAATAAAATTAAGTCTAAAACAAGACTAAAGCATTTCTAAGGAGCTTCTATCCCCTATAACATAAATTTCCATCAATTTAGCTACCTTATTTCTAGTAAGATGAGACAAAAACAAGATTATCAATCAAGGTTTGACAATTTGGCAATCACAAAGTTAATCCATCAATCATACCAAGCTCTCTTCTTATGAAATTAAATCTTTCCTCATTTAGAGACTTAGTGAAGATATCTGCCAATTGATTGTCTGTTCTTATAAATTCTAATACAACATCTCCATATTGAACATGATCTCTAATAAAATGGTGTCTAATGTCAATATGCTTACTTTTAGAATGTTGAATGGGATTCTTAGATAGATTTATAGAACTTGTATTGTCACATCTAATAGGTATATGGTTCATACTATGACCATAATCTTTAAGTTGTTGTTTCATCCAAAGGATTTGTGTACAACAACATCCTATTGCTACATACTCTACTTCAGCGGTAGAAAGAGCAACTAAAACTTGTTTCTTGCTAAACCAAGAAACTAAGCACTCTCCAATAAAGTGACAAGCACCTGAAGTACTTTTTCTATCTAAAAGACTACCGGCATAATCTGCATCTGAATATCCTACAATATAAAAGGATGAATTTCTAGGATACCACAAACCTAGATGCAATGAGCCATGAAAATATTTAAAAATTCTTTTTACTGCATTTAAATGAGACTCTTTAGGATATGATTGAAAGCGAGCATATAAGCATACACTATATATTATGTCGGGTCTAGAAGCAATAAGATATAAAAGTGATCTGATCATACCTCTATAGAGCTTTTCATTAATGCTCTTACCCTTTTCATCCTTGTCCAATTTTATTGATGTGCTCATTAGAGTCTTGGCATTTTTGCATCCTTCCATTCCAAATTTCTTAAGCAAGTCTTTGGCATATTTGGATTGGTTGATGAATATGCCCTCATTGCCTTGTTTTATTTGTAGACCGAGGAAATATTTTAGCTCACCCACCATGCTCATTTCGAATTCCCTAGTTATACACTTAGCTAATTATTGACAAAGCAATTCATTAGTAGACCCAAATATGATATCATCAACATAAATTTGAACAATTAGAATATCATGCTTATGCTTTTTAATTAATAATGTAGTGTCAACAATCCCCTTTGTAAAGTTATTTTCTAATAGAAAGGAACTTAGTCTTTCATACCAAGCTCTTGGAGCTTGTTTCAAATCATATAAAGCTTTTGAACGTTTAAACACATGATTAGGCAACTCATAGCTTTAAAACCTGATGGTTGTTCTACATAAACTTCTTCTTCTATAAAACCATTTAAAAGGGCACTTTTCACATCCATTTGAAAGAGTTTGAAATTCATATGGCATGTTGTGCTAAAAGAATTCTTATGGCTTCTAATCTAGCTACAGGAGCATAGGTCTCATCATAATATATTCCTTCTTCTTGATTATACCATTTTGCATCCAATCTAGCCTTATTTCTAGTTATTGAACCTTGTTCATCTAGTTTATTT
The DNA here is from genome assembly GCA_023653625.1 of Triadica sebifera. Taxonomy (NCBI): domain Eukaryota; kingdom Viridiplantae; phylum Streptophyta; class Magnoliopsida; order Malpighiales; family Euphorbiaceae; genus Triadica; species Triadica sebifera. Next base: position 15,966,861 of record CM042910.1, on the reverse strand, counting down.
CTAAATACCCATTTGCTACCTATAATTTGATGCTCCTTGGGTCTAGGTACTAAGGTCCATACCCTACTTCTCCCAAATTGGTTGAGTTCCTCTTGCATGACAATCACCCAACTTTCATCATTAAGAGCCTCATCAATATTTTTAGGCTCAATTCTAGAAACAAAAGCAAGGTCAGAGGCTAAATGTTTGAAATGAGATTTAGTACTTACTCCCCTTGTAGGATCACCAATGATTTGCTCTTTGGGGTGATCTTTTGTCAATCTCCATTCCTTCGGGATCTTTTGCCTGTTTTCCTCTTGAGCTTGAGGTAGAGAATCATCTTGATGTGAATCTTCTTGATCATTTTTTTCTCTTCCATTTTCAAGATCAAGTCTTTCCATGGTACCTACTACATCATCAAGAACACTACCTTTCACAAGATCGAGTCTACTAGATTCATCAAAAATAACATGCATAGATTCTTCAATAGTTAATGACTTTTTATTAAATACCCTATATGCTTTACTAGTTGTAAACTATCCTAAAAAGATACCCTCATTAGATTTAGAGGCAAATTTTCCAAGATTGTAATTGGTATTCAATATGAAGCACTTGCATCCAAATACTCTAAAGTATGATACCAAGGGCTTTCTTCCATTCCATAGCTCAAATGAAGTTTTGTTTAGGAGAAGTCTTTTGAAAACTCGATTTCAAATATAACAAGCAGTATTTGTGGCTTCTGCCCAAAAGTAAGTTGGTAAACCATACTCATTGAGCATTGTTCTAGCCATTTCAATCAAAGTTCGATTTTTCCTTTCAACTACCCCATTTTGTTGAGATGTCCTAGGAGATGAAAAATTCTACGAAATGCCATGTTCAAGACAAACTTTCAAAATTTTCATTTTCAAATTCTTTGCCATGGCCACTTCTTATTTTTGAAATGCAATATCCTTTCTCATTTTGAACTCTTTTAGCAAAATTTTTGAAGTTTTCAAAAGCATCACTTTTTTGAGCTAAGAAAATTACCCAAGTAAATCTAGTGTAATAATCTACAATGACAAACGCATAATGTTTAGCTCGTAAGCTTGCAATTCTAGTAGGTCCAAATAAATCTAGATGCAGAAGTTGTAGAGGTTTTGAGGTACTTACTATATTTTTGGATTTGAAGGATGACTTGTGTTACTTCCCTCTTTGGCAAGGTTCACATGTCTTGTCTTTTTCAAATTTGACTTTTGGCAGTCCCTTTACCAGCCCTCCAGTGTTAAGGCTTTAAATTAAGTCCATGTTCGCATGACCAAGCCTTCTTTGCCACAGCCAAGATTCATCACTAGTAGTCATAAGACACTTAGAGGAATGGTTAGATATTTCGTGTAAGTCTATTATGTAGGTGTTGACATCTCTATTTCCTTTAAATATATCTTAACCATCAATAGAGGTTACAAGACATTCGTTGGAAGTAAAGGTTACTTTGTTTCCTTTATCATATAATTGACTTACACTCAACAAGTTATGTTTCAAGCCATCAACAAGTAAGACGTCTTCAATAACAGTAGTACCATTAATACCAATAGAGCCAATGCCAATTACCTTACCTTTAGCATTATTTCCAAAGGTAACTTTACCTCCATCAATACTTTTGATTTCATTGAAGAGTTCTTTGTCTCCTGTCATATGCCTTGAGCATCCACTGTCTACTAGTCAAGCATTTTTGTTTATTGTGGACTTGAGGCATACCTATAGAATCACAATTCAAGTATGGTTTTTAATTACCCAAATAAGCTTGGGTATTTGGGGGTTAGCACATGAAGGTTCCCAATGAGCCTTCCTTATCTAGCAATGTTTATTTATGTGACCAAATTTCATACAATAATTACACTATTTAGGTCTAAAAATGCTTTTTAGTCTCACAATGCTTTTGAATGCCATATTTCTATTAGACTGAGTTTGAGAACAATGACATGCACAATCATGATTAATTTTTTCTTTTCTAAATGCATGCTTCTTATACATAAAGGCATGATTAGCCTTTTGAGGTTTCTTTCTTAGGCTTACCAGTCCTTGAACATCCCTCTTATGTATAGAAGGTTTAGTGTATTTTGTGCATTTATCTCTTGGTGTTGTTCCAGCGAATGTGGAAATGTGAGGTTCACTTGACTTAACAAAAGTAGTCTTGTGAGAAGATGATGATGTACCCTTAAATCCTAGACCATGTCTAATTAAGAAAGGTCTTTGAGACACAATGAGAGTATCTAAGCTCTCCTTTCCTTTGTGGAATTTTGAAATGGAGTTTCTAAGTTACTCAACTTCATTTTTCAAAGTATTATTTTCTTTAAGCAAGGATTTAGTTGAGGGTTTTGAAGAGTATTCATCTAATGACTTTTGAAGAGATTCATTAGATGATTTAAGCTCAAGGTTCTCCTTTTCTAAAACATCCATTTTGATTTTCAAATTAGAAATGTTATTTTTATAATTATTGAATTTACTCTTATATTTTTCTAGTTCTATATTCAATTATTCTATTAGGCTTTCCTCATCATCATCATCTTTACTATTACTATCATTATCACCACTATCATTATTGAAAGAGTATGAGTGAAGTGATCTTACCTTATCCGAGACGTGATCCTCTATAGCCATGAAGCATAGGTTGACGTCTTCGCTTTCATTGTCATCTTTTTCACTTGAAGAGCTTTCATCATCCCATGTGGCTTTGTGGCCTTTCTCCCCTTTGTCTCTTTGGTATTTGCTCTTATGCTTCCTGACCCTTGGACATTCCGGTTTAATATGCCCTTTCTTTCCACATTCATAGCACTTTACCTCTTCTTTACTTCTTTGTGCATCATTAGAAGTCAGTTTGAGGTTTCTTTTCCTGAATTTTCTAGAGCTGCTCATTCTCTTCTTAATAATTCTTTTCAGCCTTCTTGAGAGCATAGCAATATCCTCATTTGCATCATCACTCATTTCTTCATCATCTTCAACTTCTTCTTAAGATTTTGAAGTAGATGCTTTTAGTGCTAGAGGCTTTCTTTTTTTTGGCTCTACTTCAAGCTCTCTATCTCTTTTCACTGCCATTTCATGTGTGAGAAGTTTGCCAGTAAGCACATCAGTATTCATGATGCTCATATCTTCATTTGCTTCTTCTATACCAGCAACTCTTGAACCATAATCTTTAAGAGCTTCTCAGAATTTTGTTATTTACATCTTCCAAGCTCAGGTACTTCCCAAGTTTTCTCATGCCATTTATGATAGCTAGAAGATGGTTGGTCATGTCAGTGATTGACTCATTGGATTTCATCTTGAAGAGATCATATTCTGAAGTAAGAAGTTGAATCTTCTTGGATTTAACTTGCTTAGTTCCTTTATGATAGTTCTCCAATATTTTCCACATGCTGTAAGCTGTTGGGCAGTGTTGTATTCTACCACATTCTTCAATTGATAATGAGCATGAGAGAATTGTCATTGCCTTCTTGTTTTTGATGTTTGCTCTTATTTGAGGCTCTTTCCAATCATCTCTTGATAAGATTTCTTCTTCATCGTCAACTCCTCTTCTAGTTGGTGGTGTCCATTCTTTTTGAACACTATCCCAGACTTCAATTCCTTCACTATCTAGATATGTCTCCATCCAAAACTTCCAATGAGCATAATTTGCTCCATCAAAGTAAGGCTTGAGACTTTGGAATCCTTCATTGGCCATATCTTGATCTTTACTAGTGTTGATTAGGCTTCGATGCTAGACTTAGCTCTTATACCAATTGTTGCCCAGATATTGAACCAAGAAGGGGGGTTGAATTGGATATTAAAAATTTTAACTTTTAAGTGCGGAAAGAAAAGTTAAGATGAGTAGGGATAGAAAGATAAGACAAAAGAATTTTTATAGAGGTTCGGGTGTTAACAAACCATACTCCTCTCCCAAATCTTTGGGAGTTTCACTAACACTCTAAGTGTTACAATGAAGTTTTACAAGCTCACTCCCAACTATGGTGTTTCTAACAATGGATCACACCTAACCCAAAAATCCCTTGTGTTTTAATGGCTCACACAAAAAACCAATTTCTTGTGTTTTAAAGGCTCACACAAATAACCCTTACAAGTGTTCTACTCTTAACCCCAAAATACCCAAACTCACTTGAGTAGATGATTACAGAGAGAAACACTTACAAATCTTTAATGCTCAGAGAATGATGAGCAAAAATATTTTCACAGAGAATAAATGTTTGTTTTGAAAGTATTAAATGCACAAATGGCTTACAACAAGATTTTGATTCGAAGTATATAGCTATTCTCTTGTTCTGGATTCATAAATGACTTGCATTTATACTTCCATGGCGAATTATAGTCGTTTAATGCGGAAATAGTCGTTGCACCAACTCTTATTTTCGTGTCTGACATGTTTCTCTTTCCTCTTTCACGGTCGTGATTATGGTTGTCATGGTCGTGACTGTTCTTCCAAGCTGTGACTTGAGTGGTGACTTTGGTCGTGAAGTATTCTAGAAGGATTTGAAGTGTTTGATCACAGGCATGACATTATATCTTCACGGGCGTGAACAACCTTCCTGGTCGTGGTCTAAGTAGTGACTCTGACCGTGAAGCTCTCTGGAAGAATTTGTCATGTCTTTTAACAGGCGTGACTTTATTTCACGGGCATGACTGATATGATCATTCACGGTTGCTATCATTCTTCATGGCCGTAAACTTTAAATGTTGGATTGTTGGCATAAGCTTCATCACGGGCGTGACATATAGGGTCACGGGTGTGAACATGCTATTTCTTCATTTTTTGTCTTTTTAAGATTAGTCTTCCATTCTCCATTCTTGCTATCATATTCCATACCCTGTTCAATAAACTTAGAAAACAAGTATGTTAAATATATTATTGCTATTTTATTTGTTATCATCAAAATGACAGAAATACCCCTCAAGGTTCAACACCAATATACCCAAACTCACTTGAGTAGTAGATTACAAAGAAAAACACTCACCAACCAATAATGCTTACAATTTATGAGCAAATAGATTTTCACAAAGAATAAGAGTTTTGTTGAAAGTAATTAATGCACAATGGTCACAATAAGATTTTGATTCGAAGTAATTATTGTTCTCTTTTTTTGGATTCATAAATGACTTGCATTTATACTTCCTTAGCGAATTATAGTCGTTTGGATGCATTTAATATGAAAATAACCGTTGAACCAACTCTTAATTTCGCGCCTGACATGTTTCTCTTTCCTTATTCACGGTCGTGAATATGTGTATTACGGTCGTGAATGTTCTTCCAAGTCGTGGCTCATGTGGTGACTCTGGCCGTGAAGCATTCTATAAGAATTTGAAATGTTTGATCACATGCGTGACTTTATACTTTTTCGGGCGTGAATATCCTTTTAAGTCGTGGTTCAAGTGGTGACTCTGGCCGTGAAGCTCTCTAGAAGAATTTGACATGTTATCTCATGGGCATGACTATCTTTCACTGGCATGACTAATTTGATCATTCACGGTTGCTATGATCCTTCATGACCGTGAACTTTAAATGTTGGAGAGTTAGCGCAAAGCTATATCATGGGTGTGACATAATCAGTCATGGACGTGAACATGTTATTTCTTCATATTTTGACTTTCAAAGGTAGTCTTCCATTCTTGCATCATATTCCATACTCTGTTCAACAAACTTAGAACACAAGTATTGTTAAATACATTATTACTATTTTATTTGTTAGCATCAAAATGACAGAAATATCCCTCAAGGTTCAACAATCTCTTCCTTTTTATGGTGACAAATAATCTAGCAATATGTGCTTTTGAGAAGTCTCCCCCTCAAAAGATGCTTAAAACAAAAAATAATAGAGAGCAATAATTGAGGAAATATATAATGGATCTTTGCTTGCTAGTTAGGTATATTCAAAGTATATCAAATTGTTTGCTTTTAACTAGTTAAGTATATGCAAAGTATTTGCAAAGTATATTCAAAGTATATAAAATTGTTTGCTTATAACTAGCTAAGTATATGCAAAGTATATTCAAAGTATATCAGCACATTTGCATTCATATATTGCTAGGTTCTCCCCCTTTTGTCATCAACAAAAAAACATAAAAATAAACCATAAAGCGAAAATGATGCAATTATATTAATACCAAATAGAGGAAGTACAAAGTTTGGAAAAGTAAATTAAAATCCTACACTTACAATACTAGAAACTAGTAAACAAAATGAAAGAAAAACTAAAACTCTAACTAGACTTGGAACTGGACAATCCATCTCTAAAGAGTGCTACTTTCTCCTCGAGGCTATCCATGCCAAACTCCATGAAATCTTTGAGGTTTTCTAACCTCCCATCGATTGAAGCCTGCATTAGGTCAAAGCGAGGTGCTAAAAGATCAGCCACCTACTAAGCCAAGTTAGGTGTAGAGGCCGAGGATTGACCAATCTCCTGCTCAACCTCTAGGACTCGGACTCATTTTCTTTGCTGGATTCCCTGGAGGCCAACTTTGAATTCATTCGAATCCTCGTCTTCCCAAATAATTTCACCAGCTGGAGTGGTGAAGCGGTAATAGATATTATTCTCATGAATTATTCGAACCACTGCTCTCATTTTTATAAAAGACTCGACATCTAGCCGGTCTCGAGGATGTGCTGGTATGAGGTTGAAGTTGTGCTCATCGAGCTTTAGGTACCCGAGCTCAATTGCAAGGTGAGTCACGTAACCACCAATCAAAATATCTCCCAATGGCTTTGTTACAATTGAGAGAATATGGTTTGCAAACCATCAAGATAGGGCCACCGTTACACCTCTTCGGGCCATCTCCAGGAGAAAAAGCTTGGATTTATGAATTGCACCATTGCTATCACCTCTTGCAAAGATACTATAGGTCAGAAACCTATGTAAATATTTATGCACGGGAGACCGAAGATGGGTGATTTTTGTCTTCTTCATGTCCCAGCTACAATCTAGTCCGAAATGAGTCCATGTCGAATTGGCATAGAATTCCACCTCACTCTCATTGAGGATACCATTTGAAGGAAGTTTGAAGATTTCACCAAAATCCGCTGCTATGAGAGTGTTCAGATGCTTGCAAAGTTGGAATTTTATTGTTCCGGTGGGAGAGACTTGCAAGGTGCTAAGGAACTCGAGAGTTGGTTCCTGTAGCATTGGCTGATGAATATCTACAAAATCTTTGAGATGACAAGCTTATAGTTGTTCCGTCATGCTTGTCTCAAGACCGAGGGTCCTGACAACATTCCACTCAAAGGATCGTGATGAAAGCCATGGCATTTTCTTAAGAATGACATACCTCGAATGACAATGCTCCATAATGATGTTGAGAAGGTAGTCCGTGTAGCGTCTCGGAGCATGAGATTTCTTTCTTGTGCCTTTTGATGAGTCGGGTTCCATTGTTGAGTTGAGAATGGGTTTTTGGAGAGAGATTTTCTAATAGGGACTTTGAGGATTACCTTGTGATGTTGTGATTTTTGAAGAAAGAAAGAGTTTTTGAAGGTTTTTAAGGGGCCAGAATCTGTGAGAAGTATTGAATGAGGGTGTTAAATAAGAGAAATTGTAGAGTTTAAAATGAGAGAAAATGACAGAAAACTGTTTTATAGCCGACATAGTCACGGTCGTGAATAGTAAGTCACGGGCATGAAATATCGCTGTCACGGTTTGTTGAAGAGGCACTCTAGCCGTGATGAAGGATATGAAACGATTTACGGTAGTGACAATTAATAGTCATGGGGTGAATAGTGAATTTCCACGGTGGTGACAAAATGAGTCATGGTCGTGAAGTACAATCTTCACTACTTGTAATTGTGAGACAACGCGTGAACGGTTCTGTAATTTTTGGAGTTAATGTTCACAGTTGTGAAGAAGTGTCACAGTCGTGAACAAAGAGTTCCATGGGAGTGAAAGAAAAGAGTTATGGGCGTGAAACATAATCTTCACTACCTTCAGCCATGAAGTATGTGGTGAAGCAAGGCGTGAAAGCTATTGGAGCTTTTGGCGATTATGATCACGGTCATGAATATATGTCATGGGCATGAATTGTCTTAAATCTTCAATAAATAAAACTAAGTCTAAAACAAAACTAAAAGATTTCTAAGGTACTTTTATCGCTTATAACATATATTTCCATCAAGTTAGTCTCTTCATACCTTAAAGATGAGACAATAAAAGACAACATATGAAGGAAATTAACATTCAAATTTGACAATCATACTTAAGATAAGGTTAATCCATTAATCATACCAAACTCTCTTCTTATGAAGTTAAATCTTTCTTCATTAAGAGACTTAGAGGATATATTTGCCAATTGATTGTCAGTATTGATAAATTCCAATACAACATCTCCATATTGAATATGATCTCTAAGAAAATGATTTCTTATGTCAATATGCTTACTTCTAGAGTATTGAATGGGATTCTTAGATAGGTTTATGGCACTTGTATTGTCACATCTAATAGGTATATAGTCCAAACTATGACCATAATCCTTAAGTTGTTGTTTTATCCATAGGATTAGAGTACAACAACATCATGTTGCCACATACTCTGCTTCAGCGGTAGAAAGAGCAATTGCAATTTGTTTCTTGCTAAACCAAGAAACTAAGCATTCACCAATAAAGTGACAAGTGCCTGAAGTACTCTTTCTATCCAAGAGACTTCCAGCGTAATCAACATTTGAATATCCTATGATATGAAATGATGAATTTCTAGGATACCATAAGCCTAGATACAATGAGCCATGTAAATATTTTAAGATTCTTTTCACAGCATTCAAATGTGATTCTTTAGGACACGATTGAAAGCGAACACATAAGCATACATTATACATAGTATCGAGCCTAGAGGAAGTAAGATATAAGAGTGATCCGATCAGACCTCTATAGAGCTTTTCATTAATGCTTTTACCCTTTTCATCTTTGTCCAACTTTGTTGATGTGCTCATTGGAGTCTTGGTATTTTTGCATCCTTCCATTCCAAATTTCTTGATTAAATCTTTGGCATATTTGGATTGGTTGATGAATATACCATCATTGCTTTGTTTTATTTGTAGACCGAGGAAGAACTTAAGCTCACCCATCATGCTCATTTCAAATTCCCTAGTCATTCACTTAGCAAATTCTTGGCAAAGCAATTCATTAGTAGACCCAAATATGGTGTCATTAACATAAATTTGAAGAATTAGAATATCATGCTTATGTTTTTTAATAAACAAAGTAGTGTCAACATTTCCTTTTGAAAAATTATTTTCTAAAAGAAAAGAACTTAGTCTTTCATACCAAGCTTCTGGGGCTTGTTTCAAACCATACAAAACTTTTGAAAGTTTAAATACATGATCAGGAAAACTATGGCTTTCAAAACCTGGTGGTTGTTCTACATAAACTTCTTCTTCTATAAAACCATTTAAGAAAACACTTTTGACATCCATTTAAAAGAGTTTGAAATTCATATGGCATGCATATGCTAAAAGTATTCTTATAGCTTCTAATCTAGCTACTGGAGCATAGGTCTCATCATAATTTATTCCTTCTTTTTGATTATATCCCTTTGCAACTAACCTAGCCTTATTCCTAGTTATTAAACCTTGTTCATCTAGTTTATTTCTAAATACCCATTTACTTCCAATGATTTGATGCTCCTTGGGTCTAGAAACTAAGGTCCATACCTTACTTCTCTCAAATTGGTTGAGTTTCTCTTGCATAGCAATCACCCAACTTTCATCATTAAGAGTCTCATCAATATTTTTAGGCTCAATTTGAGAGACAAAGGCAAGATTAGAATCTAAAGGTTTGATATGAGATCTAGTACTTACTCCCTTTGTAGGATCACCAATGATTTGCTCCTTTGGGTGATTTTTGTCATTTTCCATTCCTTTGGGAGCTCTTGCTTATTTTCCCCTTGAGATTGAGGTAGAGAGTCATCTTGATGTGAATTTTCTTGATCATTTTCACCTTTTTCATTTTCAAGATCAAGTTTTTCCATTGTACCTACAACATCATCAAGAGCACTACCTTTCATAAGATCAAGCTTACTAGATTCATCAAAAACAACATGCATAGATTCTTCAACAACTTATGACTTTTTATTGAAGACCCTATAAGCTTTGCTAGTGGTGGAGTATCCTAAAAATATACCCTCATCAGATTTAGAGGCAAAATTTCCAAAGTTGTCCATGGTATTTAATATGAAACACTTGCATCCAAATAGTCTAAAGTGTGATATCATGGGTTTTCTTCCATTCCATAACTCAAAAGAAGTTTTGTTTAAGAGTGGTATTTTGAAAACTCAATTTGAAATATAACATGCAGTATTGGTGGTTTCAGCCTAAAAGTAAGTTGGTAACCCATACTCATTGAGCATTGTTCAAGCCATTTCAATTAAAGTTCAGTTTTTCCTTTCGACCACCCCATTTTATGGAGGTGTCCTAGGAGATGAAAAATTTTGTGAAATGCCATGTTCTAGACAAAAATTTTCAAAGTTTTCATTTTCAAATTCTTTGCCATGATCGCTTCTTATTTTTGAAATACAATATCCTTTTTCATTTTGAACTCTCTTAGCAAAGTTTTTAAAAGATTCAAAATCATCACTCTTTTGAGCTAAGAAAATTACCCAAGTGAATCTAGAGTAGTCATCGACGATGACAAAAGCATAGTGTTTACCTCCTAAGCTTGCAACTCTAGTAGGTCCAAAAAGATCTAGATGCAAAAGTTGTAAAGGTTTTGAGGTACTTACAATATTTTTGGATTTGAATGAGGACTTGTGTTGTTTTCCACTTTGGCAAGGTTCACATGTCTTGTCTTTTTCAAATTTGACTTTTGGTAGTCCCCTTACTAGCTTTCCTTTGCTGAAGCTTTGAATTAAATCCATACTTGCATGACCAAGCCTTTTGTGCCACAGCCAAGATTCATCACTAGTAGTCACAAGACACTTAGAGAAAAGGTTAGATATTTTGTGTAAGTCTATTCTGTAGGTATTGACATCTCCACTTCCTTTAAATATCTTTTATCCATTAACAGAGGTTACAAGACATTCGTTAGAAGTATAGATTACTTGGTTTCCCTTATCACATAATTGACTTACACTTAACAAGTTATGTTTCAAACCATCAACAAGTAAGACATCTTTAATGAAAGTAGTATTACTAATATCAATAAAGTCAATGCCAATTACCTTACCCTTAGTATTGTTTCGAAAGTTTACTTTACCTCAATCAATAATTTTAATGTCATTGAATAGTTCTTTGTCTCCAGTCATATGCCTTGAACATCCACTATCTACTAGCCAATCATTTTCTTTTATTGTGGACTTAAGGCATACCTATAAAATCACAATTCAAGTATTGTTTTTAGGTACCCAAATTAGCTTGGGTCTTTGTGGGTTAGCACATGAAGGTTCCCAGTGAGCCTTCCTTATCCAGCAATGTTTATTGATATGACCAAATTTCATATAATAATTACATTGTTTAGCTCTAAATATGCTTTTCGGTCTTACCATGCTTTTAACTACCATTTTTCTATTAGGTAGAGTTTGTGAGCAGTGACATACACATGAATGATGACTTGGTGCTTTTCTAAGAGCAGGCTTCTTATACATAAAAGCATGATTGGCCTTTTGAGGTTTCCTTCTTAGGCTTATCGACATTTGATCATTCCTTTTATTTATAGAGGATTTAGTGTATGTTGTGCACTTAGCTCTTGGGACTATTACTTCTAATGTGGAGATGTGGGGTTCACTTGACTTAACAAAAGTGGTCTTATGAGATGAAGATGATGTTCCCTTAAATCTTAGACCATGTCTTATTAAAAGTGGTCTTTGAGACACAATGAAAGTATCTAAACACTTTTTGCCTTTACAAAATTTTGAAATCGAGTTTCTAAGTTCCTCAACTTCATTTTTCAAAACATTATTCTCTTTAAGCAAGGATTTAGCTGAGGGTCTCGATGAGTACTCATCTAATGATTTTTGAAAAGATTCATTAGAAGATTTAAGCTCAAGATTTTCCTTTTCCAAAACTTTCATTTTGTTTTTCAAACTTGAAATATTATTTTTATAAGTATTGAATTTACATCTATATTTTTCTAGTTCTAGGTTCAATACTTCTGTTAAAATTTGCTCATCATCATCTTCACTATCACTATTATGAATACTACTATCATTATTGAATGAGTATGAGTAAAGTGATCCTACCTTATCCGAGATGTGATCCTCTATAGCCATGAAACATAGGTTGACCTTTTCACTTTCATAGTCATCTTTTTCACTTGAAAAGCTTTCGTCATCTCATATGGCTTTGTGACCTTTCTCCCTATTGTCTTTTTGGTATTTGTTCTTATGTTTCTTGAGCCTTGGACATTCTGGTTTGATATGTCCCTTCTTCCCATACTCATAACATTTTACCTCCTCTTTATTCCTTTGAGAGTCATTTGAGGAGTGTTTGAGATTTTTTTGCCTAAAGTTTCAAGAGTTGTCCATTCTCTTTTCAATTATTCTTTTCAGTCTTCTTGAGAGAATCGCAATGTCCTCATTTGCATCATCATTTTTTTCTTCATCATCTTCAACTTCTTCTAGAGATTTTGAAGTAGAGGCTCTTAGTGCTAAAGGTTTTCTTTTTTCTGGCTCGGCTTCAAGTTCTCTATCTCTCTTTACTTCCATTTCATCTTGAAGAGTTCGTACTCTGAAGTGAGGAGTTGAATCTTCTTGGATTTAACTTGCTTTGTTCCTTCATGATAGTTTTCCAATGTTTTTCACATACTATATGTAGTGAGGCAGTGTTGTATTCTGCAACATTCTTCAATAGATAGTGAGCTTGAGAGAATTGTCATTGCCTTTTTGTTTTTGAAAATTGTTCTATGTTGAGACTCTGTCCAATCATCTCTTGAAAGGATTTCTTCTTCACCATCAACTCCTCTTCTGGTTAGTGGTGTCCATTCTTTTTGAACGTTATCCCAGACTTTAATTCCCTCACTATTGAGATATGTCTCCATCCAAAACTTCCAATGAATGTAGTTTGCTCTATCAAAGTAAGGCTTAAGACTTTGGAATCCTTCATTGGCCATTTCTTGATCTTTTCTAGTTCTTTTTAGGCTTTTATGCTAAGCTAAGCTCTGATACCAATTGTTGCCTAGATAATGAACCAAGAAGGGGGGTTGAATTGGATATATAAAAAAAGTTCTTAACTTTTAAGTGCATAATAAAAATTAAATAGAGTAGGGATGGAGAGATATCACAGACTTTACTTGTTTTGTGCCTTCATGGTAGTCTTCTAATGTTTTCCAAATGGAGTAAGCAGTTGGACAATGTTGGATTCTACCACACTCTTCAAATGATAGAGAGCTTATTAGAATGATCATGGCTTTCTTATTTTTGTTATTATTTCTCTTTTGGGGCTCAGTCTAATTATCTCTTGGAACAATCTCATCTTTTCCTTCAGCATTCCTTTTTGTTGGAGGTGTCCATTCCTTTTGAATAGTGTCCCAAATGTCTACTCTCTCACTATCAAGATAAGTTTCCATCTTGAATTTCTAATTCGTATAGTTTGCTTCATCAAAGAAAGGCTTGAGATTATGAAATCCTTCATTGGCCATCACTTTATCTTTGCTAGCACTTGTTAGGCTTGAATGCTAGACTTAGCTCTTATACCAATTGTTACCTAAAATAATAACCAAGAAGGGCGGTTGAATTGGTTGGTAATTAAAAATTTTACTTGAGGCAATTTTACTAAAGAATGATTTGTGAGAGAGAAAGAGAAATTTGGCACACAAGATTTATAAAGGTTCGAGTATTAACAAACCCTACTCCTTTCCCCAATCTCAATTGGGTATTTCAATAACACTCAAAGTGTTACAAATAGGGGTTTTTCCTAACAAAAATATTCGTTTGGGATGCATTTAATGCAAAAATAAATTGGTAACCCATACCCGTTTAACAACTTTTCCATTCACTCTTGATAACTTTCTCTTTCTGAGTTCACGAGCATGACTTTTCTTCATAGTCGTGACTAAAGTAGTGAAGCTGCCTATGAACAGTTCTATTTAGAAATGAGAAATCTTTCACAGGTGTGACATATTTCTTCACGGGCATTACTTAGTCAAGATTCACAGGCGTTACTTAGTCAAGCTTCACGAGTATGATGTTAACGGCTTTCAAGAGGCATTTTGGCATGAATTGTGCTTTAAATGCTTTATTTTATGTTAAAAACACGTTAGAATAATAAGTTATGGAACGTTGATAGGAGTGATTGACATTGGTCAATCTTAGAGACCTTTTCATGTGTTTTTGTGATGCTCTATTTTTCTATTTTGGAAATTCTAGAAAGTCATGTCAATAAGACAAAAGTCATGCCTATGAATGTATTCACACAAAAACACTTCACGCCGATGACAAAAGGAGTCACTCCCGTGAAACATAAACCCAGAAAATGCCTAGAATGGGAAAAGCTTTCATGGCTTGTGTCATGGCTAAGGAAGCAATGAATGCAAGGGTTCATACTGTGAACATATAGTCACAACCATAAACATTGATATCTAGTTTCCACCCCCAGTTTTCATGGTTTGATCCACAGTCATCAATGTTTTGTTTCATGTTCGTGAACATATGGTCATGGCTATGAATGATATGTGTTTTTCAAATAGTAGCCTTCACGTGAACGATCATGGTTTGGTTCACGGGAAATGGAGTACCCGTGATTGGCTTTCAAAGCTATGAACATTTAGTTCACACCCGTGAACTCTCTGTTATTTTACATATGCAATTTATGATTTATGATTGATATGTGATAGATTGCTATTTAGTCACATCTGGATGATGTAAAGATGATTACTAGTAGATGTGAAGATGCACAATTGGTAATATGATGTTATTATGTGTTTATAAGCATGAATGTTATGATCATGGAAAAGTAAAAGAAAAGAATAAGTTATAAAAATTGGATATACGATTTTCTTTAATCTTGGACTTGGCCTAGGATAAATGGCATGCCTTGAGGGGTTACGATGCCTTAGGACATATTTATTTGAGAACAAAGTACTTGAAGCTCAGGTTAGAGCACCTTTGATTCTCGATTTCATGCGACTATTAGGATAAGGTGGCTGAAGCTCTTGAAGTGCCATTGTTCCTATTTATACTCAATGAAGGTGGATGAAGTTTAGATAAAAGCACCCTTGACTTGAGGAGCTTGGATAACCATACCTAGAATTAGTGGACAGAGAAGTTGAAGCTCGAGTTCGAGCACACCTGTTCCATAACTTGTATTCAGATAGTCCGATTTACAGTTTTTGGCAAAACAGTTTAAAAAGGAACCAAAGATGAGTTTAGGGCCAGGAAATTAATAAAAAGAAAATGGTAATCGAACAATGGTAAGTTATGAGCAAAATAAAGTGAACTAAAGGAAAAATTAAGGTTCCAATGAACTGGTTTTATGTATATGAATGTTTGATTCATGATGGTTGATATAATATGTGCATAAAAGATAATGTGCTTGTATTACCATGCATTAGGATAGTGGTTTATGATCATGATAGCATAACATGTATAGGTATCAAAATGACATAACTTGTATGATTGCATGCTTAAATTTTTATGGTTATATATACCACTAAGCTTTCAGCAGTTTGGCGTGTGAGTTTCCTGTATGAAAGTTTGGAGCTTAAGGGATAGCTAAAGTTGACTCCAAGAAAAGAAGTGCCCATATCGAGAGTTGGTGTTACATGTCATCTTTTGTCTCTTTATATATGACATGGTTTTGGGTTTATTGTTTTGTATAAACTTTGTTATATAAAAACATGTGATAAATTTTTAAATGTTGTGTTTGTAATTAATGGGCAAGTTAAGGCCAAATTTGTATATATGAAAGTGATCCCTGTGAGATCAAAGGTTATGTTTTGGTGATAGTTTCTTATGGTGGTTTGGTAAAAAGGATTTTGTGAAGCAACCACGAATTTTGAAACTTCAGAGACCCTTTTAAATTCTTTTGAATTATTTGGACACGTGTCAACTTTTAATTAGACCAATTTACAATGATCATGTCAGTTTGAACTTTGCAGTTGCATCATATTGTTGCGGTCATGAATATGCTTATCTCAAGGAAGATTGTGATCGTGAAAACTCTCTGGAAATTTGGTGCTCATTTGATGTAGGGAAGTCGGGGATGTGCTTTATCAGTAGTGATCACAAGCTTAACTCTTGGGGGTTCATTCACTGTCATGCCTTTGATGCCTAAACAACCTTTCATATCTAAAGACGCATAATGGTTGTGATTCCTTGATGGCAGTTGCTAACTCCTTTCTTGTAGTAATGATGCCTTAGTCTTAACCGCGACTTACAAACCATATTTATTTTTTCAAGTTTGCCTAAGTAAATGGAGTCCAATTGACTTGAAACTTTGCATGCTATCAAAACAACACTAGATAAAAGTATTAATAATATTTAATTTGATTGTTAATATCAAAATAGAGATCAATTATCCTAAGGCTAATATAGAGTCTTGAGCTAATCTAACATCCATCGGTGAGCTTTGTTTTAACAGCTAACATTATACAATTCATGTTTAGTGAAAGTGAAATGGCATGTCTATTTGAAAGAAAGAGCACTCATTCTATTTAAGCAACTCATTCTATTTGAATTTTTCAAAGATAGGGAAAAGGCAAACAATTCCATCCAGTGTTATTAAATCTAGATCAGACTGACCGATTCAACCTTTTAAACGACAAATTGGTTTTAAAGTCGGTTGGATTTTTACTATTGAACTGGGAATGCAATGAACTGATGAAAAATCGGTCATCCAAATGGTTGAACCAACCAATTGACCTTTTCATCCAAATGGTTGAACTAACTGGTTGACTTGATTACGGTTCACTACTTTGATAGGTTAGAAAATAATGCATTTAATTATTGAAATGAGAAGCTGTGGAGATTCGAATAGGCAATGTGATGAAGAATTTTGCCATTATTAGTCAATTCAACTACCTGAGCCCTTTGTTCCAATCTCACTTATACCTATTTAATATTAGTATTCAAAAATTATTATCCAAAATATATTAACTAATAAACTTAAATTTAATTATTTATATTTTTATTATTAATATACTTATTGATAACTTTTTATATAAATTATTTTTACTTATGTAGAAATTATTCTAATCAAAAAATAAATTCTATATAAATAATGACTTTTTTGCCAAAAAATTTTAATATATATATTTATATATTAATTTTAATTATTCACATTGTTTAAGAGACATATGTAATTGCAAAAAGTATATAAATTAATCATTTTTATTGTTATTAAAATAATAAATAAAATAAATACTTTTATCTTAAATATGATTATATATTAATTTAAATTATAGATATTAATATTTTAAACATATTATTGTGCGTGGAACAAGTTTATTATAAAAAAAATTTAGATTTTACTATGTTGACAATGAAAAAAATTACATTTTGATAAAAAAAAAAATTATTTTAATTGGTTCAACTTGTAGCACCTCTTCACGTAACTAGAAAACCCTCCTAATTATATAGAAGAATGTTACAATGCATGAGACTGAATGTTGAAATTAAAAAACTTTTTGCACCATAGTCTAATGACTCTCAAAACTATAATATATTAAAAATAAACTGCAATATAACATTTACAAATTTGCATTTACAGAAAGAGGGCTAACACTTAACCAAAAATTTACAAAAAAATATATAAATAATTAGTTACAAAATTATGTCCTTACACATTAAAGTATGTACACAAGTAAATAATTTCAGCCCCAACAAAATAAACTAAAAGTATAATGTTACCAACCCTGAGATACTTGTCCTTTAGCTCATTCCCTTGGGTTTTTTGCTCTATCTTCTCTATATTTGGGCTCAAACTGCGTGTGAGAGATAAAACATTCATACGCTAAGCTTACCTCGCTTAGTAGTACATAACAAAATATTAAATATAATAACAAATATATGTATAATCATTTTCTTCTGCATGCCAATATATATGCATGAACATATGAGTTTTCCACAATCATAAGCATTTATCACTGTACATAAATCATACTGCCACTTATCAAATGTCTCAACCATTTACCTTGTTCTCTTTGTTTTTTTCATTATTTATTTGTTCTATTATTTTACTATTTGCCCACTAACTTTGGACATGATTAAAAATGGATATGAGCATATACTAGCTCACTCTGAAGCCACTCAAGTCACTTGCGTAAGGAAAAAATAACACTGTACTTATATACGTCTCCAAAGGAGCTTTTCCAAGTTGTACCCTCAATTTCACATGTCTCGTTTTTGTATGGTCAATCCTAGGTCTTTCGGTACCATAAACCATTAACGATATGTCATCTCTCCTAACTCTAGCCCATGTCCGAGTATTAGGCAATAAAATTCACATTTTAAAATATCAAATTTCTCAAACCCATATAAGTCTATATCATCTCAATATGCATTCTCTCATAATAATATCTCAAATACACATTATTCTCATTTAAAATATTTATATAATAAAATTTTAATATTTGGATATGCCGAGGGTTCACTCCCGTGAATTACACTTCATGCCCATGAACCTTCCCTTTCACGACTCACGTAGCCATGAACTATATGATGACTATTTCCGTAAACACTTATATCCAAAAATCACCACATGATTCATAGACGTGAACCATGAACCTTGAAAAATTTACAGAATTAATGCTTAAACTTCTCATTCCAATCACAAATGTAAGTTACTCAACATGGTCATAATCCACCAATTGCTTTTAAATAACTCAATTTTCATTTATGACATGCATTAATCCTCATAAAATGCATCATAAATATCATAACCTACTCATTTTTTAATAATGCAAGCCTCAATTTAAATTGATCAACTTACAATTTGATAATTTAACATACAAATTCAATCATTGCATTTAATATAAAGTTATGTACAAACCTCACACAAAAAATGGAATCTCAAAAACACTTAACTCATTCTTTCAAGTATTTTTCCTTTCTTGAGAGGGAGTTTTCTCTCCAATAAGGGTCCCTAACAAAAGATAACAACCAAACATCAATAAAAATTAAAGTTTTTTAAGGATTACATCCTTACCTTAACTCTCAGATAATAAAAGAATGATTTCCTAACCTTAACCCTAGGTTACTTTTAACCACCCTCAAAACTATGAATCAAACACTACCAAAGGAAAATTGTGAGAGCAAAAAGAGCAATTTACTCAAATCTAGAGTTATTAGAGCTAAGTCTCAAAATTCTCACACCAAATCTCAAACTTTTTCCTCTCCTAGATATAAACTTTGCTAATCCTCCTTTCACTTAATCTTCTCATAAGATTTGAGTAAGTTTTAACAAGATTTGGATTAAAAAGTCTCAGATTCCTTAAAAGATGATTGAGATTAGAATTAATTTCTATTACCCATGGAGAAAACGAATGATTTCAAACTTTTATAATCCCCGATTCACTATCGTAACTAACTTTCCATGGGCATGAATGATCGTGAATCACACTTTACGGCATAGAGTAAACCGTGATCCAAAATTTGCCAACCATGAAACTTATGATTCCCGGCTGTAACCTTTGTTCATGACGTGAATCACCAGCAAACACTTTTTCTTATTCAATATCATTCTTTCCAAAACCTTAACTTTTCTATCCCAAAACTGGTCAAACTATAGTCTAACATACATAAAAACCTCTACACCGTATCCTACGGATATAACACAATTTCTGTTTAATTTCGGTTGAATATATAATTCTTTAACTTTTCTTTTGCCAGTGGATCTGAAAATATTGATTCCATCTGATATATTATAATAAATTATTAATAATATAAGTAAAATTATATTTCTATTTTATCTAGCTACAGGCTACGCCCGGAGCAATGATGGCCATGTCGCACAACCCCCTCGCCACCGCCAAACCCACCGTGGCCTTCACCGCTCCACAAAACTACGCCACCAGACTCTCTCATCTCCTCAACCTCAAGTCCTTCACTCCCTTATGGTGTCCCACAATCATCACCGAACCCACCCCGCAAACCCTCTCCTCTCTAGCCCTCCACCTCCTCCCCCACTCCATTTCTCCCGTCTCCGCCATCGTCTTTCCTTCTCGCACCGCAATCACCGCTTGCTCAAACGCCATTCTCTCGCTCGCAACTCCTTTACTACCTCCGCGAGGCGACGCATTCATCATCGGCGCCCTGGGCAAAGACGCAGAATTGATAGACAATACATTTTTGCTTAATCTTTGTTCTAATATCAACAGGATTAGGGTTATAGTTCCTCCCACGGCGACTCCGGGCGGATTGGTCCAAGCGCTAGGCGCTGGACGCGGTCGGCGCGTGTTATGTCTAGTTCCCAAGGTAGTAGGACTGGAAGAGCCTCCGGTTGTTCCAAAATTTCTCCGGGAACTGGAGGCGGCCAGATGGGTCCCGGTTAGGGTGGATGCTTACGAGACACGGTGGTTGGGACCTATGAGCGCGGAGGAAATAGTGGAGAGGAGTGAAGAGAGGGATAATGGATTGGATGCTCTGGTGTTTACGAGTAGTGCGGAGGTGGAAGGGATGCTGAAGAGTTTGGGTGAGTTTGGATGGGACTGGGGAAGGATAAGGCGAAGATGGCCGGATTTAGTGGTGGCAGCACATGGGCCGGTGACGGCAGCAGGGGCTGAGAGGCTTGATGTGGATGTTGATATTGTGAGTAATAGGTTTGGCAGCTTTGACGGTGTTGTGAATTCTTTACATAGTCAGTTGCGAGGTTTGGGTTCTAATTGTATGTGAATTTGCCTCCATCAGCTCAATCTTTTAGTTAGTTTTAATACAAAACTAATTTCTTCTATGGTTCATTTTTTCGTTGTTGTTCATGAAAATTTAGGGTTTTGTCAAAACTGATTATAATCAAATCTGAATTATTATTCTACACTTCACAGTAATCACAAATTATATTTATAAAAATGAACTTCAATAAGTTAATTTTCCATTTTCAACCAAATACTTGAATTATGGATTGGATAGTGGCCAACTAGCCATATTGCCGAATAATAGTATGCAATTCTTCTTCTTTCCACAATTATTGCACATGTAGATAATTTCTTTTTTTCTTTTTATTGGTAAAGATTCGACCATCATGCTTTGTAATCAATGGCATATTTTTTTTTCACTCTTTACAATTTTAAATGGTACGAATTGTGCATGAAACTAATGGCACCTATGGTTTAGAATGATTGAGTAGTTGGAAGATCATAATCTTATATTATTAAGCTGTTTTATAGGTTATAGATAATAAAAAAAAGTAGAGAATCAGATAAAATCATGCACAATATTTAAAAACAGTAAATTACTTCAATTAATTTCTTAAAGATGAATAAAATTGGCAGCTTTTATTTTTCTGATATAGATTTCTATAGAAAGCACAGCACTATTTGTGAAGATTTTTTTAGCTCAAGTCGTATTCGAGCTAATCCCCATTTTGTTTCCACTTTAATTTTACAAAAACTACTACTGATTGGATGACAGAAAGCTAAGTGATTGTTGTAGAGAATTTTAGCTTAAGATGCTTTAACATGTACATAGAAGTTAAAACACATTTGAAGCTTCACTAGCAAGAAAATGGTCTTTTCTTCTTCGTTCAGCCCAGGGATGACCATCTCCTGAATTCTCTTCTTTCCATTTCTTTCTTTATTTCCCTTTCCTTTTTCTTCTCAAAGAGATATTTGCCTTTTTCTGCTTAATCAAAAATGAAGAAACTATTTGTAATTATGAAAAACTCTCAATGTGGTCATGTGTATCTGTGAATCACAGCTATTTTCCTGTCTTTTTACATTGTTATTGTAACTTCCCATAATTGATAATACTACTTTACACCTTTTTTTCTCTTTATTTATGATTACTCTAGAGGAATTCTCCTGGCCTGCTATTTTCCTTTTTTTTTTCCTTTTCTTGTTTTACCTAGATTACTAATCAGTATGTTTTAAACTTTTCAGCAGAATTTATCTCCAGAAATAATTCACTCATTTACTATTATGCCAATAATTCTACTCCAATCATTAAACTAAAAATATTTACTAAATAACTAATTTTGTATTTAATATATATATATATATATATATATTATTAAAAAAAATACAAAAACTTATATGCCACTATATTACAGCAAAACGTTTCTGGTAACTACTACACAAACAAGCTATGAACAAACACAAATGGACACAGATCTGCTAGTTGTTATATCTATAATATCTATTAATCCGATAATGCGGAATGTGCTGTGTACTTATCTAGCTTGAGGATTCTGTTATTTTCTCTGTGACTTGAACCCTGATAAAAGCTTTAGTGCATCTTCCATGGAAGGCCGATCAGCTGGCCTACTTGTGCAAAGCAAAGCAACTTCAAGAACCAGTTTAATCTCCTCTCGAATCGATTCAGAAGAAGGACTAGCTTCATTGTCACTATAAATTTCTCTCAAGAGTACCTCCGTAGCCTTGCTCTGTATGCTTCTTCCGGCATTCACAAGTCTACCATTAGTCAAGATTTCCAAAACAATCTCTCCAAAGCTGTATATATCCATGTGTAGCAGCTCTTTTATGCTGCTATTGGATTCACCTGTTCAAATAATATCAGTTTGAGTATCAATCAGTCCTCATGCTGCTTAAAATTATCACGAGTCAATAAGTTTCTCTTTGTCAGAAACAGCAAAACAAGATTGATAACTTTGTCAGTAATAATCACTAAGGAATATAAATTGTACTCTGTTTATTTGTATTGAGAATATTGATTGTAAAGGTTTTTGTTGTGAGGCAAACAAAGACTTTCCTGGTTGGAACTTTTGTATTTAGGCAGAAAGTTCTGTCAATTTTCTCCTTATCTGGTTTTTGTAAATTGATACAACTTTAGTTAATCTATGACTGGTTGTTGGAAAATTGGCTTGTGAGAGTAAATTGATCTAATTTTTAAAATTGGAATCTAGAGAAAATCCGAAGTATTCAAAACATGCATATGCTGTAGAAAATATGTTAAGGAATACCTGTTTCTTTCCTGGAAATTGTTGGTAGAGATGAGCCTTTGGCCATTTCTGCAATGTACTTGATACCAAATTCAGCCAAATGAGGTTCCATATTCTCATCAAACACTACGTTAGTTGACTTCAAATCTCCGTGGGGAATTGCTGGATAACAATCATGATGAAGGAAGCAAAGGCCCCTTGCTATGCCAATCACAAGTTTGTGCTTGGCTGCCCAATCCCTCTTCACATTAATTTTCTCAGCCAAATTCCCATTAGGCAAGTAGTCATACAAGAGGTAAACTAGTTGCTTGTTATAGCAAAATCCCAGTAATCTAATCAAATTCTTGTGCCTTGCATTCCCCATTTGGGATATGAATTCTGTCGCCATCTTCATTCTTTTTGCTTCAAATTCGATCTTTTTCACAGAAACTGTTATTCCGGTAGGCAAAACCACTTTGCAAACTGAAGCTGATAGTGGTGGAACTGCTTCGCCTGAATCTGATGAACTAAAGCTCCTCAAAACATCGTTTGCTGTGAATCGAGGGAGTCCGCTGAAGGAGACCATTTTCCATGGGCCTTTACTCCCTCTTCTGATATAAATCATCCCCCAAGCTGATGCCGCAATGAACATGACAACCCC
Organism: Triadica sebifera; assembly: GCA_023653625.1. Lineage (NCBI taxonomy): Eukaryota > Viridiplantae > Streptophyta > Magnoliopsida > Malpighiales > Euphorbiaceae > Triadica > Triadica sebifera. Next base: position 15,943,262 of record CM042910.1, on the reverse strand, counting down.
TACGCACAGCAGCAGAACCCATGTAAGCTTTCTTGTGCCTTTGCTGCCAAATATGGCCATTGAAGCACGACAAGATTGCAAGGGTGCTCCACACAACTTGTCATTTCCAGTAAATGCACTGCTGCCCATCAATCTAAACAACTTATTGGAGGGAATCGATCCAGAGATATCATTGAAGGACACATTCAATAGTACTAAGCTTGAAGAGTCAGCAAACTTTACTGGAAATGGACCACTGAAGTTATTATTCGACAAGTCTATGAAACTTAGAGCTGTAAGACTGGCAAGCTCCTCAGGTATATTGCCTTCAAACTTATTGTTAGCTATATCCAAATTCACGAGAGCCTGGCAATTAGAAATACTTGCTGGCAGACTGCCAGCTAGATTGTTTGTGTCTAATTCAATGACAGAAATAGATTTGCAGGCGTGGAAAGGAGGAAGGTTGCCTGAAATGTTACAAGTGGATGCTGAGAAATTTTGAAGATGCGGCAGAGACCATGTCTGTGTTGGGATCAAACCTCCAAGCCCTAAATTATTGGAGATGTTGAAGTATTGAAGCTTGGAAGCTAGAATAATATCTGTAGGAATTCCACCAGTAAACTTGTTCCTAGAGAGGTCCACATATGTGACATCAGGTAAATGGTTGAATTTCAGCGGTATTTGACCAGAGAAGGAATTGTCTTCAATTCGAAGACGAACAAGGGAAGAACAATTGGAAATGGAAGGAGAAAGGCTACCAGTAAAATTATTGGAGAAAAGGATCAACTTGAATAAGATACCTCCTGCACAAATATCTGGTGGAATGCTACCCACTAAATTGTTGGTGGAAACATCCACCCATTTGAGCTTTGAATTCCTGCCTAATTCCTCAGGAAGTGACCCAGAAAAGAAATTATTCCAAATCAGGAGAGTATCAAGTGATGGAAGCTTTGCAATGCCTTGTGGGACAGTGCCATTCATTTCATTGTACATAAGACTTAGCAGCCTAAGATTCTTCAAGTCTGCAAAACTCTCTGGTATTGGTCCAGAAAGTAGGTTATCAGAAAGATCCAAGCTAGTAAGAGGCAAGATTTTGCCCAACTCCCATGGGACCAATCCAGTGAGCTGGTTTCTGAAGAGGAATAGTGACTGAAGCTTGGTGAGATTAGAGAGTAGCCTTGGTATTGACCCAGATAAACTTGCTCCAGCAATATCAAGATATTGAAGCTCACTCATGTTACCTAATTGCCATGGGATACTTCCATCATAGGAATTGTACCCAATCTCCATGTGGGTCACTGTCCTGAGCCTACCTAATTCTGGTGGTATCTTACCGCCGATGAGATTACCTGCCAGGTGAATATACTCCAGGCTCTTGAAAGAACCATATTCAGGTGGGATTGGTCCGTCAAAATAACTCCCAGCAAGATTGAGAATCTTGAGATATTCAAGTTGGGAAATTTCAACTGGCAGTGGCCCTGAGAAGCTGTTACTAAAAGCATCAAGAACAACAAGGTTTACAAGACTAGAAATCCCACCCGGAAATTGCCCAGAAAAATTGTTTCTGCTGAAATCTAAGCTTCTTAGATTAGTGAGGTCAAAAATTTCAACAGGAAGTTGTCCAGAGAAGGAGTTGTAACTTAGATTGAGATCAACAAGCTCAGTGAAGACACCAAAATGCTTACCTGGTAATGGACCAGCAAGATTCTTCACAGAAAGGTCAAGAGCAATAACAGCAGTGGAATTCTTGTTGCATTTAACACCAGACCAAGAACAAGAATGGATTTTGATTGATGGATTTTCACCAGAAGGCCATAACCAGTCAGATAAACTGTTATCATTATCAATAAGCTCAGATTTCAAGCTCAAAAGGGCTTCAGAGTAAGGATCAGTTGCTAAAACGGCAGCAAATAAAATCAAGGCAAAGAAAACCTTCAAGTACAAGAAATGAAATATCATCTCCATTGGAACTCGCAGCAGAGGAAGAAGGGAGGACAAATATGGAGACACAAACGCAGAAAGTTAAACAAAAGTGGCAGATTTTAGAAATGAGGTACCTGCAATTGCTTTGCAAGAGTGTGGTTACTACTGTTACTCTGTCATATTAATTTCATCTAATATTTTAATATATTATATTCACATTCACATTAAAATTTTATATTTTATTTTATTGTCAATATGATAGGATGTTAATAATTAAAATTTTATTATAAAAATTAAAATTTTATAATTTTATCTTATAGATTTAATAATTTATTTTATAACTAAATTAGTAAACTAATAAATTAATTAAGTACATATATTTACATAACTAAATACATTTAGTATTCGTTAATTATATTTACATATATTGATCAAATTTTCTAATATAATAATTGCATGATTTAAGTAGATTAATTTTATTAATTATTTATATTAATTAACATTAATTGCATATTAATTTTAAGGACACTAATAAAGAATATTAATATTAAGTACGATAAATTTATAACTATAATTAAATTAACTTTATTAATTAAGTATGTTAATTTTATAATAATTACACATTATTTAATATTAACTATATTAATTTATAAAATATATATTATTTATTTATTTATTTATTTTATCTAAATTTTTTGTAAAATAGTCTTCTTTATATATTTACAAATTTACAAAATTACAAAATTACAATTGCATTTACAGATGACACGTATTTAAAACTCCATACGTGTGCCCTAGGCACTGTAATTGTGTGGGAGGAGAGGTGCATGGGGACTAGAGAAAGAGTAATCCATAAAAGGGCATGAGGCATTGGGATTAGTTGATGTTGAGAATATTATTGGTTTGCGTTCGGAGGCAACAATGGGACCTTTGGGTCATACTGTCATAGGAGTAGTTTGTTTGGATGATGTTTGCCACTTAAGAATTTTTGCTTTTCAAATTGAGCTATCTTTTTCTTTTCTTTTGCCGGAGGAAATATATATATATATATATATATATATATATATATATATATATATATATATATATATATTCGATTTTAGATCGAATTAACAAAAAAATATTAATTTAGTTATTATTATTTTATATGCATAACAATTAATAATTAATTCGATTTTATACATTTAAACATAAATTAAAATTTAGAAAAAAAATTCTAAATACATTAGGCATCATCTGTAGGACAGTGATTAATGAGAGATGAGTTGGAAAGTGAATTTATTTATTTTTTTTCCTATTAATTAAGGGTGGGCTCAAATTTAGAGATATTATAAGCAAAATATATTTCTTTTTAGAAATGTCCTAATTTTGAAACAGACCGTTAATCTCCCATCAAACTACAAAGATGACTCTAATTATAATGTGTTAGAATTAGTCTAATCCGACAGCCCAAAACAATCCAATTTAAAATGGTGGGGCTGGGGCTTGGGAATGGAATATGTATACATAAACCTAATCATCCATATCAATATCCATGTTATTTTATCTTGGAAAATAAAGTTTCTAACATATCCTATTTTGTATGGATGATTTTGAGCAAAATCTCTGATTAGGAATAAAGTGATCATTATTTTGTAGGAATAAAATATAATTAACAATTAATAAAGGCAACAATTACTAGTTAATTCTCATGATAGCTACTGCTTTGAATTAGTTTTATCATGTCAAAATTTAATGAAATAACTGAAAGCATAAGGTTTTGAATTTAAACTCCAAAAAAGCAGTTTAAGCTGTCATATTATCCAAATAAATATGCACATTTCCTATACCAAATTATATTTCTCAAATAAATTTTGCATGCACATAAATAAATTTCCAGTTTTGTTGCTAAAAGGGTTGCTGATATTAATTTCAAAATTCTAAATTTGTCTTTGAAGGAGTTTCAAGTGATATTCCAAGAGAGGAGCAATTAAGAAAATTGAACAATTCCTTGAAATGATTATGAAGTATAATAGCTGTTATAAAAGCAAAACTTTTTTTTGAAAAAAAAATTCTAATAATTCATTATTATGATTAGCTAAGTCTTTGTATCCTTGAACGACATATCCTAGACATAAGTCATAACATAATGCGCAAACTCTTGTTTTGAGGTTGAGATGCAAATGTAATAGTTAAAATTAGGAAAAAAATAAATTACTATTTATTAATTAAAATTTGATGTATTGTGATAGTATCATCTAATATTTAAAAATTATAAGATCGGTTTCATCTGTTTTAGAATATTCTACTAATATATTTTTCTGTTAGAAAAGATGTTATACTGTAGTTAAATGATAAAATAGCTCTTATTAATATGTCTAAAAGAATATAGAAAAAAAAATTATTTACTCTTAAAATTTAATCTATTGTATTAGTATCTTCTGAAATTTAATATTCTAACGTATTTCTAATAGAAAATCTAATTGAATAATATATATTAATACAGTATGATAAAACATATGAGACAATCGTATAATTTTTAAATTTTATGGGATACTAGTATAATATATCAAATCTCGTAGATATAAATAATAATTTTCTCTTATAATTAACCATCTTAATATAATAATGTATAGAATATAATTAAACATTTTAAAAAATATATATAGGCATTAAATGTAATACTCTTATAACACTTATTCTATACGTAAGTTACGTGGGTAAATACGATTATAACCGATGTATGCCAATTTTTTTTTCTATCTTAATTTAATAACTATAATATTACCAACACTTAATTAATCCTTTTTACTTTTCCAAAAATTTCGGCAGCATAACGGTTATAAACTAACTAACCCACCTGCCAAGTAAACAATTCACAACCCATTTTTTGGCACAACAATTCACACACAATGCAATATATTTTCCATTCAACCCCAATTCTCCACATATATAATAATTCACAAATATTTATTTATCAGAATATATACATAAATTCATTCATACAACATCATATCTAAATCCATATATACATGTCATTTATATAATAATTTACAATTATGTTAATATTCTGTCAACTCCCAAAGGTTGTATGTTTGCTCCTGCATTTTCCACCGTTAACTGCACGCAGTCAAATAATTACGTGCTAAGCATTAATATGCTCAGTGGTGATTACTAATCTAAAAATTTTCACTACTTGTATTTTCATGCAATTGTATTTTTAATATACTATTCAATTTTTGTCATTAATATATAATTCATTTTATTCTTTTTAAATCCTCTTTTTTTTCTTTCTTCTTTTCAATTTCTTTTTTTTTATTTGTTACAAATTTCACTTAAATTCTTAAATTTTTATTTATTTACAATTATACCATTAACTATATATTATTTACACTTTTGCCACTAACATTATTACTTTTATTATTTTTATATTTATTTATTTGATTATTTATCTTTACTACACAATTTAATATTTATCTTGTATTTCTCATTTTCATTATTTTTCTTATATTTTTCACTTATTTCATGTTTATCCTATTTTTCATTTTAATCACTTTTCTCATATTTTATTCAAAATTGTCACTTTAATTATTTTATTCACACTTGCCCCTAGTTTCACTCCGATAGAAAATCTTCGGATCGGATACATTGGACGTGGACCCCAAGAGTCCACTACACTGAAGAGTAATCCCGAATGATCACCCAAGCACTATACTGTACACTGAATCACTGAGTTACAATCACTGAAGTAGACAATCATTGGCTTCATAAGCGAGTCGTCATGACCCGCACCGCGGTAATAGTCTCCCTATGGCTAGCCAATTATATCCTGAGCTAGATTTAACCATCAGAAAAATAACTAAGGACATTATTTTATTTATTTAATTCAATTTCTATTAAATCATAAATTTCATTATTTTTACATTATTAATCACTTAATAATTTATTCTTTCATAACAATTTTATCATTAGCAAATTATTTTCAAATTTTTTTATTCTAATATATCAATTAAGTTATAAACTCACTAAATATATTTTATTCATTATTTTCCATTACATACATAATATCATCAATAAATAGAAAATATTCAATATTTAATTTAAAAATTTTCAATAAATTTCTACATACTTAAAATCATATTCTCTTACATTTCATTACTAAATTTTTATTTAATTAGCAAAGAAATATTAATTTCATTTTTTTTGCCTATATTTCATTTTCATCATTAAAATTTTTCTTTCAATTTCTAATTATTCATTTCACTAAATAATACATTCATTATTCCATATATATCATAATATTACACTAAAATGTATTTATTCATTAATATTCATTTTTCACATAATAAGGTCACATTTCACAATTTCCACTAATTAATTTTTTTAATATAAATTAATCATTCTAATTCACTTTTCATAATCCATTAATCATATTTTAAGCATTAATTTAACAATTACATACAAAATACATAAATTTCTAAATTTCCATAACCCTAAATTATACTTAATTAATGAAAATAATTAGATTAAGAAATCACTAACCTTAATTCCTTATTTTAGGCCTTCCTAATTTTCCTTTTCCTTTTCCTTTCCTTTGGAAGCACATTTACCTTGCTTTGAACCTTAAATTAAAATCCTAAACTTTCTCCTTTGATTTTCTTCCACTTTAGCCTCCCAAATGAAGATTAAAAACTTCTAATAGCTACTAAAAAGGCTGAAATTATTTTTGGGTGGTTGATTTTGGTGTAAAAAGTGAAGAAAATGGAAGAAAATTGGAAGAAAAATGGGAAAGATGGGGTTTCGGCCATGGAAGGGATTTGGGGACAGATTTCCTCTAGATAATTCTGATGTTGAGCCTATTTATAGTGGTCTTAAATGGGTGGACTTGGGCCAAACAAAACCCAACTCATTTAGGCCCAATTATGCACTATAAATTATTTTTCCCACTTTTCAAGCTCAATTTCATCCAAATTTGATTCCATAATTCATAAAATATTTTTATATGTCTAAAAAAAAATTTCAACTCAATCGGAGCTCATTTCTTATCCGGCTCACTTAAATCAGACAGATAATTCAATTTTCGATGTTACCGTAAAATTCCGTTTTCACTATCAAATAATCTTAAATATTATTTAGAGTTTATCTATATTTTAAAATAAATTTTTGAATATCGTTTGCTATTTTGCATACCCGGTCAAATTACGGTCAACCAACTATTTAATTAAACAAAATCTCTTTTTTTTTTTTAATTTTGACTTGTGAGGCCTTATTTGACCTCATTTTCACTCTAAATTTTACCCTCAGACTAGTTATGACCTATATTTTCTGATGATCAAATAAAATATTTTTTACCCACAGGTGTATTTTTGACCCCGGGTATATTGATCAATCTCGGAAACTACAGTTTACAACTAACCCGGTATTTGGGTCATTACAATTCTCTCCTACTAATAAAAATTTCGTCCTCAAAATTTTACCTGTATTAAACAATTGCGGATATTGTTGCCTCATCCCAACTTCTGGCTCCCACGTGCCTTCTTGCACATTGTGATGATTCCATAACACCTCAACTAGTGGATTTTGCTTGTTCCTGAGCTGTTTAACCTCTTTGTCTAGGATTTTTAATGGTTTCTCTTCATGAGTCAGATCAGCCTATATTCGAATTTCTTCTGGCTTAATCACATGACTTGGGTCTGACCTATACCTCCGTAGCATTGACACGTGGAACACATCATGAATCTTTTCTAACTCTTGAGGCAGCTTCAATCGATAGGCTACGAGTCCCACTCGCTGTATAATCTCATAAGGGCCTAAAAATCTCGGACTTAGCTTGCCCTTCTTGCCAAATCTCATAACTTTTCTTCTAGGGTGATACTTTCAGAAACACTTGATCTCCGACCTGGAATTCTATATCTTTTCTTCTTAAATCTGCGTATGACTTCTGCCGGTCCATGGCTTCTTTCAATCTATCCTTGATTACCCGCACTTTCTCTTCGTTTTCTCGAATCAAGTATGTTCTTATTAACTTTTTCTCACTCAATTCTGTCCAATATAAAGGAGTTCTACATTTTCTCTCATACAGTGCTTCATACGGCGCCATTTTGATACTGGACTAATAATTGTTGTTGTAAGCAAACTCTGCTAATGGCAGATACTTTTTCCAACTACTTTCAAACTCGATGACGCAACATCGCAACATATCCTCAAGTATCTGAATTACACGCTCCGACTGGCCATCAGTCTGAGGATGAAAAGCTGTACTAAAATGAAGTTTTGTCTCCAATGCTTCCTGCAACTTTTTCCAGAATTGGGAAGTAAATCTGGGATCCATGTCTGAAATAATGGAGGATGGTACTCCATGAAATCTCACTATCTCATTGATGTAGATTTCTGCCAACTTGGTCAGTGGATAGTCCCTCCGTACTGGTATGAAATGGGCTGATTTCGTCAGTCTATCAATGACTACCCAGATAGCATCATGCTTCTTTCCTGTCAGAGGCAATCCCATCACAAAATCCATGGTCACTCGATCCCATTTCCACTTTGGCATCGCAATAGGTTGAAGTAAACCCGATGGAACTTGATGCTCAGCTTTCACCTGTTGGCATATCAAACATTTACTCACGAATTATGTCACATCACGTTTCATTCCTGGCCACTAATAGTGTACTTTTAAATCCTGATACATTTTGTTACCACCAGGATGCATCGCATAGCTGCTATGATGAGCTTCTGTGAGAATGTTCTTTCTCAATTCATCTTGATCTGGTACACATAACCTCCGGTTGAAATAAAGACTTTCATCTTCACCCAAAGAATAACTAACTTCATTGCCCTTTTTTACTTTGTTCACTATGGAAATCAAACGATCATCTAGCTTTTGTGCCGCTTTCACTTGTTGAAGAAAATCTGGTTTTACTTACATTTCTGCTATTATCGCTCCATCTTGTGTCATATCCAATCTGACATTCATCACTCGAAAGGCTGCCATAAATTTTCTACTAAGTGCATCAGCTACTACATTCGCCTTCCTTGGATGATAGTCGATTAAGCAGTCATAGTCTTTTATCAATTCAAGTCATCGTCTCTGCCTCAAATTAATTTCTTTCTGTGTGAGCAAATATTTCAGACTTTTATGATCGATGTAAATGTAAAATTTCTCACCATAAAGATAATGTCTCCAAATCTTTAAGACGAGTACAATTGCTGCAAGCTCAAGATCGTGAGTAGGATAATTCTTCTCATGAGTCTTGAGTTGTCAGGAAGCATATGCAATCACTTTACCTTCTTGCATCAATACACAACCTAACCCATTCTTGGAGACATCACTGTAAATCACAAAATCCTTGCCAGATTCTGGTTGAGTTAACACTGGGGCTTCTGTCAACAAGTTCTTAAGCTTCTCAAAGCTTCCTTGACATTTATCCGTCCATTCAAACTTAACATGCTTCTGTAGCAGTCGAGTGAGCGGTGCTGCTATGGTGGAAAAACCTTTTACAAATCTCCTATAATACCCAACCAAACCTAAAACACTTCTGACTTCTGTAACAGTCTTAGGTATTCTCCACTGTAAGATCGCTTCAATCTTCTTTGGATCCACCTTTATCCCTTCAGCTGAAATTACATGACCCAAGAATCATACTTCATTCAACCAGAAGTCACATTTACTGAATTTTGCATACAGCTGCTTCTCTCTCAATATCTGCAAGACAACTCGTAGGTGCTTGTCATGTTCTTATAGCGTCTTCGAATACACTAAAATATCATCAATAAATACCACCATGAACTGGTCCAGATAAGGATGAAAGATCCTATTCATTAGATCCATGAAAGCTGCTGGGTCATTCGTAAGTCCGAATGGCATGACTAAAAACTCATAGTGGTCATATCTTATGCGAAGAGCAATCTTGGGTACATCTACTTCTTTTACTTTCAACTGATGGTAGCCTAATCGTAAGTCAATCTTTGAAAATATACATGCTCCCTTCAATTGATCAAATAAGTCTTCAATACGTGGAAGGGGATACTTATTCTTGATCGTCACTTTATTCAGCTGTCTGTAGTCAATGCGTAATCTAAGAGACCCATCTTTTTTTTTACAAAGAGTACCGGTGCCTCCCATGGAAAAATACTGGGTCTGATAAAGCGTTTATTAAGCAATTCCTGCAGCTGAATCTTCAACTCCTTGAGTTCTGTAGGCGCCATCCTGTAGGGTGTAATCGAAATAGGTGTTGTACTTGGAGCTACATCAATAGTGAATTCGACTTCCCTGTCAGGTGGCAAGCTTGGTAATTCATCGGGAAAGACATCTGGATAATCTCTCACTGTAGGCACATCTGAAACCTTAAGATCTTCCTTTTTAGTTTCCATTGCAAAACACAAAATAAGCAATGCACCCCTTTCTTATAAGTCTCTTGGCAGCTGTAGCTGAGATCACATCTGATAATAAATTTGTTTTTTCACCCACAATAGTGATTTCCCGATCATCAGAGAGTTTAAGTGTCACTCTCTTCCATTTACAATCTACCGTCGCTTGATAGGCTGACAAGCAATCCATCCCCAATATCACATCAAACTCGCAGAATGGGAGTTCAATTAGGTTAGCTATGAATTCATAACCTTGTGCACTAATGGGACAATTCCTATACACCCTGTTCACCACAACACTGTTCCCTAAAGGATTGCTCACTAGGATGTCCTGGTCTAATTGTGAATCTTTTAACCCTCTCACGCGTGCAATATCAGTATTGATATAGGAATGTGTGGAACCAAGATCAACAAGTGCATAAACAGAATCAGTCATAAGCATGAATTTACCTACTATCACATCAGGAGCATCCTCTTCTTCTTTGGCTCTCACTGCATATGTACGACCTGTAGCTCGTCCCTGACCCTGAGATTGTTGTGCAGAAGGTCTAGATGCTAATGGGTTAAGGGTTTCTCCTCTACCTCGGCCTCTGGATGGTAAAGATCCAATACCAGGTGCTGGTGACATAGCGGTAGAAGCTTGAGCCACTGGACAATCCCTGACTTGATGATCTTTTGAACTGCATTTGAAACAGGTGCCAGTCAAATATCTGCACTCTCCTGGGTGATCTTTACCAAATTGGCTACAAGTCTGAATTGTACTTCCCCCTCTACCTTTAGGTGTACTACCCACAGAAGTGGCTGAGGCATTGCCACGAAATATATTTCCTTGTCCATGCCCTGGTACAACTGATGTATGACTCTGTGATGGAGCTGGTCCCCTAGGCTTCTTACTCTGAGAACCCTAACCGCTGAACTGTCTCGACTTCCTCTTCTGCTGAAACCTAGTTTGTCTGTTAGCCTCATCTGACTTGATACTTTCTACTTTAATTGCAGCTTCTACTAAGGCACGCAAATTTGGATGTTGATGTGCACCCACTATCTGTCTGATCTTGTTATGGAGACCCCTCTTAAATCTCTGACATAACTTCTCTTCTGTCAGTAGATAATCATCAAGATAGGCACTGAGGCGCTCAAACTCGCGCTCATACACTATTACTGTCTTGTTTCCCTGTCTAAGTCTCCAAAAGGCATCTTGCATCTCCGATTTATACTCTGACCCTATATATTTCTTTTCAAACTGGGCCAAGAAGAAATCCCAATTCAACTGTTCACTTGAGGTATGCTTTCGTACTGAATCCCACCAGATGAATGCAGGACCCTGAAGTAATGCCACAATACCTTCAAATTTCTCTTCTGGCGGGCTGTGAGTAATTTCAAATAATCTCTTTATCTTGAACAACCATTCTTCAACTTGTATAGGGGTCAATGGATCACGCCCAAAGAAATTTTCAGCTCCCAATCTTTTCAACTGCTCTAAAATAGGCTTCTTTTTAGGTGGAGCTGGAGGTTGTACTTGGGCCGCTGTCTATGGCTGTTGAGCTTGTTCAGCTTGCATTCTATGTTGAATATAATCAGCCATGAGATAGAGAAAATCCTGCTGTGGGCGGTGGAGGTGGTGCAACTGCTGGAGTGACATTTTGTTGCGAAGTTTCAGCTTACCTAGCACTAACCGACGCTTCACTCTCACCATCCCTATCACCTTGACCTTGTGGGAATGCCATCATTCACTATAAAACAGGAAAGGAGCAAGCATACATTAGACTTATTACACATTTCATCCATCCATTGGCATGTATATATATAATTCATTCACTTAATTTCAACTCCGATCTTAGAACCGTCTAAACCTTGCTCTGATACCACTAAAACTGTAACACCCTTATAACACTTATTCTATACGTACGTTACATGGTTAATACGATTATAGCCGATTATGCCAATTTTTTTTTCTATCTTAATTTAATAACTATAATATTACCAACACTTAATTAATCCTTTTTACTTTTCCAAAAATTTTGGCAGCATAACGGCTATAAACTAACTAATCCACCTGCCAAGCAAACAATCCACAACTCATTTTTAGGCACAACAATTCACACACAATGCAATATATTTTCCATTCAAACCCAATTCTCCACATATATAATAATTCACAAATATTCATTTATCAGAATATATACATAAATTCATCCATACAACACCATATCTAAATCCATATATACATGTCATTTATATAATAACCTACAATTATGTCAATATTCCGTCAACTCTCAAATGTTGTATGTCTGCTCCTGCCTTTCCTGCCGTTACCTGCACGCAGTCAAATAACTACGTGCTAAGCATTAATATACTCAGTGATGATTACCAATCTAAAAATTTTCACTACTTGTATTTTCATACAATTGTATTTTTAATATACTATTCAATTTTTTTCATTAATACATAATTCATTTTATTCTTTTTACATCCTCTTTTTTTTTCTTTCTTCTTTTCAATTTCTTTTTTTTATTTGTTACAAATTTCACTTAAATTCTTAAATTTTTATTTATTTACAATTATACCATTAACTATATATTATTTACACTTTTGCCACTAACATTATTACTTTTATTATTTTTATATTTATTTATTTGATTATTTATCTTTACTACACAATTTAATATTTATCTTGTATTTCTCATTTTCATTATTTTTCTTATATTTTTCACTTATTTCATGTTTATCCTATTTTTCATTTTAATCACTTTTCTCATATTTTATTCAAAATTGTCACTTTAATTATTTTATTCACACTTGCCCCTAGTTTCACTCCGATAGAAAATCTTCGGATCGGATACATTGGACGTGGACCCCAAGAGTCCACTACACTGAAGAGTAATCCCGAATGATCACCCGAGCACTATACTGTACACTGAGTCACTGAGTTATAATCATTGAACTAGACCATCATTGGCTACATAAGCGAGTCGTCATGACCCGCACCGCGGTAATAGTCTCCATATGGCTAACCAATTATATCCTGAGCTAGATTTAACCATCAGAAAAATAACTAAGAGCATTATTTTATTTCTTCAATTCAATTTCTATTAAATCATAAATTTCATTATTTTTACATTATTAATCACTTAATAATTTATTCTTTCATAACAATTTTATAATTAGCAAATTTTTTTCACATTTTTTTATTCTAATATATCAATTAAGTTATAAACTCACTAAATATATTTTATTCATTATTTTCCATTACATACATAATATCATCAATAAATAGAAAAATATTCAATATTTAATTTAAAAATTTTCAATAAATTTTTACATACTTAAAATCATATTCTCTTACATTTCATAACTAAATTTTTATTTAATTAGCAAAGAAATATTAATTTCATTTTTTTATTATTTCATTTTTTTTTGCCTATATTTAATTTTCATCATTAAAATTTTTCTTTCAATTTCTAATTATTCATTTCACTAAATAATACATTCATTATTCCATATATATCATAATATTATACTAAAATGTATTTATTCATTAATATTCATTTTCACATAATAATGTCACATTTCGCAATTTCCACTAATTAATTTTTTTAATATAAATTAATCATTCTAATTCACTTTTCATAATCCATTAATCATATTTTAAGCATTAATTTAACAATTACATACAAAATACATAAATTTCTAAATTTCCATAACCCTAAATTATACTTAATTAATGGAAATAATTAGATTAAGAAATCACTAACCTTAATTCCTTATTTTAGGCCTTCCTAATTTTCCTTTTCCTTTTCCTTTCCTTTGGAAGCACCTTTACCTTGCTTTGAACCTTAAATTAAAATCCTAAACTTTCTTCTTTGATTTCCTTCCACTTTAGCCTCCCAAATGAAGATTAAAAACTTCTAATAACTACTAAAAATGCTGAAATTATTTTTGGGTGATTGATTTTGGTGTAAAAAGTGAAGAAAATGGAAGAAAATTGGAAGAAAAATGGGAAAGGTGGGGTTTCGGCCATTGAAGGGATTTGGGGACAGATTTTCTCTAGATAATTCTGATGTTGAGCCTATTTATAGTGGTCTTAAATGGGTGGGCTTGGGCCAAACAAAACCCAACCCATTTAGACCCAATTATGCACTATAAATTATTTTTTCCACTTTCCAAGCTCAATTTCATCCAAATTTGATTCCATAATTCATAAAATATTTTTATATATCAATTAAGTTATAAACTCACTAAATATATTTTATTCATTATTTTCCATTACATACATAATATCATCAATAAATAGAAAAATATTCAATATTTAATTTAAAAATTTTCAATAAATTTCTACATACTTAAAATCATATTCTCTTACATTTCATAACTAAATTTTTAATTAATTAGCAAAGAAATATTAATTTCATTTTTTTATTATTTCATTTTTTTGCCTATATTTAATTTTCATCATTAAAATTTTTCTTTCAATTTCTAATTATTCATTTCACTAAATAATACATTCATTATTCCATATATATCATAATATTACACTAAAATGTATTTATTAATTAATATTCATTTTCACATAATAAGGTCACATTTCACAATTTCCACTAATTAATTTTTTTAATATAAATTAATCATTCTAATTCACTTTTCATAATCCATTAATCATATTTTAAGCATTAATTTAACAATTACATACAAAATACATAAATTTCTAAATTTCCATAACCCTAAATTATACTTAATTAATGGAAATAATTAGATTAAGAAATCACTAACCTTAATTCCTTATTTTAGGTCTTCCTAATTTTCCTTTTCTTTTTCCTTTCCTTTGGAAGCACTTTCACCTTACTTTGAACCTTAAATTAAAATCCTAAACTTTCTCCTTTGATTTCCTTCCACTTTAGCCTCCCAAATGAAGATTAAAAACTTCTAATAGCTACTAAAAAGGCTGAAATTATTTTTGGGTGGTTGATTTTGGTGTAAAAATTGAAGAAAATTGGAAGAAAAACGGAAAAGGTGGGGTTTCGGCCATGGAAGGGATTTGGGGACAGATTTCCTCTAGATAATTCTGATGTTGAGCCTATTTATAGTGGTCTTAAATGGGTGGGCTTGGGCCAAACAAAACCCAACCCATTTAGGCCCAGTTATGCACTATAAATTATTTTTCCCACTTCCCAAGCTCAATTTCTTCCAAATTTAATTCCATAATTCATAAAATATTTTTATATGTCTACAAAAAAAATTTCAATTCAATCAGAGTTCATTTCCTGTCCAGCTCACTTAAATTAAACAGATAATTCAATTTTCGGTGTTACCGTAAAATTCCGTTTTCACTGTCAAATAATCTTAAATATTATTTAGAGTCTATCCATATTTTAAAATAAATTTTTGGATATCGTTTGCTATTTTGCATAGCCCGGTCAAATTACGGTAAACCAATTATTTAATTAAACCAGATCATTTTTTTTAATTTTGACTTTTGAGGCCTTATTTGACCTCATTTTCACTCCAAATTTTACCCTCAGACTAGTTATGACCTATATTTTCCGATAATCAAATAAAATATTTTTCACCTACGGGTGTATTTTTTACCCCGGGTATACTGATTAATCTCGGAAACTACAGTTTACAACTAACCGGGCCATTACATTAAATGTGTGTAAAATAAGCAGACAAGAGAAATGGACAATTGCAGAAATACTTATGAATATGCATATATTAATAGAGCAGCTGATCACAATGGTCCTACTGATTTTTGTATGGATTTGGAAACAGTTACATACAGTACTGCAACAGGAGAAGACACAAGAGCTTATAAGGATTTTCCTATTTTTAGGTACTGGAAGCAAAAGGCTGTTGTCCTTTTTCATTACTGCAAAGTTTTTTGGTCCTTTTTATCTTGCTTGATCACTCACAAAATTTTGGCCATAACATTAATTTTATTTTTATATGATAAAGCAATATTCCTTATTGAAGGGCTGGAAATGAATGCAAACAATAAATGCCCTATTTTTTTTATATGGTTATTCATTTATTTAAGCATGGGAAAAATTGCAAAAAATAATCACGA
This sequence comes from Triadica sebifera, assembly GCA_023653625.1. Taxonomy (NCBI): domain Eukaryota; kingdom Viridiplantae; phylum Streptophyta; class Magnoliopsida; order Malpighiales; family Euphorbiaceae; genus Triadica; species Triadica sebifera. Next base: position 15,926,953 of record CM042910.1, on the reverse strand, counting down.
GAGGGAGAAGGTCCCCTGCACACTGCTTGAAAGCAGTTGGAGATAGGCCGTGAGTAAAATAAGTGTGGAAGCAAAGTCATTGCTTGTTATAATTAGGTCGCATTTAATTAATAGGCTGTAAAATCTGCTTTCAAGTCTTATTTTCTGCAACTAAATCAATATGGCCTGCTGCATTAATCTTTCTTTTCTTTAATTTCATGTAATACATAGAGGTTTTCCTTTGTTTTGGGATTTTTTTAAGCTTAGTTCATAAATATACTCTGCATGTTGAGCTAATAATTACTCCCTCCATATGAGAATTAACTGAGCTAATAATTACTCCCTCCATTTTAAAATGTTAATTCCTTTTCACAAAAAAAAATAGAAAAAATGGCTTTTTTTAAATGAAAACAATGTAATTTTGCAAAAAAACTTTCCAACTCTACACCTTACTTTAATAAATAGTCCACTAATGATTAATTTGACAGATTTCATATTATGCGAAAAATTATAACATAAAAGATATTATAATCAATTAAGTATATTATTAATGTTTTTTTTTACTCTAATGCAACGTCAAAAAAAAAACTATCAAAGTAATAAGTATGTTTGTGGCAAAAGATATTTTAATTAATTACACTGACTTCAATCTAATATCTAGTTCATAGGTATAAGAATCATGTTAAAATTAGAAATTAGATAATGGTGAAACTAGAAAGTGTAGTGTGCATATATACACACACACAGAAATTGGGGTTCTTTTTCTATTTCTAATCAAATAGTAAAAGAGTATATATCTTCAGTAAATCTTAATTTAATATTGTTTCTTTACCAATGGTAAGATCTTCATGTCATGGAGTTTCTAATGAAAGTGGAGTTTTGTTAATCTTATACATGGATTAGACACTACTTTCGATCAAATGAAAATGAACTTCAATGTATATGATAAAATCCATTTTATAAATAGTGGTATATGTATATCTTATTCTTCTTTCCTTTTCTTTTATTTTTTTATTATTTTTTGTGAATAATGTGGTATATATGTATGTATATAGTAATAAGGTATGGTATTTGGCCAATTTGGTCAATTGTGGCTAGCTCAATTCATGTATACAGGTTTCAATGCCCGCGCCAACAAAATTCTACTTTTTATATATATATATATAAACAGAAAAATAACTCCTTTCTCTTATTAGTTTTTATTGATAGTAAACAACCATATTCAGAGGGATTCATTATAATCACAGAAATCGCCTAACAAAATCCTCTAAAATATTTGTTCAATTCTACGGTGGGTTTAATTTAAGAAATATATATATATCATCAGGTAGGTCAAGGGGTGACTGCAATCAGGAAAGACCCATAATTGGAGAAAAGAAAACCGCAAAAAAACCAACTTTTTGGTTCCTCTAAATGGCCGAAAAATTCATCGTTTGAGTAATTAATATACTTATTTCATCATTAGATCTTGAATGAAATTCCTAAATCATGACCATTTTATAATTATGATTTAATCTTCTGTTGTATTTATCTCCAGTCCATTGACAAAAAAATAGTAAAAGTTAATAATGATCACAACATTCTCCTATATAATTAAAAGAAAAGTAACATGTTTAGAAGGAAACTGGCATAATACATTCTACTTAAACTTGTCTAAAATGCATTAATTGTATTTTTAAAACAAGTGACATTGAGTATGAAAGTTTTCTATAAAAAAAAGATACTATTTTAAGTATTTAGTGTGTTATTTTTAATAAAGGGATATCTAATAGATTATTTTAATTAAATTCAAATGTCTAATAAGTTAATTCAAAAAGTATAGGATGTATGTATTTTTTTTAGATCTTTAATGTATTTTCTATTATTATTAAAAAATGCAGTGATATCAAAACTTTTCAGGAGCTATGTGGAAAAATATTATATGAACTTTTTTAAATTTTTTTATTTATTTTCTATTGTTAAATCTCAACACCTTATTATCAAATTTGTTTTATATTGTAAATAATGTATAACTATTTTAATTTATTGATTAGGTACATTTTTTAAAAAAAAAAGTATACGACGTTGAAATAACTTTTATGAGCAAATTTAAAATAAAATTTATGTAGTATGTCTAAGAATATTTATCTCTACTAAAATTTACAACAATGTAGAGAAGGAAGAGGAAGGAGGTGTGATAAAGGGTTTTCAAAGAAATTGCCATTGAAATTTCTCCCCAAGAAAGGTTATTGAAAAGGACAGAGCAGCGACCGTGTGGCCTTGAATGCGGGGCGGGGGCAGACGCATCTTTTTAGGAAAATAAGCAATTTTCTCACTTTGTTTTAAACGAATGGGATTCCCTTTTATAGTCAAAAAGATTATGGTTTCAAATCCCCTATGCTTATGCATGCATGCTTGATTTGATATCTTAAATCTAATTTAATCTAATCATTATACATAACTTAAAAAAATATATCAATTACCTTTTTCTTTTTTAATTGAGGTCCTCTTCTTTTTTTTATGCGTAGGGCATGATTACGGGGCAAAAAGACCATTCTACCCTTGAATAATAGTATATTGTGGGATGAAATATATCATTTTTTTATTTGAAGTTGTACTTTTTTTTTGATGATTTAAATTCCTTTATTACTATTATTTTTTTTTTAATAATTAAGTCACTTTTTTACTGATTTTTTAAAAATTAAACTAATTCTGCTAGTCTGCTAAAATAAAATTGTTCTTTTTATCCAGCTTGGATTGCATGTTTAGTGAATTGAAGTATATAATTCAATTATATTTGAAATTCAACTAAGAGTAATATGTATTACACACTTCAATTCATGTCATAATCCATTGAACTAGATAAGAAAATCAATTATATATTTAACAAACTAATGTCATTAATCTAATTTTTAAAAGATGTTACTTTTAATTATTAATAAAATAATAGTACAAAGGTTTAAATTATCAAAACAAAATTATAGAAGCCAAATCAAGGAAAAAAAATAGTACAGAAGCCAAATGATAAGTTTGGCCTCTATTGTGGAAGAAACAGTGGGAAAATCTTTGGGATTTTAGACAGTAAAAGAGAAGAGCCGAAGGAAATTGGTGGTGCGGAAACTAATGTGCCAAACACACATAAACGTTCCTAAAACACAGAAACGTCACTCGTTCATAAAGCAATACTAATGCATAATAATGCAAAAAAGTTTGAAAGAGAAAAGGAGAGTGGGTGGAGTTAGTAAAGTAATTGAATGAAAGGGACTCTACCATTTGCTTTTCAATTTTTCCCCCTTTTATGTTGAAGAATTCTTTTACATTTCGTCAAAATGAAGGGATCTGGTGTTGAAATTGAAATATATATACACAATTGAGAGTTAAATTAATTAAATTTATGAATGCGTACAGGTCTGTAATTGGAATTGAAATTAAATACAAAATGAGTATGAGTAGTTTAAGTTCAAAGTAAAAGTTACATGTTTAAATGATAGTTCAATATTCATAATTTTATTTGTTGATGAGTGATTACTTAGAGAGTATTAAATAATTATTTATTTTTGAAAATTTCTTTTCTAATAAATACTAACCAAATTAATAAGATAATGAACGTCAAACCGTCACCTTTTCAACTAGTCGTACAAGAACACTGAAAAATGTATTTTCATTCCAACAAGTTAAATCCAGACAATATCTAAGTCTCTCATTTGGAAAATCCGTTCATCCGAAACATATATATTAATTCAAATTATTAATGTTGAATTTTTGTAGTTAATTAAAAGACTAAATTGCCATATAACAATAGGCTAAACAATTCCTACGTATACAAATAATTACAATCATATTAGAAAATCAAACGCCCCGTCAATTCTCTCAGCTTCCCACACCTTTTAAGTTTTAATTAACTACAATAAACATTATTAAATTTAAAATTATATTAACCTGGTAAGAAAATTAAAGTAAATAGATCTATTCCCTTGCCTATTCAAATTGGTATTGTTTGCATTCCGGCAGTACATGCATATCCCTGGCCAATGAAATGCACAAGAGAATGTTCTTCTTTTTTTTTTTTAATTCACTATCACTTTGAATTAGTTTAGTCACTCAACTAAAAGTTTATCCAATTAACTACCATTACTTAAATGTTGAGCATTTCATAAATAGACATTAGTAAAAAATTGACTCTATTAATAATCATTAATTATATGCTAATTGTTTCATGAATAAGTACTAAATTAGTTCAAAATTAATAATTAAGAGTGACAATGGAAAAAACTTTCAATTGAGACAATTATAAAAATTCATAAAATTCAAGGACAAAAATATGCTTTTATATATATATATATAGAGAGAGAGAGAGAGAGAGAGATTTATTTTCAATTGAAAAATGCAATACAAGAAGATTTCTATGAAAATAAAGGAAAAAGAAAAAGTTGTGTTTTCCAGTATCAGTGTAAGTTTAAAATGACATCTGCAAGCTGAATTTACTTTTCCCGTTAAACTAACAGCAAGTGAGGTAAACAAATCGCCATCAACAAAAGGCAGTCAATAGATGAACCTAAATGATTACAGTGGCTAAACCTATAGATAGCCCAACCAGGTAACAGTGCCTAGAAAAAGGCTACACACAGCCCTTCATTGCAAAAAGGAAATACCACACTATTGACTGTTGCCTAACGGTCATAGATCATGGCAATAAAAGAATATTTGAATGTGGACTTGGAAGAAAAAAACATTTTCGTTGTAAACTATCAAACCTTCCAAAAATAAAAAAAATTACAACAGGATTTCTAAATAATTTTCTTTTTGATCCGACTATCAAGCTTTGATCTCAATTCAATGCATATACCCACATAACTAAACCGAGACTTTTACACAGCTTAACATTTTTTTTAAAGATAAAATTGAAGAAATTGAAAGGCTTCACTAATATGCGATTATCTAACATCATAGTGGGACCCAGAACCCTATATTTTACGTCTACAATATATTACTTGTGCTATATTTAGACAAGTACATAACGAGCTTCTTAATTAGTCCACTTACCTAATCCAAGCATCAAATGACAAAATGAGAGTTCAAAATGAATTCAAGTTTGGTAATGTCTTCATAAATTAAGCAGCAGTAAACTAAACAGAAGTGGATCCAGCTCACAAAATGTTGAAAGATATCTTTATATCCCTGAATGAATAGCAAAAACTGGACATATGATCCCTAAGTAATAGCATTGATCATGGAGAATAAGATGAATAAAGAATTTTTACAAATGAAAAAGACTAAACCTTCAAAGGTACAGCAGATTCAGGCCTTATACGACTTAGCCGGACAGTCCCAAGAATATATTCAGGTAACTCTGCCTCTTCTTTTGCCTGTACATGCAGCAGCTATTAATTAGTTGTTTACTTTTTTATTTTATTTATTTTGCTTCCAGATATGGCGCAATCAGATAGTAAATCTGGGGCAGCTTGGTCGCAGGGTCTGTCATACATGAAAGGAGTGTAATTAAATTGTATGTTGTTAACAGACAACACAAATCAATTCTATGGCCCAAACACTTCAAAATCAACACCTATAGTCTAAACTTTAAGTACCACAATCACAATAATTAAATTCAGGATTCTAGGCATTTCAAACCAACGAGTTGCTGCAGTGAGCTATTAAATTCTCAAAAAACCTACAATTTCAAGACAATACCAGAAGAAAAGCATCAATATGGAGAGAAGCTGCTACAGATGCTGCAAAAGTCATGGTTCATAGCCATTCACGATTTAAGTGCAATCAGCACAAATCTATACCAGAAGGAAATGTGACTATAAACAAACCTCTATTAAAATAGCAAGATCAACAACTAAGCTTGTGACATATCCAAGGACAAGGCCGATGACACTCCTTGCTACAGAGGATGATCCAATATCTACATCTATCCGCATCACAGAGATTTTGGTAGCAGTCTAGTAAATTAAACACAATTGGTAAAACTCAGCACACACAACAAATGTCCTGAAACCCTGCTTCTCAGCAAGTGCAAGTAAAACAATCCGAATCACTGGTGCAATTTATCAATCAATGAGACTAGTTCAAGAAAATCCCAGCCATGTCACATGAAAATCAGCCTATTTTGCTCCACATTTCAGAAGTAAAATTATGAAACTGATGTGGAAAAGAAGCAATAAATCGCAGCAAATATTCTTTCTTAATCTCAAGGAAATTTCCTTATCCAGCAAATATTCTTTCCCTATATTTAAGGATTATTTTCCTAATTTTTGTAGAATAATGTTTAATGTAAATTGATTTTCTATTATTTAGGAAAGTTACCTAGTTTAGTTTCTCTGTTCAATGCACGCATATATACTCTTGTAAATTGATAAGCAAACAATTGAACTGGAAGTTCAAATTCTGTCATGGTATCAGAGCTTAAGGCTCCATTTATGGGTTTTGTGCAACTTTTATTGCTGCAATTTTTCTTCTATCTTGTGCAGCCTTAATTGCTGCATTCTTTCTACTATTTTTTGCTTGTCTTTGTAGCCTTTATTGCTGCATTTTCCTATTAATTTCTTTCTCTCACTTCATAGCCTTCACTGATGCACTTTCTGATTAGTTTCTAGTCACTTTGCTGCAATAATCGGATTGTTGCATACTTTATTATCACTGCCTTCCTTCTCTCTTTGTGTTTTATCACACCACCCATCTCAAAAATTTATTGTCAAAGAGGAGGATTTAACAATGAAAAATGATTTTTTTTTGGGTTGAAATATATAAGGACGACTGAGTTGATTTTTCTATTAAATAATTTTTCTCAAGAACCAATTTCTTCATTGTTTCAATTGGGAGCTTATTAATAATTCTGTTTCAAATGCCACACATGAAGAATCATCCTATTTATTTGGTGATTCTTAATTGTTTATTTGACCAACAAATCAACAATCAAATGTTACGTAAAAAAGGCATTTGTGTGTCTATTTTCATAATTAAGGATAAATATGCCTCAAAATAAGAACATGAAAGGCAAAATTGAGAAATGTAGTAAAGTTTAAGGGCAAAATTGCACCCTACCATACTTAACTTATTTGACCAACTAACAATCAACTAACAACCTTATGAAAATGGGTAAAATTGTGCCAATTTGAAAGTTTAGGTGTAAAATTGGTCCAAAACAAATGTAAAGGGTAAAATTGAGAATTCGAGTAAACTTTAAGGGCAAAATTGCACCTTCTCCCTTAGTTTCCCTTTTCAGTGCACGTGTTGTATACACTCTTGCAAATTGATTAATATACAATTAAAAATAGAATTTTAACTCTGTTCAAACAAATTCTGTTGAAAGGAAATCACTAGCAAGCATGCTTGAGGAAGAAAATAATGGAATAATATATTACCTCCAGAAAATTGTCTTGTCTAAGGTAGTTGCAGGTTACAGCTTTCCCCAAAAGGCAAGCTTTTGTCCCAACTGCACGCTTGACCATCCAATATCCCTAACAATATTAAATAGAAAATGAGTTCCCACACCATCAAAGGAAAAATGGGGAAAACCATTGACATATTCCATAATCATCATATTGGAAAGTGTATGATAGCTCAATGATACTCGGAATAAGTTTAAATCTCGAATCTCGAAACACATCTGTCCCATCAATAAATCTACCCAACAAAGAACTATTATTTACTGGCCTTTCCGCAGCATAGTAAAGTATCAAACTGTAATTTGGTTTTGCTGGAATCTGGAAAAGAAATATGACATGCATATTCTTCTTGAGGAAGCAGAAGAAACTTCTGAGACTAAAGAATATCTTAAGATATCCAATTAACTACATCAGTCTATTTAATTCATCAACACACTAATGAATCCAGTATCTTCTTTTTCCATCATTTACCTTAAAAAAAAAATCAAAGTGAGGGATATTGAAGAGCATTCATCTGCGTACCTGAAGATTAATGACAAGGATAAATGGGAGCTTCTTCCCGGCCTCTGTCTGAAATTATTGTACAGCTAATGAATAAACAACTTCTAAATGTACACAAGACAGCAAGTAATTAAATTAAATATTTCAAACATGTGCATTTCAAGGCTGAAAGAAATACCAAGCAAATCCTATTCACTAAGACTTTGTGCTTGCTGCTTTTCTGCAGACATCTAAGGTCATATTTCAACAGCATACACCAAGCACTAGAATAAAACCCCCCTTGATAAAAGAAGAATTTGGAAAAGTATTATTTATAAGTTGGAAGATAAATAATCCTACTATTAAAAGATAAATGAGGGAAAAAAAATCAAAGAAGTACTGTTTCCAATTTCATTAAAAGCAAGAGTCTAAAATGAAGATGGGTAAACAATAATATCTCACAAAAGCTGAACAAGGAAAACTTGATCCTTGAATGTTAAGCATCCGTAGTTAGCCAGATACCTCAAATTACAGGTATTCTAGCAAACTCACATAATCTCTAAACCATCATTTTCAAGTAGTTTGTCAATCAGGCAGTCCTGTTTCCATTCCATGTGACCATGATCTAATCTGGATTATCAGACACTAAAAAACACTAAAAAATCCAAGAAATAATGAAATGCTCTATCTTAAGGGTTATGAAAAATTGTTATCATTAGAGAGTTTTGCCAAAAAAGCTGACCTAGAGACAGCATCAGAATCTAATTTGCAACCCGTCAAGGCACTTTCTGAAATTTCAATTGCTAAATAAGAAACACTGAGGAAATCTCAAGCAAAGCTAAGACAGTACTGACACCATCCCAATCTTTAGACGAAAATACCAAACATGATGCACTAGAGTCAACCCACATTTTAGTAACCTGAACATATACTTATCATTAATATAGGTTATTACCAAGCCACGCTTAAGATTAATATTCATTGAACAGACTAGACACAACTTAAATGTTACTATCAACAACTTATACTAACCTATAGAAAGATGAAGTATGTGGGACGCTTTTAACTATAAAGGGAAATTTCTAGAGAAAATAATGTTTTTTATTCTTATATAAAAGTTCGTACAACCCTAGGTATTTTATATTTACACCTAGCTAAAAATTAGACATGAAAAATAGCTAATTTCCTTTACTAGAATTCTAATTCTAGAAAGACCATAACTTTAAGCTAACAAAATATTTACAAATAAATCAAAGATCTAATATGATCCTAAAACATTTCCAACACTCCCCTCAAGCTAGTTTGAAAATGTCTTCCATACTTAGCTTGCATACCAACTTATCAAACTGTCCTTTATGATGTCCTTTAGTGAACATATCTGCCACTTGGTCTGATGTAGGAAGATAAGCTTAGCATACAAATCAGTCTAGATTCTAACTTTTCTTTGATGAAAATTTTGTCTATCTCCACATGTTTGGTTCTATCATGCAGAACTGGATTATGTGCAATAACGGCAGATTTGTTGTCACAGTAGACCTTTAGTAGTAGAGCAATTTGAATTTTCAGATCTTCAAGAATCCTTTTAATCCACATTATCTAACAAATCCCAAGAACAATTGCTCTAAATTCTGCTTCAGCACTACTTCGGGCCACAACACTTTGCTTTTTACTCCTCCATGTTACAAGATTTCCTCCAACAAATGTGCAAAAACCAGAGGTTGATTTTGCTTCCTGCTCAATCTGCATCCGTGTATATCTCCACCTATAGATGCCCATTGTTTTCAAATAGTAAACCTTTCCCAGGAGTTCCCTTTAAATACCTCAAAATTTTTAACACAGCTTCGTAATGTTCTAGCCCAGAAGAGTGCATGAATTGACTTACCAAGCTAACAACAAAAGAAATGTCAGATCTAGTATGTGCCAAATATATCAGTTTGCCAACTAACTTTTGGTACTGCTCCTTATCCACCATTTGTTCAGGTTTTGGCAGATTCAAGTTTCAGATTAGGTTCAACCGGAGTTTCAGCAGCTTTAAATGCTAGCATTCCAATTTCTCCCAATAGATCTAACACATATTTTCTTTGAGAAACAAAGATTCCCTTTTTCAATCTTGCAAACTCCATACCCAGTAAATATTTTAATTCTCCTAGGTCTTTGATTTCGAATTCACGAGTTAGCAATCTTTTTAACTTATCTAGTTCTTTATAATCATCCTTGGTCAAAATAATGCCATCTACATAAACAATCATAATTGCCTTTTTTTCCATTACTAGAATGCTTGAAGAACAGTGTGTGATCTCCTTGACTTTGGCTGTACTCAAATTTCTTTACTACTATTCCAAATCTTTTAAACCATGTTCTAGGGGATTGTTTAAGTCCATACAAGGACTTAGTCAATTTACACACTTTACCGCTACCCACTTCTTCAAATCCAAGTGGAGGTCCCATGAAAACCTCTTCTTCAATATTGCCATTTAAAAATGCATTTTTGAGATCTAGTTGTTGTAAAGGCCAATTAAAGGTTGCAGACATAGAAAAAAGAAAATGTATAGAGTTAACCTTTGCTACTAGAGCAAAAGTCTATTGATAATCAATACCATAGGTCTACATGAACCCTTTAGCAACCAACCTGACCTTATATTTTTCTACTAAACCATCAATCCTGCATTTAACTGTGAAAATCCATTTACAGCCAATTGCCTTCTTCCCTTTTAGTGAATTCAATCTCCCATGTTTTGTTTTTCATAAGAGCATTCATTTCTTCCATAACAGCCCACTTCCAATCTGGATGTTCAAGTGCTTCTTATATGCTTTTGAGAATAAATAAATGAGAGATTTTTGAAGTAAAGGCTTCATGATTGGTGGACAAGGGTAGGTATTTGGCTATGGGGTGGGTAGTACATGACCGAACTCCCTTCCTAAGGGTTATGGACATATCAATATCTGAGATATCAATACCTATACTACCAATATTTTTAGGAATGACTAGATTTTCTATGAGTTGAGATGAGTTGGGTGTATTATTTAGTGGAGAGTTGATTGGCACAAAGGTTGGTTAAGGATTAGAAATTTGGAGTTAAGATTGATCTTGCATCAAATTAGGTTGTTTCCACCTATGAAGAAACTTTCTTGTCTATACTTGCAACTTTATTGTAGGATAATTATCATTATTAGGATTTTTATCTTGTAATGTCTCTCCCCCAAAAATTGATATAGATTGATCAACATCTAGTTGTGCAGAATTTTCAACATTTATTTCCTTTAAAGGAGCAATAGGCTGAATCAAAAAAATTGTTAAAGTAATCTTTTGTTAATGCTCCCCCTGAAGATGATTCTTTTCAAAAAAAGGTTTTTGTTCGGCAAAGAAAACATTCATGCTAACATGTGTTTTTCTAGTAATAGGAATAAAAACCTTATCGCTTTTGATTGGCTACATATCCAATAAAAACACATTTTTCAGCCTTAGAATCAAGTTTTGATTGGCAAGAATTAGATGTTACATGTTGTTAGAATCGTTCGATTCGTGATTCGAATCGTCTGATTCATATTGATTCATGCACAAAAAGAGTCGACTCTTAGAGAGAATCACCATTAGCACAGAATCGCAGGAGAATCGGAGGAATCCCTAGATCGTTCAATTCACTCCAGAGAGTTCAAAAAAAAAAAGGAAACACAATCCTTCTAGAACTGAGATTGCGTGAAGAAATAAAAACTTCCTAAGGCAGAATCGTGAAGAAATAAAAATCTTTCCTTTTTGGAGTTTAAGCGCTAAAGAGTTGAAGAATATACATTCTCGATCTCCCTCGTGCATGCTCTTTTGGAAGTTGAAGTGAAGAAATCTGGATTTCTGGAGTTTCTCATTGGGTGTTGAAGAAATAGGCTGAGTGAATGAGAGAAGAGAAGAAATCTGGAGTTGGAAGTGAAGAAATCGAGACTTGAAATAGGCAGAGAAGGTGATTCTAGAACCTGAATTTTTTTTTCTGGGTTAACAAAAGTGTACTGTGATTACTGATTAATAGCACTACACATTGTGTTTTTCAAAAAAAAAGCATTGGACGTGACCATAATAATTGAGCTCTTTATATGAATAAATAATTGAGCATTGGTTGTGAATAAAAAATAGCTAAATTTTTTTTTTAATAAAAAATAGCTAAGCATTATTTGTTTTTACTGTAAATGTCATAATTCTTTCTAATATGTCATGATATATATTAAAGCTTCAAATTTATTAGAACTTCTAATATGCCTTTAATATATATTAGAACTTCCCTCAGTGCCATGACATATATGAACTATAAATGGAATTTTTAGTGATAAATTGATTTTAAAAAAACTTTTAAACTTAATTAGTGTGCAATTCTAAATTTGTTTGTGGAATTGGACAAACTCATGACAGGAAAAGCAACATTATCAGAAAGTCAAATAGTCTCATATATCCACTAGTACATCATACCTAATGGGGAGAAGTGAAGTGAAAGAAGATTAAGATGATTTGGTTGTGTCACCTAGAGAAGTAAGTGACACATGTAAAGTAGAACACAGAGAAGTAAAAGCAGACAAGAGCATAATAGGCAGATTTAGGACATGGAGGGAAGTCAAGAAAAAGGATTTAGCATTCTAGATCTTTTTGAAGATGAAACACTAATTTGCTTACACTAGAGGAAATAAATTCTTATAGCCAATGCCAAACAATTTGGAATCAAGTGTTTGTAATGTTTATAAGACTAGACATTATTATGATCTCCTTCATTTCGAGGGTTTTTTTTTCTTGGAGTAGCCATTAAAAAAAATTGTTACTTTATATTTGACACCAAAAAAGTTAAAAAAAATTATTTGGCCATAAAAATGTGTTCTATGAGAAGTATTTCTCCCAAGCAACTTCTGCAAAGAAGCCTCTTATTGCTATATATACTACATTTTGAAAAGCTTCAATTTAAATATCTTTCCTATTGAGGTATCAGGTAAAAACCCATAATTATATGATGAGATATAACAGGCTACCAAGCAACAGAGAATGTTTATGGAATAATAGAAAATTTTGGACTAGTACAAATACATTGTCAAATAGAAAAATTAATGATGAATTTTTTTCACATCTTTGCCTACAAATTGAAATATTGACTCAAAAGTAGTAAGAATTTGAATTTACCTGTACTAGACACTTAGGATGCAACGAAATTTTATCTACAGGACTATCAACTTTGAACCAATCAACAACTACAAGCTTGAGAAGGGGTTCCCCACCCATGACCTGAAAAAGGTTAAAAGATAGAATCTTGATAGAGAAGCGGCAATGACTGGAAAGGCTGAAAGTTTAGCAATTGGGCAGCCCAAGCAATTACAGCCCATTTGGCAAGTTTACTCAAGAAAGAAAAAAGGGACACGTGAGGGTAAGAATGAGGAGCCAGCTGGACAATGAGGTAACAGAATTTGTTATATAGGGGGGCAGAGAGGAATAGGAGGTAGGCGGTTTTTGGGAGGAATCTGTTTTGGGTCTCTAAGTCACGACTTAGGGAAAAGGAGCATATCCCTGGGCTGTGCTCTTTATGCGTAGAGGGTTTTTCTTTTCTTTCTTTTGGCTGTTAGAAGTTCTTCCCATTTATCTTATTGAATCTCTGATTCATTGTTGATGAACAAAAGTTTATATGAAATATTATCTTCTTCTTTCCTGTGCTTGTTAGTTGAGCTGAATATTTTCTTATTGAATTCTTATTTTTCAACACTGGTCCGACCTGCCGGATACGACGATGGGAAAAACTGACGAAAACATGGAGACCAAGTCACGCCTGGATGCTCAGGAGGAACAGCTCCGCAACCTTGCTGGTCAGATGGAGTCTCTACATCAACAAATGGTTTTTTCTCAGCAAAGCCAGGATAAGTTTCATGTCATGGTTCAAGAAAGCCAAGACAAACTACAGAGTTTGGTTATGCAGTGGTTGAAGAAGATGGACAAACAACCCATATTGGGGGGAGAACAAGGAGCTACAGAACAAACCATGGGTTCTCCTAGTGTTACTGAGCAGTCCCTCCCAACACGAACTGGTCCAGCAATAGGATACGCCCCACTCGGCTTTGGAAGACCCACTATAATTGCGGACTACACCATTATGCCTAAAAAGGTTAAGCTCCCTTCCTTCTCAAGGACAGACCCACGGGGATGGCTTACCCGAGCGGAAACTTACTTCCAAATTCACGGTACTCCGGAGTATCAAAGAGTACCTCTGGCTCATGTTTGTATGGAGGGAGTGGCAGTGCACTGGTTCACTATTGTTCATGAACTATATCAAGAGTTGACTTGGGATCAATTCAAAACTGAATTGCTGAATCGCTTCGGAGGAACAACAACTTTCAATCCATACAAGCAGCTAGCTGCCCTTCGCCAAAGAGGAACAGTTGATGAATATATTGATGAGTTTGAACTAATTGCCTCCATGGTTCCTCGGGAGTCCGAAACTCTGTATGTGGGCTATTTTCTAAATGGGTTGAAGGAGTAAATCAGGAATTGGGTGCGACTTTGGGGGCCAGAGACGAGATTAAGAGCCATTAACACCGCCAGAAACGTGGAGGTTGCTTTAGGGAAAAAAGGGGGCTCTACTCATGTTCTACGCAGCCGACATGAGGGGGAGAAGGAAGCCTCTCACGTGATCAGCACAGGTCACTTAAGGTCTTCGGGCTTTAGCCCTTAGCCTCTTATCCCAAACCCAACTTCAAGCCCACGTTCCACCTATAATCAAACCCATCCAGTTAGAGCAGCCCACAACTCTTCTTCAGCACAGCGAAATAGAGGGCTACAAACCCTTTCTCGATTAGAATTAGAGGACAGACGCAGAAGAGGGCTCTGTTTCAGATGTGGCAATCCATACAGCCCCAGCACAGATGTCCATCAGGACAGCTTCGACTTCTCCTGTTGAGTGATGACGAAACCCAAGAAGAGGGAGGGGATCTTGATTTAGAGGGATCGGGGGGTGCTGTGGAGATCGAAGAGGGGCAAGAAGGGGAATGTCAGGTGTTAGAGTTTGCAGGAACATCAGCTTTTGCCTCCACTGATCTGAAAACTTTCAAGTTGAGTGGGAGATTGATGGGAATTCCTATTGTGGTCCTAATTGACAGCGGTGCAACGCACAATTTTATCTCCCGCAAATTGGTTTCCGTCCTGGGTCTATCCAAGCAACATTTCTCGGGACTGAACATCAAGTTGGGCGATGATCATCGTATCTGGGTACATGAACACTGCCAGAATCTAGAATTGAAGTTGGGAACATTTCCATGTACGTTAACAACCTTGATTTTTGAGTTAGGAAATCTGGATATGGTCTTGGGAATTGATTGGCTTAAGTCTTTGGGTGAGGTTATTCACAATTGGGAAGAAGGGTACATGAAGTTCAAGCATGGGAATCGATGGGTAGAGTTGAAAGCTGATTTTTCAATTGAGTCACAACCTTCCTTGCGTGAGTGGGTTGCTGGTATGAAAGGGGGACGGTTGAAACAGATGACTGCGGGCATAGGGTCGGATGGGTCTTGTTCAAACGAGCCCCCACTCTCTCCTACCCAACAACATCAATTGGAGGAAGTTCTAGCTGAATTTCCAGGAATTTTCTCTGAGCCTCAAGAATTGCCTCCTGAAAGATCCCACGATCATGTCATTAATTTGATGCCTCACCAAGGACCAGTGAGTGTTCGTCCATACCGGTACCCTCATGCACAGAAAGCAGAGATTCAGAAGCAAGTTCGGGACCTGTTGAGCAAGGGGATCATACGGCCTAGTAGGAGCGCCTATTCCAGCCCCGTTATTCTGGTTAAAAAGAAGGATCTCTCCTGGAGGATGTGCATAGACTATCGTGCTCTTAACAAGGTCACTCTTCCAGATAAGTACCCGATTCCAGTAGTGGAGGAATTGATTGATGAACTTCATGGGGCCTGTTTTTTCTCTAAATTAGACCTCCAATCAGGCTTCCATCAAATCCGTATGACAAAGTCAGATGTTGAGAAGACTGCCTTCCGAACACACGATGGACACTACGAATATTTGGTAATGCCCTTTGGACTGTCTAATGCACCATCTACATTTCAAGCCGTGATGAACGAACTCTTTCGTCCTTGGTTAAGAAGATGTGTCTTGGTTTTTTTTTACGACATTTTGGTCTTTAGTCCAACTTGGAAGGAACATTTGCTGCACTTAAGAGCTGTCCTCGGTACCTTACACCACCACAGGTTCTTCTTTAATCAAAAGAAGTGCTCTTTTGGCCGAACATCAATGGACTATTTGGGACATAAGATTGATCAGCAAGGGGTAGCAATGGAGTTGAGTAAAATTCAAGCAGTATTAGATTGGCCTGTGCCGCATAATGTGAAGGGAATTAGAGGATTCCTTGGCCTTACTGGGTATTATCGGAAGTTCATTCAAGGGTATGGCAGCATAGCTAAGCCCTTGACAGAATTGACAAGGAAAGACGGATTTAAGTGGGGCAATGAAGCACAACAAGCTTTCGAGCAATTAAAGCAAGCTATAGTCAGTGCTCCAGTTCTGCAACTTCCCGATTTTTCAAAACCATTCGAGGTTGAGTGCGACGCATCCGGTCGGGGAATTGGGGCTGTGTTAATGCAAGACCATCATCCCATTGCTTACTATAGCAAGGCTCTTTCAAATAAGAATATGGGAAAATCTGCTTATGAACGAGAAATAATGGCCTTAGCCCTGGCTGTCCAGCACTGGCGTCCCTACCTTTTAGGACATCACTTTAAGGTTTTCTCAGATCAAAAGAGCCTTCGACATCTCCTCCAACAGAGAATTACAACCCCAGACCAGCAAAATTGGATGGCGAAACTTCTTGGGTATGACTTCGAGATTCTTTACAAACCCGGAAAGGAAAATAGGGCTGCTGACGCCTTATCCCGCAGACAAGAAGGGGAATTCGACACTCTTGCTTCTTTTCCGACATGGGAGGAAGGGTACCAACTGATTGATGAGGCTGCTCACGACCCAATGCTTTTGAAAATCAAATCTGATTTGCAAAAGAATTGCCTTTCACGACCGGGATTTACTATGAGGAATGGGGTTCTGTATCACAAGGGGAGGTTAGTGATTTCTTCATCCTCAAAGTTCATTCCTCAGTTATTGCAAGAATTCCATTGTTCTAAAGTTGGGGGACACTCGGGATACTACCGTACTTATAGACGGTTGGCCGCAAATTTGTATTGGGTGGGAATGAGTGCTTCCATCAAGAAATTTGTACAGGAGTGTGAGGTTTGTCAAAAAAGCAAGTCCAGTAACCTCTCTCCAGCAGGTCTTTTACAGCCTTTGGAAATTCCGAAAATCATTTGGGAACAAATCTCTATGGATTTCATCTCCAGATTACCTCGTTCACGCGGTTTCGACACAATACTAGTGGTGGTAGATAGGCTGTCTAAATACAGCCACTTTATTCTGCTCAAACATCCTTTCACAGCTCGATCCATTGCTGAGGTCTTCGTCAAGAAAATAATCAGACTTCATGGTATTCCCAAGTCCATTTTGAGTGACAGAGACCCGTTGTTTATGAGCAAATTCTGGCAGGAAATTTTTAGGCAGCAAGGTACTGAGTTGCACATGAGTTCTTCTTACCATCCAGAGTCAGACGGACAAACTGAGGTAGTAAATCGTTGTTTAGAAACATATCTACGTTGCTTTGCCATTGACCAGCCCCGCCACTGGCCCTTATGGCTTCCTTGGGCCGAGTTTTGGTACAATTCAAGCTTTCATGTTTCTATTGGCACTACTCCTTTCGAGGTTGTATATGGCCGAAAACCACCCATTGTAGTCCAGCACATTCCAGGAGAAATCAAGGTTGAAATGGTGGCACAGGAGTTACGAGATCGAGATGAGGCCCTTTGACAACTTAAGTTTCATCTCACTCGGGCACAAGAACAAATGAAAAGGGCAGTAGATTCCCATCGGCGTGACGTTCATTTTGCTGTGGGAGATTGGGTCTATGTGAAACTCCGGCCACACAGACAGCAATCAATAGTTCAGCGGATAAATCCGAAGCTTGCTCCCCGATTTTTTGGTCCCTTTCAAATTGAAGGGCGGCTAGGGCCAGTAGCATACAAGTTGAAGTTACCAGCAGCCTCCAAGATACATCCTGTCTATCACGTTTCCTTGTTGAAACGGGCAGTAGTCACCCACACTACACATGCTGTTTTGCCAGAAGAGCTCACCCTAGATGAAGCTCACATTTTATTTCCATCTCACGTTCTGGGTCGTCGTACTGTCCAGCAAAATGGAGAATCCGTTTCGCAAGTGTTGATTCAATGGACAGACAAACCGATGGAAGAAGCAACGTGGGAAGATGAGCTGATAATCCGGAGCAAGTTCCCCACTTTCAGTCTTGTGGACAAGACTGTTCTTGATGGGATGGGTAGTGATAGAGAAGCGGCAATGACTGGAAAGGCTGAAAGTTTAGCAATTGGGCAGCCCAAGCAATTACAGCCCATTTGGCAAGTTTACTCAAGAAAGAAAAAAGGGACACGTGAGGGTAAGAATGAGGACCCAGCTGGACAATGAGGTAACAGAATTTGTTATATAGGGGGGCAGAGAGGAATAGGAGGTAGGCGGTTTTTGGGAGGAATCTGTTTTGGGTCTCTAAGTCACGACTTAGGGAAAGGGAGCATATCCCTGGGCTGTGCTCTTTATGCGCAGAGGGTTTTTCTTTTCTTTCTTTTGGCTGTTAGAAGTTCTTCCCTTTTATCTTATTGAATCTGATTCATTGTTGATGAACAGAAGTTTATATGAAATATTATCTTCTTCTTTCCTGTGCTTGTTAGTTGAGCTGAATATTTTCTTATTGAATTCTTATTTTTCAACAAATCTCCATAGAGAAAAAGCCGCTAATATGTCACAAATTTAACAACAATGACAAATCATGGTTTGATTTTCTTGCAAATCCAAGAATAAAAATCCTATCTGCAACACTCGGTTCAGCTAAAATAAAAGAACACATCTGAATTGCATTTAAAATATACAAATTTAACTAGCGAAGTGTCATTTTAAACTCAACAAAATGTTCACAAATGGAAAACTACCAGATATAAGATATTAGAATGGAGAATACAAGGCATTAACACAAATAAATTATTATGACCAATAATCACATATTGATTCAAGGAGTAAATGACCAACAATCAGAAATAAGTGAGAGTTATCACTCATTTTGGCCTAAGAGCTACAGTAAATAACATCAACCCATAAATTCCAAGCGCAGATATCAATGACAGCTGCCACTCAAATATGCAAATCTGCATATTGGAGGCCAATCATGCATCATGCAATGAACATACTAGAAATAAATATGCCATCCTTCTAAGAAAATTATGCATAATTCCAATGAAAATAATAGGCATTATAAAAAAAACCTCCTAACATCAAATATGAAGTTAGTAATATTACACTGACAAAAAAAAGCCTAAAGGAGTTATATAATACAGAGGCATACAAAGACCAAACTGGTATAAATACAAGACAATAGATTAATAATTTCATTTTCATGAGAAAGAAAAATGTCATCTAGGAAATGAAGAAAAACTTGAGGCATAAATACGAAAAAAAGTAAAAGAGCATAGATTGGCCAATGAAATTGCAGAATACTTTTCAATATATGACAAGGAGAATGATTCTAAATTTTCATATCACAATTAGATGCAGGCATACCATAAACTAATGTTTAATAGAATAATACAGCTTTGATTTATGCGATACAGAAAGCCATAAAGAAAATTTTCAGGAAAAAAAAAAAAGGAAACCTTGGAGTTATCCTTTAGATAAGTCTTTACTCTAATGATAAATCCCATGCCACTCGGAGAACTCCAACAATTTGAGTCCATCTCATCCTTTGCTTTGGGTAAGGAACCTTGGAAGTGGCTTAGATCAATATCAATTGAAGGTACATTGGGATACAATACCTTGTTTGCATCCAGAACTATATCCACAATAGTTTAGTACAGAAATGGACAGTGGAAACAAAAAAAGAAGAATGTAATATTATTTGGTGCTAATGACTAACAGAAATTTAAAATTTTTCAGTGGTTGCCACTTCTTCAAAACGATCAACATTTAAAGTTTTAAAATTGAAACAATTGTACAACAGCAAGTTTCTCAATCCAGGACAAGAGGTTCCCAGTCAATCTCTCTCTCCAAACTATATGATTTCTTTATTATATGTTACATACTAAATAGAAAAAAGTGAGAAAATTCAAATTTCCTATGGGAAGAACTGACCACTATGATTGTCTCAATTATGCCAGCTCATATCATTCTTTGTATATTTCGAAGAATTGGCCAAAGCAGAAAAGTCCTTTTTCTAAACCATCTTTATTCTTCAAACATGTTAGCAAATAAGAAGCAAAACACATGACAACAAATATGCATACATACAATTATATTCCTGAAAAGGTGTTCTTTATATGCATTTCCTTAAGATAGATTCTCCTAGAAAGGTGTGCGGTCACACAAGATTTCCCATATTTGAAGAGGATCCAACATACAAGATTTCCCTTAAAACTTACATGAGACTACTTACATGGTTTAAACCCAGAATAAGATTTGAACAGCAGAATACAAATGCAAAACAAATAGTAATATAGGACCATTTTGGATACTGTAATGGCCCAAATACCGGGTTAGTCGTAAACTGTAGTTTCTGAGAGTGATTAGTATACCCAGGGGTCAAAAATACACCAGTGGGTGAAAAATATTTTATTTGATCATCGGAAAATATATGTTATGACTATTCTAAGGGAAAATTTTGGAGTGAAAATGAGGTCAAAAAAGTTTTCAAAAGTCAAAATTAAGAAAAAAGGATCCGGTTTAAATAATCGGTTGACCGTACTTTGACCGGTCTATGAAAAATAGCAAACGACATCCAAAAATTTATTTTAAGATATGGATAGACTCTAAATAATATTTAGGATTATTTGAAAGTGAAAATGGAATTTTACGGTAACACCGAAAATTGAATTATCTGTCTGATTTAAGTGAGCTGGACAGAAAATGAACTCCGATTGAGTTAAAATTTTTTGTGTAGACATATAAAAATATTTTATGAATTATGGAATTAAATTTGGATGAAATTGAGTTTGGAAAGTGAGAAATAATTTATAGTGTTTAATTGGGCCTTAAATTCACAAATGGGCCTAATGGATTGGATCACTTGTCTTGGCCCAAGCCCAGCCCATTCCAGCCACCTATATAAGCTCAAAATATCAGAATTTACTAGATAATTCAGCACCTTCTTCTTCCTCCCATGCTTCCCCCTTGGACAAATGGGTTTCCTCCATTTTCTCCACCAAATTTCTCTCATTTATCCTAATTTTGCACCAAAATCAACCATCCTAATATAAATCCAGCATCTCTAGTTGCTATTTGAAGCTTTTGATTTTCATTTGGAGGGCTAGAGTGGAAGGAAATCAAAGGAGAAAAGTTGAGATATAAATTGGAGGTAAGTGAAATTTATAGTTTTAAAATTAGTTTAATGGTTCAAATAAGTAGTTTAAGATATTTAGATGATAAATCTGAAGTTTATTTGAGTTAAGAAAGTAAAATATTGGTGGATTAATGAAGTGAAATTTTCGGCCATAGTAGGAAATCAAGGAAGAGAAGGAACTTCAAAGGAAAAAGGTAAGGAAAAGGAAGCCTAAGAAAGCTAAAGAGAAGAAATAAGGTTAGTGATTTCAAAATCTACTTATTTCCATTGATTAAGCATGAATTAAGGTTATGAAAATTAGGAATTTTGTGTGTTTTGCATGTAATTGATAATTGATACTTAAATTATGATTAAGGAATTATAAAAAGTGAATTAGAATGGTTAATTTCAATAAAAAAAATTAATTAGTGAAAATTGAAAAATATGACCTTATTATGTGAAAAATGTAAATTAAGATATAAATACATTTTATTGTAATATTATGATATATATGGAACAAGGAATGTATAAATTAGTGAAAGGAATATTTAGAGAATGAAAGACAAATTTTAATGATGAAAATTAATTATAGGCCGAAATATGAAAAAGGAAAAATTAATATTTTTCTTGCTAATTAAATGAAAATTTAGTTATTAAATGCAAGAAAATGTAATTTTGTGTGTGTATAAATTTATTGAGAATTTTTAAATGATATATTGAATAATTTTCCAATTATTGAGTATATTATGCATGAAATGAAAAATAATGAATAAAATGTATTTAGTGATACTTGATGACTTAATTGAATGTTCATAGTAAATTATTGATATATTAGAATGCAAAGTGTGAAAAAAATTATGGTAGTGATAAAATGGTTATGAATGAATAAAATATTAAGTGATTAATAATGTAAAAATAATAGAATTTATGAATTTAATGAAAAATGAATTAAAGGAAAAAAATAAATAATGTCCTTGGTTATTTTTTTGATGGTGAAATCTAGTTCAGGATATAATTGGCTAGCCATAGGGACACCATTACCGCGGTACGGGTCATGGCGACTCGTTATTGTAGGCCAATGACGGTCTACTTCAGTGATAGTGATTCAGTTATCAGTGTACAGTGCAGTGCTCGGGTGGTCCTTCGGGATTACTCTTTAGTGTAGTGGACTTTTAAGTCCACGTCCCATGTATCCGGTCTGAAGATTTTCTATCAGATTGAAACTAGGGGCAAATGTGAATAAAAGTAGTACAAATGATTTAAGTGAAAAATATAATAAAAAAAATACAAATGAAAAGTATTTTAAAAATGAAGTATGTGAGAAAAATGATAAATATAATAAATATGATAAATGGAAAAAAATGTGAGAAAAACGAGATAAGTAATAATTATAATAATATGATAAAAGTGACAAATGTGAATAAATATGATAAAAGTGACAAATATGAACGAAATGATAAAAATATATATATATATATAAAAGATCAAAATGACAAGAGTGAATAAAAGTAGAAAAATATGATAAAAAGGATAAATGTGGAAAAAAAATGATAAAAATGATAAATGTGAAAAAAAAATTATGATAAAAATGATAAATGTGAATAAAAATAGTAGATATGAGTGAAGTGAAAATTATGATAAAAAAATAAAATAAAATAAGTGAAAATTATGATGAAAATGAAATAAGTGAAGAAAAATAAAAGGGGAAAATGTGAGAAAGTTGATATAAGTGATAAATATAATAATTATAATAAAAATGATAAAAATGGTATAATAATAATAGTGATAAATGTGACAAAAATAGAAAAATTTAAAAACAAAATTAAAGTGAAAGAAAAATGTTAAATTATATAGTAAAAAAAAAGAAAATAAATGAAAAATAAAATATTAGTGGCAAAAGTGGAAATAAATGTAAAACAATGGCAAATTTGTAAATAAATGTAAAGCAATGGCAAGATTATAAATAAATGAAAATTTAGGAACTAAAGTGAAATTTGTAGTTAATTAAATAAATGATTGAAAAAAAAGAAAGGAATGGTTAATTAAAGAAATAAAGTGAAAATGGACTGAATTGAAAGAAATTGAAAGTTCACGAGTAAAGTGAAAAAAATTGAATTGAGAAAAATTAATTAAGATATTAAATAGTGAATTAAAGATAAATAAAAGTAAATTATTGATAAAATGAATAATAAATATATTAAAGAGAGAATTTGAATAATGTATTAAAAATATTATTGCATGTATAAATACATGAAAAAAAATATGTCAGTGGAAATTTTTATATTTGTAATCACCATTGAGCATATTAATGCTCAACACATAGTTATTTGACTGCGTGCAAATAATAGCAGGAAAGACAGAAGCAAGCATACAAAATTTGGGAGCCGAAAGAAGAAGAAATAATAGAAGGTTAGTATCAAAGATAGCATATATATATATGTTTAGGTATGAAGTTGTAGAAATAAAATGTATATATTATGATAAAAAAAAAGATATTTGCGAATTATTATGTGTGAAGAATGCAATGTCGAATTGTGATTGAATGGAGAATATGTTACATATTATATGTACTATTGTGCCCAAAAATGGGCTGTAGATTGTTTGCTTGACAGGTGAGATAGTTAGTTTATAGCCGTTATGCTGCCGAAATTTTTGGAAAAGTAAAAATGATTAATTAAGTATTGGTAATATTATAGTTATTAAATTAAGATAGAAAATTTTTTTTGGCATACATCGGCTATAATCGTATTTACCCACGTAACGTACGTATAGAGTAAGTGTTATAAGGGTGTTACAGATACTATACGTCATTGCAAAAATAATAATTACTAAATGAACCAAGATATGAAAGGACCTGATGTTCGCTTCATTGCTAAGCTTGCAATGGCCCATGAAACAATCTTCAATTTTACTTTCATCTCCTGCTTCACAAAGCAGCTTTCATTTGAGAGTTCATTCATATTTTGAGCGTTTTCATGAGCTGTGATTTTCATATATTTTGATTTCATTTGAGAGTTCATTCATATTTTGTATGACAACGAGTTATTTTAAGAACCAGTACTTGCTTTATATTTTGTATAAAAGATTCACAAAAAGCCAAGACAGGAAGCACAGCTCATCAAAACGATAAAAAAGAACTCCCTGATAGATAAGAAAAAATAAATATATAAATAAAGAACAACCTCATTGGCTTGTTGATCTTCATCATCGCTCTCTTCTGATGATGATGAATCACCAGAAATTGCATCATAAAACTCATCCTTCACTTCTGCATCCTCATATTCACTACCACACATCGAATCATCAGAATATTTTGACTGTACAACTGTGGTGGCATACTTAGATTTCAGTGCAGGATTTGCACCAATATATTCTTTCAGACCTGATTAACAATGAACAAAAAGTAACAAAAACTGCCTCTCTGCCTTCCACAGAAAATTTCTAAACTACAACTCGTCTTTACTTTGAATACCATCAAAAAGAAATTATTCTTGAAATTTCAGCGTCCACAAAACATGTCTAGGATTTCACAATCAATTTTTTCCTTTGAGAAGTTAAAATCCAAATAAAAGCGAGTAATTCTACTAGTTAAACTGTCAACTTTTGACAAGAAATTAGATTTCTACTATGGTCTCAGTTGTCAAAACAGCAACTGGTAAGATGAGAATATAAGCCCCAAAAACACTTTTTGCTAATGATTATTTTGGCAAATGGACCAGAGTTTATCCATCATCAATCTGCCCTATCTAACTAGACAAAACCACATACTATATGATTCAACCATCTAGGTTCTGTTTGATTTGCAGAAAATGGTAAAAGACATATTTTGGAGTTCCAGATACATGGAAAATTAAGTGGAGTTTTGCATTTAGCTGGCAAAATTTTCCTGATTGAAAACCAAATTTCCAATTTTCCCAAGTTTATACTAACAATTGGAGAAGCCCTCCTAGGTGTTTTCCATTTTTCCACAAGTATAAAATGGGTGGAATATTTTTCCCGAGTTCAGAACCAAACAATGAGCATTTTCTTGTTGTTATTTTATCTTAAAATCCTGACATTATTAAATGTCAAAAATAATGGTAGATCAAATGGTAAAAGTCTCGTATGTAAACTCTTTGACCATAGGTTCAAAGCGGAGCAGTAGTATTTTCCTCATTTTATTATTATTTTCATATATATATATGACCTGAACTTAAAAATTAAGCTCACTCTCTCCAAAATGGAAACAATGAAGCTGTTAATAAGAGTGTTGAAAGCCAAAGTAAAGCAAGCATTTTTTCTATGGATTGAAGGTTTTAGAGATGCATGTTGCCTTCACAAAGTAGTCATTCTCTGTCTCATGTTCTATCTTTCTCTCTTAGAATAATTTTCTTAGGAAGGTACTCTCTCCTTGGATCTAGTTAAATTTCCACAATCTCAAAGTCAAGTTTAAATTTGCAAATTGGTGGTAGGATGCACATTGATTAGTGTACTTATTTGGTTTAGTTTCGAGTGTTTCTGTTTATTGGATAACATAGTGTGAATTTAAGAACACAAGATACACGACTGAGAAATTTGAATTCATGTTAATTTTCTGGAGCTGCATTCTTATATAAATTTGATCCAAGTTCTTTCTTGTAAACTCTGACTTAAACTGGCTAGTTTCTAGATATTTAAGCTATATGTTTCTTCACACTTCCATTCGAAATGCCATCAAGGTTTGCTTTTTTAGACTTTTTTTTGGAAAAAGGTAACAAAGATTTGAAGAAAACTGTTTCAAATTTTGACTTTCTTTTTCTACTTAACCAAGCTGATAACCCAAAATGACTTGATGTAATAGGTAATCGGACAGAGCCCAACCCAATTGTCTGGTGTATCAAATCTAAACTACTCCTCTCAATCTCTCATACTAATTTCTTTCATGTTTAAAATATATCTTAAATTGGAAAAATTAGACATTGAAATATTTAAATATTTCTGCAACATAATGAATATGCTCAAAGTAGAATTGCTTAATTAAAAAAAAAAAAAAAGCACTAAAATACTTATGAAGGATAAACTGAAAAATAAACTCCTGGAAATTAGAGAAGCAAACATATTTTTCCACTTTGTCAACTGTCCATTTAGACAAAGAAAAACTAGAAAATAAAGAAAAGGAAAGGAAAACCGGAAACTGAAAATGAAAAATATTTTATACAACTAAACAAGGGCTGAGGCTTTCATGGAAAATGTTTTCTACAAACAAATAATTTTGGCAGTATGAGCTGCTTCCAAGCTAGGCAAAAAGGATCAAAAACTATCGTGTGATTGGACAAAATCAAGGATGCCACACTCCATATAACTCCCACACATCTTATTGGACAAGATGGCATCACCAAATTACAAGTTGCAAATGGAAATGTATAGCTTAACCAATTTATGTAACATAAAATAAGAAATTTCATAATTATAAATATGAAACATAGATGATTTAGTTTTTGTAAATTCTCAAGACCAAAAACATAACTTACTTGGCCAAACATGTCCTTAATATTTTTTCCAAATATATCATTGAAACTCTTTTAAACTGATTACCAACCTAATTGGGACCATGGATGCACATCTGATGGTTTCAAAAGCAACCAATTCTTAACCTTTCCAATCATAGATTAACTTTACATTATAAATAAATAAATAAATAAGGAGAATAACAAATATTTAAACCAACCTGCCACTTGGGACAACAGAGCATAAGGAATAGTTTTTTCAAAATTTGAACAGCTACTTGTCTTCCATCCAAACCATGCTTTATGATTTATCTCTAATATTAGCGTCAGGATGCATTTTATGGAATTTGAACCCATGGAAGAGTTTAGATTTCTAATCTCCCAAGTAGAAGCTAAGGGTCACAATGATGAGGGGAAGAAGAGAAAAAGGAAAAACCAAAAAAGAGAAAAATAAATTGCAAGTCAGTAAAGGCTCATGCACTTAACTGAAAACTTTCAATATTGATCATATACTTGACTTTTACTAGGAAAATAAAATGCAAAACAAAAAGCAAAGAAATTGTGAGCAGCAATGACTAATCAAAAGAAGCTTATACATGTTTAAGCACGAATCAAGAGAACATAAATTTGTGAAGCCAGCAACATAACCAAATTATCTGTAGCAAATATTTAAAAAAAAAAAATAGGAATCTAAATTTTGCTATGATAATTGTAAAAAAAGAAAATCCAAGAGACAAAGTGAGTGATACAGTATACAAAATTCATTTCAAGCATTTAATTAATGGACAAAACTGTGAATGAATACACATGAAATCTTTTCAAGTACCATTTTGACTATCATTGCAGACACAGGTTTAAACAATCAGAACCTATTTGCAGCTAAATATCATATAACAGCCACTCAACCTAAAAGCCGAGCTTGTAGGTGAGGGCCCAACAATTGCTTTAATATTCCTAACACGTACTCTCATACAAAAGCACTCTAGCCTTGAAATGCAGACAAATGCAAGTTCACTTCGTATTGTGCTGAAACTTAATTAATGAGAGGGGCCACTTAAGTTCAATTACTAGGCTTTGATACCATGTCAAGGAACCACTCAACCTAAAGTTTAAGCTAGTAGATGGAAATCAAAAATTTTGTTTTAATATCTTCACAAGTATATCAGTCACAAGTGAACCTCAGTAATGGTCTAATTGCTTCGACAAAGTTATAGTAATCCAGTAGCAGTAAGCAGTAGAACATGACAAATGCTTCAATTTTCCAATTAAGCAAATGAATCCTCTTACGGCTGATTTTTGTTCGTTTATATCCAGATCTAGGAGGCTGCTTCTTATGTGTAGCTGGAAATTGCAATATTGCTGCAGAAACAAATGAACAGCAAGTGTCAGTTAAGGTGGCAGATTTAATTCTCACAATGATCTATATAATAATTTTTTTAAAAATTTTAAAAAATGGCAAAACAAAATCAAAACAATAATCTATATAAAAGTGCTATACTGTGTTGAATTTGCAACTGACCTCCCCCTTTTTTGTCTCGTCCAATCGATTGTAAAACCATACAACATAAACATCCTACAAACATTCATGAAAAGAAAATTAAGAATGATACGCAAAAGAATCTTGATCATTAGGCAGAAAAAGACTCATTATGCAGTAGAAGAAAACGTCAATTGATCAAATCTATCATATAAAAGTGCTATACTGTGTTGAATTGCAACTTACCTCTCCCTTTTTTGTGTCATCCAATCAATTGCAAAAGAAACAGACAAAGGGGAAAAAAATAAGTTCATAAAATTCAAAATATAATATAACAAGGGCCTCACCCCATGATTGACCTTTCGACGGCCTAGCTCCTCCATGACCAATGTAGGCACTGCTACACCCCTCCTAATAGGTTTCTGGACAAGAAAAGGTTGAGCATAAATTGTAAATAATTTAAAATACACTTCAAAATTGTAATTTTGGTAGGCTCACACCACAAACAGCACAACAATTTTTAAGACTAGGGTCCAAACTCGACAATACTATACAGTAAACCAAGATATAAACCCAAAATGCATTACCAAAGAAATATCCATGTTCGTTTGAATTACTGGCTTTGGCTTGAGATTGAGTAAAAACATAATGCACACTTTTACCATTAAGAATTGCTCAAAATCACCTTTTCAACCTTCTGTCCCAGAAGCTATAGAAAGCACCAATGCCTGGGCAGATTATAATCAGAGTTCCTCAAAAGGTCAATTTTGTAAAACTCATGATATAATATCAAATAACTATATATTGCATGAAGAACTTCTATAAATATAAGTAATTAATTACTTAATTGTGTTCTAAATCAATGCTGTAATAAGAAATGAAAGATAAAATTAAATGATGAACAATTATAGATCTCTAAGCTTCTTTATTCTAGAATAATCATGACGCATAAGTTGACAGAAAGAATGAGTAAATCAGAAGAAAATTTGGCTCACATTTATCGATACTTCACATTGAAGCAAAATCATCATGTACTCAATAAATGTTCCAGCTAACAGGCAGTAAAACAAAGTTTCACAGATTAATCTTGTAGATAAACATATAATTTGTTTTACTAAAGATTAACCTGTTAAAGAGGTAATAAGTGTGTGTATTGCACAAATAAATCAACTTTTTCTGATTACCACCACAATACATTCTCATCTTGGTACTTTTTCACCTCTACATGACAATCACGATATCCTTTCTAGATCTCTACTCTTAGAAGAGGGTAAAACTTTGTAATTCCTTTTAGGTTACAAGCAATTACTGCAACAGACAACATACAATAGGAAGACGCCCTTTTTAAAGGATCAAAAGCAGGAAAGAAAAATTGAAAGAAAGAACACCAGTGTTGAAGGCATTAAGCAACAGTAAGAAAAGAGCCAAGCACCTAAAAATATGAAATCCTGTACGCATGGAAGAAAGTAGGGAGCCATAATGCATGTATGCCTTGAGAAATTCTCTAAAAGGATGGCAGCTTCTCAACAGATATACAACATCAGTAACCACATTTTAAAACATTTTTACCATTTTTCTCTATTTCATTTTATTTTAAAATATATTTGCTTCTCATTAAAACCTACCAGTATGGAATGTGAAGCCAGTTAAAGGTTCAATAAGACACTTTAAACTCCAATATACAACTTAATTTCCCACAAATAATCTCACATTCAACAAGTTACACAGCTTAACCTTGCACATCCATGCCAAAAGAATCTTGATTACCAACTCACAACATATTATAAACAACATTCCAAATTGAGAATGTGCAAGTAGCCTTTAAGGTTGTTATATTCCTTGTGGATGTCATCTATGCTGCAGACAATTCATTGCATTGGCCTTCAAGTTCTAACGTCCTTTATATTTTTTAAGTGAAAAACACAGTCCATAAGAAAATTACTGATATAATTGCAAGCTCCCCCATAATCTAAGCCCCAATGCTCCACAATAGCATGCAGACTGCTTGACCTAAAGCTGTAGAAGATTTTAGGCACCTAATAATGAAGATCTCTCCCATCTCTCATAGTTCAACCAGCTATTCCAGTCTTATCATATACCCACAGGAAGAGAGTTCTAGAGCTGGATTTGTTACCTTGATGAATTCAAAATGTGTATAAACTTAAATTATTATCTGGAAGACCTAGGCATCACTATGCAGAAATGTGCACAAATCTTCCTATGACATGTCACGATCTCACATTTAATGAAGCTTAATTGCACTCCACTAAAAAAATTAAGGAAATTTTGAAAAATCTAAAAAATTCAATAGTTAAAAGTAACGTATATTTTCTTCTCTATTTGTTTTTCCAGTTGAATTTGCCATGAGGATCACAATTGAAGCTCGAGTTACAGCTCCGTGCGACTAAAGAGTTGACCATATAAATCATACAAACATCAATAAGGAAATCGGATCCATGGAGAAACAAATTTTACAAATAGATTTTGGATTCTTTCTTCGGTATACGTTACAATCAGTGCAATAAAGAACAAGGAAAGAAAGGAACGGCTTACAATGCCGGGGTTCTCGTGAGGATCACGTTTGTACATCTCGACATGCTTGCCTCTCACAAAAAGAAATCTAAGGTGACAATACTGATGCCCTAGCGAATTGGTGCCCAAATGATATACCCAACCAAAATATTCCATCATCTCCTTCTCCTTCTCCTTCTCCTTCTCTTTCTCTTTCTCTTTCTGCTTCTCCTTCTTCGATACCATCTGCTTCTCATTTTCTTCAACAACTACACCACAGTTTCCGCTATTTCCACTGCCAGAGCTGCAGTGACACCCGTCTCTCTCCGATCCCTCCCCTCCTACTGCTCCTCCTTCTCCTGCTTTCCTCACCGTCACCTCCGTCGTCGTTGTTTCCATGATTTGACTTATTTTAGAAATCAAAGCAGAATTCCAAGACGGAAGGATGAGCAAGCGGGACGAAGCAAAGAGGATGGAGAGATTAGACTGGGACGTTCTCTTGTCGGAGTTGTGGTGGGTGGTGTGTTAATTAAATATTAAATATTATAGAAATAAACGCCTGAGATTAACGAAGATTAGTTCATAATTATGGAGAAGGTTAGAGGTTAATTCTGTTTGTGGGGCCCAACTATGAAGACACACAGGGTCCCATTGCAGTGTGGGTCCAGTCCCCTTCCTCTGTTGGCCATTCTTGATAGCTAACGTGGAATCATCTGCTCTATCTTTACTTTGTTCTAGACAGAATTTTTTTTTTTTTGTTTTTTGGATTCTTGTAAATTACGAGTATGGCACACCACACAAACATTTCCAGTTATTTTTTTTTATGAAAATATATAAAATTTGGACAAATTTTAAATTTTAGGCACGTTAGGCAACTGTTTTATGTTTTTTGTTTTTAATTTTCTAAAAATTAAAAATTATTTTTATATCTGTTTCTTAAGAATAGTTTTAAATATTTTATAAATTATTTTATATTTTTTAAAAATTGATTGGATAATCATAAAAATAATAATTTTTGCTAAAAAAATATTTGTATAGTTAATGAGTCTCAAATCAAACCAATATATTTTTAGTGATATGATGATCATATTATTAAACTTTAATATTATACTGTCAAATCTGAAATAGCATTTTTAGAAAATTATCTTACAACACTTTTCTTATGCATATACTTAAATGGTTAAAACATATTGTATGCAATTGACTTCAATTGTTTAATATTCCAAAATTATTATAGATAAAATAAAAATAAAATAAAATAAATAAATAAAAAACCAAATAACTACATTGAGTGGAGACAAAGGTGATTGGGTGGTTGGTAGGCAGTATGGATTGAAAAAAAGATGGGACTGATGGGTGATGGTAGTATAGATGATTTAGTGGGAAGTTAATTAATTTAATAAGCAATAAAAATTATAAATTATTTAATATAATCTTTAATAGAAAATATTTAAATAATATTAAATAATAAATAATTAAAATAATATTAATATTGAATTAATAATAAAATAAACAATACAATATTAAATTTCTATTAAAATAATTAATAAAATATTAATTCTAAATAAAAATGGTATTTTTCATTTTAAGAAAAAAATTTCACACAAATTGAAAGTAATAATTAAAATTAAAAAAATCATGTTTTGATGATTTATTTATTTTAGTTTTTTTGGAAAGAAAGTGTTTCTTTTAAAGTAAAAACAATATACATAGTTTTTATTTTATTTTTTTTAAAAAAAGTGAAAACCTAAAAATCTAATCAATCTGGAATGCAACCTTAACTTTTCTTTTTTAATTTTCACCATTTTAAAATTATAAATTAGGAAAAAAAATTTACTGCCCTTGTTCTCTTGCTCTCCATTATTATATTGCCTTTTTTTCTTTTTTTTTTCTTTGAACTATTTTTATTAACATGTTGTTTGGAATGTCATTTGCAATTCTAGGATTTGTATGTTTTGAATAAATGAATCACTTATTATAATTCTTGAAATTGAATTCTTTGAAATTGATTATTACTAACACCAAATTCTAGCAAAATAGGTGGAATTTGCAAATGAATTCCACAAAATGAGACAAATAATTTTTACTTTTTTTTTCCTTCTCTTTCTTATTTCACAAACACAATTCACTGCCTCCTTTTCTCTTTCTCTTTTCTCATCTTCCTCCATCTTCACTTTTCAAGAGCAATTAAACTCCAACAAGGAAATCTAATATAGATTTCTCTTGATAAAGAAATTTGAAGTCAACAAGGTTAGTGCTTTTTTAACTCAAATTCAAGTAACAACTATGTCATTACTTTGATCATATTTTTCATGATTTTTTTATTTAATAATTGGTTAAAATAAGTTATGAGTATTATCCTATTTTGTGTTTTATGTGTTTAGATGTTATTGCGCATATCAATTTTGTAAATATGTGAAAGATTGTAAAATTGGAATTTGTGTACTATTAGCTTTTTTTTGTACATATGTGGAAAGTTACATATATGTTGCAAGTGTTGTAGGGATTTTAGGGATAATTAGTTTTGTCAAAGTTATGGGTAATAAACATTTAAATTGTTTTTCATATTGATGGAAGATAACCTTTTTTTTTTCCATGTGAGTTGAACTTTACTGATAAGATCATAGAAATATTATATTAATTTTTTGATATTTGATAACATTTAGGAAGCATAACTGGCATTGATAGAAAAGCACTAGCAGCCTTTGTTGCATTTGTTCGATATTTGGTTTTCTTATTTCGTCTATACAAATATATTGAGAAACCACTAGCAAGTTCTAGTAATGAGAGATAATATGTAAGATAAGAATTAATGAGACAAATAGAAAATAAAAAAAAAAATTCATAATATAATATGAATAGGACCACCAGCATTTAAAACATTTTTGAATATACTGAAATTGAAAAAATTACTTAAAGAAACAAATTATAGTTTTATTGAGAAACAAATTGCAAAATTCTTATAGATTTTAGTTCATAATGAGAGAAAATATATGATAAATTTTTTCTTTTGTCGTAGTAGGGAGATTGTATGTCGTCACTTTCACAAGATTCTTGGAGCTATTATATCACTATAAGATGAGTTTTTGTGCAACAAAATGGTTCCACAAATCCCTTCACAAACATTAAATAGTTGAGGGAGGTTTTACCCTTACTTTCATATTGGTAAACTTGGGATCATAATATTTATTTTACATGATACTACTAATATACTTATCAATCTTCTAATTAGTTTAGTTTGATTGTATAGAATTGCATAGATGCAATTGATGGAACACACACACATTCATGTTACCGTTCCAAATAAGATGTGTAAAGATATAAAAGAAGAAAATGAATACCTACAATGAATATATTAGCATCATGCACTTTTGATTTGAAATTCATTTATATATTACCTGGTTGAGAATGATCAACTTTAAATTCTAAAATATTAGAAAATGCATTGATTAGGGAAGATAAATTGAAAATTTCTCAAGGTAATTTTGGTCATATTAATAATTTTATATATTACTTTCAAATCAGTAGTTAGTGAATTATTTTTTAATCAATTTTAATTAGTTGATATTGGCTATGCATTGAGATTTGATCTCATTACTCCATATCAAAATATTAGATATTACTTGAAAGAATAACCTTATAATCCTCTTAAGAATGCAAAAGAATTGTTCAATCTTTGACATGCATCATTACATAATGCAATTGAAAGAGCATTTGGAGTTCTTAACAAAAGATTTCCTATCATAGCTAGGGGAACAAAAGCACATTATGATGTTGATACCATGTCGTGCTTGCTTGTTGCATTTTGCATAATTTTTTTTATGATGTTTGATTCAAATGAAGATATTTTATGGCAAGTTGATAATGACATATGGGCAGAGATATTGATGTTAGGTAAGGAAAACATATAAGAGATGTCATAGCTTCTCATATGTGGCATGATTATATATCTCAATCTTAGGCTTGTTTTTTTTCCTCCTTATGTATGAAGATTTAATTTGGAAGTATGTATTATGTACTTCTATTTTTGTTTACATGAACTATATTTTAGTAATTAATATTATTTGTCTTTCCTTGTTCAATTTTTTTTCTTGTTCATTATAATATATATATATATATATATATATATATGGAATCTCAAATAAAAGATGAAATAGAAATGGTTAGTAATTTTATGGGAAAAACTAAAAAGTATTTTTGTAACGACTGGACCAGCCATTTGCATGACAAACTGCGTCCACCCGCTGTCTCACTGAGACCAACGGGCTACCGGGGTCCATGGCCCAATACCTCCAATCCATCACTGTCAGCCCTTTGCATGACAGATTGCACAGTAGGTTGTTGGAGATGAAAGTCGAACCCTCAACCTCCCTTTAGCCTCAATAAGAGACTACCCTGTTATGCAAAGAGCTTACAGTGATGGGTTAGAGGTATTGGGCCATGGACCCCGGCAGCCCGTTGGTCTTAGTGAGACGGCGGGTGGGCGCAGTCTGTCATGCAAAGGGCTGGTCCAGTCGTTACAATTTCAATGGAAAAAAAAAGATGGATTAACTTCTTCCTGATCTTCTTAGATAAGAGAAAGCAAAAGGAAATAAGGATGAGAAAAAATTTAATAAGAAAGCTTAGGAAACAGTTATTATTTCTCCCAACCATGAGTTTGAGATGGCAAGACAAATGTTGTTAATAGGTTTGTTGGACTTTGAGGAGTATTTCCATAATTTTGATGATAAAAAATAATTGGGCAATAGAAAATTTAACCATATTTTGTATTATAAGTATGTAAACCAGTTAAATATTTCTGAGACCATAAAAGAAAGTTTATTAAAGTCAATTGAAGTTTAAAGATTGAAATTCAAAAGAGAGTTATGCCTGTGATCAAACTAATCATGCCCATGAAGCTAGTCACGCTCATTATTGCAAACAGTCACTCCTATAAAAATGAATATTCACGTCTATAGAATAGTTAGTAATGCCTATGAAGCATTTAGTGCCAAAAGTTTCACATTCAAATAATTATGGTTGTGAAGAAATTGCTTATCCATGAAACACAACTTGTCATACCTGTGAAGAATGGTGCAGATAAGGAATAAAAAGGTTTGCAATCAGCTTTAATACTTTAGTCACGGTTTCATCATGAGCATTAACACCCGTGAAGATTTAGTCACGCCCATGAATATGAAAATATAAAATGTTAGGCATGAACGAGAAAGTAGTTGAACGACTAGTTTTGTATTGAATACACTCCAAACAACTTTATTTGTTAGGAGAAGTATAAATATAACATATTTATGATCTTCAAAGGCAAGAAAACCAATTATCAAGCTTCTATTTTTTTGTAAAAGTTTTGTGCATTTAATTATTTCAAACAACTTTCTTAAATCTACATTGCAAACCATTATTGCTCAATTTGTTGTGCTTTTTTGGTTATTAAGTGTATTTATTCTTGTAATCAATTTCTCAATAGTGAGATTAAGTGAGTTGGATTGTGAGTGAATCACTTGTAAAAATTTATTGTGTGAGTTATTTAAACACAAGGATTTAGTTGTTGTGTTGGCCATTAAAACACAACAATTCTATTAGGTGTTAGCAAATAGTGTAAAATATCATAATTGGGAGTGAGTTAGGAAAAACTCTATTGTAATATTTTGTGTTAGTAAAATACTAAATTGTAATTGGGAAGAGGATGTAAGGTTTGTTAATACTCAAAACTCTATACACTTGTATTTTTTATATCTCTTTTTCACTTTCTATTAATTTCTTAATAATTGTCTTAAGTAAAGTTTTTAATTACCAACCAATTCAACATCCTTCTTGGTCATTGTTTAGATAATAATTGGTATTACAGCTAAGTCTATCATTTAAGCCTAACTAATGCTAGTAAAGATTAAGTCATGTCCAATGAAGGATTTCACAGTTTCAAGCTTTTCTTTAATGGAGCAAATTATGCTTTCTGGAAGTTTAGAATTAAGACTTACCTTAATAGTGAGGGAGTATATGTTTGGGACATTGTTTGAAAGGAATGGACATTTCTAACAAGAAGAAATATTGAAGGATAAGATAAAATCATTCCAAGAAATGATTGGACGTAGCCTCAAAAGAGAGCAAATGACAAAAATAAGAAATATGTGACAATTCTAATAAACTATCTATCTCTTGAAAAGTGTGGTAGAATTCAATATTGTCCAACTGCCTACTCCATTGGGAAGATATTATAAAACCATCATAAGGACACTAAACAAGTGAAGTCTAAGAAGATTCAACCTTTTTTCACTGAATATGAACTCCTCAAGATAAAACCTAATAAGACCATAACTGAGATGACCAACCATCTTTTTGTTCTTGGAAGGCATTATAGTTTGGAAGATGTAAATAATAAGATTTCAAAGAGTATTCCAATGAAGGATTATGGCTCAAGAGTTACGAGTATTAAAGAAGCTAATGAGGATTTGTGTAACACCCGCAAGTTAGGGCCTAAGATTATTATGTAATGAAAGGTATATAAAGGGTATATGAAAAGTATATGTGTGTAAAAAATTAAAAAGTGAAAATTCTATTTTTCAAGCTCGTGACATATGTAATCTCAGCCGTAAATGTCATGAAATTCAGTTTTTGAAGCTAAGGATCTTCACGATCGTGACACAGGTATTCACGTCTGTGAAGTCTTGCAATTTAAATTTGGCAATTTTGTATTTTTGATAGAAACTCATGAAAACACAATCAAAACCCTAACCACATAATGAATTATCTCCATCTCATTTTCAATTTTGATTGACTTAATACAAAATTCTTATCATTTATGAGATTAAAAACATTTTTGAGAGTTAAATTTCATCAATTATTTTGGATTCCGAACCAAATAAGGTTAAAACACAATTTTAAACCTATCATTTTGTTTTCACGAAACAGAAGTAAGAAATTATGCTATCATTTGTCCTTTGATCTAGTTCAATTTTGTTTAATGAGGATTAAGGTTTATAGGCTTTAAACCAATGAAAAAGTTATGGTTTTGTTAAATTATGGCATAAATAGCTTCAATGATGAAATAAGTTATAATATGGTCATTGATTTTATGCAATGGACCAAAAAAAAAAGGATGGAGATAATCTCAGAGGTAATAAACATGAGAGGGGTGGAATGTTAGGCTTCATTATTAAGATTTGTGCATATATGCATTCTAATTCAAAATATGGTATGCTTGTGTGATGTATTATGTGAATGTCATGGTATTTGGTTCGTAGTAATTACTAGAACTGGATTAAATATCATGATTGAATCTAAATTGGATTATAAAAGTTTGATAAATGAAGTTTGATAAGGTGGTAATATTGGAAATGGTTGTGTGAGTTTAGGTATATGATATCAATTGGTAAATTGCATGTTTATAGTTTGAAACATGATGACAAATGTTAGAAAGTGTTGATAGGAGTGACTAACATTAGTTAGCCTTAGTACCAATGTATGTTGTGTGTGATTTTAGCTTAAAATGGTGCTAAAATATTTTTACAAAGTAATATTTTGTAATGCCCGATAATTTAGGTCATGGTCGCGGTTGATCTAAATCCGGCACGCCGAACCGATCAGAGTATAAATTCGGACATAAAAAAATAATAAATTAAAATAATAATAAGATGTGAGAAAATTATTTTGGATATTATTAATTTAGAATTTTGAAATTCAGAAATAAAATTGAAAAAAAATAATTTTTCGCTAAACAAAATTGGAAATTTCAGTGTTTTTGGCACAGATATTTTAAGAAAGAATAAAAATGGAATATTCTTTATCTAAGAAAAAGAATATTCTTTTGATTAAAATAAAGTAAGAGTGATTTAAATTAATGGACCAATAGGAAGCAAT
Organism: Triadica sebifera; assembly: GCA_023653625.1. NCBI lineage: Eukaryota > Viridiplantae > Streptophyta > Magnoliopsida > Malpighiales > Euphorbiaceae > Triadica > Triadica sebifera. The sequence continues at coordinate 15,888,381 of CM042910.1, read as the reverse complement.
ATTAGTAATTAATCATAACCACTCACCTAACCCATCTATAAAAAGTCAAACTTGCACTTTTTGGTCGTTCTTCTTTTTTCTCACCTTAATCACACCCATTTCTCTCCCATTTTTTCTCTTTTTCCGTGAGCTTCTCCTCCCCCATTGACTCTTCTTTTTCTTTCTTCAATTCAAGCTACGATTAGATGAAAAAAAAAAAGGATTAAGGCAAAATCATCAAGGAAGTGAAGCAAAGTGAGCTAAACCAAGGAAGAGGAAGGAAGAAAGGAAGAGAAAAAGAGAAATAAGACTTGGGTCATTTTAAAGATCATCAAAGGCGAGTTTATATTTTTCATCTTCTCACTTTTCTTCTTCTCTTCTCTTTGATTTTGGGGTTCGTTGCCATTAAAGAAGTAATTTAGGGTGATTAAGATGTTAATGGTGATTAAGGGTGAATTAGGGTGATTAGTATAAAATTTGTTGTTAGGACAAAGAAATGAACAAACTTTGAACCAAAATCAAAGAGAAAGTAAGGGCAAAGAGAAAGCTAGCTAGGAAGAAGATAAAAGTGAAGAGAAGTGAAATTTTTGAGGTATGTACATTTGGCAAAAATTCAAAGTATAAAAATGTTGATTTTAATTTTGTGATGTATATGAAATTCTGAATATTTGATTAAGAAATTAAGTGGTGATTAAATGATGCAATGAATATGAAAATAAAAACTAGAATATGAGGTTGATGCATAAAAATAGAAATTTTATGATTTAATTGATGTGCTGGAAAATTCATCTTATGAATAGTATCTAGATTTTTTTTTTATCATAACTTGAGTTCTGAAAATCTTTTTTGAGTGATTCTTATTGGGTTGGAAATTTAAGACACAGCGCTTCAACTATTATTCAGACCATTAGACCTGAAAATACCTGAAATTAGGTGAAAAATTGATTCAAACGTTGAACTAGAAATCTGTCCAGAAAAAAACTGGACAGATTATAGTGAGTATAGGTTAGAAGAAAATTCATAATTTTTGCTAAAAAATGTTTTTTAATGTGATTCCAATTGAAAATTAAATATAAGATGTGTACCTACAATTTTCTAGTTGATCACATATCCAAATTTCATCTAAAAATAGATGAAAAAGACAGATAAATATAAGACAGAATTCTGTCCAGTATAATACTGGACAGATTGCAGTGAACGTAGCTTAGGAGAAAATTCATAACTTTTGCTAAAAAATTATTTTTAATGTAATTTCAGTTAAAAATTAAATATAAGATATGTACCTACATTTTATTAGTTTATCACTTGTCCAATTGTCATCTAAAAATGGACAAAAAATACAGACTAACATAAGACATAAATGTTGTCCAGAATAGGACAACTTGTAAAAAAATATATTGATTGTGAAATTTTATGATAGAAAATATATTAATTGACTTTTCTTATAGTTATAATGATTAAATGAGTAAGTTTGAGATTGTAAAATATTTAATGGGAATTATTGCATTTATATATAATTTATATTAATGTTACCTACATAATTTATGTAAATAATAATAAATGTAACAAATATAATTAAGCCTTATAACATTTAGTTGATAACTAGAAATTAGGATAAGTTGACATACCAATAAAAAGGTAGAAATGTAGGCACTAAAAATAATAGTGCTGAGATTTAATTTAAGTAGGCACTAAGAAATAGTGCTGAGTTGAAATTACGTAGGCACCAAAAAGGTGTTGAGTTGTTATTGAAAATGTATACGTTAAATGTCGAGTTATAAAATAATTATGTAGGCGCCGAGTATATTGTCGAAGAGTAGAAATCTTGTATCTAGTGTTTAGTTTCGGTCTAAGATGTCGTGGGCTATTAAATAAATAAATAATATATATATATATATATATATATATATATATATATATATATATATATATATGTATATATATATATGTATGTATGAATTATGAAATTGATATTGTAAATTTTATATCTTGAACTGTTAAGAAATTTCAAGCATGCTTAATGAATGAAATGTCATAATTGACGAATTAAATATTTTTGCATGAAGAAAATGATTTTATTATTAATTGAATATTTGGCATGCTTAATAAATTAATTGTAGTTTCAAAAATTTTATTTTAGAATTATTTATGTAATTATTGGATAGTTGTCAAACGTACCACTAAGCTAGAAGCTTAGCGTGTGTGTTTCACGCGCAAATAAATAGAAGTAGTTGTTACGATAGGGCGACCGAAGAAGAGGAAACCTCCAAGATCAGATTGCAGCAGTCTAGTTCTTTTTGTATGTTTTGAAAATTATGTTGTAAAAATTAAATTCTAAGAATCTTTTTTTGATGTAAATTTGTGGCATGTAGGATTTATAAGGAATGAATTTTGTAATTTTATAAATCTAGTATTATTTCTAAATATTATGGTTTAATTGCATGAGTTCTTTTAAATCAAACTATTTCCATCACTAGTTATATATTTAAATGGAAAAAATAGTAATAAATATTTTACTAATAATAAACTCGAAAAAAAATTATTATAATGATTTGAACATTGGTTGTAAAACAAATGAGCTTATTAGCACTTTCATATCCTATTAACGTTTAGTAGGGTAAGAGAGCGGTACATTTAGTGGTATCAGAGCCCAGACTAATTGATTCTTAATCCGTGGGTGTAAAATAAAATATGTGTCTCAAGTATATGCATAAAATGCTGCAATTATCTGACTTGGATCCCTTCTACTGGTTTATAAGTACATATGGATTTGGGATCGGAACAAGATTTCTCGGAAGATGAACTGAGTAATAGCCTTTCAAACTCAGCCAATCTCAGACAACCTCCATCAGTGAGAGATTCTAGGTCGAGTGTAGTAGCTCCACTGAGAGCAGAGGGACAGACTAATTTAGGATAGGAACCTCTTATGGAACAAATAGCAAACTTGTTGCAACAGATAGTACAAGTAGTTCCACAACCAGCTCCACCTCCTCTTCCACCTCAGCCAAAACCACATATTGATAAGCTGAGAAAATATGGGACCACAGATTTTATGGGAAGGAGGGAGGATGACCCAGCAGCTTCAGAGTTTTGGATGGAGTCCACAGAAAGGGTGTTTGAGGAACTTGAGTGTCCAGAGGAACAGAATGTCAGATATGCAGTGTCCCTTTTAAAAGATCATGCCTATGACTGGTGGAAATCAATTTTATCAAAGCCCCAGACACCGAAACCACCTTCCTGGAATTTCTTCAAGGCAGAATTTAGTAAGAAGTATGTGCCTAGAGTTTATATGAATGAAAAGAAAAGGGAGTTTCAAGACTTGAAGCAAGGAAGCATGTCAGTCGCTAAATATGAGATGGAGTTCACCCGACTAAGTAAATATGCGACTGGAATCATTGCAGATAAGGCAGACAAATGTTGTAGATTTGAGGATGAGCTTAATGATGATATTGCGAATATGGTGACTGCCTTTCAGCTTGAGGATTTTGCTACGCTAGTATCCTCAGCCATCAGTGTGGAAAAGAGGTTAAAGAGAAAGAGGATAGAAGAGCCACCATGAAGGTCGACAATTAGTATGGCCCAGACATCAGGTAAAAGGGGGCGGACAGTGCCTAGGTTTTTCCAGTCACGGGGTACTAGATCAACCTTTTTAGCTAGGCAAAGCCAACAGTCGAGGCCAGAGGAGTCTACAGCTAGTGCACCAACTTCGAGTAATAAGAGATTCATATCTGTCATATGTCAACATTGTGGGAGATCACGTATAGGTGATTGCTGGTGGATTACTGGAGCATGCTTACGTTGCTGATCTATAGAGCATAAACATAAAGATTGCCCCAGAAGAAAAGGTACAGGTGGTGTAGTATCAGTGCAGGTTCAGAATGTCACTCAACTCAGAGGTAGGGGACATGGATAGTCTAAAAGCAGCAGGATTGGGCAGAGTATATCATAATCAGTGAATAGAGCAGAAGGTAGTCGAGCCCCAGTCCGAGCATATGCCATGAGAGCTCGTGAGGAGCAGGATGCCTCGGATGTCATTATCGATAAATTTTCTCTTTATGATACTGATTTATTTGCACTGATAGATCTGGGTTCTACACATTCATATTTATGCACGTCACCACCTAGTCAGGGGAATATGGTAGCAGAGGAATTAGATTGTGATATATTAGTGACAAATCCTTTGGGTCATGGAGTGAAAGTTAGTCGAGTCTATAAAAACAGTCCAATCAAAGCTCAGAATGTAGAATTCCCAGCTGACCTAATAGAGTTGTCATTCCATGATTTTGATGCAATCTTGGGTATGGATTGGTTAACTCAACATAAGGCAGTGGTGATTGTCAATATAGGAGAGTGACTTTCAAGAATTCAGGACAGGATGACGTAATTGTCCTGGGCGAGAACCGACCATACTTGACTAATGTCATTTCTGTGATGAAGGCAAGTAAGCTTATCAAAAAGGGATGTGAAACGTTTTTGGCACATATTGTAGATACCAAGAAAGAAAGTCTAGATCTCAAGGAGATTCCTACAGTATGTGAATATCCAGATATCTTCCCTGAGGACTTGCCAGGGTTACTACCTGTCAGGGAGATAGAGTTTTCCATTGATGTTTTGCTAAGCACAGGCCCGATATCGATCACTCCCTACAGAATGGCACCTATTGAGCTAAAGGAATTAAAAGTGCAGTTGCAAGAGTTGTTAGAGAAAGGGTTTATCAGGCCTAGTGTCTCACCTTAGGGTGTTCCGGTTCTATTTGTGAAAATGATGGATGACACCTTTCATTTGTGCATTGATTATCGTCAATTGAACAAGATGATAATTAAGAACAGATATCCCTTGCCGAGAATAGATGACTTGTTTGATCAGTTGAAAAGAGCATGGATATTTTCTAAAATTGACCCCAGATCAGGTTATCACCAATTGAAAATTAAAGAATCAGACATTTCAAAAACAACATTTAGGACTCGGTATGGTCATTATGAATTCTTAGGCCTTTTGACCTGACAAATGCCCCAGCAGCATTTATGGATCTAATGAATTGAATCTTTATGCCTTATTTGGACCAATTTGTGGTGGTATTCATAGATGATATCTTGGTGTACTCCAGAAGCAGAGAAGAGCATAATCAACATCTTTGTATTGTCTTCCATACCTTGAGAGAGAATCAATTGTATGCGAAATTGTCGAAATGTGCATTCTGGTTAGATGAAGTGGCCTTTCTAGGGCATATTGTTTCAGCTGATGGGATTAGAGTTGACACCAACTGCCTCGGAATGTGATAGAGGTGAGAAGTTTTCTTGGTTTGGTTGGTTATTATCGGAGATTTGTGAAAGGATTCTCAATAATAGCCTCACCACTAACAAAATTGCTTAGAAAGGAGACCATATTTGAGTGGACAAACCGGCGCCAGACTAGCTTCGATAAGTTGAAAAAAATGTTAACAGAGGCACCAGTGTTGACACAACCTACTGCAGGAAAAGATTTTATGGTGTAGAATGATGCTTCCCTTAACGGTTTAGGCTGTGTATTAATGCAAGAAGGCAAAGTGATCACTTATGCTTCCAGACAACTGAAGCCTCATGAGAGAAATTATCCGACACATGATCTGGAACTAGCAGCCATTGTGTTTGCATTGAAAATATGGCGACACTACCTGTATGGTGAGCAATGTTATATCTATACATACCATAAAAGTCTGAAATATTTGTCTTCATAAAAGGAACTCAATTTGAGACAGAGGAGATGGCTAGAATTAATCAAAGACTACAATTGTATCATTGATTATCAGACGGGTAAGGCCAATGCGGTAGTAGACGCTCTGAGTAGAAAAACTCTGGCAGGTTAATGTTAAAACTTAAATTTATTAAGTGAACAAGATAAAAAAAATGAAATAATAATTTATTTATATATTATTTGGGCAGAATTGCGGATTCAACCCACATTGATCCAACAAGTAAAGGACAATCAGAAACAGGACACGAAATTAAAAAAAATCTTTGAAATGGTGAAAAATGGTGAAAAAACATAATTTACTATTAAATCATATGGGAGTTTAAGGCAAAAGAGCAGGTTATGTGTGCCAAACATACCAGAATTGAAACAAAATATTTTGAAGGAATCTCATAATGTTATTTATGCAATGCACCCAGGAAGCAACAAAATGTATCATGACTTGAAGGCATATTACTGATGGCCAGGAATGAAAAGAGATATCACCGAGTATACTACCAGATGTTTAACTTGTTAGCAAGTGAAGGCTAAGCATCAAGTACCAAGTGGATTATTGTAGTTAATTTCAATTCCTGAGTGGAAATGAGAAAGAGTGACACTGGATTTTGTTTCTAGTTTGACTTTGACACAAAAGAGGCATGATTCAATATGGGTAGTGGTGGACCGGCTCACTAAATCAGCTCATTTTCTACCGATCAAGATGGATTATCCACTTAACCGTTTGGTAGAGATCTATGTTAATGAGATAATCCGTTTACATGGTGTGTCAATTTCAATCATTTCAGATCGAGACCCGAGGTTCACTTCAAAATTCTGGAAAGTTTGCATCAAGCCATAGGTACTCGACTCAATTTCAGCACAGCTTTCCACCCATAAATAGATGGACAATCAGAAAAGGTCATACATATATTGGAAGATATGTTGAGGAGTTGTGTGATAGAATTTGAAGGCAGTTGGGACAAACATCTTCCATTGATAGAATTTGCCTACAATAATAGTCACCAAGCCAGTATCGGCATGGCACCATATGAAACCTTGTATGGGAGGAAATTTAAAATGCCTCTATGTTGGACTGAGCTTAGTGAAATGAAAGTAGTGGGTCCGGATCTAGTACAACAGACATAGGAAAAAGTGAGAGTAATAAGAGATAGGCTAAAAGCTGCTGCTGATAGACAGAAATCATACGCAGATTTGAAAAGGAGGGATATTGAGTATACAGTTGGTGACAAGGTATTCTTAAAAGTCTCACCTTGGAAAATGATTTTCGATTTGGAAAGAAGGGAAAGTTGAGTCCTAAGTTCATTGGACCTTATGAGGTACTTGAACGCATAGGTCTTGTGGCGTACAAATTAGTTTTACCACCAGAGTTAGATAAGAATCATAATGTATTCCATGTGTCCATGTTGAGAAGATATCGATCAGATCCATCTCATATCAGCAGAACCTATAGAGATACGACCAGATCTAACTTATGAAGAGAAGCCAATGGAAATTCTAGCTCGAGAAATAAAGGAGCTACGGAACAAGAGGGTACCATTGGTAAAGGTTATGTGGAAAAATCATAATTTAGAAGAGGCGACTTGGAAAAATGAAGAGGTGATGAAGGCTTAGTATCCACAATTATTCCACTCCAGTTAAAAAGATAAATTTCGAGGACGAAATTTTTTTTAAGGATGGGAAAATTGTAATGCAGGATAATTTAGGCCACGGTCATGGTTGACCGAAATCCGGCACGCCGCACTGATCAGAGTCTAAATTCGGACATAAAAAAATTAAAATAATAATAAGATGTGAGAAAAATATTTTGGATATTATTAATTTAGAATTTTGAAGTTCGGAAGTAAAATTGAAAAAAAAAATTTCGTTGAACAAAATTGGAAATTTCAGTGTTTTTGGCACAGATATTTTAAGAAAGTATAAAAATAGAATATTCTTTATCTAAGAAAAAGAATATTCTTTTGATTAAAATAAAATAAGAGTGATTTAAATTAATGGACCAATATGAAGCAAGATTAGTAATTAATCCTAACCACCCACCTAATCCATCTTTAAAAAGTCAAACTTGCACTTTTTGGCCATTCTTCTTTTTCCTCGCCTTAATCACACCCATTTCTCTCCCTTTTTCTCTCTTTTGTCCTGAGCTTCTCCTCCCCCATTTACTCTTCTTTTTCTTTCTTCAATTCAAGCTAATATTATATGAAAAAAAAGGGATTAAGGCAAAATCATTAAGGAAGTGAAGCAAAGTGAGCTAAACCAAGGAAGAGGAAGGAAGAAAGGAAAAGAAAAAGAGAAAGAAGACTTGGGTCATTTTAAAGATCATCAAAGGTGAGTTTAGATTTTCCATCTTCTCACTTTTCTTCTTCTCTTTTCTTTGATTTTGGGGTTAGTTGCCATTAAAGTTAGTAATTTAGGGTGATTAAGATGTTAATGGTGATTAAGGGTGGATTAGGGTGATTAGTGTAAAATTTATTGTTAGGACAAGGAAATGAACAAACTTTGAACCAAAATCAAAGAGGAAGTAAGGGCAAAGAGAAAGCTAGCTAGGAAGAAGATACAAGTGAATAGAAGTGAAAATTTTGAGGTATGTACATTTGGCAAAAACTCAATGTATAAAAATGTTGATTTTAATTTTGTGATGTGTATGAAATTCTGGACATTTGATTGATAAATTAAGTGGTGATTAAATGATGCCATGAATATGAAAATAAAAACTGGAATATGAGGTTGGTGCATGAAAATGAAAATTTTATGATTTAATTGATGTGCTGAAAAATTCGTCTTATGAACAGGGTCTAGTATTTTGATCATAACTTGAGTTCAGGAAATTATTTTTGAGTGATTCTTATTGGGTTGGCAAGGGGGACTGGCAAAGTAGGTTGTTGTCAGCGCTAGGAAGATGAGATAAGGTCTTTGATTTCTCTTGGAAGTAGCAGACTTTTTTTTTCTCGATTGATAGAAGGACGAATTATACAATTTGTTTTGAACCTTTAAGATATAGGGCTTCAATTTTGATTCATACCATTAGACCTGAAAATTCCTGGAATTAGGTGAAAAATGGACTCAAACTTTGAACTAGAAATCTGTCCAGAAACAAAATTAGGCATATTGTAGTGAGCATAGGTTAGAAGCAAATTCATAACTTTTGTTAAAAAATTCTTTTTAATGTGATTCCAGTTGGCAATTAAAGATAAGATGTGTACCTACATTTTTCTAGTTGATCACTTGTCCAAACTCCATCTAAAAATAGATGAAAAAGACAGATAAATATAAGATAAAATTATGTCCAGTAAAATACTGGGCAGATTGCAGTGAACGTAGTTTAAGAGAAAATTCATAACTTTTGCTAAAAACTGGACAGATTGCAGTGAGCATAGGTTAGAAGCAAATTCATAACTTTTTTTAAAAAATTCTTTTTAATGTGATTCAAGTTGGAAATTAAAGATAAGATGTGTACCTACATTTTTCTAGTTGATCACTTATCCAAATTCCATCTAAAAATAGATGAAAAAGACAAATAAATATAAGGCAGAATTCATAACTTTTGCTAAAAAATGCCTTTTAATGTGATTCCAATTGAAAATTAAATATAAGATGTGTACCTACAATTTTCTAGTTGATCACATATCCAAATTTCATTTAAAAATAGATGAAAAAGACAGATAAATATAAGGCAGAATTCTGTCCAGTAAAATACTGGGCAGATTGCAATGAACGTAGCTTAGGAGAAAATTTATAACTTTTGCTAAAAAATTATTTTTAATGTAATTCCAGTAAAGATAAGATATGTACCTACATTTTGTTAGTTTATCACTTGTCCAATTGCCATCTAAAAATGGAGAAAAAATACAGACTAACATAAGGAATAAATGTTGTCCAGAATAGGACAGCTTATAAAAAAATATATTGATTGTGAAATTTTGTGATTGAAAATATATTAATTGACTTTTCTTATATTTATAATGATTAAATGAGCAAGTTTGAGGTTGTAAAATATTTAATGAGAATTATTGAATTTATGTAGAATTTATATTAATGTTACCTACATAATTTATGTAAATAATAATAAAGGTAACAAATATAATTAAGCCCTATAACATCTAGTCGAGAACTAGAAATTAGGATAAGTTGGCATGCCAATAAAAGGGTAGAAATGTAGGCACTAAAAATAATAGTGCTGAGATTTAATTTAAGTAGGCACTAAGAAATAGTGCTGAGTTGAAATTACGTAGGCACAAAAAATGTGCTGAGTTGTTATTGAAAATGTAGACATTAAACGCTGAGTTATAAAATAATTATATAGGCGCCGAATATACTGCCAGAGAGCAGAAATTCTGTATCCAGTGTTTAGTTTCGGTCTAAGATGTCGTGGACTATTAAATAATATATATATATATATATATATATATATTTATATATATATATGAATTATGACATTGATATTGTAAATTTTATATCTTGAATTGTTAAGAAATTTCAAGCATACTTAATGAATGAAATGTCATAATTGATGAATTAAATATTTTTGCATGAAGAAAATGGTTTTATTATTAATTGAATATTTGGCATGCTTAATAAATTAATTGTAGTTTCAAAAATTTTATTTTAGAATTATTTATGTAATTATTGGATAGTTTTCAAACGTACCACTAAGCTAGAAGCTTAACACGTGTGTTTCAGGCGCAGATAAATAGAAGTAGTTGTTCTGATAGGGTGACCGAAAAAAAGGAAACCCCCAAGATCAGATTGCAACAGTCTAGTTCTTTTTGTATGTTGTAAAAATTAAATTCTAAGAATATTTTTTTTGATGTAAATTTGTGGCATGTCGGATTTATAAGGAATGAATTTTGTAATTTTATAAATCTAGTATTATTTCTAAATAATATGGTTTAATTGAATGAGTTCTTTTAAATCAAACTATTTCCATCACTAGTTATATATTTAAATGGAGAAAAATAGTAATAAATATTTCGCTAATAATAAACTCGAAAAAAATTATTACAATGATTTGAACATTGGTTGTAAAACAAATGAGCTTATTAGCACTTCCATATCCTATTAACGTTTAGTAGGGTAAGGGAGCGTTACATATTTAATGGTTGTGAATGTAGTCTTCACGCCCCCGAATGTTTTACACAACTGTGAATGTATTGCACTCTCATGAATTGTTACACAGAATAAGTTTATGCCCGTGAATGTCCATACTAAACCAATCATGAGTATACAATCCATGTAAGAAAGCTTCATGCCTGTGAATCTACCATTCACACCCGTGAATGCTCTGTATCCAAAAATTTGATATTTGAATCCTATGATGGAATTATATGAGTTTATTGTGTACACACACTTTGCATGATTAAGTGAAATGGTATATAATATAATACTTGATTGTGAACAATGATTGTGCACTAGGTGCTATATTACAAAGTATTATGTAATGAACATGTTGAACCATGAATGATTTATAAATGATATCAATAACTAGAATATAATTATATATGCTCATTCTCTATTTTTAACACTAGTTTAGAATAAGCGACATATCATTGAGGGAGTTACTGTAGCGCTCTCTTACCCTACTAGCTGTTAATAGTGCAGAAAAGTGCTACTTAGCTCATTATTTGAAAACCAATTTTATTTATTTATTATTTATTTTTATTCAAGTTTGATATTTGCGGAATATTTATTATCATATTTTTTATATTTATTACTTCATTTAAATACGTATCTTGAGATGTAAATATTTTGATCATAAAATTTTTTAATTTAAAAGTACTCATACATTAAGTTATATACATTTACAAATAATACAAATGATATTAATTAGAAATTTACATTTTTATAGATCCTACATATCATATATTTACGACAAAAAGAAAAAAATCTTAAAGTTTATTAATACAATATAATACCCAAAATACACAAAAAGAAAAATTGTTGCTATTTGATATTGGGGTTTCCCTTTTTTTGGTCGGTATTAATGTAACAACTACTTCTACTAACCTACGCATGAAATACATATATAATAATTATACAATTATCTCTAAAATAAATTTTTTATCAATTACAATTAATTTTCTAAATATGCCAAAACATTCAAATTAAATAAAAAACTATTTAAATCATGCAAAATATATAATTGATCAGTTATAATATTTCATTCATTAAGTATACTGAAATTCGTTAATAATAATACACATACAATTTATAATATCATTTTAATAATTTATATATTTTTTTCTTTTTATTTATTTGATAGTTCATGACATCTTAAACCAGAACTAAACACTTGATACAAAATTTCTACTATTCGACAGTATACTCGGTGTCTACTTAATTATTTGATAAATTGACATTTAACGCATATATTTTCAATAATGACTCAATATTTTTTTGGTGTCTGCATAATTTTTAACTCAATACTATATTTTAGTGTATATATAAATTAAATGTCAACACTATTTTCTAGTATATATGTTTCTACTCTTTTATTGGTATGTCAATTTATGCTAATTTATAGTTCTCGATTAGATGTTATAGGGTTTAATCATCTTTATTTCTTTTATTATTATTTACATCAATTATATATGTAACGCTAATATAATTCCACATAAATCAAATAATCTTCATTAAATATATTACAACATTATACTCACTCATTAAATCATTATAAATATAAGAAAAGTCAAATAAAATATTTTTCTATCATAAACCTCAACAATATACTCATATACACAAACTGTCATATTCTAGATAGAATTTATATCGCATATTGCCCTATATTTTTTTTATCTATTTTTAAATGGAATCCAGACAAGTTATCAACTAACAAAATATAGATAAATATATTATCTTTAATTACCAACTGAAATCACATTAAACCAAAATTTGTTTCAAAAGTTATGGATTTTACAATTAGTTATGTTTATATTCATTCTGCCTAGTATTTTACTGGACAAATTTTCAGTCCGAATTTTGAGTCAATTTTAAAACTAAATACAGGTATATTGAGATATAATAGTCTTAATGAAAGTTGAAATCTTATGTCTTAACTTTCTAACCCAATAAGAAACACTCAAAATCATATTCAAAACTCAACTTATGCCCTAAAATGTAGACATTATTTATAAGACTAATTTCCAGCAATTTCATTAAATCACACAATTTTCTATTTTCATGCATTATCAATATAATCTAAATTTTATTTTCACATTCATGGCATCACTTAATCACCATTTCATCATTCAATTAAAATATCAATAATTACTTACACAATTATATATAATATCATACTCAACACAATAATACAATCAACAATAAATATGTGATTTAATGAATTATGATTCTATAGATATGCCTCAAGTCCACAATAAACAAGAATGCTTGGCTAGTAGACAGTGGATGCTCAAGGCATATGACATGAGACAACAAATTTTTCAATGAAATCAAAAGTATTGATGAAGGTAAAGTTACCTTTGGAAATAATGCAAAGGGTAAGGTAATTGGCATTGATTCTATTGGTATTAATGGTACCACTTCTATTAAAGATGTCTTACTTGTTGATGGCTTGAAACATAACTTGTTAAGTGTAAGTCAATTATGTGATAAAGGAAACAAAGTAATCTTTACTTCAAATGAATGTCTTGTGATCTTTATCGATGATCTATAGATATTTAAAGGAAATAGAGATATCAATACATACATATTAAACTTACATGAATTATCTACCCATTCCTCTAAATGTCTTGTGACTACTAGTGATGAATCTTGGCTGTGGCATAGAAGACTTGGTCATGCTAACATGGACTTAATACAAAGTCTCAGCACAGGAGAACTAGTAAAAGGACTGCCAAGAGTTAAATATGAAAAAGGCAAGACATGTAAACCTTGCCAAAGAGGAAAACAACACAAGTCATCCTTCAAAGCCAAAAACATAGTAAGCACTTCAAAACATCTTCGACTCCTGCATTTAGACTTGTTTGGACCTACTAAAATTGCTAGCTTAGGAGGAAAATATTATGCTTTTGTCATCGTAGATGATTACTCTAGATTTACTTGGGTATTCTTAGCTCAAAAGAGTGATGCTTTTGAAAATTTCAAAAACTTTGCTAAAAGAGTTCAAAATGAAAAAGGGTACTATATTTCAAAAATAAGAAGTGAACATGGGAAAAAATTTGAAAGCTTTTGTCTTGAACATGGCATTTCACATAATTTCTCATCTCCTAGGACACCTCAACAAAATGGGGTAGTTGAAAGGAAAAATCGAACTTTAATTGAAATGGCTAGAACAATGCTCAATGAATATGAATTACTAACTTATTTTTGGGCAGAAGCCACAAACACTGCTTGTTATATTTCAAATTGAGTTTTCAAAAGACCTCTTTTAAACAAAACCTCATTTGAGCTATGAAATGGAAGAAAACCCTTGATATCATACTTTAGAGTATTTGGGTGCAAGTATTTTATATTGAACACCAAGGACAATCTTGGAAAATTTGCCTCTAAATCCGATGAAGGTATCTTTTTAGGATACTCTACAACCAGCAAAGCATATAGAGTATTTAATAAAAGATCACTAACGGTTGAAGAATCCATGCATGTTGTTTTTAATGAATCTAGTAGACTTGATCTTGTGAAAGGTAGTGTTCTTGATGATGTTGTAGGTAATATGGAAAGACTTGATATTGGAAATGGGAAAGAAGAAAATGATCAAGAAGATTTACATCAAAATGATTCTCTACCTCAAAATCAAGAAGAAAATGAACAAGAACTTCCAAAAGAATGGAGAATGATGAAAGATCATCCAAAAGAGCAAATCATTGGTGATCTCTCAAGGGGAGTAAGTACTAGATCTCATTTCAAACATCTAGTCACTGACATTGCTTTTATTTCTCAAATTAAGCCTAAAAATATTGATGAGGCTCTTTATGATGAAAGTTGGGTAATTGTCATGCAAGAGGAACTCAACCAATTTGAGAGAAGTAAGGTATGGACTCTAGTACCTAGACCTAAGGATCATCAAATTATAGGTAGCAAATGGATATTTAGAAACAAACTAGATGAACAAGGTTTAATAACTAGGAATAAGGCTAGATTAGTTGCAAAAGGATATAATCATGAAGAAGGTATAGATTATTATGAAACATATGCACCTGTAGCTAGATTAAAAGCCGTAAGAATACTTTTAGCATATGCATGTCACATGAATTTCAAACTTTTCCAAATGGATGTGAAAAGTGCATTTCTAAATGGTTATATAGAAGAAGAAGTGTATGTAGAACAACCACCAGGCTTTGAAAGCTATGATTTGCCAAATCATGTTTTTAAACTTTCAAAAGCTTTGTATGTTTTGAAACAAACCCCAAGAGCATGGTATGAGAGGCTAAGTTCTTTTCTATTAGAAAATAGCTTTACAAGGGGAAATGTTGACACCACATTATTTATTAAAAAGCATAAGCTTGATATACTTATTGTTCAAATTTATGTTGATGATATAATATTTGGTTCTACTAATGAGTTTCTTTGTCAAGAATTTGCTAAGTATATGACTAGGGAATTTGAAATGAGCATGATGGGAGAGCTTAAGTATTTCCTTGGTATACAAATAAAGCAAAGCAATGAGGGCATATTCATCAACCAGTCCAAATATACCAAAGATTTAATTAAGAAATTTGGTATGGAAGGATGCAAGAATGCCAAGACTCCTATGAGCACATCAACAAAATTGGACAAGGATGAAAAGGGTAAGAGCATTAATGAAAAGCTTTATAGAGGTATGATCGGATCACTTTTATATCTTATTGCTTCTAAACCCGACATAATGTATAGTGTTTGCTTGTGTGCATGATTTCAATCATGTCCTAAAAAATCTCATTTAAATGCAGTAAAAAGAATTTTAAGATATTTACATGGATCTTTGCATTTAGGTTTGTGGTATCCTAGGAATTCATCCTTTTATATTATAGGATATTCATATGCAGACTATGCTGGTAGTCTTTTAGATAGAAAAAGTACTTCAGAAACTTGTCACTTCATTGGAGAATGCTTAGTTTCTTGGTTTAGCAAGAAACAAGTTTCAGTTACTCTCTCAATTGCTGAAGCAGAATATGTAGCAGCTGGATGTTGTTGTACTCAAATTCTTTGGATGAAACAACAACTTAAGGACTATGGTCATGAAATGAATCATATACCTATTAAATGTGACAATACAAGTGCTATAAATCTTTCAAAGAATCCTATACAACATTTAAGAAGTAAGCATATTGACATTAGACACCATTTTATTAGAGATCATGTTCAATATGGAGATGTTGCATTAGAATTTATAAGCACAGAAAATCAATTAGCAGATATTTTCACTAAGTCTCTAAATGAGGAAAGATTTAATTTCATTAGAAGAGAACTTGGTATGATTAATGGATTAACCTTGTAATTGCTAAATTATGAAATCCTAATTGATGATCTTATTTTTGTATTATATCACTAGATATAAGATAGAAATTTTGATAAAAATTTATGTTTTAAGGGATATAATCTTTATTGAAATGATTTAGTCTTATTTTTAGGACTTAATTTTATTTGATGAAAATTTTAGGGGAGTCACGCCCATGACACATGTTCACGCCCGTGACTTAAATAGCCAAAAGAGGTAGTGTCATTCACGACTTGATTCACAACATGGTTCACGACTTTAAGTGGTGAAGCTTACTTTCACGGCTTCATTCACTCCCGTGAAAATAGATTTTCACACCCGTGATGAATTTTCACTCCCGTGAACTATTACACCCCAAAACTCACTGATGCGTTCACGCCTTGAGTCACGGCTTGCTTTATGGGCACAAGTAGTGAAATTCAACTCGTGATATTCAAAGGTCACGCCCGTGAACATATTCACGCCTTCATTCACGGGTGGAACACTCCTTCAGCAAACCGTGAACATGACCATTCACGCCCATGAAAACACACTTCACGTCCGTGAATGTATCAAGTATATAAAAGAACAGCCGGTTATATTTCTCATTTCAACTCTTCAACTCCCAAAACCGTTCTCATTTACACACATTCAAAGATAAATTGAAGATTCTGGCCCCCAAGTCTCAAACATTTCCTATAAATACCTCTAAAAGTTCAAGTCTTCATCAGAAATCTTACATTCTTAGGGTTTCATTAAATTTTTTTTGTCAAAATTTTCCCAATCCATCACAAACCGATTTCTTCAAATCAAATGGAGACTGCATCATCAAAGGGAAAGAGAAAGAAGTCTCATGCTCCTAGGAGGTATGTAGATTACCTCATGAATCGAATTTCGGAGCAATGCCATCCTCGGTACTCCACTTTAAAGAAGAGGCCTCTACTGTCATCAAGGTCATTCGAATGGCAGACAATCCGAACACTAGGGCTCAAAACGGCTATGACAGAACAACTGCAAGTCTGTCATCTGAAAGAATTTATGGAGATTCACCAGCCAATTTTGAGGGAGCCAACACTGGAATCCCTCAACACTCTACAAGTATCACCTACTGGAGTGGTGAAATTCTAACTCTGCAATAATCCCAACACCCTCAGTGCCATTGAATTTGGAGAATTGTTTAATCTACCATCTGATGGCATCCTAAATGACAGTGAGGTAGAATTCTCTGCCCCTCGAGCTTGGACTCATTTTGGCACCGATTGCAGCTAGGATGTCAAAAAGACAAAGAGCACTTATCACAGGTCCCCAGTGCATAAGTATTTGCATAGGTTCCTGACCTATAGCATATTCGCTAGAGGAGAAAGCAACGGGACTATCAGGAAATTGGAGCTCTTCCTATTTGAGATGGCTCACAGAGGACTCACCGTGGCACTCTCTAGATGGTTTTCAAACCATCTTCTATCCATTGCCACCAAACCAACATGAGATATACTGATTGGTGGATATGTCACCCACATAGTTGTGAAGCTTGAATATCTGAAGCTGGATGAGCATCATTTCAACCTCATCCCTGGGCATCCCCGAGATCGCTTGGATGTCGAGTCATTTATAAAGATGGGAGCGGCTGTCAAAATTGTCTTCGAGAACGACATTTTCTACCGCTTCACCGACACTGCTGGAGAGATTATTTAGGAAGACAATGACACGAAGGACTTTAAAGTAGGTCTCCAAGGAGTCCAGCAGAAGAAGAGGGCTCGGGTTAAGGAAGCACTTCCAGTGGCTGAGCAGGACATCGGACAGTCCTCGGCTTTCACTTCGACTTTAGCGCAGCAGGTGGTTGCCCTCTTGGCACCACATTTTGAGCAGCTGCAGACTTCAATGGATGAGAGGTTGGAGAACCTCAAAGACTTCATGGAGTCTTGGATAGACAGCCTTGAGGCTGAAGTTGCTAGGTTTCGAGATAGGATGTCCGGCTAGGAGTTAGGCTAGATTGTAGCCTAAATTTGCTTGTTTTGCGTGTTTTTTTTTGTTTGTTGTTGTGTAGGAAATTTTTAATTTCCTTTCTGAACATTATTTCACTTTGGTTGTATTTTCCCTTTATTAAGTATATTTGCTTTTGTTTATCTTATTGATATCTTTATCTCATTTTTGATTGATGACAAAAAGGGGGAAAAACTAGCAATATGTTATAGGGGAGAATAATGGTATCAAACTAGCAACTAAGCAATATATATTAAGGTAAATGGATTTTGAATAAAAAATTAAAATTGAATTATGAATTGATATTGAAATAGAGGGATTAGAAACCTTGATTCAAAAATTTATATGCAAAGTATAAAATTGACAAATTGAGCTTTATACACATTAGATATACCTTAAGTATACATTGCATATACCTTAATGCAAGTTACATAAATGATTATGCCATGATATACCCTAAGTATACCTAACATATACTTCATGCTTTAAAAGGAATTATGGTATATATTGGATATACTTCACATATAACTTGCATATACTTAAAAATTAGTAAGTTTATTTCAATGTTACATCATTCTTTACAATTCTTGCATTTTATAAATTTTTTATCCTAAGTATCTTTTGAGGGGGAGACTTCTCAAAAACACATATTGCTATATTATTTGTCCCCATCAAAAAGGGGGAGATTGTTAAACCTTGAGGGGTATTTTCGTCATTTTGATGATAACAAATAAAATAGCAATATTGTATTTAACGTACTTATTTTCTAAGTCTATTAAACAGGACATGGATTAAAATAGCAAGAATGGAGATTGGAAGAATAATCATTAAAAGACAAAATTCAGGAAGTAGCATATTCACTGCCGTGACTCTATGTGTCACGCCTTTGAAAGAGCTAACCGTTACCAAAACCAATATTTGAAGTTCACAGTCATGAAGGAAGAACAAATCGTGAAATGGACATTTCATTCACTCCCGTGAATCAAACTGTCATGCCCATGAATGTTCATGTCATCTTCATCCAGAGAGCTTCACGACCAAAGTCACCACTTGGATCACGGCTGGAAAGTTTGTCACGCCCGTGAAGATGTATGTCACGCTCGTGACTCAATATGTCTAAATATTCCAAAGAGCTTCACGACCAAGGTCACCACTTCAGTCATGGCTTGGGAAGAAATGTCACGCCCGTGACAACCATAGTCACGCCCTTGAATGATGAAAGAGAAAAATGTCAGGCGCAATTATTTGGTTGGTACAACGGTTAGTTTCGTATTTAATGCACCCCAATGGCTATATTCAGCCATAGGAATATAAATGGAAGTCATTTATGCATTCAGTAGAGGAGAATAGGATATACTTTGAATTTAATTCTTATTACAAGCAATTTGTACATTCAATACTTTGAGAACCAAAATTTATTCTCTGTAAAAATCTTTTTGCTCTTCATTTATTGAGCAATTAATATTTGTGAGTGTTTCTCTCTGTAATCATTACTCAAGTGAGCTTTGGGTATTTCTGGGTTAAGAGTAGAACACTTGTAAGGGTTAGTTGTGTGAGCCTCAAAACACAAATTAAAAGGTTATTGTGTGAGCCTGTAAAAATACAAAGTGAAGGTTGTTTGTGTGAGCCTGTAAAAATACAAAGTGAAGGTTATTTGTGTGAGCCTGTAAAACAAAAGGAATTGGTTATTGTGTGAGTCATTAAAATACTAGGGATTTCAAGGTTAGGTGTGAGTTATTGTGAGAAACACCATAGTTGGAACTGAGTTTGTAAAACTCCATTGTAACACTTATTCTGTTAGTGAAACTCCCAATTGCGATTGGAGAGAGGAGTAGAGTTTGTTAACATCCAAACCTCTATAAAAATCCTTGTGTCAAATTTTCTCTATCCCTCCTAAAATTAATTAATTATTTCCGCACCTTAAAATTTAATTTTTTGAAACTCCAATTCAACCCCCCTTCTTGGCTTAATATCTGAGCAACATTATGGTCCAAAGGTTGCTCACCTCCTTGACGTAACAACAATTTTACACATACGTTTTAATTTATATCTTATACTTTAATGTTACATATGCACATAAAGCTCATTTAAATCACTAATCACCTCTACTCCATCTTATGTCCATAAACTACTCTTATAATCTATCATTAACCTTTAACTAACACTAATCAAGCACTAAATACACTAAACAATCCTTAATCACTATTAACATACTAATAATCCCAAATTACCAATCTTAATGGTAACTAACCTCAAAATTGGAGTAAAAAAGAGAAGAAAAGTAAGAAGATGAAGAATGTAACCTCACATTTGTAGATTTTCAAAATGACCAAAATTCTTCCTTCTCTTTCTCTTATTTTCTTCCTTCCTATTCCTTTGTTTTGCTCATTTTGCTTCACTTTCTTGTTGATCTTGCCTTAATCCATTTTTTCTATCTAAACTTTAGCTTTAATTGAAGAAAAGAAGAAAAAATGGGGAGATGACGGTCACAACAAGGAGAAGAAAATGAGAGAGAATTGTTTTAGTTTAAGATGAGGAAGAAGAAGAAATAAAGACAAAAAAGTAAAATTTTGACTTCTATAGTTGGATTAGGTGGGTGGTTAGAATTAATTAGATAATTTTGTCTCTTATTGGTCCATTAATTTAAATCAATCTTACTTTATTTTAATCCAAAGAATATTTCTTTTCTTAGTTAGAGAATATTATATTTTTATTCATTCTTAAAATATTTGTGTCAAAAATACCGTAAATTCTAATTCCATTTAGCAAAAATTTATTATTTCTAAATTTTAGCTCCGAACCTCAAAATTATTAATTAATAATATTAAAAATATTTTTCTCATATTTTATTATCATTTTAATTTTTTTCATGATGAAATCAATCTTACCTTATTTTAATCCAAAGAATATCATTTTCCTTAGATAAAGAATATTTCATTTTTATTCCTTCTCAAAATATATATGTCAAAAATACCGTAAATTCAAATTTCGTTCAACAAAAAATTATTATTTTCTAAATTTTAGCTCCAAACCTCAAAATTCTCAATTAATAATATCCAAAATATTTTTCTAATATTTTATTATCATTTTAATTTTTTCTTTCATATTCAAATTTAGACCTTGATTGATTCAACACGCTAGATTTCGATCACCTGCGACCATAGCCTAAATTATTAATCATTACATTTATGGTACCATATGATATTATTATGATATAAATAGAGTGACTTAAGCTCATATTAGAACGCTTTTAATTATTTTGGGATAAAGTGGCTTAAGCTCATGTGAGAGTGCCCTTGTACCCATATGCATGCAGATATTATATTTACTTATCAGGGTGGCTTAAGTTTGCTTAGAGCACTCCTGATTTGAGAAGTTTGGTAGTAGTGATACAGATAGATATAATTAGTGAGCAGAGTGACTTAAGCTCAGCTTAGAGTACTCCTATTTTATAACTTGCATTTGGATAGTCTGAGTCTAGAGTATTAGATGAAACAAAGTAAATTATTGGGAAAGAAAATAAATAGTGAATTATTGTAATACAAAATATAGTAAATTATATTGAAATACACAGTGGTATTGTAAACCAATAATATAAAAAGTAAATTATATTTATAAAATCAGAATACAATTACATCCTAGAAAAAGGGATGTGGAAACCAAAAATCAGATATACTAAACAAGAAGTTCGATAATTACAATATATGACGTAATTCACCATGATCATAATGATATGAAAATTCTATAGATGAAATGTATTATGTGTAACACCCCCTTACCCCACTATAGTTTAGCAAGGTAAGCGAACATTACCCGTTTAACTGTTTGTAAATTCAATGAAATGAAGTATAAATATTATTCTTTTTTATTCTTTTTTTCGAAAATATTGCAGACACTAAAATAAAAATTCTTGCAAGTATAAATATTCAAAATTTCATTTATTTATAAAATACAGTAATTTACATCCAAACTATGTTCTTTTACATTGCAATTCACATATTTAATACACATTATATGAAATAAAAATGATAATTTAATTTACACAATTTTTAACAAAATATACCAAAAAGGAAAATCCAAAACTTTTTGCTGCTTCCCTCCGGGTACCATTTTTCTTCTGACAATTTTAAGATCTACGGCTACCCTTCTAACCTGCGCGAGAGGAAACCACCCGCGCTAAGCTACTAGCTTAGTGGTGCTTCAATGATAAAAATTTTACATACATATATATTTTTTCACACATTAATTAACCATTTAATAAATAAGGCATAAAATAAAAATTTATATAAAATCAAATAAATTGCATTCAACATGTAATAGTAACAAATTTAATTCATGTAACATTTATCAAAATCACATACTTCAATATTAGTATTTTTTTTTGTGCCCATAGCACCTATAACCGAACTATATAATATGAATAACGGGTTTGTCATTTTCAGCTTTCATAATATAGCGTCGATCGCTTTTATAATAATGTCATTATCGGCTTAAAAATTTTGCGCCGAGCGCATTTATCAATTTGTCATTACCGACTTTCATATTTGGCACCGAGTGCCTAAAATTCCCTAATTGACATGCCAAATTATTTCCTATTCTAGTTCTAGACTAGGTGCTTTTAGGCTTAACAAATTTTATATTAATTCACAATATTTTCAACTATCATAAGTATGCTTGTTTATTTTTGTTCTATATTCCCATTATTATTACAATAAAATCTCATACATAAATAATTTGTTAAAAATTTATAATTATCATCAAATTAAATATTTGCATTAATTATTACATATAATTAACATACCACATGCATAAGTCCAATATTTCAGGTTTTATACCTATGGCAGATTTCGGACCTGTATTTGGGCTTCATTTTTAGCCCATTTATAATTAGAATTTAGAGTTATGGCCTTCTAACAATTCCTCTCTTATTGTCTTATATTTCAGATGCATTAAAAATCACTTAAATCACAATTTTCTATCAAAAGTTATAATCAATTTACTACAACATCATCACAAAATTTTCTGCCCAGAATTTTCTGGACAGATTATAGGTTTAAACTTCATGCATTTTTCTAGAAAAATCTAGACATAATTATGTGTTATAGTCTGAAAACAAATTAAAGACCTATGTCTTATCTTTCATTTCCAATCACGAAAATATAAAACCAAGTTGCAGAACTCAAGTTATCATCAAAAGAGTCAGGGATATTCCTGGAACTCTATACCCGAGCCATCAAATGGCACCCATCTATATTTCAACCACATTCATCATTTGCATTCATTTTAATACTAAAATTTCCAGAATTACAAATACATTCATACATCTCAATTATTTCACACCATTTGGTCTCATTTCCATATAAAATATCAAAAGTCACAACAAATCACATAACATCTCACAAACACAAACATAACAAACATTAATATACAATTCCATACATTTTAACAACATGCAAAATTTTTATCAATGAAGCACATACCTAATCAGTCTTGGCTCTTTCCTTAATCCTTCTTTTTCTTCCCTTATTGGCTAGCTTTCTTCTTGCTTTTGTCACCCTCTTGAGGGCCTCTCACTTGTTCACTTCTTTTTCCTACACAACCATACCACATCTCAATTCCAATATCCAATTTCAATTCTTTTCATGTCTATATAATATTCTAATGCTTCTAATATGTTTTACACCTTAATTGAGCTAAAATGTACTAAGGTTAAACTTCCTTCTTCATATGTCATGACTTCCCAAAAACCATATCCTAGGTCCCAATTCATTTTCTTCAATTCAACACTCAAATTCTGCTTCACTTATCACCAATTGTTGTGCTTCTATGTTAATTTCAATTTTTTCCAAATTTCTTTAACTATGGCAGCCCCTCATTCATCCATTAACATTATATTTTCTTTAGTTTTAAGCCATAAAAAAATTATCTAACATCAAATATCATCAATTCAAAGTCTAATTACAGCTTCATCAACTAAACACAAACTTAATTTTCTAAGTTCTATCTTGCAACATAACCTATATCTATCAACCCTAATTACATTTATCATCAATATGGATCTCAAATGGAAAGAAAAAGGTTGAATTTAAGAAGAATAAACTAACCTTAAGTGTTCTCCAAGGTGGGCCGAAATTCCCCTTAACCAATCTCCCTTTTCTTGTCTTCCTTCTTCCTTCTTTCTTGCTCATTTGCTCCTTTTATGGCAAGAACACTTTAATTCCGAATTTTACTCTCTCAAAACTACTTTCTTTCCTCACTTTTTCAAGCTTGATTTGAAGGAAAATGGTGGCTTATGGAAGGCTAGAGTGGACAGCAAAGAGAAGAGAAAAGAAGATGAAGAAGAGTTAGATATTTTGGTGGAAGAATGGAGAACTCCTCCCATTTTTTACTTTTATACTTTGATTAAGGTGTGGGTCCCACTAATTAAAATTAATCTTAATTCTTATTGGTTTATTAAGTTAATTAATCTTGATTAATAATTAAACTTTGACAAATTCCATTTTTACCACATCTTCCTCCATATTCACACTTTTTCCCCAAACAATCTCCATAATACCGATTTTGTCCATAGAAAATTTTATTTTCTTCTAATTCTACCCCCAAATCTTTTTAATTCCTAAATAATAATACCCTTAATTATTTTCTCTTATTATTAGTCATTTTTTTATGGGCTTAAATTTAGACTCCGATTGAACTAATGGACTCCACTACGGTCATGCGCAATCGGCGCCTAAATCACTGGATGTTACATTATGACTATGATGACATATATTCACTTATGCTATATATGTTATGAATGTGTTGAAATCAAATCAATTCGGAATAAATGAGGTATTATGTGGATATTTACATATATATGTATGACGATATGGTCAAACACCTAGGTATGTTTATGAATATGAATGTTGTGTTAATGTATGAATGCATTCTATAATTTTAGTACTTATATGTACCACTAAGCTTTTCAATAGCTTAATGTATGAGTTTTCCTGCATCCAAGTTTGAAGCTAGTAGACAATTGAGTTCACGTGAAGAGAAGACCAAGCCAATCAGAGTAGTCAGAATTGACCTATCTTGGGTCTGTTAACATATTCATGCATTTCATTTATTTTATTATTTCTCATGATATGGGATAGAGACAGATAGTTATTCATATTTTTGAAATGGACATGTAATTATATTTATTTATTATTAATAAGGATGGATTTGTAATAAGGGCGGAATTTTTCCCAAACCAGTTATTGAATTATTTATGAATGTATTCAGATGTAGATAAGTAATTATGTAGTAGATAAAATATAGAAAATATAAAGATGCATGTTATACAGATACAGTGATATAAGTTAGAAAAAAAATAATTCATAATACGATTATATAGATTTAGTCCTATAACATCCATTTGTACAGTGGAGTTTACTCTATTGTATAGAGCGTGTTACAATTTGAGTGTAATTTATATCGATGTGATCATTGGCAAGCTTCTTATTCATGAGATGGCTATAGTAAGAAATAAAGAGTTGGAAGGAGAAAAGGAAAGGAGAAAGCCCCCAACACTCAAAGCTTCAACTTTCATGCCTCAAGATGAAGATCTTTTTAATGATGAGGAGATGAGTGATGAGGGAGATGAACAAATAGTCTTACTTTCAAAGAGGATTAAGAGAATGATTACCAATAAATATGGATCAATTAGAAATTATAAACAAAAAGTCTCATGATTCACTCCTAGGTACTCTTCATCTAACAAGAGCAATAAGGAAGTCAATTATTATTAGTGTGAGAAGGAGGGGCATATTAAATCGAAATGCCCTAAGCTCAAGAAGTACAAGAAGAGACCCAATAAAGAAGACGAAAAAAGGGTTATAAAGTCACTTGGGATTGTGACTAACTTGTACTTCATAGCTATTGAAGACGACTACATTAATGAGGTATGTTCTACATCTTAACCTTATGATGAATTAGGCAATTTAATTGATGATGAGGATGATGATATAGTTAAAATTTTGAATCTAGAGATAGAAAGGTTTAAAAATAATCTTGAACTTTATGGAAAATAACAGTTCAAAACTTAGAATTAATTTAATGACTTTTAAAAGGTAGTTGAAGAACTAAAAACCTCTAATGATTTTTTAAAGAAGTTATCAAATGAAATTTTATTAAAACCTTTAGCCAATTATTTATTATAAGAAAATAATAATTTGAAAAATGAGGTTGAGGAGTTTAAAAACTCTATTTCTAAATTTCACAAAAGGAATGAAAGTTTGGATACTTTAATTGTATCTCAAAGACCTTCCTTGGTGAGACATGACTCAAGCTTTAATGGAGCATCATCATCCTCCCCACCTAGAACAATATTTGTTAATTCTAACATTCCACAAACTTCTTCTAAAGTGGTATTAGCCTCAGAGGGTAAAGGCAAAACACACACAAAATTCCATACTCAAAAGAAAAGTAGTAAAGGGTTATATGATTCAAGAGGGAAATCTCAAAGAACCAACCATGCCTTCTTATATAAAAGGCATGCACCTAGGAAAGCACTTACCACACATGTTTGTTCATATTCATATGCACATGTTACCTCTAGAAAGATAGTGAGGCCTAAACCTCATGCAAAATGGAAAAATCAATTTAAATCTAAATAATGTCACTATTGCATGAATCTTGGGCATATAAACATTCATTGTTTTGTAAGGAAGGCTCATTAGGAACCTTCTAAAGCTAACCTTCAAGGACCCAAGTTTATTTGGGTACCTAAGAACCAAACCTAAATTATTATTTTGTAGGTGTACCTTAAGTCCATATTGAAGGAAAATATTTAGCTAGTGGATAATGGATACTCAAGGCACATGACCAGAAATATGAAATTTTTCATCCAAATCAAAAGGATTGATGGTGGTAAAGTAACATTTGGAAACAATGTCAATGGTAAGGTAATTGGCATTGGTTTAATTGGTTTAAATAATATTTCTTTGATTGAAGATATTTTTACTTGTTGATGGTTTAAAACACAATCTTTTAAATGTGAGTTAATTATGTGATAAGAGAAACCAAGTCACATTTACCTCTAATGGATGTCTTGTAACCACCCTAAGTGGCTAAGAGATATTCAAAGGAGATAACAATACATACATACTTACATAATTGACATACACAAGTTATCTAACATTTCTTCTAAGTGTCTTATATCTATTAGTGATGAGTTTTTGCTATGACAAAGAAGGCTTAGGCATACAAGCATGGACTTAATTCAAAGTCTTAGCAAAGAAGAACTAGCGGATGGGCTAGCCAAAGTCATATTTACTAAAAATAAGACATGTGAGCCTTATCAAAAGGAAAATAAACATAAAAAAAAAAAATTAAGCCTCAGAATGTTGTAAGTATAACTAGATCTCTTCAACTTTTTCATCTAGATCTTTTTAGATCTACTAGAGTAGCTAGTTTATGAGGTAAATATTATGCTTTTGTAATTGCCGATGATTGCTCTAGGTTTACTTGGATAATTTTCTTAGCTTATAAAAGTGATGCTTTTAAAAACTTTACCAAAATAATTTAAAATGTAAAAGGTTATTTTATTTCTAAAATAAGAAGTGATCATGGCAAAGAATTTGAAAAATGAGCATTTTGAAAATTTTGTTTGGAGTATGGTATTTTACATAATTTTTCTACTCCTAAAATGCTTTAACAAAATGGGGTTGTTGAAAGAAAAAATAGAACTTTGGTAGATATTGATAGAACAAAACTCAATGAGTATGATTTACTAACCTACTTTTTGGCCATAGCCACCAATACTGCGTGTGATATTTCTAATCGTATTTTCAAAAACTTATTTTAAATAATACCTCTTTTGAGCTTTGGAATGGAAGAAAACCCAATATCTCATACTTTAGATTATTTAGATGCAAATGTTTTATATTAAATACCAAGCACAACCTTGGAAAATTTGCCTCTAAATCTGATGAAGTTATCTTCTTAGGATACTTCACAACTAGCAAAGCTTATATGGTCTTTAACAAAAGATTATTAGTTGTAGAAGAGTCTATGCATGTTATTTTTTATGAATCTAGTAAACATGATCTTAGGAAAGGTAGTGTTTTTTTAGAGAGGTACCCTAAATTATATCACCCTAGGCATTTGAAGTACTCATTTATTGTTAATAAAAGGCATTTTCACTATACGGTATTCATTGTATATGAATTGATATAGATCTTAGAACATTTAATAAAGTCATTAGTATGTAATACGACATGAAGAAAATCATGATGAGATTATAATGGTGGAATTCCTATCGTGTGTAATTGTGTTTAGACCTAAATTATCCTAGTCATATATTAACGAGATGAGATATTGTTAATCTGGATAGACTAACACATGTTATAGTCATTGACTAGGTTAAGTAGTTGATCTGATAAACTGAAGACATAAGATATTTAGAGTTAACATGTAGATGCTTACAAGAGTAGCCAAGTACATTCGATGACCTATTATAAGATAATCACATGGATATCTATTCAATGTCAGTGATAATCTCATCATAATAATGGTGCAACTATCTTTAGGCTTGAGATGCTCAAGGTTATCTTGGATATTGAATCCTACAATTTGACTTCATTCCTTAATGCCTCTAAAAGGTTGCTCATATGGTCATGATTAGGTGTTACATGAGGTATTTGAAGGTTGTTGAGTAGTTAATAGAGAATTCACCACTCTTGATAGAAGGAGAGTATACATATGGCTTCTTGTAGAGATCATTACTTATGAATCCTTGACCGAGGTGGATATGTCTTGAAGAAGGTCTTCAAGGACATATCTAAAAGAGTAATAACTCTCACAGATAAAAGCTAATATCATTTGGAGTAGATGTGATGTTGTCAATCTAGTAGGAATTGACACACAATCCATACTTTGAACTAAATGAGGTATAGCTTGGTGAACGAATGAATTGCACAGTAATTGTCTTTGGAATGGTAAAAATCAAACCATCGACTTTCTGATTAATTGGGTAGTCATGATGTATTGTTAGATACTGCTCATGATCTATTAAGTTAATGAAAATTTATTAGAAATCAAATATAGGTCAAAAGAGTTTGACTCATAGAATCCTAATTGGATTATGATTCCTCCCGAGACTTGAGCTGCCAACATAACTAGAAAACCTATCGGTCACATGCATAGAGAGAATGAAAAAAATTAAAATATATTTTGGATAAAATCCAAGTGAAATAGAAAGAGAAATGAACCTTTTATAAGAGTTAAAAAATAGGTTAAATCCAATTTAGTTTAGGATTGTTGATTTGGTCAAAAGGAAGTATAATTTTATAATTAAAAGGATTATATATAATTGAAATTGAAGTAATATAAACAATTCACTTCTATATATAAAATTAATAAATTTAAATTTTGTTATTTAGACATTAAAAATAATTTTTTAATTTATTTTAAATTCTTTATTAATTAATGGTTTGATAATATTTTGTAACTATTTTTTATTAATTTTTTAAAAACAAATAATGGTCTCAATAAAAAAACCTTTAATGAAATTTAGGATTGTTCATGTCAGCTTCTTGATTCCTTCTATCTTATTATACCCTAAATAAGCTTTCAATTGCCCACCATTTTCTTCAACTCTCAACACCAATTTCTTCAAACTACCACCAATTTCTCAACTCCTAAAAGTCATTTCTTCAACTCCTAGTGAGTGCTTCTTTCTTCAATTCCTCGCACTTACACTCTCCATGCCAATCGACTTCTTTAACTCTCCAATACTTCAACTCCCAAAAGGAAAGATTTTTATTTCTTCAAGCAATCTCAGTTATGATTCTGCCTTAGAAGGCTTTTATTTCTTCACGAAATCTCAATTCCAAAAGAATTGTGTTTCTTGTTTTATTTTAAAACTTAATGGAGTGAGTCGTACGATCCAGCGATTCTATCGATTTAGTATCAATTCGTCCGAATTGCAGTCAATTTCATGTTAATGTCAATTCTCTCTAAGAGTCAACTCATTTTATATGTGAATTGATACAAATTGGATGATTCATATCGCAAATCGAATGATTCTAACACTGGTTGACTAATGTGAATAAAATCATTAAATATATGTTACTCTATAATTAAATTAGTTTACAAATAATGTGATAGACTGAGTCTATCTAATAATTTTTTTATGCATGGAGATATTGTCATGATTGAAGAGTATGAGTTTATTTAATATGAATATACTAAAATTCATTTAATAATGGCTATTTTAAGCTTCACAACCTCAGGATACATAAATGAAACGAACATAAACATTCTCTTCTACTGGTATAGAATCTTTACACCTTTAATTGGCTCATAAATGCTTCAAAACCACATAAAAATTGTCTTTAAGGAAAAAATTGTTCAAATTATTCAGTTCCCCAATTAATGGCCAAAAAAGGAAAAGAAAAACCATAAATCAATAATTAATTTTACTAAAATAATTTGATACATCTTTTTCTCTAAATGTGCCATCAGTTGGAAATGTCAAATAGATCTGTTTGGAACCTAGGTTCATTGCCATTTTGAAGAACTGTTCAAAAATCATTGACATGCAATCTCATTTAGTAACACAAACAGCTATATATTTTAATATGTATATGTAATGCTCACTAATTAGAGTCTAGTTATAATAAGTATGTGATATACATAGAAACTACATGATTGATATTAAAGACTAAAATAAATTGAGTAAATGACTAAATAACAAATAAAAATGAACTAAATAGATTGATAAAGTTGATTTGATTAAACATATCACATAATGAAATTAAAACTAATGGAATTTAGTACATAGAAAAGTTAAAAAAAAGAGTTAAAGAGGCCGAATGTGGTTATTATGGGAGGAGGGAATGTATTTGGATTAATTATATTTATTGCAACTTCTACACAATTCTATCAACCTTATCTCCATTCTTCTTCCTCAAACCACAAGCTTCCATTTCTTCATCCTCTCCTTCATAATTTGTGAGAAATTCACTTCAAATAGATTTGTTCGTAGTAAGTAATCATCTATCAATTGTTATTGTGTTTTAGAGTTATTAAGACTGTGTAGTATCAGTCTTTTGCACTCTATTTTTGAAGGAGTTATCAACCGAATTTGAAGAAGTGTAAAACTTGAAAGTTATCCATATATGTGTTGTTTATATAAGGTTTTTTAAAATATAAAAGTTATAGATATATCTATTACGTATAAATATATGTTTTTTAAGTTGAGTTATAGAAAAATTAATTATGATTGTTCCTTGATCGAGTTATTTCCTTGTACCTGTACAATTCTGGTAAAATTATATTTTTTTAGCTTCTTAAAGGTCGAATTTTCCAAAGTATAAAGTATAAAAGTTTTATTTATATATTTTAACTAAGTTTCTGTTAAAGTCTCACCTTAAAATGTCATTTATTTTGTGAGTTATGGCCTGAACAATTGAACTAGTAGGGTTGGTACTAGATGTTGAACCACTTATAGATTATCTAGTGTTTGAGGACTTTAGAAACAGAATTTGGAAAAGTAGTAAACATGAAAAATATTCCAAATTACCTTTTATAAATGTGTAGAAAGTTTAGTAATAAACAAAGTACACATTGAATGATGTGAATTTTTAAATATGATACCCTGAAACTGCCTAAGGGCAACAAACAAAGCAATATTTACAATTGCACTAAAAATTATTTAATGGTTAAAAAATTCTGAAATTTTAGTATATTTTAATCTTACATGTTAAATTTAATTAGGAATAAGAATCATATAAATTAGATAAGTATATTACAAGTTATAGAGACAATAGTCCTAAGAGGTCAGGTTCCAATTTAAAAGAAATTATTGTAATTTATTTAAACTATATCAAAAATGAGTTTTTTTAACAAATTATTAACTATCATATTTTCAAATTAGGCTTTCAACAAGAGGAAGAACAACAAAAGTAAACAAACTCTGAGTTTATATTTTGGAAAAGAAAAACACTATCGAGGTTTGTACATATATGTATTCTGGTTTGCCCTTATATATGACATAAATTATATGTCACAATGATGAAATTATATATTATGATATGTTTTAAAATTATAGAAATGTTATTAACTATGAACTTAACATTATGCTAATATTTGATAAAATATCATGTTATTACATAGTTTTGAAATAAATTGTGAGTATATGATTATGTTAATATGAAATGAGTATTGGTTATAGAAACAAATAATTAATGGTGTTAATTGTCTATTTCTCTACCTGAGGACTGACATAAGATAGATGGTAAACCATTATGGGGAAGTTACGGTACCGATATGGATATGATTTAGGGACAATGTGGCTTAAGCTCTGGATAGCGCCTCTGATCCTGATTACACATAGATAACATGATGATACTAGGTCAAAATGGCTAAAACTTTGTGATCGCCCTCATTTCACACCCTGTATCCGGATAGTCTGGGAATGAGATTTTGGGCTAATAAACCATATAATGAAATATGAAAATTTATTAATTGATGTAAGCAACAAAGTATGAAATGCTTATATGAAGTGGTGCGAATTTAATTATTGACTAAGGTTATTATGTTTATTCTTTTATATTATATATTTATTTATTTTATATGACAAATATTTAATAATATTTAATGTGCTATAATTTTATTTGAGACATGTATTTGTGTGACTATCTGGGGAAGACTTTAATGCTTATATGTACCACTGAGCTAGATATAACTTAGCATGAGTTCTTCTCACGCAAGAATTGGAGTTATAGATAGTAGAAAGTGAAGTTGGTCAAGAAGAAATCCAAGCTCATATCAGAAGAGACACAAGAGACTTAGTTAGAAGGTTGATCACTAATCACTTTTCTTTTTGAGTTTGACCAGACATATGGATTTTGGGTAGACATGTCATGTATTTGGTTCGGGAGCATGTCTTATATTTTGATATTATATTGTAAACAGTCATGTGTGAGGCTGATATACCACAAATGATCAATTATGTAACTTAATCAACTACCATTAATATACATGACATGGTGATATATATATATATATATATATATATATATATATATATATATATATATATATAATTAGAACGATAAGCCAAATCCAACATAAATAAATGAATTATTTTAATTTAAACGATAGAAACGCTTAGTCAGACAGATTTATCGAATTAAACTTGTGACATATTTTATATATATATAGGATTATCCCTTATATATAAGTGGGGTGCTACAGTTTATATATAGTCCTTTTCCTCCTCCTTCCTCTTCGCAAGGAAGGAGGAGGTCACCCAGCAGGAAAAGAAACTAGTGATCTAATAGCAAGAAAAATGTAAATGGTAGTAGCAACAACAGAAGGGTGACTCTATCATCAGGTTGAAGATTAGAAAACAACCCAACTCCAAATTACAATAGTCATTTTTAAAATACAAAATTTTAAATATACTATAAATATATTTTAAGTATATATGACTATTTGAATATTAGTATATTCAATATATACTATGATTAAAAAAAGTGCACTTTTAAAATAATAAATTTTAAAAGATATATTTTTAGAAAAGAGTAAATGAAAAAAAGTATATTAGTAAATACTTTTTTCTTATGGTATTTATGTACTAATACCAAAAAAATCTTTAAAAAAAAACTTTAGAAATTAGTCGTCTATACCAAATGGAAACCAACCCAGCCTAAGGTGACATAAAAACGACAAACTGATAAGCAATGACAAGTCACATATTTAAAGGAAACTTCTATGGCTATCTCTTGTCTATGAGCAATAAGAATTGAAGGTTGTTATATTATGGACCCAAGTCCATATTGCATTATGGACATCCTTTCTTTATACGTGTGAAATAAAAAATAAAATACCTATATTTTCTAGAATTGGATTTTGGTAAACTAATTGATATAAAACAGATTCATCAGTTATAACTTATAGGTTAGTTGTTTTTGAACTTATAGGTTCATCATTTTGAACTTATAGATTTATCAGTTATAACTTACAGGTTTATCGTTTTATAGTTACAGATTCATCATTTTGAACTTAGAAATTCATTGTCTAGAAATTACAGGTTCATCGTTTATAACCTACAGGTTCATCTTTTACAATTTTCAGGTTCATCGTTATGATCTTTCAGGTTCATCGTTTATAATATACAGATGCATTGTTTAGAACTTACAAGTTCATCGTTTACAACTTGCTGTTTCATCACTTACAGATTCATCATTTACAACTTTTAGATTCATTATTATGTACTTTTAAGTTCATCATTTAAAAACTACAGGTTCACTATTTAGAACTTACATGTTTATTGTTTAAATTTTGCTGGTTCTATCATTTACAAATTTATCGTTTAGAACTTGAAAGTTTATCGTTTTCAACTTACAGATTCATCGTATAAAAACTATATATTTATCGTTTAAAACTTGCAGGTTTATCACTTACAGTTTCATCGTTTACAACTTGCAGGTTCAACACTTACATGTTTATTATTTCTACCAAATACATCGTCTTCAACCTCCGGCAATACGATTTTTTCTTTCTATATTTCTCATATTTAATTCAAATATCTTCATTTTCAACAATTTTATTCCAAAAATATATCAAAATTAATATTTTTTTATCACAAAAACAATAATAACAATAACTTAAACATTCAAAAATAATAAAAATAAAATCAAATATACAAATTAAAAAATTTTCTCTCTAAAACAGATTTAGAATATATAAAGAAAGAAAAAGAAAAATACAATGAAATACACTAACAATAAAAATATTGTCTTATGAATAAACGGAACACATATGAAATATTAATACTCTAGTTAAAAAACGTTGTCGTTTAAATTAATAGCACATGATGCATTTATTGTCTATTTTATATTTTTTCTATGTTGTTCGTTTTTTTTTTTGTTTTTTTTGTACAATCCATTTTTTGTTATAAATCTGACATAAATTTTTTATGTCATATTTTTTCATTGTTTTTATTCATTTGTGTTTTTTTTTTTGTTTAAAAAAAATTTGGTGAGGCATTTCTTGCTGCTGGAACTCTGGTTGTTCAACATGGATCTCCGTTTGGTTTTTGTAATATGCGAATAGGCTACAATAAATTAAGGTCTGACTAATTGTATGAATGGATTGCAACATTTTCGTGAGTTTCAAAGTTGTCTAAAATGAATTTCTGTTTGTTTTTGTTTACAAGTAAATGTACAACATATGATGGACCGATTAATTTTGAAGTGGTTTTATACTCGAATTGGGCTGGTATTACAATAAGCTCATTTTATGCACGGGTTTTATAAAAAAAAAGGAAATTTAATTATAATATTCTCTTACTTATATAATATATTTAACCAGTATACTATTTATTTGTTAATTATTTATTAATTTTATTAATATTATTGAAATATTTATCAATTATTTTTATTTTATTTTTATTAATATTATTAAAATAATATTTTAATTTTAAATTTTTTATATTATTTTTTTATTCGATTTTTCTTATTTTGTATTATGACAAGTTTTTTTTTTAAATTCTACTTTATGTTTCTGATGTTACTTTTGTTTTGGCTTTGCTATTTATTAAAAAAAAAAAATCCCATATTGTACATCTGTATAATTTTTTTAATTTTCAATTTTCAATTTTCATTCATTTCTTTTCCTATATAACTGTAAATTTTCGATATTATAGATTTCCAAAAGAAAAATTATTATTATGGTTTCTGCTACTAATGGAGCTTTTAGTGATCCAGAATGGATTGGAGTTTGATTTTTATGATATGCAAATAGACTACAGAGTCTAATGGACTGTCATAGTTATATTTCTATCAGAAAAAATGACTTTCTCATTTCTTTTTCTCATTGCTCATTTGCTTATAAATAGGTAAAGATTGAATCATTTCAATTCACAATTTTATATTAACATACTAATGATGTTCATCTAATTTTCAAAATATTATCAAAAATTGACTTAATTCTTGATAAAATAATAATATTGGAACTCAAAGCACCAAAATAAAAATATAGAGTTATATTGAAAAAAAAAATTGAAAAACAAGAATGCCAAATTATAAAATTTATCTTTTTTAATTCACCAAAAGTGAAGAAATTCATCTAAAGAAATGCGCTTTGTTGCTCGTACTTCAAAGCAACGGGAAGTTTTTTATTTTTTAAAATACATTAATAAGTCTAGAATATTTAGAAGAACATCACATTCATGCAATGCAATTGCAATTATACTACAATATCAGTAAAATTTTAATTATATTTTAAAATTTATGAGACCTGATTAATATTTTAATATATTCTATTTAATATTAATAATTAAAATGTTATATTTTTATTATTAAATAAATTAGATTTTATTATTATAATTAATTAATATTAAAATTAATAATAAATTGCATAAAAATTAATTATGAAATTTAATAAAAATTAAAGAAAACACACAATATTTTATTTATGAAAAAATAAATTGATGTAGAAAATTATAATAAAACAATCTCATCACATGGGAAGGTTCTCAACCTAGTTACGTGTTTTGATTGTTTCATGATTAAAAACGATTTTTGTATCATTATAGGAGCTATCCAGAAGTTAAAAAATATTCTAAATATATCATAAACATGTTAGATTAATCAAATTAGCAAACCAAATTCGAACAACCCTTCAAACAATTCAATTGACATAACTAGGTTGCATAAACCTTAGATTTCAGTAACTATGCATAACTTCGAATTCCATGTTTAAATCAAATTAAAACTTTTAATTATCATAAAAAAACATCTAATATCATCATATTGACATGTCATTGAATTAAAATTAAAATTTGAGGTCAAACAGAATCAAATTCATTTTTAACAAAAGAAGAGAATCTAAGTTGTTCCTTTTGAATCAATCTCATTGATACTTCAATTAAATCTGAATTTAATTTACATAGCGTGTCTCTGATACCACTATTGGATTTTAAACATGGATATCATACATGGCACATCGGAAATATAAAAATTTATCAAAACCAAAACTCATAGAATGCCCTATGTAATTTAAAATCGGATTGAACCATTCAATAGAAGAAGTTGATTACCGTTGTTTACAACTCCTGATCTTTCAAGTTATGAGATTTATGAGATTTTCCTTTTTTTTTAGTAATAACAAACTACAACAGTCAAAAGTTAGGATTGACTCTAAGAGTATCCACGCAAAGAAAGAAGAAGAAAACCTCTAAGGAGATGGCGTGACAAAAGTCTAAAGTGTTAGCTACGGAAAATTGTCTTATGAAAGAGAATAGGGAGAGAAGAAAATAACTTTTATTTTTCTTAAGGGGCAACCAAAAAATTTACTCCATAAAAGGAGTATTTATACTCTTTCTAATCCCTTTTAAAGTTGAAAAAGGAAAAACACTAAATGGCTCCTTTCTATAAGGTATATGACCCAATATTGATCAAGTCAGCAATCTTAATCCAAATTGCATTTGATCCATTTTTATAACTCTTATAAAAAAATCCCAATTCTCTTTCTTTCTCACTTGGATCTTATCCAAAATCTATTTTACATTTTCTTTATTCTCTCTATGCATGTGACCTAATAGGTTTTCTAGTCATGTTGGCAGCTTAAGTCTCGGAAGGAATCCTAATCCAATTAGGATTCTACAGGTCAAACACTTTTGATACATAATGAATTTCTAATCAATATTTCTCGACTTAACAGATCATAAGCGATATCTAGCAATAAATCATGGCCACCCAATTAATTAGAAAGTCAATGGTTTGACTTTTAACCTTTCCATAGAAAATTAACGTGTAATTCATCCTTTCATCAAACTATATCTCATTTGGTTCAAAGCATAGACTGTGTGTCAACTTCCACTAGACCGACTATATTATATCTAGTCCAAAAATATTAGTTCTTGTCTATGAGACCCATTATTTTGATCAGATATGTCCTTTAAGACCTTATTCAAGACATGTTCACCTTGACTAAAGATTTCTAAGTAATGATCTCTACAAGAGGTCATAGGTGTACTTTCCTTCTATCAGGAGTGTTGAATCCTCTATTGACTACTCAACTATCTTTGAATATCTCATACGATACCTAATTACCACCCTATGAATGACCTCTGAGAGGTAATAAGGAATGAAATCAAAGTATAGGATTCAGTATCCAAGATAACCTTGAGTATCTCAAGTCTAAAGATACTTGCACCACTACTATGATGAGAATATCATCGACATTGAATAGATATCCATGTGATTATCTCATAGCAGGTCATCCAATGTACTTGGCTACTCTAACAAGTATTCATATGTTAACTCTAAATATCTCATGTCTTCAGCTTATGAGATCAGCTACTTGACCTAGTCAAGGAGTATAACATGTGTCAGTCTATCCAGATTAACAATGTCTTATCTTGTTAATACTATGACTAGGAATTATTTAGGTATAAAAATAATTATACATGATAGAAATCTTATCATCATGAATTCCTTCATGTTGTGTTGCATACCAAGGACTTCATTAAATTGTTTAAGATTTATATCAATTCATATGCAATGAATACCATATAATGAAAATGTCTTTTATTAATAATAAATGAGTATATTAAGTGTCTAAGATGATTGCCTTTAGGGAACGTCTATAACAATCATCATGGTGGCTTAAACTCGGGTAACAGTACTCCTGATTTAAGATGCAGAATTTGTAATACAGACAAATACATATAGTGAGCAGGACATTCCTGATTTGAGATGCAAAATTTGTAATACATACAGATACAGATAGAGAGCAGGGTGGCTTAAGCTAGAGTAAAAGCGCTCATGTTTCACAACTCATATCCGGATAGTCTAGGTCTAAGATATTGGACTAAGAAACCAGAAATTAGTAACATAGTACATAGAAATTATAATATAGAAATTGGCAATATAGTATACAAAAATCAGTGAATTAGAAAATCATATATATATATGGAATCAATAATGGTATGCTTGCAATACATGATGGAATTCATTATGACTATGATGATATGGAATTATGATAAACGACATGTATTGTTACTATGATGATGAAATCACTTGTATAGTGTATGTTATATCAGTATTAAAATTAATTCAATATGAATGAACTTCTACATTTATATTTATGTATATGAATATATGATCAAACACCCAGGTATATTATGAATATGAGATATGATATTTAGTATGTGAATGCATCATAGAATTTAAATGCTTATATGTACCACTAAACTTTTAGTAACATAGTATGTGAGTTTTCCTACACAAAAGTTTGAAGGCAGTAGGCTGTTAAGTTGATTTGAAAAAAAGACAGAGCTAGTCAGAGTTGATCGTTTTGGGTCTATTCATTAATCCCATTTATTTTAATTATTATTCCGCATATCATGGGATAGAGACAGATAATTGATTTATGTTTTAAATAAGGTTGAAATTGTAATAAAGGCTAATATTGCCCAAGTCAGAATTTGATATGTTTATGGAAGTGATTCAGCTATAGAGATATGGTTTATATTATTATTACGAGATTGATTCAATTATAGAGATGATTGTAATTTGCAAGTTGTCTAATATAAGATTGTTAATATAAAAATAAGTTAGAAAATTTTTAATTCATAATAGTTTAGACATATACAGTTATGTGACATTCGTCTGTACAGTAAGGTTTGACCTGACTGTATAAAGGAGTGTTACAGTTTTCTAGATGCATGTTTAGAGTTTAGTTGATAGTAGTGGTTGATGAGAAAAGTAGCAAACTCATTGAATATCAATCAAAACGAATCCATTTTACGTTTGTGTTACATTCATGACATCTTTTGACTTTATTATATATATATATATATATATATATATATATATATATATATATATATAGAGGTTATACATGTCATGTTATTTTAAAAACATGCAGTTGATATTATTTTGATAATTATGGATGTGTTTTGATAAACACAAGGCTGATGTAAGCCCAAACCTATAATTTTGTTACATAGATATGGTTTATTAATCCAACATATAGTATATGGTTATATGGAACAGTTGTTGATTATGTTTTAATCAGTTCTTAATGTAAAAAGGGTTTTAAATACGTTAATGTCATCACAGATTTTATAAAGAATGAAAAAATTTTAATTGAACTGAATTTTAAGATAATAGGCATGTGACATTCTCCTATATAATTGAGATTAGGGTGTTACAAGTCAAACCAACAAACGAAGAAATGTTCACTATGTTTGAAGGAGATAAAACATTCATCATAGATATGAAACAAAAAATGTGCATGTGCAACAAGTTTCAGATGGATGGGTTGTCTTGTGAACATTCATATGCAATTGTGAGAGTAATGAACCTGTACGTTTATCAATTTTGTTCATAATACTACAGTATGGAGGATATGTTAGCTACATATAGTGCAAATATATACCCTATAGAAAATGAAAGCACATGAAATATACTAGAAAATATAAAAGAAATGTAAGTGCTTCCACCAAAAGGCAAAGTAAGGTCATGAAGACCAAAAAAGAGGAGATTTAAGTCAACATGGGAAAATAAAACCATGAACAGATGTGGAAGATGCGAACAATCCGAACACAATATCAAAACATGTACGAATCAACTTAAAAGTACATAAACAATTGTAATAATATGAATGTAACAATATTTTGATGATAAACATATGCACATGAACTTTTACTTTTTATAGTATAGATATAAACACCATAAAATGGTGAATAATGACCATTTGCTAAATAACCATGTTAGATGACTTTATATAAATTTTAATTGATTATTTCTCTTGAATATTGCTGAAAAAAACATATTTTTTTGGATATTGCACAACCTTAAATATCCTTATATTTAGGGAATATTTTTGTGATTTTGGAAAAATTTGGAGACATTGTACGTAATTAAACCAAAATCTCCTTATCAAACAGAAAACCCATCATAGTAGGGTAACATAATTAAGATTGAAGAAAAAATAGTGGTGTTGGCCAGCTCAAGGTATAGGCTTGGTACTAGGGTGGGGAATCCTTGTTCCCAGCGGGAATTTGGCCTGAACGGGACAAAGATTCCCCGTTTCACCTTCCCACGGGGACAAAAATGGGAGAAATGTTTTCTACATTGAGCGGGGCAGGGATGGGGAGGATACTCCCCTTCTTGCGGAGATTCCCACCCCGACCTCGTGGGGACTCGAGAATTATAATAATTTATATAAATTTATTATATCTAGTTAATTTCTTTATTTTTTAAATAAAAATTAATGTTATTTGTTTTTTTCATGTTTGTGTGGATTATCAAATTTGTCTAATACTTATATTTCTCATATGAAAATGTCCTCAATAGTTCATATTTATTTCACTTTTACCAATTTACTTTATTATTAGTTTGGAAGAATTTTTAATTTCAACTATGTTAACTAAATTATAAATCTATTACTTCAATTAATGTAACATCATTGACCTTCCCCACATGCGTATCCACATGCATTTCATTTGAATATATGCATCTTCTATATAATCCAATTGAACACGTGCATTTCATACGTATTTTCGTAGGAACAAGTCCATGACACGCACTAGCTACGTGTCCTAGTACATTGCAATTGTATCGAGTCGCATATGTGTATTTATAATCTAAATGAGGATAAAAAGTATTAAAAATAAATGAAATAAGGTGACCAAATTAAAGTATGCAAAATGACTAGATTAAGATTAAATTGCATATTGTGTTGAATTGTGTAATAATAATAAGAATAATTAGAAAAAAATAAAAAAAATAATAAAAGTCAGAAAAAAAGAAAAAAAGTGGACTGGTGAAACAAAGGAAATGGTGATACCTTTTAACTTATTAGACTGCCACCATATTCATTCCCCTTCCTCATCTTCTTCTTCTTCTTTGCTTTATTCCTTTCATTTCTTTTCAAGTTCCAGCCACAATTCTTCTCTCTTTCACTCCAAAAATTGCAAAAACAAGTTTAGCCAAGAGTGATTATAGGTGAGTAAACATTTATTTTTGTGTTAACCTTGATTATAGTGTTTAAGGTTCATTAATAGACAGTATTTTGTGCCATAGTTTTGATGATCTTAGAGATCGAATAGGAAAAAGCTTAAAACATAAAATTTGTTCATTTATGTCTTAGATTTATTGATATATAAACATTTTTGTAAGATGTGGTGTATATAATGAGGTATACTCTCTGGACTGAAACTAGTCTAGATGTGAACTCTAAGTAAGTTAGCTACTGTGTTTGTTAGTTTTGAATATGATAAAACCATTATTTGAAGTATCTCAAAATATAAAAGTTGTATATATATATATATGTTATGTATCTGTATACCAAATTTGAAGTTCATATATCTTGTAAATTTTGAGTTATGGTGAATGTAACCATGACTATTCCATGGTTTGAACTGCCTACTGAGTGTCCTGGGCAGATCTAGCAATATGTTTGGCTAATTAGAGCTCGTTAGAGCTAGAGTCTGTAAATTATCAAAATATGAAAGTTATAGGTATATGTCTTACCTAAAATTGGGTACTAATTACAGCTTAATATGTTATGTATAAACTAAGTTATGGCCTTTGGAAGTCATACTGGTTCGGAAGCCAATTCTATTATGGACCAGTGAAATATTTGTTATAATTTGAAGAACTTAGAGACATAATTGATAAAAGTTGTAACAAAAAATGTTCCATTTGAATCCATATAAGTGTATGTAAAGTTTCATTAAAATATGACTTATAGATTATAAGTTATGATGAACCAAAGTGGGTACCCTGAAACTGCCTAAAAGTAGAAAACAGAACACACTTAAAAATTCCACCAAAAATTGTACAATGATCTAATTGGTTTGAAATTTTAATATGTTACATAATTATATGTTAATTTTAATTAGAAATAATAATTAGATTAATTAGTCAAGTATATAAAAAGTTATAGGCTAAACAGTCTCATAAGGTCACACTGCCTCATAGGAAAAATCTTAACTATTGATATGAACAATGCATATTAATTTGTTTAAGCCACATTAAGTCTCCCTAATCATGAGTTAATCGATTATGTTTTCATATTAGGCTCACAACATATTGGAGACTCACAAGGAGCGGATAGACAATAAGTTAGGGGTCGGAATCAAGAGAAATGTGAGTCTAATTATCAATTGAATTCTTTAGTGCAAATGAATGTTATTTGCTATGTGATTCATATGATTGTTATGATTGGTCATTGATAATATAATGATGGATAATTTGTGACATTGTGATACATATAAATGGTATACTTATAGTATATTTGAGGTATATGTTTGACATATGTGATACATATACATAATATATGTATAATATATACAAGGTATATGCATGACATATGAGGCATATATGCGGTATATGTATGTTATGTGTGGTAAGATACAATGATTGATGAATGTTTAAGTACAAGTGCATATGCATATGGACCTAAAAAGCGTTGTGACTAGTTAATCGATATTGTAAAGCAAAAGAAGAGGTCTATGACCCAAAAAATGTGCAAATGAAACAAATGATCAAGCTAGCTAGTAAATGTAAATGTTCACATGATAAATGTTCACATTAAAACCTGGGACAATGTTTGTTTAACTTAGTCACAATAAAATGAAATAAGCAAAACATTTGCATACATAAGGAGTAATGATTATATGTTTCAACTTTATTGATATTTATATGATACTGATGAATGGAATGGAATACATGGTATGTATTGAATTTGTGATTTATTACTATGAGTTGTTTGGTACTTTAGAGCTCATTGGATAATTATTCTCACTGAGCCGTAACTCATCAATTTGCATCATTTTTCAGGTAAAGAAAAAGTGATAGCTCATTTTGAGTAGCATATAGAAGACATGAAGCACAGGTCATTGGCCGAGTCTCATCACTCTCTCTCCTTGCATTCCACACGAGCATGAAAATATGTCATTTGCATTTTATATTTACGTGTTTGAATATGTATAGTAATTTTGGAATGAGTTTTAAAATGTATAAATGAAAGTAACTCGTAAATACTTATGTGCAAAGTTTATGTTTTAATATATGTGATATATCGTATTGTAGCGAAAGCCTCAGTGTTGACTTGCAAAGTTATTGAATGATATTACAGTATATGAGACTTGTAAAGTCATTGAATGATATTATATGATATAAAAAAAATTTACTATCAATGTTAACAAAATATTTTATCTTTTCCAGCATGCTATGTGTGATTATTTGATATAGAGATAGATTATACTCAAATGTATAAGATGTGGTGTTACAATTAATAAATTCAAAAAAATAAAAAAAATAACTCATGGATTGAGCAATACAAATTCTACATTTTCTATATTTGAATTTGATATATATGCAATAGTTAGCTTTCACAGAGTATTTATATTAATATGTAGTGACATACAACTGAATTTTAATATTATTTTTAACTTTCTTGTTATAATATATGTCATGGAGGCAAAAAATATTTCTATTTTTTTTATGAAAATAATTGATTGTAAAAAAATGATTGTGACAAAATCCATCATAAAAAAATAAAAGTGACTGAATACAATTTTGTTACTATTGAAACCTAATTTTTAATTAAAAAATAATGACAAAGTAAAATGAAATATTCTAAAACTATTTGGTAGGATGAAGCCAAGATGTTGAAACTGAAACATTGAATCATCAAATTAGCGATTGAGTGATAAAATACACAAATTGCATCAAAATTCAAGTATGAGAGCATAAACATGAAAATGAAAAAAAAATATAATAGAATAATTAGGTAGCTACTAGAATAAATATAAAGATTAGTATTTTTATATATTATTATATATAAAAATATTAATAAAAATTATTTAGAAAATAAAGATGGA
This sequence comes from Triadica sebifera, assembly GCA_023653625.1. Classification (NCBI taxonomy): domain Eukaryota; kingdom Viridiplantae; phylum Streptophyta; class Magnoliopsida; order Malpighiales; family Euphorbiaceae; genus Triadica; species Triadica sebifera. The sequence continues at coordinate 15,843,406 of CM042910.1, read as the reverse complement.
TAAAAATGAAATTGATATAAAAAAGAAAAATATAAGAAAGTAAAGAATCTAAAGATATATTCTAAGCAGCTACTAGAATAAATTATATACAATATTTGTAATTTAACTTTAAACTAACTAAAAAAAAAAAAGAACTTTAAACAATTACCTAAACAAAGACACCCTAAAAACTACATTCACACCAACTGAACCACGACACAGCGCAACCATCCCTCTCTTCTGCTTCTGACCACAGCCACAATTCACACCCACTGACACACGACAGCCCTCGATCGCCAGCCGACAGCCATCTCGTTGCCAGCCAGCCCCAAGCCTCTCGCCAACCGACAGCACCTACGACGGCACGACCACTGAACGCCGACAGCACCCACGCCGACAGCCCTCTCTCCTTATCGCCAATCGCTGGTATCTGATTTCTATTTCCTTATGTATATGCTGTTTAGATCTTCTTATTTCATATTTTTTCTTTGTTCTTTCGTTGGTCCCTTTTCTTGGTTTTGGTTTTCATTTGATTTAGTTCATTTATTAGTGAACTGATTGTAATTTCTTGCTTGATTATTCAGATAAGTAATTGCAGTAAATTTCCAGGAATTGAGTGGTTCTGTGAATGCTTTATTTTTTTATGTGTTTTTTTTGTCTCGGTTTTTATGGGGTTTTTATTATTTTTTGGCTCTTGATTCCATTATTTGTGATCGATCTCTTGAATAAATAAACAATTTAGGGGAAATCATAATCAGCAATGGCAATGAAACTAATATGGAATTCTTTTGAGATGATTGGGTACGGTATATATACATTCTTATGACATTGCAGAATCTTTAGTAGTAATTTATTTTTGCTTTTTTATAAATTACTACTAAAGATTCTGCAATGTCATAAGAATGTATAAAGATAGTTTTATAATTTTGCTTTGTTTGTCTAAATAGTGTTAATTTATTTAGTATGTGAGAAAATACTTAACAATATAAATAATAAAAATTCATGAATTTAATAAAGCACAATCAGAATATAATAACTATAATAATGTCATGTATAAATTATACTACATTACTACTATTGTCTTGTATTATAATTGCAGAATAGCTATTCAATTATTTTTGTATAATTATTATTAATTATATTATAATCACATTATGCATATAAAGTGAAATCCTAATATTTCATGAAATAAAGGATTGAGATAATAGTATTAATTTAGCGGAGTGGGGATCTCTGCGGGGATGGGGATCCCCACGGGGTGGGGACAATTTTGTCCCCATTAGTATCGCGGGGACGGGGATGGAAATTCCCCATTCCAGCCCCCCGCCCGTTGCCAAGCCGACCAAGGTATGTCTTTCTCCTTCTCTGAGATCTCTCATTTCTTGCTTCCTTCTCTTGTTCTTGTTCTCTTTTTTTTTTTTGTTTTCTGCACTGGTTTTGGTTCTATGGGCTTTGCTGATTGCATAACGAATGGTTGAAAAACTTTTAAAATGAAAGTCTCTCTTTTTTAATGTTCATCAATCTGATTATATCGGGTTCTAATGATAATTTATTTATTTATTCACTGATACATGGTGTTTTGAACCGACACATTTTATTGTTTTGCTCAAATTTTCTTTCTTCTGCATAAATAATTAGGGTATTAGTTTACTGTAATGGTCATGAAAATGAGGATGTGATGAATGCTCAATTGTTTTTTTCCTTATTTACAATTATTATCATTGTAATTGCTGTAGCCAATGGTTTGTTACTGATTATAAGGGGACCCATGTATATTTGAGTTTATCTTACCGGAAGTGATTATTCTTGATATGTCTTTCTTCTTTTAATGTTTCTTTCTCCTCTTTCATTTCATACGTTTCCAAACCTTACAAACATTTATCATGAGTTCATCATCTTTGAATTTTAGATGGCATTGAGAGGTGTGTGGCAACTTCAAAAGCTGATTGTTAGCTATTGTGATTGGGGAGGAAGTAGCAGGGGCATCAGGTATGATTTTCATTGTTTTTATTTTAACAACTTGGAATAGCATGATATTTGCTTATTTATGGAAGGACAGAAAGGCTAGAGCTATATTTTTTTGGGTTACAAGGGCTCCAAGGGCTCCAAGTGTCCAACAGATGTTCAAATTTGAGATCCAACATTGGTCACCGGACCAATATCACTAAGTTGAAGCTTATTGGTTAGGATATAGCTATATTTAAGCATAAATTTATCCTTTAATGCTATGTTACTTCCATAATTTGTTATGATAAGAACTGCCTATGGTGTTGTAATGTATTCTTCATTTTCTTTACTTCGGTCTTTGATCTGAAATTTTAAATTATTTGAACAATGCCATTATTAGTTTACATATTTCATTCTTCTCTTGTTCTGTCTGATACAGTTGCTGTTCCTATCTGTATGGTTATTTTTTCTAGTAGAATAACCTCTCAATTTGTCAGATAGTTTTTCTATGTACTTTTTTAAGTCATGTGATGATCAGATTATTTAAACCTATCATGTGTCATTTCCTAGGAGTAGCTTTATCAGCCAAAAGAAACATGATCATTTATATCTCAGTAACCAAATATTCTCAAGAAAACGTCTTTGGAAGTTTACTTTCGGTTCTTCACAATGATGAATAGATGTTCAAGTATCTGTTTATGTTTCCACTTAACAAACCTTGATGCCAGTGGCAGCATTCCTGAGTTCCTTGTCAATTAGTTCTTTGGTTTGTAAGAGCATAGTACTTCCATTCCAAATTCATGTTAGTCACAGATATCAATTGTTTTGCTGCTAATATTGGTTTCACTTGCTTCTTCTTATTCATTGTTTTGTGATATTATTAATTATGAAATGTGGTAGGGCATTTATCGAGTCTCAACTGCCAGCATTCAAAGAGGGAAATCCTCAGTTGGAAGTGATTACTGAGCTCAATCATGGGCAACATCCATTTTTGAAGGCCTTTTACAGTGAGTTCTCTCTCTGTGTGCATCTGGACTCATGTGCATTTAGATGCATTCTTTCCCTTGTGATCTCAAATGTATGCCTATGGTGTTCATCGCATGCATGCATTGGAAGATCCTCCTCTTTAATCCTTTATTTCTTTTTCTTTTTTTTTTTTTAAATTTCTATTTATATGAACAGAGAACAAAAATGAACGGGTTGTTTGTGTGAAGAATCTGGATCCAGATGATATACTTCTGCATGCCACTAGGCTAAGGAATTCTTTGGGAAGGAAGGTGGTAAAATTAAAGACACGACATGTGACCCGCAACCCAAGTGGGCAGGGTACTTGGAACACAGCTTTGAGATTCTGAGGCTCTAAACGCTATAAAAAGCTGTTGTTGCCCTGCTTATAGCATATTAAATCTTTAGATAAATTGATACTAGCTTTATAATGCCTTGGATTGAATTACTAAATAGTAGCCAGAACTTATAGTTATGATGGATTTTGGACTTATTCTGATCTGCATCTGTTTTGGTCTAAAATATTGTGTTGTATCACTCGTATCCATGTACTAGTTCAGTATTCAGTCCTCGTGATTATAATCCTTGTGCACTTGGATTGACACAACTGATGGAGACTATCTAAGAATAACTAAGTTATTTTTCTGAAGCTACTGTCCTTTTAATAGGAGAATGGATGGAAAGCTCTGTTGGGGTTTTGGGCTCTGACATGTAAAAGATTGATAATTTCATGAGATCAACATACTTTTGGACTTGCATTGTTCTAAGAAACAAACATGCAGAGATTTTCTTGTAGATACATTTTATCTGAGGCCATAGACGAGTTTAGATCCCTAGTAGGCCTGAATAGTCATATTCATATCCCTGTTTGTATGGACGGTCAAAAATCTTCGAATTTTTCCGCATTAGGTTCTCCAACTACATACGGATAGTGAATTGGAATGTATGCTCTTGCTTATATTCCTGTGGCATTATTTTTTAGGATAGAACGTAGACAAAAAAAGATGTTGAAATTGCCATTGACTATTTTTGGGTCTCCCCTGTTAGTAACAATTTTTTAAGAATATCTCGTCGATATAATTTTAAAGAGCAAAAGTCCTCTCTTTTACTCGCTCTCTAAAATCTCCTTAGAGAGTTGAAAACAGGTAAAATACTACGCACGTTACTCATTTGTAAGACTTGAGACAATTAATAAAACTAAATTTTATGCTTATTTATTTCTAATGTAACTTTTGATCACCATTTATAAAACTGATACAAATTTGCCTCTCATGTTTTCAAGTTCTCTAAAAAATCTAATCCCAATGTATTCCAATGCCATCACATAATGTTGCATCTCCGGGATAACAAGCGCCAGCCAAGACCTTCAACCAGCTGACATATTCGTCTTTCTATTTAATAAGCCAATATTCCTATTTAAAAACAATAGATTTGTCAAATATGATCCAGGGCCACTTTAAGGGAATCTACACCACACCTTTGAGTCTGATCTAAGGAGGAATTCCTGCAGCAGCCCCAACAGCTTTCTTTTCCTTTTGTTTCTCCCTTTTCTTCTTGTTTTTTAAGTGTATTCCTGCTCATTTGTCTAAGAAAACAGCATGCTTTTGAGAGAGTTTTAACAAAGTGGAAACCCATGACTATGCGGATGAACATACAAACAGAATTTGTACTTACTCTGTCGGGCTGCCTCCAAATAACTGCATTTGCAAAATAATAAAATCATCAAAACGAGCAAGTCCAGTAACCCAATTCAACAACATACATGCATGAAGAAAAAACCAAAACAAATACTCTCTTCATCCAAGAAAGATAGACTCATTTCAATTTTTACGGAGTAAGAAATTTATGGTTGGAGCAATATTGTATTAAACACCAATATTCAAGAAAACCAATATTGTATTAAACACCAATCTCAGATAAAAAACCCTACTTGGTATAGCTTGTCAAACATCCTTTTGAAGTACAATGATCCATTATAGTGGAAAATTTTAATCCTTCAATAACATCATCAAGAAATGAGTTGTTGAAGCATTGACATATAATTTTGAATTGAAAATGCATTCATTAAAAAAAGATAAAAAAGCTATATATGTACATGTCCTCTGACATGCAAAGGAATCAAAATAAGCAACCCATAACTATGCTTGATGTAACACATAATAAAAGGGTTCTCGACTCGAAAGGACTTTTACCATAATGCATGACTATCATTAGAGGATTATTTATGGCACTGCATAAACTGTCATCATTCATCGAGAACATAAAGCACCAAACTGGTGAAAGTACTTCATGAATTCCACTAATAGTCTTAGCATCAGTAATGTGAAGTTAATTCCCCATAAACACAAGATTACTGATCATTGGCAAAACTGGGAAGAACTAAACAAGTTGCAGTGACCTGAATCTCAACTAGTAAACGAAATTCTATCATTAAGACCCTGTCAGTCCACAACACAAACAATGAATGTAAGTCTTTATGAAAGTGGATCCTCACAATGTACTTTATACCAGAAGCAAGAATAAGTAAACATAGAGGATACTAATTCATCAAAATTATAATGATGATCAAATCATATCTAGCAGCCAGTAGGCAAAACTGTTTTATGTAATAAACTTAAGACACATCAGCTATGAGTTCCAGATTTCTGTCCTCGGTTATTATGCAATAAGTTTAGATTTGTTGGAATCCTAATCAAGCAATAACCACCGTAAAAAACAGCTTAATATAACAAATGATCAGCATACCCGTTGTCAACTTATAGTCTAGGAGTTGTTGTGGTAGTCATGAAATACTGTCCATCTGGGAACCATTCACTAGTCATGGAATATTCAACCCTAGTTGTTCCGAGCTGCTTTTTGTTTTTCAATACCAAATTTAAACATTAAAATTTTAACATATACCTTAATATCCTTTGTTTTAGCAGCTGAATCCTCAATTGTGATGTTAGAGCGCTTTGCTGGCCTCCGCTCAATATCTTCTTTTTTTAGTAGTGGGGGAGCGTTCATTGGCCCTCTTCTTTGAATCTTTTATTTGAGGCTCCTCAATAGAGGTAGAACATATTTTGAGTACAGGAACCATGGGCTACGTCCAATAAAATCAAATACAACAAATCAAAACTTCTAAAAAAATTTATAATAAAAAATTAGATTCAATACAGATGGATAGGTGATGCGGTGATTACGGAGAGTAAAAATTGGTAGTATTGAAGACAAAATTAGAAGTTGGTCATGGGTGGTGGACATTGACGGTAGTGAAACTGCTGCTCTGTAATATTTGGGGGAAGAAAGTAGAGAGATTTGATTATACAAGTTTACTTCTAGGGGTGAATACGAGAGAGACAGAGAGAGCAACGTGTTTTGATAAACAAAGAGAAATGTTGTAATCTTTACTTTTTAGAATAGAGATGAAGAATATCAATAAAGAAAAAAAAGAAAAAAATTGTATTTGTTTTATAAGGTTTGATTTATTGTATTAGTACTCCTAAAATTTAAAAATAATATAATTGACTCTATTTATTTTATATCCGTTAAATTATAATTTTTCTGTTAAATTTTAAAATATTTACCGTTAGAAAAATATTATCTTTTGTTCAATGATAATGATACTAGTATAATAAGTCAAATCTTATGAGATAAATAATATTTTTTTATCATTTCATCACAATTTAATATCTTTTTAGTATAAAATCTAATGAAATGATATATTAGTAAAATATAATAAAACAGAGAGAGTCAATCATATAAATTTTGATTTAAGAAATACTAGTATAATATATAAAATATCACAAGATAAATAGTAATTTTCTCAAAAAAAATTGAAGCAGGGGCATAATCCAAGGTGTTTTTTTATAGTGTGTGTGTTGAATTTCATATCAAGTGAATGAGTGTTGAGTTTTTAATTTTTGTTTGTTGGAGGAACAATGGTATATGCACAGCACAATATGGGATACTAATCTCATTGTACATACCACATAAATATTAAAACTCCCATCAATATAGATAGATTATCGCTAAAATATTGGAACTTGATATATTTTTCAATTTTTATAAGTGAGAATACTAATCAAGTCTCGTTATCAATGTTAGAATTTTTAATTTAAATCTTAAATTATAGGAATATGTATTTTTTTTTTCATTTTGCTATTTCAAAATCTTTTTAAAGCTATTAATTATAAACTAATAAATATATAACTTTTTAGACATAATTTTGAGTACTGTTTAAATTATTGAATTATTAATTTATAATTTTTTTTATTTTAACCTTTGAGGCAAACAACCAAATTATTAAATTATCCCTATAAATATTTAATGATACCTTGACATGTTCACATTATAATTATGTTTCTCATGTATGTGTATATATATATATATATTAAACATATTAATTAATTAGAAAAAAATAGATAAATAGATATTTATTTCAAAGTAAATTTGAAAAAACAGTTTATAAAAAATTAAAAGAATCAAACAATTAAATCAAAAAATTATAAACCTATTTTTTTAGAACATTGAACCCCAATCTCAAATACTCCCTAAATTTTATTTTTCGAAGATCATTTTTAATATTGACAATTAATTTTTTCCAAATCTTTTGAAAATGAGTAAAATGCCAAGGAAATCAATTTAGGGATTAGTGTCTTAGGGACACTATAAGAAGTCTATTTTTTTTCTTTTGAGAAGACACACAAGCTCACATACTTTCATTCTCTTATTTTTTTTTTCTACCTTTCATCACCATTTTTAAGTATCAAGCTAGCTTATTAAAGCTTGAAGAGGAGATTTAGAGAGGAAAAATCTTCAAAGCAGGAAGCTTAAATACTTTTGGGACTTAAATTCCTATTAATCTTCAATTTCTTACATTTTCTTTTTTGTTCTATTTTTAGAATGTTTGTTTATGCTTATACAATGTCTTGTATGAACATGTTGTAGTATTTTTATGGTGAAAAATTATTATTAGGAAAAACTCTAACTTGAAAAGCATGTATATGCGTATACTTTATTATTTTGCTATTTAGGGAAGATATTTGTTGTTTATACAATCCTTGAATTTTTATGTGCTTAATGGTTTTATGAGGATGAATGTTGATTTGTTCCTTAGCGGTATAAAGCATTAGAGAGAGGTTTAATTATGAGAGACTCTTAACCTAATGAGCATTTTGTAATGAATCGAAACCAAAAGGGAGTCTCTCATAGTTGAAATGACATATACACGACACAATATATATATATATATATATAATCATATTGATATGATAAAACACAATTAAACACAATTGACTGAATTGGTCATATAATTAACCAATATAAAATTTCATTATACGAATGGTTTATCCACCAACCAATCAATTATTATAAGTCAACCAATTTTTATTGGTCTAATCAAAGAAATTAAGTTTTATACTCTAATAATTATTCTTTTCTACCATGCCTTAGCTTGTTAATACCTTTTCTTTACCAATGTGAAATTAATTGTGGCTTATGTGCTGATGTTTGCCGCGTGAGGACTCTCAAATCTCAATTGTTATTTATTTATTGTTTGTTTCTTCAAGACACTCTCTGCTTTGTCATGTGACTTGATACCATTTTTACTGTGGGTAAACACATTATTATTATTGTGGTTTTTTTACCCTTTTAACAGTGTTGTTGGCTTGACCCTTCTCAATTTGCCTAATTTAATTAAACAATCAATTTACTTTAAAGTTATTGAATTAAATTAATAAGAAATTTAAATTTACCTTATTCTATTTGTCTTATGCCGTGGCATTTTTTTGGCAGTTGGAATCTTTAGGTCTTCAAGCCGTGGGAAAGAAGAAGGAGAGGGAGTCCCTGGGCTCTATGTTTCTACACAGAGAGTTTTCTTTCATTTCTTGTTTGTTTCTTGCTTATTGTTCTTTGTTTCCAGCCTTAGATTATTCCATTTCATCATTCAGCTTTGCCATTTCTTAACATTGGTCCAACCTGCCGGATGTGATGGAGAAATCTGACAGCAATATGGAGACACGAACGCAAGCCCATTTGGATGCTTAAGAAGAGAAAATCAAGAACATTACTGAGCAATTGATAGCCTTAAACCAGTAGATTACAACTTCTCAACAAAGTCAAGACCAGTTCTAAGGACTAGTTTTGCAATGGATGAAATGAATGGAGAAGAAACTGAAGGTGGAGGAGGTTCACGACCCTCTGGATTATTCAATGGTGTCTCCAGGTGTTACAAATCAGTTTGTTCCTGTCCATATAGCTCACACAGATGTGAATCTACAACCGAATTTAGACAGAACCATGCTTTTAGAAGATTACTCAATCATCATGAAGAAGGTGAAACTTCTTTTATTTTCTGGTGTTGATCCTTGTGGATGGTTGATGAGAGCAGAGACGTACTTTCATATCAATGCATTGGGTAGCGAGGAAGTGTAGATGAATATATTGATGATTTTGAACTTATTGCATCGATGATACCCAAAGAATTAGAAACTTTTTACCTTGGGTACTTCATGAATGGGCTAAGAGAGGATATTAAGAACTTGGTAAGACTTCTAGAAACTGATTCAAGGTTGCATGCTTTTAATATGGTTCAAAATGTTGAATTAGCATTGGGTAAAAAGGAAAGAATGGGTTCTGGTTCATAACACAAAGGAGAAGGAGCCATGGTAGAAAGAGGTCATGTGACTAGCACAAATCAATTTAAGTCTGCCATTTTTGGGACTAGCACAAATCCAATTAAGTCTGCTATTTTGGGGGCCCGAAATAATATATCTGATGTAGCCCATGATCCTTAGCCCAACATTCAAAGCCCAAACCATAACAAATCCATTACACCACATATAGATCCCATATCTATCTCTATACACCGTCCCAAAGGCATTCATCTGTCTTATGCCGATCTAGAGGAGCATCGGTAAAAAGGCTTGTGCTTCAAGTGCAAACAACAATATTCACCCCAGCACCATTGCGCAGAGGATCGATTTAGGATTTTGTCATCGAGCAATGATGATGAACGTGATGTGGCAGGTGGGTTTATGCAACGAGAGCATGAGGGAACTATTAATGTTGATCTAGTGAAAGGGAAGTCCATTTCCTAGTCTTAAGGACAAGACTTTCAGATGAAAAGGATAATGATAGAGAATAGTTAAAGAAGAAGGGTAGTGAAGCAAAGGAAATAGGGGGATTTTTTTAGCAATAGAAATCTTTAGGTCTTCAAGTCTTGGGCAAGCAGAAGGGAAGTGAGTCCCTGTGACATCCCGCCTGTATAATAGGAATAATCTCATTACATAAGCGGAATGACACAGACAATCTGAATGAAACTAGTCTGAATTTAAAATTTTTTTATTTAATAACTAAATTGATATTTTTTAATATTCAAATATACATATGGATTCAATTATCAAATACATTATCATGTTACATAAATATTATACTTCATTTTAACTATCAAAATTAATGGTTTTTACCTTACATCTAACTATATAGATATAATAACAAAGTACAAAATATGTTCTTAACTATATATAAGACATGTCCAACAAACCCATATGCATGATAATAAAGAAAATGCAAAAATAATATGCATCTGACTCTCAACCAGTTCTGACGCGTCTCCTCTAGTATGAGCTTGTATTTCCTCTATCAACTTCACAGTTTACTACTGGCAAGCTTCAGTTTCTGCGCAGAAAAAACCCACGCTAAGCCATTTCTAGCTTAGTGGTACATATAAGCATTTAAGTTTTTCCATGCAGTCACACAAACATGGGTCATAATAATCATGATATAATTTAAATAAATTATTGCATAAAATTTAGAAAATATTATAATAAAATAAAATTTATGTTCCATTATATTATCATTATATTTGTATCAGGACATGAACTGTATATATTCAACCATATGTAATATATAAAATATTAAACATTCTATCTCTTCTCATGTTTCCACAACTCATTTTAATTTAATTGATTTCCCTAGAATTATGTTTATTTAGTTAACTCAAATCTAAATCCATATAAGCATAAATATTTTAACATACAATTACCAAAATGCAATGTAGATAATTTATAATACAGTACACAATATTCTAACATATATTATACAGGGACAACCACATGATTATACAATAATACCAAATTCATTGATAATATATATATAACACTCAAATAAGCATAAATATTTTAACATACAATTACCAAAATGCAATGTAGATAATTTATAATACAATACACAATATTCTAACATATATTATACAGGGACAACCACATGATTATACAATAATACCAAATTCATTGATAATATATATATAACACTCAATTATAAATTTAGCTTACCTTAATAAATATTTATAATTCATGCTAAATATTTATAATTCATGTTATTTCACATATTTTATCTTTTAGCAAGTACATGTATGTCTTTTAATTATTTTATATATAATATTTTAATATAAATAACCCAAATCTCATTCCCAGACTGTCCGGATATAGGGCGTGTAGTAAGACTGCTCGCGGAGCTTAAGCACCCTACTCACTATAGTCTCAAGTCAAGAGCGCTCGCGGAGCTTAAGTCTGATGATGGTATCTTTTTAGGATACTCTACAACCAGCAAAGCATATAGAGTATTTAATAAAAGATCATTAATAGTGGAAGAATCCATGCATATTGTTTTTAATGAATTTAGTAGACTTGATCTTGTGAAAGGTAGTGTTCTTGATGATGTTGTAGATAATATTGAAAAACTTGTCATTGAAAATGGAAAAGAAGAAAACGATCAAGAAAATCTACTACCTCAAAATCAAGAACAAATGGAGCAAGAACTTCCAAAAGAATGGAGAATGAACAGAAATCATCCAAAATAGCAAATAATTGGTGATCTATCAAGGGGAGTAAGTACTAGATCTCATTTCAAGCATTTAGTCACTGACATTGCTTTTATTTCACAAATTGAGCCTAAAAACATTGATGAGGCTCTTAATGATGAAAGTTGGGTAATTGCCATGCAAGAGGAACTCAACCAATTTGAGAGAAATAAGGTATGAAACCTAGTACCAAGACCCAAGAATCATCCAATCATAGGCAGCAAATGGGTATTTAGAAATAAGTTAGATGAACAAGGGTTAATAACCAGGAATAAAGCAAGACTAGTGGCAAAAGGATATAATCAGGAAAAAGGTATAGACTATGATGAAATATATGCACCAGTAGCTAGATTATAAGTTATAAGAATACTCTTAGCATATGCATGTCACATGAATTTCAAACTTTTTCAAATGGATGTGAAAAGTGCATTTCTAAATGGCTATATAGATGAAGAAGTGTATGTAGAACAACCACCAGGTTTTGAAAGCTATGATTTTCCAAATCATGTTTTTAAACTTTCAAAAGCTTTGTATGGTTTAAAACAAGCTCCAAGAGCTTGGTATGAGAGACTAAATTCTTTTTTACTAGAAAATAGCTTCACAAAGGGAAATTTTGACACTACACTGTTCATCAAAAAGCATAAGCATGAGATACTAATTGTTCAAATTTATGTTGATGATATAATATTTGGTTCTACTATTGAGCTGCTTTGTCAAGAATTTGCTAAGTGCATGACTAGGGAATTTGAAATGAGCATGATGAGAGAACTTAAGTATTTCCTTGGTCTACAAATCAAACAAAGCAATGAGGGCATATTCATCAACCAATCCAAATATGCCAAAGACTTAATCAAAAAATTTGGTATGGAAGGATGCAAAAATGCCAAGACTCCTATAAGTACATCAACAAAATTGGACAAAGATGAAAAGGGTAAGAGTATTAATGAAAAGCTTTATAGAGGTATGATCGGATCACTTCTATATCTCATTGCTTATAGACCCGATATTATGTACAGTGTTTGCTTATGTGCGCGATTTCAATCATGTCCTAAAGAATCTCATCTAAATGCTGTAAAAAGGATTTTAAGATATTTACATGGAACATTGCATCTAGGTTTATGGTATCCTAGGAATTCATCTTTCTATATTATAGGATATTCAGATGCAGACTATGCTGGTAGTCTTTTGGATAGGAAAAGCACTTCAGGTACTTGTCACTTCATTGGAGAATGTTTGGTTTCTTGGTTTAGCAAGAAACAAGTTTCAGTTGCTCTCTCAACTGCTGAATCTGAATATGTAGCAGTTGGATGTTGTTGTACACAAATTCTTTGGATAAAACAACAACTTAAGGACTATGGTCATGAGATGAACCATATACCTATAAAATGTGACAACACCAGTGCTATAAATCTTTCAAAGAATCCTATTCAACACTCTAGAAGTAAACATATTGACATTAGACATCATTTTATTAGAGATCATGTTCAATATGGAGATGTTGAATTAGAATTTGTATGCACAGAAAAGCAATTAGCAGATATTTTCACTAAGTCTCTAAATGAGGAAAGATTTAATTTCATTATAAGAGAACTAGGTATGATTGATGGATTATCCTTGTGATTACAAGAATATGAAATTTTAATTGTTGATCCTAAAACATCTCACAAAGTTATAAGATAAATTTTTTTGATGAGAATTTATGCTTTATGAAGTAAAATCTTTGTTGAAATGATTTAGTCTTGTTGCAGAACTTAATCTGATGAAAATTATAGGGGAGTCACGCCCGTGACTAATACTCACGCCCGTGACTAATACTCACGCCCGTGACTTAAGTGGCTCAAAGAGGCAGTGTCGTTCACGACTTTGGTTCACGACATGCTTCACGGCTTCAAGTAGTGAAACATAGTTTCATGGCTTGAGTCACGCCCGTGGATGAGAACATTCACGCCCATGACGCTGTTTCACTCCCGTGAACAATTACGCCTAAAAACAAAACTCACAGAAGCTTTCACGCTTTGAGTCACGGCATGATTCACGGCTTCAAGTGGTGAAACATAGTTTCACGGCTTGCGTCACGCCTGTGGAAAAGAATCCTCACGCCCGTGATGAAGTTTCACGCCCGTGAATAATTACACCCAAAACTCACAGAAGCTTTCACGCCTTGTGTCACGGCTTGCTTCACGGGTATAAGTAGTGAAATTCAACAGTTCACGCCCGTGACATTATATTCACCCCCGTGACCTATGATCATTCACGCTCGTGATGTTCATCGATCACGCCCGTGAACGCATTCACGCTTTCATTCACGGGTGGAACACTGCTTTAGCAAACCGTGAACACGACTATTCACGCCTATGAATGTATCGAATATATAAGAAAACAGCCGGTTACAATCTTCATTTCAACTCTCCATCTCCCAAAACCGCTCTCATTTACTCTCATTCATTGAGACATTGAAGATTATGACCCCAAAGCCTTGATATTTCACTATAAATACCATCAAAAAGTTCGAATCTTCAGCAGAAATCATACACTTCTAGGGTCTTTCATCAAAATTTCTGTCAAAAATTTTCTTCAACTCCATCAACAACTAATTTCTTCAAATATGGAGTCTGCTTCATCAAAGGGAAAGAGAAAGAAGTCCCATGCACCAAAGAGGTATTCAAATTACCTCATGAACATCATCCTCGAAAGTTGTCATCCTCGGTATGCAACTTTGAAGAAGAGACCTATTCTATCATCAAGGTCTTTCGAATGGCAGACAGTCCGTAACCTCGGGCTCGAGATGGCTATGACAGAGCAACTTCAAGCCTGTCATCTAAGAGAATTTGTTCAAATTCATCGGCCAACCCTACGGGAGCCAATGCTGGAATTTCTCAGCACCTTGCAGGTTTCACCAACTGGAGTGGTGAAATTCTAACTCTGCAACAATGCAAACACCCTCAGTGCCATCACATTTGGAGAATTGTTCAACCTACCATCTGATGGCATTCTGAATGAGACTGAGGTAGAATTCTCTGCCCCTGCAGCATGGACACATTTTGGCACAGATTGCAGTTGGGATGTCAAGAAAACTAAGAGCACACATCTCAGGACCCCAGTACATAGGTATTTGCATAGGTTTCTAACCTATAGCATTTTTGCTCGGGGAGAGAGCAATGGAACTATTAGGAAGTCAGAACTCTTCCTATTCGAGATGGCTCACAAGGGAGTCACAGTGGCACTTTCCAGATGGTTTGCAAACCATCTTCTCTCCATCGCCACCAAGCCCACAGGAGATATTTTGATTGGAGCATATGTCACTCATATGGAAGTGAAGCTCAACTACTTGAAGCTAGATGACCATCACTTCAACATTATTCCTGCACACCCACGAGATAGGCTGGATGTAGAGTCATTCATCAAGATAGGAGCAGCTGTCAGAATCGTTTTTCAGAACGATATCTTCTACCGCTTCACTGATACTGCTGGAGAGATTATCTGGGAAGATCACGACACGGAGGATTTTAAAGCAGGCCTCCAGGGAGTTCAGCAGAAAAAGAGGGCTCAGATTGAGGAAGCAACTCCAGCCATCGAGCAGGACATTGGACAGTCTTCAGCCTCCACACCATCTTTAGCGCAGCAGGTGGTCGACCTCTTGGCACCACATTTCGAGCAGCTGCAGACTTCCATGGATGAGAGGTTGGAAAACCTCAAGGACTTCATGGAGTCTCGGATAGACAGTCTTGAGGCTGAAGTAGCTAGGCTTCGTGATAGGATGTCTGGCTAGGATATAGGCTAGAGTGTAGCCTAAATTTGTTATGTTTGAGCATTTTTGTTGTTTGTTTTCTTTCTTAGTTTGTATCCTTTCCTTCATAATATATATTTGCTTTTGTTTACTTCAATCTATATATTCTTTTTGATTGATGATAAAAGGGGGAGAAACTAGCAATATATGATAGATAATAAGGGAAAGTAGTATCAAACTAGCAATATAAGAATTGTGAATCAAAAAGTGAAACAGACTTTGAATTGATTTAAAAATCTTAATTCATCTTTTCAGATGCAAAGTAGATAATTGAAAAACTAAGTTTCTATATACTTTAAATATACTTTAAGTATACTTTGCATACACCTTAAAAGCAAGTTACAAATAAAAACATGCCATGATATATCTCAAATATATCTTACATATACTTTATGTCTTGAAAAGGAATTATGGTATGTATTGGATATACTTCTCATATAACTTGCATATACTTAAAATCTAGTTAAATGCTACATCTTTATTTACTATTCTTGCATATTATATTTTTTATTTTAAGTATATTTTGAGGGGGAAACTTCTCAAAATCACATATTGCTAGATTATTTGTCACCATCAAAAAGGGGGAGATTGTTAACCTTGAGGGGTATTTCCGTCATTTTGATGATAATAAATAATTTAGCAATATTGTATTTAACATACTTGTTTTTGTAAGTATATTATACAGGACATGAATTAAAATAGCAAGAATGGAGAATTGGAAGAATAATCCTTGAGAAACAAAAAGCAAGAAGTAGCATGTTCACTGCCGTGACTCTAGGAGTCACTCCCGTGAAGACAACTACCCGTTACCAAAAACCAACATTTGAAGTTCACGACCATGAAGGAAAAACAAACCGTGAAGTAAGCATTTCAGTCACCCCCGTGAAGAAAGGTGTCACCCCCGTGAAGCTTCATGCAAATTTCATTATAGAGAGCTTCACGACCAGAGTCAACACTTGGGTCACTGCTGGAAATAGTGTCACCCCCGTGAATGAAGGTGTCACCCCCATGAAGGATTCATTCAATTTCATCCAGAGAGCTTCACGAGCAGAGTCACCACTTGTCTCACAGCTGGGAAAGAGTGTCACGCCCGTGACCGATTAATGTCATGCCCGTGACTCTATATGTCAAAACATACCAGAGAGCTTCACGACCAAGGTCACCACTTCAGTCACGACTTGGGAAGAACGGTCACCCCGTGACAAGCATATTCACGCCCATGAACAATGAAAGAGAAAAATGTCAGGCGCGATTTTTTGGTTGGTATAACGGCTAGTTTCTTATTTAATGCACCCCAACGGCTATATTCAGCCATGGGAGTATAAATGGAAGTCATTTATGCATTAAGAAAAAAGAGAATGAAAAGAAAAACAAAAGATTAGCATATACTTAAAAATCACAAGCTATCTTGTACTTTTATACTTTGAGAATAAATCCATTCTCTGTAAAAATCTTTTTGCTTCTCATATTTGAGCAATAAAGATTTATAAGTAGTTCTCTCTGTAATCTTTACTCAAGTGAGCATTGGATAGTTCTGGGTTAAGAGAAGAACACTTGTAAGGGTTACGTGTGAGCTATTGTGAGAAACACCATAGTTGGGAGTGAGCTTGTAAAACTCCATTGTAACACTTAGTGTGTTAGTGAAACTCCCAATTGCGATTGGGGAGAGGAGTAGGGTTTGTTAATACCCGAACCTCTATAAATCTTTGTGTCTGATTTTCTCTATCCGTTCTAAATTAACAATTTTATTTCCGCACTTTAAAGTTTAATTTTTTTTGAAAATCCAATTCAACCCCTTTTCTTGGTCTAATATCTGGGCAACAACGCCCGTGACATATGTTCACGCCCGTGACTTAAATAGCCAAAAGAGGCAGTATCGTTCACGACTTGATTCACGACTTCAAGTGGTGAAGCTTATTTTCACGGCTTCAATCACTCTCGCGAAAAGAGCATTTCACGCCCGTGACGAATTTTCATGCCCGTGAACTATTACACCCCAAAACTCACAGAAGCGTTCACACTTTGAATCACGACTTGCTTCACGGGCATAAGTAGTGAAATTCAACATTTCACCTCCGTGACAGTTCATCATTCACGCCTGTGAAATTCAAAGGTCATGATCGTGAACTTATTCACGCCTTCATTCACGGGTGGAACACTCCTTCAGCAAACCGTGAACACGACCATTCACGCCTATGAAAACACACTTCACGCCCTTGAATGTATCAATTAAATAAAAGAACAACCGGTTATATTTCTCATTTCAACTCTCCAACTCCCAAAATCGCTCTCATTTACACACATTCATTGAGACATTGAATATTTCGGCCCCAAGTCTCAAACTTTTCCTATAAATACCACTAAAAGTTCAAATCTTCATAAAAAACATACATTTTTAGGGTTTCCATAAAAAAATTTATGTCAAAAATTTTCCAATCCATCACAAACCTATTTCTTCAAATCAAATGGAGACTGCTTCATCCAAGGGAAAGAGAAAGAAGTCCCATGCTCCTAGGAGGTATGCAGATTACCTCATGAACCGTATTCTAGAGCAATGCCATCCTCGGTACTCCACTTTGAAGAAGAGACCTCTATTTTCATCAAGGTCCTTTGAATGGCAGACAGTCCAAACTTTAGGGCTTGAAACGGCTATGACAGAGCAACTCCAAGCCTGTCATCTGAAAGAATTTGTGGAGATTAACCAGCAAACCTTGAGGGAGCCAACACTGGAATTCCTCATCACTCTGCAAGTATCACCTACTGGAGTGGTGAAATTCCAACTGTGTGATAAACCCAACACCCTCAGTGCCATTGAATTTGGAGAATTGTTCGACTTACCATCAGATGGCATCCTAAATGATAGTGAGGTAGAATTCTCTGCCCCTGGAGCTTGGACTCATTTTGGCACGGATTGCAGCTGGGATGTCAAAAAGACAAAGAGCACTCATCTCAGGTCCCCAGTGCACAAGTATTTGCATAGGTTCTGACCTATAGTATATTCGCTAGAGGAGAAAGCAACAGGACTATCAGGAAATCAGAGCTCTTCCTATTTGAGATGGCTTGCAGAGGACTTACCGTGGCACTCTCTAGATGGGTTGCAAACCATCTTCTGTCCATCGCTACCAAACCCACGGGCGATATCTTGATTGGTGCATATGTCACCCACATAGCCGTGAAGCTTGAATATATGAAACTGGATGAGCATCATTTCAACCTCATCCCTGGACATCCTCGAGATCGCTTGGATGTCGAGTCCTTCATAAAGATGGGAGCGACTGTCTGAATCATTTTCGAGAATGATATTTTCTACCGCTTCACCGACACTACTGGGAGATCATCTGGGAAGACAATGACATGGAGGACTTTAAAGCAGGCCTCTAAGGAGTCCAGCAGAAGAAGAGGGCTCGGGTTGAGGAAACACCTCCAGTAGCTGAGCAGGACATCGGACAGTCCTCGGCTTCCACACCGACTTTAGCGCAGCAGGTGGTTGACCTTTTGGCACCACGTTTTGAGCAGCTGCAGACTTCAATGGATGAGAGGTTGGAGAACCTCAAAGACTTCATGGAGTCTCGGATGGACAACCTTGAGGCTGAAGTTGCTAGGCTTCAAGATAAGATATCCAGCTAGGAGTTAGGCAAGATTGTAGCCTAAATTTGTTTGTTTTTGCTTGTTTATTTCTTTTATGTTTGTTGTTGTGTAGGAAATTTTCAATTTCCTTTTTGAACTTTATTTAACTTTGTTTGTATTTTTTCCTTTATTCAATATATTTGCTTTTGTTTACCTCATTGATATCTTTATATCCTTTTTGATTGATGACAAAATGGGGAGAAAACTAGCAATATATTATAAGGAAAATGGTATCAAACTAGCAATATAAGGAGAAACTAGCAATATATATTAAGGTAAATAAATTTTGAATCAAAATTTAAAATTGAATTATGAATTGACATTAAAATAGAGGGATTAGAAACCTTGATTCAAAAATTCATATGCAAAGTATAAAATTGACAAATTGAGCTTTATACACATTAGATATACCTTAAGTATACTTTGCATATACCTTCATGCAAGTTACAAAAATAAATATGCCATGATATACCTTAAGTATACCTTACATATACTTCATTCCTTAAAAAGGAACTATGGTATATATTGGATATAATTTTCATATAACTTGCATATACTTAAAATCTAGTAAGTTTATTTCAATGCTACATCATTCTTTACAATTCTTGCATTTTATAAATTTTTTATCCTAAGTATATTTTGAGGGGGAGACTTCTCAAAAGCGCATATTTCTAGATTATTTGTCACCATCAAAAAGGGGGAGATTGTTAAACATTGAGGGGTATTTCTATCATTTTGATGATAACAAATAAAATAACAATATTGTATTTAACATACTTGTTTTCTAAGTCTATTAAACAGGACATGGAATAAAATAACAAGAATGGAGATTGGAAGAATAATCATTGAAAGACAAAATTAAAGAAGTAGCATGTTTATGCCCGTGACTCTTTGTGTCACGCCCGTGAAAGAGCTAACCATTACCAAAACCGACATTTGAAGTTCACGGCCATGAAGAAAGAACAAACCGTGAAGTGGACATTTGAGTCACGCCCGTGAATCAAACTGTCACACCCGTGAATGTTCATGTCATTTTCATCCAGAGAGCTTCACGACCAAAGTCATCACTTGGATCACAGCTGGAAAGTTTGTCACGCCCGTGACTAATGTGTCAAAACATTCCAGAGAGCTTCACGACCAAGGTCACCACTTCAGTCATGGCTTGGGAATAAATGTCATGCCCGTGAATAATGAAAGAGAAAAATGTCAGGTGCGATTATGTGGTTGGTACAACTGCTAGTTTCGTATTTAATGCACCCCAACGGCTATAATCAGCCATGAGAGTATAAATGGAAGTCATTTATGCATTCAGTACAAGAGAATAACATATTCTTTGAATCAAAATCTTATTACAAACTATTTGTACATTCAATACTTTGAGAACAAAATCTATTCTCTGTAAAAATATTTTTGCTCTTTATTTATTGAGCAATTAAGATTTGTGAGTGTTTCTCTCTGTAATCATTACTCAAGTGAGCTTTGGGTATTTCTGGGTTAAGAGTAGAACACTTGTAAGGGTTAGTTGTGTGAGCCTCTAAAACACAAATTAAAAGGTTATTTGTGTGAGCCTGTAAAAACACAAAGTGAAGGTTATTTGTGTGAGCCTATAAAATACAAGGAATTGGTTATTGTGTGAGCCATTAAAATACAAGGGATTTCTGGGTTAGGTGTGAGCCATTGTGAGAAACACCATAGTTGGGAGTGAGCTTGTGAAACTCCATTATAACACTCAGTGTGTTAGTGAAACTCCCAATTGCGATAGGAGTAGAGTTTGTTAACACCCGAACCTCTATAAAAATCTTTGTGTCCAATTTTCTCTATCCCTCCAAAAATTAATTATTTATTTTCGCACCTTAAAGTTTAATTTTTTGAAACTCCAATTCAACCCCCTTTCTTGGCTTAATATCTGGGCAACAACTTAAAAAAAAAATCCAAAACTGCCCAACCGGGCTTTAATATCAATAACCAGAAACACCAACCTGGTGCTCTGATACCAAAACCTCTAGCAGTCGCAACCCCCTCACCCAAACCACACGTTCCCGGATAAGGGAGCGCTGCTGCCTGTCTTGTTCTTTACTTCTTCAAATCGCTATTATTATTAATTTACCTTTATTTTCGCAATCATTCATGTATATGAAGATATAAACAAAAACCAGAGTGCAATTTATTTACATAAGATAGTAATTTTAAACATCGAATTAATTCTTAACAAACTTTAAAAGTAAGTTACTCTAACATTCTTTAATATAAAAGCCGAATACAAAATTTCAAAACTTGTAACCCACTTTCTCAAGGTTCAGCTGCTTTACTTGAATGGGAGCACCGCTTGCTTTATCTAACGCCTTTAGCTACCTTTCTATATTTGCGTGTAAATTAAACTCCATGCTAAGCTCTAAGCTTAGTGGTGCATATAAATAAGGCAATATACTATATCATGCAACAAGCATTAACCAGTATCATTTTATGCATTAATATGTTTGCATGCCATGACTATCAACATATTCCTATTTCATACAAGTATAAATGTCATGCTCACATAGACAATGTTATTTTTATTTATCTTTGATGGTAAATTACTCTGTTAATCTCTTTATCATTACATCTCAATCTCATATCATCATCATTTTCTTATTCTTTTCTTTTCTTATTTTTTTTCCGACATATCCTCATTATCTTGCCCACATCACTCTAAATATTTGGACTGACTGGATACGGGTTATGGATCAAGAGCGCTCCCAGAGCTTAAGCCACCCTATCCTTTATCTGGCTCATAAGAGCTTCTCAAATCAATGGTGCTCCCAGAGCTTAAGCCACATTGATTGAGTATCATTTTATCATAGATGAATAACCGGACCAAGGGCGCTCCCCGAACTGAAGCCACCTTGTTCTCATTTTTATGTGCTCATCAGAGCTTTTCAAGTCAGTAGCGCTCCCAGAGCTTAAGCCACACTGACCAAGCATCTCAGACCAATGACGCTCCCAAAGCTTAAGCCATATTGGTTGAGGTATAGTACGGTACTGTTCGCCCCCTTAATGACATGTCATCTATCCTGATTCTAGTCCGCATGTAGAGTAATGAGCTTCTTTATATTTTCACATCAATCATAATTCTCATGTTTATCAACATCTCAATTTTCTTATTTTGCAAACATATAATCATACTCATACATACTGGATAACGTCTTTTCATTTATTTCACTAGGTACATCAATATTCTCATACTTATCATCCGTATCAGATTTTATATATCATCCATGACAATTCACATATTTCATCCGTGACAATTCAATTTTCTATATCACAACATAACATGTTCTCTCATCAATATGTATGTGTGTATATATATATATATATATATATAATCATTCTTATTTCACTAGATAGACAATGACTTTCATTTACTTACCTGAATTCCTCATTTGATAACCACATTCATAATCACAATTACAGAGCATTCACGGCCGTGATTACTAATTTCACGCCCGTAATCCCAAGCCGTGAACGCTACTGGAATGAATCGCCCAAAAGCATTCACAGTCGTGATTACTCATTCCCGCCCGTGAATAAGTTCAATTCCGTGATTCCAACCCGTGAACGCTTCTAGAATGAATAGTACCATTTCCACATAGAAGTCACTACTGCGATACAATCAGTCATAACCGTGAACCCTCAATTTCACGCCCGTGACTCAATAGTCACACCCATGACTTTCAGCAGGAAATCTGCATATTCAATTTTCATTCATTCTAACATCATCCAAATCATACCAAATTCTATTTCATGCATTTCTAAGGTTCTTTACTCAACTTATTATTTTCTAATACATGTAAATGTCTTGATCATACAAAATTTTCTAACATGCATTATTAGTTCAATGTCACACAAGGATCTCATTCATACATGTCTAAACCTATGGTTTCATGCCATAATCATCATCATTCTTGGAATGCATTTATCTAAAATCATGTTCAGCATGCATTATTTCAAACAAAAATAGGCTATTGCCTTAAGTTATGCACAAACCTCAATCTTTCTCCTTCACTCTTCTAGGTAGCTTTTTCTTTTCCTTTGCTCTTTAGAGCTTGTTCCGTGTCATTTGGAACTCCTACAACATCATAAATCATTATTATCATTTGATTTTCTCAAGACCCTAAACTCTTTTTTTCTCTCTCAAAACCCTAGTTTCTCTCTCTTTCCATATAAGTCTTGAATGAGCTCAAAATTCGAACTTCCTTTAAGAAAAGATGAAGAAGAAGAAGCGATGCTTCTTACCTTACACTTTTCTTCACTAAATCACCTTTTTTGAGATTTTCTCTCTCTACCAAACTTGATTTTTCTTCCTTTTTCTTGATCTTTCCAGCTTCCTTAGAAGTTATGGACCATGAAGATCACCTTTCCATGCTATTTCCCTTCTCTTCTCTTCCTTTCTCTCTATAGAAATCAAGATTGGCTATGGAGGAATGGATGTAGCTGGCGTGTCTGGTAGAGAAAATAGAGAAAAAGGCAAAAAAAGAAAAGAAGAAGAAGAAGAAAAGAAGTCTTAAATAGGGTACCCAAAAATTCTTCATATGGGACTCACCATTTGACCATCTTCTTCCAATTCTATACTTAATCAATATTAACCCTCTTCCTTTAATGTCATCTCCAGCCAACTCAATTTTAAGTGTCCAAATTTCCTAAGTTAATTAGCAATTAATCTCATTAATCCTCCAATTTTTGGTAAATTGCAATTTGATCCCAAAACTTATCAAATTTTGCAATTTAGTCCTTTACCGTAAATCAACTTCTTTAAACTTTATAATCACTTAATTAGGCATTTATCATTTAATTTAGCCATTACTTGATTAAAATTTTGTAAAAATCCGAATTTAGACTCCGATCAATCAAACACGTCAACTTCGCGACACATGCGACTCGGGGCCTAAATTAGTGGATATTACATCTTATGTTAATATGCTTACTTCTAGAGTGTTGAATGGGATTCGTAGATAGGTTTATATCACTTGTATTGTCACATCTGATAGGTATATGTCCAAACTATGACCATAATCCTTAAGTTGTTGTTTCATCCAAAGGATTTGAGTACAACAACATTCTGCTGCCACATACTCCGCTTCAGCGGTAGAAAGAGCAACCGAAACTTGTTTCTTGCTAAACCAAGAAACTAATCATTTACCAATAAAGTGACAAGTGCCTGACGTACACTTTTTATCCAAGAGACTTTTAGCATAATCAGCATCTGAATATCCTATAATATGAAAGGATGAATTTCTAGGATACCATAAACCTAGATGCAATGAGCCATGTAAATATTTTAAAATTCTTTTCACAGCATTCAAATGTGATTTGTTAGGACATGATTGAAAGTGAGCACATAAGCATACACTATACATTATATTAGGCCTAGAGGCAATAAGATATAAGAGTGATCCGATCATACCTCTATAGAGCTTTTCATTAATGCTTTTACACTTTTCATCTTCGTCCAATTTTGTTGATGTGATCATAGGAGTCTTGACATTTTTGCATCCTTACATTCCAAACTTCTTCATTAATTCTTTGGCATATTTGGATTGGTTGATGAATATGCCCTCATTGCTTTGTTTTATCTGTAGACCGAGGAAGAACATGTGCTCACCCATCATGCTCATTTCAAATTCCCTAGTCATACACTTAGCAAATTCTTGGCAAAAAAATTCATTAGTAGATCCAAATATGATGTCATCAACACAAATTTGAACAATTAGAATATTATGCTTATGCTTTTTAATAAATAAAGTAGTATCAACATTTCCCTTTGAAAAATTATGTTCTAGAAGAAAAGAACTTAGTCTTTCATACCAAGCTCTTGGGGCTTGTTTTAAACCATACAAAGCTTTTGAAAGTTTAAATACATGGTTAGACAAATTATGGCTTTCAAAACCTAGTGGTTGTTCAACATAAACTTCTTCTTCTATAAAACCATTTAAGAAAGCACTTTTGACATCCATTTGAAAGAGTTTGAAATTCATATGGCATGCATATGCTAAAAGTATTCTTATGGCTTCTAATCTAGCTACCGGAGCATAGGCCTTATCATAATCTATTCATTCTTCTTGATTATATCCCTTTGCAACTAACCTATCCTTATTCCTAGTTATTGAACCTTGTTTATCTAGTTTATTTTTAAATACCCATTTACTTCCAATGATTTGATGCTTCTTAGGTCTAGGAACTAAGGTCCATACCTTACTTCTCTCAAATTGGTTGAGTTCTTCTTACATAGCAATCACCCAACTTTCATCATTAAGAGCCTCATCAATATTTTTAGGCTCAATTTGAGAGACAAAGGAAAGTTTAGAATCTAAAGGCTTGAGATGAGATCTAGTACTTACTTCCTTTGTAGGATCACCAATGATTTGCTCCTTGGGGTGATCTTTTGTCAATCTTCATTCCTTTGGGAGATCTTGCTTGTTTTCCTCTTGAGCAGGAGGTAGAGAGTCATCTTGATGTGAATTTTCTTGATCGTTTTCTCCTTTTTCATTTTCAAGATCAAGTTTTTTTTTATTGTACCTACAACATCATTAAGAACACTACCTTTCACAAGATAAAACTTACTAGATTCATCAAAGGCAACATGCATAGATTCTTCAACAACTAATGACTTTTTATTAAAGACTCTATAAGCTTTGCTAGTGATGGAGTATCCTAAAAATATACCCTCATCATATTTGAAGGCAAATTTTCCATGGTTTTTCTTGGTATTCAATATGAAACACTTGCATCCAAATACTCTAAGGTATGATATCATAGGCTTTCTTCCATTCCATAACTCAAAAAAAGTTTTGTTTAAGTGAGGTCTTTTGAAAACTCAATTTGAAATATAACATGCAGTATTTATGGCTTGGGCCCAAAAGTAAGTTGGTAATGAATACTCATTGAGCATTGTTCGAGCCATTTCAATTAAAGTTTGATTTTTCCTTTCGACCATCCCATTTTGTTAAAGTGTCCTAGGAGATGAAAAATTTTGTGAAATGTCATGTTCTAGACCAAAATTTTCAAAGTTTTAATTTTCAAATTCTTTTCCATGATCACTTTTTTTTTGAAATACAATATGCTTTTTCATTTTGAACTCTCTCAGCAAAGTTTTTAAAAGATTCAAAAGCATCACTCTTTTGAGCTAAGAAAATTACCCAAGTGAATCTAGAGTAGTCATCGACGATGACAAAAGTATAGTGTTTACCTCCTAAGCTTGCAACTCTAGTAGGTCCAAAAAGATCTAGATGCAAAAGTTGTAGAGGTTTTGCGGTACTTACAATATTTTTGGATTTGAAGCATGACTTGTGTTGTTTTCCTCTTTGGCAAGGTTCACATATCTTATCTTTTTCAAATTTGACTTTTGGTAGTCCCTTTACCAGATCTCCTTTGTTGAGGCTTTGAATTAAATCCATGCTTGCATGACCAAGTCTTCTATGCCATAGCTAAGATTCATCACTAGTAGTCACGACACTTAGAAGAAATGTTAGATATTTTGTATAAGTCTATTATGTAGGTATTGACATCTCTAATTTTTTTAAATATCACTTGGCCATTAATAGAGGTTACAAGACATTTGTTTGAAGTAAAGATTACTTGGTTTCCCTTATCACATAATTGACTTACACTTAACAAGTTATGTTTTAAACCATCAACAAGTAAGACATCTTCAATGAAAGTAGTATTATTAATACCAATAGAGCCAATGCCAATTACCTTAACCTTAGCATTGTTTCCAAAGGTTACTTTACCTCCATCAATACTATTAATGACATTGAATAGTTCTTTGTCTCCGGTCATATGCCTTAAGCATCCACTATCTGCTAGCTAAGCATTTTCTTTTATTGTGGACTTCAGGCATACTTATAAGATCACAATTCAAGTATTGTTTTTAGGTACCCAAATGAGCTTGGGTCATTGGGGGTTAGCACTTGAAGGTTCCCAACAAGCCTTTCTTATCCAGCAATGTTTATTGATATGGCCAAATTTCATACAATAATTACATTGTTTAGCTCTAAATATGCCTTTTGGTCTTACGATGCTTTTAACTACCTTTTTTTTTCTATTAGGTAGAGTTTGTGAGCAGTGGCATGCACATGCATGGTGAGTTAGTCCTTTCCTAGGTGCATGCTTCTTATACATAAAAGCATGATTGACCTTTTGAGGTTTCCTTCTTAGGTTTACTAACCCTTGATCATTCCTTTTTATGTATAGAAGATTTAGTGTATGTTGTTCATTTAGCCCTTGGGGTTATTACTTCTAATATGAAGATGTGGGGTTCACTTGACTTAACAAAAGTGGTCTTGTGAGATGAAGATGATGTACCCTTAAATCCTAGACCATGTCTTATTAAAGGTGGTCTTTGAGACACAATGAGAGTATCTAAACTCTCCTTGCCCTTGTGAAATTTTGAAATGGAGTTTCTAAGTTCCTCAACTTCATTTTTCAAAACATTGTTCTCTTTAAGCAAGGATTTAGTTAAGGGTCTTGAGGAGTACTCATCTAATGATTTTTGAAGAGATTCATTAGAAGATTTAAGCTCAAAAATTTCCTTTTCTAAAACTTCCATTTTGTTTTTCAAACTTGAAATGTTAATTTTATAAGTATTGAATTTACATCTATATTTTTCTAGTTATGGGTTCAATACTTCTATTAAACTTTGTTCATCATCATCATCATCATCATCACTATCATTATCATTATTGAATGAGTATGAGTAAAGTGATCCTACCTTATCCGAGACGTGATCCTCTATAGCCATGAAGCATAGGTTGACCTCTTCACTTTCATTGTCATCTTTTTCGCTTGAAGAGCTTTCGTCATCCCATGTGGCTTTGTGACCTTTCTCCCCATTGTCTTTTTGGTATTTGCTCTTGTGTTTCTTGAGCTTTGGACATTCTGGTTTGATATGTCCGTTCTTCCCACACTCATAGCACTTTACCTCCTCTTTATTCCTTTGAGAGTCATTTGAGGAGTGTTTGAGATTTCTTTGCTTGAATTTTCGAGAGTTGCCCATTCTCTTTTCAATTATTCTTTTCAGTCTTCTTGAGAGCATTGCTATGTCTTTATTTGCATAATCACTATTTTCTTCATCATCTTCAACTTCTTCTTGAGATTTTGAAGTATAGGCTCTTAGTGCTAGAGGCTTTCTTTTTTCTAACTCTGCTTCAAGTTCTCTATCTCTCTTTACTGCCATTTCATGTGTTAGAAGTTTGCCAATAAGCATATCAGTATTCATGATGCTCATGTCTTCGTTGGCTTCTTCTATACCAGCCACTTTTGAACCATAATCTTTGAGAGGAAGGCTTCTTAGAATTTTATTATTTACATCTTCCAAGCTCAAGTGTTTTCCAAACTTTCTCATGCCATTTATGATGTATAGAAGACGGTCTGTCATATCGGTGATTGACTCATTGGATTTCATCTTGAAGAGTTCGTTCTCTTAAGTGAGAAGTTGAATCTTCTTGGATTTAACTCGCTTTGTTCCTTCATGATAATTTTCCAATATTTTCCATATGCTATATATGGTTGGGCAGTGTTGTATTCTGCCACATTCTTGAATGGATAGTGAGCTTGAGAGAATTGTCATTACCTTTTTGTTTTTGAAATTTGCTCTACGTTGAGGCTCTGTCCAATAATCTCTTGACAGAATTTCTTCTACACCATCAAATCCTCTTCTGGTTGGTGGTGTCCATTCTTTCCGAACGTTATCCCAGACTTCAATTCCCTCATTATCGAGATATGTCTCCCTCCGAAACTTCTAATGAGCGTAATTTGCTCCATCAAAGTAAGGTTTGAGACTTTGGAATCCTTCATTGGCCATTTCTTGATCTTTGCTAGCGCTTTTAGGCTTCGATGCTAGACTAAGTTCTGATACCAATTGTTGCCCAGATAATGAACCAAGAGGGGGGTTGAATTGGATATTAAAAATTCTTAACTTTTAAGTGCAAGATAAAAATTTAAATAGAGTAGGGATAGGAAAATATCACACAAGAAATTTATAGAGGTTCGAGTATTAACAAACCCTACTCCTCTCCCCAAAAATGAAAATTTATTCATGTAATATCTGGCGATTTAGGCCCCGATTGCTCATGACCGTAGTGGGTGAGCTGGTTTAATCGGAGTCTAAATTTGGATCCATAAAGAAATAACAAATTATATGAAAAAATAATTAAGCTTATTATTATTTGGAAATTAAAAAGATTAGTGCTAGAATTGGAAAAAAAATAAAATTTTTCTATAGACAAAATCGGTATTATTGAAATTGTTGGCAAAAAATTTGTGAGCATTGTGGAAAATGATGAATTTCTAATAATTAAAATTTAATAAAGATTAATTAAGTTAAGGAACCAATAAGAATTAAGATTAAGTTAATTAGTGGGATCCACTCTTTAAGTATAGTATAAAAGTCAAAAAAGGGAGGAATTCTACATTCTTCCACCCAAATTTCTAACGCATCTTCTTCCTTTTTTCTCTTCTTTGTGCCGCCCACTCTAGCCTTCCAAAGCCACCATTTTTGTTTCATTTCAAGTTTTAAAAAAGAGGGGAAAATAAGTTTTGAGAGACGAAAATCAAGAAATTAAAGAGTTCTTGTCTTAAGAAAGCTAAAGAACAAGAAGGAAGGAAGAAATAAGAAAAGAAAATGGAGAAGACTTAGGGGAATTTTGGCCCACTTTGGAGAGCCATTAAGGTGAGTTTCTTCTCCTTAAATTCATCATTTTTTCTTTCATTTGAGGCCCATAAGGATGATAGATATGATTAAGATTGGTAGACTAGGGTTATTTGGCATAAATGAACTAGAATTTTAAGTTAATGTTCATTTTTGAGGAAAGTTACAATTAAACCTCTAATTAAATTAGATTGATATTTTTATGTATTTAAGCCTAATGTATCATGTCTAAAATTGAAGGAAAAGGGGCTGCCTTGATGGAGTCAAATTGGGGGAAATTGGAATTAACTTAAGAAAATGGTAATTAGTGATGAATAAAAGGTGTTTAGGATGTTAATTTGAAGAAAATAAATTGGGACCTATGCCAATAGTTTTGGGCAGCCATGACCTATCAAAAAGAGAGTTTAACCTTAGTAATTTTTGGCTTAAATAAAGTATAAAACATATTAGGAGCATTAGGATTTTATGTAGACATGAAAAGTTTTGAAAATGGATGATGGAAATGAGATATGGTATGGTAGTGTAGGAAAATTAAGTGACCAAAAGAGAGACTCTCAAGAAGGTGATAAAGGCGAAGAAAAAGCTATTTAGTGAGGGGAGGAAAGAAGGGAAAAGGAAAGCTCCCTGACTGATTAGGTATATGATTCATTGATAAAAATCTTATATGTTATCTAATTGTGTGAAATTATGTGATAATGCTTGATATGAATATGGTCTGCCATGAAATGTAATTGATAGTTACTTTTGATTTTTTTTTTATGGTAATAGGACTAAATGGTATGAAGATGTTAAGATATGTGAATATAATTGTGATATTGAAACTTTGATATAAAAAAGAATGCATATGATGGATGTATTTATGAGATAGATTTGTGTCAATGGATAACTCTGTTATAGAATTTCAGGAGCACATTTTTTTTATTATAACTACTGTTATGCTAATGAGATTGAAATGTAATTAATTGGAAATAAAAGTGAACTTATAAGGCTAAAACTTTCATTAAGTACCTAAGTTCAAATTTTAATTTAAAATAGGCTAAAAATGGGATATAAACTCCCTGACCTGTAGGTACCCAGAAAATACTAGGTAAAAACTAATAGAACACCTTTCAATAAAATGACCATAACTTTTGCTAGAAAACTTGGATTTAGATAATGTTTGATGAATATTAAAGATGAGACATTAAACTACAAAATAATAAAAGACTATAAATTCAAATTCAAACTTTAAATGTGCTAAAAATGAGGCTCAATGTGAGGGCTGAAATCTATCATAAACAAAGAATCGGCATATTGGGCTTTTGCGTGTGGTGTGATGAATACGTATATTAATTAATGAGAATTTTGACTTTAATTGTAGTTATAAATATTTCTTTTGTTTTATGTCTTATTTGTGAAATTATGAAATGAGATGTCAGAAAATATATGTATATAAGATTTTTATCCTTGAAGGACCACTAAGTTAGTAGCTTAGCGCGGGTGGTTTCTTCTCATGTAGGTTCTAAAGAATAACTATATATAGTATAGTTGTTGGAAGAAGAAGGGTACCCGGATGAAAAACAACTTAAAGTTTTGGACTATTTTTGGTATATTTTGTTAAAAGCTTTGTAAATTAAATTATAATTTTATCTCATCTAGTAGGTATTGGGGGTATGTAAAACTAATGTAATGAATATAGTTTGGATGTAAAATAATATATTTTTTAAATAAATAAAATTTTAAGTTTTGCTAAAAAAACTTTTTTTAGCGAATTTTATAAGATAGTTAGTCAGGTAATACTCACTTACCTTACTGAACTAAAGTGGGGTAAGAGGGTGTTACAATTCAATTGACAAAAACCCAGATTGATATTATACTATCCTTATGCTGAAAATTGTGATGATCATTTTAAACTCGAATATCATTTTACTTATGACTTTGTTTATTAACGTGCTCTGTGACTTTGTTGGTTATTAGTAGTTTTGTTTTTAAAAAACAATTCTTGAAACAATATTCATGGTTCAGTTTTTGTTGAGGATTTGATATGAGAAAAGAATGTTATATATAAACATGCTTGAAATTTGTTTGAAGATCTTGGTAGATGCTAGTGACATTGATATATAGTAATTTAGTATATGGTTTTTGGAAACTAGTCAAGTTATTGTTTCTTAAGAATTTTAAATTACCCGAGTATCAAATTATTTATATTGTATTGTTTAGTACGAAAACACCCAAACAACCATACTAAATTATCCTGAATTTTTAGGACAATACATTATGGAGATTTTTTTTCAATACAACACAAGGCTCGTATTTTTAAATCCTAGACTTTTTAAGATAATAGCGGAGATTTTCTAATCCTCGGATTGGACCGGACAGTGCATACCCCTAATGCTAACAAATACATGTGAGAAAAATGTCTCTTTTTGACTCTGCCAATTTTTAATTTTTGCCTCTCTTTTCTCTTTCATATTTCTCACACTGAAATAAAGGAAATATAGACTGTAGAGAACATGAAATGCAAATCTCTTATTACTCAATTCTTCTACCTTTCTAATTGATAAACCAAATATTTTGTTTTTCTTTATTTTTTGATTTTTTCCCATACTCTGGAAGTCCAAGGCTAGCTCTGGTTTGACTTCCATTTCATTTTCACCACCAATTTATCATTCTACTGATTCTACTCTTAATCCCCATATCTTGTTATAGATTTACGAGTTTCTTAGAGGTCATTTGATTTTGGTGGCTATTGGTGTCATATATGCAAATTTATACCCCGAGTTGCATGTATCGTTAAACTGACTTGTTGGACCGACCAAAGTTTAAATTCGGATTTTGACTGAAAAAAATTTAAAATAATAGAAAACAATTATAGAAAATGCCTAATAGAGTTTTAAAAGTATTTAAAGATGTTAGTTTATGGTGAAAGACCTAAATACAAAATTTGAAAAATTTTGGGGTCAATTTGTAATTTACTGAAAATTAGAGGATCAAGTGACATATTTATGAAAGAAATGAATAAGTTTGGACAGTGAATGCATGAGTTAGCTAGCCACACCAAGTGGAAAATATTAAAAAGCTAATTAACATAAATATCTAAATATTTATTAAGAAAATGGGACCATCATTAATGATTTTTGTCATTTTCCTATTCTTTCTTTCTTATCACCCTTAATCTTAAATTTTCTACACTTTGCTTGTATCCCACATTCTTCCCCCATCCTCCATAGCTAAATCTTGGTCCTAGAGAGAAAGTGAGAAAGAGAGAGAGAAAGGCATGGAAAAGTGGGTTTTCATGTATATTTGATAAAGAGGAAGCTAGAAAGAGTAAAAAAGAAGACAAATAAGCAAGAAAATATGAGAAAGAAACCCCCCAAAATTTTGGTCATGGAAGGAAAAATATTGAGGTATTGTGTTTTTCTCTTCCTCTTCATTTTTCATTAAAGGAAAATGTTACCCAAAACAATAACGAAGAATAATTTATGAGAGAGAGAAAGAGGGAATTCGGCACACAAGATTTATAGAGATTCGGGTATTAACAAACCTTATTTCTCTCTCCAATCTCAATTGAGTATTTCACTAACACACAAACCGTTACAAATGGAGTTTTCCCTAGTTCACTCCCAACTATGGTATTTCTCTCTTGACTAACACCTAACCCAAAAAAATCCTTATGTTTTAATTGCTAACACAACAACCAAATCCTTGTATTTTTATGGCTCACACAATAACTCTTACAAATGTTTCACTCACAACCAAACTCAATCAAACTCACTTTGTAATACCCCCTTACCCCACTATAGTTCAGCAAGGTAAGTGAGCATTACCCGTCTTATTGTTTTATAAAATTAATGAAGTGAAGTAAATATTTTTTTTTTGAAAATATTGCATAAACTAAAATAAAATTTCATACAAGCCCAAATATTAAAATTTTTATTTATTTATAAAGTACATTAATTTACATTCAAATCATGTTCTTTTACATGGTAACTCACATATTTAATACACATGATATGAAATCAAAACTATACTTTAATTTACAAAGCTTTTAACAAAATATACCAAAAATAAAACCCAAAGCTTTTTGCTGCTTCTCTCTGGGTACCCTTCTTCTTCTGACAGTCTATTTTCTATGGCTACCCTTCTAAACCTGCGCGAGAGGAAACCACCCGCGCTAAGCTACTAGCTTAGTGGTGCTTCAATGATAAAACTTTTACATACATATATATTTTCTCACATATTAATTATCCATTTAATAAATAAGACATAAATAAAGAATTATATAAAATAAATAAATTTCTACAAACACTCAATATCTGATAACTTTAATTCATATAACATTTATAAAAAAATCACATACTTCGATATTATTATTATTATTATTATTATTATTATTATTATTATTATTATTATTATTATTATTATTATTATTATTTATTTGTGCCCATAACACCAATAACCGAACTAACTAATAGGAATAACGGGGTTATCATTCCCGATTTTCATAATATAGCGCCGAGCGCATTTATAATAATGTCATTACCGGCTTTTGTTATATTGCCATTACCGGCTTAATAATTTTGCATCGAACGCATTTATAAATTGTCATTACCAGCTTTCATATTTGGCACCGAGTGTCTTAAATCCCCTGATTGACATGACAAACTATTCCCTATTCTAGTTCTAGACTAGGTGTTTTTGGGCTTAACTATTTTTATATTAATTCACTATATTTCAAAAATGTCAACATTATTTAACTATCAAAATTATGCTTATTCATTTTTGTTCTGTATTTCCATTATTATTGCAATAAAATCTCATACATAAATAATTTATTAAACATTTATAATTACCATCAAAGTAAATATTTGCATGGATTATTACATATAATTATAACAACACATGCAAAAAGTCCAATATTGTATGTTTTTACCTATGACAGATTTCAGACTTATTTTGGGGCTTCATTTTTAGCTCATATATAATTCGAATTTGAAGTTCTAGCCTTCTAACCATTTTTATATTATTGTCTTAGATTTAAGAGGCATCAATAATCACGTAAATGCCAATTTTATAGCAAAAGTTATGATTAATTCACTACTCAATCATCACATAATTTTTTGCCCAGAATTTTCTGGACAGATTCTAGGTTTAAACTTCGTGCATTTAACTGGGCCACTCTAGACATAATTAGATATTATAGTCTGAATAACAATTAAATCCCTGTGTCTTAGCTTTCATTTCCAACAAATAACATACAAAACGGAGTTCCATAACTCAAGTTATCATCAAAATAGACAGAGCTGTTCCTGCAATTCTGTACCCAAGCCATCAATTGACATCAATCCATATTTCAACCACATTCATCATTTGCATTCATTTTAATACTAAAATTTCCAGAATTACAAATACATTCATATGTCTCAATAATTTCACATCATTTGGTCCCATTTCCATATATAATATCAAAAGTCACAACAAAACACATAATATCTCAAAAACACAAACATAACAAACCTTAACATATAATTCCATACATATTAACAACATGCAAAATTTTTATCAATGAAGCACATACCTAATCAGCCTTGGTTCTTCCCTTAGTCCTTCTTTTTCTTCCCTTATTAGCTAGCTTTCTCCTTGCCTTTGTCACCCTTTTGAGGGCCTCTACTTGTTCACTTATTTTTCCTACATAACCATGCCATAACTCAATTCCAACATTCAATTTCAATGCTTTTCATGTCTACATAATATTCTAATGCTCCTAATATGTTTTACACCTTAATTGAGCTAAAATGTACTAAGGTTAAACTTCCTTCTTCATATGTCATGACTACCCAAAAAGCATATCCTAGTTCCCAATTTATTTTCTGCAATTCAACACTCAATTCACCCTTAATCTAACACTAATTATGGTGTTTCTATGTTAATTTCAATTTTCCCAAATTTATTTAACTATGGCAGCCCCTCATTCATCATTCAACATTATATTTTCTTCAGTTTGTAAGCCATAAAATAATTACCTAACATCAAATATCATTAATTGAAAGTTTAATTACACTTCCATCAACTAATCACTAACTTAAATTTCTAATTCCAATCTTGCAACATAAGCTCAATCTACCAAACCTAATCACATCTATCATCCTTATGGGTCTCAAATAAAAGGAAAAATGTTGAATTTAAGAAGAATAAACTCACCTTAAGATCATTCCAAAGATGACCGAATTTTCCCTCAATTTTTCTCTTTTATTTCTCTTCTTTCTTCTTCCTTTCTTGTTTCTTTACTCTACTTTGTAGTAAGAAATTTTTAATTTCGATTTTTCCTCTCTCAAAAATTATTTCTTTCCTCACTTTTTCAAGCTTGATTTGAAGAGAAATGGAGATTTTTGGGAGAGCTATGGTAGACGGCAAAGAGATTAGAGAAGATGGGGGAAATGGGTTTTAATTGGTGGAGAGTATTTAGTGGTTCCATGACTACATTAAGCTCTTCATCCATTGGTCCAAAATATAAATTAATTTTAATGAAATTTTAAACTTTAAGAAATTTTTTATTTGCCACATCTTCCTCCATATTTACATTTTTTCCCAAACAATTGTCATAATACCGATTTTGTCCATAGAAGTTTTATTTTTTTCTAATTCTACCGCAAATCTTTTTAATTCCAAAATAATAATACCCTTAATTATTTTCTCTTAATATTAGTCATTTTTTTATGGGTTTAAATTTAGACTCTGATTGAGCCAGTGGACCCCACTATGGTCACGCGCAATCGGGGCCTAAACCACTGAATGTTACAACTCTCTCCCCCTTAAGAAAATTTTGTCCTCGAAATTTACCTGATTAGGTGGAGCTGAATAATTGAGGATGTTGAGTTCTCATCATTTCTTCACTCTCCTAGGTGGCTTCTTTTACTTCATGATTGCGCCATAGGACCTTTACCAATGGTACCTTCTTGTTCCGTAGTTCTTTGACTTATCGAGCTATGATTTTCACTGGCTCTTCACCATATGTCAAGTCTGGTTGTACGTCTATTGATTCCATAGGTATTACATGTGTCGGATCCGATCTATATCTTCTTAACATTGAGACATGAAACACATTGTGGATCTTATCCAATTCTGGTGGTAAGGCCAACCTGTAAGCCACTGGACCCACACGTTCAAGTATTTTGTATAGTCCAATAAATTTAGGACTTAGTTTCCCTTTTTTACCAAAACAAAGTACTTTTTTCCAAGGTGAGACTTTCAAAAATACCTTGTCTTCGACAGCATACTCAATGTCTTTCCTTTTCAAATCGACATAGGATTTTTGTCGATCAGTTGTAGCTTTTAATCGATCTTGGATTAATTTCACCTTCTCCTCTGTCTGTTGCACTAATTCTAGCCCCATAAATTTCTTTTCACCAAGTTCTGTCCAACATAATGGTGTCCTACATCTCCTTCCATACAAACCTTCGTATGGTGCCATGCCGAGACTAGTTTGATAGCTATTGTTGTATGCAAATTCCATCAATGGTAAATTTTTATCCCAGCTACCCTCAAAATCAATTACGCAGATTCTCAGCATATCTTCCAACAATTGAATCACTCGTACGAATTTCCCATTTGTTTGTGGGTGAAATGCTGTACTAAAAGCAAGTCGGGTCCCCAATGCTTACTGTAGAATTTTCCAAACTTTTGATGTGAATCATGGGTCTCGATCAGAAATAATAGATACTGGCACCCCATGTAGTCGAATTATCTCATTGACATATAATTTTGCTAGCCGGCTCAATGAATAATCCATCCGAACTGGCAGAAAGTGCCGATTTGGTAAGCCTGTCAACAATTACCCATACTGCATCATGCTTCTTTTGTGTCAAAGGCAACCCAGATACAAAATCCATTGTAATTCTTTCCCACTTCCATTATGGAATTGCAATAGGCTGCAACAATCCAGATGGTACCTGGTGTTCTGCTTTCACTTGTTGGCATGTCAAGCATCTTGTAGTATATTCCACTATATCCTTCTTCA
Organism: Triadica sebifera; assembly: GCA_023653625.1. Classification (NCBI taxonomy): domain Eukaryota; kingdom Viridiplantae; phylum Streptophyta; class Magnoliopsida; order Malpighiales; family Euphorbiaceae; genus Triadica; species Triadica sebifera. The sequence continues at coordinate 15,805,539 of CM042910.1, read as the reverse complement.
TTCCTGACCACCAATAATGAGTCTTCAGGTTCTGATACATTTTATTGCTCCCTGGATGCATGGAATAAGTTGTATTATATGTCTCTTTTAGAATTATTTGCTTTAATCCGCTATCATTTGGCACACACAATCTTCCTCTGTAACTTATGCTTCCATCATCTTCAACCTTAAATTCAGGTCTCTCCCCATTTTTCACTGCCTCAGCAATTATCATCAATTTTTGATCTTGCTTCTAAACTTTTCTCACTTGTTGCCTTAAAGTAGGTTGGACCCGTAACTCTGCCAAAATAAATTGTGTCTAATTTTTTTCAATTTTACTATTACTTTCAATATATTATATTAAAATTGAGAAAAATTTAAACTATACCTGCCAGTGTTTTTCTACTTAAGGCATCCGCTACTACATTGGCTTTGCCTGGCTGATAGTCAATAATACAACTATAATCCTTTATTAACTCCAACTGGAGTCTTTGCCTTAAGTTCAATTCCTTTTGTGTGGGCAAATATTTGAGGCTCTTATGATCTGTATATATGTAGCACCGCTCGCCATACAAATAATGTCGCCAAATTTTCAAAGCAAACACTATTGCTGCCAACTCCAAATCATGAGTAGGGTAATTTAGCTCATGAGGCTTCAATTGCCTAGATGCATAAGCAACTACTTTACCCTTTTGCATTAATACACATCCTAACCCATTATGAGAGGCGTCACTGTATATCACAAAATCTTTCCCTAGTGTAGGTTGGGTCAAAACAGGTGCTTCGGTTAACATGGCTTTTAGTTTCTCAAAGCTTGCCTGGCATCGATCTGTCCACTCAAACTTAGTTTCTTTTCTGAGCAACTTAGTAATTGGTGCAGCTATGCTTGAAAATCCCTTCTCAAACCTTCTATAGTAGCCAGCTAATCCAAGGAAACTTCGGACTTCTGTTACATTGCGAGGTGGCTTCCAACTTAGAATTGCTTCTATTTTGTTAGGATCAACCCGGATTCCTTCAACTGAAATAATATGCCCTAAGAATCCCACTTCTTCCAACAAGAACTCACATTTTGATAGCCTTGCATACAATTAATTTTCCCTCAAAGTCTGCAGTACTATTTTGAGATGCCTGTCATGTTCTCCCTTGTCCCTCGAATACACCAGAATATCATCTATAAAAACTACCACAAACTGATCAAGATAAGGCCTAAAAATTCTGTTCATCATATCCATAAAGGCAGCTGGTGCATTCATTAAGCCAAATGGCATAACCATAAACTCATAGTGACCATATCGAGTTCTGAAGGCTGTTTTAGATACATCTGATTCTTTGATTTTCAGTTGGTGGTACTCGGATCTGAGATCAATCTTAGAGAATACTCCTGCTCCCTTCAATTGATCAAACAAATCATCAATTCTAGGTAGTGGGTATTTATTTTTAATTGTCACCTTGTTCAATTATCGGTAATCAATACATAACCGAAGGGTGCCATCCTTCTTTTTCACAAACAACACCGGAGCGCCCCATGGTGAGACACTAGGCCTTATGAACCTTTTTTCGAGCAATTCCTGCAATTGAACCTTTAACTCTCTCAATTCTGCAGGTGCCATTCTATAAGGAGTAATTGATATCGGGGTTGTACCAGGAATCACATTAATAGCAAATTCTATCTCTCTATCTGGTGGTAACCCTGACAAATCTTCAGGAAATATATCTGGGAACTCACACACTGTGGGGATGTCCTTGAGTTTCGGGCTCCCTTTCTTGGTATCTATCACATGGGCCAAATATGCCTCACATCCCTTCATAATATATTTTCGAGCTTTTAATGCAGAAATAACATTGGTCAAACATGTTTGACCTACACCTTGAATGATGGTGTCATCTTGCCCGAAAATTTTAAGTACAACATTTCTAGATCGACAGTCGACTATAGCTCCATGCTTTATCAACCAATCCATACCCAGAATAGCATCGAATTCATGAAAAGGTAGTTCTATTAAGTCTGTTGGAAATTCTCTACCCTAAATAATTATTAAAGTGTTTCTATAAATATTATTGACTTTCACACTATGTCCCAGCAGATTGGTCACAACTATCTCATATTCTAAGGTCTCAGGTATCATGTTCCCTTGTCTAAGTGCAGCTGTACTTATGTATGAATGCGGGGAACCAGGATCTATCAAAGCATGTAAATCAAAATCAAATAAAGATAATTTACCAACTATGACATCTGGTGCATCCTGGTCTTCACGAGCTCTCATCACATATGCCCGAGCTGGGGTCCTACTACCTCCGGGTCTGTCAACTATCTCTGATACCCCCTGACTCTATCTGATACGGCCACCTCTAAACTGACCTCATCCTCTACCATGGCTCTGTACCGGTATCATAGTTTGTGATGGTGTCATATTGACTGTACTAAGTCTAGGACAATCTTTCTTCATACGTTAAGTAGCTCCACATCTCATACATGCCCCAGTCAACCACCAACACTCTCCTGTATGAGCTTTACCACAATGCTGACACAAAGCCGGAGCTGGTCTCTTGGGAAATGATGCTGGTTAACTAACAGATGATGCTGTAGGTCTAAATTGCTGACCCCGCCTATCAGAAAATGTCTGTCTAGCCACCATTGACTGAAATGGTCTGGGTACTATTCGTCCTTTCCTACCTGATGTCTGAGCCACACTAGCTGTTGACTTCTTATAATGCTCTTATGTCTTCAGCTTTTTCCTTCTTTCAACACTAATAGCAGAGGAGACTAGCGTAGCAAAATCTGTATGCTGGTGGGAAGCCACTAAATACCCAATCTCTTCATTGAGACCGTATTCAAATCTACGACATTTATCAGCTTCATCTCCATTAATCCCAGTAGCATACTTACTCAACCTGGTGAACTCCATCTCGTACTCAGCTATTGTCATACCTCTCTGCCTCAAATTCAGGAATTCTCACTTTTTCTCATCAACATAGATTCTTGGCACATATTTCTTTTTAAACTTTGTCACAAAGAAATCCCATGTCTGAGGGGTCGGAGTCTGGAGTTTTGCTAATAACAATTTCCACCAGTCATAGGCATGCTCTTGAAGGAGAGGATACTGCATATCTAACCTTGTACTCCTCCGGACATTGCAGCTCTTCAAAAACCCTTTTTGTCTTTTCCAACCAAAATTCTGCTGCTGCTGGGTCATCCTATTTCTTACCCATAAAATCCGTAGCCCCGTATTTTCTTAATTTATCAATCTGGGATTTCAGTTGAGGTGGGAGAGGTGGTGGAGCTGGTGGTGGCACAACTTGTACAAAGTAGCCATTTGTTGCATAAGGGCTACCTGACCCGGGTTAACCTATTCTTCAGCATGTTATGGAGCTATAACGCTAGGCTCTGAGGCTCTAATTGAGGCTGACTATCTATGAGCAGCCGAGTCGACTATACTATCACCCTCTTGTTCTTCACGACTTTGTCTTGATTCTGAATCCATTAAAACCTATATTGTCAGAAGAAGGGTCCCTTATTAGAATATAGCAGCTTAAAAACAATGCAAATGCTAAAAACAATGCAAATGCTAAAAACATGCATTTATCTTCCCATACCCACTAAGTAAGAACCATCTAAACCTATAGCTCTGATACCAAAAATTGTAATACCCCCTTACCCCACTATAGTTCAGCAAGGTAAGTGAGCATTACCCATCTTACTGTTTTATAAAATTAATGAAGTGAAGTAAATATTTTTTTTGAAAATATTGCATAAACTAAAATAAAATTTCATACTAGCCCAAATATTAAAAATTTTATTTATTTATAAAGTACATTAATTTACATTCAAATCATGTTCTTTTACATGGTGACTCACATATTTAATACACATGATATGAAATAAAAACGATACTTTAATTTACAAAGCTTTTAACAAAATATACCAAAAATAAAACCCAAAGCTTTTTGCTGTTTCCCTCCGGGTACCCTTCTTCTTCTGACAGTCTATTTTCTATGGCTACCCTTCTAAACTTGCGCGAGAGGAAACCACACGCGCTAAGCTACTAGCTTAGTGGTGCTTCAATGATAAAAATTTTACATACATATATATTTTCTCACATATTAATTATCCATTTAATAAAGAAGACATAAAATAAAGAATTATATAAAATTAATAAATTTCTGCAAACACTCAATATCTAATAACTTTAATTCATATAACATTTATAAAAAAATCACATATTTCGATATTATTATTATTATTATTATTTATTTGTGCCCATAACACCTATAACCGAACTAACTAATAGGAATAATAGGGTTGCCATTCCCGACTTTCATAATATAGTGCCGAGCACTTTTATAATAATGTAATTACCAGCTTTTGTTATATTGCCATTACCGGCTTAATAATTTTGCACCGAACGCATTTATAAATTGCCATTACCGACTTTTATATTTGGCACCGAGTGCCTTAAATCCCCTGATTGGCATGTCAAACTATTCCCTATTCTAGTTCTAGACTAGGTGTTTTTGGGCTTAACGATTTTTATATTAATTCACTATATTTCAAAAATGTCAACATTATTTAACTATCAAAATTATGCTTATTCATTTTTGTTCTTTATTTCCATTATTATTGCAATAAAATCTCATACATAAATAATTTGTTAAACATTTATAATTACCATCAAAGTAAATATTTGCATGGATTATTACATATAATTATAACAACACATGCAAAAAGTTCAATATTGTATGTTTTTACCTATGGGAGATTTCAGACTTATTTTTGGGCTTCCTTTTTAGCCCATATATAATTCGAATTTGAAGTTATAGCCGTCTACCCACTTTTATCTTATTGTCTTAGCTTTAATATGCATCAAGAATCACATAAATCCCAATTTAATAGCAAACGTTATGATTAATTCACTACTGCATCATCACAGAATTTTCTGGACAGATTCTAGGTTTAAACTTCGTGCATTTAACTCGGCAAATCTAGACATAATTAGATATTATAGTCTAAATAACAATTAAATCCCTGTGTCTTAGCTTTCATTTCCAACAAATAACATACAAAACGGAGTTCCATAACTCAAGTTATCATCAAAATAGACAGAGCTGTTCCTGCAATTCTGTACCCGAACCATCAATTGACATCAATCCATATTTCAACCACATTCATCATTTGCATTCATTTTAATACTAAAATTTCCAGAATTAAAAATACATTCATATGCCTCAATTATTTCACAGCATTTGGTCCCATTTCCATATATAATATCAAAAGTCACAACAAAACACAAACATAACAAACCTTAACATATAATTCCATACATATTAACAACATGCAAAATTTTTATCAATGAAGCACATACCTAATCAGCCTTGGTTCTTCCCTTAATCCTTATTTTTCTTCCCTTATTAGCTAGCTTTCTCCTTGCCTTTGTCACCCTCTTGAGGGCCTCTCACTTGTTCACTTATTTTTCCTACACAGCCATACCATAACTCAATTCCAACATTCAATTTCAATGCTTTTCATGTCTACATAATATTCTAATGCTCTTAATATGTTTTACACCTTAATTGAGCTAAAATGTACTAAGGGTAAACTTCCTTATTCATATGTCATGGCTGCCCAAAAAGCATATCCTAGTTCCCAATTTATTTTCTTCAATTCAACACTCAATTCACCCTTAATCTAACACCAATTATGGTATTTTTATGTTAATTTCAATTTATATGTGACATTTATATGTATATAATCGGCATGTAAGTATGCTAGGAAACAATTGCACTTTGCATGATATAGTATATTGTATTATTTATATACACCACTAAGCCTAAAATAGCGTGAGAGTTTCTCTCACACAATATAGTGAAGAATAAGCCAAAAAATGTAAAGAAAGGTAATGGCGACTGATCCAGTAAAGCAGCTTATTCCTGACATTGCAGGTTACACATTTTTTTGTACTTTTGATTTGATTTTCTTTTATAATATTGTAGTTAACTTTATGTTTTATACAAACATAAGTGTTTTGTAAATAAGACTTTTTTATATAAAAATAATAACCTACGTCATTTTCCATTAATTGTTAAATTATGAATTTGACTGAAGATAGCATAGCAGTCCGTCATTCAGGCATATGTTGCTAGGATGAGGGGGTGTTATAGTGTTTGGTATCAAAGCCAGGTTTGGTAGGTTTTAGGATTTAAAAAAATAGTTTTCAAAATAATTATGACGTGTGTGTACCCACAATTGAGTATATGAGTTGTTGCTTACTGATTTTGGCTGTTACTTTTATAATATAGGTAGGTTATGTCTTCTGAGTCATGACAAATAGTGGCTGAAGAGGTTGAAAGTAATGAGCATATAGAGATAAGGGCTTCATCATGACCAAGTCATCGATGAGCTGTTGCATCGAGATTCGATGCCAATTCATCACGTGAGCAGTCTGTTGCTAGTACGAGAAAGATAGAGTTTTTGAGAAATATGATAGACTTGCTACAGAGAGAATCACAACCAGCTTCATCTGTGTTACAATTTGAGAGACTGAGAAAGTTAAGGGCACCCAATTTCTATGGTAAATGGGAAGATGACCCCTTTGTGGCAGAGTTTTGGTTAGAATGAGCACAGAAAGTCTTTGATCAGTTGTAGTGCACAAATGAGCAAAAATATGATTATGAAGTTTCTTTGATATAAGATCATGCATATGAGTGGTGGTGGTGGTCGGAGTCCTAGAGTATAGAGGCACTGAGCCCATGACATGTGATTGTTTTTCTAGAGAAGTTCAAAGAGCAATATATTTCCCCTATTTACATAGATGACAAAAAAATAGAGTTTTGATGCTGAAACAAGGGGACATATCGGTAACAGAATATGAAAGAGAATTCACACATCTCTACAAGTATGCTGGTGTAATTGTATCTACAAAGGCTTATAAATACCGTCGATTTGAAGATGGGTTGAAAGATCTGATGAAGTTGCAAGTCTCAGCTCTACATCTGATAAATTTTCCCAATTTATTAGCATCTGTTAGAATAGTTGAGAGAGTGCTAGTGGCACAATAGCCAATACAAGATAAAGCCATTAGGCGACCCATGTCACAGTCGAGTGGGGGACTATCTAGCGGCAAAAGAGACATATCTTTCAGTGGTTGATTCTAGGCTAAAGGTTTTAGCAGGCCTTTTTCTTTCAAGCGGGGACAGTCCACGAGATCTGGTTCTTCAACAGCTAGTGCACCGACACAGGTATCACATATATTTGTACTATCATCGTGTCAACACTACGGTCGTCCTCATCCAGGAGAGTTTTGGCTGACGATAGAAGCTTGCTTGAAGTGTGGCTCCAAAGATCATTTGAAAAGAGATTGCTCATTATTACAGTTTGGCAGAGGTTCAGAGAGTATTAAACCAGTACAGATGCAAGTTTTAGGGCAAGGCAGAGGTAAAGTTCGAGGACAAGGTAGAAGAGGCTAAGTAGGGTTTGGCTAGTTTAGATTAGAGACTATGGAGAGGCCAAAAGGTAGTAGATCTGCTTCTGTAACACCTCCTTACCCCAGCAACACGTACCCGGATAAGGGAGTGCTATGTTGACTTCATCGATTAAAATCATCGTTTCATATATATATATGAAACGATGATTTTAATCGATGAAGTTAGCATAACACTCCCTTATCTAAGCACGTATTGTTAGGGTGATGAGGTGTTACAGCTTTAGCCAAGGCATATGCATTGAAATGCCTTAGTACGACATTTTATCCATAAATAGATGAATAATTTGAGCGGGTTAGAAGACATGATGAGAAGTTGTGTGCTAAAATTTGAAGGAAGTTGGGATTGATATCTATCTCTTATAGAGTTTGCCTACAACAACAGTCATCAAACGAGAATAGGATGACTCCTTATGAGGCATTGTATGGAAGAAAGTGTAAGATACCAGTTTGTTGGACCAAGCTGAGTGAAATGAAGTTGATGGGGGTTAGAGATAGTTCAATAGATTGAAGAGAAAGTTAAGGTGATCGAAGGAAGATTAAAAATAGCTCAAGATCGACAAAAGTCATATGCTAACCTTAAGAGGCAAGACCTAGAATTTGTTAAGTGTTTTTTAAGGTTTTGCCTTGGAAGAAAGTATTGAGATTCAGTAAAAAAGGAAAGTTAAGTCTAAGATTCATAGGTCCTTATGAGATTTTGGAAAGAATTGGATGAGTGTCATATCAGTTAGCACTTCCATTAGAGTTGGATAGAATCCATAATGTTTTTCATGTTTCTATACTACGAAGGTATCATTTGGACCCGACTGATATTATTTCTATTGAGGAGATAAAAGTACAGACAAACTTGATGTATGAGAGGAATTGATGGATATATTAGCATGTGAAGAAAAAAGTTTTACGGAACAAGAAAGTTCTATTAATCAAAATGCTATGGCAGAATCATTCTACATAAGAAGCCATATGGATAAATGAGGAGATCATGAAGAGGAAATATCCACAGTTGTTTAGTACAGAATGAATAGGTAAATTTTGAGAACAAAATTTATTTGAAGGGGGAGAGAATGTCATATCCGCAAATTTAGGCCCCGAGTCGCAAGTGTCGTTAAACTGACGCATCAGGCCGACTGGAGTCTAAATTTGGATTTTGACTAAAGAAAATTTAAAATAATGGTAAATAGTTATAGAAAATGCCTAATAAAGTGTTTAATGTATTTAAAGATGTTAGTTTATAGTGAATGATCTAAATGCAAATTTTAGAAAGTTTTGGGATCAATTTGCAATTTACCAAAAATCTATCTCCTTTTCATTTTTTCATTAAATAAAAATATGGTTTTAAGCTTATTTAGAGATTGAGTTGGAAGAGAGAGAGTTTAGGGTTTAATAAAGAGAAAATATGGTTTAGAGAGGGTTTGATAAAGAAAAGTTTTTTTTTTAATTTTTAATTTTTATGATGTCCTTATGTTTTTAGGAGTTCAAGTGGATAAAGAACAAGCTCAAAGTAGCGAAGGAAAAGAGAAAGAGAAGTGAAGAGAATGTAAGCAACATAAATTTTTAAGTAAGTGCATAACTTAAGGCAATAACTTATATTTATTATCAAGTTGCATGATGTGAGTATTTGGTATGTAAATAATTGAAAAATAGCAGTATTGTGTGGTAAAATTTTGGGGATGCATATTTACTAGACTTAGGATTAATTTTGATAAAAATAAATTATGTAATTGTGTGTTCTTTGCCGGATTATATGGAACAATCAGTATATATATTGCTATAACTTAAGTTATATAATTCTGATTAATATGCTATTCATTGGATTTGAAATTTTAGACATAGGGCTAAAACTTTCATGAGAATGTGAGGCCTAATTTGGATGGTAACTATGTTAAAAATTGGCTTGAATAATGAACCTGAAATCTGCCTCGAAGTTTTGGAGAAATATTTAATGACTAGTCAGTATTCAATTAATCATATCGATTGTTAAAGAACTCCTAATTAATTTATTAGAATTGAAAATTAAAGCTAAGATCTAAGGCTATAAATCTCCAGAAGACTACTTAATCTAATTTGGATTGTAACATGACCAAAATTGAGATTAAAGACAAAATATGAAATCTTCCAGGAACATGGCAGAGTAGTAATTGAAGAATTTAATATGTGAAATGATGTGGATCTTATTATATTATGCCAATTATTTTTTATTTTAGTAATTATGTGATTAATTGTGCCATGAAACCTATGAAATGTATGAATTAAAGAATTATGAATTTTATGAAGAGGAATAGTATAGGATGAATGAAATAAATAAAGAAAAATGAGATTGACAAAGGAAAGAAATGAGAATTTGATGATAACATGTATTAAGCCCTTGAACACCTAGTATAGAACTAGAGTTTTGGATAGTTTGACATGCCAATCAAGAGTGTATTAATGCTGGTGATGACACTCATATTAATATTAGTGATGACACATATATTAAGGTTGGTGATGACACTCATATTAATGTCGATGATGATACCTATATTGATGGTAGTGATGACACTCATAATAATATTGGTGATGACACTTGTATGTGCATACTGTTATGTCTGAGTGGTAACTTTATTACACCTATATAGCCACCATGTTATCTTGATTATGAGTTTCTAGGTATTATGGGAATAAATAAGTTAAAATGGTACGAGAATTTGATACAGAATAATTCATGATAATTAATTTGGTATGTTAACTAAATTAGTATAATCAAAATACAAGTAATGTTATGAGATGAAAAATTATATATGTGAAATGTTTGTCTTGCGCTTAGCGTGAGAGATTATCTTGCACAATATAGTGAAGAATAAGCCAAAGAACGTATAGAAAGCTAATGATGACTAATCCAGTAAAGCAGCTTATTCCTTACACTGCGGGTTACACATCTCTTTATACTTTTGATTTGAAGTTCTTTTATAATATTGTAGTTAACTTTATGTTTTGTAAATAAGACTTTTGTATATAAAATGTATTTTCTTTTATATAAAAATAACAACCTACACCATTTCCATTAATTATTAAATTATGAATTTGACTGAAGACAACATAGTACTCTATCATCTAGGTATGTATTGCTGGGGTGATAGGGTGTTATGATTGGGCCGGTTCATTTTCGGCGAATCCAATGGGAAAGACATTAGGATGAACTTGATTTGGAAAAGAGGTAAATCTTTAATCTTTAGTTTATTATTTTTTAGGGAGAATTTTGTGACCTATTTGGATGGAATAAGAATGGAAGGGAGAGGAAGGAGAATGGTGCATGACTAATTTTCCATAGTTTGAGAGAAAAATTAAAAAAAAAAGGTTGTCAAAGGAATGGAAAATGTTCAAAATGACAAAAATAGCCTTATAAGTTAAAAAAAAAGTAAAAAAACCAAGGTATATATGACTTTGCCTTATCTTATACCTATTATTAGCCCTAATGCCAATTGTAGTCACACACTTCCCTATTATCCATAGCTGCAATTGGCCCTGGTTCTCCCATTGTTTATTGAAATCAACTTGATTCATTGAAGCCACTTCCTGTAAGGATGTTTTTGTTATATAATTGAACTTGAGGGGTTTTGTTTTGTTACAAATTGAAATTTAGGGGATATTTATGTGAGTTTGGGAAACTTTGGAGACTATGGACATAATTAAACCAAAATCACCTTATCAAATTGAAAGCCCATCGTAGTAGGGAACATAAATAACACTGAAGAAAAAGTAGTGTCACCAGCTAACCCAAGATATGTTTTTCTCCTTATTCGAGATCTCTCATTTCATGTTTCATTCTATTGTTCTTGTTCTCTTTTTTATTAATTGTTTTGCGCTGATTTTGGTTCAATGGGCTTCGCTTATTGCATAACGAATGATTGAAAAACTTTTAAAATGAAAATATATATTTTTTTAATTGTTCATCAATCTGATTATGTTGGGTTCTAATGATAATTTATTTATTTATTCACTGATACATGATGTTTTGAACTGACTCATTTTATTGTTTGCTCAAATTTTCTTTCTTCTGCATAAATAATTAGGGTTTTAGTTTACTATAATAGTCATGAAAATGAGGATGTGATGAATGTAAATTTGTGCAAAAGATTTAGAAAAAAAAAACAGATTAAATTTGCTCGACAGTTTTGTTTCTTCTACACAATTATTATCATTGTAATTGCTGTAGCCAGTGGTATATTATTGGTTATATGGAGACCTATGTATATTTGAGTTTATCTTATTGGAAGTGATAATTCTTGATATGTCTTTCTTCTTTTAATTTTTCTTTCTCCTCTTTCATTTCATATGTTTCCAAACCTTATAAACATAGTCTAGAGCTAGAAGTTTGCATAGTTTGACAAGCCAATCAGGGGTCTATTTATGCTACTAATGAAACTTATAATATGCTGGTGATGACACATATATTGTGCCGATAATGACACATATTTTATGTCGATGATGACACATACATTATGCCGGTTATGGCACACATATTATGCTCGTGATGCACTTGTATTATGTTGGTGAAGGCACTTATATACACATACTACTATACCCGAATGACAATTTTATTATATTTGGATAACCAACCTCGTTATCTTGATTATTGGTTCGGTTATAGATGTTATGAGAAAAAAAGTAAATTGAAAATCATATGAAATAGTTAAGAGTAATATGAGCGAACTAGTAAAATTAAAGTTAAACAATAATGTGATTTAAATGTTACTTTAAGCATAAGAGTAATTATGATTCAATATGTCTAATGGAATGCATAATTAAAATGAAGAATAAGTGAAAGAAAAAAAATCACTTCACATTTACATAAATATTGACATTTAAGCATAAATTTTAATATGCTGGTATAAATGTTTATATTGATTGAACACAATGCAATTCAGAGGTAGGAGAAAGTAGGTGGACAAAATACTACAGGTCAGTAATGTAAATATATGATGACATGGTAGGTAATTTGTTAAGAAAGTGAATAATAAATGTTGCATGAATCTAAGGATAATTAAAAGAATAAAATTTGTATATGGTAATATTTTATAGCTATATAAGATAAGGGATGCATAATTATAGTTTGGAATAATAATAATATGTTAAGGCTTTTTTTTACGGTAACAAGAGTAATTAACAGACATAGACTTATATATTAAAAGTGGTAGCATTGCTAAAGGTAATCATATGTACATAATAGGTAAAGATTAGTAAAAGTATAAATTAAAAAGTAGGCTATATACTTTATACATTCTAGTCTTTCGTATAAATGCATGTTTTAATGCATAGTATGTAGCTTATTACCTATTTGCATGCACCACTAAGCATTTATGCAACACCTATTTTTTAGGGTTTAAAAGTTATATTGGTTTTAATAAGAGAGTTTGGGGTTTTGGGAACTTTAAAAGTTTAAGTTTTGTGGAATGAGAGATTTCACGCTTGTGACTATAGTGTCATTCCCGTGAAAGTCTTGCCAAGATTCAAAATGATAAATTTTTGAATATGGTGGAATCGTTTTGAGAAGAGAAGACATTCACGCTCGTTAATGGTTGAGTTATGATTGTGAATGGCGTTTCATGCTCATGAGGTTTGGTCCACACTCATGAGAGTAGGTTAGTTGGCCAAGTTGCAGCAACATTTTTCTCTCTCCTCTACACCATATCTCTGCTTAAACCACTCCCAACCACCCATTATTAGTCCTAACACATGTCTAGACTTTTGATCCATCTTCTCCATCTCTTGTTAACCTTAAAACACCATGGTTAAAGCTTGAAAGCTTGAGAAGCATAGAAGTTTGATAGAGTTTTGCCAAGTTAGAGATAGAACTCAGGTTTTTAGGATTTGTTTATATTGTTTATGGTTATCAAGCTCTTATAAGATTATGTTTGTGATGATAGGTTCGGCTAGTGGACTAAGGAAGACATCACAACAAGGAAGACAAGCTTGAAAAGCTTGGAGAGTTAGTTAAGGCTCCATTTGGGTGAAAGGTATGTATATATGGGCATATTAATTCAATTTTCAAGCATTCTAATGTGTGTTGTATGTTATAAATGTGAAAGAACGATAAAATGGCATGTTATGGTTGATAAATAACATGGTGTTATGGTTTTAAGAGTTAAAATGACACAAATGGTATGTTATGGTTTAAAAGGACCTAGAAATGGATTTGAAGATTTAAATATTGTTTGAACATATTGTAGTCATGGTATAAGTAAGAAAGTGTTGATAGGGTGATTAACACTGGTTAATCTTTAGAGTTTTTGCATGAAATGCATGAATGCTCTATTTTTGGGTTGCTGGAAATGCATGATTCACACCCGTGAACAAGGGTGTCATGGTCGTGAATATCAAACTCAGATGAACTAGCATGAACCCAAAATTTCACAAGTTGTGTCATGTTTGAAAAGTCATGATGACATGGTGTCATAGCAGTAAATATGTAATTCATGCCCGTGAATGCTCTATTTCTTTCATATGATGGTTCATGGGTAAGGTAACCATGAAAGTATACCTTCACACCTGTGAATAAGTAATTCACACTCGTGAAGCAGGATGAATGTATATGATGTACATTTTGGTATATGATCTTAATTGATGGTTTGTCAAATGTATATTTGAGGTGTTTGATTACATGTAAAATAACATGTGAGATATATGATATGGCATTTATATATTGGTAATGAGAATGCATACATGGGAAAGTAAATGCTAGTAATAGCATGTGATAAATTAATCGAAAGATAAAAGGTTATGATTTATATGCCCATTTATGTAGTCTTAGACTTGACATAGGATAGATGGTATACCATTGAGGGAGGTAAACGGTACTGTATGAATTACTTTGATTTGATATAAGGATGAGTGATTAAAGCTTGGTATATGAGCACACTAGATCCTAGATTTATTAGCAATGTGTTACTTCTCAGTCAAAATGGCTTAAGCTCATGTTGATGAACACCATTAACTTGAGGGTCTCAGATGAGCTGTTACAGGTAGTGAGCTGGATGGCTTAAGCTCTGATTGTGAGTGCCCCTATCTCATGTCCTGCATTTGGATAGTGAAGCTTAAAAAGTTTTGGGCCAAATAAAAGTAATAAAATGTTTTGATTATTGCTCGAAGCCTCGGGCTATATGGGAACTTAAATGGATAACAAAAGGAAACTTATAGTTGTCGTAATATGTGGTAATGAAATGTTAATATCATGATATTGATATGGTAACTGGAAATTGTGTTTGATTCTTATGCTTAGAGTTCTCGAGCATGAACTAATGTAATAATGAAAATTAATGTGTTAATGTAATTATTTGTGATGATATCAGGTATATGATATGATGTATGTATATGTGTATAACATACATGTATGATTTATATGATGTTTATGGTATTAATAGGCATGTAAAATTGCATTGAGGCATGAAACAACTAGAATGTATGATTTTAGGAACGATCATGAGGGGGATGACATGACATTGTATGACATTATATAAATATAGAATTTTTATGCACATATGTATCACTAATAATTAGGTTGCTTAGCATGTGGGTTTTTTGCATGCAGGTTTGGAGCTGATAAAAAAGAGTTAACTGGAAGGGTAACAAGCATTCAGAGATCAGTTAGAGTGCACCTAGTTTGGGGTGTGTTTACATTCATGATATTTTTGTATTTTGTTATGTCACGGGGTTTCTTGGGGATTTGTTTTACATGTCCTTTTATGATTAAAACATGTAATGATATTTTATAATGTATTTTTATAATACAAGGCTAGTGAACCTAGAAAACATGTTTCATGTTTTATAATTTATTAATCAGTGGATCGGGTTTTATCTTTATGATGCTTTAATTACATAATTATGTTGAATCAAGTTTTAAATATGAAAAGTTTTAATTTAATCCATTTTCCTCAAGCAACTTGTAGCATCCATCAGTATTGTTGAGTTTTTTTCTAGGCTATATCAGAGGGTATAACACCCTTTTACCCTATTAATAGTAGCAAAGCAAATGAGTGCTACTTTACTCTTGACTCTCAGTCTAACTTGCTTATACAATCATTTTGTATATTCTCATGTTAAAATATATGAATATAAATTCAAAATATAGTCTCCAAATATGGTTCTTATGAATACATATACTTTATACCAATTTATATAATTCATCCATAATAAACCATTTCATTTTCCAAAGGGTTACATACAAAGTTCTATTAATTAATATTTTATTTACAGACCCAAATTATGAGTATCACACAATATGAAAATAAAACTTACTATTATATTTTACAAAAGTTAATACATGAGAACAAAAGGATCTTCAAATGCTGCTATCCACTATCTGGCGTTCTTCTCTTTCTGCCAGTTTCATCCTTTACTTACTAACTACTTTAGTACTTACGCATGGAAAAAACCACATGTGCTAAGCTACTAGCTTAATGATGCTTTATATGACAAAAGCTAAATATGCAATTTATAAAATCTCACACATTCATACATTTAAAGTCAAATAAAAGAAATATCACAAATTTATCAGCAATAAATTAATTTCCAAGTTAATTGCTAGTACACAATTTCTTTTACATATGATAATTATGTTAATTGCATAATATTTTTTTAATATCACCATAATTTTACTCATTTTATTATTCAATAATTATTCACAATAAGTAAATTTTATCGTATCTTATTTTGTCTTGTTTATTCAAATTTATGTCCAACACCAATAACTAGAACTATCAGATAGAATACAGGGCATTATCTGCCGGTAAATCTTAACTCGGCATATGACGCCTACATAAATAAACTCGGCACAATGTGATGCCTACATATATCAACTCGGCACATTTAGTACCTGCATAAATCAACTCGGCACATATAGTGCCTACATAAATCAACTCGACACATATAGTGCCTACATAAATCAACTCGGAATATGTAGTGCCTACATATCCTACCCCTTATTGGCATGCCAATCTATCCTTTACCCTAGTTCCCAGCTAGGTGTTTTAGTGCTTAATTATTTCATCTCAATTTATTCAAGTAATAATTTCATTATGGTAAAAATATAAACCAAACAATTATTTCATAGTTTTATTTTCTCAATAAATTTTTATGGACTTAATGGCTTATCACATAATAATCACTCATATCAATATCATTCATCTCATATCATAAGACCCAAATCAATTTACATGTAAATCTCTCACTTTTTCAACAGCCCTGTTCTGGACAAATTTCGGGCTCTGTTTTGGATCTCAGGTTTGATACTGTTATTGGCCGAATTTAATAAGTGGTCTTCTAATATATTTTAGCCACATATCTTATCTTTAATTTTCATTTTAAATCAACTACTTCTGATCTCTTTAGACAAAGTTATGACTAATTTGAGTACTGACTGCTCAGCTAAAATCTGTCCAGGACATTCCGAGGCAGATTTCAAGTCTCCTATTTGTGTCAATTTTTAATATAGTGTCATTCATAATTAGATCTCATGTCCTTCATAAAAGTTTGATATATCTGTCTTAAGTTTCCAAAACATCAAAGAACATTGAATTTAGAGTTCCAGAGCCTAAGTTATCAAATCTTTAATGCATGCTGCTCCATGATAAAATTTCCAACAACACATATAACAACACAACCACTCATTTAATCATGCAATTAACACAAGATTTAACAATAAAATCAACATATTAAATTTTTGTCATACAAGCACATACCTTATTAATCTCTTCTCCCTTTCCCCTCCTTTCCTTTCCCTTCCTCAAGATTGCTTCTACCTTTGTCCTTGGTTTGCCCTAAAACCATCAAACATATCTCATATTATCAAACCAATTTATTTTTGTTTCAACCCACCATCACCTAGATAGCCCCTTCTTCCTCATTTCTAACCTTAATTTTCATCACTTTAATCTCAATTAATAAAGAAAAGTAAAAGAATTGAAGAAGAAAACTTACCCAAATATTATTTTTTCTCTTTTCTTTCTTCCTTTCTCTTTCTTTCTTCTACCCTTTGTAGGGGGCTTCCTTTATTTTCTTGAGTTTTTCTCTTAGATCCTCTCTTCCTCTCTTTTGCTAGCTAAGTTTGGAACAAAATGGTAGAGAATTGGTGGAGAGGGTGGCCGACCATAGAAGATAAGGATGAGGGAAATATTTTTTTCAATTGCTTTTAATGTCTAATTAAGGAAGATGCTTCTAGACTAAGCTAAGTTTCATTGAATTTTAATGTCATCAATTAGTAAGATAAGGATTAGGATAAGGCTCATTAATTCCTCATTAATTAAGAGAATTCTAGAATTGGGTGAGTAGACATATGATTCATCAATATTAATTAATGCTCTTTAATGTATAAGATGAATATTAGGTTAATATTCCTTAATAATATAAAAATTATAGATTTGTTTCCTATTGGTCAATTTGATTAATTAATCGTAATAAATTTTTAATCTTTAAATAATACATCATTTAACTCATAATCTCCTCTTTGCATAAAATAATCCCAAACCATTCCATAAATCCTCATTTAATCCAAAGAGAAATTTTATTTCAACTAATTAT
The DNA here is from genome assembly GCA_023653625.1 of Triadica sebifera. NCBI lineage: Eukaryota > Viridiplantae > Streptophyta > Magnoliopsida > Malpighiales > Euphorbiaceae > Triadica > Triadica sebifera. The sequence continues at coordinate 15,787,534 of CM042910.1, read as the reverse complement.
GGCACTAAACTTTTAAATTCCCAATTAATAACGTCCTTAATAAATTTCCCTTAAATATTATTATTTTTCTGTGCATCCGTATTTAGACTCCGATCAATCCGGCGTGCCTAACTCGGTCACATGCGATCAGTGTCTAAATGACCGGGCATTACAGAGGGTGTTACATTTATTAGTATTAGAGTTTAGGTTTAGGCATTTTTGAACTTGAATGGGGTAAATGGTTTTTTGTCATGCATTCATAGTGTCTCATTTGACTTTGACATGGGCTATTATTTTGTCAACGTTTAGGACTAGGTGAGAGTTATGGAGAATGATGAGGTAGATCCTCATGATGTTGCTAAAAGCAATAGTCTTTCCAACACTCGGGCTCAAGATCAACCTAGTGTTTCTAGTGTATATACTGTAAATGTTGCACCAGTTCCTTCACAACATGCATAGGACAGGCTGAGTAGGGCTAGATACAATTTATGTAGCAGATAACAGGCTTGTTGTAATAGCTAGTCCAGAATATGCTGCAGATATCACCATAGTCAGCGCCACAACTAGTTCCACCATTTCCACCACCAAGGCCATAGATACAGATAGATAAGTTTTGAACGTATGGGGCTATTGATTTCATTGGTAAGAGTGAAGATGATCCAATGTTTGCTGTGTTTTGGTTAGAGATGATCAAGAGAGTCTTTGAGGAGCTAAAATGGATTGATGAGCGTAGGGTGAGGTGTGCAGTTTCTTTGCTTCAAGATCATGCATACGATTAGTGGAAGACAATTATGTTGAAGCCACAAACTCCACATCTACCGATATGGGTCTTTTTTATGTCAAAGTTCAAGAAAATATACATGCCACGAGTGTATATGAACAAGAAGAAAAGTGAATTCCAAGATCTATAGCATGGAAATCTAACTGTTACAGAGTATGAGTGAGAGTTTGTCAGATTGAGTAAATATGTAATTGAGATTATTAGGGATGGGGTTTATCAATGTCGTTGGTTCAAGAATGGTTTAGGTGAGGATATTAGCTACTAGGTTACTTTTCTTCAAATTGAATACTTCATGAAGCTGGTATTCGTAGCCATCAGTGCTGAGAAAAAGAAAAAGAAGAAGATAAATGAGTATTCCAAGAAGCCATTAGTTTGTATGGCACATACCACAGGCAATAAGGGTAGTTTTTTCTCCTAACAGTCATAACTTAGGAGAAATAACTAGGGCTTTTCATAACTGAATTCCTTTGGGAGGGAACCACCCTGCAGAGCTACTTCTACCATTGCTAGTTCACAGCCGTAGAATTCGAGAGGGATAATACTAGTATGTGGGACTTGTCACAAGAACCATTGGGGTGAGTGTTGGATAGTCGCGAGGGTTTTTTTTATAGATGTGGGTCCTGAAATCATCTGAAGAGGGATTATTCGTTGTTGGGCATAGGAGGTCAAGCATTTAGCCAGACTACATCAGAGACAGTCAGCAGACTAGGACCTAGTAGGACTCCAGCAATAGCTTATGCAATGAGGGTGAGAGAGGATCATAAGGCCATTGATGTTATTATGGGTATATTTTCTCTCAATGGCTTATGTTTATGTGCTTTGATAGACCCATGATCTACACACTCATATGTTTTATGAGAACTCCTAGTCAACACAATATGATAGTAGAGAAATTAGAATACGAGATTGAAGTCATGAACCCTGTAGGTCACAATGTGATTGTGAATCGGGTGCACAACGTATGTCCATTGGTTGTGCATGAAAGAAAGATTCTTGCGGACTTGATTGAGTTTCGTTTCCATGAGTTTGATGCTATTTTAGGGATGGATTGGTTTTCTTGATATAAGGCAATAGTGAATTGCTAGTCTAAGAGTTGAGTTTTAAGACCCTAGAATGAAATGAGTTAGCAGTGTGTTGAACCTTGAGCGGTATTTCTGTTATTTTGATGCTAACAAATAAAATAGCAATAATGTATTTAACATACTTATTTTCTAAGTTTATTGAACAGGGTATGGAATATGATGCAAGAATGGAGAATGGAATACTAACTTTAAAAGGATAAAAAAATGAAGAAATAGCATGTTCACGCCCGTGACTGTTTATGTCACGCCTGTGATGTAGCTTAGTGCCAACTACCCAACATTTAAAGTTCACGGCCATGAAGGATCATAGTAACCGTGAATGATCATATCAGTCATGCCCGTGAAATAAAGTTACGCCCATGAGAAAACATGTCAAATTCCTCTAGAGAGCTTCACGGCCAGAGTCACCACTTGGACCACGACTTGGAAGGAAATTCATGCCTGTGAAAGAATGTCATATCCGTGATCAAACACTTCAAATCCTTTCAGAGTGCTTCATGACTAGAGTCACCACTTGAGTCACAGCTTGAAAGAACATTCACGACCGTTACACACATGTTCACGACCGTGAAAAAGGAAAGAGAAATATGTCAGGCGCGAAATTAAGAGTTGGTGCAATAGCTATTTTCGCATTAAATGCATTCAAACGACTATAATTTTCCATGGAAATATAAATGCAAGTCATATTTTAATCCAAAAAAAGAGAACAACAATTATTTCAAATCAAAATCTTGTTGTAGCCATTTGTGCATTTATTACTTTCAAACAAACATTAATTCTCTATAAAAAATCTTTTTGCTTATTATTTTTTAGAATTATAGATTTGTGAGTGTATCTCTTTGTAATCTACTACTCAAGTGAGTTTGGGTATATTGGGTTAAGAGTAGAACACTTGTAAGGGTTATTTGTGTGAGCTATTAAAACACAAGGGATTTCTAGGTTATGTGTGATCAATTGATAGAAACACCATAGTTGGGAGTGAGCTTGTAAAACTCCATTGTAACACTTAGTGTGTTAGTGAAACTCCCAATTAAGATTGGGGAGAGGAGTAGAATTTGTTAACACCCGAACCTCTATAAAATTTCTTGTGTGATATCTTCATATCCCTACTTTATTTAACTTTTCTTTCCGCACTTAAAAGTTAAGAATTTTTAATATCCAATTCAACCCCCCTTCTTGGTTCAATTTCTAGGCAATAATTGGTATCAGAGCTTAGTTTAGCATAGAAGCCTAAACAACGCTAGCAAAAATCAAAAAACAGCCAATGAAGAATTCCAAAGTCTCAAGCCTTACTTTGTTGGAACAAATTATGCTCATTGGAAGTTTCGGATGGAGACATATCTGGGTAATGAAGGAATTGAAGTTTGGGTGTAATACCCCCTCACCCCAGCAACTCGTGCCTGAATGAGGGTGTGCTACACTGACTCCATCGATTAAAATATCATTATATAAGTTATATAAAAGGCAAAATCACTTGTACATTTTTTTTTCATTTCCAATATTCACTATTTATTTACTTTGCATTCATAAAAGAAATATAACATAAAAGTAAAACTACCTTTTTATATAGTAACATGTACCTTACAAAACATACTATTTATTTTACAAATATTACAAAATAAAATTTACAAGATAATACACAAAAGTTGTGTAACCCACGATGTGTGCAATAGGCTGCTTTACTGAATTAGGTCACCGTTGGCCTTGTCTACTATCTTCTATTTATTCTTTACTAAATCTACGTGAGAAAAACTTTCATGCTAAGCTCTTGGCTTAGTGGTGCATATAGATAAGGAAATAAACTATTTTTAATGTCACATGCATTGTCATATAACAATTTATGATCAAATCATGCAAATAAACATTTAATAATATTCTAGTATGCATAACATCAATTTATTGTATCTCATTTTGTTTAACATAATCAAATCATTATTCTCATGCAAATCATGGTATTCTAGCATGTATAGACATCAAATTATATTAGATTATCTCATACTTATTTATTTTTTTACCACATTATTGTATAACACTAAACCTTCTTTTTGTCCATGCCACAATTCATAATTCCATTTTTATTATCCATGTCACATATCTTAATTCCAGTTTTACTTTTAATAATTCTTTTATGTACCATAACTTCTTTATTTATGTTTTCATTTATGCCCAGGACACCTATGAACTACCGAATATGATAACGGAGTTGCCATCCAGGCACTTAAAAGTGCCACCCGGGCAATATGATGTATGCATAGAAGTGTGAAACCCGACGTAGATAACCGTGTCAAACTCGGGGTAGATAACTGTGCCAAACTCGGCGTAGATAATAATGCCATACCCGACATAAATAATAGTGCCAAACCCAGTGTAGATAACATTGCCAAATCCGGCGTAGATAACATTGCTAAACCCGACATAGATAATCATACCATTAATGGTTTTCATTTTCATTTTCATCATACTCCCCCCTATTTGGCATGTCAAACTATCCTAAGTTGGTTGTAGTTAGGTGTTCTAGGGCTTATACAATTTAATTAAATTCATAACAATTAATTTCATACTTTTTATGCATGTAATATCTCAAAATAATCACATAATCACTCAATTAAAATAATATTTACATAATATAACAAAGTTTTCATCATTTTACTCATTTAATTCCTCAACTCACATGTTGCCTTGTCATTGGCAGATTATGTTCTCTGTATTGGACCTTAATTTTGGTTCTGTTTCATTCATGATCTTCATACACATTTATGATATGGATATTAGCTTTAATATGCAACTTGAATCACTTAAAGCTGAGTTCTGTATTAAAAGATATGATAATATTAACACTAACTGGTCACTGATAATTCTGCCCAAATTCTAAATCTAAACTTTATGAATTTGTTTGGACCATTACAGATATATACAGATATTATAGTCTAAATAAAAATTATATCCCTATGTCGTAGCATTCAAACCAAATAAAAAACACACAAATACAAGCTCCAGAACTCAATTTATAATAGTTTAAGTACTTACTGCTCATTACTAACAATTCTGCCCATAATTTCTGGACAGATTCTATGTCCGCATTTTATGAATTGTTCTGGATAAATACAGATATATTCAGGATTTGTGGTCTAAATGAAAGTTATAGCCCTATGTCTTATCATTCAAAACCACAAACAACATGAAAAACCGAGTTCCAGAAATTAAGTTATAACAGTTTAAGTGAACACTGCTCATCAATTTCCACCAAGGAACATACAAGATAATCACATTCAATTTTTACCAAATTAAATCCTAAGTCTAGCGAACATGCATCCCCAAGATTTTCATCATAAAATAATATCAATTTAGAATCATCAACATACCAAATAAGTAAATCATGCAAATAAAAAAAAGGCTATTGCCTTAGGTTATGCACAAACTCTTTTTTTTTCTCTTTTCTTTCTCCTTTCCTTTGCTCCTTTGAGCTAAATCCTTGTCACCTTGAGTTCCTAAAGTTCATAAACAGATTATTAAAACTTTATAAACCTAATCTCTCTCTTTCTTCTTACTCTTTTAAGCTTTCTTAGGCATGAAAATGGAATTTCCCATGCCTTTCTCTCTCTTTTTCTCACTTTCTCTTCTTCGAACAAGGTTTGGTTATGGCTGTCCAAGGGAAAAACGTGGCTGGTGTGGAGAACATAATTTTCCTCAATGAAAAATGGATAAGGAAGAGGAAGAAACAATCAATAACAAAATGACAAAAGTCATTAAAATGGGGGACACCTAAGCTCAATCTAGAAGCTTTCATTTATGCTAAATGCATGTATGCTAATTAACTTCTTAAACTTTGCCACTTGGTGTGTTATGCTTCAAGAAACATGGAAGACACTTAATGATTGGAAAATTCTAGATCAAGGGTGATAATTAAGAAAGGATAAGCACTTAAGAACAAAGTGACAAAATTACATAATTAATGGAGACACCTAAGCATTTTCTAGAAACTTTTCATTAATTTCTAATTCATGTATGTCAATTGACTTTTTAAAATGTGACACTTGTTGTGGCTGGACTCCATATGCATTTTATGTCCCAATTCAAGCATTTAATTTATGACTATCCCAATAAATCCTCAAATTTTTGGTAAATTGCAAATTGACCCCTAAACTTTTTAAAATTTGCAATTTAGTCCTTTACAGAAATCTAACGTCTTTAAATATTTTGAACACTTTATTAGATATTTTCCATACTTAATTACCATTATTTTCATTATTTTTCGATAAAAGTTCAAATTTAGATTTCGGTCAAACCGACGAATCTATTTAACAACTCGCGTGACTTAGGTCTAAATTAGCGGATATGACATTCTCTCCCTCTTAAAATAAATTTTGTTCTCAAAATTTACCTGTTAATTATGTGAACAACTGAGGATATTGACTCTTCATGACTTCTTTGTTCTCACATGTGGCTCTTCAGTAACATGATTCTGCCATAGCACTTTAACTAATGGAACTTTTTCTTCACGTGCTAATATAGTCACCGGTTCCTCTTCATAAGTCAAGTCAGTCTGCACTTCTATCTCTTTAGTTGGTATGACATGAGTCGGATCAGACCTATATCTCCTTAGCATCGACACATGAAAAACATTATGGATTTTATCTAACTCTGGTGGAAGGACTAACCGATATGCCACTGGTCTGATTCTTTCCAAAATCTCATAAAGACTAATGAACCTCAGACTTAACTTTCCTTTTTTACCGAATCTCAATACTTTCTTCCAAGGTGAGACCTTGAGAAATACTTTATCTCCCACAGCATACTCTATATCTCGCCTCTTAAGGTCATCATATGATTTATGTTGATCTTGAGCTGCTTTCAATCTTTCTTGGATAATTCTAACCTTTTCTTCTGTTTGTTGCACTAACTCTGGCCCTATCAACTTCTTTTCACTCAATTCAGTCCAACAGTTTGGTGTCCTGCATTTTCTTCCACACAATGCCTCATACGGAGCCATGCCTATGCTTGTCTAATAACTATTATTGTAGGAAAATTCCATTAGAGGTAAAGATCTATCCCAACTTCCTTCAAACTCAAGCAGACAGCTTCTTATCATATCCTCTAGCAACTGAATAACTCTCTCCGATTGTCCATCTGTCTGCGGATGAAAGGCCGTGCTGAAATTGAGTCAAGTTCCCAAAGCTTGTTGTAGACTTTTCCAGAATTGTGAAGTAAATCTGGGATCTCTATCAGATATGATGGACATTGGCACTCCATGCAATCTCACTATCTCACTTACATAAATTTCAGCTAGCTTGTTCAATGAGCAGTCCATTCTGACTGGTAAGAAGTGTGCCGACTTCATCAATCGATCCACTATCACCCATACTGCATCATGCTTTCTCTGAGTCATTGGTAAACCAGACACAAAATCCATCGTGATTCTTTACCATTTCCACTCTGGAATCGGTATTGGTTGTAGCAATCCTGTGGCAACTAGTGTTCTGCTTTCACTTGTTGACAAGTTAGACATTTAGCAACATATTTAGTGATATCCTTCTTCATCCCTTGCCACCAATATTGAGTTTTCAAATCTTGATACATCTTGTTCCCGCCTAGAAGCATGGTATATACCGTTTCATGTGCTTCTTTTAAAATATCGGACTTTAGCTCTTCTACACCAGACACACAAATCCTATTCTTGAAGTACACTATGCCATCCTCTGTCAATGAAAAATCAGGCTTTTCTCCCTTTTTCACTGTCTCGACTATCTCTACTAACTTTTCATCTTGCTTCTGAGCATCTTTGATCCTCTGTATCAAAGTAGATTGTATTCGCATCTCAGCTAAAATCTTCCTACTTAGTGCATCTGTGACCACATTAGCTTTTCCTGGCTAGTAGTCGATCACACAGTCATAATCTTTAATTAACTCCAACCATCTTCGTTGTCTCAAATTCAACTCTTTCTGTGAGGGAAGGTACTTAAGACTTTTGTGATATGTATAGATATAACATCTTTCCCCATACAGATAATGTCTCCAGATCTTAGGAGCAAAAACTATCGCAGTTAACTCCAAATCATGTGTCGGATAGTTAAGCTCGTGAGACTTAAGTTGTCTTAAGGCGTAAGCAATCACCTTTCCTTCTTGCATAAGAATACAGCCTAAACCATTATGACTAGCATCACTGTACACAACAAAGTCTTTTCCTAGAGTAGGTTGAGTCAAAATTGGTGCTTTAGTCAACATCACCTTCAGTCGATCAAAGCTTGCTTGACACTTGTCAGTCCACTCAAAACAGACCTTTTTTCATAGCATTCGTGTCAAAGGAGTCGCTACGGATGAAAATCCCTTCATGAACCTCCTATAATATCTGGCTAATCCAAGGAAACTTCTCATTTATGTCACATTTCGTGGTGGTTTCCAATTAAGAATAGCCTCAATTTTACTAGGATTAACCTGGATACCTTCTGCTGAAATTACATGACCTAGAAAACTGACTGCTTCAAGCCAAAACTCGCACTTAGATAGCTTTGCATACAACTACTTCTCCCTTAATGTTTGCAGCACTATTATGAGATGTTGATGATGTTCTATTCGATCTCTAGAGTAGACAAGAATGTCATCAATAAATACTACTACAAATTGATCATGGTATGGCCTGAACACTCTGTTCATCAGGTCCATAAAAGCTGTTGGTGCATTCGTCAATCCAAAGGGTATAACTAGGAACTCATAATGACCATAACGAGTCCTAAATGCCGTCTTAGGTACATCTGACTCTTTTATCTTCAGTTGATGATACCCCGATCGAAGATCTATCTTCAAAAATATGGCTGCACCTTTCAATTGGTCAAATAAGTCATCAATCCTAAGCAGTGGGTATTTATTCTTAATAGTCACCTTATTAAGCTGCTTGTAATTGATGCAAAGACGAAGAGTGGCATCTTTCTTCTTCATAAATAATACTGGAGCACCCCATGGTGATACACTAGGTCGTATAAAACCCTTATCTAACAACTCCTGCAACTGTACCTTTAGCTCTTTCAACTCTGCTGGTGCCATCCTATATGGTGTAATGGAAATAAGGGTGGTGACGGGTACCAAATCAATAGCAAATTCAATTTCTCTATCTGGTGGTAATCCTGGCAACTCCTTTGGAAATACATCGGGGAACTCACTAACAGTAGGAATATCCACCAACTTCGGACTTGCTTTTTCCATATCAACCACATACGCTAAGTATGCTTCGCATCCCTTACTGATGAGTTTTTGAGCTTTCAACACTGATATCACATTGTCTGGGTATCTTCTATCCTTAACCATCACCACTATCTCATCTTGTTCTGGAATTCTGATGATCATGTCTTCTTCCACAATCCACTACCACTTCATAACGAGCCAACCAATCCATTCCCAAGATCACATCGAACTCATGGAATGGTAATTCTATCAAGTCTGCTGGGAATTTCCTTCCTTGAATTTCAACTAGGCAACCCCTAAACACCTTGCTAACCCTCATACTGTGCCCTAACGGGTTAGTCAAAATAATCTCAAATTCTAGAGTCTGTGGTTCTAAACCCTCTCGACCTGGTGGTGGTGTGCATATGTATGAATGTGTCGACCCCAGATCTATCAATGCATGTATGTCAGAGCCAATGAGAAGGAATTTACCAATTAAGACATCTGGTGCATCCTGCTCCTCTCGAACTCGCTTGGCATATATCCTGGCTGGGCAGCTCTACTACCTTCTGGCCTCTCAACCGTCTCTAATTTGAACTGACTGGACCCTGATCGGCCTCCTCTACCTTGCCCTTGACCTCGGCCTCTGCCTTGCTTAGAAGCCTGTGTTTGCATCAGCTCAGTGCTCCCCGAACCTCTGCCAAACGGTACAGAAGACAATCTCTCCTCATATGGTCTTTAGAGCCACATCTAAAACACGCTCCTATCATCCACCAACACTCTCCGGGATGATAACGGCCACAATGTTGACATTCTGGTAGGGGTAGAGATCTATATAGTGTCTGTGTCAGTGCACTGGCTGCTGAAGAAACAGATTTCATGGGTTGTCCCCGCCTAAAGGAAGAAGGCCTGTTGGAACCCCTAGCCTGAAATCGGCCACTGAAAGATCTAGCTCTTTTGCCACTTGACTGTACTCTACTCGGTTGTGATATGGGCCTCTTGAACCCTCTATCTTGTGTTGACTGTTGTGTGGCTAGAACTCTCTCAACTGTTCTGGAAGATGCTAGCAAACTAGGAAAACTCATCAGACGTAGAGCTGAGACTTGTAGCTTGATTGGGTCTCTCAATCCATCTTCAAATCGTTGGTACTTATTTGCCTCAGTGGATACAATGCCTCCAGCATACTTGCAAAGATGTGTGAATTCTCTTTCATATTCTGTTACCGATAAGTTTCCTTGTTTCAGCATCAAAAACTCTCTTTTCTTGTTTTCCATGTAGATAGGAGGAATATACTGCTCCTTAAACTTCTCTAGAAAGAACTCCCATGTCATAGGGTCAGGAGCCTTTGTGCTCTGTGATTCAGATCGCCACCAGCCATATGATCCATCTTCAAATCGTTGGTACTTATTTGCCTCAGTGAATACAATGCCTCCAGCATACTTGCAAAGATGTGTGAATTCTCTTTCATATTCTGTTACCGATAAGTTTCCTTGTTTCAGCATCAAAAACTCTCTTTTCTTGTTTTCCGTGTAGATAGGAGGAATATACTGCTCCTTAAACTTCTCTAGAAAGAACTCCCATGTCATAGGGTCAGGAGCCTTTGTGCTCTGTGATTCAGATCGCCATCAGCCATATGCATGCTTCTGTAGTAAAGATACTGCATACTCATATTTATGCTCATTTATGCAATACAGCTGATCAAAAACTCTCTCTGCCCGTTCTAGCCAAAACTCTGCCACTGAGGGGTCATCTTCCCGTTTATAGTAGAAATTAGGTGCCCCTAACTTCTTTAGTTTCTCAAATTGTAATCCTGATGAGGCTGGTTGTGATGCTCTTTGTAGCAAATCTATCATGTTCCTCATAAGCTTTATTTGTCCTGTGCCAGTAATAGACTGCCCTCTTGATAGGCTAGCACTGGATCTAGGTACAGTAGCTTAGTGACAAACTGGATCGCGATGAAGCCTGTGTTTCAGTAGGCTCATTACTTTCGCCTCCTTTGGCCACAATATGTCATGACCCTGAAGCCATACTATACCTATATCATAAAATAATGGCCCCAATCAGTAAGCAGCAACTTTAATACTTAATTGTGGGTACACACATGTTATAATTATTTTTGAAAACCATTTTAAAATCCCAAAACCGCCCAAAGCAGACTTTAATACCAAAATCCAGAAACACCAACCTTGCTCTGATACCAAAAACTGTAACACTCCCTCACCCCCGCAGCTCGTGCCCGAATGAGGATGTGCTACACTGACTCCATCGATTAAAATATCATTATATAAGTTATATATAAAGCAAAATCACTCGTACATTTTTTTTTATTTCCAATATTCACTGTTTATTTACTTTGCATTTATAAAAGAAATATAACATAAAAGTTAAACTACCTTTTTATATAGTAACATGTTATTTACAAAACATACTGTTTATTTTACAAATACTACAAAATAACATTTACAAGATAATACACAAAACTTGTATAACCCACGATGTGTGCAACAAGCTTCTTTACTAGATTAGGTCACCGTTGGCATTGTCTACTATCTTCTATTTATTCTTTACTAAATCTGCGTGAGAAAAACTCTCACGCTAAGCTCTTGGCTTAGTGGTGCATATAGATAAGGCAATAAACTATTTTTAATGTCACATGCATTGTCATATAACAATTTATGATCAAATCATGCAAACAAAACATTTCATAATATTCTAGTATGCATAACATCAATTTATTGTATCTCATTTTGTTTAACATAATCAAATCATCATTCTCATGCAAATCATGATATTCTAGCATGTATAGACATCAAATTATATTATATTATCTCATACTTATTTATTTTATTACCACCTTATTGTATAACACTAAACTTGCTTTTTGTCCATGCCACAATTCATAATTCCATTTTTATTATCCATGTCACATATCTTAATTCCAGTTTTACTTTTAATAATTCTTTTATGTCCCATAACTTCTTTATTTATGTTTTCATTTATGCCCAAAACACCTATGAACCACTAAATATGATAACGGAGTTTCCATCCAGACACTTAGGAGTGCCACCCGGGCAATATGATGTGTGTATAGAAGTGCAAAACCTGGTGTAGATAACCGTGCCAAACTCGGTGTAGATAACCGTGCCAAACTCGGCATAGATAATAATGTCATACCCAGCATAAATAATAGTACCAAACCCGGTGTAGATAACATTGCCAAACCCATCGTAGATAATCATACCATTAATAGTTTTCATTTTCATTTTCATCATAATCCTCCCCTATTTGGCATGCCAAACTATCATAAGTTGGTTCTAGTTAGGTGTTCTAGGGCTTATACAATTTCATTAAATTTCATAACAATTAATTTCACACTTTTCAAGCATGTAATATCTCAAAATAATCACATAATCACTCAATTAAAATAATATTTACATAATATAACAAAGTTCTAATCATTTTACTCATTTCATTCCTCAACTCACATGGTGCCCTGTCACTGGCAGATTCTGTTCTCTGTATTGAACCTTAATTTTGGTCATATTGCGTTTTGAATATATTTACATGATCTTAATACCCATTTTATATATGGATCTTAGCTTTAATAGTCAACTTGAATCACTTAAATCTGAGTTCTGTATTAAACGATATGATAATATTAACACTGACTGGTCAATGATAATTCTTCCCAGAATTTTCTGGACAGATTCTAAGTCTAAACTTTATAAATTTTTTTGGACAATTAAATATATATTCAGATATTATAGTTTAAATAAAACTTATAGCCCTATGTCTTAACAAATAAAGAACAAACAAATCCAAGCTCCAGAACTCAATTTATAATAGTTTAAGTACTTACTGCTCATTACTAACAATTCTGCCCATAATTTCTGGACAAATTCTATATCCGAATTTTATGAATTGTTCTAGATAATTACAGACATATTCAGGTTTTGTAGTCTAAATAACAGTTATACCCCTATGGCCTATCTTTCAAACCCAACAAATAACATGTAAAACCGAGTTTCATAAATTAAGTTATAATAGTTTAAGTGAACACTGCTCATCAATTTCCAGCAAGGAACATACAAGATAATCACATTCAATTTTTACCAAATTAAATCTTAAGTCTAACAAACATGCATCCCCATGATTTTCATTACAAAATAATATTAATTCAGAATCATCAACATACCAAATAATTAAATCATGCAAATAAAAAAAATAAAATAGGCTATTGCCCTAGGTTATGCACAAACCTCTTTTTTTCTCTTTTCTTCTTTTTCTCCTTTCCTTTGCTCCTTTGAGCTAAATCCTTGTCACTTTGAGTTCCTAAAGTTCATAAATAGATTATTAAAACTTTATAAACCTAATCTCTCTCTTTCTTCGTACTCTTTTAAGCTTTCTTAGGCATGAAAATGGAATTTCCCATGCCTTTCTCTCTATTTTTCTCACTTTCTCTTCTTAGAACAAGGTTTGGTTATGGCTGTCCAAGGGAAAAACGTGGCTGGTGTGGAGAACATAATTTTTCTCAATGCAAAATGGATAAGGAAGAGGAAGAAACAATCAATAACAAAATGACAAAAGTCATTAAAATGGGAGACACCTAAGCTTAATCTAGAAGTTTTCATTTATGCTAAATGCATGTATACTAATTAACTTCTTAAACTTTGCCACTTGGTGTGTTATGCTTCAAGAAACGTGGAAGACACTTAATGATGGAAAAATTCTAGATCAAGGGTGATAATTAAGAAAGGATAAGCACTTAAGAACAAAGTGACAAAATTACATAATTAATGGAGACACCTAAGCATTTTCTAGAAACTTTTCATTAATTTCTAATTCATGTATGTCAATTGACTTCTTAAAATGTGCCACTTGGTGTGGCTGCCCTCCATATGCATTTTATGTCCCAATTCATGCATTTAATTTATGACTATCCCAATAAATCCTCAAATTTTCTGTAAATTGCAAATTGACCCCTAAACGTTTCAAAATTTGCAATTTAGTCCTTTACTGAAATTTAACATCTTTAAATATTTTGAACACTTTATTAGATATTTTTCATACTTAATTACCATTATTTTCATTATTTTTCGATCAAATTCATAATTTAGACTTCGGTCAAACCGAAAAGTCGATTTAACAACTTGCGTGACTTAGTTCTAAATTAGTGGATATGACATTGGGATAGTGTTTGGAAAGAATGGACACCAGCAACTAGAAGAGGAGTTGATGGTGAAGAAGAAATCCTGTCAAGAGATGATTGAACAGAGCCTCAAAGAAGAGCAAATTTCAAAAACAAGAAGGGAATGACAATTCTTTCAAGCTCATTATCCATTGAAGAATGTGATAGAATACAACACTACCCAACTGCATATAGCATGTGGAAAATATTGGAAAACTATCATGAAGGAACAAAGAAAGTTAAATCCAAGAAGATTCAACTTCTTACTTCAGAGTATGAACTCTTCAAGATGAAATCCAATGAGTCAATCACCAATATGACGAATCGTCTTCTAGCCATAATAAATGGCATGAGAAAGCTTGGGAAACACCTGAGCTTAGAAGATGTAAATAACAAAATTATGAGAAGTCTTCCTCTCAAAGATTATGGTTCAAGAGTTGCTAGTATAGAAGAAGCTAATGAAGACATGAGTGTGATGAATACTGATGTGCTTATTGGAAAACTTCTAACATATGAAATGGCAGTGAAAAGAGATAGAGGGCTTGAAGCCGAGCCAAAAAAAAAGAAAGCCTCTAGCACTAAAAGCCTCTACTTCAAAATCTCAAGAAAAAGTTGAAGATGATGAAAAAAAGAGTGATGATGCAAATGAGGACATTTTTATGCTCTCAAGAAGGTTGAAAAGAATTATTGAGAAGAGAATGGGCAACTCTAGAAAATTCAAGCAAAGAAATTTCAAACAGGCCTCAAATGACTCTCAAAAGAGTAAAGAGGAATTAAAGTGCTATGAATGTGGAAAAAAAGGACATATTAAACTGAAATGTCCAAGGCTCAAGAAGCACAAGAGCAAATACCAAAGAGACAATTGGGAGAAATGCCATATGGGATGACGAAAGCTCTTCAAATGAAAAAGATGACAATGAAAGTGAAGAGGTCAACCTATGCTTCATGGGTATGAAGGATCACATCTCGAATAAGGTAGGATCACTTTACTCATACTCGTTCAATAATTATAGTAGTGATAATGATAGTAATAGTGAAGATGATGATGAGCAAAGCCTAATAGAAGTATTGAATCTAGAACTAGAGAAATATATAAGTAAATTCAATACTTATAAAAATTACATTTCTAGTTTGAAAATCAAAATGGATGTTTTAGAACAGGAGAACTTTGAGCTTAAATCATCTAATGAATATCTTCAAAAATCATTAGATGAGTACTGTTCAAGACCCTCAACTAAATCCTTGCTTAAAGAAAAAAACAATATTTTGAAAAATGAAGTTGAGGAACTTAGAAACTCCATTTCAAAATTTCACAAGGGAAAGGAGAGTTTAGATACTCTCATTGTGTCTCAGAGATCACCCTTAATTAGACATGGTCTAGGATTTAAGGGTACATCATCTTCATCTAACAAGACTACTTTTGTTAAGTCTAAGTGAACCTCACATCTCCACATTTGCTGTAACAGCCCCAAGGGCTAAGTGCACAACATACACTAAATCTTCTATACATAAGAGGAATGATCAAGGGTTGGTAAGCCTAAGAAGGAAACCTTAAAAGGCTAATCATGCTTTTATGTACAAGAAGCATGCACCTAGAAAAGCACCAAGTCATCATGCTTGTGCATGCCATTGCTCTCAAACTCTACCTAATAGAAATATAACATTCAAAAGCATTGTAAGACCAAAAAGCATATTTAGAGCTAAACAATGTAATTATTGTATGAAATTTGGTCATATAAATAAACATTGCTGGATAAGTAAGGCTAATTGGGAACCTTCATTTACTAACCCCCAAGGACCCAAGCTCATTTGGGTACCTAAAAACAATACTTGAATTGTGATTCTATAGGTATGCCTCAAGTCCACAATAAACAAAAATGCTTAGTTAGTAGATAGTGGATGCTCAAGGCATATGACCGGAAACAAAGAACTTTTCAATGAAATCAAAAATATTGATGGAGGTAAAGTAATCTTTAGAAACAATGCTAAGGGTAAAGTAATTGACATTGACTCTATTGGTATTAATGGTACTACTTTCATTAAAGATATCTTACTTGTTGATGGCTTGAAGCATAACTTGTTAAATGTAAGTCAAATATATGATAAGGGAAACAAAGTAATATTTACTTCCAACAAATGTCTTGTAACCTCTATTAATGGCCAAGAGAAATTTAAAAGAAGTAGAGATGTCAATACCTACATAATAGACTTACACAAAATATGTAACTTTTCCTCTAAGTATCTTGTGACTACTAGTGATGAATCTTGGCTGTGGCATAGAAGGCTTGGTCATGCAAGCAGGAATTTAATTCAGAGCCTCAACAAAGGAGAGCTGGTAAAGGGACTACCAAAAGTCAAATTTGAAAATACAAGACATGTGTACCTTTCCAAAGAGGAAAACAAAATGGTGAAAGAAATAATTGCACGGAAATTGTCTATGGAAAGATTCGTAATCAAACCACTGACTTTTCAGTTAATTGATGGTCATGATGTGTTGCTGGATACCGCTCATTAATTTAAATGACCAATATAACTAGAAATCTAATGGGTCACACCCATTAAAGATGTGAATAATAAGTATAACGGTCACACTATAAATTTTGCATTTGCATTTATAAATAAGTATACTCTACACTTTCAGTTTAAGCTGAACCTATGCATTAGAAATACTATTTGAATTTGTATTTCTTTTTCGTGTTTCTGCATTGTTGATTCCCTGTTGGATCTTATAGAGTGATTTTAGAAAAATCACTACAAAAAAATATTTTTTATTTATCCTAATTACATTTTTCAACTAATAAATAATTAACACATTGTGGTGATCAAGATGAATGGGATTTTTATAGAAAGGGATAATATTATAGTTTTTTAGAATGTAAATAACAAATAATATATCTCCTTGAATCTTTTGAACTTGTTATATTTAGTATAATTCAAACCATCAAATAAAAATAAATAAGAGAAAGAATTGATATTCTAAAACTGAACAAATTATGTAGTTCTGCATCAAATGAAATATTTAAACTAAAATATATTTTATTGACCTCGATAAAATAAATTAGCAGGCTTATCAATTTAGAATATGGAATAAATAAATAAAGTGACTTTGCTCTAGCTATTACAATTTAATTTTTATAACCAACTTGAAGAGGGAATGAAAGGCCACCATCTCCAATCATAATTGTGTGTCCACCGGAAGGCAATAGAAGAGAACCACCATCATTAACGATGCTTAAACTCTTACAAGCATTAATTACAAATGGAACTTTAATGCTTCCTCCAACTGGTATGAAAACCCTTTCAAACCCAATCACTTGCTTAAATGGAGCTCCAACAATGCCAACTGGTGCCTCAGAGTAAACTAATATAACTTGATTTCCGTCTTTATTACCCACATTTTGAACTTCAACTACAAATTGAATTTGCTGATCACATTTCAAGTCATCTACTAAAATTGCAGGACATGCTGGCTTAAAACTGCCAGTTTGGTAATTCAAATCTTGGCAGTGTTGAAATCTATTTAGCCTTATGTTAATTTCATTAGTTGATGATACCAAGTTATAGGTGAAGTTTGTGTAACTGAGACCATAACCAAATGGAAAAACTGTTGGTCCATTAAAGAATTTGTAGGTTCTACCAGGATAGCCTAACCTGGTGTCCGGTCTCATTTGCATGGACGTCATAGGGAAATTATTGATATAGCTGGCTTGGTACCAAGTAGTAGGTAGTCTTCCTCCTGAAAAGAAAAATAATTGTGAACATATATAGGAATATGAAATTAATATGTTGATAAGAATAAACACATAATAATAAGCTAAGACATTTTTTACATAGATTTTCAATTGGGAGTCGGATTAGTAGCCACAATTTTTTTTTTTGAACGTCACTTGAGTTCGATTTGGGTTCTTTTCATCATAGTATATTTTTTTCTCTGTTTTGCTCGCGAATATAGATTTTACAATTGAACTACGTAATTTTTTGTGTCCATCTTTTCTGTCTAAGTTGTGCATGTGCCTATTTATCACATTTACTACAGATAATAACTTGAGCTTTTTTTTTTTTTGAAGTGCAAGGTGTAATATTAAATAGTGAGAGCAATTAAACAAAAAGGATTACCCGGATTATATTGTCCAAAAACAACATCAGCAATAGCCTGACCACCTGCCTCCTCTGGATATCCAGCCCATAAAATGGCATTGACTTTTGGGTTATTTATGGCAAAAGTGATATCAACACCTCCTGCAGACATAATAACAAGAATAACTGGACCTTTTGCAGCATTAGCCACCTCATTAATAAGATTAGTCTGGAATCCAGGGAGTAAAAGATCATTTCTATCCAATCCCTCAGCTTCAACTGATAAATCTAAACCTACCAAAATGATGGTAGCATCAGATGTTTTCGCAGCTTGAACTGCTGATGATATTGAGTTCTGATCCCCACATTTGACATTAACACATCCTATTGCATAATTAACTAGTGCATATATTGAAAACCCAGCTAGAGGAGTCGTATATTGGCATGGTCTACCAGGTTTCCAACTATCAAACGCATAGTTTCCAATCATAGCTTCACTAGCATTTGCATGGGGTCCTACTAGTGCTACACTTTTGATGTTGGTGTTGAGCAAAGGCAAAGTTCCATCATTTTTCAGGAGAACTATTCCTTGTCGAGCTGCATCTATGGCTAATTCCTTGTTTTCATTACTGCATATATCTTTATTACCAAGATTACTGAATTTTGTGTGTCCATCAAAGTACCCCAACCTCATTAGTACAACATAAAGGTGTATTAATGCCTTGTCTATATCTGCCTCATGAACATCACCTTTCTCAGTTGCGTTTGCAACATATAAGGGGTAATATGACCCACAATCTAGATCCAACCCTGAAATTCAATGTTATAAGAACATCAGAAATTTATAATCAAGAAGTAAAGAGTTAAAGCTTAATAGATGTAGAGACCCCTATACGTATCCCAATCGGTCACTATACCCTAGTACTCTCTTTTACTCTTTTTTACTCTCTTTTTTTGTACACATTACCCCTTATGCTCTTTTTCTTTTTCTTTGGTACAATCATGCCCATAATTTTCAATTTTGATTTTGCTTAGCCACAATATATTGACATGGTACTAATATGGCAAAATCATGGATTTTCATAGAATCACATGCCACAATAAGGCTACGTCAAATTAATAAGATTAATTGAATCCTAAATTGAATAATTATAAGATTGATTGTAATAAGAAAACATATGAGACAATATTTACTAAAAATAAGTATTGGGAGCAAAGTGACCGACTGTAAAAAGGGGGTAATAAATATGTTAACCCAATAATTAAAAAATACATGCAATTTGAGAAAAAAAAATGTTAAAAGTCAGTATATATACCAGCTCTTAATGTTTGTCCGACGGCTTCTTCATTTGTGACATTAAGCCATTTATGATCATCCACCATAACTTGAATGGAGTCACAATCGGCAACTATGTATCTGGACAAGTAAAAAAAAGAAAGAAGTAAGTACTTTGGTTTGTTTTAATATAAATTTTTAATGATTAATTATCAAATATTTTGGATCATATATACATACCCATGAAGATTCCAGTCTCCTCTAATTGTATCATTCAAGAGTCGAGGATCAGCACACGTAGGTATTCCATTAACCCTATTATAAGAACACATTATACTGCTAGCATCTCCATCTTTGACACACATTTCAAAGGGCTTACTGAATGTCTCTACCAAATCTTGTTGAGTTACCTTCATCAAGATTAATTCATGGATTACTTTTTTGATTAATATCATGAACCACTATATTCTTATGAAACTAACACAAAAATTAAATGCAAATTTGTTGCTATTTCAGGTCCATGTATCCACTTACATAATAAGTCAATAATAAAATGCAATGTAAGAAAAATAACTTAGTTTTAATATGAAATTCACTGTAAAAGCTATTTATTTGACATTGCCAACAACCTATTGACTCAGTTAATGAATGAAAATATGAACTAGGACTAAGAATAAATAAATTGAAGAAAAGAAATTAATTACCCTAGCATCAAATGAATATCGTTGAATTCCTTGCCAATTATCAACATCGTAAGCAGTATAATGTTTGCAACAGGCAGAAATTTTAAGAGGTCTAGAGTTCAAATCTTTGAAATTTTCAGTTCCGGGAACATCTTGCAAGCCTCTAACATAATTAGAAGCATAAGTTCCAACGACAAAAGGATCTTCACCAGGTGTCTCAAGTGTTCTTCCCCATCTAGGATCCCTTACAACATTAATAGTGGGACTCCAAAATGTCAATCCACCTCTCCCCAAATTAAAAGCAGCTCTTGCTTCTGTTGAAACAGCTTGGCCAATAGTTTTCCACAATGTCTTATTAAAAGAAGCAGTAGTCAGAATAGGAGTAGGAAAGCTTGTTGCGCCGGGGACTAAATTGTCAAAGAAAGTTCCAGGACCCACATTAGACATGCCATGTAGAGCTTCAGACCACCAATCATATCTTGGTAAGCCCAACCTAGGCACCCCTGTTGCGTTGTTTCCTAATTGTAAAACCTTTTCAACTAATGTCATTTGGCTCACTAAGTGTTTTGCCCTAACATTGAAAGGCAATTTTTCATCGCAAAAAACAAAACTTGCCTTGTTTAATCCAAGATGAGAAAGCCTGATAGGATCACATATGTAGGTGAAATTGCTACCTGTTGGGGTAGCATTCTCAATAAGCTTTGATGAGTTCAATTCAACTTGACATATGAGCGATGAACAATTGGTTACAGGTTTTAGGATTAAATCTTTTGTTTTCCTAGCATCACTACAAATAATGAGCAAAGAAATTAAGATGCACACATAACTAAGAGATCTCAAGATCCTTGCCATTGCTTTGGTGAGAAATAATGAATTGATTCTGATCCTTTTGTGATTACACCTTTATATATGTGAATAAAATGAAAGCGCTTACCCAAAAATAGGATGAGAAGCTGGATTAGTGCAACTCAATCTTATACAAAGACGATAATTAGTTTTGGCTTTTGGATTTCTCCCTAATCTTTAGCGCTTCAATCTTGGTCTTGCTTGGATTTTGCATTTGCATTGTATGTTTATCTGTTTGAAACTATAAATTATAAAAATAATTTTTTGACATCTGTCGTTGAAATTTGTTGACATTTTTTAGGCAAAAACTTAAATGATAGGCCTTAAACTAAAACCAACTCTAAAACAAGAAAAAAAAAAACAGTAGATAGTTTATGCATGAAAGTTGTTAGAAATTACAGAAAACCGTATATTGAAAGTTTTACGTTTGGTAATATAAAATTATCCTTTCCCTTTTTCTTTTGGGTCCTCTAATAGATAATGCATTAAAATTAATTATCTATACATGGCTCCAACTAATGTTGTAGAAACCGTACAGACAAATAAACCGGCTTGATTATTATTTTATGGTTCGATTGGTTCGATCAAGTTTTTGAATTCTTTTATAAATAATTAAATATTTATAAAAAAATATGATAGCTAAATTTATAGTAGTAATAAATATAATAAGTATTTGTTGTAGGCGCATACGCCTGAAATTCTGGGTCTTGTTGAAACTCGGGTGAGTGGTGTTGCAAATTTTTGGGCTTAGATATTTGGATTCAAGTTGAAGCAGTGGGTTATAGTGGAGGAATTTAGATTTTTTGGCAAAGAACCTTGGACATTGAGGTGATATCTACTCATCCAAAATTTATTCACATGCATGTTAATCAGGCTAATCATCGCCCGTGGCTCCTCTCTATTGTGTATGGGAGTCCAAATTCTGATCTTAGAAATAATCTATGATCGGCTTTGAATCATCGTAATCTTAATATTAACAGTCCATGGTTGGTAGCTGGTGATTTTAATTTTGTGTTATCTCCAAAGGAAGTCAGCTCTTCTTATGCCTTTAACCATAATAGAAGTCATTTTCTCTCATTAGAATTTTGATAATGGTCTAATTGATCTTGGTTTTTTTGGTACCCGCTACACTTGGAGAAGATGTCAAAATGCTTCTAATTATGTTGCTACTAGATATTAGAGAGGTGCCCTAAAGACAATCACCTTAGGCACTTGATGTACTAATTCATTATTAATAAAAGACATTTTCATTATATTGGTGTTTATACATATATGAATATGATTTAGATCTTAAACCGTTTAATGAAGTTTTTGGTATGTAATACAACATAAAGGAAATCATAATGAGATTCATATTATGTGCAATTGTATTTATACCTAAATTATCCCTAGTTATAGGATTAATAAGATAAGACATTGTTAATCTGGATAGACTAGCATATATTATACTCCTAGAGTAGGTTAAGCAATTGATTTCAAAAGATGGAAACATGAGATGTTTAGAGTTAATACGTGGATGTTTGCTAGATTAGTCAAATATATTCGATGACTTGCTATGAGACAATCATATGTACATCTATTCAATGCCAATGATAATCTTACCATAGCAATGGTGCAAATATCCTTAGACTTAAGATGTTCAAGGTTATCTTGGATACTAAATCCGATACTTTGAATTCATTCCTTGTTGCCTCTCAGAGATTGCTCATAGAGTGATGATTGGGTATAACATAAGGTATTTGAAGGTAGTTAAATAGTCAATAGAGAATTCACCACTCCCGATAAAAAGAGAGTATACATATGGCCTATTATAGAGATTATTACTCAGAAGTCCTTGGCTGAGATGGACATGTCTTGAAGAAGGTCTTCAAGGACATATCTAATCGAGTAATGAGTCTCATAGATAAGGAATAATATCATTTGGACTAGATGTGATGTAGTCAGTCTAGTGGGAGTTGACACACAGTCCATGCTTTAAACCAAATGAGATATAGTTTGGAGAAAAGACGAATTGCATGGTAATTATCTATGGAAAAGTTAAAAGTCAAACCACTGACTTTCTAGTTAATTGGGTGGTCATGATGTGTTGCTAGATATCGCTCATGATCTACTAAGTCAAGAGATATTGATTAGAAATCAATTATGGGTCAAAAGTGTTTGACTTGTAGAATTCTAATTGGATTAGGATTCCTCTCGAGACTTGAGGTACCAACATGACCAAAAAATCTATTAGGTCACACACATAGAGGAAATGAAGAAAATGTAAAATGGGTTTTGGATAAGTTTAAAGTGAGACCGAAAAAGAATTGGGTCTTTTATAAGAGTTATAAAAATGGGTCAAATCAAATTTGTATTAGGATTATTGACTTGGTCAATATTGGGCCATATACCTTATAGAATGAGGCTCATTAAGGTTTTTCCTTTTCTAACCCTAAAAAGGATTAGAAAGAGTATAATTACTCCTTCTATGGAGTAAATTTCATGGCTACCCCCTTAAGGAAAATAAGAGTTATTTTTCTTTTCTCCCTTTTCTCTTAATAAGACAATTTTACATAGCTAGGCACTTTAAACCATAGTCACCCATCTTGGAGGTTTTATTCTTCTTCCTTCGCATGGATACTCTTAAAGGCAATCCTAGCTTTAGATTGTTGTGGTTTTCTACAACCCAATAAAGAAGAAAAAGCTCACAACTTGGAAAATTAAGAATTGCAAACAAAGGTAATCAACTTCTCTCATTGAATGGTTCAATCTGATTTTAAATTACATAAAGTGTTCCGTGGGTTATTAAACTTTATATTTCCATTGTCATATGTATGAGATGAATGTTCAAGATCCAACACTAGACTCAATTGAGCTATTTGAAATGAACTTTGGCATTTTTCCTTTGATGAAGGCTCAATATGTTGTCTTCCCAAAAATCAATCAGATCATGTTCCTCTGTTGATTTTCCTTAGTCCTAGACATGTGGGTTCTTGGAATTATAATTTTTTTTGAAGCTACATATATGTCTTACAAATCTTGAAGAAGTTATTAAACAGAATTGGGTTCTGAATGGGGCTCTCCATTAAAACACTAAATTATAGCTTCCTCTCTATCTCATTGGAACAGATATATGTTTGGCAACATTTTTAAAAGGAAGCACAGAATTTGGGTGAGACTAAAAAGAGTCCAACGACGTCTAGCCTCTCAATCTAATAGTAGGCATTACAAACTAGAAAAAAATGTTGCACAAAAAGTTGAATTTAGTTCTGTCCTAAGAAGAAATTCACTGGTATTAGAAGTTGAGGAAGGAATGGATTCATTTGGGGAACCATAATACCATATTCTTTCATATGAATATAGTGATCAAAAGAAGTAAGAACACAATTAGGTCTCTTCACAATTCTCAAAGTAATTTTGTGTCGGGTCATCAAATTATAGATAATATAGTGGTGTACTTGGAAGCTCTTCATACTATAAGGGCAGAGAAATCAGGCCATGGTTATATGGCTCTGAAATTGACTTTGAAAAAGCCCATGATAGGCTCTCATGGGATTCATTTGAACTGCTCTCATCAATGTGGGGCTTTGTTCTAATTAGATTCATAATATTATGGTTTGTGTTGCGATAACTCAACTTTTTATCCTTTGGAATGGTGAAAAGCTAGAGAGTTTCAAGCCTAGTAAGAGAATATGTCAAGGAGATGCAATATCCCCTTTTTTATTTGTTCATTGCATTGAGAGGTTGTCTCACATTATTAACAGAGTAGTTCAAAGTGCTTTTTGGAAGTCTTTAAGCCTTTAAACAAGGCCATCTAATGTTTGCATATGATATGGTTCTTTTTGTTGAGGCCTCAACAGATCAGATTTGAAGTTTTATGGAGTGCCTTAATATCTTTTGTC
The DNA here is from genome assembly GCA_023653625.1 of Triadica sebifera. NCBI lineage: Eukaryota > Viridiplantae > Streptophyta > Magnoliopsida > Malpighiales > Euphorbiaceae > Triadica > Triadica sebifera. The sequence continues at coordinate 15,762,586 of CM042910.1, read as the reverse complement.
AAGCTTTGGGTCATAAAGTTAATTTTGCTAAGTCTAGTCTCTTTGTGTTTAGAAATGTCAGGGATTCTCTAGCTTTTAAGATTTCATTGATTTCAGGCATTCCTTTGGAAAAGGTTGTCATGGGACAATTCTTAGAGGCTTGCATGTGACTTGTAATGAATGCATATTTTTAATGTTGTCAACTGTTGAAAAACAAGATTCACATCTAAGACTAGGTGTTCACGACTGTGTATCTCATCTTACGAACAATGTCACGCCTATGATTATATTGTTCATGCCCGTGAAAAAAGTGCACAAAATGGACAAAAGCATTCACGACATGGTTCACGGGTAGGGGTGCCCATGAATGAACCTTCATGACCATGAAGATGTAGTTCATGCTCGTGAAGGTTGCTTTAAATGAGATTTACAAATTGTTTCAATGTAATCGCTGTGCACATATTTCAAAATGATATGATTAAAGTATGTTCACATGATTTCTAGTATGAGAATGTTACGTAATGCATTTCCACATGATATATGATATGAATACCATATTGAAGTGTAACAAAGGCAATATGAAAAAGTAAGCCCAGACTCGATACTAAGTGTAACATCCTCGACTTTCCCTACATGCATATTCACATGCATTTTATTTGAACATATGCATCTTGCATATAATTCATATATTTTCATAGGAACAAGTTTATGACACGCACTAGTATTTTCATAGGAACAAGTTTATGACACGCACTAGTATTTGGAAATTGTATGGAGTCGCACGTGTGTACTTATAACCTAAATGAGGATAACAAAGTATTAGAAATAAATTTAATAAGATGACTAAATTAAAGTAAGCAACATGACTAGATTAAGATTAGTAAACATTTTATATCGTTAATTTAGTTAAATTGGGCCAAATGAGTAAGTTGTGTTATTGTGTGGATTAGTGGAATTATATATATATATATATATATATATATATATATATATATATATATATATATATATATATATATGTAAATAATAATAATAATAATAATAATAATAATAATAATAATAATAATAATAATAATAATAATAATAATAATAATAATATAGATAAATTAAATGAAAATGAAACAAAAGAAAAATAAAAGAAAAGAGAAGAGAAAAGAGAAGAGAATAAGAAATTATAAGATAAAAGGACAAAAATAAAAAGTTGACTTTATCTTCTTCCTCCCATTTCTTCCTCCTTACTCCAGCCCCGTTTACTTCTTCATCTTCCCCAATTCTAGTCTTCAATTCTTCCTTGTTTCACTTATTTTTTTTCAGCAAATTGATCCTTTGGAAGTTCGTTCTGGGTAAGTAATTAATTCTTATTGCTATAGGGTTGATTTGAGTTACTAAGGTTCATTAATAGGCATTGGATTGCACCCCGATTTTGATACATATATAAATTGATTATGGAAAAGTTTAAAACATGAAAAGTTTTTCTTTATGTCTTATATTTATGTATATATAAATAGTTTTCCAATATTTATGGTATAGGGAGAGCAATCATCTCTCTACTGAAACTGGTCAGGGTGTGAATTCTAGTTGCGTTAGCTACTATGTTCATTGCTTTTGAATATGATAAAGATATTATTTGAAGTATCTCAAAATACAAAAATTGTAGAAATATTTGTTTTCTTTATCTTTACACCAAAATTTAGATTTATATGTCTTGTGAATTTTTAGTTATTATGAATAGAACCATGACTATTCCATAGTTTGAGCGGACTGCTTAGTGCCCTGGGTGGTTCTAGAAATTTGTGTAGCCATTTTGAGCTCCTTATATATGTCATATGTAAATTATCAAAAATTAAAAGGTATAGGTATATATCTTATCTAAATATTTGGTACTATTTTCAGCTTAATATGTTATGTATAAAGTAAGTTATAGCCTTTACAAGTCATACTGGTCCGGAAGCCAACTCTATTATGAACCAGTAACATATTTCTTATAATTTTAGGACCTTAGATATATAATTGAAAAATGTTATAAACATGAATAATGTTCCATTTGAACCCATATAAGTTTGTATAAAGTTTCATTAAAATATGACTTATATATTATAAGTTATAATGAACCAAAGTTGGTACCCTGAAATTGCCTAAGGGCAGAAAATAGAACACATTTAGAAATTCCACCAAATATTGTACAATGATCCAATTGGTCTAAAATTTAATATGTTACATAATTATATATTAATTTTAATGAGGAATAATAATTACACTAATTGGTAAAGTATAGAAAAATTTATAAGCTAAACAGTTCTATAAGGTCACACTGCTTCATAGGAAAAATCTAACTATTGATATGAACAATGCATATTAATTTGTTTAAGCTACATTAAGTCTCTCTAATCATGAGTTAATAAATTATATTTCCATATAGGCTCGCAACATATTGGAGATTCACAAGAAAGGGATAGACAATAAGTTAAGGGTTGGAATCAAAGGAAAAAAGTGAGTCTAATTATCAATTGAATTGTTTAGTGCATATGAATGTTGCTTGCTATGTGATTCATATGATTGTCATGATTTGTCCTTAATAATATGATGATGGATAATTTGTGACATTTATGGTACATATAGGTGGTATACTTGTGGTATATGTTTGACATATGATATATATATATATATATATATATATATACATGGTATATGTATAGTATATGCAAGGTATATGCATGGCATATGAAGCATATATGTGGTATATGTATGGTATATGTGATAAGATACAATGGTTGATGAATGCTTAAGTACAAGTGCATATGCATAATGACTTAAAAGACATTGTGACTAGTTAATTGACATTGCAAAGCAAAAGAAGAGGCATATGACCCAACAAATGTACAAATGATCATGCTAGCTAGGAAATGTAAATGCAAATGTCGGAAACCCAGGGAAATGTCTATTTAACCTACTTACAATAAAATAAAATGAATAAGCATAAGCATAAGTAAAGAGCAATTATTGAATACTTGATTTTATCTACATTTATATGTTTTTGACTGATGAAATGGAATATAAAGCGTGTATTAAGTGTACTTGTTATTTACTATTATGAAATGATTGGTACTTTAGAGCTTATTTGATGGTTATTCTCACTGACTCGCAACTCACCAAATTGCATCATTTTCAAGTAGAGAAGAGTAGTAATTCACATTGAGTGGCATATAAAAGTTATGGATCAAAGGTCACCGGCCGAGCCTCCTCACTTTCTTCCATTGCATTCCATATAAGCATAAGAGTATATCATTTATATTTGGGGGTTGAGTACTTGCATATGTATAATTACGATGAATATGTACTAGGATATATATATATATATATATATATATATATGGATACAACTTGTAAATTTACTAACTTTTAAACATAATGTTAAGTTATTAATATATGTGATTTTATAGGCCATGATTAAAGCATCCGTATTGATTATGAAATTATTGTTGATAATATGAGATGAGTTAAATAAAAAACAAATTACTCTCGCTGTAAATATGAATTTATTTTATTCTTTATCCATATGTGATAACTTAATATAAAAAAAACATATGAGGTATATAGAAGTATAAGATGTTAGGTGTTACATTTTTGGTATCAGAGTAGAGATAGGTTCCATGGAAACATGCATATGCATAGAAGTATGATAACATATGCATAATATGTGTTGAACATTATGTAGTGACATAATTTCATTTATTTTAGGGCCATCATAAGACATGATTCACCAAGGAGAGAGGAGTCGGCCGAAATGCATTCTCATGAGGCATCACCTCATTTACATAGAGATGAACCAGCACTAAGAGCTAGAGCTCCCGTGCATGCATCATAATCATAACATGCAAAAATGCCATATGAAAAACCAGAACAAGAAGTACAATGGCCTAAACTGCATAGAGAAAGATGTTACGATAAGCTAAGAAAATAGGGTAAAGTTGATTTCTATGGCTCAACTAATCCAGTTGAAGCAGAGACATGGCTTAAAAGGACACAAAGGGTATTGAAAAAGATGAAATGCACTCCAGAGGAGAAATTTGATTGTGCGGTATCATTGCTTCAAGGTAATGCCTATGAATGGTGGGAGACAGTCCTAGATAGTGATGCACAACCTCCAGTTCTGACATGGAATGATTTTCTCCGAGAATTTCAAAATAACTATATGCCTAAATCATATAAAGATGAGAAGAGAAATGAATTCCTAAATCTAAAATAGGGCAACATGTCAGTTGCTGAGTATGAGGTATTCAACAAACTTTCCCATTATGCCACCTTTATGATCTCAACTGAAAGAGACAAATGCAGAAAGTTTTAGGAGGGCCTCAAGTATGAGATCAAAAATAGAATCACAATTACTGATCTTGATAGTTATACCAGACTTAGAGCTGCTGCAATTAGAGCTAAAAAGTTAATGAAATAAGCTGAAGAATAACAATAAAAAGCCCGACATGAGAGTTTTTTGGAGAGTCTAGTAGAGGATATGGAAAGAAAGCTAGACATATGCCGAGCCAGTCTGGCAAGAAAAGTGGGTACTCCAGTTCTAGAGGTCGAGGCTTGACTTTCTCTTATCTAGGCATAGGACAAAACCAGTATATAGAATAGAGGCCTACGTGTATTCATTGTCGCAGACAACACATAGGTGAATGCAGAAAGCTCATAGGAGCTTGTTATTTATGTGGGTCCTTAGATCATATGTATAGAGATTGCCTAGAAAGAGCCAAATTAGTAGAGACTAGTAGAGGCAGAGGAGTATCTGAGACTACAATTAAAACACCAAGGGTTAACACTACCAGTGGGACACATGTCAGAGGCAGAGGCAAAGGCAGGGGTGGAATTGGTGCAGTAAGTAGAAGAGTGACCATATCTGAGGGTCAGAGTTCTAGAACCTTTCCATAGTTTAGGGTATTTGCTATGACTAGGCAGGAGGCAGTTAATGCTCATAAAGTGGTTAATGGTAATATTTATATTTATGATATACTGGCATTTGCATTGATTGACACAGGATCCACACATTCATTTATATCATTACATATGGCATCCAAACTGCATCAAAAGCATGAGTCATTGGGATTTGATATAAATGTGAGTACTCCACTAGGAGCAGTAGTAGTTGTGAATGAGATATGTCATGACTGTTCGATATTCATTGATAAATCTGAATTGAAAGCTGATTTGATCTTATTATCGTTGCATGAATTTGATGTAATATTGGGAATAGACTGGTTAACTAAATATCATGCCATAGTGAATTTTTTTTCTAAGGAGGTAATTTTAAAGTCCTCTAATAAACAAAGGATTGTGTTTAAAGGAGAAAGGAAGTTGGTACCTGCATGTTTGATTCCAGTAGTTAAAGCTTTTAAGATGGTGAAAGGAGGGTGTGAGGCTTTCTTAGCCTATGTGACAGACACAAGAACTCAAGATATTATGTTAGAGAATATTCCAGTAGTCTATGAGTTCCCATATGTATTTCTAAAGGATTTGCTTGGGTTGCGACCATATACAAAGATAGAATTTACTATAGATTTAGTGCCTGGAGTCGCACTTATTTCTATATCTCTTTACAGAATGGCTTCGATTGAGTTAAAGGAACTCAAAACTCAATTGCAAGAGTTGCTTGATAAGGGATACATTCTACCCAGTGTATCACCTTGGGGAGCCCCAATATTGTGTGTAAAAAAAGGAAGATGGAACGATGAGATTGTGTATAGACTATAGACAACTTAATAGAGTGACGGTGAAGAATAAGTATCTTTTACCTAGAATTGATGACTTGTTTGATTAGTTACCTGAAGCTTAAGTCTTTTGTAAGATTGATCTAAAATCGGGCTATTATCAGCTTAAGATAGCCAAGGTAGATATTCCTAAAACTGCATTTCGTATTAGATATGGCCACTGTAAATTTCTAGTCATGCCATTTTGGATTAACCAATGCACCAGCTGCTTTCATGGCTTTGATGAATAAGGTGTTTTAGCCTTATTTGGATAATTTTGTTATTGTCTTCATAGATGACATTCTAGTGTACTTTAAAAGTAAAGAGGAACATAAGATGCATTTAAGGACATAACTTTAGACTCTGCACGAGAAACAATTGTATGCAAAGTTTAGTAAATGTGAATTCTATCTTGATCATGTTGTATTTCTTGGGCATATAGTATTGGGAAAAGGTATAGAGGTTGACCCAAAGAAAGTTAAGGTCATAATGAGTTGGGAAGCACCCAAGAATGTGTCAGAATTGCATTGTTTTTTGGGTTTAGTCGGATACTACCGTAGAATTGTTAATGGGTTCTCATTGATTGCTAGCCCTTTGACTAAATTGTTGAGAAAGAATGTGCCTTTCAAATGGACTCTAGAGTGTCAAAGGAGTTTTGGTGAACTAAAACACAGGCTAACCTTAGCACTAGTGTTAACTATCCCTACATGTACAAGTGGATTTACAGTATATAGTGATACTTCTCGCCAAGGCTTAGGATGTGTATTAATGCAACATGGTAAGGTGATAGCTTATGCATCCAGGCAACTGAGACCATATGATATCTCATATCCAGTGCATGATTTAGAATTGACTGCAGTTGTATTTGCATTGAAGATTTTGAGGCATTATCTGTATGGAGAGACATTCCAAATCTTCACAGACCATAAAAGCTTAGGTTATTTGTTGACACAAAAAGAATTAGACATGAGGCAGAGAAGATGGTTAGAACTATTGAAAGATTATGACTATACAATTGAATACCATCCAGGGAAAGCCAATGTGGTAGCAAATGCATTGAGTAGGAAGGCTAGTAGCAGTGTAGCTCACTTGTAAGCATCCTATTTTCCATATTTGATTCAACTACGATCTGTTGCCCAGATAATGAACTAAGAAGGGGGGTTGAATTGGATATTAAAAATTCTTAACTTTTAAGTACGGAATAAAAAGTTAAATAAAGTAGGGACAGGAAGTATCGCACAAGAAATTTATAGAGGTTCGGGTATTAATAAACCCTACTCATCTCCCCAATCTCAATTGGGAGTTTCACTAACACAATAAGTGTTACAATGGAGTTTGACAAGCTCACTCCTAACTATGGTGTTTCTATCAATGGATCACACCTAACCCAGAAATCCCTTGTGTTTTAATGGCTCACACAATAAACTAATTCCTTGTGTTTTATGACTCACACAAATAACACTTACAAGTGTTTTACCCTTAACCCAATATACCCAAACTTACTTAAGTAGAAGATTACAAAGAGAAACACTCACAAATCTATAATGTTTAGAAATTATAAACAAATAGATTTTTACAGAGAATTAAAGTTTTGTTGAAAATAATTAATGCACAAATGATTACAACAAGATTTTGATTCGAAGTAATTGTTATTCTCTTGTTCTGGATTCATAAATGACTTGCATTTATACTTAGCGAATATAGCCATTTGGATGCACTTAATGTGAAAATAGTCATTGTACCAACTCTTAATTTCACGCCTGATATATTTCTCTTTCCTCATTCATGGTCATGAATATGTGTGTCTCGGTTGTGAATGTTCTTCCAAGCCGTGGTCCAAGTGATGACTCTGCCTGTGAAGCATTCTGGAAGGAATTGAAGTGTTTGATCATAGGTGTGACTTTATTATTTCACGGGCGTGAATATCCTTCCAATCTGTGGTCCAAGTGGTGACTCTGGCCGTGAAGCTTTCTGGAGGAATTTGACATGTTATCTCAAGGGCGTGACTATCTATCACGGGCATAACTGATATGATCATTCACGGTTGCTATGATTCTTCATGGTCGTGAAGTTTAAATGTTGGAGAGTTGGTGCTAAGCTACATCACAGGCATGACATAAATAGTCATGGGTGTGAACATGCTATTTCTTCATTTTTTGACTTTCAAAGTTAGTCTTCCATTGCATCATATTCCATATCCTATTCAACAAGCTTACAATACAAGTATATTAAATACATTATTGCTATTTTATTTGTTAGCATCAAAATGATGGAAATGCCTCTCAAGGTTCAACAATCTCCCTATTTTTTAAGGTGACAAATAATCTAGCAATATGTCATTTTGAGAAGTCTCCCCCTCAAAAGATGCTTAAGATAAAAAATAATAGAGTGCAAGAATCTTTAAGAATTGAGGAAGTATAGCATAGATGTTTGCTTGCTAGTTTAGGTATATGCAAAGTATATTAAAAGTATATTAAATTGTTTGCTTTTAACTAGTTAAGTATATGCAAAGTATATGCAAAATATATTCAAAGTATATCAAGTTGTTTGCTTTTAACTTGTTAAGTATATGCAAAGTATATTGAAAGTGTATCTCAATACTATATTCAAAATATCAACATATTTGCATTCATGTACTTGCATATTCATTTAATTTGTTTATATTGCTAGGTTCTCCCCTTTTTGTCATCAACAAAAAGAACATAAAAGATAAATCATAAGGCAAAAACCAATGCAATTATATTAATACCAAATGTAAAAGTACAAAGTTTAGAAAAGTAAATTAAAATCTTACATTTGCAATACTAGAAACTAGTAAGCAAAATGAAATAAAAACCAAAGCTCTAGCTAGACTTGGAATCGGACAACCCATTTCTAAGGTGTGCTACTTCTGCCTCGAGGCTATCCATGCGAGACTCCATGAAATCTTTGAGATTTTCCAACCTCTCATCAATCGAAGTCTGCAGTTGGTCAAAGCAAGGTGCTAAAAGATCAGCCACCTACTGAGCCAAGTTCAGTGTGGAGGCTGAGGATTGACTAGCCTTCTACTCAACCTCTGGGGTCACCGTCTCAACTCGAACTCTTTTTTTTTGCTGGATTCCTTGGAGGCCAGCTTTGAAGTCATCTGAATCCTCGTCTTCCCAAATAATTTCACCAGTTGGAGTGGTGAAGCGGTAGTAGATGTTATTCTCATGAATTATGCAAACCGCTACTCCCATTTTGATAAAAGACTCGACGTCTAACCGGTATTGTTCATCAAGAGAAAAGATGGGTCAATGAGATTGTGTATCAACTACAGGCAGTTGAACAAAGCCACTATAAAGAACAAATATCCATTACCAATGATAGATGATTTGTTCGATCAATTAAAAGGTGCAGAAGTTTTCTCAAAGATAGACCTTAGGTCAGGGTACCATCAATAGAAATTTAAGGCAAATGATGTTGTGAAGACAACTTTCAAGACTAGATATGGCCATTATGAGTTTTTGGTTATGTCTTTTGGACTGACTAATGCTCCAACAACTTTCATGGATCTGAAGAATTGGATCTTTATGTTGTATTTAGATCAGTTAATTGTGGTTTTCATCAATGACATTTTGGTTTATTCTAAGGATAGAGAGGAACAAAACCAACACTTGAGGACATTTTTAGAGATCCTCAGGGATTAGAAGTTGTATGCAAATCTCTCTAAATGCAAGTTCTTGTTATATGAGGTAGCATTCCTTGGACATTTAGTATCAATAAATGGAGTTAGAGTATATCCCAGAAAGGTTAAACTGATCTTAAGTTGAAAGCCTCCCAAGAATGTGATAGAGATTAGGAGTTTCCTTAGTTTGGTAGGGTATAATAGAAGATTTGTGAAAGGGTTTTCTGTGATAGCTTCATTGTTGACTAGATTATTAAGAAGATATGATAAGTTTGAGTGCTAAAACAAGTGCCAACACAGTTTTGATCAGTTTAAGAGGTTATTGATAGAAGCCCTAGTTCTGACACAAGAATTTCCACATAAGGAGTATGCCATTTATAGTGATGCTTCTCACAGGGGATTGGGATGTTTTTTGATGCAAGAAAGGAAGGTTGTTGCCTTTGCTTCTAGGCAATTGAAATCTCATGAGAAGAATTATTCGACACATAATATAGAGTTGGCAGCTATAGTTTTTGTATTAAAGATCTGGCGTCATTATCTATATGGGGAGAAAAGTTTCATTTACACTGACCACAAGAGTTTGAAGTATCTTCCTACCTAAAAGGAGTTAAACTTGAGATAGAGATGATGGTTGGAATTGATCAAGGATTATAATTGCATGATTGATTACCATTTAGGAAAGGCCAATGTTGTGGCTGATGCATTGAGTAGAAAGGTTGTAGTAGAGTTGCACATTTGACCTACCTTCAATTATGAGATCAGAGATGTATAGAGGTAGGATGCCAGACTAGTTAAGTTGATCGAGATAGTCTCAAATGGGGAGAAACTTGAGTTTTCAGTTGAGCTAGATATTGGTTTGTATTATCAGGGCTAGTTATGCATGCCAGATGTACCAAATTTGAGATAGAGGATCTTAAGATAGGCATATGAGACTAGATAGGCAATGCATCTAGGAAGCAACAAGATGTATTAGGATTTGAAAGTAAAGTATTGGTGGTCAGGAATGAAGAAAGAGATCACAAAGTTCACTACGAGATACTTGACATGTCAGCAAGTCAAGGATGAACATCAAGTACCATAATGGTTGCCATAACCGATCAAGATTCCTAAATGGAAATGGAAAAGGATCATAATGGATTTGATGATTAGGCTACCTCCGACACTTAGGAAGTATGATGCCATATAGGTCATTTTGGATAGGTTAACGAAGTCATCTCACTTCTAACCTATCAGAAGAGTTCCTTTGAACAAGCGAGTAGAGTTGTACATGAATGAAGTGGTTAGACTTCATAAAGTGCCAATTTTAATCATTTCGAACAAAGATCCAAGGTTCACATCATAGTTTTGGAGTAGTTTGCAATGAGGTTTGGGTATGAAGCTTAACTTTAGTATTTTCATCCTCAGATAGATACTCAGTCAGAAAGAGTGATACAAATCTTAGAATATATGATGAGAAGTTGTATTATAAAATTTGAAAGAAGCTGGGAAAAGTATCTTACATTGATGAAGTTTGCCTACAGCAATAATTACCAGTCAAGCATTTAGATGACTCCTTATAAGGCACTTTATGGTAAAAAGTGTTAGACACCTTTGGTTGGACCAAGCTTAGTGAAAGGTAGCTAGTGGGCCATAGTTAGTGAAAGAGATGGAAAAAAAAGTAAAGGTCATTCAAGGTCGTTTGAAGACAGGTCTCAAGAGGAGGAATGTAGAATACTCAATGGGAGACAAAATGTTTCTTAAAGTTTCTTCTTAAGGTCCTCAAGTTTGGAAAGAATGAAAGGTTAAGCCTTAGATTCATTAGACCTTATGAGATCCTGGAAAGGATCAGACCAGTCGCTTACAAACTTGCATCAATGCTTGAGTTAAGCAAGATACATAATATTTTCCATGTATCTATGTTGAAGAGGTACAAGTCCGATCTTTCTCACATTATTTTAGTCAAAAGCATCGAGGTTAGATCAGACTTATCATACGAGAAAGAACTAGTTGAGATTTTGGCTCGAGAAATCACGAGTTGATAAACAAGCAAATAACATTAGTCAAAGTGCTATGGAGGTGACATGGGAAAGTGAGGATATGATGAGAGCTCAGTATCCTCAGTTGTTTCAACCCAACACAATAGGTAAATTTGGGGATGAAATTTCTTTGAGGCGGAGAGAATTATAATGCCCAATTTTTAAGGTCTAAAATTTATATTGGTTTGTATAAGAGAGTTTGGGGTTTTAGGAGCTTTAAAAGTTTAAGTTTTATGGAATGAGAGATTTCACACTCGTGACTATAGTGTCACGCCTGTGAAAGTCTTGCCAAGATTCAAAACGACAAAGTTTTGAATATGGAAGGATCATTTTGAGAAGAGAGGACATTCATGCCTGTGAATGGTTGAGTCATGACTATGAATGGTGTTTCATGCCTGTGAGGTTTGGTTCACGCCTGTGAGGGCAGATTGGTTGGCCAAGTTGTAGCCATACTTTTCTCTCTCTTTTGAACCATATCTCTACTTGAACCACTCCCCACAACCCATTATAGTACTGACACGTGTCTAAGCTACTGCTCCATCATCTCCTTCTCTTGTTAACCCTAAAACATTGTGGTTAAAGCTTGAAAGTTTGAGAAACATAACAGTTTCATAGAGTTTTTCCAAGTTGTAGGTAGAACTCAGGTTTCTAGAGTTTGTTTAGATTGTTTATGGTTATTATGCTTTGATAAGAATATGTTTGTGATGATAGGTTTGACTAGTGGACTAAAGAACACATCACAAAAAGGAAGACAAGCTTGAAAAGCTTGGAGAGTTAGTTAAGACTCCATTTTAGTGAAAGGTATGTACATATGGGCATATTAATTTGTTTTTCATGCATTTTTATGTGTGCTGTATGTTATAAATGTGAAATAATTATAAAATAGCACGTTATGATTGATAAATAACATGGTTATATGCTTTTAAGTGTTAAAATGGCACAAATGGTATGTTATGGTTTAAAAGGACCTAGAAACGGATTTGATGACTTTAATGTTGTTTAAACATGTTGTAGACATGGTATAAGTAAGAAAATATTGATAGGGTGATTAAGACTGGTTAACCTTTGGAGTTTTTACATGAAATGCATGAATGCTCTATTTTTGGGTTACTAGAAATGCATGATTCACTTCCGTGAACAAGGGTGTCATAGCCCTGAATGTCAAACTCAGATGACCTAGCAGGAACCTAGAATTTCATGGGTTGTATCATGGTTAGGAAGTCGTGATGATGTGGTGTCACAACTACAAATATGTTATTCACGCCCGTGAATGCTCTATTTCGTTCACTTGATGGTTCACGGGTAAAGTAGCCGTGAAAGAATACCTTCATGCCCGTGAAGCATGATGAATGTATATGATGTATATTTTGGTATATGATCTTGATTGATTGTTTGTTAAATGCATGTTATGGAGTATACGATTACATGGAAAATAACATGTGAGATATATGATATGGCATTTATATATTGGTAATAAAAATGCATATGTGGGAAATTAAATGCTGGTAATAACATGTGATAAATGAATTGAAAGATAAAAGGTTATGAGTTATATACCCAGTTTTCTAGTCTTAGTCTTGACATAGGATAAATGGTATACCATTGAGGGAGGTAAATAGTACAATATGAGTTACTTTAATTTGATATAAGGATGAGTAGTTAAAGCTCGGTATATGAGTGCATTTGGTCCTAGATTTGCTAGCATGTGTTATTTCTCAGTCAATGTGGCTTAAACTTGGGTTGATGAGTGCCATTGACTTAAAGGACTCGGATGAGTTGTTACAGATACTGAGCCGAATGGCTTAAGTTCTGATTTGTGAGCACCCCTCTCTCATGTCACACCTCTAGATAGTCAAGCTTATAGAGTCTTGGGCCAACTAAATGTAATAAAATGTTTTGATTATTGCTCAAAGCCTCGGGCTATATGGGAACTTAAATGCTAACAAAAGAAAACTTATGGTTGTCGTAATATGTGGTAATGAAATGTTAATATCAAGTAATTGACATGGTAACTGGAAATTGTGTTTAATTCTTGTGCTTAGAGTTCTCGAGCATGAACTAATGTAATAATGAAAATTGTTGTGTTAATGTTATTATTTGTTATGATATCAGGTATATGATATGATGTATGTATATGTATACAATATACATGGATGATTTATATGATGTCTATGGTATTAATAGGCATGTAAACTTGCATTAAGGCATAAAACAACTAGAATGTATGATTCTAGAATAATCATGAGGTGGATGGTATGACATTATATAACATTATAAAAATGTAGAATTGTTATGCACATATATATCACTAAGCATTTGGTTGCTTAGTATGTGGGTTTTTTGCACGCATGTTCGGAGTCGATAGAAAGGAACTGACTGGAAGTGTAGTGAGCACACCATAGATCAGTTAGAGTGCACCCAGTTTGGAATGTGATTACATTCATGACATTTTTGTATTTTGTTATGTCATAGGATTTCTTGGGGATTTATTTTACATCTATTTTTATGATTAAGAACATGTAATGATATTTGATAATGTATTTTATAATACAAGTCTAGTGAAGCTAAAAAACATGTTTCATGTTTTATAAGTTATCAATTAATGGATTGAGTTTTATCCTTGTGATGCTTTAATTGCATAATTATGTTGAATTTAATTTTAAATATGAAAATTTTTAATTTAATGAGTTTTCCACAAACAACCTGTATCTATTCGTATAGTTGGGAAAACACTTTCTACACAATAGAGGGTATAGGAAAGGAGCATGAGATTGTTGGGATTAAGCTGTTAGGGCATAATGTGAGGCTCAATAAAGTGTATATAAGTTTTTCAATGGAAGTATAAGGTAGGCAGTCTTAATAAACGTCCTAGAGCCTCTATTTCATGAATATGATGTCAAGTTGGAAATGAATTGGTCAATTTGATATAGAGTTGCAGTAAACTGTTAAAATCAGTGGATGACGATGTGGAGTTCCAAAATAGGATGAAATAATTGTTGCCCAAAACAATAACCAAGGGGGGCTGAAATGGTTGGAAAATAAAATTTTGCTTGAAGGAATATACTAAATAATAAATTGAGAAAGGAAGACGGATATGATGCACACAAGATTTATAGAGGTTTAGGTATTAACAAACCCTACTATTCTCCCCAATCTCAATTGTATGTTTCACTAACACTTGAATTGTTACAATTGAGGTTTTCCTAGTTCATTTCCAACTATGGTGTTTCTCTTTTGGCTAACACCTAACTCAGAAAAACCCTTGTGTTTTAATGGCTAACACAATAAACTTTTACAAGTGTTTCAATCACAACCCAACTCACTCAAACTCACTTTTGAATAAATGATTACAAGTAGAAAATACTCACCAACCAAAATTCTTAAAGGAGTGCTCTAAAGGCAATCACCTTTAGCACTTATTGTACAATTTTATTTGATTAATAAAATGCATTTTCATTAATTTGATGTCCATTTGATATATGAATTGATAATAATCTTAAATCAATTAATGAAATCCTTGATACATAACATAGCATGAAAGAAATCATGATGATATCATGATATTGAGATTCTTATTATGTGTAATTATGTTAGGATCAAAATTATCCTTAGTCATAGGATTAATAAGATGGGGCATTGTTAATCTGGACAGAGTAGCACATTTTACACTCCTTGATTGGATCGAGTAGTAGATCTCATAATCTGTAAACATGAGATATTTAGAGTTAACATGTGGATGCTTGCTAAGTGTAGCTAAGTACATTGGATGACCAGCTATAAGACAATCATATGGATAATCTATTCAAATGTCAATGATAGTCTCATCATAGCAATGGTGCAAGTTCCTTAGACTTGAGGTACTCAAGGATATCTTCGATACTAATTATGTATTTTGACAATATTTCTTGTTACCTCAAGGAGGTTGCCCATAGGGTAGTGATTGAATACAGCTTGAGGTATTCAAAGGTAATTAGGTGACCAACAAAGGATTCATCACTCCTGATAGAAGGAGTGTATACCCATGGCCTCTTGTTGTGGTCATTACTCGGGAATCTCTGGCCGAAATGGAAATGTCATAAAGATAGTATTCAATGACATATCTAATAAAGTAATGAGCCTCAAGGACAATAACTAATATTACTTGGACTAGACGTGACGTAGTCAGTCTAGTGGAAGTTGACACATGTCCACACTTTGAACTAGGTAGGGTAAAGAATGGTCTATGGAAAGTTTGTAGTCAATCCATTGACTTTTCGATCAATTAGGGGTCATGATGTGTTGCTAGCTACCGCTCATAACTTGCTCAAATTAATTTTTAATTTAAGTGGCCAACATAACTATGAACCTAATGGGTCACACGTATTGAAGATATGGAGAACGAGTGAAATGGTCTTGGATGAGATCCAAAATATGAGAGAATTATTTTGGGATGAATCGCGATGAGATCGCACGAGAAAAATTATTTAGGAGGGTCACGAGCCTGTACGGGCCCGTGCAGCAGCCTGCATAGCGACAGCTCGTAGCAGGCCCAACGTGCACGTTGCTGCCTCCTATTGGCCAAAGGGTAAATTTGGCCTTAATTGGCCATTAAGCAAATTTACTATTCATTCAAGTTTCCTTTTCTCCATTTTTTATTTTTGATCTTTTCTTTGAATTTAATTCAAATAGAAAAGACATCAAATGACAGAAAATTGACATAAAAATAATTTTTTTGTGAAAAACATATTTTAAGACAATAAAATTCTCTCAATAATACTTTCAAAGCTAGCACTTTGAATTTGTTCAAACCATTTCTTTTGATAGTTTATTCTTCATTCGTTGTGTGGATTATCATTAGAAACATCCTAATGTGGATTGTTGTGGTTTGCTACAATCCAACAAGGTGAAGATTTGAATAACAAATAAGAAATTACAAGGTATAATTTCTAACTTCTATGTTTATATAAATTAGTTTTAATAGCACAAGTATGATCTTTTGTTTTGGGTTTTGAAAATTTTATGTTTCCACTGAGTTAATGAATCTGATTCGTTCTTCAAAACCCAACAAAAATGCTCAGCAATTATGAGCAATTATGGTTTTACAATCAAATAATGAAGGTTTGTTGAATCAAAGTAAATGCACAAGGCTATACAAGATTAAAGATTGAATTATTGTATTTCTTACTTTTGAAAGTTATAAATGTGTTGTATTTATACTTCCATATCAAATATAGCCATTTTGAGGTGCATTAAATGCAAAAATAGTTGTTCAACTGCTTTCCCTTTCATGCCTGACAAATTTCTCTCTCCAGGGTCACAAGCATGACTAATTCTTCACAGGTGTGATTGTTCTTCGTAGCCGTGAATGAAAGTCATGACTCTGGTCCAGATTCATTAAAAATGAATGGCCATTCACATGCGTAACAAAATATTCACGGGCATGACTGGATCAATCTTTACGATTGAGCCAATGATTCACTGTTGTCAACATTTGATTGAACAATCTTGGCACTTACTTATTTCACAGTCGTGATTTGGTATTCATGAGTGTGAAAGTTATTTTCACGGGGGTGGTGATCTTTTACCACAAGTGTGATTTTTTGAATCACGGGCATGACACTTTGCATTTTAACAATATCTTGATCTTTAATTCTTTTCTTTCAATTTGCTTCAAAGTTTTAGGAATGCATAACCTGTCTAACACTCCTAGAAAATAAAATGTGATTAAATTCCTTGTTTCCTAGGAGATAAGACAATAGAGAATAAAATAAAATATATATCATTGCATAAATAAAAGATTTACAAGTCACATGAGTTGTAAAAAAAATTCAAAGAGATTTGCCTAAACATAAAAGAGTACTATGATAACATGATCCAAAAGATCCTAAGACATAAAAAGTGAAAATGAGATAATGATAGTCCTAGCTTGAAGCCGGACAATTTCTTGTGAAGACGAGCTACCTCCTCCTCGAGGCTATCCATCCTGGACTCTACAAAGTCCTTGAGGTTCTCTAGCTTTGCATCAACTAACTCCTAAAAAGTGTTCATGCTTTCCTGAAGCATGTCAAAATGAGGAGTTAGGAGTGTGGCAATTTGTGTGCCAAGTCTGGCGAAGGTGTCGAAAAGGTCTCAGTGGTAGGAGGAGCATTTGTAATAGTTGGAGGTGGAGTCTCAACATGGGCTCTCTTTCTCTGCTGGAGCCCTTAAAGTCCCGCTTGGAATTCCTTGGAGTCTTCAAGCTCCCATGCCACCTCTCATGCTGGGGTTATAAAGTGGTAAGACACTTCATCCTTATGGTGGAATCTCAGTACTGCTCCCATCTTCATAAATGACTCAATGTCGAGTCGGTCTCTATGAGAAGCTGGAACGATATTGTAAACATGATTATTAAGGTCCAAAAATCCCAGCTCTACCGCCAAATGAGTCACATAACCTCCAATAAGAATGTCTCTTGAAGGCTTACAGGCAATGGGTTGTAGGTGAGAAGCAAACCACTCGGATAGTGCCATAGGCTCACTCTTTCGATCCATATCAAACAGAAGCAATTCGGACTTCTGAATTGAGCCATTGCTATCACCCCGAGCAAAGATGTTGTAGGTGAGAAACGGTGAATGTAGCAAAGCACTGGTGATATCAGGTGTGCTCTTCATCTTCTTGATGTCTCAGCTGCAGTCACTCCCAAAATAGGACTAGACATCATGAGGGTAAAATCCGGTCTCATTGTCATGGATCAATCCCTCATACGGAAGCTTGAGAATCTCCCTAAATTCAACAGCATACAACATTTTCTCCTGCTTGCAGAGTTGGAAGGAGACTTTGCCATTCGAAGAGACCTACAATGTGCTAAGAAATTACAAAGTTCGCTCCTGAAAGGTGGATCGATAGATGTTAACAAACTCTGGCAAGCCGCACTAGCGAAACCAATCCTTTATGTCGGAGGTAAGGTCTAAAGTCTTGACACACCCCCAATCAAAGGTCTTCGTTGATAAGAGAGGCCATATTTTGAGGTTATCATATTTTTGATGGTAATGTCGGGGTATAACATTGAGTAAATAATCTGTGTGCATCTTTGGTGTCACACTCTTCTTTTTCTCCTTGGTTTGGCTAGACCCAGAAGGCATTTATGAGATGGAAGTTTTGAGAGAGAAAGGGCAATCAAGCCTAGGGTTGGAAACTTCACCAAAACTTGATGAAAAAGCTTAAAATCAAGTGGAGAATGTGTTTTGTGAATGATTTTAGTAAAGATTGGTGGTGAAATGGTAATTTGGAGGTCAGAATTTGGCTGGATAAGGTGAGAGGATGCATCGATTGGAAGTTTGAAGAGAGAGAAAGTGAGAGAAAATAGTGATTTTTAGGCTTTATTTCGATATATTCATAGCAGTGAATGAATGTTCATGGATGTGAATGATCGTGTTCACGGTTAGCAAAGAACTTAAACTGTGACTCAGGCTGTGAATGATACTGCCTAAAAATTGAGACATTTTCACGATCGTGACACTAAACAGTCATGGGAATGAAAAACCCCTATCATAGGTTCAAACCGTGATCCAAGGCGTGACACAAACTGTGATTGTGCTGGATAGGGTTCTTAGAAAGATTTATAGCACTAGTATTGTCACATTTGATAGGAATATGATCCATAATTTGACCATAATCTTTAAGTGGTTATCTCATCTAAAGAACTTGAGTGCAACAACACCTTGCTACCATATATTCCACTTCAACAGTAGATAAGACAATTGAAACTTGTTTCTTACTAAACCAATAAACTAATCATTCTCTAATGAAGTGACAAGTACTTTAAGTACTTTTTTTATGTAATAGACTACCGACATAATCAACATCCGAAAAACCAATGATATGAAAAGAAGAATTCCTAGGATACCATAGACCTAGATGTAGAGAGCCATGTAAATATTTTAGGATTCTTTTAACAACATTCAAATGTGATTTTTTAGGACATGATTAACATCTAGCACATAAGCATACACTATATATAATGTCAAGTCTAGAAGTAGTAAGGTATAAAAGAGATCCAATCATACCTCTATAAAGCTTTTCATCTATACTTTTACCTTTCTCATCTTTTTCTAACTTGGTTGATGTGCTTATTAGAGTCTTTGCAATCTTACACCCTTCCATTCCAAATTTCTTGAATAGTTCATTAGTGTACTTAAATTGGTTGATGACGATGTCATCATTTCATTGCTTGATTTGAAGACTAAGGAAGAACTTGAGCTCACCCATCATGCTCATTTCAAACTCCCTAGTCATACACTTAGTAAATTCTTGACAAAGCAATTCATTAGTAAACCCGAAAATGATATCATCAACATAATTTGAACAAGTAATATATCATGCTTATGCTTTTTAATAATGAGTTGTGTCTACATGCCCTTCTGAAAAATCGTTTTCTAATAGAAATGCACTAAGTCTTTCATACCAAACTCTTGGAGTTTGTTTTAAACCATATAAGGCCTTAGTGACCTTAAACACATGATTTGGCAATTAATGACTTTCAAAACCAAGACGTTGTTCAACATAGACTTCCTCTTCTATAAAGCCATTTAAAAAGATACTTTTCACATCCATTTAAAAAATTTTAAAATTCATGTGACATGCAAAAGCTAAAAGTATTCTGATAGCTTATAATCTAGCGACCAGAGCATAGGTTTCATCATAATCTATGTTTCCACTTGATTGCATCCTTTAACAACTAATCTAGCCTTATTTCTATTGGGTTTTGAAGATAAATTTCATTCATAAAATGTAGCAGAAAAATAAAATTTTTAAAATCCGAAAAAAGAATCTTGATTGTGCCATTAAAACTAATTTATCAAAACATAGAGGTAAGAAATTAAACTTTGTAATTTCTTGATTTATGCTTTAAATTTTCACCTTGTTGGGCTGTTACAAACCACAACAATCCACTTTAGGATGTTTCTAATGTTAATCCATGCAAAAATATGAGAAGAAACTACAAGAGAATTGCTTGAACACACCTCAAAGTGCTAACAATAGTGTATGCTCAATTAGAGAGAATATAAAAATAACAATTATTTTAATTTCATAATTTCCAAAAACAATTTTCAAACTTTTAAATATTTCAAAAATATTTTTAACCCAAAAATAGTATGGGTACAAAGCGCACAAGGCAAGGGGAGGAATTTTAGGGTTTTTACCTCAATTAGCCTTAATTGGCCAATTAGGCCAGCTGCTGACCAACAGTATGCTAGGTAGGCCAGCAGCCCATATGGGCCCATGACCCCGCTGAATGATTTTTTCGTGCGATCTCATCACGATCCATACTTAAATAATACTCTCATATTTTTGGATCTCATCCAAGACCATTTTACGCGTTCTTCACATCTCCAGTGTGTGTGACCAATTAGGTTTCCGGTTATGTTGGCCACTTAAAGTAATGCTTAATTTAAGCAAGTCATGATCGGTATCTAGTAACACATTATGACCCCCAATTGACTAGAAAGTCAGTGGTTTGACTACTAACCTTTCCATAGATAATTTTCGTGCAATTATTTCTATCACCATTCTATACCCTAATTGGTTCTGAGTATGAATATGTGTCAACTCCTACTAGACTGACTACATCATGTCTAATCTAAATAATGTTAGTTCTTATCCCTGAGGCTCATTACTCTGTTAGACATATCATTGAAGACTATCTTTATGAAATTTCCACTCAAGCCAAAGATTCCTTAGTAACGACCCCGATATGAGGCCATTGGTATACACTTCTTCTATCAGGAGTAGTGAATTTTTTATTGGTTACCCAATTACCTTTGAATACCTTAAGTTGTATTCAACCACCACCCTAAAAGCAACTTCCCTGAGGACACAAGGAATAGGTTAAAATATAAAATCAGTATCCAAGATATCCTTGAGTACCTCAAGTCTAAGGATACTTGCACCATTATTATGTTGAGACTATCATTCACATTTGAATGGATTATCCATATAATTATCTCATAGCAGGTCATCCAATGTACTTACCTACACTTAGCAAGCATCCACATGTTAACTATAAAAATCTCATGTTTACAGATTATGAGATCTACTGCTCGATCCATTCAAGGAGTGTAACATGTGCTAGTCTGTCCAGGTTAACACTGTCCCATGTCATTAATCCTATGACTAAGGGTAATTTAGATACTAACATAATTACACATGATAAGAATATCAATATCATGATATCATCATGATTTCCTTCATGTTATGTTATGTTATGTATTAAGGACTTCATTAATTGATTTAAGATCATTATCAATTCATATATCAAATGAACAACAAATTAATGAAAAAACCTTTTATTAATCAAATAAATTTGTACAATAAGTGCTAAAGGTGATTGCCTTTAGAGCACTTCTCTAATAAGCTTCCACTTGCACTAAAACCAATCACCTTTGTATTTAATTCTGTAACACTCCCCTCACCCCGGCAGCTCGTGCCCATTAACTTTATCGGTAGAAATATCATTTTTAAATTATGTATAAATGAAAATCACTTGTATTTTTTTACTATTTATTTACTTTAGAGTGTAAAAGAAATCAAAGTAAGAAAACATAATACATTTTATAAAGTATTATTTACAAAGCGTTATGTTATTATACAACCATTATAAAATAAAGTTCAACCCAAAATATACAAAAGATGTGTGGCCCACAGTTTAAAACAGACTGCTCTACTGGATCAGACTTCAACTACCTTTGTCTACTATTGTCCACTTTTTCTATGTTATACCTGTACAAGAGAAACTCCCACGCTAAGTTCTAGGCTTAGTGGTGCATATAAATAAGGCAATAAATTATTTTATGTAACATGCATTGTCATATATCAACTCATGCTCAATCATCTTCTTATGAAAATATACATATCATGGTATTCTAACATGTATAAACATCAGATTATAGTCTTTTATCTCATATTCGTTTACTTTATTAAAACATCATTATATAACACATCATAATTAACCATGTTACAAGTCATTATTCCCTTTATTTTTCTTAACCTTTTTATGCCCACAACACCCAATCATCTTTTCATGCAAACATACATTTCATAAATTTTATTCTTTTATATCTCATATTTATTTTACTTTATCAAATCATTTTTATCCATAGCATTTTATTGCCCATAACACCTATGAACCTCTGAACAGGATAACGAAGTTGCTATCCAGGCACTTAGGAGTGCCACCCGGGCAATATGATTTGCGCATATAAGTGCCATTACTAGCTTCATAATAGTGTCTTACCGGACGTCGATAATAGTGTCATGCTCGGCATAGATAATCATATCATACCCGATGTAGATAATAGTGTTATACCCTGTATAGATAATAGTTTCATACCCAACATCGTTAATCATACCATTAATTGATTTAATCATACTCCCCCCTACTTGGCATGCCAAACTATCCTAAGTCTGGTTTTAGTTAGGTGTTATAGGGCTTACTCAATGTCATTAAAATTTATAGTTATTAAATTCACCCATTTCATGCATGTAAAGGTTCAATTAATCATACAATTACTCAATAAAAATAGTATTTGCACAATATAGCAAGGTTCACGTCATTTTACTCTTTTAATTCCACAAATCATACGCTGCCCTATCAATGGCAGATTTCGTTCTCTATTTTGGAACTTTATTTTGTCCTATTACAATATGAATTTAGTTATATGGTCTTCTGAAAAATTTTAGGTTTGGATCTTAGTTTTAATATTCAACTTGAATCACTTAGTTTTGAGTTTTGTATCAAAAGATAAGATAAAATGAATACTAATTGGTCACTAACAATTCTGCCCAAAATTTTCTAGACATATTTTATGTCCAAATTTTATGAATTTTTCTGGATAATTACAGACATATTCAGGTTTTATGATCTAATTAAAGTTATATCCCTATATCTTATCTTTCAAACCCAACAAAGAACATATAAATCTAAATTCCAGAACTCAAGTTATAGTAGTTTAAGTACTCACTGCTCATCAATTCCAGCAAAGAACATAAAAACTAATCATATTCAATTTTTACTAAAATTAATCCTAAGTCTAGCAAACATGCATCCCCAAGATTTTCAGCAAAAGATATCATTAATTTACAATTATTAACATGACAAACGCTCAAATCATGCAATTGAAAACAACACATAGGCTATTGCCTTAAGTTATGCAAAAACCTCTACCTTTCCTTTTTCTTTCTCTTTACTTCTCTTTATCTTTTCATTTGCTCCTTTGAGCTAGATCCTTGTAAATTTGAGTTCCTAAAACATAAAAGAGATAATTCAAACTTAATAAACCCTAATCTCTCTCTCTTTCTCTCTTAAGCTTCCTTAAGCTCCTTTTTGCATGAAAACCTACTCTTCCATGGCTCTCTCCTTCTCTTTCTTACTTTCTCTTCTTAGCATCAAGTTTTGGCCATGGAGAAAAATGGGAAATGTGAGCTAGTTTGAGAGAACATAGAATATTCTAGATGGAAGGATAAGGAAGAAGGATGAGTAATTAAGAGCAAGGTGATAAAATTAATCAATAATGGGACACATAAACTATAAAAATCTATATATTTCCTTGGGTACTTAATGTGTTCATCTTACTTTGATGTATGATGATTCAAGGAGCAATGTGGAAGACAAGTAATTGATAGAAAATTCTAGATACAAAGGGATAAGGGGGGATGAAGGAGCAATTAAGGAGAAAATGACAAAATCAATTAAGGATGGGGACACCTAAGCCATATTCTGGATGTTTTCATTAATGTTTAATTCATGCACATCACTTGGCTAATTGTTGCATGCCACTTGGTGTGTCCAGCCCCTCCCATGTGTTTAATGTCCCAATCATGCATTTAATTGATGGTTATCCCAATAAATCCTCAAATGTTTTCTAAATTGCAAATTGACCCCTAAACTTTTGAAAATTTGCAATTTAGTTCCTCACTGTAATTTAACATATTTAAATATTTTAAACACTTTATTAAATATTTTCCACAATTATTTGTCACTATTTTAATTATTTTTCAGTTAAAATCCTAATTTAGACTCCGATAAAACCAATGCATCAATTTAATGATACACGCGACTTTGGCCTAAATTTGCGGATATGACAAATTCCATAGGCGAGCAGATGAGAATCATATTTATTTTAGGGAGGTGGCTTAGTTAAAGGATCAAAAATATTCTGATCAGTGGGTACTCTTTCTATCTTTACATCATTCCTACTAATGATTTCTCTAATCAAATGGTTTCTTTTGAGTACATATTTGGATGTCTGATGACAACATGGCTCTATTGCTTATGCAATGGCTCTATTATTATCACAATACAATTGCATTGGATTAACAATGCTAGGAACCACTTCAAGTTCCATGATGAATTTCTTTATCCAAACTACTTCCTTTGCTACTTCAGAATCTGCAATGTATTATGCTTAGGTTGTGGAATCAGTAGTCATTTCCTGTTTGGAACTCTTCCAATTGACTGCTCCACCATTTAGTGTGAATATATAACCTGATTGAGATTTTGAGTCATCCTTCTCAGATTGGAAGCTGGCATTGGTATACTCACAATAAGATCTCCATCTCCATATAGTAAGAATAGATCTTTAGTCCTTCTCAAGTACTTAAGGATATTTTTTATAGCCACCCAATGACTGTCACCAGGGTCTGAATGGTATCTGCTCATGACACTCAAAGCATATGATACATTGGGTCTTGTACATATCATAACATGCATGATTGATCCTACAGCTGAAGCATATGGAATCAAACTCATGTGTGTCCTCTCATCTTGTGTCTTTGGACACATAAACTTTAAGCGTGTAATCCTATGGGTCATAAGAATATATCTCATTTTGGACTGCTCCATGCTAAACCTCTTTAGCATCTTGTCTATGTATGTAGATTGTGAAAGAACAAACAATCTTTTAGATCTATTTTTATAAATCCTTATCCCTAAAATATAGACCACTTCTCGAAGGTCTTTCATAGAGAAATTCTTGGATAACCATATTTTGACTAATTGTAAGGTTGAGACATCATTTCCCAATAACAATATGCCATCTACATACAATAAAAGGAATATGATTGCACTCCCACTAACGTTCTTGTAAACACAACGTTCATGTGGATTTTGTAAGAAACCAAACTATTTGATTGTCTCATCAAACCGAATATTCTAACTCCTGATGCTTACTTTAGTCCATAAATGGATCTTCAAAGCTTGCATACCTTTTTTTTGATCTTTGGATGTGAAGCCTTCTAGTTGTGTTGTGTTTTGTACACATCCTCAGTCAGATTTCTATTAAGGAAAGATGTCTTCACATCCATTTGTCATATCTTATAATCATAATGAGCAGTAATGGCTAGGAGTATCCTTATGGATTTAAGCATAGCTACTAGGCTAAAAGTTTCATCATAGTCAATTCCTTGTCTTTGATGATAACCTTTAGCTATAAGTCTAGCTTTAAGGTAACCACATTACCATCCATTTTAGTTTTCTTCTTGAAAATCCATTTGCATAGTATAGGCTTTATTCCTTCAGGTGGGTCAACCAAAATCTATACTTGGTTTTCATACATGGAATTCATTTTTGACTTCATGGCTTAAAGCCATTTGTCAGATTCTGAACTATTCAAAACTTCTTCATAGGTTGTAGGCTCATCATTTTCTATGAGCAATACATCGTTGCATTCACTAATGAGAAAATCATATCTCTCTGGAATAGTACGTATCCTATTTGACCTACGAAGCTTTTATTTTTTAGAAGGTTGAGCTACTATATCATCTGTATGAATAACAGGCTCGGGTTCAGGTAATTGATTAGCATCTGCTTGAGCATCTTGAACTTCCTCAAGTTCAATTTTGCTCCCACTATCTCCTTTTAGAATAAATTATTTTCTAAAAAAATAGCATGTCTTGAAACAAACACCTTTTTTTCCAAGGGGTGGTAAAATTGATATTGTCATATCCGTTAATTTAGGCATCGAGTTGCACATGTTATTAAGTTGATACGTTGAACCGACCGGAGTCTAAATTTGAATTTTGACTGAAATTAATCAAGATAATGATTAATAATTATGATATATGCCTAATAAAATGTTAAGAAAGCTTAAAGAAGTCGATTTATGGTAAAAGACTAAATTATAAAATTTGATAAGTTTTTGGGTCAATTTGTAATTTACCAAAAATTTGAGGATTTAATGAGATATTTGATATTTAAAATATTAAATTGGACATCTAATATACATGTTGGTCAGGCACTCCATGAAAAATAAGATTAAGATGATAATTAGGCCTAAATGTCAAGATTTTGGTAAAAAAATGGTGGGACCCATGTGAGACTTTTGGCCATTTTCTTGATTCTTCTTTCTTCTTCCTTATCTCTTCTTCTTAACTTATTTTTCTACAGAAGACACCAGTCACACCAACCCCTCCTTTTCCACCATAGCTAGAGCTTAATCTAGAGAGAGAAAGAAAGAGAAGAGAGGGAAAAGAACAAGTCAAAGCCATTTTCATGCATAACGAGACTTGGAGAAACTAAGGAAGGGAAGAAGGGAGGAAAAAGAGCAAGAGAAGAGGAGAGAGAAAATATTTAAGTGTTGATTAAGAAGAGAAATAAGTATAGGTAAGAATCTCTCCTTCTCCTCTTTAACTTTCATCAAAGGAAATTATGATTTTGAGCTCATTTAGATCTTGTTTAAATAGAGAAAGAGTTTAGGGTTTCATGAGAGAAAGTTTAGGATTTAGAGAGTTATGATAAGGTAAGGTTTTGATGATAATTTTGTGTGTTTTAGGAGTTCAAAGAGATAAAGATCAAGCTCAATCTAGCAAAGGCAAGGAGAAAGCTACCTAGAGAAAGTGAAAGAGAAAAAGAAGAGGTTTGTGCATATCTTAAGGCAATAGCCTATGTTTTATCCTTAAGTTGCATGATTTGAGTATTTTTCATGTAAATGATTATAAATTAATAATATTTTGTGATAAAATTCTGAGGATGCATGTTTGCTAGATTTAGGAGTATATTTGGTAAAAATTGAATTATGTGATGTAGTGTTATTTGTTGGAATTTATGGAGCAGTGTGTACATAAATTGTTATAATTTAAGTTATGGAATTCATATTTATATGTTCTCAGTTTGGTTTGAAATCTAAGAAATAGGGTTTTAACTTTCATTTAGATCATAAAATCTAAATATGTCTACATTTTCCTAGAAAAATATATAAAGTTCAGACCTATAATCTGTCAAGAGAATTATGGAAAAAATTATTAGTGATCAATCAATGTTCAATTGATCATATATTTTTCTACAGAACTCAAAAGTTAGTGATTCAAATTGCATATTAAATTTATGATTCAGGTCTAAAACATTTAAGAAGATCTGTAATATAATTCAGACTATAATAGGACCAAATTTGATGTCAAACATAGAAAATAAAATCTATCAGTAACAGGGCAGAAAACAAATTGAAAATTTTGATGTGTAAACTAATGTGAATCTTGTCATATTATGCAAAGAATACTTTCATTGAGTAATTATGTGATTAATTGAGTTATTGAACATATGAAATGTGTGAATTTAAGAATTATGAAATTTAATGAAATTAATTAAGTCCTAGGACATCTAGCTTAGAACTAGAATTTTGGATAGTTTGGCATGTCAATCAGAAGGATTATTAATGTCTGTGATGGCACGATTAATGAAGTCAGTGATGGCACTATAAGTAAAGCCAGTGATGGTATTATTATTAATGCCGGTGATGGAACCTATAAATATATGTAAATATCAGTGATGACACTTATATGTGCATACCATAAATGCCTGGATGGCACTCATAAATACTTGGATGACAACCCCGTTATCCTTATTAGTGGTTTCTAGGTGTTATGGACATAAATGAGTAAATAAATTAAAAGAGTTCATGATAAATTAAAATGAATATGATATATAAATATATGAATTGGTATATATATATGCTAGTGAACAATGAGATAATAAATTCTATGAAACGTATGCACCATAAAAGCATGATAAAACATGTTCCATGAATTTTTATATGTTATGAACATATGGCAATGCATGTTGTATGATATAATATATTTCCTTTTCTTTATCCACCACTAAGCTTAAAGCTTATCGTGGGAGTTTCCTTCTGCGCAGATTTAAACAAGTAACTAAAACTTGTAGATAAAGCTAGCTATGGCCTAATCTAGTAAAGCAGTCAAGAGTGAAAATTGTGGGTCACAACTCTTTTGTATTTTACATTTATATTTATTTATTTTGGATTTATAAATTATCTTTTATGGTTTTGTAATTAACCTGAAGTTTTGGAAATATTATCTTATGTAAACAAAATATACATTATATCTTTTAAAAAAAATGTATGACTTTCTAGCATTTATTTAAATAATGATTTGAAGAAGTCAATATAGTGTTGCCTTATCTAGACATTTGAGGCTTGCGTGAGGGATGTTACAGATATCCATATGATGCTTTTGGATATCCCACAAATAGACATCTGTTAGACTTAACTTCCAGCTTATCTGACATTGTTCGTTTCACAGGACAACCACAAACTCTCATGTAAGAAAATATGAGCTTCTTGTTATACCATATCTCATATAGAGTAATATCAACTGACTTCGAAGGGACTCCATTTAATATATAAATGGCAGTCTCTAATGCCTAACCCCAAAAGGATTTTGGGAGTTCCGCAAAGCTCATCATATACCTTACCATGTCTAACAGGGTTTAGTTTCTTCTTTCAGCCACACGATTGTGTTGTGGCATGTAGGGTGGAGTTCATTGATATTATATCTCATTATTCCTAAGATAATCTAAAAACTCTTGGTTTAAGTATTCTCCTCCTCAATCTGATCAAAGTGTTTTAATACTTTTGCCAAGTTATTTCTCTACTTCATTTTTGTAACACTTTGAAATTTTCAAAAGCTTCAGATTTGTATCTCATAAGATACACATACCCATATCGTGAGTAGTCATTGATAAAAGTAATGAAGTAGATGGAACCACCTCTAGTGTGTGTGGACATTGGACAACATACATCTGAATGTATTAAGTATAAAAGCCCATTAACACATTCACCCTTTCCCTTAAAGGGTAATTTAGTCCTCTTACCTATTAAGCAAGATTTGCATGTGTCATATGATTAATAATCAAATAATCCCAAACTACCACTTTTGTATAGCTTAACCATGTGTTTCTCACTTATATGACCAAGGTGACAATGCCATAAGTAAGATGATTTCAACATATATTGTTTTGCCTTTTATTATCATTGATGTTTAAAATTGGATTTGACATATCTAATATGTATATTCCATTGCATAATATACCGTTAGCATAAAGAATTCCATGCAATATAATAGAACAAAAATTGTTACTAAAAGTTATATGGAAACTATCTTTGTTTTAACTTGAAACAAAAATAATGTTTTTAGTTAAAGTACATACATAATAACAATTATCCAAATTTAACATAAGCCCACTAGGGAGGGTCAAAATATAAGTTCCTATAGTTAATGCAGCAACCCTTGCTCCATTTCCAACATGTAGGTCTGACTCTCCCTTATTGAGCTGTCTATTGTTCTTTAGGCCCTGCATATCATTGCATATATGTGAGCTGCAACCAGTATCTAATACCCATATATCATTATTGGAAACAATATTAATTTTAAAGATAAAAATACTTGAAGTAGATAAGGCATCAAATGCCTTCTTCTTCAAAGACTTCAAGTAAGCCTTATAGTTTCTCTTCTAATGGCCATCCTTGCCACAATGGAAACATGTCCCCTTTGGAGCAGTCTCCTTAGCCTTTTTCTTGGTCATGCCTCCCTTAGGCTTCATAGACTTCTTCTTCTTCTTAAGGTTCTTCTTCTTAGAACTAGAAGAGTCCACCAGCATCACAACCTTACTATTTTTTTGACAGATGACTCAACTATCTTGAGCATATTGATCAGCTTAGGAATAGTGGTGGAGATTTGGTTCATCCTATAGTTAAGCACAAAATGTGAAAAACTATTGGACCAACTAGTTAGAATGAAGTCAATACTTAATTCATGATCCATCACAAATCCCAAGGTGGCCAACCTCTCAATATAGTCATTCATCTTCAGTGCATATTGCACTAGATATGTCCCCTCAACCATCTTAGTGAGTTAAAGCAACTTTGAAGTTTCAAACCTTTCGGAATGTGCTTGCTCATCAAAAAGCTCTCTTAGATGGTAGACTATGGAATTAGCATCTATAGCCTCATGTTGTTTTAACAACTTAGCTGACATAGTAGCAAGCATAATACAGCTTGTCATCTCACTATCATCGAGATGTTTTTGATATGCCTTCTAAACATATTTAGAAGCACTAGCAATAGGGGAATTAGGGAGTGCCTCATATAGGACATAGCCAATCTTTTTTAGATTTGAGAACTATTCTCAAATTCCTTGGCCAATCCAAAAATTTAGGCCCGGTCAACTTATTTCACTCTATTATTGATTATAAATTCACACTTGTCATGATGATGATTCTAGCAATCTAGATATAAAATAAAGCATGTTAGAATGTGCATAAAAATGTGTATTTATTAGGTCTTTAATAAATTGCATTATGACTTCCACTATTTTATTGTGAATCTATAGCCCTCACTATGAACCCGAGAGAACCTATATGTAAGTTCTCCTAGTGGATCGATATCCAACTAGCTAAGAATAACCTTAAGGCAACTCAACAAGCCATCATTAGTTTCGTTGGTAGCTATCTAATCCATACCAATTGCATTATTCATACAACTATTGAATTTTGTGCTATTAACTAATTAATGTGTGCACATACATTGGGCTATCAACTTTTGATATGTGTACATCTCATGTACACTAATCCAACTTCGCCTCCAATACACATTAACCTTGGCGCAAATCCAATAAGATAATGATATTGGTTAAATCCAACCCATTAATCATAATATCTAATTTCAGTGGTTTGAACATATTCTTATTGAGCGAGCTTGAGGCAACTCAACAACCCTAACTCTAGAAAAGCTTTGGTTCTCCTCATATTAATGGAATGTGTTAGACTTGCTTGTTTATTTAGCGAGGAATTTCTTTATTAAGTCTCATCTGTTATTAGTGCATACTTTTATATATCATACATTCATCACATGAAAATATAAAGATAGTTACATTAACTATATGACATGATTATTGACATACTAAAGTCAAACTCTTAAGCCAAAGAGAAATTGACTAAGTCTTACCTAGGTATATGTATGAATTTACAATCCAAAATAGAAATCAAATTCCTATTTCTAAGTCTACTTGTTTATGACAACAACTCTTTTGCTTCTTTCTCCTTTGTATCTTCATTCTATCCTAATCCTATGTAATATAATTACATATTTTGAAATATAGAAAATCTCAATTTATATTTGAGGGGTGTAAGATGAGAAGAGAAATACAAAAGAAAGAAAGACACGCAGACCCTATTTACCATAACACAAAACAAATTCATGCATACTCAATCACATTAGGCCTAAGTTGATAATCATCCATCATGTCTTTCCATACACCTCTAACATACATTCTCTAATGCAAAAAATAAAATAATGACAATTTTGGATTTTAATTTGAAAATCGATTCAACGCTTGAACTGAAATTGTCTACTTGTATTGTTTTGGTTAATTTAATATTGTATTTCATTTCAATGTGAAATTTAATATTTAATCAAATTAAATTAAATTATATATTTCCATAATTAATTCATCTTAAAATAAAAATATTATGATGTCAAAATTAAACAATTTAGTTTTAATATACATACCAATTTCTAGTCATTCTAGAATTACCATTGCTCAACTTAAATTAATTCCAAATTAATTTCCAAAAATTCTAAAAGTTTCCAAAACTTCAAATTATCATTCTAATCATCTTTATTTCAGCTCAAGTTCATCAAAATATTTTTGGCACAAGCTAAAATTACTAAAACAAACAAACCAACATATTTAGAGGCTCAAAACGACTCATTCGATATCTATAATTTTTTAAAATTTTAAATTTTTAAAAAATAATTTTGGCATGAACCTAACATCAACATAACATTTTTTTAATCACAAAAAAATTATTTTAAGATGCTGAAAATAAAATAATCACAAATCAAACAAAATAGTGCCTCTAGTTATGCCAAAATAGTTCCGTTTTATGTTTGTTTGAAAAATTAATTAAAATCATTTTTAATTACTTTTTGGACACTTCTAGAGGTATAAAAATATTCCCAATATGTAGAAATAATTTGTCTATAATCAAATTACAAGAAAAATATAAACAACCCCATCAATTAAGCCAAACAATAACATATGTTCATAAACAAGATAATTTTCAACATTTTGAAATAAATCCGACATTAATTATTTGAATCACATTCAAACTATTTTTCAATCAAAATAATTATTCTTAATAATACTATGATCAAATTAAAGAAATAAAAATGTATAAAATAAATTTTACAAATAAATTTCAATTATTCAATCCTATTGATTAAAAACCATCAAAATTGTGCAATCTTATTGCACTTTCAATTCAAATTAATTTTAATGGACACAAGAAGGGCTCTGATACCACTGTTGAATTTTGAATATGAGTTTCATTCATAAAATACAGTGGAAAAATAAAATTTTTAAAACCTGAAATAAGAATATTGCTTGTGCCATTAAAATTAATTTATCAAAATATAGAGGTAAGAAATTATACTTTATAATTTCTTAATTTATTTTTCAAATTTTCATTTTGTTGAGTTGTTACAAACCACAAAAATCTACTTTAGGATGTGTCTAATATTAATCCACATGAAAATATGAGAAGAAACTATAAGAGAAATGGTTGAACACACCACAAAGTGCTAGCAATGGTGTATGCTCAATTTGAGAGAATATGAAAATAACTATTTTTTTAATTTCATATTTTCCAAAAAAAATTTAGACTTTTAAACATTTCAAAAATATTTTTACCCCAAAAATAATCTATGTACAAAGTGCACAAGACAATGAGAGAGATTTTGGGATTTTTTCCTTAATTAGCATTAATTAGCCAATTAAGGCCAATTAGGCCAGTAGCCCGCGCGGGCTTGTGACTCTCCTGAACGATTTTTCCATGTGATCTCATTGCGATCTATACCAAAATAATTCTCTCATATTTTTGGATCCTATCCAATACCATTTTACTCATTCTTCACATCTCCAATGTATGTGACCCATTAGGTTATCGATTATGTTGACTACTTAAATTAACAATTAATTTAAGCAAGTCATGAGTGGTATCTAGAAACACATCATGATCTCCAATTGACTGAAAAGTTAGTGGTTTGACTACGAACTTTTTCATAACAAATTTCTGTGCAATCATTCTTTTCACCATTTTATACCCCCACTTGGTTCAGAGTATGGATATGTGTGAAGTCTCACTAGACACTATGTCACATCTAGTCCAAGTAATGTTAGTTCTTGTCCTTGAGACTCATTACTCTATTAGACATGTCATTGAAGACTATTTTCATGATATTTTCATTACGACTAAAGATTTTCGTGTAATGACCCTGACAAGAGGTCACGGGTATACACTCATTTTATCAGAAGTGGTGAATCCTTTGTTGGTTACCCAATTACCTTTGAATACCTTAAGCTATATCCAACCACCACCCTATGAGAAACTTACCTAAGGCAATAAGGAATAATGTCAAAATACAAAACAATATCCAAGATAACCTTAAGTACCTCAAGTCTAAGGATACTTGAACCATTGCTATGTTGAGATTATTATTGACATTTGAATAAATTATCCATATGATTGTCTCATAGCAAGTCATCCAATGTACTTAGCTATACTTAGCAAGCATCCATAAGTTAACTATAAATATCTCATATTTACATATTATGAGATTTACTGCTCAATCCAATCAAAGAGTATAACATGTGGTAGTCTGTCCGGATTCTCAATTTTCCATCTCATTAATCCTATGACTATGAATAATTTAGATACTAACATAATTATACATGATAAGAATCTCAATATCATGATCTCATTATGATTTTGTTCATGTTATGTTATGTATCAAGGACGTTATTAATTGATTTAAGATTACTATCAATTCATATATCAAATGAACATTAAATTAATGAAAATGCCTTCTATTAATCAAATAAATTTGTATAATAAGTGCTAAAGGTGAATTCCTTTAGAGTACTTCTCTAACAATTTCTAATTATAAGACCTTATTCATCTAACTTGTTTCTAAACACCCATTTACTACCAATTATTGGATAGTCTTTGGGTCTAGAAACTAAAGTCCAAACCTCATTTCTCTCAAATTGATTGAGTTCCTCTTACATAACAATCACCCAATTTTCATCATTTAGAGCTGCATCAATATTCTTTGGCTCAATTTGAGAGACAAAAGTAATATTAGAATCTAAAAGTTTAATATTAGATCTAGTATTTACACCCTTAGAAGGATCACCAATGATTTATTCCATAGGGTGGTTTCTTATGAATTTCCACTCCTTTGGAAGCTCTTGGGTCCCTTGCACTTGAGCTTAAGGTAGAGAAATATCTTGTTTGGTCCTCTTGATCATCATCATCTTTCATTGAGGTTTCATCATTCTTCTCATGATCAAGATCAAGTTTTTCCATTATCTCTACAATGTCATCAAGGGAACTACCTTTCATAAGATCAAGTTTACTAGATTCATAAAAAACAACATGCATAAACTCTTCTACAGCTAATGACCTTTTTCTTAAAGACTCTATAAGTTTTGCTAGCTATGGAGTATCCTAAGAAGATACCTTCATTGGATTTATAGAAAATGTTTTCAAGATTATCCTTGGTGTTTAATATAAAATGCTTGCATCCAAATACTCTAAAACATGAGATCATGAGTTTTCTTCCATTCCATAGCTCAAAAGAGGTTTTATTTAAAAGAGGTCTTTTGAAAACCCGATATATAATAAGGGGTATTTGTGGCTTCGGTCCAAAAGTAGATTGGTAAACTATACTCATTGAGCATTGTTTGAGCCATTTCAATTAAAGTCCTATTTTTCCTTTCAACTACCCCATTTTTTTGAGGTATTCTAGGAGTTGAAAAATTATGAGAAATACCATATTCTAAACAAAACTTTTCAAGGTTTTCATTTTCGAATTCTTTGCCATGATCGCTTCCTATTTTAGAAATAAAATATTCTTTCTCATTTTGAACTCTTTTGGCAAAGTTTTTAAAGGAATAAAAAACATCACTCTTTTGAGCTAATAAAATTACCTACGTGAATCTAGAGTAATCGTCAATAATGATAAATGCATAATGTTTACCTCCTAAACTAGTAACTCTAATAGGTCTAAAAGGTTCTAAATGCAAAAGTTATAATGGTTTAGAGGTACTTACAACATATTTAGACTTGAATGATGTTTTGTGTTGTTTTCCTCTTTGGCATGGTTTACATGTCTTATCCTTTTCAAATTTGACATTTGGTAGTCCATTTACTAGCTTTCCTTTGCTAACTCCAGATAGGCCTATAGTTTCTCTTCTAATGGCAACTTTTGCCACACTGAAAGCAAGTTCCTTTTGAAGCCGTCTCACTGCCTTTTTTCTCCATCTTTAATGCATGTTGCACTGGAGATGTCCCCTCTACCATCTTTGAGTAGAAAAGCAATTTAGATATCTCATATCGCTCAATGTGAGCTTGCTCATTATATACCTCCCTTAAATGATACAAAATGATATTGGCATCCATGTTCTTATGCTGCTTTATAGTCCGAGAGACATAAAAGCAAGCATAATGCAACCGCTAACTCACTATCATCCACATGCTTCTTGTATGCCAACTATAAATTAACAAATGCATGATCAACAAAAAGGGCGAGAAACAGCTCTTCTAGGCCATAGGCTATCTTTTCGAACTTTAAGAATGATTCTCTAGTTCCTAAGCCAGTCAAGGAAATTCAGACCAGTCAATAGTTTTTCAAGAATTGAGCTTAAATTCACATTAGATGACATGATTCTAGCAACCAAAATGTAAAAAATGAGATTGTTGGAGTAATTACTATATGCATGATTATTAGGTTTTTAATAAATGCACATTATTACTCCCAATATTTTATTACAAACCCATAGCCCTCACTATGGATCTGAGAGAACTTGTTGGAAGCTTTCCTAATGGATCAATATCCAACATCACTAAGAATAACCTTGGGTGTGCCTAACGAGCCACTTTAATATGTGCACATCTCATCTACACTTATCTAATACTATAGTAGAGAGAAAACAAAAAACTAAAAGATGCATGCAAAAAGAGATGCCATGCCATACCCTATTTCCTATAAATCAAATCCTCCATATCCTACCAAATCCAAATCATATTTTAAAAATTTTAAAATGATAGATAAAAGAATTGACCAAAGAAAAAATAATTCTTTTCTACCTATAAAAGAAGCCATCACCACTACTACACGGTAGAGAGAACAAAAAAAGAGGGGAGAAAAAAGAGAGAGAGAGAGAAAAAAAAAAGGAGTTTTGATATAGTAACACAAAAATTGCCATTAAAACCAGAATGCCAACCTATGAAACAAAAATTGAGAAAAATGAAGGCATATACTCTTTTGAAAATAAAGGAGGAAATCAAAAACAATTTGATACAGGATTCCTCACAATGGCAAAGTATATGAAGTGGATAGAAAACGTTTGTTCCTAAAAAATATGGAAAAGGGAGAATGTGCATTGACTGCTGAGATTTGAATCGTGCCAGTCACAAGGATAATTTTACATTACCACAAATCAATTTTTTGGTGGATAATACAGTGAGATATCATATGTTTTCCCTTATGAATGGTTTTTCAAGATATAATCAAATTAAAATGAATATACAAGATAGAGAAAAAGAAAAACCACTTTCATTACCTTTTGGGGAAACTTTTGCTATAAGGTGATGCCTTTTGGTTTGAAAAATGCGAAGGTCATGATATGATTTAATAAATGCACATTATTAAATGATATGATGCATCACTATAAGTGGATAGCAAACATCACATTTTTTCATGATATGATGCATAAGGAAATTGAGGTATTTGTGGATGACATGATTGTTAAATCACAACCAAGGAAAGATCACGTTGCAGTTTTGAGAAAACTTTTTGAAAGATTAAGAAAGTATCAAATCAAGTTGAACCATAAAAATTGTTTTTTCGGAGTCACTTCAGGCAAGCTGCTAGGGTTTCTAATCAGTGAAAATGGAATAGAAATAGACCTAGATAAAATCAAATCAATAGTTGAAATGGCTCCACCACGAACAAAAAGAGAAATAAGGAGTTTTCTTGGAAAAATATATTTTATTGCTCAATTTATCTCATAATTGATTGCAACTTGTGATCCAATCTTCCAACTCCTTAGAAAGAATAACCCCACATGATGGAGTGATGAATGTCAAAAAGTATTTGACAAAATCAAAGAATATTTGCAGAATACACCAACGCTTCGACCACCCAAACCCGGAAGACCACTCATTTTGTTTATGATGGTATTAGAAGAATCTATGGGAGCAGTATTAGGATGACATGATTCTTCTGGGAAAAAGGAACATAATGTCTATTATGTCAATAAAAAGTTCACAAATTATAAGGCCAAGTACTCCATTTTGGAAAAACTATTTGCAGCACTTGCATGGGAAGCTCATTGACTAAGACATTACATGTGATGTTATACTACCTAGGTAATCTTTAAAATGGATCCCATAAAGTACATATTTGAAAAACCAATATTAACTAGAAGAATTACTCGATGGAAAGTTTTGTCATCAAAGTATGATATTGTTTTTGACTCAAAAAATGATAAAAATGAGTGTTATAGCCGATTATCTAGCTGATAGAGCCATTGAGGATTATGAGCTAGTACAATTGGATTTTCCAAATGAGAATATCATGGCAATTGGTGAGGATGAAAAAGGTAAGAAAAATTGGATTATGAAATTTGATGGCGCTTCAAGTGCTTTACGATATGGATAGGAGTGATTCTAATATCACCTGACAGAGAATATTATCCTGTTACAAATAAAGTTATGTTTTGATTGCACTAAAAATGTAGCTGAAAAGAAAACATGTGCTCTAGGAATTCAACAAGCAATAGATATGAAAGTTAAACACTTAAAAGTGTTTGGAGATTCAACTTTGGTGATCAATCAATTAAGGGGCGAATGGGAAACTAGAGACTCAAAACTCATTCCTTACCAAGAATTCATCTTTAAAACTGTTTGAAGATTTTGAGTTCATTGAGTTTGAACATATATCTCAAATTGAAAACCAAATTACTGACGTTTTAGCTATATTAGCTGCTATTTTAAAATAGACATTTGTGAAAAATGCCTCCAGTTAAAATGGAGACAAAAAGGGTTCATGCATATTGGTGCAATATAGAACAAGAACCAGATGGTAAGCCATGGTGCCATGACATCAAACAATATGTTAAGGATAGAAGCTACCCACCGAAAGCAACTGAAAATGACAGAAGAACAATCTAAAGGTTGGCACTAGGGTTCTTTTTAAGTGGAGATGTTTTGTACAAAAGAAATCATGACACAACATTAATTAGATATCTTGATGACCGTCAATGAAGAATTTTATGGTACTCATCTTGGAGAGCATAATCTGGCTCAAAACATTCTCAGAATGGGGTATTATTAGTTAAAAATGGAATCAGATTGTATTGCGTATATGAGAAAATGCCATAAATTCCAAATAGATGCTAATGAAATTAATACTCCTCCTACCTCACTTCATGTGATAGTAGCACCATGGCCATTTTCCATATGAGGTTGGATGTGATAGGACTTATTGAGCCTAAGGCACCAAATGACATCGATTCATTTTAGTAGCAATAGACTACTTTACAAAATGGATGGAAGCAGCTTTGTATGCTCATGTGACTAAGGTAGTAGTAATTAAGTTTATCAAGCATAATATAATTTGTAGATATGATCTTCCTAAAAGGATTATCATGGATAATACCAATAATTTCAATAATAAAACAATGGAAGAAATATGTGGCCAATTCAAAATTAAGCATCACAATTCAACTCCTTACCACCCAAAGATGAATGGAGCAGTTGAAGCTACAAATAAAAAATTCAAGAGTATTGTGCATAAAATGGTTATAACTTATAAAGATTGGCATGAAATACATCTGTTTGCATTGCATAGATATAAAACTTCAATTAGGAAATCCACAGGAGCAACACCTTTCTCCTTGGTATATGGAATAGAGGCAGTTTTACCCATTGAAGTAGAAATATCTTCTCTTAGAATCATCATGGAGGTTAAATTAGATGAAAATGAATGGTTACAAGCAAGGTATGACCAGATAAATCTTATAGATGAAAAACGATTAACTACATTGTGTCGTGGATAGATTAATTAAAGCACATGCAAAGAAGATGATACCATGCCAATTTCAGGAAGGAGACTTTGTTATCAAAAGGATTTCCTCTAAACAAGCAGATTCTCAAGGAAAATGGACATCAAAATATGAAGTGTGATGAAAAAGGCATTTTTAGGAGGAACTTTAATTTTAACAAATATGGATGGAAAATAACCTCCTAATCCAATTAACTTGGATATCGTCAAAAAGTATTATGCATAAAATAATGTACTAGATTGTTAAAATCAAATAAAATTTATGTGTTGCTATCAAATTCAAATTGATCTTTTGTAATACCCGGTAATTTAGGCCACAGTCGCGATTGACCAAAATCCGGCGCGCCGAACCGATTGGAGTCTAAATTCGGACATGAAAGAAAAAAATTAAAATGATAATAAAATATGAGAAATATTTTGGATATTATTAATTTAGAATTTTGAAGTTCGGAAGTAAAATTGGGGAAAAAATAATTTTTGCTAAATGAAATTGAAAATTGTAGTGTTTTTAGCACAGATATTTTAAAAAGGCATAAAAATGGAATATTGCTTATATAAGGAGAGGAATACTCTTTTGATTAAAATAAAGTAAGAGTGATTTAAATTAATTGACCAATGGGAAACAAAATTAGCAATTAATCCTAACTACCCACCTAATCCAACTATAAAAGTTAATTTTCACTTTTTGCCTTTATTCTTCTTCTTCTTCCTTATTTTAATCAAACCCATTTCTCTCCCTTTTTCTTTCCTTTTGCTATGACCTTCCTTCCCCCATTTATTCTTCTTTTGTTTTCTTCAATCAAGCTAAGATTAGATGGAAAAAAAAAAGGAATTAAGGCAAGATCATCAAAGAATTGAAGTTAAGTGAGCAAAACCAAGGAAAAGGAAGGAAGAAAGGAAGAGAAAAAAAGAAAGAAGACTTTGGTCATTTTTAAGATCATCAAAGGTGAGTTTAGATTTTCCATCTTCTCATTTTTCTTTTTCTCTTTTCTTTGAGTTTGGGGTTAGTTGTCATTAAAGCTAGTAATTTAGGGTTATTATTATGTTAATGGTAATTAAGGGGTAGCTTAGTGCTTGATTAGTGTAAAATTTGTTGTTAGGACAAGGAAGTGAACCAACTTTGAACCAAAATCAAAGAGGAAGTAAGGACAAAGAGAAAGCTAGCTAGGAAAGATAAAAGTGAAGAAAAGTGAATTTTGTGAGGTATGTACATTTGGCAAAAATTCAATGTAGAACAATATTGATTTTGTGATGTTGTGAAATTTTGTATAAATTGGTGATTAAATGATGCCATGAATGTGAAAATAATAATTAGAATATGAGGTTCATGCATGAAAATGGAAATTGTATGAAATAATTGATATGCTGGAAAATTCGTCTTACGAACAGTGTCTAATTTTTTGATCATAACTTGAGTTCTGAAAATGATTTTTGCGTGATTCATGTTGGGTTGGACATATAATACATAGGGATTCAACTTTTATTCAGACCACTAGACCTGAATATGCCATAAATTATGTGAAAAAAGGATTCACAATTTGTACTAGAAATCTATCCAGTAAAATACTGGGCAGATTGCAGTGAACGTAGTTTAGAAAATAATTCATAACTTTTCGCATAAAATTTGGTTTAATATGATTCTAGTTGAAAATTCAAGATAAGATAGTTGATCGCTTGTCCAAATTCCATCTAAAAATGAATGAAAAATATAGAAAACATAAGGCATAAATCTGTCCAGTAAACTACTGGGCAGATTGGAATAAACGTAACTTAGAAGAAAATCCTTAAATTTTGCTACAAACTTTAGTTTGATATGATTCTAGTTGGAATTTAAAGATAAGACATGTACCTACATTTTGTTAGTTGATCACTTGTCCAAATGCCATTTAAAAATAGACAAAAATATATAGGGAAATATAAGGAAGAAATGCTATCCAGAAGAGGGCAGTTTGCACATGTGTTGATTATGGAATTTTGTGATACAAAAATATATTTTTTAATTTTCTTGTGGTTATAATGATTAAATGAGCAAGTATGAGGTTGAAAAATATTTCATGGGAATTATTGCATTTATTTGGAAATTATATTAATGTTACATACATAATTTATGTAAATAATAAAGAAGGTAACAAATATAATTAAACCCTACAACATCTTGTCGAGAACTAGAAATTAGGATAAGTTGGCATGCCAATAAAAAGGTAGAAATATAGGCACTAAAAATAATAGTGCTGAGATTTAATTTACGTAGGCACTAAGAAATAGTGCTGAGTTGAAATTACGTATGCACTAAGAAATAGTGCTGAATTCAAAATTACATAGGCACAAAAAAGGTACCGAGTTATTATTGAAAATATAGGCGTTAAATGCCGAGTTATAAAATAATTATATAGGCGTCGAGTATACTGCCAAAGAGCAGAAATTCTGTATCCAATGTTTACTTCCAGTCAAAAATGTCGTGGACTATTAAACAAAAAACTGAAAAAAAAAATTGAATTATGAAATTTATATTGCAAATTTTATATTTTAAATTGTTAAGCAATTTCAAACATGCTTAATGAAATGAATGTTAAAATTGATGAATTGTATATTTTTGCATGAAAACAATAGATTTAATAGTATGTGAATATTTGGCATGCTTAGTAAGTTGATTGTAATTTTTAAAGGTTTATTTCAGAAATATTTATATAATTATTGGATAGTTGTCAAACGTACCACTAAGCTAGTAGCTTAGCGCGTGTGTTTCATGCGCAAATGAATATACGTAGCTGTTACGTTAGGGCGACCGAAGATAAGAGAAATCTCAAGATCAGATTGCAGCAGTCTAGCTTCTTTTTGTATGTTTTGGAAATTATATTGTAAAAAATAAATTTAAGAATTTCTTTTGAAGTAAATTTGTGGCATGTAATATTTATTGTTAAACTTTGAAGGGTATTTCCATTATTTTGATGATAACAAATAATATAGCAATATTGTATTTAACATACTTGTTTTTAAGTGTATAATATAGGACATGAATTAAAATAGCTAGAATGGAGAATTGGAAGAATAATCCTTGAGAAACAAAAATCAAGTAGCATGTTCACAGTCGTGACTCTAGGAGTCACTCCCGTGAATGAAGCTAACCATTACCAAAACCAACATTTGAAGTTCACGGCTATGAAGGAAAAATAAACCGTGAAGTAAGCATTTTAGTCACCCCCGTGAAGCAAGGTGTCACCCCCGTGAAGCTTCATGCAATTTCATTCCAGAGAGTTTCACGACCAGAGTCACCACTTGGCTCACGGCTGGGAAGAGTGTCACGCCCGTGAAGGATTAATGTCACCCCCGTGACCCCATATGTCAATACATTTCAGAGAGCTTCACGACCAGGGTCACCACTTCAGTCACGGCTTGGGAAGAACCATCACCCCCGTGACAAGTATATTCATGCCTGTGACCAATGAAAGAGAAAAATGTCAGACGCAATTTTTTGGTTGGTACAACAGTTAGTTTCTTATTTAATGCACCCCAACGGCTATATTCAGCCATGGGAGTATAAATGGAAGTCATTTATGCATTAAGGAACAAAAGGATGATAAGAAAAACAAAAGATTAGCATATACTTCAAATCACAAGCTATCTTGTACTTCATACTTTGACAATAAATCAATTCTCTGTAAAACTCTTTTTGCTCCTCATATTTGAGCAATAAAGATTTATAAGTGGTTCTCTCTGTAATCTTTACTCAAGTGAGCTTTGGGTAGTTCTGGGTTAAGAGTAGAACACTTGTAAGGGTTAGTTGTGTAAACCTCCAAAACACAAAGTGTAGGTTGTTTGTGTGAGCCTGTAAAACACAAAGTGTAGGTTATTTGTGTGAGACTGTAAAACACAAAGTATAGGTTGTTTGTGTGAGCCTGTAAAACACAAGGAATTGGTTATTGTGTGAGTCATTAAAACACAAGGGATTTCTGGGTTAGGTGTGAGCCATTGTGAGAAACACCATAGTTGGGCGTGAGCTTGTAAAACTCCATTGTAACACTTAGTGTGTTAGTGAAACTCCCAATTGCGATTGGGGAGAGGAGTAGGGTTTGTTAACACCAGAACCTCTATAAATCTTTGTGTCTGATTTTCTCTATCCTCCCTAAAATTAACTATTTATTTCCGCACTTTAAGGTTTAATTTTTGAAACTCCAATTCAACCCCCTTTCTTGGTCTAATATGTGGGCAACAATTGGTATCAGAGCTTTGTCTAGCATCGAAGCCTAAAAAGCGCTAGTAAAGAGTAAGATATGGCCAGTGAAGGATTCCAGAGTCTCAAACCTTACTTTGATGGAGCAAATTATGCCCATTGGAAGTTTAGGATGGAGACATACTTGGATAGTGAAGGAATTGAAGTCTAGGATAGTGTACGAA
Organism: Triadica sebifera; assembly: GCA_023653625.1. Classification (NCBI taxonomy): domain Eukaryota; kingdom Viridiplantae; phylum Streptophyta; class Magnoliopsida; order Malpighiales; family Euphorbiaceae; genus Triadica; species Triadica sebifera. The sequence continues at coordinate 15,718,371 of CM042910.1, read as the reverse complement.
AAGAATGGACACCACCAACTAGAAGAGGAGCTTATGGTGAAGAGGAAATCCTATCAAAAGATGATTGGACAGAGCCTCAAAGAAGAGCAAATTTCAAAAACAAGAAGGCAATGACAATTCTATCAAGCTCATTATCTATTGAAGAATGTGGGAGAATACAACACTGCTCAACAGCATATAGTATGTGGAAGACATTGGAAAACTATCATGATGGAACTAAGCAAGTCAAATCCAAGAAGATTCAACTTCTAACCTCAGAATATGAGCTCTTCAAGATGAAATCCAATGAGTCAATCACTGACATGACCAATCGTCTTCTATCCATTATAAATGGAATGAGGAAACTTGGAAAGCATCTAAGTTTGAAAGATGTAAACAATAAAATCCTGAGAAGTCTTCCTCTTAAAGACTATGGTTCAAGAGGTGCTGGCATAGAAGAAGCAAATGAAGATATGAGCATCATGAATACTGATGTGTTGATTGGCAAGCTTCTCACACATGAGATGGCAGTAAAGAGAGATAGAGAGCTTGAAGCAGAGCCAGAGAAAAGAAAACCCTTAGCACTCAAAGCCTCTACTTCAAAATCTCAAGAAGAAAGTGAAGATGATGTAGAAATGAGTGATGATGAAAATGAAGACATCGTTATGCTTTCAAGGAGATTAAAAAGAATCATTGAGAAGAAAATGAGCAATTCCAGAAAATTCAGGCAAAGAAACCTCAAACAAACTTCTAATGATACACATAGAAGTAAGGAAGAGGTAAAATGCTATGAATGTGGAAAGAAAGGACATATCAAACCAGAATGTCCAAGGCTCAAGAAGCATAAGAGCAAATACCAACGAGACAATGGGGAGAAAGGTCATAAAGCCACATGGGATGACGAAAGCTCTTCAAGTAAAAAAGATGATAATGAAAGTGAAGAGGTCAACCTATGCTTCATGGCTATTGAGGATCACGTCTCGGACAAAGTAAGATCACTACACTCATACTCTTTCAATAATGATAGTAGTGATAATGATAGTAATAGTGATAGTGATGATGATGATGATGAGCAAAGCCTAATAGGAGAATTAAATATAGAATTAGAGAAATATAGAACTAAATTTAGTACCTATAGAAATAATATCTCTAATTTGAAAAATAAGATAGATGGTTTAGAAAAAGAGAACATAAAGCTAAAATCATCTAATGAATCTCTTCAAAAGTCATTAGATGAATACTCATCAAGACCCTCAACAGCTTTACTGTTAAAAGAAAATAATACTTTTAAAAATGAAGTTGAGGAACTTAGAAATTCCATTTCTAAATTTCACAAGGGTGAAGAGAGCTTAGATACTCTCATTGTGTCTCAAAGACCACATTTAGTTAGACATGGTCTAAGGTTTAAGGACACATCATCATCTTCTAACAAAACAGTATTTGTTAAGTCTAAAGAACATAACATCTCCACACCTGTTAAAACTACACCAAGAAAAAAGAATGTTAAACGCTCTATACAGAAAAAGAATCATGCATTTATATATAGGAAGAATGTATCTAGAAAAATGCAAATTAATCATGATTGTGCATGCCATTGTTCTCAAAATCAGTCTAATCAAATTATGGCGTTCAAATACATTGTAAGACCAAAAAGCAAGTTTACACCTAAACAATGTAATTACTATATGAAAATGGGTCATATAAATAAAAATTGCTGGATAAGGAAGGCTCATTGGGAACCTTCATGTGCTAACCCCCAAGGACCCAAACTCATTTGGGTACCTAAATATCATACTTGATTTGTAATTCTATAGGTATGCCTCAAGTCCACAATAAAAAAAATGCATGGCTAGTAGACAGTGGATGCTCAAGGCATATGACAGGAGACAAAGAACTCTTCAATGAAATCAAAAGTATTGATGGAGGTAAAGTTACCTTTGGAAACAATGCAAAGGGTAAGGTAATTGGCATTGGTTCTATTGGTGTTAATGGTACTACTTTTATTAAGGATGTTTTACTTGTTGATGGCTTGAAACATAACTTGTTAAGTGTAAGTCAATTATGTGATAAAGGAAACAAAGTAATCTTCACTTCAAATGAATGTCTTGTAATCTCTATTGATGGTCAAGAAATATTTAAAGGAAATAGAGATATCAATACATACATAATAAACTTACATGTACTATCTAACCATTCCTCTAAGTGTCTTGTGACTACTAGTGATGAATTTTGGTTGTGGCATAGAAGACTTGGTCATGCTAACATGGACTTAATACAAAGTCTCAGCACATGAGAGGTAGTAAAAGGATTACCAAGAGTTAAATATGAAAAAGGCAAGACATGTGATCCTTGTCAAAGAGGAAAGCAACACAAGTCATCTTTCAAAGCCAAAAACATAGTAAGTACTTCAAAACCTCTTCAACTCCTGCATTTAGACTTATTTGGACCTACTAGGATTGCTAGCTTAGGAGGAAAACATTATGCATTTGTCGTTGTAGGAGTGATGCTTTTGAAAATTTCAAAACTTTGTTAACTTATTTGGACCTACTAGGATTGCTAGCTTAGGAGTGATGCTTTTGAAAATTTCAAAAACTTTGCTAAAAGAGTTCAAAATGAAAAAGGGTATTGCATTTCAAAAATAAGAAGTGATCATGGGAAAGAATTTTAAAATGAAAACTTTGAAAGTTTTTGTCTTGAACATGGCATTTCACATAATTTCTCATCTCCTAGGACACCTCAACAAAATGGGGTAGTTGAAAGGAAAAATCGAACATTAATTGAAATGGCGAGAACAATGCTTAATGAATATGAATTACCAACTTATTTTTGGGCAGAAGCCACAAACACTGCATGTTATATTTCAAATCGAGTTTTCAAAAGACCTCTTTTAAACAAAACCTCATTTGAGCTATGGAATGGAAGAAAGCCCTTGGTATCATACTTTAGAGTATTTGGATGCAAGTGTTTTATATTGAACACCAAGGACAATCTTAGAAAATTTGCCTCTAAGTCTGATGAAGGTATCTTTTTAGGATACTCTACAACCAGCAAAGCATATAGAGTATTTAATAAACGATCATTAACAGTGGAAGAATCCATGCATGTTGTTTTTAATGAATCTAGTAGACTTGATCTTATGAAAGGTAGTGCTCTTGATGATGTTGTAGATAATATGGAAAAACTTTTCATTGAAAATGGAAAAGAAGAAAACGATCAAGAAAATTTACTACCTCAAAATCAAGAACAAATGGAGCAAGAACTTCCAAAAGAATGGAGAATGAAGAAAGATCATCCAAAAGAACAAATAATTGGTGATCTATCAAGGGGAGTAAGTACTAGATCTCATTTCAAGCATTTAGTCACTGACATTGTTTTTATTTCACAAATTGAGCCTAAAAACATTGATGAGGCTCTTAATGATGAAAGTTGGGTAATTGTCATGCAAGAGGAACTCAACCAATTTGAGAGAAATAAGGTATGGAACCTAGTACCTAGACTCAAGAATCATCCAATCATAGGCAGCAAATGGGTATTTAGAAATAAATTAGATGAACAAGGGTTAATAACCAGGAATAAAGCAAGACTAGTTGCAAAAGGATATAATCAGGAAGAAGGTATAGATTATGATGAAACATATGCACCTATAGCTAGATTAGAAGTTATAAGAATACTCTTAGCATATGCATGTCACATGAATTTCAAACTTTTTCAAATGGATGTGAAAAGTGCATTTCTAAATGGTTATATAGATGAAGAAGTGTATGTAGAACAACCACCAGGTTTTGAAAGCTATGATTTGCCAAATCATGTTTTTAAACTTTCAAAAGCTTTGTATGGTTTAAAACAGGCTCCAAGAGCATGGTATGAGAGACTAAGTTCTTTTTTATTAGAAAATAGCTTCACAAAGGGAAATGTTGACACTACACTGTTCATCAAAAAGCATAAGCATGATATACTAATTGTTCAAATTTATGTTGATGATATAATATTTGGTTCTAGTAATGAGCTGCTTTGACAAGAATTTGCTAAGTGTATGACTAGGGAATTTGAAATGAGCATGATGAGAGAACTTAAGTATTTCCTTGGTCTACAAATAAAGCAAAGCAATGAGGGCATATTCATCAACCAATCCAAAAATGCCAAAGACTTAATCAAAAATTTTGGTATGGAAGGATGCAAAAATGCCAAGACTCCTATAAGCACATCAACAAAATTGGACAAAGATGAAAAGGGTAAGAGCATTAATGAAAAGCTTTATAGACGTATGATCGGATCACTTTTATATCTCACTGCTTCTAGACCCGATATTATGTATAGTGTTTGCTTATGTGCACGATTTCAATCATGTCCTAAAGAATCTCAACTAAATGCTGTAAAAAGGATTTTAAGATATTTACATGGAACATTGCATCTAGGTTTATGGTATCCTAGAAATTCATCTTTTTATATTATAGGATATTCAGATGCAGACTCTGCTGGTAGTCTTTTGGATAGAAAAAGTACTTCAGGTACTTGTCACTTCATTGGAGAATGTTTGGTTTCTTGGTTTAGCAAGAAACAAGTTTCAGTTGCTCTCTCAACTGCTGAAGCTGAATATGTAGCAGTTGGATGTTGTTGTACACAAATTCTTTGGATGAAACAACAACTTAAAGACTATGGTCATGAGATGAACCATATACCTATAAAATGTGACAACACTAGTGCTATAAATCTTTCAAAGAATCCTATTCAACACTCTAGAAGTAAACATATTGACATTAAACACCACTTTATTAGAGATCATGTTCAATATGGAGATGTTGAATTAGAATTTGTATGCACAGAAAATCAATTAGCAGATATTTTCACTAAGTCTCTAAATGAGGAAAGATTTAATTTCAATAGAAGAGAACTAGGTATGTTTGATTGATGGATTAACCTTGTGATTGCAAGAATATGAAATTTTAATTGTTGATCTTAAATCATATCACAAGTTATAAGATAGAAATTTTGATTAGAATTCATGCTTTATGAAGTAGAATCTTTGTTGAAATGATTTAGTCTTGTTGCAGAACTTAAATTCAATTTGAGGAAAATTATAGGGGAGTCACGCCCGTGACATATATTCATGCCCTTGACTTAAGTGGTCTAAAGAGGCAGTGTCGTTCACGACTTTGCTTCACGCCATGATTCACGGCTTAAAGTGGTGAAACTTAGTTTCACGGCTTTAGTCACGCCCGTGAAAATGGACGTTCACGCCCGTGATGCATTTTCACTCCCGTGAACAATTACGCCTCAAAAACTCACAGAAGCTTTCACGACTTTGGTTCACGACATGCTTCACGGCTTCAAGTGGTAAAACTTAGTTTCACGGCTTGCGTCACGCCCGTGAAATTGGACATTCACGACCGTGACAATGTTTCACTCCCGTGAATAATTACATCCTAAAACTCACAGAAGCTTTCACGTCTTGTGTCACGGCTTGCTTCATGGGCATAAGTAGTGAAATTCAACAGTTCACGCCCGTGACGTTATATTCACCCCCGTGACCTATGATCATTCACGCCCGTGAAATTCATCGATCACGCCCGTGAACTTATTCACGCCTTCATTCACGGGTGGAACACTACTTGAGCAAACCGTGAACACAACTATTCACGCCCGTGAAACCATAAGTCACGCCCGTGCATGTATCGAATATATAAGAAAATAGTCGGTTACAATCTTCATTTCAACTCTCCATCTCCCAAAACCGCTCTCATTTACTCTCATTCATTGAGACATCGAAGATTCCGACCCCAAAGACTTGAAATTTCACTATAAATACCACCAAAAGTTTGAATCTTCAGCAGAAATCATACATTTCTAAGGTTTTTCATCAAATTTTCTATCAAAAATTTTCTCCAACTCCATCAACAACTAATTTATGCAAATATGGAGTTTGCTTCATCTAAGGGAAAGAGAAAGAAGTCTCATGCACCTAAGAGGTATGCAGATTACCTCATGAACCGCATTCCGAAGAGTTGCCATCCTCGCTATGCAACTTTGAAGAAGAGACCTCTTTTATCATCAAGGTCCTTCGATTGGCAGACAGTCCATAGTCTCGGACTTGAGATGGCTATGACAGAGCAACTACAAGCCTGTCATCTAAAAGAATTTGTTGAAATTCATCAGCCGACTCTGCGGGAGCCAACACTGGAATTTCTCAGCACCTTGCAGGTTTCACCAACTGGAGTGGTGAAATTCCAACTCTACAATAATCCTAACACCCTCAATGCCATGGCATTTGGAGAATTGTTCAACCTACCATCTGATGGCATTCTAAATGAGACTGAGGTAGAATTCTCTGCCCCTGTAGCCTGGACTCATTTTGGATATAATTGTAGCTGGGACGTGAAGAAGACAAAGAGCACTCATTTCGTGGCCCCAACACATAGGTATTTGCATAGGTTTATAACCTATAGCATTTTTGCTTGGGGAGAAAGTAATAGAACTATTAGGAAGTCAGAACTCTTCCTCCTTGAGATGGCTCGCAGGGGAGTCACAGTGGCACTTTCCAGATGGTTTGCAAACCATCTTCTCTCCATTGCCACCAAGCCCACATGAGATATCTTGATTGGGGCATATGTCACTCATATTGCAGTGAAGCTCAATTATTTGAAGCTGGATGACCATCACTTCAACATCATTCCTGCACATCCTCGAGATAGGCTGGATGTCGAGTCATTCATCAAGATGGGAGCAACTGTCATAATCGTTTTTCAGAACGATATCTTCTACCGCTTCACTGATACTGCTGGAGAGATTATCTAGGAAGATCATGACACGGAGGATTTTAAAGTAGGCCTCCAGGGAGTCCAGCAGAAAAAAGAGGGCTCGGATTGAGGAAGCACCTCCAGCAGTCGAGCAGGACATTGGGCAGTCCTCAGCTTCCACACCATCCTTAGCGCAGCAGGTGGTCGACCTCTTGGCACCACATTTCGAGCAGCTGCAGACTTCCATGGATGAGAGGTTGGAGAACCTTAAGGACTTCATGGAGTCTCGGATGGACAGCCTTGAGGCTGAAGTAGCTAGGCTTCGTGATAGGATGTCTGGCTTGGAGATAGGCTAGAGTGTAGCCTAAATTTGATCATTTTCAGCTTGTTTGTCTTTTTTATGTTTTGATTGTGTAGGAAATTTTTAAATTTCCTTTCTGAATATTTTAACTTAGTTTGTATCCTTTTCCTTTATATATATATTTTTTCTTGTTTACTTCAATCTTCATATCCTTTTTGATGATTGATGACAAAATGGGGAGAAAACTAACAATATATGATAGAGGAGAATGGTATAGGAATTGGTGAATCAAAAAGTGAATGAATTGACTTTAAATTGGTTTAAAAATCTTGATTCAACATTTCATATGGAAAATATATAATTGGAAAATTAAGTTTTTAAATACCTTAGATATACCCTAAGTATACTTTGCATATACCTTAAAAGTAAGTTACAAATAAAAACATGCCATGATATACCTTAAAGATACCTTACATATACTTTATGTCTTGAAAAGGAATTATGGTATGTGTTGGATATACTTCTCATATAACTTGCATATACTTAAAATCTAGTTTAATGCTACATCATTATTTACTATTCTTGCACATTATAATCCTAAGTATATTTTGAGGGGAAGACTTCTCAAAATCACATATTGCTAAATTATTTGTCACCATCAAAAAGGGGGAGATTATTAAACCTTGAAGGGTATTTCTGTCATTTTGATGATAACAAATAATATAGCAATATTGTATTTAACATACATGTTTTTAAGTGTATAATACAGGACATGAATTAAAATAGCAAGAATGGAGAATTGGAAGGATAATCCTTGAGAAACAAAAATCAAGTAGCATGTTCACTGTCGTGACTCTAGGAGTCACTCCCGTGAAGGAAGCTAACCGTTACCAAAACCAATATTTGAAGTTCATGACCATGAAGGAAAAACAAACCGTGAAGTAAGCATTTCAGTCACCCTCGTGAAGCAAGGTGTCACCCCCGTGAAGCTTCATGCAATTTCATTCCAGAGAGCTTCATGACCAGAGTCACCACTTGGCTCCCGGCTGGGAAGAGTGTCACATCCGTGAAGGATTAATGTCACCCCCGTGACCCCATATGTCAATACATTCCAGAGAGCTTCACGACCAAGGTCACCACTTCAGTCACGGGTTGGGAAGAACTGTCACCCCCGTGACAAGTATATTCACCCCTGTGACCAATGAAAGAGAAAAATGTCAGGCACAAGTTTTTGGTTGGTACAACGGCTAGTTTCTTATTTAATGCACCCCAACAACTATATTCAGCCATGGGAGTATAAATGGAAGTCATTTATGCATTAAGGAAAAAAAGGATGATAAGAAAAATAAAAGATTAGCATATACTTCAAATCACAAGCTATCTTGTACTTCATACTTTGAGAATAAATCAATTCTCTGTAAAAATATTGTTCCTCCTCATATTTGAGCAATAAATATTTATAAGTGGTTCTCTCTATAATATTTACTCAAGTGAGCTTTGGGTAGTTCTGGGTTAAGAGTAGAACACTTGTAAGGGTTAGTTGTGTAAACCTCCAAAACACAAAGTGTAGGTTGTTTGTGTGAGCCTGTAAAACACAAAGTGTAGGTTATTTGTGTGAGCCTGTAAAACACAAAGTATAGGTTGTTTGTGTTAGCCTGTAAAACACAAGGAATTGGTTATTGTGTGAGCCATTAAAACACAAGGGATTTCTGGGTTAGGTGTGAGCCATTGTGAGAAACACCATAGTTGGAAGTGAGCTTGTAAAACTCCATTGTAACACTTAGTGTGTTAGTGGAACTCCCAATTGCGATTGGGGAGAGGAGTAGGGTTTGTTAACACCAGAACCTCTATAAATCTTTGTGTCTGATTTTCTCTATCCTCCCAAAAATTAACTATTTATTTCCGCACATTAAAGTTTTAATTTTTGAAACACCAATTCAACCCTGCTTCTTGGTCTAATATTTGGGCAACATTTATACGGAATGAATTTAGTAATTTTATATATCTAGTATTATTTGTAAAAATATTTCTAAATATTATAGTTTAATTGAATGAGTTCTTTTAAATCAAATTATTCACATTAGTAGTTGCATATTTTAAATAAAAAAATATATGATAATAAATATTCTGCTAATAATAAACTCAAAAATTGAAATAAAAATATTTATACAATAAATTGAGAATTGGTTTTAAAACAAATGAGCTTAGTAGCACTGTCATATCCTATTAACGATTAGTAGGGTAAGAGAGCACTACATTTAGTGGTATCAGAACTCAGGCTAATTGATTGTTAATCAGTGGGTGTAAAATAGAATATGTCTCATGCATATGCATAAAATGCTGCAATTATCTGACTCGGGTCCCTTTTTCTGGTTTATAGGTAGATATGGATTCGGGGATCGGAACAACATTTCTCAGAAGATGAACTGAGTAATAGTCTTTCAGACTCAACCAATCTTAGACAATCTCCATTAGTGAGAGATTCCAGGCCGAGTGTAATAACTCCACCAAGAGCAGAGGGATAGGCTAATTTAGGACATGAACCTCTTATGGAGCAGATAGAAAATTTGTTGCAATGGATAGTACAAGCAGTTCCACAACCAGCTCCACCTTCTCCTCCACTTCAACCAAAACCCCGGATTGATAAGTTGAGAAAATATAGGGCCACAGATTTTATGGGAAGGAGAGAGGATGACCCAGTAGCTTCAGAGTTTTGGATGGAGTCCACAGAAATGGTGTTTGAGGAACTTGAGTGTCCAGAGGAACAGAAGGTCAGATATGCAGTGTCCCTTTTAAAAGATCATGCCTATGACTAGTGGAAATCAATCTTATCAAAGACTCAGACACCGAAACCACCTTCCTGGAATTCTTCAAGGTAGAATTTAGCAAGAAATATGTGCCTAGAGTTTATGTGAATGAAAAGAAAAGAGAGTTTCAAGACTTGAAACAAGGAAGCATGTAAGTGGTAGAATACGAGATGGAATTCACCAGATTGACTAAATATGCAGCTGAAATCATTGCTGATGAGGTAGATAGATACCGTAGATTTGAGGATGGACTTAATGATGATATTGGGAATATGGTGACTGCCCTTCAGCTTGAAGATTTTGCTACACTAGTATCCTCGACCATCAGTGTGGAAAAGAGGTCAAAGAGAAAGAGGATAGAAGAGCCATCTTGGAGATCGACAATTAGCATGGCCCAAACATCAGGTAAAAGGAGGTGGACAGTGCCTAGGTTTTTCTAGTCACGGGATTCTGGACCAACCTTTTCAGTTAGATAAGGCCAACAGTCGAGGCTAGAGGGGTCTATAGTTAGTGCACCAATTTCGAGTAACAGGAGATTCATATCTATCACATGTCAGCATTGTGGAAGATCGCATGTAGGTGATTGCTGGTGGATTATTGGAGCATGCTTATGATGCGGATCTACTAAGCAAAAACCGAAAGATTGCCCCAGAGGAAGAGGTACAGGTGTAGTATCAACGTAGGTTCAGAATGTCACTTAAGGCAGAGGTAGGAGACATGGACAGTCTAGAAGCGGCAGGATTGGGCAGAGTGTATCAAAATTAGTGAATAAAGTAGAAAGTAGTCGAGCCCCAACCCGAGCATATGCCATGAGAGCTTGTGAGGAGCAGGATGCCCCGAATGTCATTATCGATAAACTTTCTCTTTATGATACTGATTTATTTGCACTGATAGATCCGGGTTCTACATATTTATGCATGTCACCACCTAGTTAGGGGAATATGGTAACAGAGGAATTAGATTGTGATATATAAGTGACAAATCCTTTGGGTCATGGAGTGAAAGTTAGTCGAGTCTATAAAAATAGTCCAATCAAAGCTCAAAATGTAAAATTCCCAGTTGACCTAATAAAGTTGTCATTCCGTGAGTTTGATACAATCTTGGGGATGGATTGGTTAACTCGGCATAAGGTAGTGGTGGATTGCCAGTATATGAGAGTGACTTTCAAGAATTCAGGGAAGGATGACGTGATTGTCTTGGGTGAGAATCGACCATACTTGATTAATGTCATTTCTGTGATGACGGCAAGTAAGCTTATCAGAAAGGGATGTGAAGCGTTTTTGACACATATTGTAGATACCAAGAAAGGGAGTCTAGATCTCAAAGAGATTCCTACAGTATGTGAATATCCAGATATCTTCCCCGAGGACTTGCCAGGGTTACCACCTGTTAGGGAGATAGAGTTTGCTATTGATGTTTTACCAGGCACAGCCCTAATATCGATCACTCCCTACAAAATGGCACCTGTTGAGCTAAACTAATTAAAAGTGCAGTTGCAAGAGTTATTAGAGAAATGGTTTATCAGACCCAGTGCCTCACCTTGGGGTGCTTCAGTTCTATTTGTGAAAAAGAAGGATGGCACCTTTCGTTCGTGTATTGATTATCGTCAATTGAACAAGATGGAAATTAAGAACAAATATCTCTTGCCGAGAATAGATGACTTGTTTGATCAGTTGAAAGGAGCAGGGGTATTTTCTAAAATTGACTTCAGATCAGGTTATCACCAATTGAGAATTAGAGAATCAGGAATTTCAATAAAGCATTTAGGACTCGGTATGGTCATTACGAGTCCTTAGTAATGCCTTTTGGCTTGACGAATGCCCCAGCAGCATTTATGGATCTAATAAATATAATCTTTATGCCTTATTTGGACCAGTTCACGGTGATGTTCATAGTTGATATCCTGGTGTACTCTAGAAGCAGAAAAGAACATGATCAACATCTTCGTATTGTCTTTCATACCTTGAGAGAGAATCAATTATATGCGAAGTTGGCGAAATGTGCATTCTGGTTAAATGAAGTGGCCTTTCTAGGGCATATTATCTCAACCGATGGGATCGGAGTCGACTCCAGCAAGGTAAAGGCAATCCTCAAGAAGTTTCTTGGTTTGGCTAGTTATTATCGGGATTTATGAAAGGATTTTCAATGACAGCTTCACCACTAACAAAATTGCTTAGAAAGGAGACCATATTTGAATGGACAGACCAATGCCAGACTAGTTTTGATATGTTGAAGAAAATATTGATAGAGGCACCAGTGTTAACACAGCCTATTGCAGGAAAAGATTATGTGGTATACAGTGATGCTTCCCTTAATGGCTTAAACTGTGTACTAATGAAAAAAGGCAAATTGATCGCTTATGCTTCCAGACAACTGAAGCCTCATGAGAGAAATTATCAGACACATGATCTGAAACTAGCAGCCATTGTATTTGCATTGCAAATATGGCGACACTACCTATATGGCAAGCAATGTTATATCTATACAGACCATAAAAGTCTAAAATATTTGCCTTCACAAAAAGAACTCAATTTGAGATAAAGTCGATGGCTAGAATTAATCAAAGACTACAATTGTATCATTAATTATCAGTCGGGTAAGACCAATGTGGTAGCTGACGCTTTGAGTAGAAAAACTCTGGCAAGTAAACGTTAAAACTTAAATTTATTAAGTGAACAAGAAAAAAAATGAAATAATAATTTATTTATATATTATTTGAGCAGAATTGCATATTCAACCCATATTAATTCAACAAGTAAAGGACAATCAGAAGCAGGATACAACATTAAAAGAAATCTTTGAAATGGTGAAAAACCAGAATTTACTATCGAATCATGTGGGAGTTTAAGGAAAAAGGGCAGGTTATGTGTACCAGACATACTAGAATTGAAACAAGAGATTTTGAAGGAGGCTCACAATGTTACTTATGCAATGCACCCAGGAAGCAACAAAATGTATTATGACTTGAGGGCATATTACTGTTGGCCAGGGATGAAAAGAGATATCACAGAGTATACTAGCAGATGTTTAACTTGTTAGAAAATGAAGGTTGAGTATCAAGTACCAAGTGGATTATTACAGTCAATTTCAATTCCAGAGTGGAAATGGGAAAGAGTTACAATGGATTTTGTTTCTAGTTTGAATTTGACACAAAAGAGGCATGATTCAGTATGGGTAGTGGTGGACCGGCTCACTAAATCAGCTCATTTTCTACCGATCAAGATGGATTATCCACTTAATCATTTGGCAAAGATCTATGTTAATGAGATAATCTGTTTACATGGTGTGCTAGCTTCAATCATTTTAGATTGAGACCCGAGGTTCACTTCAAAATTCTAGAAAATTTTACATCAAGCCATGGGTACTCGACTCAATTTCACCACAACTTTCCACCCATAAACAGATGGACAATCAGAGAGGGTCATACAAATATTGGAAGCTATATTGAGGAGTTGTGTGATAGAATTTGAAGGTAGTTGGGACAAACATCTTCCATTGATAGAATTTGCCTACAATAATAGTCACCAAGCTAGTATCGGTATGACACCATATGAAGCCTTGTATGGGAGAAAATGTAGAACTCCTCTACGTTGGACCGAGCTTAGTGAAAATAAAGTAGTGGGTCCAGATCTAGTACAACAGATAGAGGAAAAAGTGAGAGTAATAAGAGATAGGCTGAAAGTTGCTGCTGATAGACAAAAATCATATGCAGATTTGAAAAAAGGATATTGACCATACAGTTGGTGACAGAGTATTCTTAAAAGTCCCACCTTGGAAAAGGATTTTTAGATTTGGAAAGAAGGAAAAGTTCAGTCCTAGGTTCATTGGACCTTATCAGGTACTTGAATGCATAGGTCCTATGGCATACAAATTAGCTCTACCACCAGAGTTAGACAAGATTTACAACGTATTCCATGTGTCCATGTTGAGAAGATATCGATTGAATCCATCTCATATCATATCAGCAGAACCTATAGATATACGACCAAATCTAACTTACAAAGAAGAGCCAGTGGAAATTCTAGCTCGAGAAATGAAAGAGCTACGAAACAAGAAGGTACCATTGGTAAAGGTTCTGTGGAAAAATCATAATTCAGAAAAGGCAACTTGGGAAAATGAAGAGGTGATAAAGGATCAATATCCACAATTATTCCACTCTAGTTAAAAATATAAATTTCGAGGACGAATTTTTTTTAAGGAGGGGAAAATTGTAATGCTGGGTAATTTAGGACACAGTCACGATTGACCAAAATCCGGCGCGCCAAACCGATCGGAGTCTAAATTTGGACATGAAAGAAAAAAATTAAAATGATAATGAAATATGAGAAAAATATTTTGGATATTATTAATTTATAATTTTGAAGTTTGAAAGTAAAATTGGGAAAAAAATAATTTTTCGCGGAACGAAATTGGAAATTGCAGTGTTTTTAGCACAGATATTTTAAGAAGGCATATAAATGAAATATTTTTTATCTAAGGAGAGGAATATTCTTTTGATTAAAATAAAGTAAGAGCGATTGAAATTAATTGACCAACGGGAAACAAGATTAATAATTAATCTTAACTACTCACCTAATCCAACTATAAAAGTCAACTTTCACTTTTTGTTTTTATTCTCCTTCTTCCTCATTTTAATCAAACTCATTTCACTCCCATTTTCTTTCCTTTTGTCGTGACCTTCCTTCCCCCATTTATTCTTTTTTTTTCTTCAATCAAGCTAAGATTAGATGGAAAAAAATGGAATTAAGGCAAGATCATCAAAGAAATGAAGTTAAGTGAGCAAAACCAAGGAAGAGGAAGGAAGAAAGGAAGAGAAAAAGAGAAATAAGACTTTTGTCATTTTGAATATTATCAAATGTGAGTTTAGATTTTCTATCTTCTCACTTTTCTTCTTCTCTTTTCTTTGAGTTTGCGGTTAGTTGCCATTAAAGCTAGTAATTTAGGGTTATTATTATGTTAATGATGATTAGGGGTGGATTAGTGTGATTAGTGCTTGATTAGTGTAAAATTTGTTGTTAGGATAAGGAATTGAACCAAAATCAAAGACAAAGTAAGGGCAAAGAGAAAGCTAGCTAGGAAGAAGATAAAAGTGAAGAGAAATGATTTTTGTGAGGTATGTACATTTGGCAACAATTCAATGTAGAAAAATGTTGATTTTGATTTTGTGATGTTGTGAAATTTTGTATAAATTGGTGATTAAATGATGCCATGAATATGAAAATAAAAATTATAATATGAGATTGATGCATGAAAATAGATATTTATGAATTAATTGATATGCTAGAAAATTCATCTTACAAACAATGTCTAATTTTCGGATCATAACTTGAGTTCTGGAAATGATTTTTGAGTGATTCTTGTTGAGTTGGAAAACCACGACATAGGGTTTCAACCTTTATTGAGACCATTAGACCTGAATATGCTAGAAATTATGTAAACAATGGACTCAAAATTTGTACTAGAAATTTGTTCAGTAAAATACTGGGCAGATTGCAGTGAACGTAGTTTAAAAATAAATTCATAACTTTTGGTAAAAATTTTGGTTTAATGTGATTCTAGTTGAAAATTTAATATAAGACATTTACCTACATTTTTCTAGTTGGTCACTTGTCCAAATTCTATCTAAAAAGGGATGAAAAATATAGAGAAAAATATGACAGAAATTTGTCCAGTAAAATACTGGGCAGATTGGAATGAACGTAGCATAGAAGAAACTTCATAACTTTTGCTAAACAAATAATTTTGATGTGAATCTAGTTGTAAACTAAAGATAAGACATGTACTTATATTTGTTTAGTTGATCACTTGTCCAAATTCCATCCAACAATGGACGAAAAATACAGGAAAACATAAGGAAGAAATACTATCAAGAATAGGGCAGTTTGCACATATGTTATGATTGTGGAATTTTGTGATAGAAAAATATATTATTTGATATTCTTGTAGTTATAATGATTAAATGAGCAAGTATGAGGTTGTAAAATATTTCATGGGAATTATTGCATTTATTTGGAATTTATATTAGTATTGGATACATAATTTACATAAATAATAATAAAGGTAATAAATATAATTAAGCCCTATAACATCTTGTCGAGAACTAAAAATTAGGATAATTTGGCATGCTAATAAAAGGGTTGAAATATAGGCACTAAAAATAATAGTGCTGCAATTTAATTTATGTAGGCACTGAAAAATAGTACTGAGTTGAAATTATGTAGGCACTAAAAAATAGTGTTGAGTTCGAAATTACGTAGGCACAAAAGAGGTGTTGAGTTGTTATTGGAAATGTAGGCATTAAACGCGAGTTATAAAATAATTATGTAGGCGTTAAGTATACTGCCTAAGAGTAGAAATCCTGTATACAGTGTTTAGTTCCGGTCTAAAATGACGTGGGCTATTAAACAAATAATAGAAAAAAAATGTGAATTATGAAATTTGTATTGTAAATTTTATATTTTAAATTGTTAAGTAATTTCAAGCATGCTTAATGAAATGAACGTTAAAATTGATGAATTGTATATTTTTGCATGACAAAAATAGTTTTAATAGTATGTGATTATTTGGCATGCTTAGTAAGTTGATTGTAGTTTTTAAAGGTTTATTTTGCAAATATTTATATAATTATTGGATAGTTGTCAAATGTACCACTAAGCTAATAGCTTAGCGCATGTGTTTCACATGCAGATGAATATACGTAGCTGTTATGTTAGGTCGACCGAAAATAAAGGAAACTCCAAGATCAGATTACAGCAATCTAGCTTCTTTTTATATGTTTTGAAAATTATATTGTAAAAAATAAATTTAAGAATTTCTTTTAAAGTAAATTTGTGGCATGTAATATTTATAAGGAATGAATTTGGTAATTTTATATATCTAGTATTATTTATAAAAATATTTCTAAAAATTATAGTTTAATTGAATGAATTTTTTTAAATCAAATTATTTACATCAGTAGTTGCATATTTTATATAAAAAATATATAGTAATAAATATTCCGCTAATAATAAATTCAAAAATTGAAATAAAAATATTTATATAATAAATTGAGCGTTAGTTTTAAACCAAATGAGCTTAATAGCACTTCCATATCCTATTAATGATTAGTAGGGTAAGGGGGTGTTACGTCTTTCACTTATTATATCTAAGTTTATTTCTCTTATTCCTCGATACACAATATTTCTTAAAAAATATGTATTCTGTTAAATATTAAAATCTTGAAAATATTGAAAAGGGCCTCATGATACTATATATATTGTGAACCATAAAATTAAAATAAGATGCAGTCGATAACATATACAAATCATTGAATCAACTTACAAATCAGAAAGTAAACGGAAGAAATGAGACATGCAGAAGAGAGTTGCACTTTCTTGTGAGATTTGCCCGATTCATGAATTTTTTACCTATAGTCCAGAAAGAAAATGAAAAATATAAAAAGCAAAATAGAAAATTCAAGTGCTATCTTGATATATTGATTCTAATGATGAAAAAAATAACAATAATTTTAAATTATATACATGCATACATGCAGTCATTTCATGCAAGACTAATTAAGGTTATTGTCATGTATTCCTATTTTTAGTTATCGATATTTCATGATAGTTATATCTCTACTAATTTTCCAAATTTTGTGTTTGGCAACACTTTTATGATTGTCAATCCTCTTATAGATTAGTGGCAGCTACATCTCCACTAATTTTTCAAAATTTTAATATTTATCATTTGCTTTGAAATTAATTAGTGGCGGTTACGTTTCCATTAATTTTTTAAAAAAGTATACGTAACATATCAATGTTTGCATGGTAATTAGTTGCAGCTATGCTACGCCTCTGCTAATCTTTCAATCTTCGTAAGTGGCAACACTTCCATGTTTATTGCATTCATATCTCAACCAATTTTCTTTATAGATTTAATTGCAGTTATGCCTCAATTAATTAGTCTTTTGTCAAAATCACACTGAGAATGCCTCTTACAAATTAAGAAGATATGAAAACGGGGGCAACTCTAGAAACTAAAAAACTATTTAAAAAATGCATGCAAAAAGAGATGTCATGCCATACTCTATTACTAGTAAATCAAATCATCCATATCCTACCAAATCCAAATCATATTTTAAATATTTTAAAATGATCGATAAAAGGATTGACCAAAGGACAAATAATTATTTTCTACCTATAAAAAGAAAAACGAGATGGGAGAAAAAAAAGAAGAAAAAAAGGGAGAGAGAGCTAAAAATAGATAAGAGGGAAAAAAGAAAGAAAAAATGAGAACAAATAAGAAAAATGAGAAAAAAAAAAAGGAAGAAAGAAAAATTGGAAGAAGCTAGATTTTTTTAAACAACTTGAGCATTTCATATTAGAATTATTATCATAAATTACAGGAATTGTAAGTTGTGAGTAATAAAGAAGACCTATAATATTATATTAATCAGGTAATTTCTACACTCATTTATTTATTATTTATTTTTATTTTTATATTTCATCTTTTAAGCTCTTAAAATTTGTATATTGTAATATGGTTGAAATATGTTTGTATTCTAAATATTAATGTTTATTGGAATATTATTAGATCTATATATCCCTTGATACAATGATAAAAATAAAAATAAAATATTAATCACTACTGAAATTATAAATCGTAAAATACATATTGAAACACTTTTCAGAACAATGTTAAAAGCATAGTTTATTTATTTGTCTATTTTGAAAGATAAAAAAAAAAAAGAAATAATATTTTATGATCAAGAAGTCCCAAATATAATCCAAAACAATATGGTAAGGGAAATAAAAGATGCATACGGAAATTTTTTTAATATAAATGAACTTTATTATATATTTCGTGTATATATAAAAAAACAAATTAAAAAAAGAAAGAGATAAAAAGGGATATATAAATGAAATAAGTAAATAATAATAAAAAAAGAGACTTCTTTTTCACATAAAAATATAAAATAAAGATTTTAAAAAAGTAAAATAATTTGTCTTGTTTGGAAGGAAGAAATTTTGGGTTAACCATCTTTTTCACATAAAGGAAATTTGTGCAGAATTATTTTTAGTTATTCAACTTTATATTCTTGTTGAAACTATAATTGTTTTTGTTATAAATTATATAAAAAAAAACTAATATTGCTAAATCCACTTTAAATTATAAAAGAGTGGCTTTTATTATAGTAAATAAATAAATATGTATCTATTATTATTATTATAAGTTATATCTAGGAATTGAATATGACAAAAATTCAAATATTCAAAGTTTAATTTCAAGTAAAAATGATAAATTCATTTGAACTACGTGGAGTTTGATCCCTTAAATGGATAGGTAGGCACTTGATTTGAGCCAAGTTCAATTTTTATAAGGTTTTAAGTTACATATAGGAATTGGATGTAAAAGCTCATTTTCTTAAAAGATAATAATGTATTTATTTTATGTATATCCAGGAATTTGATATATATAAGATAGTAAACTAATTAAACATATAGTAGAGGAATTAATAAATATATTTCTTTTCCACAATGCAAATCTTTTATTTATATTAATTGTATCCAAGAATTGGATAATATATTACTAAAATATGCATAAAAATAAAAGCAAAAATCAAAATAATAAATTTTAACAAAATTAAATGAATTGGAGTGCTAATACATTCCCCATTCATTTAATCATCAAATCCTTACTCTATGACGTAACCCATAATTAATAGAAAACCAATCGATCCAACAATTTCGATTGGAGGCAACTCCTTTTAAAATTTTAATTAAACATTTATAATCTAAATAAGTAGAGTCACCACTCTACATCGCACTAAAAATCCCTTAGATTTTTCATGTGCAACAACTGCCTCTAATTCATATTGACTTTAGGTGTGCTCAACAAATCAATATAACTAGTTAAAGGCGACCCATTAATCATGAAATCATATTTTGATGATTTGAACATATTCATGTAGAGCGAGCTTAGGTGTGTCCAACAACACATAATCTAAAAGAACTCTAGTTTTTACCATATTAATGGAAGACATTGACCTTAATATAGTTTATGAGTAATTTTCTAAATTAAGTCTCATTATATTTGTTTGGCATGTATAATATATCTATTCATCATATCTAGATATATAAGATAATTATACTAATTATATGGTTATGATTATGGACATAATCTAATATCAATCATTCGAGCCATAAAAGGATTGATTAGGTCTCACCTAGGTAAATGTATGAAATTACAACTTTGAAATAGAAAACAATTTTCCTTTCTAAGTCTTCTTGTAATTGGAACCAACTCCTTTGTACTTCAATTCTATTCTAGTCCTATGTAATCTAATTATATAAATCTTTCATAAGAAAATCTCAAGTTACATTTGAGGGGAGTGATATGAAAAGAGAAATTTAATAGAAAGAATAGAGAAGGTACGAACTCACAGGTCCTATTTACCAAAAATAAAATTCCATATATGATCAATTACATTGATAGGTCCATAATCATATCATCATACCATTCATACACCCCTAGCATGCATTTTCATGCATAATTAAAGGTAATCTATTAGAGTAACAATTTGGGTTCCCTTCGTTTCAACTCTTAAAACTTTATCTTAATTGTTTGTCCTTTAATGAAATTCATCATAAAATCAATATTTAATCTCATTAAATAATTATATGAATATTTAAAAACAATTTATAAAAGGAAATCATGAAAATTAGACATACATTTAATCATATTAAAAAGTTTCCTAAAACTGTCTACTTTGCAACTAGGTTATTACCAATTTAATGCATGCAACATTTAAATCCAAATTTAATTACCTTAATTAGTTATTAGTTTGACACTAAATAAGATTAAACAATCCTAGTTACAATTGCATATTAGAATCCTAGTCAAATTAGGACTTTGAAAATCATTTTCTAATTCAAATCAAAATCCATTTTAAAAATTCCAAAATTTCTAGAATTTATTCTTATCATTATAAGAAACTTATAATCATTTTAAATAATTAAATTCATTAATTAGACAATCGAAATCTTTAATCATTTAACTTGCAAATTAATTACTCAAAAATTACCTAAATTGAATCATACATGAATTAGGATTCTTTAGGAACTTAACCACAAATTTAATTTGACTTTAGCATGAAATGTATATTAAAATAACATCATAAATATATTATAAATATGAAATTAAGGTTTTGGTCATGAAGTTACATTCCATTAAATCAAACAATACAAAACAGTCTCATTATATAGTAAGGTTTTTTACCTAGTTACTAGTTTTATTTATTCTATAATCAAAACTACTTTTTGCATCATAGTAGGCATTGTCTAGGAGTTAAAACATATTATAAATCTATCATAAACTTATTTTGAATAATCAAATTAACAAACCAAATTTGAACATCTCCCAAAAGAACACAATTGGCAAAACTAGGTTTCATAAACCTTAAAATTCAGCAACACGCACAATTCTGAATTCCATGTTTAAATTTAATTCAAACCTTTTAATTATCATAAAAAAATATAATATCATAATATTAACATGTCATTGAATTAAAATAAAATTTTAGGCCAAAAAATCAAATTCATTTTTAATGGAAGAAAGGAATCCAAGTTGTTCCTTTTCAATCAACCTCATTGATAATTCAATTAAATTCAAATTTAATTTACATATGGTGGCTCTGATACCACTGTTAGATTTTGAACATACATCTTATACATATGGTAGTGGAAATATAAAATTTTATCAAAACCAAAACCCATGGAATGCCCTATGTATATTACCTTTATTTGCAGCTCTTGATCTTCCAAGTTGTGAGCTTTTTCTTCTTTATTGGGTTATAGAAAATCACAACAATCTAAAGCTAGGATTTTATCTAAGAGTATTCATGTGAAGAAAGAAGAAGAAACCTCTTATGAGATGGGGTGACAAAGGTCTAAAGTACTAGCTATGGAAAATTATCTTATGAAAGAGAAAAGATATAGTATAAAAATAACTCTTATTTTTCTTAAAGGGGAAGCCATGAAATTGATTCCTTAAAATAAGTATTTATACTCTTTCTAATTTCTTTTAGGGTTGAAAAAGGAAAATCCCTAGTGGGCCCCTTTTACTAAAGTACATGCCCAATGTTGACTAAGTCAACAATTCTAATCCAAATTGGATTTGACCCATTTTTATAACTCTTATACAAGGCCCAATTTTCGTTCTTTCTCTATTGGATCTTATCCAAAACTTATTTTAAACTTCTTTCATTCCCTCTATACATATGAACTAATAGGTTTTTTGGTCATATTGGCAACTCAAGTCTCGGAAGGAATCCTAATCCAATTAGGATTCTACGAGTCAAACTTTTTTGTCCCATAATTTATTTCCAATCAATTTTCCTTAACTTAAAAGATCATGAGTGGTATCTAGCAATACATCATGACTACTTAATTGACAAGAAAGTTAGTGGTATGACTTTTAACCCTTCCATAAACAATGACCATGTAATTCATCATTTCACCATATTATACCTCATTTGGTTCAGAGCATGGACTATGTGTCAACTTCCACTAGATTGATTGTGTTACATATAATCCAAATGTTATTAGTTATTGTATATAAGTCTCATTACTCTATCAGACATGTTATTGAAGACCTTCTTCAAGACTTATCCACCCCAACCAAGGATTTATGAGTAATGATCTTTATATGAGGCTATAGGTATACTCCCTTTCTATGAGGAGCGGTGAATCCTTTATTGAATACTCAACTAATTTCAATACCTTATGATATATCCAATCACTACCCTATGAGCAACCTTTGAGAGGTAACAATGAATTGAGTAAAAGTATAGGATTCAGTATCCAAGATAACCTTTAGCATCTCAAGTCTAAGGATACTTATGTCATTGCTATGATGAGATTATCACTGACATTGAATATATATCCATATGATTGTCTCATCGTAGGTCATCCAATGTACTTTGTTATTCTAGCAAGCATCCACATGTTAACTTTAAACATCTCATATTTTCAGCTTATGAAATAAACTGTTTGATCTAGTCAAGAAGTATAACATGTGCTAGTCTATCTGGATTAAGAATGTCAGGCCTTATTATCCCTATGGCGAGGGATAATTTAGATATAAATACAATTTCACATTATAGGAATCCCACTATCATGATCTCATCATGATTTCCTTCATGTTGTGTTACATATCAAAGACTTTATTAAATGGTCTATGATTTAAATCAGATTCATATATGAATGAACACCAATATAATGAAAAATACCTTTTATAAATGATAAATGAGTACATCAAGTGAAATACATGTTTATGGGTTAAAAATATGTTGGGCATGATAAGTATTTGGTATATGAGCAAAATGAAGTCTAAATGTCATTAATGTTATCTATGGAAGTTAATGGGTTTGTAATGGCTTTCTTAGTATGATTTGTGTTCAAATGTGTTATATTGAGTTATGATATGTTAATAGCTTGAAAAATGGATTGTTATGTTGATTAGAGTGATTGACATTGGTTAGTCTTTAGAACCTTTATGTGTTGAAATTTTGCTATATTGTTTGCTTGGGTTTCTATTCTTGAAAACTCAAGTTTCACGTTCTGACAAAAAGTTCAAGGCCATAAAACCTTGTCTCAGAAAATGCCCAAATTGAGCTATAGCATTTATAGCCTTATTCAAGGTTGGGTTCACATTATGCTATTTACAGTATGCTTCATGTCATGTTTGCAAGTCTAGGCCTCGATCGACATGCTCATTTTGAGGCTGTATGCACCGATACAATAAAAAAATGAGGGTTTCGTGACCAAAATAACTCCGATATGATTGGAGTCTAGATTTGGACTTAATGAAAGAGAAAAATGAGAATACAAATGCTTAACATTAATTAATTAATTAATTAAGCAAAAATAAGAAATTAGACTAAAACATAAAAATGTAATTTTTGCTCTAGTATGCAAATCACAAAATTGAAAATATAGGTACATAGAATAAATTATAGTGTGAATATTGGTGTATTTTATTAGAGAAAATTAATTAGTTTAAGGGTTGAAATTGAAAAAAATAAAATTATGGTGCGGTTTAATTTGAAAAAAAAAAGGAAAACATAAAGTACTTAATTGGAATTTCACATCTCTTTAACCTTAAGCATGATTAATTAACATTCATCAAAGATTAATGAAAATAAATACCAAAGGCGTGTCTTCCACGTGGGAAGCATGCAAACTAGCATATTACCAAATTAATGAAAGGTGGCATTCATTTGAAATGGATACAAATTCATAAAAAAAAATAATAAAAAAACCACAACAACCATTCTTTCATCTAATTTTTGTTGTCCATTACTCCTCATTTTCCTAAAACCGAACCAAATATTTTCCATTTCTTACCTTTTTCTTATTCTTCTTCTTCTTTATATTTTCTTTAAGCAAAATATTAAGTAAAATCCCAATTGATGAATAAAAGACAGTTTCTCAAGCTAATTAAGCTTGTTTGGCTATTACTTAAATAAGGAGAAAATGACGCTTTTATGTGTCAGCCAACCTTGGGAAAAAAAAAAGCATTTTTTTATGAATCTAAAGGTTGGAATAAGAAGAAAATGGTCTTATGTCTGAGTTTTTAAAGGTGAGCCAATTTCCTCTCTCGTAGCCATGATTAAGGTGTTCAATTTCTTTCTTTGTTTTAAATCATTGAAAGATGATTGAGTTCTAATATGTTGTTCTTGTATTTTCCTCTTATTGAATGGAAGTTAAAAGATTTCTTAAGGAGTAAAGACTTATGGCTCAGACATGTATAAAAAGATGACTTGATGTTGTGAAGGTAGAAATTGGGTCTTGGCTGAGAGAGTTAAAGTGAAAATTTGAAATTTGTCAATAGCGTTGGACCCAAATTTAGGGACATATACATTTGTGTGGCTGAGAGACACAAGTGGGATTAAACCTATTAAAAAAATGGTTAAGTACTAATTTGGTTAACTTAATTGGAGTGAGATTAAGTTTAAGATATAAAATAATCCATGAGAAATTTGAGATTTGGTGAAGAAATTAGGATGACCGAAAACTACAAAAGGACATAAATTCAATTAAGCTAAGAAAACTTTTAATCAAGATCTTAATTAGTTTAATTAGAGGAAGGTTAAGTTAATAAATAAGTTGATTAAATTAAATTTAAGTTAAGATTAAAATGAGTTATAATATTTTTTAATTAGAAATAGAAGAACACAATATGGTTGAGACTAATAAAAGAAAGAAAAGTGAGTTTGAGACTTTAAGCGCAACCACAAAGTACCAAATTATTGGAAAATGGACCAAAAAGGGGTAACTGAGAATTTTAGGATTGGAAATCATACAAACCAGGAACACTAAAGGACCCAAAATGGTGGAAGAAACTATTTAAAAAACTTGAGCACTAACAATTAATTTAATTATAAAAGTTTGAATTTATATTTAAAAAATAATAATATTAATAATTGAGTTTAAACTTAATTTTTTTTACCATTAATTAAATTATTTACGTATACTTTTAGATTTTAAAAGAATCATAACTCATATAGTTATCTTACCTTTTAAATTTTAATTGTTAATCTCCTTTTAACTATTTTTTAATCGAAATTGCTGATATTGAATGTGTCAATCATTTTTTCAGTGGTGAAGTCATATAGGTCATCATTTTCATCTTTTTCCATTTTTTATTATCTTAATGTTGCTTTAGTCCACTTGCTAAAGCTTTTAGCGATTCGGGAGCTAAGTTAGATTGCATCTCATCCAATATGTTACTTTTCGCACTAAAACTTGTTCAAACATAACAGTTGAGAATAGATTTGAAAAAAATTATTTTGCAATTTAAAAGATAACTGAATAAGTATTTTGATATTAATTCCACCAATCAAGAACTGAAAAATCTTTATGTATCTTATTATCACTAAACTCAAACGTAATTATTAGATAAATATCAAGTTCTAGGGAACCAAATGATGATATTGGTTTTTATATTTTTGCAATATTAAACGATCATCTAATCTAATTTTTATCTATTCACTCTCAATTTGACTGGTAATGCCACTACTAATAGTAGTGTAACACCCGTAAAATAGGGCTTATAAGTTATATGTATGTTTAGAGTGGGAAAATATAGAGCTTAAAGTGTGTTAAAGTTTAAGTTAAAATTTTAAAAAAGAAAGCTTTCACACCCGTGAATATTTGTTCACGTCTGTGAAAGGTCATGCTTTTGTTCAAACGGTAGAGTTTTGGAGATGACGGGAGTGTTTGAGAAGAGAGAACTTTCACACCCGTGAATGGTTTAGTAACAATTGTGAAAGGTATTTCACGCCTATGAAATGTAGGTTGGTTCGTCATGACCAACCACACTTTTTTCTTTTCTCTATACCAAATCTTACTTTAAAACTAGTTCCATTGCCCCTTAATATCCTCCGACATACGCCAAGACTTGTTAGTCATCTTTTCCACTGTCAAAGAACCCTAAACACCATTGTTAAGCTTGGAAGCTTGAGAAACATGGAGTTTTGTTAGATTTTTGCCAAAGTTAAGGTAGAACTCGATTATTAGGGTTTGTTTTAGGTTGTTTATAGTTATAAGGTTCTAATAAGAACATATTTGTGATGTTAGGTTCGACTAGAGGGCAAGGGAACACATCACAAAGAGGAAATCAAGCTTGAAAATCTTTGAGTGTTAATAAAGGCACCATTTTGGTGAGAGGTATGTACATATAGGTATGTACATATAGCTTTGAGTGTTAATAAAGGCACCATTTATGTTATGATATCGATCGTTGGATCGAAGTTTTGTTTACGATGGTTTTATGCATTAATTGCATCATGATTTTAAACAGGTTTTGAGTGTGAAATTTTTAATTTAATGAGTTTTTTTTGTAAAACAACATTATGACATCTATCAGTACAATTTATGAGAGTTTTTCGGCTATATTGGTGGATGTTATATTTATTGGTATTAGAGCTTAGGTTTAGGCATTTCTGAACCTAAATGGGGTAAAGGGGTTTATTTTTAATCATACTTTCATTGTGTCTTATCTGACTTTGATGTGGGTTACTACTTTGTCAACTTGTAGGATTAAGTGAGAGGTTATGGAATTGAGAGGGTAGATCCTTATAAGGTTGCAGAAAGCAACTGTCCTACAATACTCGGGCTCAGGATCAACCTAGTATTGCTAGCATACATGGTCCAGGTGTTGCACCACTATCTTCACAACACATTGCAGAAGAGGCCAAATAGGGCCATATGCAGTTTATACAATAGATAATAGGCTTATTGTGGCAATTGGTACAAAATATGTCGTAGGCAGCTCCGCAGCTAGTACCACCACCGATACCATTGCCTTCCCCACCGAGCCCACAGATACAGATAGATAAGCTCAAAAGTATAGTACTAGTGATTTCGCTAGTAAGAGCGATGATGATCTAACAATTGTTGAGTTTTGTTTAGAGAAGACCGAAAAAGTCTTCAAAGAGATAGAGTGTGCTGAGGAGCACAATGTGAGCTATGCAGTTTCTTTACTTCAAGATCATGCATACAATTGGTGGAAAGTAGTTTTATTAAAGCTACAACCACCGATATGGGTTTTCTTCATGGCAGAATTTAGGAAGAAATATATGCCACGAGTATATGTGAATGAAAAGAAGAAGGAATTTTAAGATCTGCAGCAGGGAAATTTAACTGTTATAGAGTATGAGTGAGAGTTCGTCAGGCTGAGTAAGAATGCAACCAAAATTCTTGGGGATGAGGCATATCAGTGCCACCAATTCGAGGATAGTTTACGTAAGGATATTAGTTATTAGGTTACAACTCTTCAAATTGAGGACTTTGCAAGGTTGGTATTCACAGCCATTAGTGTTGAGAAAAAAAAAGATGAAGAAGATAAATGAGTTTTCCAAGAAGCCATCAGCTAGCATGGCACAACCTTCAGGAAAGAAATGTCGTTTTTTCTCCTGACAGTCACAGTATAGGGAAAATAGCCAGGGCTTTCCACAGCCGAATTATTATGAGAGGGGACCACCTTTCAGAGCTATTTATACTGCCATTAGCTCACAATCGTAGAACACGAAAGGATTTGTATGAGTATAAGAGACTTGTAACAAAAGTCACTAGGGTGAGTGTTGGCTAAACACCAGGTCTTATTACAGATGTGGGTCCTGAGATCATCTGAAGAGAGATTGTCCGTTATTGGCAGTTCAGTGCCTACACTGATAGTGGGATCGGCTCCGGTACCGATTCGATAGTAGAATTGAGGTTGGTTAGGACCTAGCCATACTACATTAGTGACGATTGCTAGACTAGGATCGAGTAGGACTCTAGTGAGAACATGTAGGACTCCAACGAGAGCATATGCTACAAGAGCACGAGAGGATCACGAGACCACTGATATTATTGTGGGTACATTTTCTCTCCATAGATTGTGTTTATATGCTTTAATAGATCCTAGATCTACACACTCATATGTTTGTACGAGAACACGTAGCCAGTGCAATATGATAGTTGAGAACTTAGAATATGAGATTGAAGTCATTAATCTTTTAGGTTATAGTGTGATTGTGAATAAGGTGTATAAGGGTTGTCCATTTGTTATACACAGAAGGGAGTTTTCTGCAAACTTGATCAAGTTACCTTTCCATGAGTTTGATGTCATTTTGGGTATGGTTTGGCTTTCTTGACATGAGGAAATAATTAACTGCAAATCTAAGAAGTTGATTCTTAAGACCCAGATTGAGAAGAGATAATAGTGGATGGTTAGAGATTTCCACAACCAGCCCAAGTCATTTCCATGATAAAGGCTTAGAAAATTATTAGAAAAGGATGTGAGGCTTACTTAGCTAATGTGATTGATACAAGGAAGAAATGACCAGATTTATAGAATTTTTTGATAGTTTAAGAATATCCAGAGGTATTTCTAGATGACTCACTAGGATTACCTTCAAATGGGGATATAGAGTTCTCCATAGATCTTGCACCAAGTATAGCTCTGATATTAGTTACACCATATAAGATGGAGCCTTAAGAGTTAAAAAAGTTAAAGATACAGTTGCAAGAATTGCTAAATAAAGGTTTTATCAGACCGAGTGTATCCTCATGGGGTGCATTAGTGTTGTTCGTTAAAAAGAATGATGGATCGATGAGGTTGTATGTTGATTACAGACAATTGAACAAAGCTACTATTAAAAATAAATATCCATTGTCATGGATAAAATGATCTGTTTGATTAATTAAAGGGTGTAGGAGTTTTCTCCAAGATAGACCTTAGGTCAGGGTACCATCACTTAAGGTTAAGTCAATTGATGTTGTCAAGATAGCTTTCAGGACTAGATATGGTCACGATGAGTTTTTAGTTATGTCATTTGGGTTTACCAAAGCCCCAACAGCTTTCATGGATCTAATAAATCAGATCTTCAGACCATATTTAGATCAATTCATTATGGTTTTTATTGATGACATCTTGGTTTATTCCAAGGATATGAAGGATCATGATCAACACTTGAGGATAGTGTTATAGATTCTTAGGGATCGGAAATTATATTCCAAACTCTCTAAATGTGAGTTTTAGTTATATGAGGTGTATTCCTCAGACATGTTGTATCAATAGATGGAGTTAGATTGGATCCCAATAAGATTGAGGTGATATTGGATTGGAAGCCTCCAAAAAACGTAACAGAGAACATGATTTTTCTTAGTTTAGCGGGTTACTACAAGAGATTTGTTAAAGGATTCTCCATGATAGCTTCTTCGTTAACCAGATTGTTGAGAAAGAATGTGAAATTTGAATGGTTAAACAAGTGTCTGTATATTTTTTATCAACTTAAGACTTTATAAACAAAAGCTCCAATTCTGACTTAGCCAGTTCCTGACAAGTAGTATATTGTTTACAGTGATGCTTCTCACAACATTTTGGGATATATATTGATGCAGGGGAGAAAGGTTATTACCTATACTTCCAAACAATTGAAATATCATGAGAAGAATTATCCGACACATGGTATAAAATTGACAACTATAGTTTTTGCATTAAAGATTTGGTGTCGCTATCTATATGGGAAAAAATGTTTCATTTACACTAACCACAAAAATTTGAAATATCTTCCTATTTAGAGAGAGTTGAATTTGAGACAAAAAAAAAAGTGATTGGAGTTGATCAAGGATTACAATTGCATAATCGATTATCATCCAGGCAAGACTAATATTGTGGTTGATGCATTGAGTAGAAAGGTTATGGTAGAGTTACATATTCAACCTACTTTGAATCAAGAAATTAGGGATGAACAAAGGCAAGATGCCAAATTAGTTGAGCTAATCGAGTTAGTCTCCAAGAAGAAGAGACTTAAGTTTTCAATTAAGTCGGATAATGGGTTGTACTATCAGGGACGATTATGTGTGCTGAATGTACCAGATTTGAGATAGAGGATATTGAATGAGGCACATAAAGACTAGATATGTGATGCATCCAGGAAGCAATAAGATGTATCAAGATTTGAAGAAAAGATATTGGTGATCAGGAATGAAAAAGGAAATTACATAATTCACTACAAGATATCTGACATGTCAGCAAGCCAAGATAGAACATCAAGTACCATCAGGATTACTATAGTCGATCACTATTCCGGAATGGAAATGAGAAAGGATCACAATAGATTTTGCGATTAGTTTACCTCTGACACCGAGGAAGTATGATTCCATATGGGTTATTATTGATAGATTAATGAAGTCAACTCATTTCTTGCCTATCAGGAGAGATTATCAGTTGAATAGACTAGCATAATTGTATGGGAATGAAGTGGTAAGACTTCATGGAGTTCCAGTTTCCATCATATCAAATAGAGATCCAAGGTTCACATCAAAATTTTGGGAAAGTCTACAGCGAGCTTTAGGTACAAAGCTCAGGTTTAGTATAGCGTTTCATCCACAGATAGACGATCAGTCGAAAAGGGTGATTCAGATTCTAGAAGACATGATGAGGAGTTATGTCATAGAATTTGAGGGTAGTTGGGAAAAATGCCTACCATTGATGGAATTTGCCTACAACAACATATATCAGTCAATGATTGAGATGGCTCTCTACGAGGCACTTTATGGTAGGAGGTGTCAAACACCATTATATTGGACTGAGCTTAGCGAAAGAAAGTTAGTGGAGCAAAATCTAGTGCAAGAAATAGAAGAGAAAATAAAGATCATTCAAAGTCAATTAAAGGCAGCTTTAGATAGATAAAGGTCATACGCATATTTAAAGATAAAAGATGTCGAATACAACGTGAGAGACAAAGTATTCCTTAAAGTCTCTCCATGGAAGAAAGTTATTCAGTTTGGAAAGAAGGGCAAGTTGAGTCCTAGATTCATTGAACCTTATGATATCCTAGAAAGGATTGGGTCAGTTGCTTATAGATTAGTGTTACCGCTAGAATTAAGTAGGATACATAATGTGTTTCATGTATATATGTTAAGAAGGTACATATAAGATCTTTCTCATGTCATTCCGGTCGGAAGTATCGAGGTCTGACCAGACTTATCCTATGAAGAAGAACCAATTGAGATCTTGGCTTGAGAAGTCAAAGAGTTTAGGAACACAACAATATCACTAGTCAAAGTGTTATGGAAAAATCATATCACTGAAGAGGCAACATGAGAGAGTGAGGATGTTATGAGAACTCAATATCCTCAGTCGTTTCAACCCGATACAACAACTAAATTTTGGACAAAATTTATTTAAGGAGAGAAATGTAATACTCGTAAAATAGGGCCTATAAGTTATATACATGTTTAAAGTGGAAAAAGATAGAGTTTAAGTTGTGTTAAAGTTTAGGTTAAAATTTTAAAAAGGAAAATTTTTACACTCGTGAAAGGTCATGTTGTAGTTCAAACGGCAGAGTTTTGGACATGGCAGGAGTATTTGATAAAAGAGAACTTTAACGTCTGTGAATGGTTTAGTAATGGTCGTGAAATGCATTTCACTCCCATGAAGTAAGGGTCACACCCGTGAAATGCAAGTCGGTTGTCCATAACCCACCACACTTTTCTCTTTCTTCTGCACCAAATCTTACTTTAAAACTGGTTCCACTGCCCTTTATCATCCTCTAACACACGCCAAGGCTTCTTAGTCATCTTCTCCACCCTCAAAGAACCCTAAACACCATTGTTAAGCTTGGAAGCTTGAGAAACATGGAGTTTTGTTAGAGTTTTGACAAAAGTGAGGTAGAACTAGGTTATTAGGGTTTCTTTTAGGTTGTTTATAGTTATAAGGGTCTAATAAGAACATGTTTGTAATGTTAGCTTAGGCTAGAGGGCAAGGGAACATATCACAAAGAGGAATCAAGCTTGAAAAGTTTGGAGTGTTAGTAAATACTCCATTTTGGTGAAAGGTATAGGCATATTAATTCAATTTTCATGCATATTAATGTTTGTTGTATTTTCTGGAAATATGAATGAATAGCAAAAAGACATGTTCTGGTTAAAAAATAACATGGATGTATGGATTATGTGTTAAAATGGAAAATGTGTTATGTTATGACTTGATATGACCTAATAACGAATTTGATGAGTTAAATATGGTTTAAACATGTTGCAAACATGGTATGAATATGTAAGTGTTGATAGAAGTGATTAACACTAGTTAATATTTGACATTATGCATGAAATACATTATGTGCTCTATTTTAAGTTTGCTAGAATTGGTTGTGAATATCGAACTGCTATAAACTGCATGAGTCTAGAATTTTACTAGTTGGTGTCATGATAATATGGTGTCACAATCGTGAATAAGCAATTCACATCCATAATGATTATTTGGCAATTCAAGTGATAATTCACGGGTAAGATTACCGTGAAAGGTTCCTTTACGGTCGTGAATAAATAGTTTATATCCGTAAATCTGTTATGATATCGATTATATATTATGATATCAAACATTGAATCGAGGTTCTATTTATGACATTTTTATGCATTAATTGCATTATGATATTTAAACAGGTTTTAAACGTAAAAGTTTTAATATAATGAGTTTTTTAGCAAAACAACACCATGACATCTATTGGTACAGTTGATAAGGATTTTTCGACTGTATCGGTGGGGTGTTACAATTTTTATCAATATTATAAATGAAACTAAATTCTATAAATAAATCACTAGTTAATTTTTTTATATCATTAATTATAACATCAATACTAATATCATCGACTAAATTTAATTATGAATAATAAATACTAAAATAATCATATAAACCATCTATATCACATTTAAGATAAAATAACACAACATATATGATTAATTAAAAGAATAAATTTAATATTTATTTTTCATCATACAAATAGAATCATGCAAAATTGGATCATTAATATATTCTTAAAATGTATCAATAATATTAATATATTCACATAATCATAAATAACATGTTGGATAATAAACACCACATAAAATATATATTACATCATTAAAATGTTTTAAAATATCTAAAAATTATTTGATAAACATCTCAATATTGTAGATATAAACTAATTTGTGATACATTATTAGAAATAAATATGCACAACAATTCTTATATCCGTATGGCTCGTTGAGTAATTTATAAGTTGAATTCTAATTAATGGGAACATCTCTTCGAAATATTTTAGTTTTTTGTCTTTTTTATGATAAAATCGACATCATGATTTCATTGTTTGTGGATTTGACCATAAATATGAATGTGCTCCTTTAATTGAAATAATTATACTACTCAAAAGATTTCAAATCATTTTGAACATGTAAATTCAACACAAAACATGCACATACAATATGAAAAAAAACTATATCCAATATTAGGTTAACATAATACTTGAAGGTTTTGAATTGATATGATATTTATCGCCGCATTATCAAAAAGATTGAAAACAATTTATAAAGTAATCCATATTTTTCTAAATTGTTTTTATTATTTTAAAAATATTATCGACGGTATGTCGATCATCAAAAACTCTAAATGCAAATAATTTTTTTGTGATTGCATTTGTCATCAATCCAATGACATGTAACACCTATGTAAAAATACAATTGTCACTCCAATTGTCACTACAAATATAAATATATTCATTCAAGCAAATACTTTTCGTTCTTTTTTATTTTTTTATATAAATTAAATAAAGCATGTTTAAAATTAGTTTTATATACATGTTTAATAGATGAATTTAATGAATTTTGACAATAATTAATAAAATATATTTTTTCACCAAAACTAAAAGATAAATATTTTATACTTGTCATTTTTGCCATTTTTTTAATTTTTTTTATCATTATATTGAAATAATTGAAAAATAGAATAATATGTTGTATACCTAAGAATTTGAGTTTGTCTTTTTTCAATTTCAATTTGAGTAGCATGTTTATTTTTTAATTACTTTTAAAACCACATTCAGTTTTAAATTTGTATGTTTTGTGCTTAATAATTACAAACAATATTAAATTACCTGTCATTTTTTTGAATTTTTTAAATTGAATTTAAAAAATGTCAGATATTTGAATTATTACTTTTCATCATTGAATTGGATTTGATTACCCCTAGACCAGAACTCATACTCGATTGTTTATCATTCATATTTCATTGACATTCTTCAGTTAAAATTTTGAACTCCCTAACTTCATTCAAGTTTTTAATAAAAGTTTCTAAATCAACAACATTATTTTCAAAAAAAGTTGTTTATTCCCCAATGACCTGCTAATTTTTATGATTAAATTTTGAGAAAAAATTGGAAAATATTATAAAAAATGTAGAGAAATATAATTAAAAAATTGCAGGATTAAAGAAAAATTGAGATTAGAAAGAAATAGATAATTTAAGAAAAAATTGAAATTATGTAGAAAGTATAATTAGAGAGAAATTAGAGAGAAACAATAATTGAGAGTGAAATTAGAAATAAATTACGAATATATATAAAGAAAATTAAGATTAAATTGTAGAAAAATTGAGAGAAATTCAGAATTGAGATTGTGTAAAAAGTAAAAAAATTGAAATGAATTTGATATTTGTAGAAAAAAATTGAAATTAAAATTTTAATATTCCTGAAATATAGTTGTTATTTTTCTGTTATAAGGGAGGGATATTTTAATATATTTAAATAAATTAAAATTTAAAAAAAAAAAAAAAAACAAGAAAAGTGGGCATGCACCTCTGTGGCGCATCAGGGTTTAAACAAATGTATTATCTTTTTTGGTTCTCAATGCAAGGAAAAAAGGGTCCGAACTGGACCCTTTCTCTAACAAGCCACAATTCGAGCTGGATTGGTCCTGACGGTTCAATGGGCCTGTGCAAATATGTTTATGTCCACACAGAGATATGTTTCAAGGTAGTGAAATTTATTTATTTACTTTAATTAATTTTTATTTATGTTCATATTTATTTAAATTTCATACTTATTTATTTCATTTTGTCATTGTGATTTTATAACTTATGGTGGCCTAGGAAATTTTTATTGATTTTATTTAGTGGAGCAAGAACCTTCCTAGGACGAATTACATGTGCAAGGATGTAGTATATATCCACTCATATATGCAATTCGAGATAGTGAACTGATTTTTTTTTTAATAATTATTTCTAGGATCTGCTTGAAATAAAGGATATTTGCGCGGTCATAATTTGTGAGGCAGTTAGAACTATAAATTATTTTATTTTATCATGTTTCTTTTATGATTTATAATGCTAAATATATTACTTATTCCATATTGTATATTTAATGTATTGCAACCCCCCATTTTTAGACATGTAATTTAATTATTTATTTATTCCTCAATGTTTGTATCCAATTTTCTCCTTATCTTTCTCTTCTATTTATTTTTATGTCTTTTATTTTATTTTGTTTTGACTTTATTCTATGTTTAATGGATGGTAAATATATGCTGGATGGGAATAATTTAATTTAAATTTCTTGGTAGAATAATAATAAACGAATGATAATAAAAAGTTGAAAATAATTGTGTAAATAAGATATTACTAAAAAAATAATTTTGAACCCTTTCTGGATTTCAAATCAATTAGGTTAATATTCCAGTCCAATCAAGTGGTGACTTCTATCCAAACTGCCTAGTGGCTACACTCATCATAGTGAAGCTTATATCTTTTGGATGCACCTCTTTAATGTCTAGATTATAAAATCATGGCCGAAGATAAAAAGAAAAAAAAAGAATGATTTTTTGGATGAATCGACTTAGCCCAAGCTAGAGTTTTGAGGTGGAAGATTTGGTTTAAGCTTTTTTTTTTTTTTTTGTTAAGTTTGACTTGGAGGTTTATGTTTTGTAACTTTTATACTGGAATTTTATTGATATTGTTGTTAATTTTCAACTTATTTTGATATTTCAAATGGTACTAGTCAAGATCTTGTTATAGTTTAATATAGTATTTTTTTTTTATAATTTTTGTTCTGTTATGCATTTTATTTATGCAATTGATTTAGAAGTTTAGGAATTTAAGGTCTATAATGGAGTAAGATAAGTAGATTACTTGTTGATGCTATATGATTTATCTTGGTTCGTAAATTATTTTTTATTGTGAGTATGTGATAGTTCGTTCATTGTTATCAACTATTGTTTGAATTTTCCAATGGTTTAATTAAATTGTGTTAAAAAATATAAATACCACATTAGTGGGATAAAAGGAAAAGGGCAATTTATAAGCAACAAAGAAAAAAATAAAGACAAGTGACAATTGGGTTAGACCAATTGGACTTATTGGACTAAGCTTGTCATGCTTCCAAATGTAGTATGAGAGTCCAAAAGGCCTAGAGAGACTTTAGGAATTTAAAACTTTTGAAACTCAAATGATCACAAATCTAGACAAAAATGAAAAAGTGAAAGTAAGTTACAACTAAGCCAAATTAGTTAGGACTTAAAATGGAGTAATAAAGAACACAAATTCCACATTGGTGGGATAAAAGAAAAAGGTTTAATTTATAAACAAATATCTAAAATGGTTCTAGCCATTTTGAAAATAAGTCCTCTAATACATGCCCAATTTACAATTTGATCCTCACTTTTCCAAATCCAAGTTTGACCAAGTCCATTATGCTCCAACAAATTGAAACATGTTAGCATGACATGGAGTTAGGACATTGTGCATTTAGGAGAAACCTTCTTCTTTTGACTTGTAGAGAAGATGAAAATAATTGCTCAATGTGCTCAATTGTGGGTGTTTGTTTTTGGTTGTAAAAGTGGAATTAATGCTCAAAAATTAAAAACTTCTAAGGATTATAAGAAAATAGTTTCATGCATGGCTTTAAGAGAGAGGAAGAGAGATTTGAAGGAGAGGACCTCAGATTTAGTGATGAAAGAACTTTTGGTTTTCTGCCCGAGTTTGAAAACCAATTTTTTCAAAAAATAACATCCTACTTAGTTTTTTTTTTCATTTTATTTTTCAACTCAATTTATCCGCTCTTAATTTAATAAGAGTCATTCTATAGTATATCAGGTATATGAATGAATTTTAATGTTTATAATCATTAGATTACATACTTTTAATTCTAATCATTGGATTAAATGAAGAATAACATATTAAACAAATTAATTAATTTAAATATGTTACCTTGCAACCTGTTTTACTAAGGATTCTTATATGTTTTTTTTTTAATTTTTGTTCACGTTTTTTTATGCATTTCAAAATTCTTTTTATTGACAAATCATCAAATGTTGTCTAAAAACGGAAACATAGCATTATAGCGAATCTAATATATAATCTTCACAGTGTAAATGCTAAAAAAAAAATAAAAAAATAAAAACTATTCAACATTCAATTCAGACTTTTTTTCCACGACTTCCTAATATAAGGCTATACAACGGTTTTACAAATAATTTATCACCTATATATATATATATATATATATATATATATATTACGGAAATTATAAATTTATGTAAGACATGTCTTCATAGCTAAAAAATTGCATCTAATTTTGATCAGAATTGGAAAAGAAAAAGATCATTAATTCTTAAAACTCATAATCAAAAATTTAAAAACAAACTCGACTTACCATTTTTATTTCCATTTTGATTCATCCATTCATACTCCTAGCTCAGTTAGATTAACAACATATACTGTATATATAGTTTTGTATCACACAATTTAATATGATTTTAGTAAAAATGTCAATTGTATTATTCTGTTTTAGTCTTTCTGGATTTTTTAGTTTAATTCAGAATTTCGAATAATCATATCAAATCATTAATGGTAATGGTAATTATTCGCCAAGAATCACGTTGAAATATTTAGTAATTAATTGAAATAATATTTGTATTTCTAAAAATGTGCTTAAAAATTTCTATGCAATTTCTATGCGTTGAAATATTTAAATTTATTATTTTAATTAAGTATCTTCACATTCTCTAGTAAAAATAAAATCATGTGTGTAATAATTCTAATTCTAATTTTAATTTAGTTTTAATTTCTAAAAATAGTGATTTTTGAATATTTTCATTTTTGAATTATTTAGTTGTATTATTGAATTGATTTTTTTCTGTGCATATCTTGCATTGTCATTACTGAAATACTATAAACTAAAATAAATATTTAATGTAAAAATTAAAAATTAGTAAAAAATAAATCGAATCCAAAATGATTTTATTCGAATTTATTCGAATCAATTCAATTGACTACTATGCATAATAGAGAAATAAAAAAAAAAAGTTAATCTAATTAACCGCTTCATAATTCACATCACTGTCGTTGGCTATACAAAATACTACAAAAAAGCATTAACCATATAATTAATATAAACAGAGAGTTTCATATGGAATAGGTTTATTTTGACTTTTTAGTATGAAATGAAATATTAAATTATTCATGAAAAATTATATTTCTTTTAGGAAAAAGTAATATTTGTTATTGTTTGGTTTAAAATCTTGCACATTACAAATATAATTCAAATGTCACTAAGAAAGTAAACAAAAAGATTGTCTTTTTTTTCAAACTTTCGGCAAACAGACGTTAATATCCATTAATTATTCAAATAAATTAAAAATTAAAAATTATTGCTTCTTATATATAGTTCTGAACTTTTGATATGTTTAGCATTTAACAATTAAGGGGAAATCATAACCAGTTAATAGAAGTATAAACGAGTTAAGTTATTCACCAGTTATTCAATATCGACTCATAAAATATTCAAATTTAACTCGAAATTAATTGAGTCGACCTCGAGTATTTCGAGTAGTTTGTTGCGTCAAATTTGAATATTATAATATCTGATTTATAAGACTCGCGAATTTAATTGAGTAATTATTTTTTATTGTTTTTTAAATTATTTTTATACTCTTAGTATTTAAATATATTTAAGATTAATTTAAGTTAACTTAAGTCAATTTTAAGTTAAGTCGAATTAAGTACACTTATTGATTAAATTTATTAGTTAATTCAAATTTTATTGAGTCGAGTTTGAATATCTCTAATATGTTTTGAATCAAGTTTCAAATAATTAAAAAAAATTCAACCAAATTCGATTCAATTTTTTGATTGAGTCAAATTGGAATATGACACTGTATTGACTCCATTATAGCATATTATAGAATATGACATCTATTAAAATAATATAACTAAATTGTCCTTTCATCTCATGTGAGGAATGACATTGGTTGTTTATATATCATCATATTTAAATATTTATTTAAAAATAATTTATTAATATTATAATGTGTTAAATTGAATTTAATTTTAAATATATAGAGAGATTTATTTACTTAAAATTATAATTTAACTTTTCTGGCATATAATTCATTTAGATAACTTTTTCTTCAATGTTGGGGTAAAAGACAGCTAGAAGGTGGGGATCACATGGGTTGGTAATTCTAAAAAACTAAAAAGTAATCATAAAAACTACCAAACTTATATATGCTATAAAATACGGCCCCATCATCTCACTTTGATTGGTTCGCCGCCTCGTGGTGGTTATATCCTCTCTGGTAACCGTCGAAGAGTGCTTTACTATCAGAAAATCAATTTCGCCGACTGTTCCAAAAACTCTGGTGGCCAAATACTTGCACTACAACTGTAGCCTCGTCGCCACAACCTTATACAATAAGCTTGCTTGAGATATTCTCTTCGAATCAGCTAAATATGTTTGTATCCACCAGAAGAGAGTCAAGATTTTACTCCGCAAACTTCATCATATTTCCAGTTGTAGATTTGCTAAAGTACGTATGAAGACATTGTTTGCAGAGCTAATATATAACAAAATTTTGAGAAAGATTGTAGGAAATAGTTACTATGAAGAAAAAGGAGAAGTTGAAGAAGCAACAAAATTCAGGAGGATACTAGATGAAATTTTAGATGTTCTAGTGCAGGAAATTTACAAGATTTTTTTTGTCATTTACAAGAAAGAATGAGATTATTAAAATATATTAATATGACAAGTCACTCTTTGGTTTGATCTTTTTTTTTTCTTTTCTCTATAGCTCTCTCTAAGGAATCCAAATCTATGTCCAACCATTTTTCTTCATTTCAATTTTTTATAAGTTTTTATGTTCCGCTAAAAAATTGTGGTTCCTTTATTAATTACTTTTTTTCTTGATGCTGAAAGTTATCCAATCGGAGTGAGACAATGGGGCCAATTTTTGTTGATAAGAATTTACTATTGGGTGTATAAATAGTTGGGAAATTTGTGAAGAATGATATCAATGGGGTGTTAGGAGTCGGCCATTGACTTGATTAATTTATAATCGAATTAATTTTATTCTTTATCTTCTTGCTTTCTTTCTTTCTTGCATAATTAATGAGTTGTATTGAATAAGAGAAGAATGAGTCAATGGAAACAGAGCTTTCGTTACCCTATTTCAATATATTTTTGTTTTTTTAAGTCATATTCATAATTCAATACAAGCTTTGAATAGCAAAACAAATAATAGAGTGAACAACAAGGAAAGCCAAATATGCCAATATGCATAACTGGATTTGGCAAAGCTTGAAATTCATCAATTGGAGCAAATCAAAGTCGTCCATTTCAAATAGGGGACCTTTTTTTTAGTATAAAACTTGAAAGACCACTTTTATTCTTTTAAATGTAATGTCTTCTCATCTAGTCATGATTAAACGACTAAACGAGTGAGTGCTATGGAAAACTATGTGTGGAAAACCTGTGAAATTTTAAAACTTTTATTTTCTTTAGAAAATTCCCTTTTCATAAACACTTCATTTGCATATAAAATCATATTACAACATCTCTCATATATAAACATCCATGGAGAAACCTTTTGATTCAAAAGAAAGCATCATCATATATATAAGAGAAATAACATGCTTGGAGCTTAAAAGGCGAGATGTTTACAAAAATATATATCTTTCTTACAAAAGCTATATATATCCCAAAAATACAAGACATGTATATAGTAAACAAAATACATCCCCTATGTTGTGTAAAATATAGAAGTATGACATGAATGTGTAACATTGACTAGTGTTAGGTCTGAAATATTATCTCTGATGTTGGGCTGACTTCTCTGAATCAACTTCAGCACTATCTACAAAGCTCTGACCTGTATAGGAAAACACTCGCACACTAAGCTATTGAAAGCTTAGTGCTACATATAGGCATAAATATTCAACATGCAATCATACAATAAACAGATTCATGGCAACATATAAAATATCATGACATGACAGTAGAATCATAATATCATGTATATACTTTACCTCAATGAATGAATTAACGTATAACTCCTTTTTTATAGCATATAACATATTAATTGTGTATTCTTGTATACTTGTATTTTTTAACCTCTTTTTTTTTTTCATTTCATCATGTTCTTAAATCATTTTGATATAACTGCCCAATAACTCTCAATATGGACTATTTGGATATGGGTTATGAACATGGGTACTCTACGAGTTTAAGTCACCTTGCCACAGTTTATAATCTTGTGTGTCATTCGAGGCATCTCAAGTCAATGATGCTCTTGGAGCTTAAGTCACATTGACGAGTATAAAATCATTGTATCATAATCATTACAGTACTGAACTCTCTTATGACATGTCATCTATCCTACTTCTAGTCCTAGTATCGAGCTTAGGCTTGTTCATATTATCTTGATATACTTCATTATGACATTTATATCTTATAACATATGTACTTTGATCATATATAAACTCATCATGTAACTTTAGTGTACTTATATTCATAGAAGCATACTTTAAACATATCATTTAGAAAGCATGTGCATAGTCATTGCATTATAACATACAACATATATCATTTAAAGTAGGATTCACGAGCATGAACTATGTGTTCATGGGTGTGAAGGTTCATTCACAGGAACTCTTACTCGCGAACAAGACTATGAATTTGGTCGTGAAAGCTTTTGTCCATTTTATGTATATTCTTTACAGATGACATTGTTTGTGGAATGAGATTCAAGGTCATGAACACCTAGTTACGAGAATGAATCTAAGTTTTCTAGCAGTTAACAACATTAAAAGCAAACATTCATTACATAGTCATATGCAAGGCTTTCAAGGCTTTAAGGATTGTCCCATGACAACCTTTTCTTATCAACATTCTTATCACATCATGTATTATCATGTTAAATCATCAATTCTCCCTTTTTATACTCATTATATATATCAATAATCATCTATGATCCCATATGGATTAATGCATCATTAATTGCTTCTTTCAACCACTTAAGTCATTATCAATTAATATAATCATAAATGCATATTTAGTACATTTATTACACTCCACAACATGATATCATTAATAACTCTTATCAAACATACTTAAGATTCAATTCTTGTAACTTCATGACATTAATTACTTCCTTTAAACTCATTATAAACAATAGCTAACACTTAAGGCATTCAAAGAATTCAACACATATTGTAACACCCCCTCACCCCAGCAGCTCATGCCTAGATAAGGGAGTGCTATACTGACTTCATCGATTGAAATATCATTTTTAAATTATGTATAAATGAAAATCACTCTTATATTTTTTTAATATTTACTTACTTTGCAGTGTAAAAGAAATCATAATAAAGAAACACAATACATTTTATATAATAAAATATTATTTACAAAATATACGCTTATTTTACAAGTACCATAAAATAAAACTCAAACCATAAATACAACAGTTGTGTGACTCACAATGTTTGATACAAGCTGCTCTACTGGATCAGGCCACCGCTACCTTTACTCATATTTTTTTACTTTATCAAATCATCATTATTATTCATATCACAATTCATGGTTCCGTTTTTTTTTTAATTTTCAATCCTTCTTTATAGCCCACAACACCTATGAACCACTGACTAGGATAACGGAATTATCATCCAGGTAGTTAGGAATGCCACTCAGATAATATGATGTGTGCATACAAGTGTCATTACCGGCTTCAATAATAATGTCATTACCGACATCAATAATAGTGTCATTACCGACTTCAATAATAGTGTCATTATCAACTTCTATAATTGTGTCATTATCAGCTTCAACAATCATACCATTAATGGTTTTTATCATATTCCCCTCTGGTTGGTATGCCAAACTATCCTAAGTCTAGTTCTAGTTAGGTGTTCTAGGGCTTACTCCAAGTCATTAAAATTCATAGTTATCAAATTCACCCATTTCATGCATGTAAAGGTTCAATTAATCACATAATTACTCAATAAAAATAATATTTGCATAATATAACAAGGTTCACATCATATTTACTCATTTGATTTCTCAACTCATATGCTGCCCTGTCACAGGCAGATTCTATTCTCTATTTTGGACCTTAATTTTGTTCCTGTTAATATTTGAATTAAATTATAGGGTCACCTTAACAATTTTTAATCTCAGATTTAATATGAAACTTGAATAACTTAATTTGGAGTTATGTGTCAAAAGATATGGTCAAATTAACACTGACTGGTCACTAATAATTTTGTCAAAAGTTTTTGGACAAATTTTAGGTCTTAAATTTATGTATTTGTCTAGAAAAATATAGACATATCTGGATTTTATGGTCTAAATAAAAGTTTAAGCTCTATGTCTTAGCTTTCAAACCCAACAAAGAACATACAAATCTAAATTTCATAACTTAAGTTATAATAATTTATGTACTTACTGCTCATCAATTCTAGTAAAGAACACACATATTTACCATCTTAATTGTTTTTTATCAACAATAATCCTAAGTCTAGCAAACATGTATCCCTAATATTTTTATCACAAAATACTATTAATTCAGAATTATTAACATGTCAAAGCTCAAATCATGCAATTAAAAAGAATAAGATAAGCTATTGCCTTAGATTATGCACAAACCTCTCTCTTTTTTCTTTCTTTTTTTCTCTTTACTTCTCTTTCTCTTTTCGTTTGCTCCTTAGAGCTAGATCTTTGTCAACTTGAGTTTCTAAAATACTTAAAAGAGATCATTAAAACTCCATAAAACATCTTCAAGATTAGGCTTGTGTATTTCATCCTCCTATGAATCTTGATCAATAACCTGGTCTTCATCCTCCTATCTGAGTTTAGGTTTGAGAGTAGGAGGCCATGGAACCATCTTGATTCTCCTGCAAGGATCTGGACCAAGAAAAATAAAACTTGTCGGCAGCAAATAAATATAATTGTTCCTTTTCCTTAGCTCCAAGTGAAGAGCTGACTTGACTTCTTCCAAACACATAGGATCTTCATGACACACTATTCTCCATAACTGAGAACTGTTAAGAGCCACAACTGTAGTAGTTCCTGCAATATGAGTGTAAGCACGATGGAATATGAAAATTCCAACAATATGTCCTGCAACTTTGGGAGTCGAATTATCTGCAATTAGTTTTGCAAATAATTTTTTCCAATAACTGAGTGGCTGAAACCATGTCAAAAATTTAACCTGTGGAGACTGGATATTTTCTTTGTACCATATGAATGGGAGAAAATCTATGAAGCTAATTTGCACTGCATGATAATAGAGTGTCGACTGACACCACAAGTACCATAACTGCTCAGGTAACATATGTTCTGGACAGAGTCGATAAACAATCACCCAAGGGTACTCAGCAAGGCAATAAACAATCTTCCTTGGAAGTTCCAACTTATCTAGGAACAACATCATGTAGGTGAAAAGTATATTATG
Organism: Triadica sebifera; assembly: GCA_023653625.1. Lineage (NCBI taxonomy): Eukaryota > Viridiplantae > Streptophyta > Magnoliopsida > Malpighiales > Euphorbiaceae > Triadica > Triadica sebifera. The sequence goes on along the minus strand of CM042910.1, from coordinate 15,673,481 downwards.
AGCAAAACTCCTGATTTGTTTGAGGTTTGGATCTTTTGGAAAATTTGGAGGAAAGTCCGAAAGACTAAGGATTGGGGTGCTTGATTGTGAACTGGAAGCCATGAAGATGAGATATATTTCTGATGAAGATGAAATTAGATCAATCTGAGAAGGTGAAGGTCGGGATAGAAAATCAGGGATTAGGTTCTTATCCCCTTTTATATGCTGAACTTCAAAAATGTAGTGGCTGAACCATTCTTTCCATCTCAGTAATTGTGGATGTGGAATAGTTTTCTGTTTGAAATCTAGCATTCATGGAAAAGATGAGCAATCCATCACAACTGTAAAGTGATGACCAATTAGATGGAACTCAAATTTCTTGATTCCACATTTAACGGCTAAGATCTCTTTGAATGTTGAATGGTAATGAAGCTCACTGTCTTTGAAATGACCACTTGTATATCCACAAACCTTTTTTTTTATCTTCATTGATCTCAAAGAGTACTGCTCCCCAATGTTCATCTGATGCGTTTGTCTGCAATAATCTTTTTCCTGTAGAAGGAATTTGCAGGTGGGACAAGCTTTAAGTGATTGATTTGATATGTTGAATTGATCTAGTGTAAATGACCGACCATGGTGGGGGCTACTTTTTCAAAAATTGATATAATGGCTTTACCCATTTACTATATCATGATATGAACTGTCAGATATAATTAGCAATCCCAAGGAACTGTTGAATCTGCTTAACTGTTAAATTTTCATCTAGGAATTTGAATAGTTCTTGGGCCAGATGGGGCTGAGGCCTGTAAGTACCATTAGAAAACTGCATCCCTAAGAAGTCAATAGAGGATGATGAAAAGATTTTATTTGCTTGGAGGAGAAAATGATGTAAACTTGAAGCAAGCATTTCTGATGTCTTTTCCAGAAAGTATTTCTAATCATATTCAGTTCCAACTTCGTGAAAAGAATATTGATTTGAATTCTCTCAGCTTTGGAGAAATTTATCAGAGAATTTTGTTGTTAGTAGATAAGATTTGTGCTCAAAAGAAGATGTTTAAAGAACTGATGATTTTTTATCTTGATTCTTCCTGGAAGATGGCATGCAAAAGACCAGATTTGCAGATCAACTGTAAAGATAAGAAGTGTATGTGTCCTCCCAGAAAGTCAAGGAAATATCACAAATGGATATCCTTAGATGATTAAAAGTCAAAACGCTACAGGCGAAAGAAGTTCAAGTTCTTTAAAAGAAGGAAGCATAGATTCAAGAAAGGGGATAGATGTTATGTTTGTGGAAAGAATGGTCATTTTGAAAAAAATTGCCCTAATAAGCCGAAGAAAGTAACAAAGATTATTCAAAAGATCCATCAAGTCTGACAAGTGGATTTAGAGGATGTTGATATTGAATCATTGTTTTCCCTAGATGATGAATCAGACTCAAGAGCATTATTTACAGCTGAATTCTCAGACTCTGAATCAGAGACAGATGAAGAATTGCTTGAAGAATTACCTTCTCAGGACTCAATATTCCCAGATCACTACATACCACCCATCTATACAATTGAACCATTTCCTTTTACTCTAGAAATAATCCCTTCAATAGATTTAACCCTATCCATTCTAGCAATTTTTTGTTCTACCCAAACATTATACCCAATTCCATTGGTCCCGATCACAGTTTTCCCTATAAATATGCAAAGCCAATTAAGATCATTGCACTCATAGATATTGGTGCTCACAGGTCTATGATGAATCCTTCAATTCTACCAGACAGATATTGGATTCAGCATGATCAGCATTTTCATGCAACTGATGGAAAAATCTTTACCACAACCCTGAAAACCAAAAACCCCATTAAATTGCAAATCTTTCCTGAGCTTACCATTTGGACACATGTCTTTGGATCAAAACTTCCAGATAAAGATTTGGTCTTAGGATTTCACCTTTATTTCAGATTGAATAAGCTGCCCATTTTACCTACAGCTTTGCAATTAAGAACCAGTTATTACCTTATACAACCATACCTTCCCTCTTTGCTTTGTAGCCCTCCCAATCATTTCCTTTTTTATCCTCAAAATTGGTACTAGAGCTTCAAGACTCTTATTGTGCTCTTTCTCATACAAAATTTGCACAAAAACACCATTCCCCACTTTAGACCAGACCAGAATTCTTCATCACACTTCCTTTTAAGAATTCAGAAGATTTGAATCCAATAAAGGCTTCACACCCAAGAGTGTCTCTAGAAGATATGAAGCTTTTAGTTCAAGAGTGTTCACAGTTATTGGCAGAAGGTCTCATACAGCTTACAAAGTCAAATTGGGCATGTCAGACATTTTATGTCAACAAAAGGTTATAACAAGTCCATAGGATAAAGAGACTTGTTATTGATTATAAGCCATTGAATCAATTTCTGAAGGATGATAAGTATCCTTTCCTAAGGATAAATTCTAATTTTCTTTTCATGGCTTCAGCAAAAATATTTTCAAAGTTTGATTTAAAGGCAGGATTCTGGTAGTTAGGCATTGTTCCAAAAGATAGATACAAGACGACGTTTTGTATTCCTAATCACCACTATGAGTGGACGGTGATGCCATTTGGACTCAAGGTAGCCCGTTCATTTTTTCAAAAGGCTATGATCCAGATCTTTGAACCATTGTTACATACAACCCTAATTTATATTGATGATATTCTGCTATCCAGCCCAGATATCAGCACTCATCATGAGATAGTCAGGAAGTTCATGGAATTAACAAAGGCCCATGGAGTGATGCTCAGCCCAACAAAAATGCAATTGGCCCAAATGACTATTGACTTCTTATAGATGCAGTTTTCTAATGGTACTTACAGGACTCAGCCCCATCTGGCCCAAGAACTGTTAAAATTCCCAAATAAAAATTTAACAGTTAAACAGATTCAACAGTTCCTTGGGATTGCTAATTATATCCGACAGTTCATATCAGGATACAATAAGTTGGTAAAACATTATATCAACTTTTGAAAAAGCAGCCCCCACCATGGTCGGTCATTCACACCAGATCAATTCAGTAAATCAAATTAGTCACTCAAAGCTTGCCCCACCTGTAGATTCCTTCTACAGGAAAATGATTATTGCAGACAGACGCATCAGATGAACATTGGGGAGCAGTACTTTTTGAGATTAATGAAGATAAAAAAGAGGTTTGTGGATATGCAAGTGGTCATTTCAAAGACAATGAGCTTCATTACCATTCAATATTCAAGGAGATCTTAGCCGTTAAATATGGAATCAAGAAATTTGAGTTCCATCTAATTGGTCACCACTTTACAGTTGTGATGGATTGCTCATCTTTTCCACACATGCTATATTTCAGACAGAAAACTATTCCACATCCACAATTGTTGAGATGGAAAGAATGGTTCAGCTGCTACAGTTTTAAAGTTCAGCATATAAAAGGGGATAAGAACCTAATCCCTGATTTTCTATCCCGACCTTCACCTTCTCAGATTGATCTAATTTCATCTTCATCAGAAATATCTCTCATCTTCATGGCTTTCAGTTTACAATCAAGCACCCCAGTCCTTAGTCTTTCAGACTTTCCTCAAAATTGTCCAGGAGGTCCAAACCTCAAACAGATCAGGAGTTTTGTTCAGAATATGCTTTTCACTTATATGATGTTGTTCCAAGATAAGTTAGGACTTCTAAAGAAGATTGTTTATTGCCCTGCTGAGTACCCTTGGGTGATTGTTTATTGATTCTACGCAGAACATATGTTACCTGAGCAGTTATGGTACTTATGGTGTCAGTCGACACTCTATTATCATGCAGTGCAAATCAGCCTGATAGATATTCTCCCATTCATATGCAACAAAGAAAATATTCAGTCTCCACAGGTTAAATTTTTGACATGGTTTCAGCCACACGGTTATTGGAAAAAATTATTTGCAAAACTAATTGCAGATAATTCTACTCCTAGAGTTCCAGGACATATTGTTAGAATTTTCATATTCCATCGTGCTTATACTCATATTGTAGGAATTACTACAGTTGTGGCTCTTGGAGTTCTCAGTTATGAAGAATAGTGTGTCATGAAGATCCTACGTGTTTGGAAGAAGTCAAGTCAACACTTCACTTGGAGCTAAGGAAAAGGAACAATTATTTTCATTTGCCGCCGACAAGTTTTACTTTTCTTAGTCCAGATCCTTGCAAGAGAATCAAGATGTTCCATGGACTCCTACTCTCAAGCCTAAACTCAGAGTGGAGGATGAAGACCAGGTTATTGATCAAGATTCACAGAAGGATGAAATACACAAGCTTAATCTTGAAGATGTGACAATTACACAAGAAGCCAAGTCCAATCCAGCACCCAGGCCCATACCCAACTTTGAAGAAAGTTTTCTTCTAAGAGCTGACTATCCAGTATTTCCAAGCTTCACCTATAATCAGGATCGAGAATTTGCTCAATATCTGGATCCTCCACCAGAAAGATATAACCCGGATGATTGGCCACCAAAAAATCCTAATGAACCAGATGATCTTGATGACTGGCCCCAATATGATCCGAAACTAACCCTAGAAGAATTGAACATGTCACCATCACTTGAACCCATCAACAAATAGTAATAGGTTTGCCACTAAGTTTGTCACTTTGTAAAAAGATGTAATAATTCAGCAAGCATGATAGCTGAATAGTGTGATTTGCCTTTTACTTTTACTTTAAGTCTTTGTCAAATAATTGTGGTACTATTTAGGAATCTTATGATGTAGGCAGTGACGTATGTGTCCAATGCCTTAGTATTTTATAAACCTCTTTGATAGAAGGAAGAGGGCATCAAGTGTTTAGCCTTGTATTTCCCCTTGTGTGAAATAAAAATATGTTTGCTTAAAATTTTTCTCTTTTCCTCTGATCTTTAAATCAGCCATATCAAACAGTCTATGATCGTATAAGTAATCACTAGTTTGAAAATTGTTTGAGATTTCTTGAATCAAGTATCATAATAGGATAGTCCCACCAGTGGCCAAGAGTGAGCCTTTAGGGATAGTCATAATTTGATATTTGATTCCTGTCTTCTCTTATAATTTTCATCATCTAAGTCAGTATTAGTCCTTATAAGGTTTATAGGCTGAAAACTGGAAGTGATAGGCCTATTGGGTAAAAGGGCGAATATATGAGGTATTAAAGCTATGCTTTAAACTTCACCGTCGTGTTCATGTACAATGCCACGAACTAATAAGGATTAGTACTGATTTCTCCCTAGTGGAACTATTCCATAAACAGTTTATGGAACAACTCAATCTAGGCCCAAAACCTACTCCTAAGCCTAAGCCCAGTACTGTTTCAACTCAGTCCAATACTATTCCAACCCAAACACCTGTTGTTATAAGGTCAAAAATCCCATCTACTGTTACTCCTGGAACGGATCAGCAAATGATGCAAACTTGAAGCAAGCATTTTTTTTTATGTCTTTTCCAGAAAGCATTTCTAATCATATTCAGTTCCAACTTCATGAGAAGAATACCTTCTCAGAACTCAATATTCCCAGATCACTACATACCACCCATCTATACTATTGAACCATTTCCTCTTACTTCAGAAATAATCCCTTCAACATTTTTAACCCTATCCACTCTACTAATTGTTTGTTCTACCCAAACATTACACCCAATTCCATTGGTCCTGATCACAGTTTTTCCCCATAAATATGCAAAGCCAATTAAGATCATTGCACTCATAGATACTGGTGCTCACAGATCTATGATGAATCCTTCAATTCTCCTAGACAAATATTGGATTTAGCATGATCAGTATTTTCAAGCAGCTGATGGAAAAATCTTTACCACAACCCTGAAAACCAGAAACCCCATTAAATTGCAAATCTCTCCTGAGCTAATACTTGATTCAAGAAGTCTCAAACAATTTTCAAACTAGTGATTACTTATATGATCGTAGACTGTTTGATATGGCTGATTTAAGGATCAGCATTCTCTAAGTCCACTTGAGAAACTTGATGGATCTTCTAAATGATCTTTGTTGCTTTCTTCGGCTTATTAGGGCAACTTTTTGCAAAATGCCCCTTCTTTCCGCAAACATAACATCTATAGAGCATTATTTGCAACTGAATTCTCAGACTCTGAATTAGAGACAAATGAAGAATTGCTTGAAGAATTACCTTCTCAGAACTTAATATTCCCAGATCACTACAGATATAGCTACACTTCATTACCAGATGATTTACAGAGTTCAGAACCATGCAATGAATGGTCCCTAGTTTACTTTTGATGATATCCCTCCTCACAAATGGAGAGATAGGATCCAAGAATTTTATGCTTGGATTGAAGTTCAATAGAGGCATCCTGAGGTTCATTCTCATCAGGAGAGAAGAAATGAGTCTCAATCCTTCCATCTTTATGCTTTATAAAAAACGATTTTGTTGAACTCACTGGCTGATTCTTCTGATGTGGCCAATCATTCGGGTTATATCTTTCTGGTGAAGGATCCAGATATTGAGCAAATTCTCGATCCTGATTATAGGTGAAGACTGGAAATACTGGATAGCCAGCTCTTAGAAGAAAACTTTCTTCAAAGTTGGGTCTGGGCCTGGGTGCTGGATTGGACTTGCCTGGTTGTGCAAGAAAATGGTTCTCCATCTCTCTTTTCTCACTTTCTCTCACTAGAAGGAATTTTTAGCAATGGAGGATTCTAGGAAAAACATGGCTAATTTAGAGAACATAGAAAACTCTAGATGTGAGGAGATAAGGAAGAAAGAGTGATTAAATGGAAAAATGACAAACTTAATTAATAATGGGGACACTGAAGCCATAATCTAGATATTTTCATTAATTGATCACTTATGCTTGCCACTTGGTTAAGCCAACTACCACATATATATAATGTCCCAATTCATATATTTAATTGGTGATTATCCCAATTAATCTTCCAACTTTCGGTAAATTGCAAATTGACCCCTAAACATTCAAAATTTCCAATTTTGTCACATACCGTAATTTAGCATCTTTAAATATATTAAATACTTTATTAAATATTTTCCATTATTTTAATTATTTTTCAGTCAAATTAGCGGATATGACATCCTCTCCCCCTTAAAATAAATTTCATCCTCGAAATTTTACCTGTTCATTTTGTGAACAACTAAGGATATTGCCTCTTCATGAATTCTTCTCTCTCCCATGTGGCTTCTTCAGTAGCATGATTCTGCCATAGCACTTTAACTAATGGAACTTTCTTATTTTGTAAAATGTTTTCTTCATATGCTAATATAGCCATTGGTTCCTTTTTGTATGTTAAGTCGATCTATACTTCTATCTCATTAGTTGGAATAATATGCGTTGGATCCATTCTATATCTCCTTAGCATCGACACATGAAAAACATTATGGATTTTATCCAACTCGAGTGGAAGTGCTAACCGATATGTCACTGGTCTGATTCTTTCCAAAATCTCATAAGGACCAATGAACCTCAGACTTAACTTTCCTTTTCTACTAAACCTCAATACCTTCTTCCAAGGCGAAACCTTGAGAAACACTTTATCTCCCACAACATACTCTATATCTCACCTCTTGAGATCAGCATATGATTTTTGTCGATCTTGAGCTGCTTTCAATCTTTCTTGGATAATTCTAACATTTTCTTATGTTTGTTGCACTAATCCTGGCCCTATCAACTTATTTTTACTCAATTTGTTCCATCAAACTGGTGTCCTACACTTTCTTTTATACAATGCCTCACATGGAGCCATGCCTATGCTCGTCTGATGATTGTTGTTGTAGGCAAACTCCATAAGAGGTAGATGTCAATCCCAACTTCCTTCAAACGCAAGCACACAACTTCTCATCATGTCTTTTAATAACTGGATTACCTGCTCTGATTGTCCATCTATTTGTGGATGGAAAGCCATGCTAAAATTGAGTCGAATACCCAAAGCTTGTTGTAAGCTACTCCAAAATTGCGAGGTAAAGAGAGGATCTCTGTCAGAGATAATGGACATTGGTAATCCATGAAGTCTCACTATCTCACTTCAATAAATTTCGGCTAGCTTGTTCAATGAGTAATTCATTCTCACCGGTAAGAAATATGTCAACTTTGTCAATTGATCCACTATCACCCACACTACATCATGCGTTTTCTGAGTCACCGGTAAGCCAGACACAAAATCCATCCTGATTCTTTCCCATTTCCACTCTTGAATCGGTATTGGTTGCAACAATCCCATGGGTAACTGGTGTTTTCTTTCACTTGCTAACATGTTAGACACTTAACAACATACTTAGTGATATTCTTCTTCATCCCTGGCCACCAGTATTGAGTTTTCAAGTTTTGATACATCTTATTCCTGCCTAGATGCATGGTATATACCATTTCATGTGCTTCTTTTAAGATATCAAACTTCAGCTCTTCTATACTAGGAACAGAAATCCTATTTTGGAAGTATGTTGCGTCATCTTCCGTCAATGAAAACTCAGGCTTTTCTCCTTTTTTCACTACTTTGACTATCTTTATTAATTTCTCATATTGCTTTTGAACATCTTTGATCCTCTGCATTAAAGTGGATTGTACTCTCATCTCAGCTAAAATCTTCCAGCTTAGTGCATCTGCAACCACAGTAGCTTTTCGTGGCTAGTAGTCATAATCTTTAATCAACTCCAACTATCTTCGTTGTCTCAAATTCAATTCTTTCTGCGAGGGAAGGTATTTAAGAATTTTGTGATCTTTATAGATATAACATCTTTCCCCATATAGATAATGTCTCCAGATTATCAAAGAAAAAACAATAGCAGCTAACTCTAAATCGTGTGTCAGATAATTAAGCTCGTAAGGCTTAAGCTGTCTCGAGGCATAATCAATCACCTTTCCTTCTTGCATAAGAACACAGCCTAAACCATTATGACTAGCATCATTGTACACAATAAAGTCTTTCCCTGGAGTGGGCAGAGTCAAGAATGGTGCTTCAATCAACATTGCTTCAGTCGATCAAAGCTTGTTTGGCATTTATTCGTCCATCCAAATCGAACATCTTTCTATAGTAATCGTGTCAACGGAGTCGCTAAGCATGAAAATCCATTCATGAACCTCCTATAATACCCAGCTAATCCAAAGAAACTCCTCACTTTTGTCACATTTCGTGGTCAACCCGAATACCTTATACTGAAACTACATGACTTAGAAAACTGACTGCTTTAAGCCAAAACTCGCACTTAGATAGCTTTGCATACAACTGCTTCTCCCTCAGTGTTTGCAATACTATTCTGAGATGTTGATCATGTTCTACTCGGTCTCTAGAGTAGACAAGAATGTCATCAATAAACACCATTACAAATTGATCAAGATATGGTTTGAACACTCGGTTCCTCAGGTCTATAAAAGCTGCTAATGCATTTGTTAATCCAAAGGGCATAACTAGGAACTCATAATGACCAAACGAGTCTTGAATGCCATCTTAGGTACAGTTGACTCTTTTATCTTCAGCTAATGATACCCTAATCGAAGATCTATCTTTGAAAATATGGCTGCACCTTTCAACTGATCAAATAAATCATCAATTCTGGGTAGTGGGTATTTATTCTTGATACTCACATTATTAAGCTACTTGTAATCGATGCAAAGACGTAAGGTTCCATCTTTATTCTTTACACATAATACTGGAGCATCCCATGGTGATACACTGGGTTGTATAAATCCCTTATCTAATAATTCCTGCAACTGTATCTTCAGCTCTTTCAACTCTGCTGGTGCCATCCTATATGGTGTAATGGAAATAGGAGTGGTGTCGGGTACCAAATCAATAGCAAACTCGATTTTTCTATTTGGTGGTAACCCTGACAACTCCTCTAAAAATCCATCAGGAAACTCACTAACAGTAGGAATATCCACCAACTTCGGACTTACTTTTTCTATATCCACCACATACGCTAAATATGCTTTGCACCCCTTACTAATGAGTTTTCGAGCTTTCAATACTAATATCACATTGTTTGGATATCCTTTTTTCTCACCCATAAGTACTATCACATCTTGCTATGGGATTCTGATGATCTTTTGCTTCCTTCCACAATCCACTACCACTCCATAACAAGCCAACCAATCTATTCCTAAGATCACATCGAACTCATGGAATGGTAACTCTAGTAAGTCTGCTGGGAATTACCTCCATTGAATTTCAATAGGGCAACCCCTAAACACCTTGCTAGCCCTCATACTGTGTCCTAATGGGTTAGTCACTAGAATTCCAAACTCTAGAGCCAGTGGCTCTAAACCCTCTTGACCCGGTGGTGGTGTGCATATGTATGAATACGTTAATCCCGGATCTATCAATGCATGTATGACAGAGCCAAAGAGAATAAATTTACCAATTATGACATCAGATGCATCCTGCTCCTTTCGGCCACGCATAGCATATGGCTTAACTGGGGCAGCTCCACTATCTTCTGGCCTCTCAATTGTCTCTAATCTAAACTGATTGAGCCCTAATCAGCCTCATCTGCCTTACCCTTGACCTTGGCCTCTGTCTTACCTAGAAGTCTGCGTCTGTATCAGCTTAGTGCTTTCCAAACCTCTGGCATAGAGTAATAAAGGACAATCTCTTTTCATATGTTCTTTGGATCCATACCTCAAGCATGCTCCTATCATCCACCAACACTCTCTCGGATGAGGACAACCACAATGCAGACATTCTAGTAGAGGTAGAGACCTACATGGTGCCTGTGTCGGTGCACAGGCTATCAAAGAAACGGATCTCATGGGCTATCCCTACCTATAAGAAGAACGTATGCTGGAATCCCCAGCTTGAAATTGGCCACTGAAAGATCTAATCCTCTTGCCACTTGATGGTCCCCCACTCGGCTGTGATATAGGCCTCTTGAACCCTTTATCTTGTGTTGGATGTGGTGTTGCTAGAACTCTCTCAACTGTTCTGGAAGATGCTAGAAAACTAGGAAAACTCATCAGGTGTAAGACTGAGACTTTGTAGCTTGATTGGGTTTCTCAATCCATCTTCAAATCATCAACATTTATCAGCTTCTGTGAATGCAATGATGCCAACATATTTGCAAAGATGTGTGAATTCTCTTTCATATTCTGACACTAGAATATTCCCCTGTTTAAAGTTAAAAATTTCCTTTCTTGTCATCTGTATAAATAGGGGGAATGCATTGCTCTTTGAACTTCTCTAAAAAGAATTCCCAAGTCATGGGATCAGGTGCCTTTGAACTATATGACTCCGACCGCCACCAATCATACGCATGGTCTTGTAATAAAGATACTGCATATTCATATCTCTGCTTATCTATGCAATGTAGCTGATCAAAGACTTTCTCTGCCTGTTCTAACCAAAACTCTACCACAGAGGGGTCATCTTCCCGTTTACTATAGAAATCGGGTGCCCCTAACTTCCTTAGTCTCTCAAACTGTAACCCAGATGAGGCTGGTTATGATGCTCTTTATAGAAAATCTATCATGTTCCTTATAAGCTCTGTTTGTCCCATGCTAGCAATTGACTGCCCATGTGATGAGCCAGCACCAGATCTAGATGAGTAGCTCGGCAACGACTTGGTCGCGATGAAGTACAAAACTGCCCAAACCGGGCTCTAATATCAAAAACTGTAACACTCGCTCACCCCAGTGCTATACTAATTTCATCAGTTGAAATATTATTTTTAAATTATGTATAAATGAAAGTCACTCATATTTTTTTAATATTTATTTACTTTGTAGTGTAAAAGAAATTATAATAAAGAAATACAATACATTTTATATAATAAAGTATTATTTACAAAATGTGCGCTTATTTTACAAGTACCATAAAATAAAACTCAAACAATGAATACAACAGTTGTATGACCCACAGTGTTTGATACAAACTGCTCTATTGGATTAGGTCACTGCTACCTTTACCTATTATCGTCTGCTTATTCTTTACTATATCTGTGTGAGAGTTTATATATGCGTGAGAGAAACTCTCATGCTAAACTCTAATCTTAGTGGTGCATATAAATAAGGCAATAAACTATTTTATACAACATGCATTACCATATATCAATTTATCCTCACATCATCTTTCCATGCAAATATACATTCATAATATTCTAGCATGCATGAACATCAAATTATATTACTTGTTTTACTTTATTAACACATCATTATATAATTCATCATAATTAACCATGTCACAAGTTATGATTCCTTTTATTTCACTAACTCTTTATACTCACAACACCCAATCATCTTTTCATGCAAACATATATTTCATAGTATTCTAGCATACATAAAGATCAAATTATATTATTATATCTCATATTTTTTTACTTTATCAAATCATCATTATTATTCATATCACAATTCATGGTTCCTTTTTTTTCAATCTTTCTTTATAGCCCACAACACCTTTGAACTACTGACTAGGATAACGAAGTTGTCATCCAGACACTTAGGAGTGTCACCCGGACAATATGATGTGTGCATACAAGTGTCATTACCAGCTTCAATAATAGTGTCATTACCAGCTTCAATAATAGTGTCATTACCGGCTTCAATAATAGTGTCATTATCGGCTTCAATAATAGTGTCATTACTGGCTTCAATAATTGTACCATTATCGGCTTTAATAATCATACCATTAATGGCTTTCATCATACTCCCTCCTGCTTTCCATGTCAAACTATCCTAAGTCTAGTTCTAGTTAGGTATTCTAGGGCTTACTCTAGTTCATTAAAATTCATAGTTATTAAATTCACCCATTTCATGCATGTAAAGGTTCAATTAATCACACAATTACTTAATAAAAATACTATTTTCATAATATAATAAGATTCATATCATTTTACTCATTTCATTCCTCAACTCATATGCTGGCACTGTCAAGGCAGATTTTGCTATCTATTTTGGACTTTAATTTTGGTCATTTTAACATTCAAATTAAATTATAGGATCTTCTTAACAATTTTAGTTCTAAATTTTAGCTTTAATATGAAACTTGAATCACTTAATTTGGAGTTTTTTATCAAATGATATGGTCAAATTAACACTGAATGGTCCCTAACAATTTTGCCCATAATTTTTTAGATAGATTCTTGGTCTGAACTTTATATATTTTTCTGGAAATATATAGACATATCTGAATTTTATGGTCTAAATAAAAGTTCAATTCTTATGTTTTAGCTTTCAAATCCTATAAAGAACATACAAATCCGAATTTCATAACTTAAGTTATAACAGTTTATGTACTTACTGCTTATCAATTCTAGCAAAGAACACACATATTTACCATCTTAATTTTTTTTATCAAAATTAATCCTAAGTCACAAGTACAATAACTACTTTACATTAAAGGTTATATATGTTTGTTGTGTAAATGACAGACACTTAAAATGGAGGCGGTGACATTTTTGTAAATATGTTACTTGTTATATGCGTCTGTTAATATAAATGTCAGTCATATAAAGTTTAGATATCTGTCTTTATTAAATGACAGATGCATATAAATTTTTTTGAATATTTTCATTTGTCGTCTCTAACAGTACTATATATATATATATATATTCGTCTAAAATAAATTAATTAATTTGGAGAGTAAGAGTGGTAATTAAAAAAATTAAATTAAAAAAAGACAAATTGATATTTAACCAAATAATATTTAAATTAATTAATTAAATATATGTCAGGTTTGGTTAACTAATAATACATATATGATGAATTAATTAATTAATTTTAATTTTAATTTTTCATTAATTATATATATATATATATATATATATATATATATATATTAAAGGCAGCCTACTTAATTATATTATTATGCAGATAATTAAGTTTTATTTTATATATTAAATATTAAAAAAAGATATAATAGGCGTCTGTTTTATCTAATGCCAGACACATAAAAATGTTATAGGCGTCTGTCTTTAATTAATGACAGATGCATATGATATATAATAGGCGGTGGCTTTTTTGTAAATATGTCAATAGTTATATTCGTCTGTCATTATAAATGACAGATATAAAGGTTTAAGCGTATGTCTTAAATAATAACAGACGCATATGCTATTAGAATAGACGTCTGTTATTATTTAAGACAAATGCATATAAGTTTTTTAAAAACCTTATTACACAGTACTATGGCATTTCGTCTGCAACAAAGTGCGATACTCTGAAACTCTCTCATACATTTCGTCTCAACAAATCGAGCTCGACCATCGTTTCTCCCACACTAGAGATGTGCTCGCCTACTGTATTGGGTTGAAGAGATTGATAGTTTTGTTTGTACTGCTGCAAAGAAGATCGCGAGTACTGTTGAGCCATTTTTAGGTAATTTCTGATTTTCTATCTTATTTTCTTATTTCCCTTTTACTTCTGTTTGTCTGGTGGTAAGTCTATGAGAATCCATGTTTGATTACTAACCAAAGCAACAAATTTCTTCTGCATAACATGTTGCCATTTGGGGTTCTGAGCAACTTTCTTATATGTTTTAGGTTCAGTGTCATAAGAAATTTAGGTTAATGTTAAGAAATTGTTGGTGATTAAGAAATTATCTTAGAAATTATCTTAGAAACTAGCTAACCACAAATTGTTGGTGATTAAGAAATTATCTTAGAAATTGCAATAGAACAATGCAAAACACATAGGCTTTATTCTCTCTTTTTCAAGAAATTCTGTTATTTAAAAATTCAAAATTTTTAGTCTAGATTTAGGAAAAACTTAATAGCGACCAACATTGAGTTGTAATTCATAAACCGATGTGGTACATAATAAAGTATTACTGCCACAGGGACATGCTTTGAGAATTTGTGTATAAGGGACTTACAATATGAAGTTGAGACCATGTATCATGAATAGAAGCTAGAAGTTAATTGTTTAACATGATCTACTGTTGCCAGGACTGAACAGTTTCTTTTATAGATAATTAGATAATGGTTCATCAGATGTCTGCCAGATTTCATAGTTCCTTCTTATTTATTCTACTATTTGGTACAATTCTTAGAATTACAATGGTTATGATAATTAGATAATGGTCCATCTGTCTACTAGATTTGGCATTTTCTTCTGGTTTAATTCTAATATTTGGTGCAGGTCATTCCTAGCATTGCAATGGTTGAAACTTATTGTCGATTGCTGCTCATTGCACCTCATTCATTGTTTCGTTCACACTTCAGTGTAATTCCTTCTACTTTCTAAACTTTTTCATGCCAGTAAATTGCTTTCATTTGATGCATGGTAAAGAAATTTTTTCAGACTACCAATATGTCAGTGTTTTCCACTATCAATATGTTGGTGATTTTTTTGGACTACCAATATGTTAGTGTTTTCCACTATTATTGTGTATTCCTCTCTTATGGTTGTCTCATTTTGAATCATTTAAGTGTTTGTATCATGGGCATGGTGGCAGTCCTGCAAATTTGGGCCATTGCACTTGTATGTAATTGTCATGGTTATCATCGACTTGAATGTTTATTTCCTTTCCCTCAATGCATTGAGTGTTAATATTTTTTTGACAGAGAATACTTGTTTTATTATGTTACTGAAAATGAATGGTGGATTTACTGTATAGTTAATAATAAAGCGTAGACACTTTGTTTCTTACAGATATGTAGAGAAAATTTTAGATTTTTGCATTTTTAATGGCACGAATGTCATGTTTTTGTGTGAAATAGATGTAAATTGTAATATAGATTTAAAAAGAAGAAGGATTTTTCACTAGATGAACAGTACTCTCCCAGTGCCAGCTTTTTTTGAGGTTTCTTTTTAATCACAATTTATCTTGAAGTAATTTCTAGCTGTTGAACATAATTAATTAGATGCCCAACTTTTTTATGAATTTGAATTATATGCCATGACTTGATCCAAGAAGAAAGGCAATGTCAATTTCTTTCACTAATAGATGCCCCATCAGGGACAAGCTTGAAGATGGAAACTGGAACTTAGTTCATTTAATTTGAGCTTTTCAAAATAAATTAGCAAAGTTGCCTCTTGTTTTTGGGGATATCTATAGCAAATGTCCAGCATTATGCCAGATCTTACTGCGCATAAGTTTACTAAATTTTAGGATTAACAACTATTTTGCCACAGGAAAGAGTTTAACACCGTGGAGCAAGTAGCCGGTCAATCAAGTCTTTGATCTCATAGTGCAACCAAAAAAGGGCTCAAAATCTCGATAATCCCATAATTCATTTGGTTTCCTAGTACAACAGTGTTATAAAAATAAGAATAACTAAACAAAAATAACAAACAACTTACATGACAAAATATGAAATTTTAAGTTGAAATACTAACCAGCAGACAGTAGGTGACAAGAATTGTCCTGCATGTGTAGCACACTCAATGATACCTAGGCAAGATCGTTCTACTTATGATACGTTCACAAAGTGGCTAGATGAAAACTTGAACATTAATGTTATTATATTGATTTTTGGAATTTTATCTTAGATGGTGAAAGGATCTCTCAGTATTTGCTTCTGAATTGTTGAATGTTTTTATTTAAGCATTTACTCACCCTCTTTTCCCACATTTGTTCAGAGATAGAATGGGATCCATGAGCAAAATCTAAGACTTTACAGTCGCAAAGTTGTCATTTAAATCCCTCAAGAATTTGATAACTTGATCATTTTATATTTCTTGAGCTATACACAGAAGAAGGTCACTCAAAAGGATGGAAGCATTAACTCACTTGAGAGGCATTTCGTTGTCTTTCTAGATCTATGTGGGTATGTTTCTCAACAACATAACCTCCCTGCACTCCATCTAGTCCAATCTTTATCCTCACTTTCTTATATTTTATTTTAAAGAATGAGTGCTTCTACATATTAATTACTTGATAATATGATATATTTTGATCTCGGACCAGGCTTCATTCCTCACATCAAGTTTTCCGTACTGAAATACAAGAACACTCAAGGTATAGTTTTCTCATCTTAATATCATCAACCTTCTATTGATTTTAGTCATTATGGTTGCATAATTCCTACTTGAATTTCATGTGTATATAAATTTTCCAAATATATATATATATATATATTCCTCCTAGTTCTTTGATATATAGGATGTTGCTGATTTTAGTCTATTGAGTTTTTCATTCTTCTTTTATGAAGAAAAAATGATATCATCCTGAAAATGATATTTTCCATCTTTATAAATGCAAATTTGATTTTTGTTAATAAATAAATAAATAAATAATAAAGTCATGCTTTAGCACATTATGTTTCCAGGTAGTTGCATTAACAGTTTAGCAATGATATGAAACCGATATTTTCAATCAATAATGGATTCAAAATCATCAATACCCATTCAAGATTTAATCATTAGATATTTAAGAATATTATATATAATGTTTCTCCTGATTAAAAAGCAATAAGGCTTATATATATTGAACCTTTTTTTGTGTGGTTAGATATGGATTGAAGTTGGATGTATGGTAGACGCACTACATTTGAATATTTGAATGGAGTTGCAGAATTTATTAGAATTGGAAGGAAAAGCAAATAAGGGAAAGAGAAGAAATGATTTTATGTCCTTGTGTTGATTGTAAGAACATGAAAAAATTTCGAAATGTTCATATAGTGAAATCTCATATAATAAGGCGTGGTTTTAAGGAAGGTTACACACAGTGGATATGGCATGGTGAGAGTGTTTTAATTGGGACATGTTCTAATAATAATGAATTTGATTAGCAAGGAGAAAATAACATTGATGATGAAGAGAATGATCGTGTAGACGAAATGATAGATGATACGAAACATTTTGTGGAAAGGCCGGAATACCTTTAGAGATTGTTAAACGATACTGATAAACCTTTGTATCCCGGTTGCAGTAATTTCACAAAATTATCAGCCGTTTTTAAACTCTGTAACATGAAAGCAAAAAATGGATGAAGTGATAAGAGTTTCATGACACTATTAGAATTGTTGCAAGACATGCTTCCGGAGGGAAATGAGCTTCCCACATCTACATATGAGGCTAAGAAAATGTTGTGTCCCATGGGTATGGAATATAAGAAGATACATGCATGTCCAAATGATTGTGTATTATACCGAAATAAATATAAGGACTTGCATAAGTGTCCAAGGTGTGGAGCGTCACGCTACAAACGTGGGAAAGTTTCTTCTGAGGATAAAAAGGGCCTCCAACTAAAGTATTATGGTATTTACCTATAATACCAAGATTCAAATGCCTGTTTGCAAATGCAAAAGATGCAAAGAACTTAAGGTGGCATGCAGAAGGCAGAAAACATGATGGAAAACTTAGACATCCTGCAGATTCTCCTCAATGGAGAACAATTGATAGAACGTTCTCAGAATTTGGTGGTGAAGTTAGGAATCTGAGGTTTGGATTTTGTACGGATGTAATCAACCCCCATGGCACACTCAGTAGTAAACATAGCACGTGGCCAGTTCTTCTTGCAGTTTACAATCTACCTCCTTGGCTGACTATGAAGCGTAAGTATATTATGTTGTCGTTGTTGTTATCAGGGCCTAAACAACCGGGAAATAATATTGATGTTTACCTTGCACCACTTATTGATGATTTGAAACTATTGTAGGATGAAGGTGTGTCGGTGTATGATGCATACAGTGAAAGCATGTTTACCTTACATGTTATGATATTTTGCACTATAAATGATTTTTCGGCTTATGGTAACTTATCTGGGTACACCGTGAAAGGAGCAAAAGTGTGTCCGTTTTGTGAGGACAACACAATAGACCAACGTTTAAATCATAGCCAGAAAAATATTTATATGAGTCATCGGACATTTCTCCCTCCTAATCATATCCAGTATTTTATATTGTTCACCCTGACGATAGTAAGTGGTCTATTATTCTTCAAGGTAAGAGACGTATTGTTGGTATCGATGATGTGGTAGATGAGGGAGAATATGATTAGTTTGATGAGACTCCCATGTTTTCTATCGGGTTACCTATGCCAGTTGGGGAATATATTTTAGATTCAAATTACATGCGTGATGATCATACTGAAGGCATATGAATTGAAAATCGCCAATAATTGATGCATATATGTTTCTTGTAAGTTTATTTAGAAATGTGTAATATGATTAATGTGGTTTATACTTATAATTACCAGTTTTGTTATTGTTTATCATATAAATCTATTGTTTTTATTTCCCTTTGAAATAAAGTGTTATTATTGTGGATTATACTAACATGTTTCTTTGTTATGCTTATGTTACAGGAAATCATGTCGAATGAACAACCAAATTCTGAGCCATCAAGTATCATGACAAAAAGGAAAACTAGGGGAGCTACCACGTGCAAAAAATTGAAGAAGCAAGGGAATGAACAAAAGACAATAGATTTCGATGAGTTTGATCGTCCAATAGGAACATACGCCGATATATTTAGTTCCTATGTTGGCCTTGTAGCACATTCCCATATGAACATCACGATAAAAAGCTGGGATCTGGTTGATAAGGGTCTTAAAAATACAATTTGGGAAGATATCAAGGTAAGTTTCCTTCAAATTTATTAACAAATTTGATTGTAAAGAAGTAAAACTAATTAATCTAAAATATTATTTTGCAGAAAGAGTTCAACATTTCGGATGATAAGAAAAATATTGTACTAAAAACTGTTGGAATGCGGTGGAAGGATTTTAAGTATCGATTGGTGGTTAAGTACATAAAGAATAAATCCGTGCAAAAGTCACCATTGGAATTATATGACTTCATCACCGAGAAAGATTGGGAGGAGTTTAAACAGGCAAATAAATCTGAAGAATATGAGGTACTAATTATGAAGTAGATTAATGCAATTTACATTTACATTTATGTAAGACATGATAATGGGATTTTCATTATTTTTTTAACAGCAAATAAGTGCCAAGGCAAAGGCAAAGCAAGCAAAGAATGTGCATCCACATTTCTTGGGTCGTGTGGGTTATGCTGGGAAAAGGACTCAATGGATTATTAAAGATCCCATCTCTTCTTTTTCATCATCACCAACTATGAGCTCTGATGTTACATCATCATATGATCGAAGCCTAGGTTGGGTAAGAGCTAGAACAAAAAAGACAAAAGAAGGAAATTATATAATCCCAGTAAAAAAGACAAAAGAGGTGGCAACAAAAATTGTAAGTATAACTTGCTAAACAAACAATGATATCAAGGTATCTTTTTTTTTATCTATGATTGCTTATAACATATTGTTTATCTGGTGAATAAGAGATATTACGGGGAGAAGTAGCCCAAGGTAGCTGGGTACTAGAGAGGCATGATGACATATTGTCACGTGCACTTAAAATGCCCAAACATTCTGGCTATGTGAGAGGTGTTAGAAATGTTGTGACCATCAAAAAATTTTATTGCAATCCTGGAAAAAGGAAACTAGCAACATCCGTCTCACCTGAAGTTATAGAAGAGCTTGACACTAAAATAGAGGTCAGATTATTTGCTAAATTCTCAGCATATATTGCACATCTTGAGAGTATGATAGAGGAGAGATCTAGGAAGTCCTCTCAAATTGGCCCTGATATGGAGGTGGAGATGGGTCCTTCATTTGCTCACCCAACTCCTAGTAGTTGTCACTCTGTGGACCCACCATTTCCAATATCAGAATTACAGGTAAAAATTTTGATTTTCATTACTTCCACTTCCACTTTAATCTAGCTAATATTGATTTTTTGTGTTTTTGCAGACACCTACATCATGCAAACTTGCTACCATTAATGAAGGTAAGTAGGTGATTGTGGTAAGGGGATGGTTTATCCATCCCTTATTGATGCTATGGTGCACAATCGACCTATCATGCCCAATCACGTCAAGGTATCTGTAGATGAAGTATTATCTGGCTGTCATGAAACCGAACTTCCTGTGCCTACTGAATACTTAACTACAGTTGGGAAAGCAGAAGGTAGCTTTGTTCAATGGCCACAACATCTCGTGGTTCTTATAGAGGTAATAATTCCTAAACTTATAAAACAATAAAATATAGATTATCGTATTTCATATATCATAATATATAATAATTTATTATTAATTGATAGGAACTTAAATCCAAGCCATTAAAGAAGGCTCTAAAGAATAAATCAGGTAGCGGTTTATCGAAAGAATCAACTACAAAGCAACATGGGCCTTTAGTTAATAAGAACATTTTGGCAACTTTGAGTGGTGACATGAGGTTGATGCATGAGATAGTTGCTAAATTGCCTACTGGGTATATTTTTGAAGTTCATGCAGACATTATAGTGTTTAAGTATCCAGTAGATAATCAGATGATTCATATTGGTATGGAAGACATCGCTCAACTCTTCTCCATGGAATGGCTTGATGTCTCAAACATTTGAATATTTATGATGGAAGATTATGCAATTTATTACTAATATTATAAGATTGATTTAAAAAATACAAAAATAATACTTATGTATGTATTGTGATTCATTCATGCAGGTACCTTCATAACTTGTGCGATATATTCTTTATATCGTCAATTGGATTTCTTTGTCCAACAATGTTTCGTTTGATGTTCACAGAGACTAACTCAGCAAAAAGATATATTATAGAAGTTTTGAAGGAACAAAGGGATAAACATTTCATTCTACTACCGTACTTCGAGAAGTATGAAATATTTACATTCATGTTTGCAAAATTTTTATTCTCAACATTTTTACTAACTTCAACATATTTGTATATCTCTAGTAACCATTGGATATTGATTGTATTTTGTTGTGAACGGAGTGAGGCATTATTCATGGATCCTCTAACTCATGGTAGCCGCAATATAAGTCTGAAACCTCATATTGACCTGTAAGTTATTATACTACTAGCTAATAGTTTCTACAATGTTTGTAGCGTTTTCAATATTAATGCCGATTTTGATATACAATTATTTTTTAGAGCCTATAGAACTTATGTCATAGAAGGTGGAAAAAATAAAGGTGCCAGGTTAAAATAGAATGATATTTCGGTGAGAATTTTATATTCTGAATTACTAGTTAGATTAAAGTTTTTATGATTTTATAATCATTTATTTGGCATGGGCCTTTGTTGGTTTTTCTATTTTAAGTGTCCTTAACAACAAGGAGGTGTTGAATGCAGATATTACATCATGAGGTATATGTACGAAATTGTCGTATATCATAATAGTGATACAACATTGCTTAAAGTATGTTCTTTCAAATACTAGTCAGTTTATATTACAAGTAAGATACATAACTAGCTATTAATTTATTCATTTCTAACATATTTTCTATTATCTGTTTGATTTGTCTTGTAGGCTTTTGAAAAAGGATCATATAGTCAATATCAAATAGATGAAATTCGACATATGTGGTCAAATTACTTTATGAGAGAGTGTATGTAATTTTTTTATTTACTTTTGTAAAATATTTCATATTAATGAGAAATACAATTTTAAATTAAAAAATTTTGAAGAACTTATGGATTAATTATTTTTATGTAAATTGTTTCAGGCATGATGAGGTATTGCTTTGATTTATTTAATTTTTTTAGTTTGTGTAGTCCTGTGAATTTTTGATTATTAAGCATTTGTGACATGAATGTTGGATGCCTATTGTGGCTTATTGAAGCAGAATTATTATGAATTTTGAAGCGCGCTGGTTATATATGAATGGTAGTAATATAATATGAGCTTTAATTTAAAAAAAAAAGACAATAGGCATCTGTCGTTTAATAATAGCATACGCATATAATCAGTTATACGTGTCTGTCGTTAAAACTAGCAGACGCGTATAACTTGATTATATGCGTCTGCTATTATTAAACGACAGACGCATAAAACTGATTATATGTGTCTGCTATTATTAAACGACAGACGCGTATAACTGATTATATGCGTCTGTCACAACGAAAGACACATAAAATTTATATCATATGCGTCTGCTATATATGTGTCTACTATTTGACAGACGCATAAAATGCAAAATAACAGACACATATAACTTTATTCTGTACTAGTGAGTCTAGCAAACATGCATGTAATACCACAACTTATACATTTGAGTTCAACCTATCCCTGTATCAAAGAATCACATATAGTAGACTGGAAAGGTAAAATACCATATTAACAATGGTAGTAAATGTTTTTTGTCATATCCTGTAATATCATTCATTGATTTTGCAAGTCAACACTGAGACTTTCGCCACAATACGATATATCACATATATTAAAACATAAACTTTGCACATAAGTATTTACGAGTTTCTTTCATTTATACATTTTTAAAACCCATTCAAAATGACTATACATATTCAAACACATAAATACAAAATGTGGATGGCATATTTTCATGCTCGTGTGGAATGCAAGGAGAGAGAGCGATGAGCCTCGGCCAGTGACCTGTGCTCCATGTCTTTTATACGCTACTCAAAATGAGCTATCACTTTTCTTTACCTGAAAAATTATGCAAATTGATGAGTTGCGGCTCAGTGAGAATAATCATCCAATGAGCTCTAAAGTACCAAACAACTCATAGTAATAAATCACAAATCCAATACATACCATGTATTCCATTCCATTCATCAGTATCATATAAATATCAATAAAGTTGAAACACATAATCATTACTCCTTACGTATGCAAATGCTTTGCTTATTTCATTTTGTTGTGACCAAGTTAAATAGACATTGCCCCGGGTTTCCATGTGAATATTTGCTAGCTAGCTTGATCATTTGTTTCATTTGCACATTTGTTGGGCCATAGGCCTCTTCTTTTGCTTTACAATATCGATTAACTAGTCACAACGCCTTTTAAGTACATATGCATATGCACTTGTACTTAAGCATTCATTAATTATTGTATCTTATCATATATAACATACATATACTGCATATATGCCTTATATTCCACGCATATACCTTGTATATACTATACATATACCATGTATATATATCACATATGTCAAACATATACCTAAAATATACCACAAGTATACCATTTGTATGTACCACAATGTCACAATTTATCCATCATCATATTATCAAGGACCAATCATGACAATCATATGAATCACATAGCAAGCAACATTCATTTGCACTAAAGAATTCAATTGATAATTAGACTCACCTTTCTCCTTTGATTCCGACCCCTAACTTATTGTCTATCTGCTCCTTGTGGGTCTCCAATATGTTGCAAGCCTAATATGAAAACATAATTGATTAACTCATGATTAGGGAGATTTAATGTGGCTTAAACAAATTAATATGCATTGTTCATAACGATAGTTAAGATTTTTTCTATGAGACAGTGTGACCTTATGGGACTATTTATCCTATACCTTTTTCTATACCTGATCAATTAATCTGATTCTTATTTCTAATTAAAATTAACAAATAATTATATAACATATTACAATTTCATACCAATTGGATCATTGTACAAATTTTGTGGAATTTCTAAGTATGTTCTGTTTTCTGCCTTTAGGCAGTTTCAGGGTACCAACTTTGGTTCATCATAACTTATAATCTATAAGTAATATTTTAATGAAACTTTACATAAACTTATATGGGTTCATATGGAACATTTTAAATTTTACAACTTTTATCAATTATGTCTATAAGGTCTTCCAATTGTAAGAAAATTTTCACTGGTCTAGAATAGAATTGGCTTCCGGACCAGTATGACTTCCAAAGGCCATAACTTAGTCTATACATAACATATTAAGCTTCAATTAGTACTAACATTTAGCTACGACATATACCTATAAATTTTATGTTTTGATAATATACAGAGTCTAGCTCTAACGAGCTCTAATTAGCCAAACCAATTGCTAGATCTGCCCAAGACACTCAATAGGCAGTTCAAACCATGGAACAGTCATGGTTCCATTCACCATAACTCCGCATTTACAAGACATATGAACCTTAAATTTCGTATACAACTACAAAACAGATAGAGCTACAACTGTTATGTTTTGAGATACTTCAAATAATGGCTTTATCATATTCAAAACTGACAAACACAGTATCTAACTTACTTAGGGTTCATATCCAGACTAGTTTCAATTCAGAGAGGATATCTCCTTCTACACACCACATCTTGCGAACATATTTACATATCAATGAATATAAGACATAAAGGAACAACTTTTATGTTTTATACTTTTCCAGAATCAATTGCTATTAATATCAAAATCAGGGTGCAATGCAGTGCCTATTAATGAACCTTAGCAACTCAACTCAACCATATAACAATAAGAATTGATTACTTATCAAGAACAAACTTGTAAGGGATCAATTTACCTTAAAAAACTAAGTGAAACAAGGAATAATTGAGTTCTGGAATGGAGGAAGATGAAGAAGAAAACGGGATGGAATGAGGAGGCAGAAATGGGGGAGGAAGATAAAACCAACCTTTTTGTTTTTGTCTTTTTAGCTTTTTCTCTTCATCTCTTCTCTTTTCTCTTCTCTTTTCTCCTTTCTTTTCTCTTCTCTTTTATTTTATTTTCCTTTTGTTTCATTTTCATTTATTTTTTTATATTATTATTATTATTTACATATATTTATAATTCCACTAATTCACACAATAATACAACTTAATCATTTGGCCCGATTTAACTAAATTAACAATGTTAATGTTTAATAATCTTAATCTAGTCATTTTGTTTACTTTAATTTAGTCACCTTATTCAATTTATTTCTAATGCTTTATTATCCTCATTTAGGTTATAAGTACACACGTGCGACTCGATACAATTACCAAATACTAGAACACGTAGCTAGTGCGTGCTATGCTCATTTCTAAGCAAATATGTATGAAATGCATGTGTTCAATTGGATTATATGGAAGATGCATATGTTCAAATGAAATACATGTGGATATGCATATGGGGAAAGTCAAGGATGTTACAATTCTCCCCTCCTTTTAAAAAATTCGTCCTCGAAATTTAATACCTGGAAACAGGTGTGGATATTGATTTTTCATATTTTCTTCTGTTTCTCATGTTGCCTCTTCTAGTAAATGGTTACACCATAATACCTTAATTAAAGGTATTTCTCAGTTTCTTAGCTGTTTAGTCTTGTATCCGATGATTTGCACTGGTTCCTCAACATAACTTATTCCCTCCGCAATCTCAATGACTTGATCTTTAAGTACATGCGTAGGATCTGACCTGTATCTTCTAAACATGCTCATATGAAAAACATTAAGAATCTGAGCCATCTCTGGTGGTAATGCCAATTTGTATGCCAGTGGACCAACCTTTTCAAGAATTTCATAAGGTCCTATGTATCTTGGGCTCAATTTACCTTTCTTGCCAAATTGAATTACCCATTTCCATGGAGATACTCATAGAAATACCTTTTCACCCAACTCGTATTGCATTTCCCTTCTATGTTGATCAGCATAACTTTTCTGTCTGTCTTGTGCTGCCTTTAGCTTATTCTTGACAATTTTGATTTTATCCATTGTATCTTGTACTATCTCTGGCCCTTCTAATGCATGTGCACCTTCTTCATCCCATATGATAGGGCTTCAGCACTTTCTGCCATACAATGCCTCATATGGTGCCATCTGGATACTGCTATGATATTGGTTGTTGTAAGCAAATTCAATCAATGTTATATATTCATCCCAAGCACCACTGAATTCCATAGAACATGCTCTAAGCATTTCTTCCAATGTCTGTATAGTCCTTTTAGATTGTCCATCAGTCTGTGGGTGGAATGCGGTGCTGAAGTTCAATTTTATTCCCAATGTATCTTGTAAACTCACCCAAAAACGTGAAGTAAACCGTGAATCTCTATCAGACACAATGGATACTGGAATGCCATGCAATCTAACTATCTCATTCACATATAATTTTTCCAAACTCTCGAGTGTACACCCCAATCTGATAGGTAAAAAATGTGCTGACTTGGTTAATCTATCAACAATTACCCATACCGCATCATTTTTCCGTGGAGTTCTTGGCAATCCATAGACAAAATCCATCGTTATTCTTTCCCATTTCCATTCTGGTATTGGCAATGGATGAAGTTTTCCAATTGGTGCCTGATATTCAATTTTAATCTGCTGACATGTCAAGCATTTGGAAACATATTCTGCTATGTCTTTCTTCATTCTTGGCCACCAGTAATGAGACCTTAAACTGTGATACATCTTTGTTATCCCTGGGTGCATTGCATAAGGTGCATTGTGTGCCTCTTCCATTATTTCCTGACGCAAGTTCTCAGTGTCTGGAACACATATGTGTAACTTTTAATGACATTAAGTAAGTCCTAGAACACCTAACTAGAACCAGATTTAGGATAGTTTGACATGTCAAGTAGGAGGTGAGTAAGATGAAATCCATTAATGGTATGAATTATGAAGCAGGTAATGACACTATTATTAAAGCCGGAAATGACACTTGTATGCGCACATCATATCATCATGTGGTACTCCTGGGTGTCTGGATGACAACTCTGTTATTCTAGTCAGAGGCTCATAGGTGTTGGGGGACTATAAAGGTGATATTGTTATAAAGAAGAGATTGAAATTAAAAAGAAAATCTTGAGTTGTGGGCTATAACTATAAAGAATAGGTTCTATAAAAAGGAGATTTTATAAAGAGGAGATTGAAAAAAGAAAAAAAGAAGGGGATCATGAATTGTGAAATGGATAATAAAGATGCTTTGATAACGTAAAACAAACATGAGATATATCATATAATTTGATATTTATGTATACTTGAATACTATGTGATATATATTTGCATAAAAGATAGATGGACATAAATTGACAAATGACAATACATGTTGTATGAAATAATTTATTGTCTTAATTATATGCACCACTAAGCCTGTAATTGTAGCAAAAATTGATAAATGACAATTCAGGTTTATCAATTAACTTAGTAATTGTAGCAAAAGCCTGTAATAAGTGGATGAATTAATCACATCATTTTAAATTAGCCAGTACTATGTAAAAAGTGGCTATTAAAAGTGCCTATATATAGACGACTTCTCTTGTAGTGAGCTCCATATTCATCCACATCAATGTCGATACATGTATTTATAGACATATTGATCTGCATCAATGTTGATTTTCAAATCAATACCGAATGGTTTGTTAAGAATAAAATAAAATAGGGGACTGAGTTTGTGAAAAGGGGCCAATTGTGGATCATTTTGTCTACAATGACATTGATTGAAAAATAAAAATAAATAAAAATAAATTACTATAAAGTTATATGATTAAAAAATAGAAAAAAAAATAATTAGAATGCTTGTGTTACACATTGATAGAATATATAACTGATGGATGCGATTTATTATTATTATTATTATTATTATTATTATAAAAAATAAAAGCCGTACATTTTAATTAACCTCGTAAAAAAAGTAAATCTAAAAATATAAGAACAGAAGACAATCAAATTTTAAATTTGTTAAGTATAATAAACACCGTGAAAAAAAAAACTTTAAAATCGAATTCAATCAATATAAGATGGGCAATAATGAAACTAGTATAACAATGAAATCTGATAAAGAAGAAAGATATCCTAAAAATTGCTTGTAGTAAGAAATAATTGCCACCACAAGGCCGCAGAGTTTGGGAAGCCACAAAAGGAAAACAAACTACATCAATCCTTGTTTAATTAGTTAGTTAAAGTTAGTTAAAATGCTGACAACCTGTCAATAATGGACTGTCTGCTATTTTCCTCAAGGCGCAGCAAATCTCATTCCTTTGCTTTTATATTCGTTTTAGTTGTATCTTACAGTAGGCCAAATGGAGGATGACGAGCCTTAATAGAGCAACACCTTCTAAGCCTGCCCCTTAATTAAAGAGCCGGCTCGAAGTGTTCTTAATTGTCTGTTCTTTTTTATTTATTCTTTATTTTAATCATGGCTGACATTTCTCTGGAGGAGATTAAAAATGAGAATGTTGATCTTGTAAGTCCTTTTGCTTGGAATTGGATGATTTAGTAAAATTAAAAATCTTATTTTTATATAATTAATGAAATTGTTTATGCATATCATTGGTTTTTTTATTTTTTTTGTTTTTTGTAGGAGAGGATCCCTGTTGAAGAAGTGTTTCAGCAGCTGAAATGTACAAAAGAGGGGTTGACAACAGCAGAAGGTGAGAAGAGACTTTTAATTTTTGGTCCCAATAAGCTTGAGGAGAAAAAGGAATGCAAAATTCTCAAGTTTTTGGGTTTCATGTGGAATCCTCTATCATGGGTTATGGAATCGGCTGCTATTATGGCTATAGTTTTGGCCAATGGAGGAGGCAAGCCACCAGATTGGCAAGATTTTGTTGGCATCATTGTGTTGCTCCTCATTAACTCCACCATCAGCTTCATTGAAGAAAATAATGCTGGCAATGCTGCTTCTGCTCTCATGGCTGGCCTTGCCCCCAAAACCAAGGTAATTACATCAATTAAATTAAATACCTTAAATAATTATTTTGTAGACAATTAATATGGTTCAATCTAATCAGTGTGTCTCCCTTTACAGGTACTGAGGGATGGAAAATGGTCAGAGCAAGATGCAGCAATCTTGGTTCCAGGAGATATGATTAGCATCAAATTGGGGGACATTATCCCAGCTGATTCTCGACTAATGGATGGTGATCCACTCAAGATTGATCAGTCTGCTCTCACCGGTGAGTCTCTTCCCGTCACAAAGAATCCCGGCGATGAGGTTTTCTCAGGCTCAACCTGCAAACAAGGTGATATTGAGGCTGTTGTTATTGCCACTGGTGTTCATACCTTTTTTGGAAAGGCAGCTCACCTTGTTGACAGCACCAATAATGTTGGTCATTTTCAGAAGGTATATATATTTCATTTTCCTTTCTTTATTCTATCACAAAATAATCTACATTTGACCACTTGTATAATCAGTTTCCCAATCCATTGATCAGGTGTTGACAGCCATTGGTAATTTTTGTATCTGCTCAATAGCAGTGGGTATGCTGATTGAAATTGTAATCATGTACCCAATCCAGAAGAGGAAATATAGAGATGGTATTGACAACTTATTGGTACTTCTCATTGGAGGTATCCCAATTGCAATGCCTACAGTATTATCAGTGACAATGGCTATTGGGTCTCACCGCCTCTCGCAACAAGGTGCCATTACCAAGAGGATGACTGCCATTGAAGAAATGGCTGGGATGGATGTCCTTTGTAGTGACAAAACTGGGACACTCACCCTTAACAAGCTCACTGTTGATAAAAGCCTCATAGAGGTTGGTTATGTAATTTATAGCGATCGAGTGTTTTCTGATTTTATGAGCTTCAACTTTGGTACTTATTGCGAGTTATATTGTTGGCTGCAGGTATTCGTCAATGATGTCGACAAGGATACTGTTGTATTACTTGCTGCTAGGGCTTCCAGAACTGAAAACCAGGATGCCATTGATGCTTCAATTGTTGGTATGCTGAGTGACCCTAAAGAGGTATGCATTTTATCCTCTTCTTACGACTCTTGTTAGCTTAGTTCTCATATGTATCATGGAATGGTTAAATGTGAAAGTTGTTTTTGCATTATGGTGAACTTTTTATAGGCAAGAGCAGGACTTACTGAGGTGCATTTCTTACCCTTCAACCCTGTGGACAAGCGCACAGCAATAACTTATATAGACAGCTTTGGAGAGTGGCACAGATGCAGCAAGGGGTCACCTGAGCAGGTTTTTCTTTTGACTAGTATTTTGAATCTAAAAACTAACACTTACTAAGCCAACACTACGATTTTATAATTTCACTATTTTTTTGATGCCAGATTATTGACCTTTGTCAACTTCAAGGGGAGATAAGGAAAAAGGCCCATGAAGTCATTGACAGCTTTGCTGAACGTGGCCTTCGTTCACTTGGCGTTGCTCGTCAGGTAGATTAGTCTAACAATAGAACTTCAAGTCGTTTGACATAGATGAAACTGTTTTTTGCAATAAGCATCTAATGGGGATTTAAATTGCTAAAACAAATCAAATTTACCTTAAGATAATGACAAACATATTCTTCTTTTTTGACTATTAATCATATGCTAAGGTATGTTACTTTCCTAACTGTTAGAATTGAATCATATTGTGCATTTTCTTCTTGATGTCAACAGACAGTCCCAGAGAAGACCAAGGAAAGTCCTGGAGGACCGTGGGAGTTTGTAGGTCTATTGCCTCTCTTTGACCCTCCAAGGCATGACAGTGCAGAGACAATTCGCCGGGCCCTTGACCTCGGTGTCAATGTTAAGATGATCACAGGTGACCAGCTTGCTATTGGCAAAGAGACTGGACGAAGGCTTGGAATGGGCACCAACATGTATCCTTCATCCTCCCTTCTTGGTGACAGTAAGGATGAATCGATTGCTAGCATTCCAGTGGACGAGCTGATTGAAAAGGCTGATGGATTTGCAGGAGTTTTTCCTGGTAACGGAATCTCCAATTCAGCTATATTGAATTCAATAATTATAGTAATGATAATAAATGTGAAATCTTTTGGAGTATGCAGAGCACAAGTATGAGATAGTTAAGAAGTTACAGGAGAGGAAGCACATTTGTGGTATGACAGGAGATGGTGTGAATGATGCGCCCGCACTGAAGAAGGCAGACATTGGTATTGCTGTGGCAGATGCAACAGATGCTGCGAGGAGTGCCTCTGACATTGTTTTGACAGAACCAGGATTAAGTGTCATTGTTAGTGCTGTCCTCACTAGCAGAGCCATCTTTCAGAGAATGAAGAACTACACAATATATGCTGTTTCCATTACAATCCGTATAGTGATGGGATTTATGCTCGTCGCACTTATCTGGGAATTCGATTTCTCGCCATTCATGGTCTTGATCATCGCCATCCTTAATGATGGAACAATTATGACCATCTCCAAGGATAGAGTCAAGCCATCTCCTATGCCTGACTCTTG
Source organism: Triadica sebifera (assembly GCA_023653625.1). NCBI lineage: Eukaryota > Viridiplantae > Streptophyta > Magnoliopsida > Malpighiales > Euphorbiaceae > Triadica > Triadica sebifera. The sequence goes on along the minus strand of CM042910.1, from coordinate 15,641,719 downwards.
GAAATTGAAGGAAATCTTTGCCACTGGAATTGTCCTTGGAACCTACCAAGCAATCGTGACTGTGATCTTCTTCTATCTTGCTCATGATACTGACTTCTTTCCAGTAAGTAAATCCATCTAAAATCCATTAATGAGCTTATTAAAATTTTACCCAAAAATAAATACCAAAAACATAAAATATTTTCAGGAAAAATTTGGAGTGAGGACAATCAGAGATGAACATGCTGAACTTACAGCAGCTCTTTATCTTCAAGTGAGCATCATAAGTCAAGCACTAATCTTCGTTACGCGGTCAAGGAGCTGGTCCTATATCGAACGCCCTGGTCTGCTGCTTATTAGTGCCTTCATTGTAGCACAATTGGTCAGTAAATTTGGTTTATTCTTTAACTTGGATGCTCTTCTTCTTAATTAATTGATATGATCTTAAGTCAGATAATTTTGTGTAATAAAGCTGGCGACAGTTATTGCTGTATATGCAAACTGGAGCTTCGCAAAAATCAAAGGCATCGGATGGGGATGGGCAGGAATAATCTGGCTTTACAGCATTATAACCTATATCCCTTTAGATATCCTTAAGTTCATGATTCGTTATGCATTGAGTGGAAGGGCTTGGGATAACCTGCTAGAAAACAAGGTTTGTTAAACAAAAAATGAAATCTTAATTTATTCTTGAGTTTCAATATGAAAACCTTTTTTATTCTCTCATTGAATTTTCTTTTGTTATCAAAACATAGACTGCTTTCACAACCAAAAAAGATTATGGAAAGGGAGAAAGGGAAGCTCAATGGGCTCTTGCACAACGCACACTTCATGGCCTCCAGGTGCCTGATACTGACAAGGCAAGTCATCGAGAATTGGCTGAGCTTGCAGATCAAGCTAAGAGGCGCGCCGAGGTAGCCAGGTAAACTATCAAAGCTCCTTCATTCTTGTGATTATCTGCACATATTAACCATATTTGTCATTTTCTTTTGGTTATTTGAGATAATTCATTACTTGTCAATACACATTTAGCGATTTTCAAGCATCATTAGTGCTATAATAAGCATCGCCAGTGTGTTGCTAAAAGTCCCATCATTGTCTTTTCCATTGGTGACATTAATTATAATGGTGGGGCAGGCTGAGGGAGCTTCACACATTAAAAGGGCATGTGGAATCAGTGGTGAAACTCAAGGGTCTCGACATAGACACCATTCAGCAACACTACACGGTCTAAGGCGTTCGAGGTACGGATCTAACGAAGTTAATTCTTTAGCAACAAAAATGGAGATGAAGGAAAATCTTTTCAGGACAAACTATTCCAAAAATGAAGAATTCTAAATCTCATATCCGACTACTATTCATTATAACACACTTTTAGCTTTATTCTTTCATTTTGTTCTCATTAATTACAAAGGATGAGATTTGTTGTAGCTGATTTAGATGGAGGAGCTAATTAAAAAAAAAAACATTATGTATTTCTATGAGATGCTAATTTAGATAAACAAGAATTTCTGGTTGTTGTTTTGTTTATTCTTTAAGAAATTTTAATATAGAAAATAGAACTTGATGATATCATGCATTGTAGTTTAACGTTGTTAAAATTACTAAGTTTATGTGGAGTTATAAGTAGGATTTGAATACAAATCATTTATAAAAATAAAAAAATAATAATAAAAAAAAACTCTGTAGCTAATTTCTTATATTTATGTGAACTAGCTTGAGTCCTAATATAATTTTAAATTTTTTAGAACTCGGTGTAAAATATATTACACTATAAGTTACATTTATTGCACTAAACATAAAGTTAAATTTATTTTATTAAATATCATGTTATTTGTTGTCAAAATTTTATTTTATATGATTTCAATCTAAAATCTTTTCACAGTCTTGGTTAAAAAAAATCTATCAAAGTCATATAATTAAACTTAATATAAATACTAATAAGTTTCTTTATATATATATATATATATATATATATATATAAACTTACGAAAATAAATAGTGCCAACAAAAGTCATGAAGAAGCCAAGAATGAATTACTCGGGGAACTGGATATTTAAAGTCAAGAATAAAGCCATTAGCCATTATATATATATATATATATATATATATATATATATATAGTTGGAATAAGAAAACTACTGAACATACTTTCCAAAAGTATTGGACTTAATCTGCAGTGCCCTGTTCCGACCTTATCTCAAATATAACATTTTTTTTTATTTTTTTCTCACTTCGATCCTCAAATTTTTTTTTGTCAGGATAGGGCAGGATAATATATACACACTCCATGTAGACTCTACCCCGATTTATATATATATATATATATATATATATATATATATATATATATATATATATATATATATATATATATATATATATAACAATTATTTATACTTTAATATAATTAATATTTTTTAGAAATAAAAAAATAAAAATATAACACTCATTTAAAGTAAAAAATATATTTTTTATTTAAATAATTATATATTTAACTAATTAATTAAAAAATAAAAAATATTTTTAATATTAAAATAAATTAAATTTAATAAAAATTAGGAAAACGAGATAGGGTTGGGGATATCCTTCCCCGTGTTGTGTGGGAACAAAATCTCAAAAAAAGTTTCCGACAGGGATCGGGATGGAGCGGGATTCGGATCGTAGATAGAGAACTCTATCTCCAACTTGTCTCATTGTCATTCCTACCTAAAAGTAAGGCTTTGTTATAGAATCATTTGCTTTGCTCTAATAAAGTTCAAACTGATTTGATGAAATGTCTTGATAAATCCAATTTTAAATCTACAACAAGAGAAAAAAAATCATGACTTGCCCCATGAAGCGTGACCCAATTTAATTATCATGTCTTATCCATACTCTATATAAAAGTATAGATGAGGAAAAAACTTTTCTAAACTAAAATTCCATTGAAGACTTATTTTTACGACTAAAAGACCATTATTAGTTTTTAAAGAATTAATAGAAAGGAATAAATAAATAAATTCTTGGTATCTAAATAAGGAAAAAATAAATACAACAGGTAAATTCTTGGTATCTAAATAAAGAAAAAATATAGAATAAATAAATAAATTTTAATACTAAATAGAAAAAAATTCAACTTTTTAAATTAATACTAAATTAGTAAATCATCGTAACAAAAAAAATTCAAAAGTAATTTAATTATAAAATAAAAAATTTTAAAACATGTAAATTTTCAATCTCCTATATTTGAATAACAATATTTTTATAAATATATTTATTAATTATTTTATTTCTCAAAATATTCTTTCATGTCCATTTTCTTTTATGTAGGTGTTTTTCATATATATATATATATATATATATATATATATATATATATATATATATATATATATATATGAGATTTTTAATATATTTTGTATATTTGTAAAATTCGGCCAAGGAACTTTTCCTAGAAGTTAACTTAATAAAAGAAAATTGTTTAAATCATAATAAGGTAATGTATAGTTATAACTAAACATCGTCGGATATCTAACAACAATATATATTTGATTTTTTTTAGCAAAATGAGATCTTTAAAATAATATTCATTAAATATTATACATAAATAAGTAAAAAATATTTAAATGTAAAAAATTAAATTAATTTATTAAAAATAATTTATCCTGCACAAGGTCGTATAAATATATAGCACAAAATTTTATATTATTGACTGCCCAAAAGAACTGCCATGTAGCCCTTGGATTCAGTTCTCGCCAAAACTAATATGATCAGAAAAAAGTTACCATTTCCACATTCACCGACTTCAAAACCCCACACATAGTCTCTCTATCTCCATTCTTTCCCTATCTCTACAATTTCTCTTGAGATTCAATGGCGCCTAAAAAACTAACAGAATACAAAAGAAAAAGGCTCGAAAGCATTCATTGGATCGACCAAATGATGGTCGCCCTCAAAATCCACTGCAAAGCTTCTCAACTCTCTACCGCTACCAAACACCATAAGTCTCTATTTTCACTCTCTTTTGATAATTCCCCCTTTTTTCTAATAAAAAATTCCATCATTATTTGTCTCTTTATTATCGCATTTAGTCTTGTTTTACTGATATGTAGAGGTATTGGTGTATTTACTTCAATGGCAGAGTTGAATCGTCCGAGTCCTATAAAGTTAGTCCAGGGAAGAAGAAATCCAAAGAGGACCCTCCCATTGTCATTAGGTGATCACTCCGTACGCAAGGAATGCCGCCTGATTCAAGAGATTTAGATGAGGATTCTATCGATACTCCTAATAAAACACAGATGGCAACCACTGTACAGAAATCGTCGCCGCCTATTATGGGTCCGATTAGTATGAAGGGTGTCTATTGCAGAACTGGGTCTGATCGAGCACTAATAGACACAATTTTGTCTCTCGAAAAGAATGTTGTGGAAATAAGGTTAGTTTCTATTTTATAATTGTGCTAAAAATTAAAACAAAAAAAAAATTTTCAGGTAGGTGGTGGAGTCACAAATGGTTTCCGTTAAATACTAACTTCCTTAAACTTTTAGAGTTTTGCTGACAAAATTTTTCTCAGATAATTTAAAACACAATATATCACTAAAATAAATGACACGATAATAGCTATTAAATAAACAATAAAAGGAACACCAAAATTTAATGAGATTTGGCCAATTATGCCTACATTATCAGACACTACTAAAATAATATTCTACTATTTCAAAGAAATATTACAAAGTGAAATATTACAAGAGAGAAAATACAACAAATCTTAAAAGTAATGGATTGATGTTTTTGAAATGATTTGTTAAGAGAAGATAAAGTTTTTTTATAGGCTAATGCTATTATGAAAAAAGAATCCACTTTCGATGTGGGATTGCCAAATTTTAACAAATTTCTACCTTGGTGATCTCACAATCTCAAACAAACATTCTCTTTACAAATTTTAGTAATGTCTCCAAATGCGCTTTGAAGCGCCCAATTTCAAATTCTAAGAATATTTATTAAGTCAAAATAATGTTAGAACTTGACACATGTTGCAACTTTTGTTGTTATGTCTACGGGATCTTCAGCAATCAAAATCTTTTGAAGTAGTATCTAACCATCTTCAATAATTTTCCATACAAAATGATATCGAACATCGATATGTTTCGTCCTTGTATGATAAACTTGATTATTTGCTAAACAAATAGCACTTTGACATGCTTCTGACCAATTCCCAAGTCATTCAACAATATCTGAAGTCAAATTATCTTCTTAACAGCTTCTGAAACTATCATGTATTATGCCTCTGTTGTAAACAAAACAACTGTTGAATGTAAGGTGGATTTCCAACTAACCGGTATTTTTGCAAGTGTGAACACATTACTGGTAGTAGATTGATATTTGTCTAAATCACCTGTGATGCGTCCCACATCGATTGCGGAGGAACTCCTAGACTGATTTATAAGGCTGAGTTCAAACCTTCCCCTTTGAGCGCGCTTTTGGGGCGAAGTTAGGAGTTCACATTCTTATCATTTGGTATCAGAGCCAGCCCTGTACACCGGTGTCCCTTCGGGTTACGACAGATCGCCGACCGAGGCAGTCGGGGTCTTAAAGGGGTGGGGATGATGCGTCCCACATCGGTTGCGGAGGAACTCCTGGACTGATTTATAAGGTCGGGTTCAAACCTTCCCCTTTGAGCGCGCTTTTGGGGCGAAGTTAGGAGTCAACATTCTTATCAACCTGCATAGTCGAAATCACAATATCCAACTATATACTGACCAATTTTCTCATCCCGCTCAAATATTATACCAACATCTGTAGTATTCTGAATATATCACAAAATTCATTTCACAACTTGTCAATGTCCTTTACTAGGATCATACATGTACCTGCTCACAACTCCAACTACTTGTGAAATGTCAGGCCTCGTACACACCATTGCATACATCAAGTTACCAACAACATTTGCGTATAGAACATTTGACATATATTCTCGTTCTACATCACTTTTTGGAGATAAAGATGCACTGAGCTTAAAATGAGGAGCAAGTAGAGTACTAACTGGTTTTGTCTTCTCATTGATCCCAAAATACTTTAGTACCTTTCTCAAATATTATTTCTGAGTCAAACAAAGTCTTCCCAATTTTCTATCTCTGCATATCTCCATACCGATAATCTTCTTAGCTAATCCTAAATCCTTTATTTCAAATTCCTGATTTAATTGAACTTTTAACTTCTGAATATCTCCTTCATCCTTCGAAACTATCAGCATATCATCAACATAAAAGAGAAGATAGATAAATGATTTATCCTGTAGCTTGCGCAAATATACACAATGATCATATTTATTTCTTGTGTATTTTTTCCTTATTATAAACTTATCAAATTGTTTGTACCACTGTATTGGAGATTATTTCAATCCATACAATGATTTGCTCAACTTGAACACCAAATTTTCTTTTCCAGCAACTTTAAATCCTTCTGGCTGAGTTAAGTAATTTTTTTTTTCTAAATCTCCATGTAAAAATGCAATTTTTACATCTAGCTAAACTAGTTCCAGATTTAATTGTGTTACCAAGGCCAACAATATTTTAATGGAGGAATATTTTACAATTGGAGAAAACACTTTATTATAATCAATTCCCTCCTTCTGAGCATAGCCTTTAGCTACCAATCTTGTCTTGTAGCGGATATCATTATTATCAGAAAATCCTTCTTTCTTTGCATAAATCCATTTACAGCCAATTATTTTCTTTCCATTTAGCAGACATGCTAGCTTCTATGTCTGATTCTTTTCAAGGGATTGCATCTGTTATTCCATAGCCTTTCTCCACTTTTCTTCTTTTGAGCTTTGAATAGCTTCACAATAAGTGGAAGAAATCTCATCATCTACTGAAGATGTATAATTAGTCATATCTTCAAATCGAGAAGGTTTCTTAATATTCTTTTTCGGCTTTCATAGTGCAATTGGCTTAAGTTGCTGAGGAGGTTCTTGTGCTAAAATTTTTGTTTCCTCATCTGATCCATTTTCTACCATTAACTCCTCCTCTGTCGTATGAGTAATTTTATCAGACTTTATAATTGTTGATTCTTCTTCTATCAAACTCCACCTGTTTGGGAGTTCCCTCCACCTACTGTAGAGAACCACATGTCTACTCTTCTATTACCTTTTTTAACACCATAGACTCATCAAAAGTAACATCTCTACTAAAGATTATTTTCTTCATCTCTGGGCATCATAAATGATATCCTTTGATACTAGAGGATATCCCCATAAAAATAGTATTTTTTGCCCTTGGATCTAACTTTGATTCCTTAATATGATAGTGTGCAGTGAAACCAAAACATGTAAGGAATTATAATCTATAACAGGTTTTCCATACCACACCTCCAAATGTGTTTTTCCATTGATAGCAGTTGATAGTAAATGATTAATGAGATGACAAGTGTATGTTACAGCCTTAACCCAAAATTGTCTGCCCAACCCAGCATTAGACAACATACACCGAACTTTCTCTAGTAGAGTTTGGTTCATGCGTTCAGCCACCCCATTTTGTTGTGGTGTATTTTGACAATGAGATTCAAACAATTCCTTCATTTCTGCAAACTTTCATGAAAGGATCACTTGTGTATATTCCACCATTGTCTATTCGAAGATACTTAATCTTTATGCCCATTTGAGTTTCCACCATCTTCTTCAAGATGAGAAAAACTCTCAACACTTCATCCCTTGTCTTCATTGTACACACCCATACTCTTCCTGAATAATCATCAACAAAGGTAACATAGTAGTATTTACCTTCCATTGAACAGTTTTATAAGTACCTCATACCTTTGAGTGAACATAATTCAGAATACCCTTAGTATCATGGATTGCACTGTCAAACTTCACTCTCTTCTGCTTCCCTTTAATGCTGTTAAACCTTGAGGGGTATTTCCGTCATTTTGATGATAACAAATAAAATAGCAATATTGTGTTTAACATACTTGTTTTCTAAGTCTATTAAATAGGACATGGAATAAAATAGTAAGAATGGAGATTGGAAGAATAATCCTTGAAAGACAAAATTAAGGAAGTAGCATGTTCATGATCGTGACTATATGTGTCACGTCCGTGAAGGAGCTAACCGTTACCAAAACCAACATTTGAAGTTTACGGCCATGAAGGAAGAACAAACCGTAAAGTGGACATTTTAGTCACGCCCGTGAATCAAACTGTCACACCCGTGAATGTTCATGTCATTTTTATCCAGAGAGCTTCACGACCAAAGTCACCACTTGGATCACGGCTGGGAAGTTTGTCACGCTCGTGAATGTGTATGTCACGTCCGTGACTCAATGTGTCAAAACATTCTAGAGAGCTTCACGACCAAGGTCATCACTTCAGTCATGGCTTGGGAAGAAATGTCACGCTCATGACCAACATAGTCACGCCCGTGAATGATGAAAGAGAAAAATGTCAAGCGCGATTATTTGGTTGGTACAACGGCTAGTTTCGTATTTAATGCACCCCAACAGCTATAATCAGCCATGAGAGTATAAATGGAAGTCATTTATACATTCAATATAAGAGGATAGCATATTATTTGGATTAAAATCTTATTACAAGCTATTTGTACATTGAATATTTTGAGAACAAAATCTATTCTCAAAAGCACATATTGCTAGATTCTTTGTCACCATAAAAAAATGGGAGATTGTTAAACCTTGAGGGGTATTTCCGTCATTTTGATGATAACAAATAAAATAGCAATATTGTATTTAACATACTTGTTTTCTAACTCTATTAAACATGACATGGAATAAAATAGCAAGAATGGAGATTGGAAGAATAATCCTTGAAAGACAAAATTAAGGAAGTAGCATGTTCATGTCCGTCAATGAGCTAACCGTTACCAAAACCAACATTTGAAGTTCACGACCATGAAGGAAAAACAAACCGTGAAGTGAACATTATAGTCACGCTCGTGAATCAAACTGTCACACCCGTGAATGTTCATGTCATTTTCATCCAGAGAGCTTCACGACCAAAGTCACCACTTGGATCACGGTTGGGAAGTTTGTCACGCCCGTGAATGTGTATGTCACGCCCATGACTCAATGTGTCAAAACATTCTAGAGAGCTTCACGACCAAGGTCACGACTTCAGTCACGGCTTGGGAAGAAATGTCACGCCCGTGACCAACATAGTCATGCCCATGAATGATGAAAGAGAAAAATGTCAGGTGCGATTATTTAGTTGGTACAACGACTAGTTTCATATTTAATGCACCCCAACGGCTATAATCAGCCATGGGAGTATAAATGGAAGTCATTTATGCATTCAGTACAAGAGGATAGCATATTCTTTAGATCAAAATCTTATTACAAGATATTTGTACATTCAATATTTTGAGAACAAAATCTATTCTCTGTAAAAATCTTTTTGCTCTTCATTTATTGAGCAATTAAGATTTGTGAGTGTTTCTCTCTATAATCATTACTCAAGTAAGCTTTGGGTATTTATGGATTAAGAGTATAACACTTGTAAGAGTTAGTTGTGTGAACCTCTAAAACACAAATTAAAAAGTTGTTTGTGTGAGCCTGTAAAAACACAAAGTGAAGGTTGTTTGTGTGAGCCTGTAAAACACAGGGAATTGGTTATTGTGTGAGCCATTAAAACACAAGGGATTTCTGGGTTAGGTGTGAGCCATTGTGAGAAATACCATAGTTGGGAGTAAACTTGTAAAACTCCATTGCAACACTTAGTGTGTTAGTGAAACTCCCAATTGCGATTGGGGAGAGGAGTAGGGTTTGTTAACACCCGAACCTTTATAAAAATCTTTGTGTCAAATTTTTTCTATCCCTCCTAAAATTATTTATTTAATTCTGCACCTTAAAGTTTAATTTTTTGAAACACCAATTCAACTCCCCTTTTTGGCTTAATATCTAGGCAACAATTGGTATCAGAGCTTAGTCTAGCATCGAAGCCTAAAAAGCGCTAGTAAAGATTAAGATATGGCCAGTGAAGGATTCTAAACTCTCAAACCTTACTTTGATTGAGCAAATTATGCCCATTGGAAGTTTCGGATGGAGACATGCTTGGATAGTGAAGGAATTGAAGTTTGGGATAGTTTACGAAAAGAATGGACACCACCAACCAGAAGAGGAGCTGATGGTGAAGAAGAAATCCTATCAAGAGATGATTGGACAGAGCCTCAAAGAAGAGCAAATTTCAAAAACAAGTCATTATCTATTGAAGAATATGGGAGAATACAACACTATCCAACAGCATACAACATGTGGAATACATTGGAGAATTATTATGAAGGAACTAAACAAGTGAAATCCAAGAAGATTCAACTTCTGACCTCAGAATATGAGCTCTTCAAGATGAAATCCAATGAGTCAATCACTGACATGACTAACCGTCTTCTAGCTATTATAAATGGAATGACACACATAGAAGTAAGGAAGAGGTAAAGTGCTATGGGTGTGGAAAGAAATGACATATCAAACCAGAATGTCTAAGGCTCAAGAAGTATAAGAGCAAATACCAAAGAGACAATGGGGAGAAAGGTCACAAAGCCACATGGGATGACGAAAGCTCTTCAAGTGAAAAAGATGATAATGAAAGTGAAGAGGTCACCCTATGTTTCATGACTATCGAAGATCATGTCTCAAATAAGGTAAGATCACTACACTCATACTCTTTGAACAATGATATTAGTGATAATGATGATGATAGTGATGATGATGATGATGATAGTGATGATGATGATGATGATGATGAGCAAAGCCTAATAGAAGAATTAAATCTAGAATTAGAGAAATATAGAACTATTGAATTGATGTCCTTTCATTGATTCCTCAGAAATTCCCCGAATTGGTTTATCATTTCCATAAAGAATATAATTGACAACTCGAAGTTTCAGATTATCCTTTTCCTGCAATAGATCCTAGGGGAAAAGTGTTTCTAAATTGATACCGTACCTATAGAAATAATATCTCTAATTTAAAAAATAAGATAGATGGTTTAGAAAAGGAAAACATAAAGTTTAAATCATCTAATGAATCTCTCCAAAAGTCATTAGATGAATACTCATCAAGACCCTCAACAGCTTCCTTGCTAAAAGAAAATAATACTTTGAAAAATGAAGTTGAGAAACTTAGAAACTCCATTTCTAAATTTCACAAAGGTAAAGAGAGCTTAGATACTCTCATTGTGTCTCAAAGATCACCCTTAATTAGACATGGTCTAGGATTTAAGGACACATCATCATCTTCTCACAAAACTATATTTGTTAAGTCTAAAGAATCTCACATCTCCACACTTATTAGAACAACACTAAGAAATAAGCATGTTAAACCTTCTATACATAAAAAGAATAATCATGCCTTTATATATAGAAAGCATGCATCTAGAAAATCTAAAATTAATCATAACTATGTATGTCATCATACTCAAAATAAATTTGATGGAAAAATATATTCAAAAATATTGTAGGACCAGAAAATAAAATTAGACCAAAATAATGTAATTATTTTATGAAAATGAGTCACATAAATAAATATTGCTGGATAAGGAAGGCTCATTGGGAACCTTTATGTGCTAACCCCCAAGGACCTAAACTCATTTGGGTACCTAAAAATCATACTTGAATTGTGATTCTATAGGTATGCCTCAAGTCCACAATAAACAAAAATGCTTGGCTATTAGACAGTGGATGCTCAAGGCATATGACAGGAGACAAAGAAATTTTCAATGAAATCAAAAGTATTGTTGGAGGTAAAGTTACCTTTGGAAACAATGCAAAGGGTAAGGTAATTGGCATTGGTTCTATTGGTGTTAATGGTACTACTTTTATTAAAGATGTCTTACTTGTTGATGGCTTGAAACATAACTTGTTAAGTGTAAGTCAATTATGTGATAAAGGAAATAAAGTAATCTTTACTTCAAATGAATGTCTTGTGATCTCTATCGATGGTCAAGAGATATTTAAAGGAAATAGAGATATCAATACATACATAATAAACTTACATGAACTATCTAACCATTCATCTAAGTGTCTTGTGACTACTAGTGATGAATCTTGGCTATGACATAGAAGACTTGGTCATGCTAACATGGACTTAATACAAAGTCTCAGCATAGGAGAACTAGTTAAAGGACTGCCAAGAGTTAAATATGAAAAAGGCAAGACATGTGAACCTTGCCAAAGAGGAAAACAACACAAGTCATCCTTCAAAGCCAAAAACATAGTAAGTACTTCAAAACCTTTTCAACTCCTGCATTTAGACTTGTTTGGACCTACTAGAATTGCTAGCTTAGGAGGAAAACATTATGCATTTGTCATCGTAGATGATTACTCTAGATTTACTTGGGTAATTTTCTTAGTTCAAAAGAGTGATGCTTTTGAAAACTTCAAAAACCTTGCTAAAAGAGTTCAAAATGAAAAAGGGTATTGTATTTCAAAAATAAGAAGTGATCATGGGAAAGAATTTGAAAATGAAAACTTTGAAAGCTTTTGTCATGAACATGACATTTCACATAATTTCTCATATCCTAGGACACCTCAACAAAATGGGGTAGTTGAAAGGAAAAATCAAACTTTAATTGAAATGGCTAGAACAATACTCAATGAATATGAATTACCAACTTACTTTTGGGCAGAAGCCACAAACACTGCATGTTATATTTCAAATCGAGTTTTCAAAAGATCTCTTTTAAACAAAACCTCATTTGAGCTATGGAATGGAAGAAAACCCTTGATATCATACTTTAGAGTATTTGGATGCAAGTGTTTTATATTGAACATCAAGGACAATCTTGGAAAATTTGCCTCTAAATCCGATGAAGGTATCTTTTTAGGATACTCTACAACCAGTAAAGCATATAGAGTATTTAATAAAAGATCATTAACGATTGAAGAATCTATGCATGTTGTTTTTAATGAATCTAGTAGATTTGATCTTGTGAAAGGTAGTGTTCTTGATGATGTTGAAGGTAATATGGAAAGACTTGATCTTGGAAATAAGAAAGAAGAAAATGATCAAGAAGATATACATCAAAATGATTTTCTATCTCAAAATCAAGAAGAAAATGAACAACTTCAAAAAGAATGGAGAATGACGAAAGATCATCCAAAAGAGCAAATCATTGGTGATCTCACAAGGGGAGTAAGTACTAGATCTCATTTCAAACATCTAGTCACTGACATTGCTTCTATTTCACAAATTGAGCCTAAAAATATTGATGAGGCTCTTAATGATGAAAGTTGGGTAATTTTCATGCAAGAGGAACTCAACCAATTTGAGAGAAATAAGGTATGGACCCTAGTACCTAGACCCAATGATCATCAAATTATAGGTAGAAAATGGGTATTTAGAAACAAATTAGATGAACAAGGTTTAATAACCATGAATAAGGCTAGATTAGTTGCAAAATGATATAATCAGGAAGAAGGTATAGATTATGATGAAACATATGCACCTGTAGCTAGATTAGAAGCCATAAGAATACTTTTAGCATATGCATGTCACATGAATTTCAAACTTTTCCAAATGGATGTGAAAAGTGTATTTCTAAATGGATATATAGATGAAGAAGTATATGTAGAACAACCACCAAGTTTTGAAAGCTATGATTTGTCAAATCATGTTTTTAAACTTACAAATGCTTTGTATGGTTTAAAACAGGCCCCAAGAGCTTAGTATGAGAGGTTAAGTTCTTTTCTATTAGAAAATAGCTTTACAAAGGGAAATGTTGACACTACATTATTCATCAAAAAGCATAAGCATGATATACTAATTGTTCAAATTTATGTTGATGATATAATATTTGGTTCTACTAATGAGTTGCTTTGTCAAGAATTTGCTAATTGTATGACTTGGTAATTTGAAATGAGCATCATGAGAGAGCTTAGGTATTTCCTTGGTCTACAAATAAAGCAAAGCAATGAGGGCATATTCATTAACCAATCCAAATATGCCAAAGATTTAATTAAGAAATTTGGTATGGAATGATGCAAGAATGCCAAGACTCTTATGAGCACATCAACAAAATTGGACAAGGATGAAAAGAGTAAGAGCATTAATGAAAAGCTTTATAGAGGTATGATCGGATCACTTTTATATCTCACTGCTTCTAGACTCGATATAATGTATAGTGTTTGCTTGTGTGCACGATTTCAATCATTTCCTAAAGAATCTCATTTAAATTCAGTAAAAAGAATTTTAAGATATTTACATGGATCTTTGCATCTAGGTTTATGGTATCCTAGGAATTCATCCTTTTATATTATAGGATATTCAGATGCAGACTATGTTGGTAGTCTTTTAGATAGAAAAAGTACTTCAGGTACTTGTCACTTCATTGGAGAATGCTTAGTTTCTTGGTTTAGCAAGAAACAAGTTTCAGTTGCTCTCTCAACTGCTGAAGCAGAATATGTAGCAGCTGGATGTTGTTGCACTCAAATTCTTTGGATGAAACAACAACTTAAGGATTATGGTCATGAGAGGAACCATATACCTATTAAATGTGACAATAAATCTTTCAAAGAATCCTATTCAACACTAAAAAAGTAAGCATATTGACATTAGACACCACTTTATTAGCGATCATGTTCAATATGGAGATGTTGCATTAGAATTTATAAGCACAGAAAAACAATTAGCAGACATTTTTACTAAGTCTCTAAATGAGGAAGATTTAATTTCATTAGAAGAGAACTTGGTATGATTGATGGATTAACCTTGTGCTTGCTAAATTATGATTGATGATGTTATTTTTGATAGAAATTTTGATGAAAATTTATGTTTTAAAGGATAGAATCTTTATTGAAATGATTTAGTCTTGTTTTTAGGACTTAATTTTATTTGATGAAAATTTTAGGGGAGTCACGCCTGTGACATATGTTCACGCCCGTGACTTAAATAGCCAAAAGAGGCAGTGTCGTTCACGACATGGTTCACGGCTTCAAGTGGTGAAGTTTATTTTCACGGCTTCATTCACTCCCATGAAAAGAGCATTTCACGTCCGTGACGAATTTTCACTCCTGTGAACATTAACACCACAAAACTCACAGAGGCTTTCACGCTTTGAGTCACGGCTTGCTTCACGGGCATAAGTAGTGAAATTCAACATTTCACACCCGTGACTATTATTTCACCCCCATGACAGTTCATCATTCACGCCCGTGAAATTCAAAGGTCACGACCATGAACTTATTCACGCTTTCATTCACGGGTGGAACACTCCTTCAGCAAACCGTGAACACGACCATTCACGCCCGTGAAAACACACTTCACGCCCGTGAATGTATCGAGTATATAAAAGAACTGCTGGTTATATTTCTCATTTTAACTCTTCAACTCCCAAAATCTCTCTCATTTACACACATTCATTGAGACATTGAAGATTCCGGCCCCCAAGTCTCTAACTTTTCCTATAAATACCACTAAAAGTTCAAATCTTCATAAAATATCATACATTTTTAGGGTTTCCATAAAAAAAATTATGTCAAAAATTTTCCAATCCATCACAAACCAATTTCTTCAAATCAAATGGAGACTGCTTCATCCGCGGGAAAGAGAAAGAAGTCCCATGCTCCTAGGAGGTATGCAGATTACCTCATGAACCGTATTCCGGAGCAATATCATCACTTTGAAGAAGAGACCTCTATTGTCATCAAGGTCCTTCAAATGGCAGACAGTCCGAACTTTAGGGCTTGAAATGGCTATGATAGAGCAACTCCAAGCATGTAATCTGAAAGAATTTGTGGAGATTCGCCAGCTAACCTTGAAAGAGCCAACACTGGAATTCCTCAGCACTCTGCAAGTGTCACCTACTGGAGTGGTGAAATTCCAACTGTGTGATAAACCCAACACCCTCAGTGCCATTGAATTTGGAGAATTGTTCGACCTACCATCAGATGGCATCCTAAATGACAGTGAGGTAGAATTCTTTGCCCCTCGAGCTTGGACTCATTTTGGCACCGATTGCAGCTGTGATGTCAAAAAGACAAAGAGCACTCATCTCAGGTCCCCAATGCACAAGTATTTGCATAGGTTCCTGACCTATAGCATATTCGCTAGAAGAGAAAGCAACGGGACTATCAGGAAGTCGGAGCTCTTTCTATTTGAGATGGCTTGCAGAGGACTTACAGTGGCACTCTCTAGATGGTTTGCAAACCATCTTCTGTCCATCGCTACCAAACCCACGGGAGATATCTTGATTGGTGCATATGTCACCCACATAGCAGTGAAGCTTGAATATCTGAAGCTGGATGAGCATCATTTCAACCTCATCCCTGGACATCCTCGAGATCGCTTAGATGTCGAGTCCTTCATAAAGATGGGAGCGGCTGTCAAAATTGTTTTCGAGAATGATATTTTCTACCGCTTCAGCGACACTGCTGGGGAGATTATCTGGGAAGACAATGACACGGAGGAATTTAAAGCAGGTCTCCAAGGAGTCCAACAGAAGAAGAGGGCTGGGGTTGAGGAAGCACCTCCAGTAGCTGAGCAGGACATCGGACAGTCCTTGGCTTCCACACCGACTTTAGCGCAGCAGGTGGTTGACCTTTTGGCACCATATTTTGAGCAGCTGCAGACTTCAAGGGATGAGAGGTTGGAGAACCTCAAAGACTTTATGGAGTCTCGGATGGACAGCCTTGAGGCTGAAGTTGCTAGGCTTCGAGATAGGATGTCCGGCTAGGAGTTAGGCTAGATTATAGCCTAAATTTGCTTGTTTTTGCTTGTTTATATCTTTTATGTTTGTTGTTGTGTAGGAAATTTTCAATTTCCTTTCTGAACTTTATTTAACTTTGTTTGTATTTTTTCCTTTATTCAATATATTTGCTTTTGTTTACCTCATTAATATCTTTATATCCTTTTTGATTGATGATAAAAGGGGAGAAAACTAGCAATATATTATAGGGAAAATGGTATAAAACTAGCAATATAAGGAGAAATTAGCAATATATATTAAAATAAATGAATTTTGAATCAAAAATTAAAATTGAATTATGAATTGACATTAAAATATATTAAAAGGGATTAGAAACCTTGATTCAAAAATTCATATGCAAAGTATAAAATTGAAAAATTGAGCCTTATACACATTAGATATACCTTAAGTATACTTTGCATATACTTTCATGCAAGTTACAAAAATAAATATGCCATGATATACCTTAAGTATAACTTACATATACTTCATGCCTTAAAAAGGAATTATGGTATATATTGGATATACTTCTCATATAACTTGCATATACTTAAAATCTAGTTAAGTTTATTTCAATGCTACATCATTCTTTACAATTCTTGCACTTTATAAATTTTTTATCCTAAGTATATTTTGAGGGGGATACTTCTCAAAAGCACATATTGCTAGATTATTTGTCACCATAAAAAAATGGGAGATTGTTAAACTTTGAGGGGTATTTCCGTCATTTTGATGATAACAAATAAAATAGCAATATTGTATTTAACATACTTGTTTTCTAACTCTATTAAACATGACATGGAATAAAATAGCAAGAATGGAGATTGGAAGAATAATCCTTGAAAGACAAAATTAAGGAAGTAGCATGTTCATGTCCGTCAATGAGCTAACCGTTACCAAAACCAACATTTGAAGTTCACGACCATGAAGGAAAAACAAACCGTGAAGTGAACATTATAGTCACGCTCGTGAATCAAACTGTCACACCCGTGAATGTTCATGTCATTTTCATCCAGAGAGCTTCACGACCAAAGTCACCACTTGGATCACGGTTGGGAAGTTTGCCACGCCCGTGAATGTGTATGTCACGCCCATGACTCAATGTGTCAAAACATTCTAGAGAGCTTCACAACCAAGGTCACGACTTCAGTCACGGCTTGGGAAGAAATGTCACGCCCGTGACCAACATAGTCATGCCCGTGAATGATGAAAGAGAAAAATGTCAGGTGCGATTATTTGGTTGGTACAACGACTAGTTTCATATTTAATGCACCCTAACAGCTATAATCAGCCATGGGAGTATAAATGGAAGTCATTTATGCATTCAGTACAAGAGGATAGCATATTCTTTAGATCAAAATCTTATTACAAGATATTTGTACATTCAATATTTTGAGAACAAAATCTATTCTCTGTAAAAATCTTTTTGCTCTTCATTTATTGAGCAATTAAGATTTGTGAGTGTTTCTCTCTATAATCATTACTCAAGTAAGCTTTGGGTATTTTTGGGTTAAGAGTATAACACTTGTAAGGGTTAGTTGTGTGAGCCTCTAAAACACAAATTAAAAAGTTGTTTGTGTGGGCCTGTAAAAATACAAAGTGAAGGTTGTTTGTGTGAGCCTGTAAAACACAAGGAATTGGTTATTGTGTGAGCCATTAAAACACAAGGGATTTATGGGTTAGGTGTGAGCCATTGTGAGAAACACCATAGTTGGGAGTGAGCTTGTAAAACTCCATTGTAACACTTAGTGTGTTAGTGAAACTCCCAATTGCAATTGGGGAGAGGAGTAAGGTTTGTTAACACCCGAACCTCTATAAAAATCTTTGTGTTAAATTTTCTCTATCCCTCCTAAAATTAATTATTTATTTCCGCACCTTAAAGTTTAATTTTTTGAAACTCCAATTCAACCCCCTTCCCTTTTTGGCTTAATATATGGGAAACAGATGCAATGTTCACAGAAGTCTAATTTCCAGGTTTGTACTCCTTGCAATAATCCTTGATTCGCCAAAAGTTTCAAGGATTTTTTACCTGCATGCCCCAAGTGCATATACCACAATCTAGTTTGTTTCTAGTTCCTGGTCATCACTAGAAACTGTTGTTGTTGTTCCAACGACTGTATTGTCTTTATAGTAATACAAGTTGTTGCTCTTTTAAACTCTTTTCATCACCACAAGTGCTCCAGATATAACTTTCATTACTTCATTTTTAATGACTATAGTGAAACCCTTTCTCCCAATGACTCATATAGAAATGAGATTTTTTGTCAGACTAGGCACATATTTCATCACCACAAGTGCTCCAGATATAACCTTCATTACTTCATTTTTAATGATTATAGTGAAACTCTTTCTCCCAAGGACTCCTATAGAAATGAGATTTTTTATCAGACTGGGCACATAGCTTACGTCTGTCAAAGTTCTGATTGATCCATCACGATTCCTCAACTGAACTGAACCAATTCCAGTTGTTTTTCAAGGACTTTCATTTGCTATATAGACACCTTCACCTTCAATTTCTTTAAAATCAGAAAACCATTCCCGATTAGGATACATATGGTGTCTACAGCCTGAATCCAAGATTTAAGCAGTCGAACTGCTTATTGATTGCATCAATGCTATTGAATAGTCTGAACCATCACATTCAGCTACATTTGAATCTGTAATAGTCTTGCATTTGCTAGATTTACTTCTCAACTTAGGACAATTTTTCTTACAGTGCCCCTTTTCTTGATAAAAGGCACAATCATCTTTGCCCACTCTGGACTTTGATTTTTCTTTATTTCCCTTGTTCTTATTTTTCGAATGGCCTATTGCTATAAAAGCTTATACTGCTCCACTAGTGTTATCCTTCTTGTCTTTTCTCCTTAATTCATAGTTATATAGTGTAACACATACTTCACTAAGAGACACCTCAGCTTTCCCATGGAGTAGATATTTCTAGAAACTCAAACTCCTCAGGAAGGGATCACAACAATATTAGGGTCAGATCTTTATCTTTAAAAGTCACATCCAAATTCATCATATCTGCAACAAGTTGATTGAAATTGGTGATGTGATCATTCATCGTGGTACTAGGAACATATGTGAATTTGAACAGTCTTTTCTTCATATGAGCTTATTTTGACTGCTCTTTTTCAAGAATATTTCCTCCAGTGCCTTCCACAATTTACTTGCAGAAGTTTTTTTACAAAGGCATATTTCTGCTCTCTGGATAGGCATGATCAAATTGTACCACATGTCAAACGATTGATTGTCCTCCATTGCTTCTCATCTGCACCTTCTGGCTTTTCTCCCTCAATGGAAATGTATAAACCTTGCCGATTTAAGGCGTCTAGAACTTCACCTTGCCACATACCGAAATAACCTGTACCATCAAAAATCTCCATTGTATTTCTCGTATTTGTCACAGCAGTTCTCATCAAAATTGATGAAGTGGAAGCTGCTATATCCATCATGGATTTTTGTCTGTCTCTTGTAATTTCTTCTTCAAGAATATTTAATAGCTTTCAAATGCGAAATACCCAAGAATCCAAGAAAACATTTCTGATGTAGAAGATCAGCTTACACCACAACCACAGAGCATATAACTTAATAATCTTGGCTCTGATACCAATTGTTGTGGAAATAGGGTTAATTTCCACTAAAATGAATAATTATGCCAAAAATTAAGACAGAGAAAAATTCGCAGGTAGTTGGTGGAGTCACAAATGGTCTCTATAACACCCTCTCACCCCAGCAGCTCATGCCCGAATGAGGGTATGCTACACTGACTTCATCGATTAAAATATCATTATATAAGTTATATATAAAGAAAAATCACTCGTACATTTTTTTCCAATATTTACTATTTATTTACTTTGCATTTATAAAAGAAATATAACATAAAAGTTAAACTACTTCTTTATATAGTGACATGTTCTTTACAAAACATACTGTTTATTCTACAAATACTATAAAATAAAATATACAAGATAATACACAAAAGTTGTGTAACCTACGATGTGTGCAACAAACTGCTTTACTAGATTAGGTCACCGTTGGCTTTGTCTACTATCTTCCATTTATTCTTTACTAAATCTGTGTCAGAAAAACTCTTACGCTAAGCTCTTGGCTTAGTGGTGCATATAGATAAGGCAATAAACTATTTTATGCAATCATGCATTATCATATATCAACTCATGCTTAATCATATTCTCATGCAAATAAACATATCATGGTATTCTAGCATGCATAGACATCAAATTATATTATTTTATCTCATACTTATTTATTTTATTACCATCTTATTGTATAACACTAAATCTTCTTTTTATCCATGCCACAATTCATAATTCCATTTTTATTATCCATGTCACAAATCATAATTCCAGTTTTACTTTTAATAATTCTTTTATGTTCCATAACTTTTTTATTTATGTTTTCATTTATGCCTAGGACACCTATGAACCACTGAATAGGATAACGGAGTTGTCATACAGGTACTTAGGAGTGCCACCCGAGCAATATGATATGCGCATATAAGTACCAAATCCGGCGTAGATAACCGTGTCAAACTCGGCGTAGACAACCGTGTCAAACTCGAAGTAAATAATAATGTCATACCCGGTATAAATAACAGTGTAAAACTGCGTAGATAACATTGTCAAACCCGGCATAGATAACATTGTCAAACCCGGCGTAGATAATCATACCATTAATGGATTTAATCATTTTCATCATAATCCCCCTATTTGGCATGTCAAACTATTATAAGTTTGTTCTAGTTAGGTATTCTAAGGCTTATAAAATTTCATTAAAATTCATAACAATTAATTTTATACTTTTAATGCATGTAATATCCCAAACTAATCATATAATCACTCAATTAAAATAATATTTACATAATATAAGAAAGTTTTTATCATTTTACTCATTTCATTCCTCAATTCACATGCTGCCCTGCCACTAGCAGATTTTGTTCTCTATGTTTGACCTTAATTTTGGTTTTGTTCCATTCTGAATTTAGTTATATGATATGCATACATATTTTATATATGGATCTTAGCTTTAATATGCTACTTGAATCACTTAATTCGGAGTTCTGTATCAAAAGATATGATAATATTAACACTAACTGGTCACTGATAATTATGCCAGAATTTTCTGGACATATTCTAAGTCTAAAATTTATGAATTTTTCTGGACAATTACAGACATATTCAAATATTTTGGTCTAAATCAAAATTGTATCCCTATGTCTTAGCTTTCAAACCAAATAAATAACACACAAATACAAGCTTCAAAACTCAATTTATAACAGTTTAAGTACATACTGCTCATTACTAACAATTCTGCCCAGAATTTCTGGACAGATTCTATATCCGAATTTTATGAATTTTTCTGGACAATTACAGATATATTCAGGTTTTATGGTCTAAATGAAAGTTATAGCCCTATATCTTATCTTTCAAACCCAAAAAACAACATGCAAAACCATGTTCCAGAAAGTAAGTTATAACAGTTTAAGTGAACACTGCTCATCAATTTTTATATGGATCTTAGCTTTAATACGCAACTTGAATCACTTAATTCGGAGTTCTGTATCAAAAGATATGATAATATTAACACTAACTGGTCACTGATAATTCTATCTAGAATTTTCTGGACAGATTCTAAGTCTGAAATTTATGAATTTTTTTGAACAATTACATACATATTCAGATATTTTGGTCTAAATCAAAATTGTATCCCTATGTCTTAGCTTTCAAACCAAATAAATAACACACAAATTCAAGCTTCAGAATTCAATTTATAACAGTTTAAGTACATACTGCTCATTACTAATAATTCTGCCCAGAATTTCTGGACAGATTCTATATCTGAATTTTATGAATTTGTCTGGACAATTACAGATATATTCAGGTTTTATGGTCTAAATGAAAGTTATAGCTCTATGTCTTATCTTTCAAACCCAAAAAACAACATGCAAAACCAAATTCCAGAAAGTAAGTTATAACAGTTTAAGTGAACATTGCTCATCAATTTCCAGCAAGGAACATACAAGATAATCACATTCAATTTTTACCAAATTAAATCCTAAGTCTAGCAAACATGCATCCCCAAGATTTTCATCACAAAATAATATCAATTCAGAATCATCAACATGCCAAATAAATAAATCATGCAAATAAAAATAAATAAAATAGGTTATTGTCTTAGGTTATGCACAAACCTCTTTTTTTCTCTTTTCTTTCTCTTTACTTCTCTTTTTCCTTTCCTTTGCTCCTTTGAGCTAAATCCTTATCACTTTGAGTTCCTAAAGTTCATAAACAGATTATTAAAACTTTATAAACCTAATCTCTCTCTTTCTTCTTACTCTTTTAAGCTTTCTTAAACATGAAAATGGAATTTCTCATACCTTTCTCTCTCTTTCTCACTTTCCTTCACTAGAATCAAGCTTTGGTTATGGCTGTCCAAGGGAAAAATGTGGGCTGGTTTGAGTGGCAGAATTTTTCTCAATGAAAATGGATAAGGAAAAAGAAGAAACAATCAAGAACAAAATGACAAAAGTCATTATGATGGGGGGACACCTATGCTCAATCTAGAAACCTTCATTAATGTTAAATGCATGTATCTTAATTAGCTTATTAAACTTTTCCATTTGGTGGGTTATGCTTCAAGAAACATGGGAGACACTTAATTGATAGGAAATTATAGATATGAAGAGATAAGGAAGAAGAATAATTAAGAGAATAAAGACAACTCCATAATTATGGGACACCTAAGCATATTCTAGATGTTTTAATTAATTTCCAATTCATGCATGTCAATTTTCCACTTAATGTATGCCACTTGGTGTGGCCAACCCTTTCCCATGTGTTTAATGTCCCAATCATGCATTTAATTGATGGTTATTCCAATAAATCCTCAAATTTTCGGTAAAATTGCAAATTGACCCCTAAACTTTTCAAAATTAGCAATTTAATCATTTACCGAAATTTAATATCTTAAAATATTTTAAACACTTTATTGATTATATTTCATACTTAATTGCCATTATTTTCATTATTTTTCGATAAAAATCCAAATTTAGACTTTTGTCAAACCGACAAGTCGATTTAAGAACTCGCGTGACTTTAGTCTAAATTAGCGGATATGACAGTCTCCCTTAAATACCAACTTTCTTAGACTCTTAGAGTCTTGGTGACAGAATTTTTCTTAAATAATTTAAAGCACAATATATCACTAAAATAAATGACCCGACAATAGCTATTAAATAGACAATAAATGGAACACCAAATTTAATGAGATTCGGCCAATTATACTTACGTCTTCAAACACTCTTAAAATAATATTCCACTATTTCAAAGAAATATTACAAAGTGAAATATTACAAGAGAGAGAGAAAATACAATCAATCTTAGAAGTAAGAAATTGGTGTTTTGGGATGATTTGTTAAGAGAAGATAAAGTCATTTTATAGGTTAATGCTATTATGGAAAAAAAATCCACTTCCGATGTGGGATTGCCAAATTTTAACAAAGAAACCCCAAATGAGTGTTTTAGTTCAAGGGGAAATCGGGGTTTCCATTGGAAAGGAGTTCAATGGATATGAGAATGTAAAGATGGAACTAAGTGATGTGATTTTGCATGATTCCGTAAAGGGTGAGATGAGAAGTGAGTTCTTTGACCGTGGAATTAAGGTAGAGAAGAAGGAAATGAAGAGTTGTGTTGATTTGTAGTTGATGGATTTGAAACCTGAGAATATAGCTCGAGTTATGCCAAGAAGAATAATGGTAGTTAGATTTTTTCCTAGTAATGATGTGAGGATGATTGTAGCAGGGAACAAACTTGGTAATGTTTCATTTTGGATTGTGGATAGTGAAGGTGAAAAAGGAGATGGCATATATTTGTATTGACAGCACTCTGCTCCCATTTCAGGGATTTCGTTTCAGCAATCTTGCTTGTCTAAGGTACTTGTCAAAATTCTTACTACATTTTTTTCCTTGAGAAACTTAAAAATGTAGACTTTCATAATTTCTAGGTTTATATCTTGGTATAGACTGCCATATATAATTACACAAGCTATGAATTAACAAGGTTCTCTTTCTCCTAAGATCAATTACATGCCTCTATAAACTTATGTTATATGTTCATGAGCAATGTTTTTTACACTGCTACGCATTGGTGCATTTTGAACAAGTTGGATGTATCCAATTGGTTGTTAAATTTCAACTAAAATTACTTTCCTGCAGTTATTGGAAGAGAATCCTGATATATAGCATAATAGCCTATTGCTTAATAGCATAATAATTTATATCCTAATCTGCTGACGTTGTCAAATGCACTTGTTGCATGATGTATTATGTTCATCAAGGAAAACACATTATTTGGGCAGAACTGTATGATGTAAGAAATTTGGAATGAATAATTCGTTATTAGAAATTTTCTAATTTCTTTCTATGTTGTTGTTGGCCATCACGTAATGAGTATGCTACAATATCCCATAGCATTATGAGAATGATCTTTGAATTTGTAAGTTAATTGCTAGCATTTTTTTTGTGTGAAAAGCATTTTAATAATCCTGAGTTCCTACTTTGGTTGGCTCTGACTTTGATGATGTTCAATTATTAGAATAAAAGTTGGTCATTAGTGTCATCATAAGGAGTCTTCGTTGACAATAACTGGCTCATAGAAGTAGACCAAAAAACATAATAAATACTCAAGCTATGTTGTTGATCATGTTTTCCCCCTCAAATAAACCATATAAACTTTGAGCTGCATGTTCCACTTCCTCATTGGCAACGATATTTTTACAATTTTTAATTTTTTTCATTTCTATGAATTTATTGATCATATGGTCATCTATTTGAATTATATTGCAATTTGAGTTGTGATTTCAATTGATATATTTTTGCTAAAATCAAGTGCAAATTTTCACTAGCTGCTATGATGGCTTTCTTCGGTTGATGAATGCCGAGAAGGAAGTATTTGATCTAATATACTCCAGTGAAGATACTATATTTTCCCTCTCCCAATGGCCAAATGACATGAATGGCTTATATTTTGGCGAGGGACGTGGACAATTGAGCATCTAGGATTAGAGATCAGGAAGGGTTTCTTCCCAATGGATGTTGCATGAAGACAGAATCAACTCCATAG
This sequence comes from Triadica sebifera, assembly GCA_023653625.1. Lineage (NCBI taxonomy): Eukaryota > Viridiplantae > Streptophyta > Magnoliopsida > Malpighiales > Euphorbiaceae > Triadica > Triadica sebifera. Next base: position 15,615,928 of record CM042910.1, on the reverse strand, counting down.
ATTTCAATTCACAAAATACTAACACTATGGCCACTAGTTCAACAAATGGGACTGCTTGCCTCTGGGATTTAAAAAGTGTAAATGCAAATAAATCCAATAGTTTAAAGATAATAAAATATAATAGGGTTGTGCACTCTGCTTACTTCTCAACATCTGGAAGCTTCCTTGTGACAGCAAGGTACATAGTGCCATTGAGGCAACAATTATCTGAATATTCAAATCTTACTTGGAAAAATGATATCTTATAGATTGGCCTTAAGCCGTCATACTTTTCCTTGTTTCAAGTAGTTGATTAATTTTAAATTTATGCGGAACATGTAACTTCCCAAGCATGTAGCTTGTGCTAGCTATCATAGGTCGATTCCAAATTTTTTCTGTACAGTCAGTTGCATGCCATGATGAATTGTGTTGGCTTAATCTAATTCTGATATCTTTCTGGTTTTTCCTTTTGCAGTGCTGATGATAGAGTCAGTATATTTGATTGTGTTAATTTTGTGGATGATTCTAGGATATAGCACAATAATAGGACGGGCATATGTAATTCTTCTTTCAGGTATGCTTCTTGGGGGAAATTTCGACTTTGGTGTAACTTAAAAAAAACATTTTATAATTTTAGGGTAAAAAATCAGAAAATTATAAGTTTAGGATATTTAGAAAATTTATTTCTCATTTAGGTAGTTTTGTTGAATTGCATAGGAAAAAGTCCGTGCATCGCACAGAAGTGGCGCACTACCACTAATTTATTTTATAAGTTAATTTATAATTTTTTTTATGAGCAGACGTTATCAATTAGTTAAATAATTTTTATAGGGAAAACAAAAAGCAACAATATCAAAATGTGGTGAGCCACGCCACTCACATGTGCAAGAAAAAACACAACCATGAATTAATTAAATGAAACATGTCCCTAGATGTCATATCCATTAATTTAGACTAAATTCACGCGAGTTGTTAAATCGACTCATCAGTTTGACCAAAGTCTAAAATTGGATTTTTATCGAAAAATAATTAAAATAATAGCAATTAAGTATGGAAAATACTCAATAAAGTGTTCAAAAAATTTTAAAATGTTAAATTTCGGTAAAGGACTAAATTGTAAATTTTGAAAAGTTTAGGAGTCAATTTGTAATTTACCGAAAATTTGAAGATTAATTGGGATAATCATAAATTAAATGCATGAATTGGAACATAAAATGCATATGGAGGCCAGCCACACCAAGTGGCACATTTTAAGTAGCCAATTAACATTCATGAACACATTAATTAGTCATTAAAGTCATAAGCCTTATGTGTCCCCTTTTATTAATTAACTTTGTCACTTTGCTCTTAATTGTATTTCCTTCTTCATTATCACCCTTGATCTAGGATTTGCTATCTTTTAATTGTCTTCTACGTTTCTTGAAGCACCACACACCAAATGACATACAACAATTAGCCAAGTGAGGTGCATGAATTAAACATTAATTAAAGCTTCTAGATTGATGCTTAGGTGTCCCCCATCTTGATAAATTTTGTCATCTTCTTCTTGATTGTTTCTTCTTCTTCCTTATCCATCTTCATTGAGGAAATTTTTTCCTCCTAAACCAGCCCACGTTTTCCCTTGTTCCTCCATAGCCAAAGCTTAGTTTTAGTGAAAGAAAGTGAGAAAAGAGATAAAAAGTAAGGTAAAATCTCATTTTCATGCTCAAGGTAGCTTAAGAGAGTAAGGAGAAAGAGAGAGATTAGGGTTTATGAAGTTTTAATAATCTAATTATAAATTTTAGGAACTCAAATTGACAAGGGGCTAGATCAAAGGAGCAAAGGAAAGGAGAAAGAGAAGTAAAGAGAAAGAGAAGAGAGGTTTGTGCATAACCTAAGGCAATAGCCTATTTTATTTTTTTATTTGCATGATTTGATTATTTAGCATGTTAATGATTCTGAATTAATATTATTTTATGAAGAAAATCTTGGGGATGCATGGTTGCTAGACTTAGGATTGCATTTGGTAAAAATTGAATGTGATTATCTTGTATGTTCTTTGCTGGAAATTGATGAGCAGTGTGCACTTAAACTGTTATAACTTAATTTCTGAAACTCGATTTTGTATGTTCTTTATTGGGTTTGAAAGATAAGACATAGGGATATAACCTTCATTTAGACCATAAAACTTGAATATCTCTGTAATTTTCCAGAAAAATTTATAAAGTTCGGATATAGAATCTATCCAGAAATTTTGTAGCACACTCTCATATTGTAAATTTTATTTTGTAGTATTTGTAAAATAAACAGTATATTATATTGTAAAATAAACAGTATATTATATTAGACCAACTTTTGTATATTATATTGTAAATTTTATTTTGTAGTATTTGTAAAATAAACAGTATTTTGGTAAAGAATATGTTATTATATAAAAATGTAGTTTATCTTTTATGATATATTTCTTTTATAATGCAAAGTAAATAAATAGTAAATGAAAAAATATAGGAATGATTTTTATGTATACAAATTTTAAAAATGATATTTTAACCGATAAAGTCCGCGTAGCACACTCTCATCCGGGCACAAGCTACTAGGGTGAAGGGGTGTTACACTAGAGATTATATATGATATTTAAAAAAAAGTCAGTAATATTTTATTGTGCCTTGTGTCATAAACAAATGAAAAGAGTCCCTGACAAAATGTATATTATGAGAAAAAAAACATTAGTTAATTATACCTTATTTAACTGATCATTTGCAGACTGTTGATACTTGTGTCCCTTATAGACTACATTATGAAGAAAAAAAAAGTATTGCATGCCAGTTCAGGCCTGTGGGCCAGTTCATCTTATGCACACATCTTTAACTGGCCTGTTTGAATAGAAAAATATCTTAAATCTAGAATTTTGTAAAAATCTACCTTAAATTTGAGAAATATCCTAAATCTATTTGAGAAATGCTCATGTGTATCAGTTTGTTGATAAAGCTACAGGATGTTCAAGAATTCCTTTTCCCTTTCTTATAGTCAAAATTTGTCTCACACCTCATTACTTATCTAAGAGTTAATTCTAATTGTTTCATCTAAACTTGAGATGTTTCAGATTTCTATTCTGATAATAGATTATGAAATACTGCAATTTACATGGCCATCTTAGTGTGTCTACTTCAAGTATTGTCATCAGGTCATCTAAAGTTAATATATGCACCCTAATAAACCGTCTTCCATATTGCTTGGACTCGGTTATAGGTATCTGATACGAATATATATCTAAAAGTCCAGTTTCTTATTTTTAAAATTTTAGGATACGTGTATATGACTAAAAAATACATAAAATTAGAGTACGGATATAGGGATACATCTATATATATATAATTGTAAATATTTTAATTTTTATATGTAATAATTTAAGTTAAAAATATATCAAATTATAACATTAAATTGCTAAATAAAATAAAATTAGATAAAATATTTTAAATTACAAATTTAAAATCTAAAATTCAAACTACAAACAAACAATAAAATAATAATTCTAAATTCATTTAAATTGTAAATCAACCCAAGTTTTCTATATAATTTATATTAATTTATGTTACCACCACAAATCATAGTTTTCAATTATGGGTCATTAAGAGATAATTCTTTTAACTCTATAAAATCATTATCTCCCAAATCCATTTAATATGCGCCTGTAATTTAAATAAAACCGGGATTATGAGTACCCATTTTAAAGTGAATGATCCAGTAAGTATTTTATATTCATACTAATATCATACCTAAAAGGTACGAGTACTTCAAAAATGAAGTGTCGAAGTAATATAAACCGCTTTAGTGTACATATTGACAATGTTGTGTCCTAGACCTAGGCGCAAGTTACTTCCAAGTTTGAGCACACATCCCATAAAACCTTGCTGGGATTTTGTTACTGTTGCTTATTTTTCTGTGACTTGTTAATCTTGCATTGCATAATTGTTAATAATTACAAAGTATGGTGCTGAGTTTGAAAGTTGGAAATTTGCAAAATAGTTGTGAAATGAGTGAAATTTGAACAGCTTCTTTCTTGTTTTAATGGTTACACATCTATATGGGGTTGGGATGATTCATACATCTTCATTGGCAGTATGCTGAGAGGAGTTGGTATCATCTCTCGCTCCAAAAGAAAGAAAAATTTTAACTCTTGAAAGTCCCCATATGAAACTGCTATTCCATGCAGATTTTATGCACATCCGTACAAGAATGGAATGCTAGCAGGGACCAGGTTTACATTTGGACATTAAGCTAGGAATTTTGATTCCTTAATTCTATGAGCATCTGTAATTTAATCAATTGCCAGTCGGCTTGTCATATATGTTGTCTAATATTTGCTTATGCTAAATAACAATCGCAGCTTTTAGAATTATGACAGCTTTTGAACGAGTGAGTTTGAATTTTTATTGGGGTTAATCTTAGTTAAATCAGAAAAACTATATATATATATATATATATATATATATATATATATATATATACTTACTAATAATTATAAGAAATGACAATAAATTAGCTATGATAAGCTTTGTTAAAATTATAATAAATGACCTAAGTTCGAATCTCCAGTTAGCTTACATTAAAAAATTATAATAAATCATTATGTTCAATATTATTAAGTTTAAATAAAACAAAATGAATTATGATAAAATCATTTTACAGAAAGTTTTGTTCTAAGTATTTATAAATGATAAATATTTTATAGATGCTATTGTTTGTAAGCTAGTATTAATTTATTTATAAATATCAAGGCTGTAAAAAATTTGGAGCACACTGGTCAGTCTGACCGATTTAATTGAGAATAGGTTAATAATTCGATTTGGTTCATGCTAAAAAATCAGTTTAATCAAAGTTAATAAAAATTTGGTCAACCCAATGGTGCAATCAATGACTTGGTTTACTCGTTTTGTGTTGATTGGGTTAACTCTTTATTATTATTATTATGATTATTATTATTATTAAAGAGTTAACCCAATCAACCCAAAATGAGTAAACCAAGTCATTGATTATTACTACTACTTTAATGCTTTTTGCCCTTCTTTTTTTTGCCAATTTCAAATAATCATTGTAACTTACGGATATCTACTTTTATTAACTCTGTATATGTTTGATATCCTCTAGAAAAAAGCTAAAAACTATCATAGTTTATCGATTCACAGCTTGTAAAGACGGGATCTTACATTTTATCAATTGATTATTATAAATATCTACATTTGTTGCAATTTTTTTTTGTCACTATAGAATTCTTTAGAGAATTTTTTCAATATGCAAAGTTAGTATTATAAATATAGAATTATTTGAAATATGAAAAATTTTGATGTTTTTGACAGAATTATTCCAATCAAATGTTACTTGGATGGCTAAACATGGGTTTCATTTTAACAGTTCTCTTTTTTGCATTGTTTAGAAATTAATAGTTGCTTCATTGGCAATGGCACTTACTCTTCTCAGCATCTAATAATTTGAGATTTTTAAAGGTCCGAGTAGAAATTGTTGTATGCTAATGAAGAACACAATAGTAGCAAGCTGATCTTAATTGTATCCGACTCAGCAGATAAAAAACAAGACAAATAAGGGACTCTGCATTTACTTGAACAGTTGAACTATCTTTTTAGATATTCAGAAACTCTCATCATAACATGAGGAATTGAGATTGCATTCAACTACCGGTTCAAATTCTTCCAACAGGTCAATTCCTCAGGGATTAGTTGTTCATTACAGGAATGGACAGCTTGTGCCATCAAATTCCCAAGCAAAGCATGGTACAGCAAACCCCTTGAACCAAGTCCTCCCAACAGCCAATATTTACAAGCATAATTTTCACCAATTATATCATTAACACAGCCCAAAAGAGGAAGTGATCCATGGGTAGTTAGCGGCGGCATTGCCCTCAAACCTGCCCTTGCACCAGCGAAAACCCAATCTTTAATTCCTGGGTAAAAAGTAGACACCTTTGGTAGTAGTTCTTGAAGAGCTTTGGAAGCTTCATCTGCAGAGACATTTGGAGAATAGTTTCTCGATTTCCACTCCCATGTTGAACCCATATATAAACTGCGGCCCCCCTGGACAGCAAGCCAAGCATCTGAGAGTATTGAAGGGGCACAGTCTTCATACTCTTCCCTGAAAAAAATGTTCCACATTTTGAGTTTGTCAAAAACGGTATAATCAATGTTGGCTCCTTTCTTCCATATCACTCTACCTCCAAAACAGAAGGATATCATTTTCCTTGTGAAACTTAAATTAGCATTCATAATCAATAGTGTCCAAATGCTCCTGTTAATAAACTCTTTCACTTAAAAGTTTATGAGGTATAACTGTAAGCTTTTACCTTACATTATGAGGCAGCTGCAGGTGGGCAATTACACCTCTACATGTCCTCAAAGGAAGCCTCCCAGAAAGCTCAGGTACCATATCTGCTTTGGCTCCTAGACATATTACCACTGCATCGTACTTTCCTACGTAAAAAATGCAAACAGATAAGAATTAATCATGAAATAAACAAAAACAAAGTGAGCTTAATCATCATCCTCAGAACACTATGATAGCCAACAGCACCAGTCATATGTACATTTTCATCTTATAGAACTACTTATCCAATATGTTCCAGACACATCCAGGGTATGAGGAAAAGCAAAACAAATTGGAGGAACATCATGTTCAAAATGGACAGCTCGTCCTTTAGATGTCTTCCTACTGTGGATCTGGCAATTCAGATAACATGTCAATTCCCAAAGCATGAACTAAGCCAACATTGCAGAATCCAAGAGTTCCAATGGTTTTCATTGTCCTTTCGGCCTCAGAAAAAAGTTCAAGCATACATGACAATTAAATACAATCTGATTGACAAAAACCAAAAGCAAGTTGCTTTTGACAAGTATTACCTTCTAACTCTTTAAGAGATTGAACAGATTCCTTGTGCAAGTATAGCTCCTTCTGTCCATGGATGGAGGAGGATACCTCTTTTGCCAAATTTTCACATGCCAGGAAGAGCGCCTAGTCAAACCAATAAAAGAGTAAACAAAACAATATATACAAGGAAAAATAATTTAGAGGATTACAAATTCAATCAATTCATAGACCTGAAGATAGCGCAGAGGATGGACATTTACAGCTTCAGGCATGTAAAAGGCCATGTTGAAAGGCAAGCATATACTGGGAACAAGTTTCTGAGCAGAGTCCGAATCAATGGTCTCGATTCTGCAACTGGCATTGCAATTCTGAGCATTCTAGAAGATAGGTCATAGAGATATAGCTCAAAATTCCTTAAAAAAATCTCATTCAGGATCAATTGAGGTCGAAGGGATTACATCATACAAAACATTCAAATTCTTCAAGCTTGTCACTGGTCTCAAGATGCCCCTAGAGTGGATGAAACTCCATTAGAAGTTTAGAACTAATAAAGTAACCTAAACCCACAGAAAAACAAAACCTAAAAAAGAAGGATAGAACAAAACCTTCTCCTAACCATGAAACTGTGAAAACCTTGACCTAATTCTCCAAGTTGAGAATTTGATTCCATGGAGACAGCTGCCTTTTCAGCAACACTTAGAAGCATCAAACATTCTTTCCAACACTCAGCACCCTTCCAAAGAAGCTTAACTGCCACAAAAAAATTCACCTTATTTTAACGAAATTAAAAGGAAAAAACAAAGAATAAGTTAATTTTAATGATAGATGAACATGGATTATTAATATTGATATACTATCATTACTCTAAGTAGGAGTAGAGGGCAAAGAAAAAAGATAACCTTTAGGAGAATAAGGATGAATTAAACCGCCAGAAACTCCAGAGGCACCTCCACCAATTCCCGCTTCATCATAAATGTCAATCTTAAGACTCAATCTCTCAGGACTGAGCTGCAGTTTTCAATAGTACAATGAAAAAGGTTAGAGTGGAAGAACCACAAACATGAATTAGGGAGATAGGAAAGAGAAAAATATAGAGACCTTCAACAAATGCCAAGCGACGGAGACACCAGCAAAACCTGCGCCGAGCACCGCGTATCTGCATCCATAAATAAATTTAGAAGATTGACATTGTCTAAACGTAGAGTAATAAAAAATATATATATATAGATAAATTTGAGGGGAAAATTAAAAATAAAATACCTGAGAGGTCGTAAGGAGAGAGAAGAAGAAGAAGAAGAAGCTGATAGTAGCATTGTACGGTTGGGATATGCTTTTTTGCGGTGTGGAAAATAGCACAGAAGAGAGGGTTATTGTGTTGTTACTAGTTAGTTTGGGATTCTTTGATAAATGAGAATGAAAATGCATATAGGCCAATTGCTCCCAAATCCAACTCCAATATATTATTCTACTAAAAAAAAAAGGAAAAAACCCCACATTTTATACAAAATTTTAGCCAGTGCTATCTATTTGTATATTTATATTCATTATATTATCTTCCTATTTTGACAGATACACTTTCTATATCAATTAAACTTTTAAAATTCTGAAACTATTCACTTGTTTTGTTTGTGAGTTGTATCTCAAATTTGGATCATTAGAGTTTCTATAAAATATAATTAAATGCCGTATTTTGTTAGTTTAAATGCAAATTTGAATTACACATTTTTTTTCAATTAATAATGTTATTATCAACTTGTATGATTTTTATATTTTCATATCATCTGTGTGAACATATGATCGCACAAAGCGCAGAATACCAATAATTTTGTAGGACTATCAAGCTGAAAAACAAGACCCTTGAACAGAGGAAAAAAACCGCAAAATTTTGCAAAATTGAAAATTGAAATGGAACTCCCATCTTATATGTTGAGAAAATTTGCTTAAAGAATAACATATTTCAATGACCTGAAAAAGAAATAAAAGAAATGCATGCATACGCTACTAGTTCCTGGCTTAGTTCTTGTCCCCCGACTTCAAACAAGTTTTCGGCAGGAAGATGGAATTCCTGTTTACAACTCTTACAGATCCTTGCTTACTGTACGGAGAAATGTCCCTCTAATTCAATTAAATAAATTGATGAAAACATTCCCATCTTGAAAATTAGAGATTGATGCAGTGTTTAAGAGGTCTTGTTCATAAAAAAACACGAGTAAACCCAATGATAAGATTAGGATAGGCCCCTCTTTCTGCTGCCTTGTAGGTTATGCCGCTGCCAGCATCCGCTATTAGCCATCAACATGCTCAGTCAACTGCTCATATACATTTCTTATAATTCAAGATTCTGAAAGAGATCTTAATTTTCTTATAATTACGCGCCGCTCATGCTTGTATTCAATTTCATCTCTCTGATGCATAACTATAAGGGCCCTTCGCACCTATCAAATTTAACAATCATATTAGTGAAATACTACGAAGCTACTTAGGAGGATTTTTGGTGGATGTGCTCTACTCTGCCTAAACTTCCAGGCAGACTTTCATACACTTTTTCATACAGGAAAATATTGTGCTTTTTGGTGCATAATTCAACTGCGTTAAAATAATAAAAAAAGAAATGCTGGTGGCAAAAGAAATGTACAAGAAAAATTTCTGAATCAAACACTCGTTTTCCTCTTATTTTCATACAGGAAAATATTTCCAGTCGGTCACGATGTCTGATATGACATTTTAAATAAATACTCACAATTGATTCATTCATCCCCATTCTTGAAAGTTCATCAATCAGCTTTCTTTCCGATATGCGCATGCCAATTCCTAATCTTCTCTTTATCTGAGTTTCTGCTTGCTGTATGGTGCAAAATACAGATTAAAATGAAATCTAAAATGCAAGAATATTAGGAAAAACAGAATAATTTTCAAGAGTCCATGAAAGAAACTCGAAAAAGTACTATCATCACATTGTCTTTGACAAACCTTTATCTCAGGAGTAAGAGTCACTTGCTGATTTATGCCAGACTGTGCTGCTTCAATAGTTGAAACCTTGAAAAGATTTACTGCCTCAATCACATCTGCTTCAGAGGTAACGTGGGACCTGAAATTACAGTTAGTTCATGGGAGTGACAGATACATCCTATTAAGACACTCTTAGAAGAAAAATACTTCTATTAACCAACCCAAGCATACAAGTGTGCAATGTACACATGTGAAGGCTAACGCACTTATACGAGCGCATGCAGGAAAATGATCCAACTTTGATCTTATACGTGAAAGATAGCAGTTGTTTTCCATGGAGGTTCCATGGCATATGAAATCAAGAGCGCTAGTTAGCTGTCCCTTTCCACAATTTTCTTTCATTTTTTTTTTTTTTAGTTTAGCAGGGACTTGGAAATAGTGCTCAGATTACTTGGACCAGAGCCAAGATAAAAATATGTCATCGCTTAGGTATAAATAATTTTCTGCATCTGGATGACATTGGGGGTTTTGGGATATCATAGTTCCTATGAGATCAACCTATCAGGGGAAAAACTTCGCAAACAGGAAGAAAGGAGAAAATGAGAACTTTAGACCATTCAAGACTGAATCACCAATTCATGTGAGATGATTGAACAAGCTATAACTTTATATGTGTGGAACAGAGTTTAGCGGTTCAATTACATATTAAGTCGTCATATGGTATTCAATACATAAGATGCAGTTGAGCATATCATCAAGAAATTAATTTTCATAAATACTTTATGCCCTCCAAGAAAGTCAAATTTCGAGTTGCTTCCAGATGAAATGTCCATCAACATTTACTTAAAGAAAAGCTTTTAGAAAGATCACCATACACAAGAAATTGCATAAGAAATCGCAAGCTAAAAAAACAGGACTTTAGCAACAGCCCTGGCCAAGTCAAATGCACTTTGCTTTGTCTAAATTGATAAAAAAGTTATTTACTCATATAACCTAAGGATGCATTCAATGTCATGTTTAACACCCGATACTTAACAGTTTCATTTTAGCAAGAGCCTCACTCAACCTTATAATGGCTTCAAGCTGCCTTACTGTAATGGGTACTGCAGCAGCCTCCCCTGTTTCATTAGCCTGCTTCCTCATGTCCTAGACAAACCACCATATATAGAGCTAAATTATTTGGTGGATTATTGACCAACAACAGTCTTGGGAAATGTACATGTCTCTAATATGGTCTAAAGCAAATATCAAAATAACTAATACAATTTCAAAATTTGGCTTTGAAATCAATAATGAGATTGAGTTGGGTAGATAAGTTTACTCAACCAACACACCTGTAAAGGGAGAAAATGGGACTTCAATAATGAAAGTTGAATTGCTAGAGAATCGAAATTAAGTGCAATGCTCAAGCAATGTAGAAAAGGAAAATGCAAGGATGGAAGCACACCAATCATGACTACAATTTTCTTTTCTTTTCTTTTCTTTTTTTGGGCAATGTCAGACATGCAACAGTACGTCCTTGAAAAGCATTTAGCATTTCAAAAGTCAAGAAAGTTGATTTGCCAAAATTGTCCACTTTAAATTCAAGAACTATAAGACACTACTTTTTAGGGGAAAAAATTTCATCTGATCCTGTACATAGAAAAATTGAATTTTGTTTTCATGAAGGCTTCCTTCCTTTCCACTTAATTTTTGTTAAATCAGCTCGCTAAACTACTCCAGGCTTTGGTGGTATAATAGCTTTTATGAAAGCTGCGAAGCCCATATATCAAGTTATGTACTAATGAATCATCTATTTCTCGATTATGTTATGAGAAGAAATAAAATACCTGTCTGAACCTGACATATTCATTTTGCAGTCTATTGGATGCAGACTCTAACAGACGGGGTTGGCATTCAGTTCTACAGTATTGTATATATCTGCAGCAGTAAAATCATAATATTAAATCGTAAATCTTCCCTAACAGAAGGATTGCAAAAAGTGCAAGACAGATTTACTTCAGAATATAAATACCTCTTCAACCAATTCTGTTCTTTGGAATCTCTATTATCCGCTGAAGCTGCATCAGCAGATCATGGACCTTAATTATATGACTAGCTATGATCTGCCACTGTAAAATTTGGATTCAAGCAACTGAATTAGCAGGCAATTGAAACAACAAAATGCACATGAAAACAAGTGTTATTCTGAAATAATAGAATTGTTGCATTTTCTTGCAGCATCAATTGAGCAAGATAATGACAATTTACCTCATCCCGACCATAGTCTCTTCGATCTTTCACAATGAAGATCAAGTCAAACCTAGAAAGGATTGTTGTCTGTAAATCAATGTTTTCCTGTGCCGTCTGGGAGGAGATCAAATTTATTAGTCCCTTGCCAAGGATCACAATGATGCATTAAGGAAATTGAATGGGATGAGATAAGTACAGCTATTAACCTTAAGATCATCAGGGTTGGCAGCTGCAAGCACTGATGTTCTGGAATTGAGAACAGTCGTAATTCCTGCTTTTGCAATGGATATTGTTTGCTGCTCCATAGCTTCATGAATAGCAACCCTGAACCATATAGTTTTTAACTTTTTAAAGCCATCCATATGAAACATAGAAAGGACCTTATCTTATTCAAGTTCAGATTACCTATCCTCTGGCCTCATTTTGTCGAACTCATCTATACAGACAATACCTCCATCAGCTAAAACCATAGCTCCTCCTTCAAGATAAAATTCATCCTGAATAACACATTTATGGTTTGAAGTCAGACAAAAATCATGCTGAGAGGGAATAATAAATATGGCAACTGTTTATTTTTACCAACACAAAAGATGAAATGAGACACCTCAGCGCATTCATAAATGATGAAGAAATTACCGAGCTACTATCTCGTATCACAGAAGCAGTAAGACCAGCAGCAGATGAACCCTTTCCAGAGGTGTAAACAGCTATTGGAGCTGTCTTCTCAACAAACTTGAGAAACTTTACAAGCAAGGTGATTAAAAAATCAGCATCCACTTATATGTTGCAATGAGAAATAAGTACAGAAAATGCAATGCATTTATGTTGCAATGAAAAATAAGTACAAAAAATGCAATACATGCAATGTATAAAATGCCATTCAAGCGTACAGATACATAAATGAGAAAACAAGCAAAGCTCTGTCTTTAAGTTCGAAAGAGCTATCAAAACAAAACTAACCAGGAGATATGGAACTAACCTGTGACTTGGCCGTAGATGGATCACCTAACAGCAACACATTAATATCACCTCTTAGCTTCACCCCATCAGGCAAATTCTGTATTTACGAAGAATAATGTTATGACATGAATAAATTCCATATTTGTTAAAGGATGTAGTTTCAATATATACCTTCCTTGACCCTCCAAACAAAAGACAAGCCACTGCCTTCTTCACATTTTCTTCACCGAATATAGAAGGTGCAATTTTGGAGCATACGGCTTCATATGCATCTGCTCGAGAAGCAAATCTTTTGAAATCCTCTATCTGCATGCAATACCCTTCCATAAGAAAATTAAAAAAGACAAAAAAAAAAAAAAAGAAGCACAAGATTACGAGGAATTTAACTTCTTTCATCCAGTAAGACACTTAACATAAAACAATTTTTAGTTCTATGAAATATAAACGTGGGCAGATTTGCAAAATTGATATAGATCCTTCGGGAAGGAAGCATCAGGAAATAGTCCAATAACGATTATGATTAAAAGTAATGACTAAAAATAATCATTGATTGTTTGCTGCAAGTTACCATGCTCCATGGCAGATGCTATCATATCAAGTGCAAAACAAATTTAAATGAGTAATTTTCTTTGTGTTTGTGGTTTGCACAATTTTACCTCTTCTTGAGTGAAAGCAGCATGACCCTGAGAACTGGCCTCGTTTATTTCCTCTATTCCCACAACTCTGATATAAGGCTGTCTAACTGCTACTGCTCCTCTATGCCTGCACAGAAGCAAACCATTAAAGATAAATCACAATAATTAAGGAAGAGTGAACATGGATCCCCAAGATTAAAACCATCAAGCAGAGGGAGAAAGACTCGTACGAGGTTGATGAATTGGCTCCTTGAAAGATGCTATAAATGCCTATGATGGTCAATCTTGTACCGGGTACAATTCGTTGGACAAGATGGCGATCCACCGGGAGAAGCATGTTTCTGGGAAGCTCTCCAGTAGGCACATCCTTCACAAGCCGACAATTATCTGAAGTTCATAACTTAAACACGCCATTTATTTGCGTGCTAATGTAACATGAAGATCATTACCTCGGGATTCTCCTGCAGTTTCAGAGTTTGCTGGTCAACGTACTGGCTCTTGTCAGGAACCACCATCCAAGGATCAATAGGGCACGGTTCTTCATTCGCCTAAAGAAATTCAAGTCCAAAAAATCAAAATGAGAACCATAATAACCAGAAAAAGACAACATTGCAACTAAAGGATTCAGAATAAACCTGAGGAATATGGTCACATGAACGGGGCACAATTGCACCTCCAAGGCCTGGACGGCAAGGTAGTTCCTTGGTACTTTGACAATTCTTACACACTAGACTCACATAAGTTGCCTTTGCCTTAACTCGCGATATTCCTTGAGTTTCTGGAGGATAGTGTAGCGGCTGGAAGTAGAGGCCGCCGCGTCGGAACCTGATTCAGGGAACTGCGCTTGGTCGCTGGAGTAAACGGCTCCCTCGTCCCACCCAGACATCTTCTCTTTTCTCGATAACTCTCTCTGTCTCTCTCTCTATAGATTGGTATCTCTGTATGTGAAATGGGTACGAGAGGAAGAAGGATTTTGTGGGCTCGCTGGGGATTTGGCGGGAAAAATACGCGGGAACTGCAAGGGTGACTGCCCCTTATCACCTGCTGGTCGCGTGATCTCCACTTTGGAGATTAATATCTTATTACTAAACATTTTAATTAATATCTATAATTCAAATTAATATATAATCATGTTTAAATATATTCTAAAATATAAGAATGTGACATTTTTAATTATTATTATTATTATGATAAATAATAGAATTGATTTATTATATATTTTTAACTTTTAAAAATAAAAAATATACACTAACATTTTAAAAAATACACTATGATATTTATTTTTCAATTAAAATAACATTTTTTAGTAGAAATCAAAATAATTATTTATAATAAATATATAAATAGTCAAATTTAAGTTTATTAACTATATATCTTAGATAGTGTTCTTTTTGGAACCATATAAATTATGTAAAAATGTTGTAAAATTAAAACATAGTTTTCCATGTGGAGTAGTGGCGGGCAGTTGCAATCAAGAGCCTCCAGATCCCGTGTTCCACCTGCAGCTGCAGGGGGGGCCATTTTTTCACGGTCTAATACCTTGATTCAGGGTAAAAATCCGTCCAAATTTAACACCGGTTCAGAATTTAAGACTAGTTCTCATTTAAACCAATCAAATGCTTTTTTAAAATATAATTCATTCAATCATTATCATTTTATATTTTTCAAATAATACCTTTAATTAGTATAAAAATATATTAAGAAAAATATAAAGCTTCAATCATATTAAATAACTTTTTTAATTTATGTGAAAATAAAAATGAATGTAATTTTTTTCAGATATAGTATTTAATTATTTATTCAATATGAGAAATTAATCATTTATTAAGTTTCAAACTTCAATAGCAAGCAGGCCAAAGGCTTCTATCCTAGTAGTATAGGAAGTGGTCTTGGATTCGAGACTCTCATCCCACTTGAAATAGTTAAAAACTTGTTGTAAAAATTGGCTTGGTTATATCAGTTTAATTAGAAATCGAGCCATATAGTTTGAAGCATAAAATCTGAAAGAAAAATTTGCAAACTAGTCGATTTAAACAGAATTGAATTGTTTTCTCAACTCAAATCGGTTTTGAAAAATCTGATATACAACTTAAATTGTTAAATTTAAACCTAATAAATACATGATTGTTGGACTTAAAATGCAATAAGAGTATTAGATGTCAAAATGTAACACTTAATATCTTATACATGTTGATACCACATAAATTTGTATCAAATAATTATACATGAAATATAAATACGATATAAGATTTTGTTAATATCAGTGAGAGTAATTTTTTTAATCCCTTAACATCATTTAATAAATCTACAAATCAATATTGAGATTTTCACCACAACATAATATATAACATAAATATTGAAAATTAAACTTTGTGTCTAAAGATTTATGAGTTTCATTCATTTACACATTTTAGTATCAACTTTTGAGTAACTATATATATACAAATATATAAGTTCAATTTATAGATAAATGATTACATATTCATATGAAAATACAAGGAGAGAGAGAGGTAAGGTGAGACTGGTGACATTTGTTTCATGACTTCTATATAGCCATCAAAGTAAGATATTACTTTTTTCTACTTGAAAATTGATGCAAATTAATGAGTTACAATTTAATGAAAAATAATCATTAAATGAGCTAAAGTAACAATCAATTTTAAATAACAAGTCACAAATATACACAATACATAATATGTATTTCATTTGATTTACCAATATCATTTAGATACAAGTAAAATTTAAAGTATACAATCATTGTTATTTATTTATAATTGTTCATTTTTTGTGACTAGGCTAAACATACATTATTCTAAATTTTCATATGAATATTTATATTTATTAGCTAGCATGATCATTTGTTTTATTTGTAGATTTACACATCTGTTAAGCCATAAACCTTTGTTTTTACTATTAATTTGCATTTGATTATTTGTTTGAGTTTTATGTCACTTATTTTGCTTTATAATGTCGTTTCACTAGTCATAATACTTTTTAAGTTTGTATGCATATGCTTTGTAACAGATAATTCATTCATCATTTTTCATAAGAAAATCAAGTACATATATCACAATCGTGTATATAATTTATTCATACTATCTCATATCAGAATCAAATCATGACAATCAAACAATTTACATAGTAATTAATATTTATATGCACTAAAGAAATTATTTGATAACTATACTCACTTTTTTATTTGATATCCAAATTTTAACTTATTATTCACTTCCTCCTCGTGTATCACCGACTTATTTTGAGTCTATTTGACATTGCAATTGATCAGTACACAGCTAGAAAATTTAATATTCATATGATATAAGCAAATAACTAATATTTTTTCTATATTGTAGTGTGACCTTTTCAGATTTATCAGTCTATAAATTTTTTTATACTTGTCTAATTTATGATATTTTTAATTCTACTTAAAGATAAAATAAAATTTTATAACATATTAGAATTTCATAATTTTTGGAGGATCACAATATTTTTAGTGGAATTGCAAAATATGTCCTATTTAGATGTTATTCTTTCATATCAAAATCTTATTTTTTTATCCAACTACAAGCTATCCCTCTTAGGACAAGTGCTCAACACTCTTACTTTAGGTCAATAAATTGATTTTTTCAAGCTAATATAGCTTAAAATTGTGACCGAGCTGAACCAAATCAAATCTTAGTAACAAAAAGTAACCAACAACATCTTAAACTATTCACCGTTATGGTTAAAAGTAGAAAGAAATATAAGAAACTGAGATATCCTTATGTTTGCACATATAAGTAAGCATATATGCCTACATACAATAATTACTTTGATGCACCGTTCCTTATTTCTTGAAAGAAATACTAGGTCCTAATTGGCACACACATAAGATGCATTTTACGAGAAATTATTCTTTAAAACTTATTTCAAGAGGGACTTCAATTTTCAATTATTAATTATAGTAGATGCAACACTCACTAATTAGAATTTAATTAGAATAAGTATGTGGTATAAATAGGAAAAATATGATAGATAATAGAGATTAAAATAGATGGAATAGTTGATTAAATTATAAATTAAAATAAATTAAATTGATTGAAATGATAAATTTGATTAAATTAGACCACATAATTAAATTGTACTTTTGGTAAAAATAAAAGGGATTAGATATAAATAAATATGTAAAAATAAAAAAAATAAACAGAAAAGTGCTAAGCAAAATAATAATAATAATAATAATAATAATAATAATAACAAATAAAAAAACACAACAAAAAAAAGAGAAGAATAATAAAATGGGAGAAGAAATGGGAAGGGGAAAGCCAATTAATACTTTGCCCAATGTTATCATAACTTCTACACTCTTCTTCTTATCATCATCATCGTTTTCCTTTCTCCCAATAACAGCTCCAATTCTTCATGATCTCACTCAAGATTTGCATCAAAATCACTCTAAATAAATCTATTTCTCATTGTTATTGTATTATTAAAACTTTTTGGGTTGTGTTATTAGAGTTTTTTATTGCCTAATGAATCGAATTTGGAGAAGCATCAAATATAAAAGTTGTTTATTTATGTCTTATGTATCTGTCTACCAAATGCTATTGAAGATTTTGAATATATGAAGAGAAATTGTCATTTGAATGAGACTGGTCCCTGGAAGAGTATCAACAAGATACTCTACGGTTTTTGTTTAATTTGATCATTTTAAAGGCTGAATATAAGGTGAATTAAAACATAAAAGTTGTTTCCCTTATTTCTATATCTTATCTAAGTTCCTATTAAAGTTTTACCTTAAAATATTATTTCTTTTGTGAGTTATGACCTTAACAAATGAACTAGTCAGGTTGTCATTATATTCTGAACAATTTATAGATCCTCTAGTATTTGAGAACCTTGGAGGCAGAATATAGAAATGAGGTAAATATGAAAAATATTTCAAATTAACTTATATAAATGTCTAAAAATTTTCATAATAATTGAATATATACAGTGAAAGATATAATTTTTTAAATATAGTACCCAAAAATTGCCTAAGAGGAGAAAACAGAACAATATTTAAAATTATACTGAATATTGTGTAATAGTTCAAAATTTCTGAACTTTTAGTATGCTATAGTATTATATATTAAATTTAATTAAAAATATGAATCATATAGATTGGATAAGTGTATAAAAAGTTATAGATCCAATAGTCCTAAGAGGTCTTGTTCCAGCTTAAAAGAAATTGAAGTTATTTATTTATACTATATTAAGAATAAGTATTTTATCAATGTATTAGTTATTTATTTTTTGAATTAGGATCTTAACAAGAGGAAGAACAACAAAAGTAAATAAGCTTTGAGTTTAGATTTGGAAAAGAAAAAGCTATCAAGGTTTGTACATATATGTATTATGGTTTGTCCCGATGTATGTTTGTGTGTGCATGATATAAATTAAGTGTCATCATGATAAAATAATATATTACTATATTCTTTAAAATTATGAAAAATGTTATTAATTAGGAATTTAATGTTATGGTAATATTTGATGGAATATCATGTTATTATATGAGTTTGAAATAAATTGTGAACTTTTAATTATGTTCATAAGAAATGAGAGTTGATTATGGCAAGTAATGACATGATAAAAATAATTAATTAATAGTTTTAATTGCCCATTTCTCTACTTGATGACTAACATAGGATATATGGTGCACCATTAAAGGGGAATTACAGTACCGATATTAATATGATTCAAGCACAGGGCAGTTATAGCTCTGAGAGCGCACGTGATCCTAATTACACACAGATAACATGATTATTGTATGCCAAGGTGACTAAAGTTCCACGAGCACCCTTGACTTGAGATTATAATGAGTATGGTGATTTAAGCTTCGCAAGCGCCACTATTTAACACCCTTTATTCGGAATACTTATATGTACCACTAAGTTAGAGATAACTTAGCGTGAGTTCTTCTCATGCAGGAATTGGAGCTGTAGATAGTAGATAGTGAAGTTGGTCATGAAGAAATCCAAGCTCATATCAGCGGAGGCACAATAGACGTAGTTAGAGGGCTGGTTATTTATCATATTTTTTTGAGTTTGACCATGCATATGGATTGTGGTAGTCATATCTCATATGTTAATATTGTATATATAAATAATTATGTAATATAATCGGGTGTCATAGGTATATACAACATGATGATAAATATATATTGTTAATTAGAACGATTTGCCTAAACTAATATAAATAAATGGATTAAGTTATTTAAAATGAAAAAGTTTTAATTCGAACCAATTTATTTAGTAAATCTTGTAGCATCCTATTTATATATAAGAAATTATTCCTAATATATAAGTAGGAAGTCATAGTAGAAGAGGAGAAGAATCATAATTATATATTGTATATTAACATAAAATTACAATTGTATGTCTAATAAATTACAAATATGAGATAAAAGGAAAAAAACTGATAATATCTCCTAAAATATATCCTAAAATTTTCACACATTTACAGATATTTCTCCTGGAATCAGTGAGAGTTGATTGGATAAATTTTGGAAAATTTTCAACACTCTTCATCCACATGCTCCTTTATAAAATGCTTGTCGTTGTTGTCGACCTCAAAATGCTTTGTTTCATCATAAAGCTCAAAATTATGTGTAATGGTTGTGGTGGATTTGTTATATCAATATAATCTAGTTAAAATACATCTATAATATATTTTAAATTTATTTTGTTCCTTATTTAGATAGGAATTAATGCATTAGATTTAGGATAAAAGTTGTATGATTGATTGTATAGTTGACTTACCTAAAATAGATTGTAACTATGTACATAAATACTCATTTTGAGGTTAATGAAAATATAAATTTCAGTCGAAAATCTCTAATTTGGTATCAGAGCAGTGAAAAAAATATATGTTGTTGTCTCTTTGCTTTTTTTCAGCTAAAACCCTAGCTGCCTCTTTTTTCTTATCTTTTATTCTCCATCATGGCTGAGAAAATAGATGGTATTATTCTTGAGCCACCAATTTCTGTTAGTTGGATGGTACAAACTATTATATTTATTCTCAAATTATAGAGATGCATATTGTTGGTTGGAAAAAAAATGGATATATCACTAGAAGGAAGGTTGCACTTACAGAAAACAATCCAAGCTACGATGAATGGGAGGCTGAGGATATATTGGTCAAATCTCGGCTCATTAATTCCATGATTGAGAAGCTAATGACACATTTTGTGTAGCATAGAATAACTAAGGAGGTTTGGGATGCAGTTAGTAGAGCTACCTTGATGTGTCAAATTATTCTCAAGTATACAAATTTATGAAGAAATTATTCCAATTGAAGTTGATAGGTCGCCCTTTGGTAGATTATTACAATGAATTGAACTTTATATTCTTGGAACTTAATTATCGTAGACCTAATCATATGGAATTCCAAGATGAAATTGAGAAATTGAGGAGATGTACTGGTGAAAATTGTGTTTATGTATTTCTTGCAAGTCTTGATCACAATCAAGACCAAGTAAGTACTCAAGTTTTAGCTCTTCTCCTATACCAAGTCTAGAGGAAGCATATTCACAAGTCCCGTCATGAGGCACAAAAGCAAGCCACTATGAAGTTAGAAGAACACTTTGAAGCTTCGGCAATGACTATCCAGAAGCATAATACAAAGCCAACACTTCTTTGCATTCATCGCAATAACACCAAACACATTGTAGATGTCTGTTGGAAGAAACATGGATATCCAAAATGGTTCAAAGTAAATCAAGCTAAAAAAACAAGAAATCAATTGAAGTTGCTCATAATGACACTCCTTCATCTACTACTGCTTCTACTTCTCAGGTTTCTCGTGTATCTCCTCAAGAAGGTAATTATGGCTCAGCCTTTGTTTCTGCTATAACTAACATTTGGATTATTGATTCAGGGGGCCATTGATCATATGACTAATCACCCTTTTTTACTTGACACTCTAATGTCTTATAATATTAAGTCAATTTAGGTTGCTAATAGGGATCCTACATTTGTTTCTAAAGTTGGGAACATCTCTCTCCCCTACACTCTTAATGCCCTTGGTCTTACTTGCACCTAGTCTTTCTAATAATCTACTTTCCATTAGCAAAATTAGTAAGTATCTACATTATTTTGTAACCTTCCATTTTACTCATTGTGTATTTTAGGACAACCTTACAAAAATGAAGATTAGCACTAGTAAAGAGAGAGGTATGTACTACTTGGAGTGGACAAGAGAGTTGCTATTTTAATTTTTCTATGACATTGTAAGTTAGGTCATCCATCTTTCCCTTATATAAAACGTTTATTTCCTAAGTTATTTCAAAATATTTCAGTTTCTAGTCTACGGTGTGAAAAATGTATTTATGCTAAGAATTATCATGTACCCTTTAAAATAAGTCTCAATAAAAGTCAGATTGCTTTTACCCAAATTTTTACAAATGTTTGGGGTCCATTCTCTACTCCCTATACTTTGGGTCATACATATTTATCTTTTATTGATGATTGCACTCGTGCAAGTTGGGTTTACATGATGAAAACTAAAGATTAAGTAATAAGAATTATTCCTCAATTTTCAAAGATGATTCACACAATCTAACACGCATATTAAGATTTTTCATTTTGACAATGATTATGAGTTTGTTAATAAAACCTTTATTGAATTTTTATGGCATCCTTCACCAAACAACTTGTTCATACACACCATAACAAAATGACACTGCAAGACATAAAAATTGTCACATTCTTGAAGTGACATGTGCTTTTTATTTTATTCCGTGTGTTCCAAAAATTTATGGGCTAATGTTGTCATGACTATTGTTTTTCTGACCAACCATATGGCTGCTTGTGTCATTAACTACCAAACTCTTTTGCGTATATTATCTCAATTTTACTTTATTCCTTCTGCTTTGAATCTTTGTCCAAAAGTATTTGGTTATGTTTGTTATGTCCATTTTCAATCAAACCAAAGGAGAAACTAGATCATCATGTTCTTAAATGTGTTTTTCTAGGCTACTCTACCTCTAAAAAGGACTATAAATGTTACTAACCTTCTACAAGATAATATTATGTTTCAATGGATGTTCAATATTGTAAATTCCAATCTTATTTTTCTGAAGATATGTCTCTAGTTCCTCTTTAGGGGATGATTAGTAGTATATAAGAGGAAAAATTATGACTCGAAGAAAAGAGGTTTTGGATTTCTGGAGGTTAGGGGGAGGGCTCTGCTAAGGTTCAAAAGCCTTTGAATAATTATGAGTCTTTAAAGGTTGAGCATGAACCCACAGAAGGAATGGAGAGACGTGGTGAATTGTTTCTCTGAAAACATTATACCAAGGGAAATAAGGATATTGATGTTATGTCTCCTCCAAACTCCAATACTACTCTCAATGATACTACTATGTCATCAAATGAATCTTCTGAGACAAATTCTAAAGTACACTCTTCTTCACCCTCTTTGATATTTGAAATTCATGTCTTGAATCCTCAAGCTGAAGATCAACCTAGCAATACCCTATTTGTGAAAGAAAAGCACCTGATAGGTTTGGTTTCTCAAAACCACTCTCTAACATTGCTTATCCTATCACTGATTTTGTGTTATATCATCATTCATTAAAGACTAATCTTGCATTTTCCCTTCAGTTATCTTTTGTCTCCATTTTTAGTCATTTTCAGGAAGCCCTTAAATATCCTAAATGAAAAACTATGATAGAAGAAATGAAGGTTCTCTAGAAATTCTACTTGGGATATGATTAAGCTTCCTATGGGTAAGAAGACAGTAGGGTGCAAATGAGTGTTTTCTATAAAATGCAAACTAGATGGAACTATTGATCGGTATAAACTTAGATTGGTCACCAAAGAATACATTCAGACTTGTGGAATTAACTATCAGGAGATCTTTGAACCTATGGCAAAAATGAATACTATTTGAGTTGTATTATCTCTTACAGTCAATCTAGATTGGTCATTGAGACAGTTTGATGTGGAGAATGTCTTTCTACATGGTGATCTCTTGAAAGAGCTATTTATGGATTTCTCTTATGGGTTTACATAAAAAAGAGGTGAAGTATGTAAGATGAAGAATACATTGTATGGATTGAAACAATTTTTATGAACATGGTTTGACAAATTAAATACCTCTATGAAAGAGTATGGTTTTAAGCAAGCTATGACAAATCACACTCTATTTTGTAAGAGAGATAGGGATGATATTACCTTGCTTATTGTTTATGTTGATGACATGATAATCACAAGTAATAATCTTAATAAGATAGAAGAGCTTTAGAACTACTTGTTTAAAGAGTTTGAAATGAAGGGCTTGAAAGTTTTAAAATATTTCTTGGGCATCAAAGTATCTCAATCTAAACATTATCTCTTTCACTCTGAGCGCAAGTATGTATTAAATCTCTTAGCTGAAAAATGAGAACTCAACTTGTCAACTTGTTGATACACCTATTAAGATGAATCATGACTCAAGTATATATCCAAATCAGATTTCAACAAACAAAAAGAGATATTAGAGGTTGGTGGAAAAATTGATTTATTTTACTCACACCAGACCTGATTTATCTTATACAGTTAGTGTTGTGAGTCAATTCATTCACAACCTAAATGATTGACACATGGGTGCAATGGATTGTATTTTAGCTTAAGTCTTCTCTAAGTAAAAGTATTATGTTCACAAAACATGGTCATTTAGGCATTGTGGGTTACACAAATTCTGATTTTGTCAGTATAAATTGGAGAGAAAATCTACATCAGGTTATGTATCATTTGTAAAAGGCAATTCACTGTCATGGAGAAGCAAAAAGCAAAGTGTGGCATCATTGTCTAGTGTAGAAATTGAATATCATACCCTTCATCATGCAAGCACATAGCTCTCCTGGCTAAAAATACTTCTAAGCGAGCTCAAATTTGGTTCAAAACATTTTATGACTCTCTACTATGCCAACACAACAATTATTGAAATTACAAATAACTTGGTGTAGTACGATCAAACTAAACATGTTGAGCTGGATAAAAACTACATCAAAGATAATTTTGACTCTGAAAAGATAAATATTCCTTACATTAAAAGGGCAAATTAGTTGGTTGATGTGATGACTCATGTAGTTCTTAGTGGTCCACTCTATACAACACTATCTAAGTTGGGCATATGTAATATCTATGTGCCAACTTGGGGGAGAATTAAAATACAATTATAGAATATTTTATATTTGTTTTGTTCCTTATATAGGTAGGAATTAATGCATTAGATTTAGGGTAATAACTGTATGATTGATTGTATAGTTGACTTATCTAAAATAGATTGTAACTATATATATAAATATTCCATTTAAGGTGAATGAAAATATGACTTTCAGTATAAAATCTCTAATTAATCTCATAGGCAGTGGATTTTCCAAAAATATTTTAATCCATAGTGCTTCACAAATTCCATGAAAAAGAACATTTATATTGCTCCTAGCTACCAAATTCTGTTTTTTGCTTCACCATGTAATCAAATTCCCACTATTACAGGAACAAAAATTAGAAGATGATCTTCTAGTGATTATATTGCAAGAAAGTTAAGAGATCTGATATGATTTCATTAAATTAGGAATGCAGTGATATGCACCCTTAGATATATTAAAGGAGATCTAGAACAAGGTTTGTTATATAAAGGCAAAAGATATACACATATTATTGGGTATTGTATTCAGATGTTGATTGGGCAGGTTCTTCAGATAAATGATCCACTTTAAAATAGTCTTTATTGGAGAAAATCTAATATCATGGAAAAGTAAAAAGTAAAATGTAGCAAAATCAAGTGCAGAAATAGAATATCGAATCATGGGCGTAGTCACTTGTCAACTTATTTGGTTCAAACTTCTTTAAGAATTATGGTATGGAAAAGTCAATCCAATGAAATTGATTTGTGATAATCAAACATCACTACATATTGCCTCAAATTTGGTCTTCCATGAAAGGATAAAACATATAGAGATAAATTGTCATTTCATCAAACAAAAAATTGAATCTGGCTATATTTTTACTAGTTTTATGAGTTCAAATGATCAATTGACAGATATTATTACTAAAGCTCTAAGAAGAGCTTAGATTGAATATATTTGTAACAAGCTATGAGCATATGACATATACATTCTAACTTGAGGGGGAGTGTTGAGATATACATCTTGATTTTAATAATTATGTGTGATTCTAAGCTTGATTCAAGCTAGATTAGTTTGCTGTAAATATGACCAGTGTAATTTTTTGTAATATTTTCATATCATTATTTCTTATTTTGTATCATTCATTTAGTATAAATTCTCATATAGTTTGAGGGAATAATCAGGCTAATATTTTTAGACTTCATCTTCTCTTTTCCTTCTCCAATTTCACTCTCTAATTGAATATCCACATGCTTAATGGGAAACAAAACTGCATAGAATGGTTTCAAACTATTTCGTCTGATTTTTAAAGGCAAAGGGCACTTGGTATAGGAGGAGTGACAACCTACAAATATAGATCTGATTATCAAGCCCTAAAAATTAGCAAATTATTTGATCATAGTGTGGTTAGAGAATTCAATAAAACTTGCAATTGACAAACCTTTTATGTTTCTGTCTATAGCCAAGGATGTTTGGGAAGCAATGAGGGATACTTATTCTAATATAGAGAATTCTTTGTAAATTTTTGAGTTGAAGTCCAAACTTTGGCATGCAAAACAAGGTGACTGCAATGTAACCTCATACTACGAGTTGATGACTTTGTGGTAGGAATTAGTTTGAGAGTGCGAGAATGATAGCATCAAATTTATGAAATGATAGGAAAATGATCGTGTCTTCATATTCTTTGTGGGACTAAATAAGGAGTTAGATGAGGTGCAGGGTAGAATTTTTGGGAAGACTCTACCAACAATTCACGAGGCTTTTTCAGATGTTCAAAGGGAAAAAACACAACAGAGTGTGATGCTTAACAACAAATCTATTCCCATTAGCAAGAACTCAGAAGTAGATAGTTCTATCATTCTAGCTCAAAGTTTTAAATAGAAAGGGAAAAAGGATGGTAAATGGCCATGGTGTGATCACTGTAAACACCTTTAGCACATGTGAGACATACTAGAAAAATCATGGCAAGCTAAAAAATTTGAAAAAGAACTCCATTGGAGAGGGGGTGTGTACTTCAAGCTAGTGTCTCTAATAAGGAACAATATTATTCAATATCATTTCCATTCACCAAAGAGTAAATAGACCAACTGTACAAGCTTCATAAGTCTCAAAAAAATTCCTTCTTGTTCATTAGCTCAAAAAGTCAAATGCCTGCAAGCTGCTCTCATTAGTGTCTTCTGATCATACTTGGATTATTGATTCAGGTGCAACTGGTTATATCACATGATTGTCCAATCTTTTTTCTTCATATAGTCCTTGTGTAGGTAATCAAAAACTAAAATTGCAAATGACTCTTTCAATCATTATAGGGAAAGGTTCTATTGTAGTGTTTCCATCACTTACCCTTCACGAGGTTCTTCACATTCCTAAACTCTCTTGCAATCTATTGTTAATAACTAATCTATTGTCATTAATCAAGCTAACCCTTAATCAAAATTGTCAAAATAATTTTTTTTCCAACTCACTGTGTATTTAAGGATTGACATCAAGGAGGAAGATTGACAATACTAAACAAAGTGGAGGACTTTGAAATTGGATATGAATCAGACCGACAATCCAAACAAATAAGTCATATTTTGAATCTATTTATGTTTTCAATAATGACATTATGTTATGACATTTTAGATTAGGTCAATCAGGTCTTAAATATTTAAAACATTTGTTTCCTAAATTATTTTGTAATAAAGATTAATCTTTGTTTCTTTGTGAAATATGTAAATATGCAAAACACCACAATACATCGTTTCCTTCACAACCATATAAACTGTTGCCCAGACAATGGACCAAGAAATAAAAAATTGTTTAAATTTAGGGTGCAAAATAAAATTAAATAGAGTACAGAATGAGTGATATCACACACAAGATTTATAGAGGTTCGGGTATTAACAAATCCTACTATTCTCCCCAACCTTAATTGGGTGTTTCACTAACACACTAAGTGTTACAATGGAGTTTTTCAAGTTCACTCCCAACTATGGTGTTTCTCTCAATAGCTAACACCTAACCTAGAAATTTCCTTGTGTTTTTCAATGACTCACACAAAAACCAAATCCTTGTGTTTTCAGGCTCGCACAATAAACCCTTATAATTGTTTCACTCTTAACTTGAAATATCCAAACTCACTTTTGAGTAATTAGTTACAATTAAAACACTTAACAACCTACAACGCTCTGAAATTATGAGCAATTAGGTTTTCACAATGAATATAAGTTTGTTTTGAAAAAATAATTAATGCACAAGGCTACAACAAGATTAATGATTCAATGTAATTGTTGTTCTTCCCTTTGGGATTCATAAATGGCTTGCATTTATACTCCCTCTGTGAATTATAGCTGTTTGGGCGCATTTAATGCAAAAATAGTCATTAAATCAACTCTTAATTTTGCGTCTGACATGTTTCTCTGTCCTTATTCACGAGCATGAATATGTGTATCATAGTAGTGAAACTTCTTCCAAGCCATGAACCAAGTGGTGACTTTGGTCATAAAGCTCTTTGAAAGAATTGGAAGTACTTGATCACGGGCGTGACTAATAATTTCACGGGCATGAATATTCTTCCAAGCCGTGATCCAAATGGTGACTCTGGCCCTGAATCTCTTTGGAAGAATTTGACATGATTTGGTAAAAGGCATGCTTGACGGGCATGACTGCTTGATCATTCATGGTTGGTTTGATCCTTCATGGCCGTGAACTTTGAATGTTGGAGAGTTGGCATTAAGCTTTATTCACGGGGGTGACATAAGTTGTCACGGGGGTGACTTTGCTATTTATTTTGATTTTGATATTCAATAGTTATCTTTCAATCTTGCATTATGTTCTAATCAAGATATATCCTGTTTAATACACTTAGAACAGAAACATTGTTAAATACATCATTGATATTTTATTTGTTAACATTAAAATGATGGAAATATCACTCAAGGTTCAATAATCTCCCCCTTTTTGATTGTGACAAATAATCTAGCAATATGTGCTTTGAGAAGTCTCCCCCTCAAAAGGTGCTTAAAATAAAATAATTGAGTGCAAGATTTGAAAAATGTATAACCAAGTTATTTGCGAACTATTTAGGTATATGCAAGGTATATCCTAAGTATATCTCATCACTCAGCACATATATAACAAGTATATTCAAGGTATGTGTGAGATATATGTTAAGTATATCTTTTATATCAATCTTGCAAAGTATATGTGAGGTTGATGTGAGGTATATGTTATGCATATTATCAATTAAAAAAAGGTTTACATATTCCACACGTTGCATAATAATAACATATATTGCTAACCACACATTTGCATATATTGCTAGGTTCTCTCCCTTTTGTCATCAGCAAAAAAAATGATAATAAGATGATTGTATTAAAATTAAAAGGAGAAGGATTACAAAGATTAAAAAAAACATAAAATAAAGTCCTATAACATTAAAAATAAATCTACTTCATGAGAACTAGGACTCTAGTTAGGCTTCAAGCCTGACAGACCATCTTTAAAGGGTGTTACCTCCTCCTCGAGGCTGTCCATACGAGACTCCATGAAATTTTTGAGGTTTTCCAATCTCTCATTGATGGAAGCCCGCATCAAACCAAGACGAGGTGCTATAAGATAAGCAACTTGCTGCGCCAAGCTGGATGTGGTAGATGCTGATGACTGACCAACATCTTTTGCTACCATCGGTGTC
The DNA here is from genome assembly GCA_023653625.1 of Triadica sebifera. Taxonomy (NCBI): domain Eukaryota; kingdom Viridiplantae; phylum Streptophyta; class Magnoliopsida; order Malpighiales; family Euphorbiaceae; genus Triadica; species Triadica sebifera. The sequence goes on along the minus strand of CM042910.1, from coordinate 15,586,509 downwards.
GATGTTTTGTCACGGGCTTGCTTTTGTTACTGGATATGTTTGAGGCCAACTTTGAAAGCATCAGTGTCATGATCTTCCCAATCAATTTCACCAGATGGAGTGGTGAAACGGTAGTAGACATTATTCGTAAATGAGGTGGACAATTGCTTCCATTTTTATGAAGGGCTCTACATCTAGTTGGTCTCGTGGATGAGCTGGAATAAAAGTGTAACGGTGTTCATCGAGATTCAGATACCCTAGCTCAATGGCAAGGTGAGTTACATACCCGCCAATCAAAATATCTCTCAATGGCTTTGTTGCAATGGAAAGGAGGTGATTTGCAAACCATCGAGACAAAGCTACGGATAGTCCTCTTCTTGCCATTTCTAATAAGAAGAGCTCTAATTTTCTGATTGTCATATTGTTATCTCCTCTAACAAATATACTATAGATGAGAAACCTATGTAAATACTTATGCACAGGGGACTGAAGGTGTGTGCTTTTAGTCTTCTTCACATCCTAGCTGCATTCCAAACCAAAATTCTTTCAAGTCGGATTAGCATAGAATTTGACTTCACTCTCATTTGAATGCCATTAAAAGGGAGCTTGAAAATGTTGCCAAACTCCACTGCAATGAGAGTGTTAGGATGCCTACAAAGCTGGAATTTTACGGTACCGGTGGGAGAGCCTTGCAATGTGCTAAGGAACTCGAGAGTTGTTTCCCTTGCATTAGCCGATAAATGTTCATAAACTCTTTGAGATGACAAGCTTGCAACTGTTCAATCATGCTCGTCTCAAGACCAAGAGTCTTGATAGAATTCCACTCGAAGGATCGAGATGAGAGTAGGGGTGTTTTCTTGAGAGTGGCATATCGCGGATGGCAATGCTCCGGAATGACGTTGAGAAGATAATCGATATGACATCTTAGAGCATGCGATTTCTTCCTTTTGCCTTTAAATGAACCAGATTCCATTTTGATAAAATTGGACCAAGGATTTGAGATGAAATTTTTAGATCGAAAGATTTAAAAACCTAGAGAAGTTGTGATTCTTCAAGAAGAAAGATGTTTGAAATGGTTTTATGGATGGAAACGAATATGAGGAGGCCAGAATTTTTGAGAAAAATTGAATAAGAGTGTTAAATAAGAGAATTTGTAGAGTTGAAGATGAAGAAATTGCAGAAATTTTGTTTTATAGTAGATAGATTCACGACCATGAATACTCTGTCATGGGCGTGAATAATTGTGTTCATGGTTTGTTGAAGAGACATTTTATCAGTGAAAAAAAGGATTAATGAGTCACAATCGTGACATTAAACAGTCACAGGCATGAATTAGGCTTTTCACGGGAGTGACAAAACTAGTCATGGGCGTGAAGCTTAGACTTCACTACTTCTAACTGTGAGGCAAGACGTGAAATAAAGCGTGAATGGTTCTATAACTATTTGTTATCTATGTTTACGGTCGTGAAGATGTGTCACTGGCATTAATCTAGGATTTTCACAGGAGTGACAAACCACTAGTCACAGGCGTGAAGAGTAAGCTTCACTACTTCTAACTGTGAAGCAAGTCATGAAGCAAAGCATGAAAGCTACTGGAGCTTTTTGCTATTAATTTCACGGTCGTGAAGAAGTGTCATGAGCATGAATTACCTCAAATCTTCAAAGAATAAAACTAAGTCTAAAATGAGACTAAAGGATTTCTAAGAAATTTCTATCCCTTAGAACATGTATTCCTATCATGTTAACCACTTAATACCATAAAATTAGTCAAGTAAAATACATCATATGAAGAAATTAACACTCAAGGTTCACACAATTACATACAATTGGCAAAAATACTGTAAGACAAAGACAATCCATCAAGCATACTAAGTTCTCTTCTTATGAAATAAAACCTTCCTTCATTAAGAGGTTTGGTAAAAATGTCTACCAATTGATTATTTGTATCTATAAATTCTGACACAACAACTCCATATTAAACATGATCCCTAAGAAAATGATGTCTTATGTCAATATGCTTAATTCTAGAGTGTTGAATGAGATTCTTAGATAGGTTGATGGCACTTGTATTGTCACATTTAATGGGTATATAGTCCAAACTATGACCATAATCCTTAAGTTGTTGTCTCATCCATAGGATTTGAGTGCAACAATACTTTGCTATCACATATTCCACTTTAGCAGCAGATAAGGCAACTGAAACTTCTTTCCTGCTAAACCAGGAAATTAAGCATTCACTAATAAAGTGATAAGTGCCTGAAGTACTCTTTCTATCCAAAAGACTACCGACATAATCCACATCCGAATATCCATGTAAGCATTTTAAAATCCTTTTTACATCATTTAAATGTGATTTTTTAGGACAAGATTGAAATCTAGCACATAAGCATACACTATATATTATATCAAGCCTAGAGGCAGTAAGGTATAAAAGTGATCCGATCATACCTCTATAGAGTTTTTCATTTATGCTCTTACCCTTCTCATTTTTGTCCAATTTTGTTGATGTGCTCATAGGAGTCTTAGCATTTTTGCATCATTCCATTCCAAATTTCTTGATTAACTCTTTGGAGTACTTGGATTGGTTGATGAATATGCCCTTATTGCTTTGCTTGATTTGTAGACCAAGGAAGAATTTAAGTTCACCCATCATGCTCATTTCAAATTTTCTAGTCATACACTTAGCAAATTCTTGGCAAAATAATTCATTAGTAAATCCAAATATGATATCATCAACATAAATTTGAACAATCAAAATATCATGCTTATGCCTTTTAATAAATAAAGTTGTGTCAACATGTCCTTTTGAAAAATTATTTTCTAAAAGATGTTACGTTTTGAACATGGAAACACTGCTCAACATAGGCAAGATATGGAAGCATATCAAGCCTATAAGCGCAAGGACAGAGTTGCTCGCATATTGATGCTGAGCAACATGAGAAATGACTTGATGCTACGTTTTGAAAAACACCACTCAGCCCAAGTAGTTTGGGATGCTGTTAAGGTTCAATTTGGTGGAACCTCAACAACAAGACTGCATCAGTTAACTCTAAAGTTTGATGACTATAAGAAAAATTCTAATCATACAATGAGGCAACACCTTACTGTCATGTCTAACATGATAAGTGAACTGAAAGGTGCTGGTCATGAGATCACTGATGAGCAACGAGTTCAAGATGTGATTCGTTCCCTGCCAAAAGCTTGGGAACACATGTGTGTCAACCTTATCCATAATGATAATATAAAATCTTTTGATGATGTTGCCTGACATGTTGAGCTAGAGGAGGATCGCCTTCTCGCTGATAAGCCTGAAGGAGAGGCTTATATGACTGAGTCTGGAGGCAAAGGGGCTTCTGGCTTTAGGAAAAATAAATGGAAAGGTAAGAGCAAATGGCAAGGCAAGGGAGAAAATAAGACAAAATTTAGTGGAAATAAGCGCAAGCGTGGGAAACGCAGCGGAAAAAAAGGCAAGAACATGAATTGCTTCAACTGTGGGAAGCATGGTCACTTTGCTCGTGATTGCACTGAGCCAAAGGTATTGTATGGCCAAATTAGTCCCTCAGATTTATATGTGAGTAGTTGCTTGATGTTAGCTGAAACTGTTCCTTATTGAACTGTAGATTCAGCAGCAATAGACCACATAGCAAGGGACCGATCTGCCTTTATGGAATTTCATCGAATTCTAAAGGGGAGTAGAAAAATCTATATAGGGAATAATGCTTCAGCTGAAGTGCTTGGGATCGGTTCCTGCAGACTAGGGCTGTGGGGAGGTCGTACACTATAACTCTATGATGTGCTTTATGCTCCTAATATTCGACGAAATTTAGTTTCTATTATTGTTTTGCTTGGACTTGGCTTTAAAATTATTTTTGAAGATGATTGTGTTAAAATACTTTTGGAAGAAGTTTTTTTATGGCTCTAGACATATGTTGAATGGTTTTATAGTGCTAAACACTATTTTTATGGATGTTAAGCAATCTATATTTCTTGTTGAAAATTCCAATGATGTTTCATTAATTGATGATACTAAATGGCATACTAGATTAGGACACATTGGGCAAAATCGTTTAAAAAGATTAGCAAAAGCTCGTCTTTTAGGATATGTTAAGAAAATATATTTGCCTATTTGTGAGCATTGCCTAGCTGGAAAAGCAACAAGATTGCCATTTGGCAAAGCCAAGAGAGCCACATTTCCTTTACAACTTATACATTCTGACATCTGTGGCCCAATGAATATTAGAGCAAGACATGGTGCTCGCTATTTCATCACTTTCATAGATGATTTCACCAGATACAGTCACATTTATTTGATCTCCCATAAATCTGAAGCATTAGATTGCTTAATACGCTATAGTAAATTGGTTGAGAATCAATTGAATTTGAATATAAAATCATTACGGACCGATTGAGGGCGTGAATATCTATCTGATTTATTCAAAAGTTATTGTGATGATAAGGGTATAGCTAGGCAGCTAACTATTCCTTCTACTCTACAACAAAATGGCGTAGCAGAAAGAAAAAATAGAGCCCTATTGGACATGGTTAGGCCAATGATGGTGCAGGCTAATTTACCAATTTCCTTTTGGGGAGATGCATTAATGACTGCTGCCTACATTCTAAATCGTGTACCATCAAAATCTGTTCATTCCACCCCATATGAATTATGGAAAAGCGAAAAGCCTGACTTAAGCCATATGCACCCATGGGGTTGCACAGCTTATATCCATAACACTTCCCATGAGTATGGAAAACTTTGTCCAAGGGGGAAGAAATGTATCTTTATAAGATACTCAAAATTCTCCAAAGGATATGTATTTCTGGGGGAAGACACAAATGGAAGAATAACAGAAATTGAGTCACAAGATGTCATTTTCTTAGATAGGACTTTTATGAAAGAGGTGAGATAAATAAGGATTTCCAATTTTATGAATTAGAAGATCGTGAGACTAGTGGGAGTGCAAGTATAATTGATTTAGCACTCACAGAACAAGAATTTATTGCTCCTTCTGAACCAAGTGGGAGTGAAATAATGTCAGTTTTTGTTCCAATGGACCAAGACATTGAACAATCTCAACCTCGATGTAGTAATCGTGACAAGATTCCCCGTCGTCGATTTGAGATTGAGGTGGAAGCTTTTATGATTGCTCTAGATGAAGAAGTGCCTAAAACAGTACAACAAGCTCTTTCTGATCCTAAAGCAAAAGAATGGATTAAAGCTATGAAAGAGGAAATGGATTCGATGATATACAATCAAGTCTGGGATTTGGTTGAGAAACCGTCTGATCGTAAGACTATTGGGAACAAATGGATTCTCAAGATAAAACGTAAGGTAGATGGGACAATAGAAAGATTTAAAGCTCAATTAGTAGCTAAGGGCTATACACAAAAAGAGGGAATTGACTATGAAGATACATTCTCACCTATAGTTAGGTTTGCATCAATTCGCCTCATTCTGACTATAGTAGCACAAATAGACTTAGAATTATATCAAATGGATGTTAAAACTGCTTTTCTCAATGGAGAACTAGATGAAGAGATCTATATGGATCAAACTTTAGGTTTTGAACTTAAAGGACAAGAGCGCAAAGGTTGCAAGTTCAAAAGATCCATTTACGGTCTTAAGCAAGCATCAAGACAATGGAACCTCAAATTTCATCAAGCCGTATTAAAGGATGGTTTTACGATGATGGAGGAAGACCATTGCGTATATGTTAAACGTTCTAACAATGGTTTTATAATTATGTCCTTGTATGTCGATGACATTTTGATAGCTGGAAATGATAAGAAGTTGATTGATACTACCAAGAAATGGTTATCATCGAACTTCGAAATGAAAGATATGGGTGAGGTTAGTTATGTACTTGGTGTTAAGATCCTAAGGGATTTCTCTAAAAGACTTATGGGTTTATCTCAAGAGACTTATATAAAGAAAATGTTAGAGTGTTACCATATGCATGAATCTAAGCCTGTGGATACCCCTGTCGAAAGGAATCTGAGCCTTAGTCTCGATATGTGTCCCAAAATATCGGATGAAAAAGAACGAATGTCTAAAGTACCCTACTCCAATGTTGTCGGTAGTCTGATGTATGCAATGATGTGCACACGTCCAGACATTTGCTATGCTGTTGGGCTAGTAAGTAGATTTCAATCTAATCCAGGTCTGAAACATTGGATGGTAGTCAAGAGAATATTGAGATATCTAAAAGGAACTTCAGACTATGTTCTATGTTATCAAGGGAAGGATTTGCGCTTAATTGGTTATACTGATGCTGATTGGGGAGGTGATATAGATCAGTGCAAATCGACCTCTGGATATGCATTCTTGCTTAATGATTGCGCAATTTCATTGAGTAGCAAGAAGCAATCTTGTATAGCTTTATTGACGATGGAAGTTGAACATGTAGCTTGTTCCTCAGCTATACAAGAGGTAGTTTAGTTGAAAAGATTTTTGTAGCACATAGAAATTGTCAAGTCAGCATCTGAACTTGTGACAATCTATTGTGATAGTATGGCTGCATTAGCTTATGCTAAGGATCCAAAATATCATGGAAAGACCAAACATATCCAGATTAGATATCACTATGTTAGAGACATGATTGCGGAAAAGGAAGTGATTTTGAAACACATTTCTACAAACAAAATGGTAGCAGATCCATTTACTAAACCAATAGCTAGAGATGCGTTTGCAAGGCATGTAAAATCTCTAGGCTTATGTAGAATGTAATCAATATATGTTATGTCAAATCACTTGGTTTTTACAAATGATATATCATTTTAATTGATTAATGATTTTTACAAATTATATGAATATATTGCAAATACCAGTTAGCACAATTCGAATAAGTATGTCGATAGACTTAGATTGACTCACTCACATGAGTAATTGCCTCTGGCGCTATGGAGTGAGTAGAGATGAGACCATAAATGCAAAGGCATTAAGTGAATGACTAAGATGCAGTGGGAATAGTCTTAGTTTTTATTCATTTTTATAAGGTCGCCTTGATGAGGATCAAGATAAGATTCTTCGTATATATAAGAATCAACATGAATGACTTCCCCACCATTAATGTGTCTATATAGAGAAAGCTAAGTGTGAAATTTGTTATTTAACATTGTTGAATGTATAAATAAAAATTTTAAATTTGGCATATTTGGAGCGACAAGACTAATACTCATATGGTGTTTATTTATTTTGAACTAAGAGCAAGACATACACTCTTTTATCTTTGACAAGAAAAGAGTAGCTCCAATATAGCATGCATTTCATACTGCATGTGCTATACGACCTATTAGGAAGCGAAAGAATGGATCCCTGCTTCTTCGCTATGTGAGTCCTAGAAATCCTAAAAATGGATTTCAAACAACTTTTACCCTTTGTGACTTTTGACTATATCATGATATGATGAATTAATATTGGCTATCTTAAGATGTATCCTATAGTCATGGAATGATTCGACTTAACAGAACACTCCTAGAAAAGTGATTTAATTCAAAGCTGATTGATATGAGGGCAAAAGAAATAGTACTTTGCTTATGCACTCGCAGCTTGTGTTCACCGGCCGGAGTTATTACGCTTGATGAAGCGAGAAGTAACTTAGAATACAAGTGATTGTAAGAATGATTTGAGTATAGATTCATGAGGGATTGAATGATACTCGAATTAAGTGTATTGAGAAAGATACTTGGGGTAATTAAGCACATTATCGAAAATAATTATAACTTTGGGTTGATGCCTCCTGTATGGCCTATAATTAGGTTTGTATTGGAGCTCCCACAATTTGTGTGCTTCAGGTTGCACGGTCCGTTCGCTTGTATGAAAGATTCTTTGTTTAAGTTTGAGATGTGAGATGATATTTGGATTGAGCCAAACCCACTTTGGGCGAGTGGGAGATGTTAGGCTTTATGGTAATGGGCCGCCCATGTGGGCTTGACCCAGCCCAGACTCATGTCTTCTTATATATAAAGTTATGAAAAGATATAACTTTTGAAGAAGAAAGTTATAACGAATTGATATAAGAAAAAAAAGATAACTTTTCATTAACAGTTTTCTCTAAAATTCTGAAATTCTCGAAAAGGAATTTCTTCATCTCGATTTCATCACAAGAGAATCAAGGCATTCGTACTGTGGAACTGAGTCAAGTTCTAGTAATTTGTCTCCGCCTGAAGCATTGAAAGCGCACGATTCATGCTCAATAAGTAAGTATCTGCTGCTCTAGTTATTGTTACAGTCTCGGTTCACTACATTCACATCCCAAAAATTTCATGAATGTCTAATTAACTTTTTGTTCTTCAAATTTATTTTCAATAAACTTTAATTTCACCAAATTAAAGGCATAATTCACAATCCTACTTTTCTCATGTTTGGACCACTATACCACTTCATATTCGTGTCCATTTTATTATTATTTAATTCATAAGCCTTAGTCTTATTTATTCCAACACTCAAACTTTTGTTCATCTCAAGGTTTAATCCTCCATTTAGGCCTTCACATATCTCAATCATAACATGGTTTTCATTCCTAAATTCTTAATTAAGTAAATTGAGTCATTAATTCCTCAAACTACAATCTAATGAAAATTGATTTTGGGTCCAATCTTCTTTCTAAGCTTTTGTTATGTTCATTTTCCTCCACTAAAATGTCTTTTAAATTTTACAATACACAAACCCACGTCACCACTTCACCTTAGTATCTCGGCTAACATATCACAAACTGAACAAATTTTACCATTATCAAAAGGAGATAAGAAGTAGTTTCACTACTAGACTTCAACAAACATAAAAAAAATAAAAAAGATTGAAAAAAACAAAGAAAGTTCAAGAGAAAAAGTGTAACACCCAATTGTATTAAAGAATATTACTATGCACATGGCTATGAGGACTTATAGAGAAATCTTAAAACATCATATATAAATAAAATTACTTGATAATATATTATATATATAAATTCAAATACATGAAATATACGGGTAATCACTAGCCTAAAAGTTTATATAAAATGAAGTAGTTACAAAATTATGTGACTTTTAAATACAAAACATTTGTACCTACCCAATCCAACAAAAAATAACCAAAATAAAAAAAAACAAGGTGTATCACCCACCCCTCGAGATATATCCTTAACTCTACAATTCGGAGTCCTTCTTTGTCAATCAACTCCTAGGCACTGAACCTATGCATAGGAACACACATATACTAAATAAACTAATGTTTAATAGTATATAATAACATGTAAAACACAACATACATATACAACATGTATGATATACTTACTGTCATACCAATATGACTTACCTCATGGTTTGCATATACAATAATTGTTTACAAATGATGTCATGCTATAGTATTCTCATGCATATTACTTAAGTTTGAACATGCATAGTCATTCAATCAATCATTAATCACACAAGTATATACCACTTCAAATATTATTTAAAATCATTTCATTGCACACTTTACTCTTAACTAGACTAAATTGGATATGATAATAAGAAAGACTCTCATCCAAGCCCTCAAGATACCTGTCTAAGCTTCTTAGTGCATCTGTCTGAGGTAAAAAGGAGTGCACACATATAATAACCAAGGGAAAGCTCATTTGACTTTAAATCCTTGTCCTTCCAGAATCTCCAAAGTGACTAACCTAGGTCATTTTGTACTAATCTCCCCTCAATGACATGTCATTTATCCTATCTTTAGTCCTAGTTAAAGTATTAGGCATAAACTATTTCACAACACATATCATATTTGTATTATTTAATTACCATAAATTATGAATTCCATAAACATACCACATGTTTATTTTATACCATAAAATTATCAATATAGCATAGGTATACCACCTCAAACCAAATCAACCATTGATTCACATTCAAAAATATAAGAAAAGCACAGGTTAACAGCTTTATGACTATGAACTACTGTTGACTAGATATTAAACTAAGAAGGGGGGTTGAATTGGATATTAAAAATTCTTAACTTTTAAGTGCGGAAAGAAAAGTTAAGTAGAGTAGGGATAGGAAGATATCACACAAGAAATTTTATAGAGGTTCGGGTGTTAACAAACCCTACTCCTCTACCCAATCTCAATTGGGAGTTTCACTAATACACAAAGTGTTACAATGGAGTTTTATAAGCTCACTCCCAACTATGGTGTTTCTATCAATGGATCACACCTAACCCAGAAATCCCTTGTGTTTTAATGGCTCACACAATAAACCAATTCCTTGTGTTTTATTGGCTCACACAAATAACCCTTACAAGTGCTCTACTCTTAACCCAATATACCCAAACTCACTTGAGTAGTAGATTACAAAGAGAAACACTCACAAATCTATAATGCTCAGAAATTATGAGCAAAAAGATTTTTACAGAGAATTAATGTTTGTTTGAAAGAAATTAATACACAAATGGCTACAACAAGATTTTGATTCGAAGTAATTGTTATTCTCTTGTTTTGGATGCATAAATGACTTGCATTTATACTTTCATGGTGAATTATAGTCGTTTGGTTGTATTTAATCTGAAAATAGCCATTGCACCAACTCTTAATTTTGTGCCTGACATGTTTCTCTTTCCTCTTTCACGGTCGTGAAAATGTGTCACAGTCGTGAATGTTCTTCCAAGCCGTGAATCGAGTAGTGACTCTGGCCGTGAGGCAATCTAGAAGGATTTGAAGTGTTTGATCAAGGGCGTGACATTATTCTTTCACGGACATGAATTTTCTTCCAAGCCGTGGTCCAAGTGGTGACTCTGGCCGTGAAGCTCTCTGGAGGAATTTGACATGTTTTCTCACGGGAGTGACTTTCTTTCACGGGTGTGGCTGATATGATCATTCACGGTTGCTATGATCATTCATGGTTGTGAACTTTAAATGTTGGGTAGTTGGCGCTAATCTACATCAAGGGCATGACATAAAAAGTCATGAGCGTGAACATGCTATTTCTTCAATTTTTGTCTTTTTAAAGTTAGTCTTCCATTCTCCATTCTTGCACCATATTCCATACCCTGGTCAATAAACTTAGAAAACAAATATGTTAAATACATTATTGCTATTTTATTTGTTAGCATCAAAATGACGAAAATACCCCTCAAGGTTCAACAATCTCCCCCTTTTTGATAGTGACAAATAATCTAGCAATATGTGCTTTTGAGAAGTTTCCCCCTCAAAAGATGCTTAAGATAAAAAATTACTAAAATGCAAGAATTTGTATGAATGATGAAGTGTAACAAGGATGTTTGCTTCTTAGTTTAGGTATATGCAAGGTATATGCAAAGTATATCCAATGTATACCAAATTTTTACTTATAACTAGTTAAGTAATTGCAAAGTCTATTGAAGGTATATTCAAAGTATATCAAGTTGTTTGCTTTTAACTAGTTAAGTATATGCAAAGTATATTTAAGTTATATTCAAAGTATAACTTGCATATTCATTTAACTCAATTATATTGCTAGGTTTTCCCCCTTTTGTCATCAACAAAAAGAATATAAGAGATAAATCATAAGGGAAAACTAATGCAATTATATTAATATCAAATGGAAAAGTACAAAGTTTTTGAAAAGTAACTTGAAGTCCTACATTAGAAATACTAGAAACTAACAAGCAGAAAAAAAAATCTAGCTAGATTTGGAGCCGGACATCCCATCTCTAAGGCGAGATACTTCCGCCTCGAGGCTCTACATGCAAGACTCCATGAAATCTTTGAGGTTCTCTAACCACTCATCAATCAAAGCCTGCAATTGGTCAAAACACGGTGGCAATAGGTCAACCACCTGCTGAGCCAAGTTCCATGTGGAACCCGAGGATTGTCCAATTTCCTGCTCAACTTCTGGGGTCGCCATCTCGATTGGAACTCTTTTCTGTTGATGGATTCCTTGGAGACCAGCTTTGAAGTCGTCCGAATCGTTGTCTTCCCAAACAATCTCACTAGTTGTGTTGGTGAAGCGGTAGTATATGTTATTCTCATGAACTATGCGAACCACCTGTAACACCCCCTCACCCCACAGCTTGTGCCCGGATGAGGGTGTGCTATGCTTACTTCATTGGTTAAAATATCTTTTTTTTTTAAATTTATATACATGAAAATCATTCATATATATTTTTTTACATAACTATTTAGTTACTTTGCATTATAAAAGAAATCATAGCATGAAAGATAAACAACATTTTTATATCATAATATGTTCTTACAAAACATACTGTTTATTTTACAAATACTACAAAATAAAATTTACAATATAATATACAAAAGTTGTGTAATCCACGATGTGTGCAACAGGCTGCTTTACTCGATTAGGTCACCATTGTTTTTATCTACTATCTTCTATTTATTCTTTATTAAATCTGCGTGAGAAAACTCCCATGCTAAGCTCTTGGCTTAGTAGTGCATATAATTAAGGTAATAAACTATTTTATGCAATCATGCATTATCATATATCAACTCATGCTTAATCATATTCTCATGCAAATTATGGTATTCTAGCATGTATAGGCATCAAATTATATTATATTATCTCATACTTATTTATTTTATTAACATATGATTGCATAACCCCTCATAAATAACCATGTTACAATTCCTAATTCCATTTTTTTATTTTTCATAACTTTTTTATTTACTATAACCTTTTTATTTATGCCCAAGACACTCAACCATCTATTAATGCATGTCACAAATCATGCTCAATCATTTTTTTCCCATGCAACTTACATTTCATAAATTTTATTCTTTTATATCTTAGGTTTATTTTACTTTATCAAATCATTATTATCAATCGCTTGTTATTGCCCATAACACCTATGAACCACTAACTAGGATAACGAAGTTTCCATCCAGGCACTTAGGAGTGCCACCCGGGCAATATAATGTGTGCATATAAGTGTCATCACCGCATAGATAACCGTGCCAAACTCTATATAGATAATCATGCCATTACTAGCGTAGATAATAATGTCATCCTGACGTATATAACAGTGCCATTATCGGCTTCAATAATCATACTATTAATGTTTTTCATTTTCATCATACTCCCCCCTATTTGGCATGCCAAACTATCCTAAGTTGGTTCTAGTTAGGTGTTCTAGGGCTTATACAAATTCATTAAAATTCATAACAATTAATTTCACACTTTTCATGCATGTAATATCTCAAAATAATCACATAATCACTCAATTAAAATAATATTTACATAATATACCAAAGTTATCATCATTTTACTCATTTCATTCCTCAACTCATATGCTGCCCTGTCACTGGAAGATTACGTTCTCTGTTGTTGAACCTTGAGAGGTATTTCCGTCATTTTGATGCTAACAAATAAAATAGCAATAATATATTTAACATACCTATTTTTTTAAGTCTATTGAACAAGGTATGAAATATGATAGAAAGAATGGAGAATGGAAGATTAATCTTAAAAAGATAAAATTGAAGAAATAACATGTTCATGCATGTGACCTTATGTGTCACGCCCGTGATGAAGCTTAGCGCCAACAAACCAACATTTAAAGTTCACGGCCATAGCAACCGTGAATGAACATTTTAGTCATGCCCGTGAAGAAATGTCACACTCATGAGAAGACATGAAAAATTCTTCCAAAGAGCTTCACGACCAAAGTCACCACTTGGACCATGGCTTGGAAGGTTGTCACGCCCGTAAAGATAAAATGTCACACCCGTGAACAAACATTTCAAAACCTTCCAGAATGCTTCACGAGCCTGACATGTTTCTCTTTCATGCTTCACGGGTGTGACTGAAATGCTTCACGGTCACCACTCAAGTCATGGCTTGGAAGAACAGTCGCGACCATGACACACATAGTCACGACCGTGAAACATGAAAGAGAAACATATTATTAGGGTTGGTGCAACGACTAGTTTCATATTAAATGCATTCCAACGACTATAATTTGCTATAAAAGTATAAATGCAAGTCATTTATACATCCAAAATAAGCAAGGGAATAAAGGAGAACAAGAGAGCAAATATTTTGAATCAAATCTTGTTGTAAGCCATTTTGTGCATTTGATATTTTCAAAAACATTTATTCACTGTAAAAATCTTTTTGCTCATCATTTATTAAGCAATATAGATTTGTAAGTGTGTCTCTTTATAATCATCTACTCAAGTGAGTTTTGGGTATTTTGGGGTTAAGAGTATAACACATGTAAGGGTTAGTTGTGTGAGCCTCTAAAACACAAAGAATGGTTATTTGTGTGAGCCTGTAAAACACAATGTAAAGGTTATTTGTGTGAGCCTGTAAAACAAAGGAATTGGTTATTGTGTGAGCCATCAAAACACGAGAGATTTCTGGGTTAGGTGTGAGCCATTGTTAGAAACACCATAGTTGAGAGTGAGCTTGTAAAACTCTATTGTAACACTTAGTGTGTTAGTGAAACTCCCAATTGAGATTAGGGAGAGGAGTAGGGTTTATTAACACCTGAACCTCTATAACAATTCTTGTTTCATATTCTTCTATCCCTACTAAACTTAATTTTTATTTTCACACTTAAAAGTTAAATTTTTAATCTCCAATTCAACCCCCCTTCTTGGCTCAATATCTAGGCAACATCTATTTTGGACCTTAAGTTTGGTCCTATTAAGTTCTGAATTTGGTTATATGATCTTCTTAACAATTTTAGGTATGGATCTTAGATTTAATAAGAAACTTTAATCACTTAATTCTGAGTTTTATATCAAAAGATATGATAAAACTAACACTGACTGGTCACTAACAATTATACCGAGAATTTTCTGGATAGATTCTAAGTCCGAACTTTATGAATTTTTCTGGAAAATTACAAATATATTCAGGTTTTATGGTCTAACTTAAAGTTATAGAACTATGTCTTAGCTTTCAAATCCAATAAACAACATACAAAACAGAGTTGCATAAAGCAAGTTATAACAGTTTAAGTGCACATGGCTCATCAATTTCTAGCAAGAAACATACAAGATAATCACATTCAATTTTTACCAAGTTAAATCCTAAGTCTAGCAAACATGCATCCCCAGGATTTTCATCACAAAATACTATAAATTCAGAATCATCAGCATGCAAAATAATTAAATTATGCAAATAAAAAAAATAAAATAGGCTATTGCCTTAGGTTATGCGCAAACCTCTCTTTTCTTTCTTTTTACTTCTCTTTCTCCTTTCCTTTGCTCCTTTGATATAGCTCCTTGTAAATTTGAGTTCCTAAAATTTATAATCAGATTATTAAAACTTCATAAACCCTAATCTCTTTTTTTTTCTTACTCTCTTAAGCTTCTTTGAGCATGAAAATGGAATTTTCCCTTACATTTTTTCTCTTTTCTCACTTTCTTTCACTAGAATCAAGCTTTGGTTATGGAAGAACAAGGGGAAAACATGGGCTGGTGTAGAGAACAAAACTTTCCTCAATGAAAATGGATAAGGAAGAAGAAGAAACAATCAAAAAGAAGATGACAAAAGTTATTAAGATAGGGGACACATGTGCATCAATCTAGAAACCTTCATTAATACCTCATTCATGCACATCACTTGGTTAGTTGCTGTATGCCATTTGGTGTGCGGTGCTTCAAGAAATGTGGAAGATACTTAATGATGGGAAAATTCTAGATCAAGAGTGATAATGAAGAAGGATAAGCAATTAAGAGCAAAGTGATAAAGTTAATTAATAATGGGGACACATAAGCCTTATGAATTTAATGACTAATTAATGTGTTCATGAATGTTAATTGGCTACTTAAAATGTTCCACTTGGTGTGGCTGGCCTCCATATTCATTTTATGTCCCAATTTATGCATTTAATTTATAATTATCCCAATAAATCCTCAAATTTTTGGTAAATTGCAAATTGACCCCTAAACTTTTCAAAATTTGCAATTTAGTCCTTTATGGAAATTTAACATCTTAAAATATTTTACACACTTTATTGAGTATTTTTCTTACTTAATTACCATTATTTTCATAATTTTTTTGTTAAAAATCTAAATTTAGACTTTGTTCAAACCGACTAGTCGATTTAACAACTTGCGTGACTTTGGTCTAAATTAGCGGATATGACACCACCGCTCCCATCTTGATAAAAGATTCGACATCTAGCCGGTCTCTAGGATGTGCTGGTATGAGATTGAAGGGTACTCCTCTAGCTTCAGATAACTAAGATTTATAGCAAGATAAGTCACGTACCCACCAATCAAAATGTTTCTAGAGGGCTTCGTGGCAATAGATAGTAGATGGTTTGCAAACCATCGAGATAAAGCCACTGTTAGGCCTCTTCGGGCCATCCCCAGGAGAAAGAGCTCGGATTTCCAAATTGAGGAGTTGTTGTTCCCTCTGGCAAAAATGCTATAGGTCATAAACCTATGCAAGTACTTGTGCACTGGTGATTGAAGGTGGTTGTTCTTTGTCTTCTTGACGTCTTAGCTGCAGTCGAATCCGAAATGAGTCCATGCCTGAGTGGCATAGAACTCCACCTCACTTTCATTAAGTATACCATCTGATGGAAGGTTGAACATGTCACCAAATTTCATTGTTATGAGGGTGTTCGGATGTTTGCAGAGTTGAAATTTCACAGTGCCGGTGGGATAGACTTGCAGGGTGCTAAGGAACTTGAGGGTAGGTTTGTTGGTTGATGTAAATCAACAAAATCTTTTATATGACAAGCCTAGAGTTGTTCCGTCATGCTTGTCTCGAGACCAAGGGTCCTGACAGTGTGCCACTCAAATGATCGAGAGGAAATGAGTGGTCTTTTCTTGGGAATCGAGTACCTCGGATGATAGTGCTCCGGAATGATATTCAGAAGATAGTCCGTGTACCTTCTTGGAGCATGAGACTTCTTTATGGTGCCTTTCAAGGAGCCGGGTTCCATTTTTGGTTTTGAAATTGATTCTTGAAGAGAGAAAAAATCTGATAGGATGTTTGAAGAGTGCCTAGTGATTTTTTATTTTTGATGATGGAAATAGTTTTTGAAGGTATTTATAAATGGACAATGTTACTAGGGGTTGGAATCTATGAAATGGTATTGAATGGTAATAAATGAGAGAAGTTGGAGAGTTAGAAATGAGAGAAATAACGGCAGAAAATATTTTATAGCCGAGATCTTCACAGGCGTAAAAACTAAGTCACAGGCATGAAATGTCATGTTCACGATTTGCTAAAGAGGTGTTCTACCTATGATGAGGAATATGAAATGATTCACGGTCGTGGCATTTAATGGTCACGGGCATGAATGATGAAATTTCACGGTGGTGACAAATGACTCACAGTCATAAAGTACAATCTTCACTACTTATGACCGTGACACAAAGCGTGAACGCTTCTGTAAGTGTTTGGTGGAAATGTTTATGGTCGTGAATAAGTGTCACGGTCGTGAATAAAGAGTTTCATGGGAGTGACAGAAAAAGGTTATGGGTGTGAAACATAGTCTTCACTACCTTCGACCGTGAAACATGTTGTGAAAGCTACTAGGGCTTTTGGCGATTATAATCACGGTCATGAATATATGTCACGGGCGTGAACTACCTAAAATCCTTATTAAATAAAAGTAAGTTTAAAATAAGACCAAAGGATTTCTAAGGTGCTTTTATCCCCTATAACATATATTTCTATCAAGTTAGTCACTTCATACATTAAAAGATGAGACAATAACACAAGATTAACAATCGAGGTTCAACAAATTTGGCAATCATAAAGTTAATCCATCAATTATACCAAGCTCTCTTCTTATGAAGTTAAATCTTTCTTCATTTAGAGACTTAGTGAAGATATCTGTCAATTGATTGTCTGTGTTTATAACTTCCAATAAAACATCTCCATATTGAACATGATCTCTAATAAAATGATGTCTTATGTTAATATGCTTACTTCTAGAGTGTTGAATGGGATTCTTAGATAGATTTATAACACTTGTATTGTCACATCTAATAGGTATATGGTCCATACTATGACCATAATCCTTAAGTTGCTGTTTCATCCAAAGGATTTGTATACAACAATATCCTGCAGCCACATACTCCACTTCAGCGGTAGAAAAAGCAACTGGAACTTGTTTCTTGCTAAACCAAGAAACTAAGCATTCACCAATAAAGTGACAAGTACCTGAAGTACTCTTTCTATCCAAGAGACTTCAAGCATAATCAGTATCTGAATATCCTGTAATGTGAAATGATAAATTTCCAGGATACCATAAACCTAGATGCAATGAGCCATGTAAATATTTTAAAATTCTTTTCACAGCATTTAAATGTGATTCCTTAGGACATGATTGAAAGTGAGCACATAAGCATACACTATACATTATATCGGGTCTAGAGGCAGTAAGATATAAGAGTGATCCGATCATACCTCTATAGAGTTTTTCATTAATACTCTTACACTTTTCATCCTTATCCAATTTTATTGATGTGCTCATTGGAGTCTTGGCATTTTTGCATCCTTCCATTCCATATTTTCTTAATTAAGTCTTTGGCATATTTGGATTGGTTGATGAATATGCCTTCATTGCCTTGTTTTATTAGTAGACCGAGGAAGAACATGAGCTCACCCATCATGCTCATTTCTAAGTCCCTAGTCATGGACTTAGCAAATTCATGGCAAAGCAATTCATTAGTAGACCCCAATATGATGTCATCAATATAAATTTGAATAATTAGAATATTATGCTTATGCTTTTTAATAAATAAAGTAGTGTCAAAATTCCCCTTTGTAAAAATATTTTCTAAAAGAAAAGAACTTAGTCTTTCATACCAAGCTCTTGGGGCTTGTTTCAAAGCTTTTGAAAGTTTAAATACATGGTTAGGCAAATTATGGCTTTCAAAACCTGGTGGTTGTTCTACATAAAATTCTTCTTCTATAAAACCATTTAAAAAAACACTTTTGACATCCATTTGAAAGAGTTTGAAATTCATATGGCATGCATATGCTCAAAGTATTCTTATGGCTTCTAATCTAGCTACAGAAGCATAGGTCTCATCATAATTTATTCCTTCTTCCTGATTATATCCTTTTGCAACTAACCTAGCCTTATTCCTAGTTATTGAATCTTGTTCATCTAGTTTATTTCTAAATACCCATTTACTTCCAATAATTTGATGCTCATTAGGTCTAGGAACTAAGGTACATACCTTAATTTTTTCAAATTGGTTGAGCTCCTTTTGCATAGCAATCACCAAACTTTCATCATTAAGAGCCTCATCAAAAAATTTTAGCTCAATTTGAGAGACAAGGAAAAGATTAGAATCTAAAGGCTTGAGATGAGATCTAGTACTTACTTCCTTTATAGGATCACCAATGATTTGCTCATTGGGGTGATCTTTTGTTAATCTTCATTCCTTTGGGAGCTCTTGCTTGTTTTCCTCTTGAGCTGGAGGTAGAGAGTTATCTTGATCTGAATTTTCTTGATCATTTTCTTCTCTTTAATTTTCAAGATCAAGTCTTTTTATTGTACCTACAAAATCTTCAAGAACACTACCTTTCACAAGATCAAGCTTACTATATTCATCAAAAACAACATGCATAGATTCTTCAACAGCTAATGACTTTTTATTAAAGACTCTATCAGTTTTGCTTGTGGTGGAGTATCCTAAAAATATACCCTCATCATATCTAGAGGCAAATTTTCCAAGGGCTTTCTTCCTTTCCATAACTCAAATGAAGTTTTGTTTAAGAGATGTCTTTTGAAAACTAGATTTGAAATATAACATGTAGTATTTGTGGCTTCGGTCCAAAAGTAAGTTAGTAAACCATACTCATTGAGCATTGTTCGAGCCATTTCAATTAAAGTTTGATTTTTCCTTTCGACCACCCCATTTTGTTGAGGTATCCTAGGATAGGAAAAATTCTATGAAATGTCATGTTCTAGACAAAAATTTTCAAAGTTTCCATTTTAAAATTCTTTGCCATGATCACTTCTTATTTTTGAAATAAAATATCCTTTTTCATTTTGAACTCTTTTAGCAAAGTTTTTGAAAGTTTCAAAAGCATCACTCTTTTGAGCTAAGAAAATTACCCAAGTGAATCTAGAGTAGTCATCGACGATGACAAAGGCATAGTGTTTACCTCCTAAGCTTGCAATCCTAGTAGGTCCAAAAAGATTTAGATGCAAGAGTTGTAGAGGTTTTGAGGTACTTACAATATTTTTGGATTTGAAGGATGACTTGTGTTGTTTTTCTCTTTGGCAATATTCACATGTCTTGTCTTTTTCAAATTTGACTTTTGGTAGTCCCGTTACCAGCTCTCCTTTGTTGAGGCTTTGAATTAAATTCATACTTGAATGACCAAGCCTTCTATGCCACAACCAATATTCACCACTAGCAGTCACAAGACACTTAGAGGAAAGGTTAGATATTTTGTGTAAATCTATTATGTAGGTAGTGGCATCTCTACTTTCTTTAAATATCTCTTGGCTATTAATAGAGGTTATAAGACATTCGTTGGAACTAAAGATTACTTGGTTTCCCTTATCACATAATTGACTTACACTTAACATGTTATGTTTCAAACCATCAACAAGTAAGACATCTTTAATGAAAGTAGTACCATTAATACCAATAGAGCCAATGCCAATTATCTTACCCTTAGCATTGTTTCCAAATGTTACTTTACCTCTATAAATACTTTTGATTTCATTGAAAATTTCTTTGTCTCCGGTCATATGCCTTAAGCATCCACTATCTAATAGCCAAACATTTTTGTTTATTGTGGACTTGAGGCATACCTATAGAATCACAATTCAATTATTGTTTTTAGGTACCCAAATGAGCTTGGGTCCTTGGGGGTTAGCACATGAAGGTTCCCAGTAAGCCTTTCTTATCCAGCAATGTTTATTTATATGACCAAATTTCATAGAATAATTACATTGTTTAGCTCTAAATATGCTTTTTGGTCTTACTATGATTTTGAATGCCATTTTTCTATTTGGCAGAGTTTGTGAGCAATGACATGCACAAGCATGATGACTTGGCGCTTTTCTAGGTGCATGCTTCTTATACATAAAGGCATGATTAGCCTTTTGAGGTTTCCTTCTTAGGCCTAGCAACCCTTGATCATTCCTCTTATGTATAAAAGGTTTGGTGTATGTTGTGCACTTAGCTCTTGGGGCTATTATAGCTAATGTGGAGATGTGGGGTTCACTTGACTTAACAAAAGTAGTCTTGTGAGATGAAGATGATGTACCCTTAAATTCTAGACCATGTCTAATTAAGGGTGGTCTTTGAGACACAATGAGAGTATCTAAACTCTCATTTCCCTTGTGAAATTTTGAAATGGAGTTTCTAAGTTCCTCAACTTCATTTTTCAAAATATTGTTTTCTTTAAGCAAAGATTTAATTGAGGGTCTTGAAGAGTACTCATATAATAATTTTTGAAGAGATTTATTGATGGAGTTTCTAGAAATGTTATTTTTATAAGTATTGAATTTACTTATATATTTCTCTAGTTCTAGATTCAATACTTCTATTAGGCTTTGCTCATCATCATCTTCACTATTACTATCATTATCACTACTATCATTATTGAACGAGTATGAGTGAAGTGATCCTACCTTATTCGATACGGGATCCTCTATAACCATGAAGCATAAGTTGATCTCTTCACTTTCATTGTCATCTTTTTCTCTTGAAGAGCTTTCGCCATCCCATGTAGCTTTGTGGCCTTTCTCCCCATTGTCTCTTTGGTATTTGCTCTTGTGCTTCTTGAGCCTTGGACATTCTAGTTTAATATGTCCTTTCTTCCCACATTCATAGCACTTTACTTCCTCTTTACTCCTTTGAGAGTCATTCGAGACCTGTTTGAAATTTCTTTGCTTGAATTTTCTAGAGTTGCCCATTCTCTTCTCAATTATTCTTTTCACCCTTTGTGAGAGCATAACAATGTCCTCATTTGCATCATCACTCTTTTCTTCATCATCTTCAACTTTTTCTTGAGATTTTCAAGTAGAGGCTTTTAGTGCTAGAGGCTTTCTTTTTTCTGGCTCAGCTTCAAGCTCTCTATCTGTTTTTATTGTCATTTCATGTGTTAGAAGTTTGCCAATAAGCACATCGGTATTCATGACACTCATGTCTTCATTGGCCTCTTCTATACCAGTAATTCTTGAACCGTAATCTTTGAGAGGAAGACTTCTCAGAATTTTGTTATTTACATCTTCCAAGCTTAGGTGTTTCCCAAGATTTCTCATGCCATTTATGATGGCTAGAAGATGATTTGTCATATCAGTGATTGACTCATTGGATTTCATCTTGAAGAGTTCATACTCTGAAGTAAGAAGTTGAATCTTCTTAGATTTAACTTGCTTTGTTCCTTCATGATAGTTTTCCAATATTTTTCACATGCTATATGTAGTTGGGATGTATTGTGTTTTGCCACATTCTTCAATAGATAATGAGCTTGAGAGAATTCTCATTGCCTTCTTATTTTTTAAATTTGCTTTTTTTTTTCAATCATCTCTTGACAAGATTTCTTCTCCACCTTCAACTCCCCTTCTAGTTGGTGGTGTCCATTCTTTCACTATCCAGATATATCTCAAGAAACTTCCAATGAGCATAATTTTCTCCATCAAAGTAAGGCTTAAGACTTTGGAATACTTCATTGGCCATTTCTTGATATTTTCTAGCGTTGTTTAGGTTTTGATGCTAGACTAATATTACGTCCCATTCAAATTGTCCATCAAAATCCAAAGAAATAGTGTTGTGTAACATCCTTGACCTTCCCCATAAGCATTTCATTGAACATAAGCATCTTGCATACAATTCAATTGAACATGTGCATTTCATACGTATTTTCATAGGAACAAGTTCATGGCACACACTAGCTATGTGTCCTAGTAATACCTAAATAAGGATAACAAAGTATTAGAAATGAATTGAATAAGGTGACTAAATTAAAGTAAGAAAAATGATTAGATTAAGATTAGTGAACATTTACATTGCTAATTTAGTAAATCAGGTCAAATGATTAAGCTGTATCATTGTATGAATTAGTGGAATTATAAATCTATGTAAATAATAATAATAATATAGACAAAATAAAATCAAAATGACATAAAAGAGAAATAGAAGAGAAGAGAAGAGAAAGGAGAAGAGAAATGAGAAAAGAGATGAGAAAAAGATAAAAAGGACAAAAACCAAAAGTTAGTTTTATCTTCCCATTTCTGCCTTCTTCTCCAGCCTGACTTCTTCTTCAATTTCCTCCATTTTAGACTTCAATTCTTCCTTGTTTCACCTAGTTTTTGAAGCTAATTGATCCCTTTCAAGGCTGTTCTTGGTAAGTAATCAATTCTTATTGCTATAGGGTTGATTTGAGTTGCTTAGGTTCAATATTAGGCACTGAATTGCACCCCGTTTTTGATGTTAATAGAAATTGATTCTGGAAATGTGTAAAACAAAAATAGTTGTTCCTTTATGTCTTAGATTTATGGATATGTAAACATTTTTGCAGGATGTTATGTATAGGGAGAGATATGCTCTTCGTACTGAAACTGGTCAGGCTGTAAACCTTAACCAAGTTAGCTACTGTGTGGTTTAATTTCGAATATGTTAAAGCCTTATTTGAGGTCTCTCAAAATATAGAAGTTGTATATATATGTGTGCTATATCTGTCTACCAAATTTTAGGTTCATAGGCCTTGTAAATTGTGAGTTATGGTGAATGGAACCATGACTGTTCCATGGTTTGAACTGCCTACTGAGTGCCCTGGGAAGATACAATAATATGTTTGGCTAATTTGAGCTTGTTAGCACTCGATTATATAAATTATCAAAACATGATAGTTATAGGTCTATGTCTTAGCAAAATATTTGTACTAATTTCAACTTCAGTGGTTATGTATAGACTAATTTATGGCCTTTGGAAGCCATACTGGTCCGGAAGTCAATTCTATTCTGGACCAGTAAATTGTTTGGTATAATTAGAAGACCTTAGAGACCTAATTGGTAATAGTTGTAAACATGAAACATGTTCCATATGAACCCATACAACTGTCTGTAAAGTTTCATTAAAATAAGACTTATAGATTATAAGTTATGATGAACCCAAATGAGTACCCTAAAACTGCCTAATGGCATAAAACAAGGCAGAAAACAGAACACTCTTAGAAATTCCACCAAATATTTTACAATGCTCCAATTGGTCTGAAATTTGAATATGGTATTTAATTATATGTTATTTGTAATTAGGAATAATAATTATATTAATTGGTCAATTATAGAAAACGTTATAGGCTAAACAGTCCCATAAGGTCATACTGCCTCATAGGAAAAATCTTTACTATTGACATGAACAATGCATATTAATTTGTTTAAGCCACATTGAGTCTCTCTAATCATGAGTTAATCGATTATGTTTTCATATTAGGCTCACAACATATTGGAGACCCACAAGGAGCAGATAGACAATAAGTTAGGGGTCGAAATCAAAGGAGAACGGTGAGTCTAATTATCGATTGAATTCTTTAATGCAAATGAATGTTGCTTGCTATGTGATTCACATGATTGTCATGATTGGTCCTTGATAATGTAATGATGGATAATTTGACATTGTGGTACATATAAATAGTATACTTGTGGTATATTTGAAGTATATGTTTGATATATGTGATATATATACATGGTATATGTATAGTATATGCAAGGTATATGTATGGCATATGTGGTATATGTATATTATATGCGATAAGATACAATAGTTGATGAATGCTTAAATACAGGTGCATATGCATATGGACTAAAAAGGCATTGTGACTAGTTAATTGATATTGTAAAGCAAAAGAAGAGGCCTATGGTCCAACAAATGTGCAAATGAAACAAATGATCAAGCTAGCTAGCAAATGCAAATGTTCACATGAAAAATGTTCACATGGAAACCCGGGGCAATCTCTGTTTAACTTAGTCACAACAAAATGAAATAAGCAAAGCATTTGCATACATAAAGAGTAATGATTATATGTTTCAACTTTATTGATACTTATATGATACTGATGAATGGAATGGAATACATGGTATATATTGGAATTGTGATTTATTACTATGAGTTATTTGGTACTTTACAACTCATTGGATGGTTATTCTCACTGAGCCACAACTCATCAATTTGCATCATTTTTCAGGTAAAGAAAAGTGATAGCTCATTTTGAGTAGCGTATAAAAGACATGGAGCACAGGTCACTGGCCGAGCCTCATCACTCTCTCTCCTTGCATTCCACATAAGCATGAAAATATGTCATATGTGTTTTGTATTTTACATGCTTGAATATGTATAGTCATTTTGGAATGAGTCTAAAAATGTATAAATGAAATCAACTCGAAAATACTTATGTGTAAAGTTTATGTTTTGATATATGTGATATATTATATTGTGGTGAAAACCTCAGTGTTAACTTTGCAAAGTCAGTGAATAATATTACAGGATATGAGACTTGCAAGTCATTGAATGAAATTATAGGATATGAGACTTGCAAAGTCATTGAATTATATTATAGGATATGAAAAAAAAAATTTACTACTATTGTTAACAGGGTATTTTACCTTTCCAGTATGCCATGTATGATTACTTGATACAGGGATAGGTTATACTCAAATGCTTAAGGTGTGACGTTACATGTTGGAAGGTGCTAAATGGTGCCAGAAGGTGCTAAAGGGTGCTAGAAGGCACTAGAATATTCTAGAACATGTTGGATGGTTCATGAAGGATGTAAAAGTTCCTAGAAGCTTCTGGAGCATCCTAGAATTTGCATGAAGGAACTAGACAATCCTAAAAGACTCTAGAGTTGGCTAGACTTGACTAGAAGATCCTAGAACCTTGTGGCATATTGTAGACACTCTTGTACATTCTAGAATTGGTAGGATCTAGAAATTTGTGGCATAACCTTAGGCTTGGTGCCACACTATAAATAGGCCTTTTGGCCTTCATTTGCATCATCCTTCAAAATCCTTGGGAAGTTGTAAGATAACCTCTCTAAGAGCAATACAAAACATTATTCACAAACTCTCTTGTGTTCTTGCTTTGTTCTTGAATCCTCTAAATCTCTAAGTCCTTTTCTATTCTCTTTGGAGTGTTTTGTCAGATTGGAAGGCAGGCTTAGTGCAACGGACCGTGCTAAGTGTCGCACGATTGCTAGTTGAAGTCTAGGGTCGTGACAATTGGTATCAGAGCTTTGGTTTGAAGCTTTACTACCTTTGGCATAATGAAGGCTACTGCCCCAGCTACACCTAGTGTGGAAGTTCCACCAATGGAGCGTGGTCGTGAGGAAGTTCAGAAACCACCATCCAAGGAATCTTGAGCCAAGTCAAAAGACATGATTTCTAGCTTGGAAGCACATGTTGGGAGTGCTCAGGACAGCTTGGGGGAGCTGTTCGACCGAGTGGACAACTTGGAGGAACATTGCAGTGGCTTAGAGGTCGAAGATACAGAGATCCATGCAGCGGTCAAGATATCCCTCAATGAGCTAGATAGTGGGTTAAGGCAAGAGATTGATGGGTTGAAAACCGAACTTGCCGAGGTACATGATCTCTTCCAAAGAGAATTTTCCAATGTGTTGCTTAGAGTTGAGGATATGGGTGGTGATCTAGCACTATGTAAGCGGGATATGACCTCGACAACCACCATCATTGAGCCCACGAAGGTGGAAGTTCCCAAGCCAAAGACCTTCAATGGTGCTAGGAATGCTAGGGAAGTTGAGAACTTCCTATGGGGGCTAGAACAATACTTTGAAGCTACTGGCATAACGGACCATGCCAGCAAAATCCGAACTGCTGCCATGTACCTGTCTGACACTGCTATGCTGTGGTGGAGACGAAGATATAGAGATGTGCAACATGGGGTATGCACAATTGACACCTTTGAGGACTTCAAAAGGGAGTTCAAAAGCCAATTCTTCCCCATAAATATTGAGGAAGAGGCGAGGGGCCGACTTCAACGACTAAGCAGATGGGTAGTATAAGGGAATATGTGAAGGAGTTCACAACCTTGCTGCTAAAAGTCCCTGACACATCGGACAAAGATGCATTATTCTTGTTCATGGATGGTCTCCAATCGTGGGCTAACCTTGAGCTCAAACGACATGGTGTCCAAGACTTGTCTTCGGCCATTGCTGTTGCTGAAAGTCTTATTGATTATTCCTCAAACAAAGAAGGCCTGAGGATAGCAGATAGAAAGTTTGGTGGAGGAAAGAGTGGGGGAGGCCATGCTAAGAGTCAAAGCTACAAAAATTACAAAGAAGGCTCCTCATTCAATCCGTGAGACAAGGGAAAGAAAAAGGAAGAACGTGGTGCCTCAAAGCCCCGTGTGACGTGCTTCATATGCGACAGACCGCATTGGGCATGAGAATGTCCCAAAAGGAAGGCATTGAATGCCTTAGTTGCCTTCACTAATGATCAGGACAAAAATGAGGCAGATGAAGTGGCAAATATGGGATCTTTGTGGCTGCTTAGTGCATTGTAGAGTGCCCCGATGATCCCCAAGGGACTCATGTTTATGGATGCAACTATCAATGGAAAAGTAGCCAAAGCCCTGGTAGACACAGGTGCATCTCACAACTTTGTTTCGCTAGAGGAAGCCAAGGGACTCGGTATCAAGGTTGCCAATGGAGGTGGCTCCCTCAAAGCAGTTAACTCAGCGGCACAACCTCTCTAAGGCGTTGCCCACGGAGTTAAGGTTAGTCTTGGTGCATGGACTGGCCAAGTGGATTTATCCGTGGCACCCATGGATGATTTCTTGGTGGTATTCGACATGGAGTTCTTGGACCAGGTTAGAGCTTTCCTTGTCCTATGTTCAAACTCTATGTGCATTATGGATGGACCAAAGGCTTGTCTAGTACTGATGGAGAGGACCACCAATCCTAATACCCAAGTTCTCTCAGCACTTCAATTCAAGAAGGGATTGAAGAAGGAGGAAGAGAGTTACTTGGCCATTCTTAAGGAGTATGATGATGAGGAAGCATCACCCCAGCCTAACTTACCGATGGAGGTGCAAGTTGTCTTGGATGAGTTCCAGGATGTGATGCCTGAGGCATTGCCAAAATGGTTACTTCCAAGAAGGGAGGTGGACCATGAAATTGAGCTGGAGCTTGGCACAAGACCACAAACAATGAGTCTTTACAGGATGGCAAACTCAGAGTTGGCAGAACTATGAAAACAACTCGATGAGTTGTTGGATGTTGGTTTCATTAGACCATCCAAAGCCCCATATGGTGCCCCGGTGCTTTTTCAGAAAAAGAAGGATGGCTCACTAAGAATGTGCATCGACTACCGCGCTCTAAACAAGATCACGGTAAAGAACAAGTATCCTATCCCACTCATTGCTGATTTGTTTGATCAATTGGAGAACGCAAGATACTTCTCGAAGTTGGACTTGTGGTCAAGATACTACCAGGTGCACATAGCTAAAGGGGATGAACCAAAGACCACGTGTGTAACAAGGTACGATGCTTATGAGTTCCTTGTTATGCCTTTTGGTCTCACTAATGCACCTACTACCTTTTGCACTATCAAGAATAAGCTTTTCCATCCCTACCTCGATGGGTTCGTGGTAGTATACCTTGATGATATTGTGATATATAGTCGGACTATGAAAGAACATCTTGACCATTTTAGGAAGGTGTTCGAGGTCCTCAGGGAAAATGAGCTATATGTTAAAAAGGAGAAATGTTCTTTTGCCCAAGATGAGTTGATGTTCTTGGGTCATAGGATAAAGGATGGGAAGCTTATGATGGATGGACACAAGGTGAAAGCCATCTAAGAATGGGAACCTCCTACTAAGGTCCCCGAGTTAAGGTATTTCCTTGGACTTGTGAACTACTACTGGAGATTCATCAAGTCATATTCAATAAGAGCAGCCCCACTAACTGACCTACTCAAGAAGAACAAGACTTGGGAGTGGAAAAACAAGTGCCAAGCCTCGTTTGATGACTTCACGAAGGCCATTAGCAAAGAACCAGTGTTTTTCTTGTCAGACCTCTGCAAGATATACGAGCTATATACAAATGCTGCAGACTTTGTCATTGGTGGAGTGTTGATGCAAGAAGGGCGTCCGATAGCATATGAGAGCTGCAAGCTCAATGACACCGAACGCTGCTACATGGTGCAGGAAAAGGAGATGACTGCTATCATCCATTGTCTAAGGGTGTCGCGACACTACTTGTTGGGTTCTCACTTTGTGATCATGACCGATAACGTAGCAACCAGCTACTTCCAGACTCAAAAGAATTTAAGTCCCAAACAAGCTCATTGGCAAGACTTTTTGGCAGAGTTTGACTACAAGCTTGAGTACAAACCCGGTAAGGCCAATGTGGTGGCTGATGCGCTAAGTCGAAAGGCAGAGTTAGCGGCCTTAAGTAGACCAAGTAGTCCCTTACTGGAAAAGATCAAAGAAGGGTTGGAGCATGATACCCTGGCTCAAAACCTCCTTCTCCTTATCAAGAAAGGAAAGACAAGGCAATTTTGGCAGAGTGACGGACTACTCTACGCCAAGCAAAACCGCATCTATGTACCTAAGTGGGGGAACTTGAGAAAAGAGCTAATCAAGGAATGCCATGATTCACTATGGGCTGGACACCCAGGCATGAGACGCACCCTTGCCTTGATCAAGTGTATTTACTATTGGCCTCAACTATGGGATGATGTTGAAGCCTACGTAAGAACTTGTCTTGTTTGCCAACAAGACAAAACGGAGCAGCATGCACTCGGTGGTTTGCTAGAACCACTGCCTATTTCGGAGAGACCATGGGAGAGTGTCTTAATGGACTTCATCACTTGCTTGCCAAAATCAGAAGGCTTTGGCAGTATAATAATAGTCATTAATTAGGGATTGCACTACAGACGAGACTGCACGGTTGTTCCTCAAACATGTTGTGAAGCATTAGGGAATTCCATCTAACATCGTGAGTGATCAAGACCCACGATTTACTGGGAAGTTCTGGACATAGTTGTTCAAGTTGTTGGGATCAGACTTGAACTTCTGCACAAGCTTTCATCTGCAAAGCGATAGGCAGACGAAACATGCCAACATATTATTAGAGCTCTATCTTAGGCACTTTGTCAGTGCCAACCAACATGATTGGGCTATGTTGCTGGATGTAGCCCAATTCTCTTACAACTTGCAACAAAGTGAATCCACTAGAAAGAGTCCCTTCGAGATCATTATGGGACAACAACCTATGACTCCTCATGCTTTGGCCACAAGCTATGAAGGAAAGAGTCCTGCTGCTTTCAAATTTGCTAAGGTATGGCATGAGCAAGCTGAGTTAGCCCGAGCCTATTTGAACAAGGCATCTAAAAAGATGAAGAAGTGGGCTGACAAGAAAAGGAGGATGGTCGAATTTCGGGAAGGAGATTTGGTCCTTGTCAAGTTATTACCACAATAGTTCAAGTCCTTGCGAAAGGTTCACAAGGGGTTGGTGCGGAAATACGAAGGGCCATTTCCAGTCCTTAAGCGGGTTGGTAAGGTGACTTACAAGCTACAACTCCTTCCTAAGCTTAAGATCTACCCAGTCTTTCATGTAAGCATGTTGAAGCCTTATCATGGAGATGAAGAAGATGCAAGTCGAGGAGAGTCGAAGAGGGCACCCACTGTGGTAGTAACCTCCTTTGATAGAGAAGTGGATTTCATTTTGGCAGACCGCCTAATTCGGTGTAGAGGTGTACCAAGTTCTCAGGAATACTTGGTCAAATGGAGGAATGCCCCAGATATAGAGGCAAGCTGGGAACCTGAAGACTCTTTGTGGCAGTTCAAAGATCACATAGAAAGGTTCAGCTTGAAGGCCTGACGAGGGCCTTGCGAACTTGAGTGGGGGAAAGTGTTACATCCCGCTCAAATTGTCCTTCAAAATCCAAAGAAATAGCATTAGAAGATGGTAGATGGTGTCGGAAGGTGCTAAAAGGTGTTGTAAGGCCCTAGAATATTCTAGAACATGCTGGATGGTTCATGAAGGATGTAGAAGTTCCTAGAAGCTTCTAGAGTGCCTAGAATTTTCATGAAGGAACTAGACAATCCTAGAAGACTCTAGAGTTGGCTAGACTTGACTAGAAGGTCCTAGAACCTTATCGCATGTTGTAGACACTTTTGTACATTTTAGAATTGGTAGGATCTAGAAACTTGTGGCATAACCTTAGGTTTGGTGCCACACTATAAATAGGCCTCTTGGCCTTCATTTGTAGCATCCTTGAAAATCCTTGGGAAGTTGTAAGATAACCTCTCTAAGAGCAATATAAAGCATTATTCACAAACTCTCCTGTGTTCTTGCTTTGTTCTTGAATCCTCTAAATCTTTAAGTCCCTTTCTATCCTCTTTGGAGTGTTTTGTTGGATTGGAAGGCAGGCTTAGTGCAACAGGGCATACTAAGTGTCGCACGATTGCTAGTTGAATTCTAGGGTCGTGACACTAAGCTCTAATACCAACTGTTGCCCATATATTGAACCAAGAAGGGGGTTGAATTGGATATTAAATATTCTTAACTTTTAAGTGTGGAAAGAAAATTTAAGTAGAGTAGGGATAGGAAGATATCACACAAGAAATTTTATAGAGGTTCGGGTGTTAACAAACCCTACTCCTCTCCCCCATCTCAATTGGGAGTTTCACTAACACACAAAGTGTTACAATGGAGTTTTACAAGCTCACTCCCAACTATGGTGTTTCTATCGATGGCTCACACAAATAACCTTTACAAGTGTTCTATTCTTAACCCAATATAACCAAACTCACTTGAGTAGTATATTACAAAGAGAAACACTCACAAATCTATAATGCTCATAAATTATGAGAAAAAAGATTTTTACAGAGAATTAATGTTTGTTTGAAAGAAATTAATGCACAAATGGCTACAACTAGATTTTGATTCAAAGAAATTGCTATTCTCTTGTTCTGAATTCATAAATGACTTGAATTTTTACTTTCATGGCAAATTATAGTCGTTTGGTTGCATTTAATGCGAAAATAGCCGTTGCACCAACTCTTAATTCCGCGCCTGACATGTTTCTCTTTCCTCTTTCACAGTCGTGAAAATGTGTGTCACGGTCATGAATGATCTTCCAAGCTGTGACTCGAGTGGTCACTCTAGCCGTGAAGCATTTTGGAAGGATTTGAAGTATTTTATCACATGCGTGACATTATTCTTTCACGGGCGTGAATTTCCTTCCAAGCCGTGGTCCAAGTGGTGACTCTGGCCGTGAAGCTCTCTGGAGGAAGTTGACATGTTTTCTCATGGGCGTGACTGATATGATCATTCACGGTTGCTATGATCCTTCATGGCCATGAACTTTATATGTTGGGTAGTTGGCGCTAAGCCACATCACGAGCGTGACATAAAAAGTCACGGGCGTGAACATGTTATTTCTTCAATTTTTGTCTTTTTAAAGTTAGTCTTCCATTCTTCATTCTTGTATCATATTCCATACCTTGTTCAATAAACTTAGAAAACAAGTATGTTAAATACATTATTGTTATTTTATTTGTTAGCATCAAAATAACGGAAATACCCCTCAAGGTTTAACAACTACTATTCATAATTGTGAAATACCTTCACGGGTAGTTTACCTATGAATCAAACCATGATTCAACCTCTGAATTAGCTATAGGTTTCATAGCAATGACCACCCCTTTTCACGGGCATCTGCCAAACCGTGAATTTGTTTGTGAATAGGTATGTTTCAACCAAAAATACATATCATGACCTTCACGCCTATGAACAACTACTTTACGGTCGTGAATCGAGAATCTTTCCAGATTTCAAAGTGAAAAGTAGGCATAAAAGCTTCACATGCAATATCTCTATAAGACTAACCAATGTTAACCACCCTATCAACATTCTAACATGCATCCAAGCCAACTAATAAGCTATTAACCTTTCTAAGCATAAAAAAATCACATTTATCATTTAAACTACCATTTTCACATAATAGCATAACAAACCCCCAATATGCATATCAACTCGAAATCAGACCATTTATCACATAATTGACCTATCAAAACATGCATAAAAGAAAATACACATATTCATATAACTTGAGTCTTCAGATATGAGTATGTACATACTTTACATCTAGGATGGAGTCTAACCAAAACTCTAATTCTCCAAGCTTGTCCTCTCGCTCAAGATGAATCTCCAAACTCTTTTCCAACTCTTAGCAACAACATAATGTTTCTTTTAGCTTTTGAAACATAAAAAAACTCCAAAAGCACTCAAAATTGAGCTTCTTTCCCAAAACTCAAGAACTTTCTTTTCCTCATCTCACCCACTTTTCTTATATTAAAACTTGATTCTTGGAAACCAAAAATGGAGATGGGAGATTTCTGGTGGTGGAACGATGTGGGATGACATGTTAGGTTGGTTTTTAAAGAATTGGAGGTGGATTTTAAGGAATGGTAGAGATGATATGATGTATGCCTCACCTGATCTTGAACAACCAAGATTCACAGTCGTCACTCATTATTCATGGGCATGATACCCCTATTCATAGTCGTGATAAACTTTCATGGTTTATGAATTGAAAACTTGACATTCACAGTTGTGACACCCCCTGTCACGAGATTGAAAGCACTAACTTTTCTTCACTTTAACTTTATTTAAAACCCTACTCAACTTCTAACCCTCACAAACCACCAATATAACTTAGAGACACTATTTTACAAACATTATAAAAAAGACTATTATTTCATGGGTACAACAATGAAAAGACAAAAAAAATCTTAGTTCACCTTCAAGTGTTATTTTTTGATAAATTGTGGCCTCTAACTCTCCTTTTCAATTTTCTTGTTTTAAATCTCACCATTCCTCACTGAAAATGTCTCAACTTGATGGAATTTGAGGTGGAGCAAAACCACTTTTTCAAAATTTGGTGTTTTCCTAGATAGCTAGATGTTTGTGTAGTGAGAAAATGAGAGAAAATGGTGGAAAGGATTTGGATTGAGAAGGGAATGGTCGATAGTATACTTGATAAAACTTAAGTTTTGTTTTGCAAAATGAAGAATGAAAAATATGATGGGCATATTTTGCTATTTATACCTTGATTAGGAAGAGTATTATTTGCTTTTAGGGAACATGGACAACATGCATGATGGATTTCACTTAATTAATATTGGTTTGAAACTAATTAATCCCTCATTAAGGTTAATCAAGGAAAATAACATCTTTATGTTAGAGAAATGCTCTAAATGCAATCACCTTTAGCACTTATTATACAAATTTATTGGATTAATGAAAAAAATTTCATTAATTTGATATTCATTTGATATATGAGTTGATCATGATTTTAAATTAATTAATAAAGTCTTTGATACATAACATAACATGAAGAAAATCATGATGAAATCATGATATTGAGATTGTTATCATGTGTAATTATTTTAGTATCTAAATTATTCCTAGCCATAGGATTAATAAGACATGATATTGTTAATCTCGATAGACTAGCACATGTATACTCGTTGATAGGATCAAGCAGTAGATCTCATAATCTATAGACATGAGATGTTTAGAGTTAACATGTGGATGCTTGCTAAGTGTAGCTAAGTACATTGGATGACTTGCTATGAGAAAATCATAGGGATAATCTATTCAAATATCAGTGATAGTCTCATCATAACAATAGTACAAGTATCCTTAAACTTGAGGTATTCAATGATATCTTGGATATTGATTCTGTACTTTGATGCTGTTTCTTGTTGCCTTAGGGAGGTTGCTCATAAGGTGATGATTGGGTATAACTTGATGTATTCAAAGTCAATTGGTTAACCAATAAAGGATTTACTACTCCTGATAGAAGGAGTGTATACCCATGGCCTCGTATCGAGATCATTACTCGAGAATCTCTTACTAGAGTGGAAATATCATGAAGATAGTCTTCATTGATATATCTAACAAAGTAATGAGCCTCAGGGATAAGAACTAACATTACTTGGGCTAGATGTGACATAGTCAGTCTAGTGGGAGTTGACACATGTCCATACTCTAAACCAAATGGGGTAAAGAATGGTGAAATGATTAATTGCACAGAAATTGTCTATAGAGAGGTTTGTAGTTAAACCACTGACTTTTTAGTCAATTGGGGGTCATGATGTGTTACTAGATACCTCTCATTACTTATTTAAATTAATTGTTATTTTAAGTGGCCAAAATAATTGGGAACCTAATGGGTCACACGCACTGGAGATGTAAAAAATGAGTAAAATAATCTTGGATGAGATCCAAAAATATGAGAGAATTATTTTGGATTAGATCGTGATGAGATCAAATAAAAAAATCGCTCAAGAGGTCATAGGCCCATGCGGACTGCTGGCCTAATTTGCCTTAACTAGCCAATTAAGGCAAAAACCCCAAAATCCCTCCTTTTGTCTTATGCACTTTATACCTAGACTAATTTTGGGGTAAAAATATTTTTAAAAAATTCAAAAGTCAGAATATTTTTTTTTAGAAATAAAATAAATTCAAAATGAAAAATAATAGTTATTTTTCATATTCTCTCAAAATATAGCATACCTATTGCTAACATTTTGAGGTGTGTTCAACCATTTCTCTTGTAGTTTCTTCTCACATTTTCGTGTGGATTAACATTAGAGACATCCTAGTGTGGGTTGTTATGGTTTACTATAACTCAATAAGGTGAAAAATTGAAGAACAACCCAAGAAATTACAAGGTATAATTTCTAAACTTTATGTTTTGATAAATTAGTTTTAATGACACAAGTAATATTCTTATTTTAGATTTTGAAAATTTTAATTTTTTACTGTATTTATGAATGAGATTCATTTTCAAAACCCTTCACTTTAGTACCTGAATTGTAACACCCCCTCACCCCAGCAGCTCGTGCCCGGATGAGGGTATGTTACGCTGACTTCATTGATTAAAATATCATTTTTAAAAAAATTGTACACATGAAAATCATTCATATATATATTTTTTTCATTTACTATTTATTTACTTTGCATTTATAAAAAAAATATAACATAAAAGTTTGACTACATTTCTATATAGTAACATGTTCTTTACAAAACATAATATTTATTTTACAAATACTATAAAATAAAATTTACAAAATAATATACAAAAGTTGTGTAACCCACGAGGTGTGCAACAGGCTGCTTTACTGGATTAAATCACTGCTGGCTTTGTCTACTATCTTCTATTTATTCTTTATTAAATCTGCGTGAGAAAACTCTCACGCTAAGCTCTTGGCTTAATGGTGCATATAGATAAGGCAATAAACTATTTTATACAATCATGCAATATCATATATCAACTCATGCTTAATCATATTCTCATGCAATATCATATATCAACTCATGCTTAATCATATTCTCATGCAAATATACATATCATGGTATTCTAGCATGTATAAACATCAAATTATAATATTTTATCTCATACTTATTTATTTTATTACCATCCTATTGTATAACACTAAATCTTATTTTTATCCATGCCACAATTCATAATTCCATTTTTATTATCTAGGTCACAATTCATAATTCCAATTTTATTTTCAATAATTCTTTTACGTTTCATAACTTCTTTATTTATGTTTTCATTTATGCCCAGAACACCTATGAACCACTAACCAAAATAACGGAGTTTCCATCCAGACATTTAGGAGTACCACCCGGGCAATATGATGTGCGCATATAAGTGCCAAACCCGATATAGATAATCGTGCCAAACTCGGCGTAGATAATAATGTCATATCCGGCATAAATAACAATTCCAAACCTAGCATAGATAACATTGTCAAACCTGGCGTAGATAACAACGCCGAACCCGACGTAGATAATCATACCATTAATGGTTTTCATTTTTATCATACTCCCCCCTATTTGGCATGCCAAACTATCCTAAGTTGGTTCTAGTTATGTGTTCTAGGGCTTATACAATTTCATTAAAAATTCATAGAAATTAATTTCACACTTTTCATGCATTTAAAGTCTCAAAATAATCACAGAATCACTCAATTAAAATAACAATTACATAATATAACAAGGTTCTCATCATTTTACTCATTTCATTCCTCAACTCATATGCTGCCCTATCACTGGTAGATTCTATTCTCTGTTTTGGACCTTAATTTTGTTCCTGTAACGTTTTATATTTAGTTATATGATATTCATAGCAATTTTAGGTATGGATCTTAGCTTTAATATGCAACTTGAATCACTTAATTCTGACTTCTTTATCAAAAGATATGAATATTAACACTAATTGGTCACTAATAATTCTGCCCAGAATTTTCTGGATAGATTTTTAGTCCGAGCTTTATGAATTTTTCTAGACAATTACAAACATATTCAGGTTTTCTGGTCCTTTTGAAAGTTATACCCTATGTCTTAGCTTTTTAACCCAACAAAAAACATGCAAAATCAAATTCCAGAAATAAATTTATAACAATTTAAGTGCACACTGCTCATCAATTTCCCGCAAGGAACATACAAGATAATCACATTCAATTTTTACCAAATTAAATCCTAAGTCTAGCAAACATGCATCCCCAAGATTTTCATCATAAAATAATATTAATTCAGAATCATCAACATGCCAAATAATCAAATCATGCAAATAAAAAAATAAAATAGGCTATTGCCTTAGGTTATGCACAAACCTCTCTTTTCTTTCTCTTTACTTCCTTTTCTCCTTTCCTTTGCTCCTTTGATCTAGCTCCTTGTCACTTTGAGTTCCTAAAATTTATAATCAGATTATTAAAACCTCATAAACCCTAATCTCTCTCTTTCTCCTTACTCTCTTAAGCTACCTTGAGCATGAAAATGGAATTTTTCCTTACTTTTTTTCTCTTTTCTCACTTTCTTTCACTAAAACTAAGTTTTGGCTATGGAGGAACAAGGAAAAACGTGGGCTGGTGTAGATAACAGAATTTTCCTCATTGAAAATTGATAAGGAAGAAGAAAAAATAATCAAGAAGAAGATGACAAAAGTTATTAAGATAGGGGACACCTAAGCATCAATCTATTATCTTTAATTAATGTTAAATGCATGTATCTTAATTAGCTTATTAAACTTTGCCACTTAGTTAAGCTAGCCTCCACATGCTTAAAATGTCCCAATTCACGCATTTAATTTATGATTATTCCAATTAATCCTCAAATATTTGGTAAATTGCAAATTGACCCCTAAACTTTTTAAAATTTGCAATTTAGTCCTTTACCGAAATTTAACATCTTTAAATATTTTAAACACTTTATTGATTATATTCCATACTTAATTGCAATTTTTTTCATTATTTTTCGATAAAAATCCAAATTTAGACTTTAGTCAAACCGACGAGTCGATTTAGCAACTCGCATGACTTTAGTCTAAATTAGCGGATATGGCATCCTCTCCCCCTTAAAATAAATTTTGTCCTCAAAATTTTACATGTTCATTCTTTGTTGAACAACTGAGGATATTGATTATATTATATTAATAAAATTTTCTGCATAATTCTTTCTATAATTTACTCTTATGTGACAAAAAACCTTGATAAGGTGAATACCCAGTCTATTCAATGCTAGGTATAATGAGTATAATAAGGACCTCAAAACATTTCTTCATGAATTTGAATGTTTCGTAAAAAATATTGCATTGAATTGACTCCTTCAAGCTCGACGATTAATAAATTATTAATTAATAATAATAATAAATATTAAAAATTAATATTAATAATAATAATAATAAATATATTAATTAATAATAATATTAAATAAAATAATATTATTAAATATTAAATATTAAATAAAATAATTAATATATGTTTCATTTATGCCCAAGACACCTATGAACCACTGACCAGAATAACGGAGTTGCCATCCAGACACTTAGGAGTGCCACCCGGGCAATATGATGTGCGCATATAAGTGTCAAACCCGATGTAAATAACCGTATCAAACTCAAAGTAGATAATAATGTCATACCTGGCATAAATAACAATGTCAAACCCGGCGTAGCTAACATTGCCAAACATGATGTAGATAACATTGTCAAATCCAGCTTAAATAACAATGACAAACCTGACATAGATAATCATACCATTAATGGTTTCATTTTCATTATACTCCCCCCCTCATTTGGCATGCCAAACTATCCTAAGTTGGTTCTAGTTATGTGTTCTAGGGCTTATACAATTTTATTAAAAATTCATAGCAATTAATTTCACATTTTTCATACATTTAATATCTCAAAATAATTACATAATCACTCAATTAAAATAATAATTACATAATATAACAAGGTTCTCATCATTTTACTCATTTCATTTCTCAACTCATATGATGCCCTGTCACTGGCAGATTTGATTCTCTATTTTGGACCTTAATTATGGTCTTGTTTCGTTCTGAATATAGTTGCATAATCTTCATAAGAATTTTAGGTATGGATCTTAGCTTTAATATGCAACTTGAATCACGTAATGCTGAGTTCTATATATAATGATATGATAATATTAACACTAACTGATCACTAATAATTCTGCCCATAATTTTCTGGACAAATTCTAAGTCCGAGCTTTATGAATATTTTGGACAATTACAGACATATTCAGGTTTTATGGTCTTACGGAAAGTTATATCCCTATGTCTTAGCTTTCAAACCCAACAAACAACATACAAAACTGAATTCAAGAAATGAAGTTATAACAGTTTAAGTGCACACTACTAATCAATTCCCAGCAAGGAACATACAAGATAATCACATTCAATTTTTACCAAATTAAATCCTAAGTCTAGCAAACATGCATCTTCAAGATTTTCATTATAAAATAATATTAATTCAGAATCATCAACATGCCAAATAATCAAATCATGCAAATAAAAAAAATAAAATAGGCTATTGTCTTAGGTTATGCACAAACTTCTATTTTCTTTCTCTTTACTTCCCTTTCTCCTTTCCTTTGCTCCTTTGATCTAGCTCCTTGTCACTTTGAGTTCCTAAAATTTATAATTAGATTATTACAACCTCATAAACCCTAATCTCTCTCTTTCTCCTTACTCTCTTAAGCTACCTTGAGCATGAAAATGGAATTTTTCCTTACTTTTTCTCTCTTTTCTCATTTTCTTTTACTAAAACTAAGCTTTGGCTATGGAGGAACAAGGGAAAACGTGGGCTGGTGTAAAGAACAAAATTTTCCTCAATAAAAATAGATAAGGAAGAAGAAGAAATAGTTAAGAAAAAGATGACAAAAGTTATTAAGATAGGGGACACCTAAGCATCAATCTAGAATCTTTAATTAATGTTAAATGCATGTATCTTAATTAGCTTATTAAACTTTGCCACTTGGTTAGGATAGCCTCCACATTCTTAAAATGTCCCAATTCATGCATTTAATTTATGATTATTCCAATTAATCCTCAAATTTTTGATAAATTGTAAATTGACCCCTAAACTTTTCAAATTTTACAATTTAGTCCTTTACCGAAATTTAATATCTTTAAATATTTTAAACACTTTATTGATTATATTTCATACTTAATTGCTATTATTTTCATTATTTTGCGATAAAAATTCAAATTTAGACTTTAGTCAAACCGACGAGTCGATTTAAAAACTCGCGTGACTTTAGTCTAAATTAGCGGATATGACATGAATTCTCTACTAGGAAACTTATTTGTTGTAATTAAATATAGCAATATTCACGATATAATTTATTCTATGTACTACTATTCTCAAGTTTGCGATTGACCGAAGTAAAAACTGTATTTTCCAATATTTCGTAGAATCACACTTGAAATTTTTTTTTTCAATTTCATGCCCTAAACTTTGAAGTTTGGACTCAAAATTATAACAACAGGTTTGTTTTACTTTTTTCTATGTCTCGATGTCCTCAGTTCATAACTTGCTGACAATGCAAAAATTGCGCATTTTCAACCCAGTCCCATTTTCCTCTATTGTCATTAAAAATTTTGACATCTCACGTATGTAATCAATTTTTTCATTTGTACACGGTCCAAATTTACACTTCAGCCGTATCACTTTTATTTCAATTGGGAATGCACTTAGTTTCCAACCAGTTCAGTGCATCTTGTTGCAAAATGAGCATGTTAGCGAGAGTACAGTTGTATTCTTAGTGTTGTATATAGATGAGATACTGCTTATAGGAAATGACATCTCAATTTTTCAAATAATCAAAATTTGGTTGATCTTTCCCAATCTTCATACATAGACAAGATGTTTTAGAGGCTTACATGGATTCGTCCAATAGAGGATTTATTCTTATGACTCATGGGACTACCCTCTCTAAGTCCATGTTTCTGAAGATATAGGATGAACGGACGTGCATGAGTAGAATTTCATATGCATCAGCT
This sequence comes from Triadica sebifera, assembly GCA_023653625.1. Classification (NCBI taxonomy): domain Eukaryota; kingdom Viridiplantae; phylum Streptophyta; class Magnoliopsida; order Malpighiales; family Euphorbiaceae; genus Triadica; species Triadica sebifera. The sequence continues at coordinate 15,545,286 of CM042910.1, read as the reverse complement.
ATTGGATCTATCATGTATGATATGTTATGTACTAGAGTCAATGTATCATATACTCTAAGTGTCATGAGAAGATATCAATCAGATCCCAAAGAATGGCTTTGGGTCGATGTCAAGTACATCCTTAAGTACTTAAGAAGAACTAAAGATGCATTCTTAATTTATAGGGAAGGTGAACTTAAGGTAAGAGGGTATACCGATGCCAGCTTCCAATCTGACAAGGATGACTCTAAATCCTAGTTAGGCTATGTTTTCAAATTAAATGGCATAGCAGTAAACAAGAGAAGACTGTATATTCCATAACTAAAGCATAGTACATTGCAATTTATGAGGTAGCTAAGGAAGTAGTTTGGATAAGGTAATCCATCATAGAATTCGAAATGGTTCCCAACATTGTTGATCTGATATCCTATAGACCTTATTTACGAGCATTACACTTCAAATTTGTATCTCATCATATACAAGTACCCAAATCATGAATAATCATTAATGAAGGTAATGAAGTAGATAAAACCACCTCAGGCATGCATTGACATTGGTCCACATACATTTGTATGTACAAGGTCCAATAGTCTATTAACACGTCCACCCTTTCCCACTAAAAGGTGATTTTGTCATATTTCCTATCAAACAAGACTCACATATGTCATATGATTCATAATCAAATGACTATAAGTCACCATTATTGTGTAACTTAGCCATGCGCCTCTCATTTATTTAGCCATAGCGACAATGCCAAAAATATGATGATTTTAGGTTATCTAACTTTTGTCTTTTATTATTGATATTAAGGATTGAATTAGATATGTCAAAAATGTAAATTCCATTATATAGTGTGTCAGTTCCGTAAAGAATATCATTCCACCATATAAAGCAACTATTGTCATTAACAATCAATAGAAAACTTTTTCTATTTAAACAAGAAATAAAAATTATATTATTAGTTAAAATGGAACATAATAACAATTATCTAATTCTAAAACAAATTCACTGGAATGTGCCAATACATAAGTTCCTACAACTAATCCAACAACTTTTGCCCCATTGCCAACACGCAGGTCTGACTCTCCTTTCTTGAGCTATATACTATTCTTTTGCCCTTGCATATTAGCATATATGTGTGAGTCACATCCAGTATCCAATACCCATGCATTATTAGTAGAAACAATATTAACCTCAATAATATAAATACTTGAAGTGGAAGGTGCATCCAATGTATAACATCCAGTGATTTAGACCCCGATTGCACGTGACCGTAGTGGGGTACACAAATTTAATCAGAGTTTAAATTTGAACCCATAAAAAGATGACTAATAATAAGGGAAAATAATTAAGGGTATTATTATTTGTAAATTAAAAAGATTAGTGCTAGAATTTTAAAAAAATATTTTCTATGGACAAAATAGGTATTATGGCAATTGTTAGGGGAAAAGTGTGAAAATAAGGAAATTTGTGACAAATAAGGAATTTCTAAAAGTTTAAAAGTTAATCAAGATTAATTAAGTTAATGTACTAATGAGAATTATGATTAATTTTAATTAGTGGGATCCACTCCTTAATTTGGGTATAAAAGTTAAACAGATGACCAATTTCTACATTCTTCTACAAAAAAGTCTAACTTATCTTCTTCTTCCTCTCTCCCACCCTTTGGCCGTCCACCTTAGTCCCTCCATAAGCCACAATTTTACTTCAATCCAAGCTTGAAAAAGACAAAAAAAAACTAGTTTTGAGAGAGAAAAATTCAGAATTAAAAAGTTTTTTCCATAAAGGGAGCTAAGGAGCAAGAAGGAAGAAAGAAAGAAGAAAAGAAAATAGAGAAATTTTAGGAAAATATTATGAATAAATATAAAAATAGTTAAGCCCTAAGACAACTAATCTAGAACTAGAATAGAGAATAGTTTGACATGTCAATCAAAGGATTTAAGGCACTCGGTACCAAATACAAAAGTCTATAATGACAACCTCATTATTTCTATTAGTTAGTTCGGTTATAGGTATTATGGGCACGAGAAAAATAAAAAAAATAACAATAATATAAAAGTATGTCGTTGTGATAAATAAAAATAGTTAAATATTAAATGTTTGAAGATATTTATTTATTTTCATATAATTCTTTTATTTTATACCTTATTTGTTGATGAATAAATAACATGTAAGAAAATATATGTATGTAAAATTTTTATCCTTAAAGCACCACTATGCTAATAGCTTAGCACGGGTGGTTTTCTCTCGTGCATGTTTTAAAAGGTAGCCCTAAATAGTATAATTGGTATATTTTTGGACTTATTTTTGCTATATTTTTATTAAAAACTTTTTAAATTAAATTATAGTTTTATCTTATCTAGTATGTATCAGGGATTGTACATCTAGCATAATGGACATAGTGTGAATGTAAAATAATATATTTTATAAATAAATAAAATTTTAAATATTTGTGCTTGTAATAATTTTATTTTGGTGTCTGTAATATTTTTTAAAAAATTATACTGCATTTAGTTAATCTTATAAACAGTTAGTCGGGTAATACTCACTTACATTGTTGAACTAAAGTGGAGTAAGGGGGTGTTACACAATGTCTTATCCTTCTCCTTCTTTAAAGATTACATAAGCCTTATAGTTCCTTTTCCAATGGCCATTATTGCCATAATGCATACAAGTCCCTTTAAAAGCAGTATATTTTCCCTTCTTCATCACATCAATTTTTTACAAACTTCTTTTTCTTTTTGTTGTTTTTCTTTTTCTTAGAAGAACTAGAAATGCCCACCAACATCACAGCCTTTTGCTCTTTCTTGACAGAAGGCTCAACTGTCTTGACCATGTCGATCAATTCAGGAATCATAGTTAATATCTTGTTCATCTGATAGTTTAGTATGAAGTGTGCATAACTATCAAGCAAACTTTAGAGAATTAAGTTCATGCTTAACTCATAATCCATAACGAAACCTTAAGCGGCCAACCTCTCAATGTACCCATTCACCTTCAATGCATGTTTCACTAAAGAAGTCTCCTCTACAATATTGGAGAGAAAGAGCAACTTAGATATCTCATATCGCTCAATTCAAGCTTGCTCATAAAAAAAAAACTCCCTTAGATGATATACAATGGTATTAGCAACTATGTTATCATGTTGTTTCTAAAGTTTGGGAGACATAGAGGCGAGCATAATGTAACCTACCAACTCACTATCATCCATTTGCTTCTTATATGCCAACTTTTCACCAATAAATGCATCATTAGTAGGAGGGAAGTGAAGCAACTCTCCTAAGACATAGGTTATATTTTCGGCTTTGAGAACTATTCTCAAATTTTTTAGCCAATCAAGAAAGTTTGGGCCAGTGAATTTGTTGGATTCAAGAATTGAACATAAGTTCACGTTAGATGACATGATTCTAACGACCAAGATGTAAAGAAAGATCATGTTAGAGTATGTACTACATGCATGAATAATAGTTTTTTAATAAATGCGCATAATTACTCTCACTATTGTATTATGAACCCATACCCCTCACTATGAATCTGAGAGAACCTGTTGGAAGCTCTCCTAGTGGGTCAGTATCCAATATCACTAAGAATGACTTTGGATGTGCCCAACAGGCCACCTTAGGTCAATTGGTAGGTATCTCATAACAATTGCATTCTTTTATGTAACAAATGAATCATTGGGCCATCAACTTTTGATGCATGCATATCTCATATACAATGGCCCAATATTGCCTCTAATTCACATTGATCTTAGGTGTGCCCAACAAGCCAATGTAACTAGTTACAGCCAACCCATTAATCATGAAATCATATTTTGATAGTTTGAACGTATTCTTGTAAAGTAGGCTTGGGTGTTTCCAATAACCCAAACATTAAAAAACACATGTTCTTGCTATATTAATGGAACGCACTGGCCTAAATATAATTTATGAGGGATTTTCTTTAATTAAGTCTCATCATGGTTATTTAGTTTGCATAATATATCCATTCATCACATCTAGATATATAAGACAATTACACTAATTATATGGTCACAATATGGGCATATCTAACTTCAATCCTTTTAGCCATGAAAGGATTGACTAGTTCTCACTTAGGTTGATGCATGAATTTACAACACCAAAATAGAAAATAATTTTATATTTTAATGCTCCTTTGCTTTTGGCGCCATCTCCTTGGCTTCTTCCTCCTTTGCACTTTAATTCTATTCTAATCTTATATAATCTAATTATATAAATTCTTCATAAGAAAACCTCAAGTTACATTTGAGGGGAATGAGATGAGAAGAGAAATACAATAGAGAGAATAGAGAAGGCAGGGACTCGCAAGCCCTATTTACCAAAAATAAAAATTCAATGCATGAACAATCACATTAGTAAAGTCCAGAATCATGTCATCATTGTCATAACCGCTAATTTAGGCCCGCGTCGCATGTGTCGCTAAGGGGACGTGTAAAACCAACCGAAATCTTAATTTAGATTTTGAATATAAAATAATTAATTTTATTATTAATAACTATGAGAAATGATAAATAAAGCATATTAAGTGTGAAAATGAAGTTAGATTACTGTAAGGGACTAAAATGTAAATTTTAGAAAGTTTTAGGGTAAATTTGTAATTTACTGAAAATTGGAAGATCAAATGAGATATTTTCCAATTAAATAAATGGTTTTGGACACCTAAATATGAAATGATGGGCCATCATAATATAAGAAGAGATTAACATGTTTATTAGTCTAAATACTAAAGTATAAAGTCAAAAGGAGGGACCCACACTAAGACTTTTGCTTATTGTCTCTTTTCTCCTTCTCTTTCTTTCTTCTTTATCTCTTTAAGCCTAGAATTTTCTACAATTTATCCTCCCTAACCCATTCCACCACCTTTCCTCTATAGCCAAAGCTTGGTTCTAGAGAGAGAAAGACAAGATAAAGTCATATTCATGCATAACTAAGCTTAAGGAACCTAGAAGGAGCAAAAAGGAATGAAGATAAGTAAGAAAAATGGAGAGATAAATCTCTAGAATTTTGATCAATGAGAGAAAATAATGAAGGTAAGATGTTTTTCTTCTCTTTTATAATTCTCTCTAAAGGAATATGAGGTTTAAAGCTCATTTAGAGCTTGTTTATGAAGAGAGAGAGTTTAGAATTTTAAAAGAAAAAAATAAGGAAAGAAAGATTCTTATGATGTTTTATGGTGTTTTAGGAGCACAAGTTGATGAAGAACACCCCTTTAAGAGAAAGCAACATAGAGAGTGAAGGAAGTGAAGAGTTTGAGGTTAGTGTAAAAATTAAGGCAATATCCTATAATTTGTTGTTAACTTGCATGAAATGAGCATTTGATATATTAAAGTGTGTGAAAGTACAATTAATGTTGAATTAATGCATGAAACTATAGGTTTAGGTTCATGAAAATGACATTGCACGACATATTGATCTAAGTAATGTGTGTTAGAAATTTGATTACATTAAGGGCCTATAAATGTGGTAATAACATCATATAAGGTATTAGGAACCTGTGAATGTATGTTGGTTGAATTTAAATGGCTTTAAGAAGCTTAAAGTGAATATGGAAAGTAAAGTGTGATTTTTTAGCAGTTAGTCACGGGTGTGAAGCTTTTTTCATATGTGTGAAATGCCAAATTCACTAGCACGAATAAATGAATCATGGGCATTACTTTTGTATGGAAATAACATTATTCATTCTAGATTCAGTCACGACTTGAAACACGATTTGGATCATAGGCATGCACTTGTTCATGGGTATAAATATTTTGACCACAGTCGTAAGACAGTGTGTCTTGAGTTGTTCACTTGCGTGCATAATGAATCACAACTATGAATGCTCTGTTTTTCAAAATGTTTTTATATATTAATTAATATAGAATATTAAGTAAAAGTGTAACACCTCTTTACCCTTTCATCAATCAAACTGGTAAGACGGTATTACTGATTGACTGACCAACTTGTCCAGGACTTACAGACCTGACCAACATAATATATATATATATATATATATATATATATATATATATATATATATATATATATATATATATATATATATATAGACACACACACACACACACTTATTGTGGGAAACTAAAGCTTTTCAAATAACCAAACTATGTTTTTACAACATTTGTTGTACATACTTCTATTACAAACTTTATTTCATACACATGATGATCCATGTAATACTAGACAAATCTGAACATGACATGAATTCAAAATAAAGACCCACCTAAGTTGGGTGACTAAAAAAATTATTGTTATTGAACTCTTCCCGTGGTATCCATCGTCACTGTGACTAACTCTGACCTTTGCCCTATCCTCTACTCTAGGACTATTTTAAGAAGAAATTACCTCTTCTGCCTGTTGTTTATGCCACACTAGTTGTGGATACCACACTAGGTCTCTTCTTCTCTTCTCTTTCTTCTTTTCTCAATATTGATAGTTAAGGACACAAGAATGGAGAAATCCTCAAGCTGGAGGGAAATGACATGATATCCAATGTCGCTATTTAAGTCATCCTAAAAACAGCGAAACTTATCACCTCCATCCATAATGAGGCTAGTTGCTTATCTACTCAACCATGTGAACTCTTTTGCATATTCAAAAACTGTCATATTCCTTTATTGAAGGTTCAGAAATTCTATTATTTTCTTGTCAATGTAGACTCGAGGTATTCCCAAGTTAAAGGCTTTAGGGTGTATGGCTTCTTCATAACCAATTTCCACCACTCATATGCATGTTTTTATAGCAATGATATTGATACTTTGCCTTGTTCTTCTTGACACATTCTAACTCTTCAAAGACCCTATTGGTCTTCTATAGCCAAAACTTGACTATAAATGGGTCATCATCTCCTCTAATGAGGAAATCAGTGGCCCCATACTTCTAAAGCCTATCTATCTTTGTCTTAGGTGCTCTCTATGGTGGCAGCTGTGAAAGTGGATGTGGCGGTGCCTATGGTATAGCCTGGGCCAACTGCTAAAGAATATCAGCCATTTTTTGGATAATTGGCATCACATGTAGGTATGCTTGTCCAATAGGTGGTTGCTGAGGAACTATAGCAGCATCTGGACCTCTTACACTATAAGCATTAGGCTAATTAATAGCTTTTAAATCTGGAGAATTATTGCTCCCTACAACATCATGTGCTTCCAGCTCCATCTATACATATACACTCTTACAAGTCGACAAAGAAAGCCCATATTAGAGACATATGAGATGTACTATGTATGTATGATAACCCTTAGCACAACTAATTTTAGAAATGTCTAAACCTAAGCTCTGATACTACTGAATGTAGCACCCCCTCATTTAATCAAGTTTAACCCAACTAAATGAGTGAATGTCACATATACTTATTGCGAAAAACATTTGAAAATTTAAGGATGTGTTTACTTATAGAAAATATTTTTTGTCTTCATTTTTTAATTTTCAAGGAAAATAATTTTTATAAAAAATTTGTAAAACATTTTTACTTGCTATTATATAGAAAACTTCTTGTTTTCTATTTAGATAACATTTTAATTTTAAAAGATAAACTTCGAACAAATTAAATGAAAACTCCTTATTTTCATTTGAAAACAAGTCACATCTTATATAAAGAAAAATATAAAAAAATATGTTAAAACTTGTTTTCCAAAGTTCAGTTATAATTTAGAAAACATGGAAAGTTGTTTTCTACTTCTAGTTTAGAAAAATAGCACAAGTAGACACAAAATCTTGTTTTCTGTTTTCATTTTGAAAAACTTTCTAGAAAACTAAAGAATTCTCAGAAAGTAAACATACTTTAAAACTTTTCTTTTCTTTGGAAAATCTTTTTTCCATATAAGCATATTACATATAAAACCATCACATATACTGTTAAACCTTTTTGGTCCATAAAAAACACCATGTTTACAAAAATACATGCCTTAAAGTAAAAGAGTACATATAATTCAAAATACAAGACATGTATGAAAATAAACAACCCATAAACCCATATGTCATGTACAAAATGCAAAGTATGACATATCACTGGCCCTTGTTGGCTTTGCTTTATTGCCTCTGAGTTATATTGGCTTCTTTTGATCAACCAATATTTTCGAGGCTCCAACTTACGTGGGAAAAATGCCCTCACACTAAGTTGTTGAAAGCTTAGTGGTACATATAGGCATATAAATTCAACATGCATTCATACAATAAACTTCATGTTATACATATTCATGGCATCATATTATAACATCATGGCATAGCAGTGAAATCATAATATCATGTAATATACTTTATCTTATGGAACTAATAACGTATTATACCTTTATACTATGCTTAAGTAAGCATTTACTAATGTTCATAATATATGACACTTCATCATTTACCATCGTTTACATAAGCCATTAAACCATTTTCTATTGTAATGTAATGTATCCATTAATTACTTTAATCTTTTCACTCAACAATTTTCTTCACGGACTATTTGGATGGGAGCGCTCTCCGAGCTTAAGCCACTTTGCCACTATTTGTAATCATGTATGCCCATCTGGACTCCTCAAGTCAAGAGCGCTCTCCAAGCTTAATTTCTTATCATGTAACATTTGTAACATATGAAATTCACCATGTATCATCTATGCATGTATCATCATATAATCATGTGTCTTCTATTTGTATCATATCATTATGGAAACAAATGAATATTCATTACATTACAGTCATGGAAGAAACAACATATAGCATTTTAAACATGATTCACGGGCATGAACTATGTGTTCATAGCCGTGAAGGTTCATTCATGGGCACACCTACCCATGAACCAAATCGTGAACTAAGTTATGAATGTCTCTATCCAAGAAAATGCACATTTTTTCACAAGCGTGAAGAAATAGTCATGAGTGTGACTTATGATTCACAAGCGTAAGCCAAGTGGTGACTCAAAATGTGAAGCCTTCTGCCTAATTTGGGTTATTTCAGATTGATAATTCACAACTATAAACTCTATGTCATGGGCGTGAATCTAGATTTTCTGGCAAAACTACCATAAAACAAGTCATACAAAGTAATCCACATGCAAGGGCTTCTAAGGTTGTCCCATGACAACATTTTTCTATTAACATTCTCATCAAACATGCCTTATCGTGCTATATCATCAATTAAATTCAAAGAACACATCATCATTCAATTCCCCCTTTTTATACTCATTATACATACTAACAATCATATATGATTCCATATGCATTAATGCATTATTAATTACGTCTTTCAACCATTAAAGCCATCATCATTCAATACACCCATAAATGCACATTTGGCACTTTTATAACAAGGTCCTCTTCATGCATTATCATTAATGTATTTCATATTTAACTTAACATTTATATTCATATCATTCAATTCACATGGCATCAACTATACCAATTATTTCATAACAACCAACAATTAGTATTCATAAGAATTTAACACACAACATGCCCTATTTTGGGAATTTAATTGCATATATGTACATACCTCTAACGAAGCCTCAAAAACCAAGTCTCTCTCAAGTTTGCCTATTCTCTTACTGGATTTCACCATCTCATCTTCCAACTCCTATCACATAAAACATATATCTATCAACTTGTATACACCATATACTTAACTTTTAAAACCATAAAAGATAAAACCCTAACCTTAAACCTTTTATATAACCTTAAACTCATATAACCTCACACTAAAGCTTACTATAACCTTAATCAAGCTTAAAAAGGTGTCTTAAACCATAAAAACTCATGATCAACCTAAATCCTAACCCATTTGGAAATGGATCTCTACCGAAAATGGAATACACATAGAAAAAGGCTATGAAAGCTTGTAAAGAAGATGGAGGAAAGTGATTCTTTACCAAGATTAAAGAAAACATAGTTAAGATGAAAGATTTAGACTCCTCTCTTCTTCTTTGGTTCGGCCTTTTCAAGAAAACAACCTCCCTTAGGCTTTTTGCTCTCAAAAACTTGTTCAAACTTTGGTCTTTGATGTTGGTTTAAGCGTTTTGGTTTAGACCTCAAAGAAAAACATTAGACTTTGGTCACTAGTATGAAGACTTTTGAATTTTAGGGTTTATTTTTGACTTTAGGTCGTGATAGAAAGAAATAACAACTGTTGAATTTTTATATCTGCCGATATTCATGAGCGTGACCCAATCAATCATGAGCGTGAATATCTTAAAACATCATTCACGGCCATTATATATGAGTCACAGGTGTAAACATGGTACTTTCCACTTTTCTCATCTTTTTGTTATTCTTTTTCTTAACCAAACCCTTAAACACACTTATAAAATTTCTAAACCACCTTATTAACTAGGCCCTACTTAGCGGGCATTACAGGAATGATGATTTCTTCATGATTGATTTTTTTATCTTTTATTAAAGAGATTTGTCAATTAATCACAGTAAGTGATTTCTTCTCTTGAAACTATTTCTAGCTTATTTCAAGCTTTATGGCAAATACTACTCGAGTTTAAAAGAATGGAGCAAGAGATGTTTTAATCTCACAAAACTCAAATTATCCAGGGATGATCTTAGTCATTAACACCTTAACTGGTAAAAACTATCTTTCTTAGAAGCATGTAATGAAGATAGCACTAAAGCTAAACAAAAGTTAAGGTTAATTGATGGAAGTACTGAAAAACTGAACATTAACTCTGAGTAGTATAAGACTTGGAATTGAACCGATAGTATGGTTCAATCATAGATTTTGAGCTCAATTTATAAAGAAATAGTGGAGTCATTTCTCTACATTAGCTCTACTTAAGAATTATGGTTAGAGCCAAAAGAAATATTTGAAAAGTGTAATGGACCTTTGTTGTATCAATTGCAAAGGGAAATCAGTTCCATCACACAGGAATCCATGTCAGTTATGAAATATTTTAGCAAGCTAAAAAGGCTTTAGGATGAATTAGGTTGCCTACTACTTATGCCATAATGCACATATGGGCAGTAAGGATAGTAGAAGAGAGAAACTTGTGAAACCAATTGATGCAATTCCTAATGGGCTTGAATGATGTGTATGAACATGTAAGGAACCAGATATTGGTTATGGACCCTCTGACAAGCATTTTAATGATATTAAAGGTTGAGAAATAAAGAGAGGTCCACGCTAGTTATGAAAGCTTTAAGACAAGTGTAATGTCGGTTAAGAATTCTGAAGTCAATAATGTTAGTCCAGCATGTGGGCCTAGTAATATAAAGAAAAAGATGATAGGTACTGTACTTATTGTAATAAGACTGGACATACCAGAGATTCATGTTTTCAACTACATGGAACTCTTAAATGGTATAAAGAATTAAAAGATGAAAAAGGTAAATCTGGTGGAAAGAGAAATATGGCCAATCTAGCAGAAGGGGAATATGAAACACCATTAGATGTTGTGGGAGATACAATAACAAACAGATATGATGAGCAGGTTAATCCAACACTGGAAACTTTGATTCAATAAGAAGTTACAAAAGGCCCTAAAAAGGGAACTTAATTTTGAAAGGGCACAATAGTTAATTTTGTTCATACTAGCAACTATGCAGGTAAGACCTCTGAACAAAAGAACTTTTGTCATCTAGTAAAGCAACATAGATTACCTTTCCCTTCTAGTGGAAAACAATCAGAACACCCCTTTGATCTACTTCATATTAATCTTTAGGGACTTTATAAACAGTATACTCACAATGGATGCCATTACTTGCTTACAATTATGGATGACCTGAATATACCTACTGACACATAAAACTCATACTGTTAAACATCCAGAAAACTTTGTCCTTATGGTCAAAACTCAATTCAATACATTTGTTAAAGTAATAAAGTCATATAATGGAACTAAATTTATCAATTCACCATGTTAGAGCTTATTACAAACCTTTTGGATTATACATCAAAAAAGTATCCCTTATACTCCACTACAAAATGGAGTTGTTGAAAAAAAACATAAACATTTACTAGAGATAGCCAGGGCCCCCCATTTTCCAGCCTCATTTACCATTGAAATTCTAGGGGGATGTCATTCTTATAGCTGTTTACATTATTAATAGACTACTAGCTCATGTTCTTAATTGGAAAAGTCCATATGAAGTCTTATTCTAAAGGTCGGTGGATTATAATTACATTAAGAGTTTGGATGCCTTTGTTTTGCAAGCAATGTACAACCCTATAAAGATAAATTTGCTCCTAGGTCCATTAACTATGTATTTCTTGGGTATTCCCTTGGAAAGAAAACCTATAAGGTCTATGATATTCAAAATCATATAACCTTTGTTTCTAGAGATATGATGTTTTATGAGCACATCTTCCCCTATCAATCTTATTCTTTTGTTCATACTAAGTCTTTTATTGTTGCTTGTTCCTATTATTTCATTTCTTAGTACATCAGTGCCTATGTAGTAGAGCCCAATGCTAACACCAACACTAAATCCCACTTATATCCCTCCATACCATATTCCCTCACCTCATAGATTAAGTGCTAGAACCAAAAAACCCACCACTTTGGTTGTAAGATTGCATTTGCAATAATGTTACTGCCTACTCCCATTCAAATACTATTTTTGAAATTATACCTCATTTTTATTTTCTTACACCACAAACATTACGATATCTTAAATCTTATGTGTTTTCATTTGCCTATATAGAATTTATGACTAAGGAATCTATTATCCAAGAGTCTGTCACTTATTAACGGGCAACTCAGCCCACAGACTGGGTCAAAGCTAAGCAAAGATAGTTGCAAGCTTTAAAAGATAATCATGAATGGACCCTTATAACATTGCCTATGTAGTAGAGCCCAATGCTAACACCAGCACCAAATCCCACTTATATCCCTCCATACCATATTCCCCCACCTCATAGACTAAGTGTTAGAACCAAAAAACCCACCATTTTGGTTGTAAGATTGCATTTGCAATAATGTTATTGCCTACTCCCATTCAAATACTATTTTTGAAATTATACCTCATTTTTCTTTTCTCACACTGCAAACATTACGATATCTTAAATCTTGTGTGTTTTCATTTGCCTATGTGGAATTTATGACTAAGGCATCTATTATCCAAGAGCCTGTCACTTATCAACAGGGAACTCAGCCCACAGAGTGGGCCAAAGCTATGCAAAGAAGTTGCTAGCTTTAGAAGATAATCATGAATGGACCCTTATAACATTGCCACCAAGGAAGCATGCTATAGATAGTAAGTGGATCTACAATGTCAAATACAAACCAGATGGCTCAGTTGAAAGGTTCAAGGCCAGGTTAGTCACCAAAGGGTATCATCAAGTTGAGGGACAAAACTAATTTGATAGTTTTGCACCAGTAGCTAAATTGGTTACTGTCATAATCTTCTTAGCTCTTGTTACAACTAAAGGAAGGTCCATCTATCAATTAAATATCAACAATGCCTTTTTGCATGGATATCTAAGTGAAAAGGTATATTTCTTACCACTTGAAAGGTATGCAGCAGGAACTTCTGGATAGGTTTGTAAACGGAATAGATCATTTTATGGCCTTAAGCAGGTTTCAAGGGAGTGGAATTCATAATTCACTAGTTCGTCCCTGGTTACTGCATATTCTTAGGGAACTATTTAGTTTCATAGAAAACAAAAAAAAAAGTCTATGTCTAGATCATCATGTGAAGTTGAGTATCGAAGTTTGGCCACAACTATTTGTGAATTGAAGTGGTTAAAGTATGTTCTTATAGACTTTGAATGTATCCATTACCACTCCAATTCCCTTATGGTGTGATAATCAATCAGTCATTCATCTCACAGCAAATCAAATGTTCCATGAACGAATGACTCATATGGAGATCGATTGTCAGATTGTTCATAATCAATTTAAAGAAGGGTTTATTTATCCACAATACAAAATTTCACAATTGCAACTTGCAAATATGTTTATAAAACCCCTCAATTTTCCATGATTCAACTATTTAGTTTCCAAGCTGGAATTGGTTAGCCATTACCAATCTCCAGACCAATCTCCATCTTGACAGTGGAATGTAAAGTTATGAAGTTTTTGGCTAGCCTAAGCTAAGTTATTTAGCTTTCATTTCATTCTCATTTCCTGTTCTTTTTGTAAGTATAGCATATCTACTTTAGTTGTTGATGTATTATATCATTTCTACTTGTGGTTGTAGTTAGTTAGTATTAGTGAGCTGGCATTGTTTCCTTGGTTGTAATATTCTATAAGTACGAGATAGTTATTTTTGAGATTGAATGAGAAGTTTGATTCATTTTTATTTATGTTTTGCATTTTCTTGTGGAGGTTTTAGAGCTTCCAACTTGTTCAAATGTTAAAAAAATAATATTAAATACTAATTTTTATTGGATTTGAAATTTTCATAATATTTTCTTCTTGGTAGTATATATATATAGAGAAATACTAACAATACTTTTTTTTCAATATTTTTTAACATTTGTTTTATAATTATTATATATTATTCAAATTTTAATTTACTAAATTTGTTATTTTATTTAATAAATTTAATTTAATAATATGAATAAATTATAAAGTAAGGGTTAGTTTCTTCATTTTTTCTTATTAATAAAAAGAGTGAAATCATTGCACGTATACGATGGACAGAAGGCAGCTGCCTCACATGGGATGAATAATTACAACAAAGTATTTTAATGTTTATAAAACTAAGACATTAATAAATTAATGACACTAAGAGATTTGATTCTGAGAAATAATTGTAGTTTGAGGTGACAATCTTAATTATTTAATCATAAATTTTGTCAATGTGATATCCGTTTTTTTATTATTACAATTAACTTTAATCACATGTTTAACAAGTGTAAACTTTTTTTAACTTCGCCCGACCACGTTTATAACGACCTATTCGTATCTAATAAATCTGACAAATAAATTAAGTTAAATAAATTCAATTTAGATAATTTTTAAATTGAATTATTATGAATTTTAGTAAATTTAACTTATATAATCATATTAAATCAATTTTTGAATTTAATTCAATTGTCAAATCATATAAATTTTGTGATGATATGTTATTTATATATTACATATTATGATGACGTTAGTATTAATTAAATTCCAAACTCTAAATGAATAAAAAATAATACAATATTAATATGTCATTTAAATTAGAATTGAAATAACTTTTCTCTAATACACTTTTTTTTAATTTTAGTTTGTATTGTTCATAATGAAAATTTACGTCATTTTCTATTATGAAGTTCATTTTATCATCATGTGACATTTTTATAAATATTTTGGTATAATTTTATGTTTTTTTTATCGATAGTTATCAAACTATATTTATCTAAAAATATAATGGTTTCCCCATAAAAAAAATTAATGACTATAAAAAATATTTTATTTCTACTCTATTGAAAAAGTTTGACAAATCCAAAATATTATTAAATTAGTCATTTCATTTTTAATTTTAGATATGTATTGATTTTTATATTTTTATATTTTTAATTTAATCTATTCATATATTTTTATATTATTTTATTTTATATATTTTATATATTTATATAAATAGAATACAATTGAAATGCATAAAGTATAAAAAGGCTTATTAAACATATGCAAAGATAACTATAGCTATATGCTCTCCAACTTTATATTGTTGGTAGAGAAAACAATTTTTCTCAGCTCTGATCCCGCCTCGAACGGATATGCTTTTTTAAGTTTTATTTTTTTCCGCTCCAACTCCAAATTTTTTTGTCGAGAACGGGGCGAGGATGGTATATACCCATATCCCGACCTTGCCCCGAAAATATATTTATATAATTATATATTTATATTATTTATATATATAATAATTATTTATATTTTAATATAATTAATATTTTTAAAATAAAAATAAAATAAAAATATAACACTTATTTTAAGTAAAAAATATTTTTTTATTTAAAAAATTATATAATTAACTAATTAACTAAAATTAAAAAATAATAAAATAATTTTAACATTAAAAAAATAATAAAATTCGGGAATCGTGGCTAGGTCAGAGATCCCTGTCCCTGTGCAGTGCGGGACGGAGATTTAAAAAGTTTTTCCTTCGGGATTCGGGGTGGAATCAGGATACAAGCGTAGAGGTCGAAGTCGAAAACAGAAACGAAGAACTTCGCCTCGAACCCATCTCATTGCTATTCCTAATTGTTGGTGATAAATATTATAAAATTGTACAAAAAATTAAGCATATTTTACAACGGTACAAAAAATTTTAAAATATTATAGCTATTTTTGAATTGGACGAATTATCAAAAGAGGATCACTTAACTTTAGTAATGTCACGAAAAATTGAACATTCCTTATCACAATCCTTTCTCTCGTAGTTGAAGTATTTATCGGTTCACCGGAAAAATATGTCGGTCTAGCAAAAATAATTAGAGTAGTGTCTTTTATTTGGTAGGCTACTAAAAGGCCACAAACTTATAAATGGACAACAACTTAAAGAAATAATCTTTAAATTTTTGTGTATGTCCCCAAATCGAATAAAAATGAATTTCATGGTAATATTTTTTTTAAAAAAATAACCAATAAACCAAATTTACCAAAAAGAAACAATACTATAAAAAAATTTCTGACGAGGGAAATGAAAATAAAAATCTACTTGCAATGTCAACGGCTAGAAGAGCACAAAGCGTGGAAGTACAGCACCAACACGTGGTACACAATCACACCTTCAGAAATTACCTAATAAACAAATAATTAAAGAAAATAGATAAAATATTGATCAATGGCAGTCACGTGGCATTATAACAAGAGCCTACCTAGCTACGTGCTGCGTAGCAGCACCAAAAGTGCTCACCGTGATTCATGGGCAGAGGCTGTGGATGAGGAAACAAAATACTCGGAACATGAGCCATTAATTTTTAATTTTTTATCGAATATAATGTAAGGCTTTCTAAAATAATGAAAAAAACTTATTTACCTCTTTATTTTCTATCATGTTTGACAATTTTTATTTGAGAAAAGAAACTTTTTTATTATATTTTGAATTAAAATAATATAAATAAAATAATAATAGAGACAAAAAAAATAAAATTATTTAGATAATTTTATTGTGAGAAAAAAAGTTATATTATTAGATATTTACTATTTTGCACATCATTTTATAAAAAAAATAAAAAATTTATTATAATAATTAATGATAAAAAAATAATTTTATTAGTAATAATAACTTTTTTATCCAATCTCTCGTATTTTCTCTCCCAAATATAGAAAAAAGTGAGTGAATAGGAGTGACAATGGATATAGGTTTCGCGGGTATCCGAATTCGTTTAAATCCTAATAGGTAACATTATTAGGATTTTAGGATAAATTTGGATAGCAACATTTAAATACGTCACAGATTTGGGTACGGTACGGGTAAGAGATTCTGGAACATATATATATATATATACATGACATAAATCTGATTATATATGTCATATTCGCTAACTTAGAAACTAAATCGCATATATCGCGAAATTGACGTGTTTGACCGATCGTAGTGTAAATTCGGATTTTGACATAAATTTATCAAGTAATGATTTAATTATATTGATATATGTTTAATAAAGTATATAAAGAGTTTAAAATATGTTAAAAATGGTAAATAATTAAATTAAAAATTTGACTACTTTTGATGTTCAATTTGCAATTTACTGATAATTGAAAGATCTTATAAGTTGTCTGTTAGTTAAAAATAAGTTATGGACATGATTATATATGTATGACCGATTTTTTTAAGAAAAGAATGTGGATAAATGTGTTATTATACTAATTGATTAAGTGTTGATAAATAAGTCAAAGGTGTGGGTCCTTAGTTGCACTTTTTCTTTCTTTTTCTTTTTCTTCTTTGTTTTATTCCTTCTTCCTCAACATTTGTTTTTCTTTTTTTCTCTGCCCAAACCAACCTTGAGTTCTAGTGAGAGAAAGGAAGGGAAGAAGGGGAAAAGAACAGGACAAAGCGATTTTCATGATCTACAAGTCTTAGAGAAACTTTGAAAAACAAAAAGAAGGAAGAACAAACAAGTTTAATGGAGAGAGACAATCTCCAAGGTTTGTGATCAAGTGAAGAAAAATGTAAAGATAAGAAGTTTTTCTTCATCTCTTTCATCTTTTCTTAAGGAAGTTGGGGTTTTGAGTTCATTTAAAGCTTATATGGAAGGAGATAAAGTTTAGGGTTTTGTGAAAGAGAGTTTAGGGTTTAGAAAGTTTTGAGAAAGTAAGATTTTGATGATGAATTTATGATGTTGTAGGAGTTCCAAGTGACAAGGAACAAGCTCAAGGGGGTAAAGGCAACGAGAAAGTTACTTAGAAAAGTGAAGGAGAAAAATAGAGGTTTGTACATAATTTAAGGCAATAGTCTATCTTTGTTTGAAATAATGCATGTTTAACATGATAATTAATGATCGAATTGCACTAATGATGATTATAGCATGAAATCATAGGTTTAGATATAAAGAATGAGATTTTGTGATATGTTGAGTTAAGTAATGTATGTTAGAGAACTGACTTATGATAAAGGCATTTATATGTATTAGAACATGATATGTTGGGTAAAGGACTTCAGAAATACATGAGTTTGTATTTGGTATGACTTGGTGCAACCAGAAATGAATAAGAAAAGTGAATATGCAAGTTTCCCACAGATTGTCACCGGCATGACTTTTGGGTCACAGGCGTGACTGAATTGCATTACAGTTGTGACTTCTGTGTAGTAATGGTATTATTCATTCCAAAAGTGTTCATGGCTTTGAATCACGGACGTAAACTCATTCACTAGCGTGAATGAGTAATCACAGTGATGAATGCTCTATTTTTAGTAATTATGAATATTGTTAACTAATGAAATATTCAGGTAAGTAAATGAAAATATATTATTTATCCAGTAAAATAAGAATGTTGATATGTTTGGAAAGATAATTAAGTAAAGATATATGAATAATGTGGAAATATGGATATGTCCATTACTTTAACTCCATACTAGAAACAGGATAGATGACATGTCATTATGGAGGCGATTGATACTGTACTATATGAGATATTTCTCAGTCAATGTGGCTTTAGCTCTGGGAGCACTATTGACTTGAGATGCTCAGTTGAGCATACATAAATCAAGAACAAGGTGGCTTTAGCTATGAGAGTGCCTTTGGTCCGAAAATTCATATATGATGATATATTACTCAATCAATGTGGTTTTAGCTCTGGGAGCGCCAATGATTTGAGAAGCTAGGATGAGCCAGATAGTGGACATGGTGGCTATAGCTCTGGGAGTGCCCTGATCCGTAACATGTATCTAGTTAGTCCAATTTAGAGTGATGTGGGCGAACTAATGAAGTTAAGTTGAAAGATAATGCAAAATAATATGAAATTAATATAAAATATTAAAGAGATGAAAAGAGTAACTTATAATTAGAGATAAATGAAAATAATATTGTACATGTATGCATGAGACTCATAATTGTATGAAATAGGGACATGAGGAGAAGAATAACATGAAAATATATTAATGCATAAAATGACATATGTTAATGTTTATTGCATAACATAATATATTGTCTTATTTATATGCACCACTAAGTCTAGAATTTAGCGTGAGAGTTTTCCTCCGCGCAGATATAAAAAAGTAGCTAAAAGTTGTAGATAAAACAAGCGGTGATTCTAGTTAATTAAAGCAGCCGATCTTGAAATAGTGGGTCACAATCTTTTGAACTTTTATATTTTGCTTTTCATATTATATACTTTCAAATTTGCAAATTGACTTTCATAGTTTTTTAATAATTAACTTGATATTTATAATTATTATTTTATATAAATAAAATGTACATTATTTCTTGTATATTTATGAACTTTGAGATTTAAAAAAATTATGTATGACTTTTTAGTATTTATTAAAATTGTGATTTGAAAAAAATCAGTATAACACTCCCTTATCTTAGCACGTGTTGTTTGGGTAAGGGCATGTTACTATATATATATATATATATATATATATATATATATATATATATAAGGGCATGTTACTATATATATATATATATATATATAATGTTATTTATTCTATTTTAATTTATTGATTGTAATGATATAATTAATTATTTTTGTGTGTTTTTATAGATTGATAAATTACAAATTTAATGGGAGTTTGAATTTTGAAATATAATTTTTCTATTATAATGAAAAATATTTAATTTTCTTGTTTTAATATTATTTTTGAATAATTTGAAGAATTATTTTAATTTGAATATGTTGAATTAGATTTTATGTTTTATTTGATTTTATAATAATTTATGATATATTGTTTGTATATTTTTAAATTTTTAATTATTTAATTATTGATAAAAGAATAATTATGCGGATTTCGGATATTAATCAAATATTATAATTTTAAACGGATTCGAGTATATATATATATATATATCAGGTTCGGATATAATAAATTTCACGGGTACCCTACCTGTTGTCATCATTAGAGTAAAAAATAAATGTTATTTTAGCTCCTTCTTTAGTAGGGATAAAGTAAAAATATCTCATTATTTTACCTCTTTATTTTCTTTTTTTTTTCATATTTTCATTCTATCCAATCACTTGATAATAAAAAATAAAAATTATTTTCTCCCCTCAACTTAATTTTCCTTCATTTCCAAACAAAATAAAGTAAAAATAATTTTTTTTATTTTATCTTCTTATTTTTCTTTCCTCCATATTTTCCCTCCTCTTCTATGCCAAATCTCCATCTATATTAAAATATTAATATTTTAATACAACACACATATTAAAATATTTTAACGTATATTTTTCGTAATTATATTGTATCGTATTTCTTTCAAATTATTTTTTTTGCTTTGTCGTTTTGTTACTTTCTTGTTCTTTCTCTTTTTACCTTTTATTTTAAAAAAGGATATAGTATCTTATTATATTATTATTAGTCACCTAACCCTATAATTATTATAGTTTAAGGATGATTCTGCTTGCCATATGCCTTCAAATCTTGCAAGAAAATTACTTTATTAATGAAATTTTATTAATTAGTACAAAATTTACAAGGCGTTAATTTCAAATAAAAAAGTTTAGGAGGTATATAAAAATAAATTTATTTTATTTTTAATACTTAAGTGAAAAAAATACCCTTTACAAAAATTTCATAATTTTAGAGAAGAAAGATGTTTTTTTTCAATTATAATTAAAAAAACAATTGGCACTTCATAAATATTAAAAATGATGTATTAAATATTTTAAATTGTAAAATTTATTTTTTTATTTCAACTATCAAGTAATTTGAATTCGTATCGGATAAGCATATTAAAAAGGTAAAATGTTTTCTCCTAAGTTTTAAATGAGTTTCATACTGAAGATTCAAACTCAATACCCCTAGTTAATAGAGAAGGAATATGTCATGTCCACAATTTAGATTATAATTGTATACCTGAATTGTTGTCGTTTGTAATATAGTATGGAAACGTATCGATCATATTCTAAATACAAACATATAAAGGTAAAAATTTTACTTTAATATGATAATAAAATGTTTAATATAAATATTGAAATCATAAATCGTTGCGATTTCGCATTTGGCATGCAAAACGAGGCAACAAATTGGATTGTAAATACATAATTTTCGTTCGACAGTAAAAATATAATTTAAACATACCAAAATATAGATAATAATATTTTAAGTTAAATAGGTGAAGTGATATGAAACGATTTTAAGGATAAGGGTTTCAAAAACAGTTCATATTTACGATCTGATTTTTTAGATAGAAGTTAGAGATATAAGTAATTGCAATTGGATTATAATATTTTTAAAATTTATAATCTGAAAATTGGATTTCAAATGAATTTTTATGAGGCAAATTAAGAAAAAATGACTAAATCGCAAAAATATAATTTTCGCACTCGTTGTCGTTTTGCAAAATTGAAAAGACTATTTCGAAGAGAAAATTATTATGAAAATATTGACATACTCAATTTGAGAAGATAAAGTCATTTGGGATATAAAATTTAAGAAAATAAATTTATTCAAGTACTAAATTGAAATTTTGAAAAGTTTGGTGGAAAAAATCTAAAGCCAAAGTTTCTTTTGAATTAATTAGATATTTACCAAAATATATTCTTGATTAATTTTAATTAATCAATGGGAGCAAAAATTAAGTTTAATTACAATTAATTAGCCATTAATTTGGCTATAAAAGTAAAAAATGGCCAAATATTCAATATTTTCATAAAAAAAATAAAAATTATTCATTTTCTATCTCTTCACAAGGCCAACCACCATAGATAATTTTTGAAGTTTTTCTTTCATTTTCAACTACTCAAAATATTATTACTCAAGCCATTGAAGTATGGAGAATTAATTAGGGTGAAGAGAAAATTAATTTTTGGAGAAGAAAATTATTTTTGTGGCCAAAATTTTCAAGAAAATTAGAGGTGATATTTTTTTTCACTTTTCTTTCCATTTTCCATAGATTTAAGTTGATTTGAATCATTGTTGTGAGTAAATTTTAGTTTGGCAGTGTGTTGGATGTTGAATTAGTGTTATAGAAAAATTAGAATTTTGTAGAAAAATTATAAAAAAATTAGATAAAAATTAGGATGATAGATATGATAAAATTTTGATGAAAATAATTTTTAGAAACTTTTGTGGAATTGTTGGAGTATTTTTCTAAATATGGTTAAAATTTTGAGAAATTATTTTTGAGAATTTATGCCTTAAATTGATGAAAATTGAGTTATATGAAGAATTTGAAGTGTAAAATAATTTTTGGAAAGGAAAAATTTTAAAAGAATTTAGGTGAATTTTTAGATTTTTGGCATAATTATTGAATTTATTGGAAATTATTGAATATAATTTTGAAAAAAATTGATAATGAAAAATGAAAAAAACTGAGTTAAAATAATTATTAGAATTTATTTAAAAATTTTAAAGCATTTGTTGAATTAGTATGAATTTTTGAGTGTAAAATAGATTTTTGGAGGAAAATGGAAATAAATAGAAAAAAATAGTTATGGAGAAAAAAATAAAAATAAAAAATTATAAAAAATAATATTAACAAATGTTAGTCACATCAAGAAACATATTGAACGCCCAGAGTCTTGAATTACGCATCGAACATGTGTAACGAGAAATAATATTTATAAGAGATTTTGGTATATAAAAAAGTGAGAAGTTATTGGGTAGCTTTATTTTTAATAGAATATATATTAAATGTTGTTTTGTAGTTAATTAAAAAATAATTGTTGTTTAGGCGCATCTACAAGACCAATGTCAATTGCAGATCGGGAAAAAGGGTCTATAAATATCGGTAAACACTAATTAAGGTCTATGTAATAATTTATAATTGTAGCCATTAAATATTAAAAGTATGATTTTTTATGAATATTTTATGATATGAGTATATTTTGGAAACAAAAATATGTGTATGTCATGTTATTAAATAGAAAAATACTTGAAAATTTATGAAAATTTTGTATTTGATAAAAATTTAATATTTTATCACATATATTAGCATAGACAATGATATAGAGAGTTATTGGTATGTCAATAGAATTTATTAGCCTGGTGAATTTTCTGTGGTCATATGATACTTCACGGCCATGTAAATTTTCTATGGTCATATGATACGCATATTTGGTCTAGTGGGGTTCTTAACATCATGTGATATAATTTATGAGAATTATTTTCTCTGTTCTGATGGGTTTTTTTGAATTATTAGATAACATGCATCCCTCGTTTTCCATAAATTAGCTTATGGTGATTTAATATATGTGCATGACAAAATATATTTATATGAAAGTATGGTAGTAAGAATGTAATGAGTTTTTATGTGATATTGTTCATGGTTTTGATGTTTATGGCTTAAAGATGATATTTTATTAATGAGTTATGATAAAATTAAAAAAAATATAGTTTTTGATTTGATTTAAAATACTTACTTATTGTATATATGACTATTATTATAAATTATTGCACCACTGAATAGTTTTACATAGCGCAGAAAATTATTTTCTCCCGCGTAAGTTTGAAGTGAATATAAAACATGTAGTGTCACTGATAGTAGCCCCATATATGGACTTGAGCAATAATAGCAGCCACCTGAGGGGGTTGGTATTTCTTTATGTATTTTGCTTTTATAATTTAATAAATGTAAATAAAAATTTAAATATTCATGTATGAGATAGAGAAACTAGCAAATAGTTCTGAAAGTATATTATTTATATATTTATGTTTAGTATTTTCTTTTCTTCTTTTTGTTATAATTTATTATTTATGACAATATAAATATTTTGGCATTGGTTGGTAAATCGTATCACTACTTACCTATTTGATATATAGATACTTATATGGTAGGACAATGAGTGTTACAGAACCCTTACCATTCTATCTTACATCTCGAAGATTGTAAAATTTATATTATTATTTCGTAATCATCTAACAATAGTGCAATTTAAACATGGAATATTTTAATTTTTAAGATCTCAATGTTAAATTTCCATCTTTGAAAAGGTAAAACATGTATGAATTTCATTAATATTAAAATTATACTTTTAATTTTTATTTAATTTTATATGTTTTAATTTAAACATGTAAATAAATGTCTATAATATTGCTAAAAATAGTAGAAATTGAAGCATTTGTCGTTGATTTTCACATGTATTAAAGAGTTTTGTCCTTTACATATAGTGTATAAACAAAGACAAAGAAAAAGGCGGGAAACAAAAACGTTTTAAAATGGTTGAGAATAAATCTTGGGACTTGAGATCATACTCAAAACACAACATTTTTGTATCAGTTCAATTTAAACCAAACAACTGATCAGATCCAAAATATGAGAATAATTTTCTTATTTAATATTTGAGTTTGACTTATAAATAATATAATTTTTTTTTCATTCTGATTGACTTAATATGCTTAAATATGAACATTATCCTCTAAAAAATTCAGATACAAACCAAACCGAATAATTCAACAAGAAAAACATTTTATAATTCAATTTATTTGAGTTATCTGAACATTTGTTTAGCCTTATTTGTCATTAAGGATGTATATGTATTTTGGATATTCCTAAATTAAATCGAAAAATTGAGAAAAAAAATATTCAAAATCGGATTATACCATTAACTCTTTTGACTAGAATTTAACCAAATTATACCGCTGATTTGAATTTTGATAGATCTGAATTTTTTAGTGATATTCAGACCGGAACTGTACTGAATTGTATGAAACTTGTAACACCCCTTTACCCTACTAATAGTAGCAAAACAAATGAGTGCTACCTTACTCTTGACTCCCTGTCTAACTTGCTTATACAATCACTTTGTACATTCTCATTTTAAAATATATGAATATAAATTCAAAATATAGTCTCCCAATTTTTTTTAATTTTTATATACATATACTTTATACCAATTTATATAATTCATCCATAAAAACCATTTCATTTTCTAAAAGATTACATACAAAGTTCTACTAATTAATATTTTATTTACATACCCAAAATATGAGTATCATACAATCTGAAAATAAATTTTGCTAATATGTTTTAGAAAGTTAATACATTAGAACAAAAAGATCTTCAAATATTGTTATCCATTATCTAACGTTCTTCTCTTTCTGACAACTTCATCCTTTATTTACTAACTACTTTAATACCTATGCGTGGAAAAAATCACACGAGTCAAGCTACTAGCTTAGTGGTGCTTTATGACAAAAGCTTAATATACAATTTGTAAAATCTCACATATTCATACATTTAAAATCAAATAAAATGAATATCATAAATTTATCAGCAATAAATTAATTTGCAAGTTAATTGTTAGTACACAAATTTCTTTTACATATGATAATTATATTAATTGCTAATATTATTGCATAATATCATTTTTAACCATAGCTAGTGTTATTATTATTGATATCACCATATTTTACTCATTTTATTATTCAATGATTATTCCCAACAAGTATATTTTTTTCATATCTTATTTTGTCTTATTTATTCAAATTTATGCCCAATACCAATAACTAGAACTATCAGATAGGATACAGAGCATTATCTGCCGGCAAATCTTAACTTGGCGCATGACGCCTACATAAATAAATTCAGCACAATGTGGTGCCTACATATATCAATTTGGCAATTAACTTAGCACATGTAGTGCCTACATAAATCAACTTAGTGTTTTACGCCTACATATCCTATCCCTTATTGGCATGCCAATCTATCATTTACCCTAGTTCCCAGCTAGGTATTTTAGGGCTTAATTATTTCATCTCAATTTATTTTAGTAATCTCTTAAAATTTCATTATGGTCAAAATATACACCAAACAATTATTTCATAGTTTTATTTTCTCAATATATTTTTATGGACTTAATGGCTTATATCACATAATAATCACTCATATCAATATCATTCATCTCATATCATAAGGCCCAAATCAATTTACATGTAAAACTCTCACTTTTTCAACAGCCCTATCTTAGATCTCAATTTTGATGTTGTTATTGGCTGAATTTAATTAAGTGGTCTTCTAGTAAAATTTAGCCACAGATCTTATCTCTAATTTCCATTTTGAATCAACTAAGTCTGATCTCTGTAGACAACGTTATGACTGATTGAGTATTGACTACTCAGCTAAAATCTGCCTTGGAAATTTCAATGCAGATTCCAAGTCTCATATTTGTGTCAATTTTTAACATAGTTTCATTCATGATTAGATCTTATATCCTTCATGAAAGTTTTAGATATATGTCTTAAGTTTCCAAAACATCTAAGAACACAAATTTAGAGTTTCAGAACTTAAGTTATCGAATTTTTAATGCATGATGCTCCATGATAAAATTTTCAGCAACACATATAACAACACAACTACTCATTTAATCATGCAATTAACACAAGATTTAACAATAAAATCAACATATTAAATTTTTGTCATACAAGCACATACCTTATTAATATCTTCTCCCTTTCCTAGGCTTTTTCCTTTCCTTTCCCTTCCTCAAGATTACTTCTACCTTTGTCATTGGTTTGCCCTAAAACCATCAAACATATCTCCTATCATCAAACCAATTTCTTTTTGTTTCAACCTACCATCACCTAGGGAGCCCCTTCTTCCTCATTTATAACCTTAATTATCATCACTTTAATCTCAAATTGATAAAGAGAACATGAGAATTGAAGAAGAAACTCACCTTGACAAAATTTCTCTCTTTCTTTCTTTCTTATTTCTCTTCCTTTCTTCTACCTTTCAAATTGATTTTCCTTCACTCTCTTGAGTTTTCTATCACTTGAATCATTCTTTCCTCTCTTTTACTAGCTAAAATTGGAACAAGAATGATGGAGACTTGGTGGAGAAGGTGGCCGGCCATACAAGATAACAATGAGGGGATTTTATTTTTTTTAATTGCTTTTAATGTCTAATTAATGAAGAAGCTTCTAGGATAAGCTAAGGTTCATTGGATTTTAATGTCATTAATTAGTAAGATAAGGATTAGGATAATGCTCATTAATGCCTCATAAATAAAGAAATTTTAGAATGGGTGATTAGGCATATGATTCATCAATATTAATTAATGCTCATTAATGTATAAGATGAATATTAGGTTAATATTCATTAATATAAAAAAAATTCTAGATTTGTTTTCTATTGGTCAATTTGATTAATTAATCATAATAAATTTTTAATCTTTAAATAATACATCATTTAACTCATAATCTCCTTTTTATACAAAATAATCTCAAACCATTCCATAAATCCTCATTTAATCCAAAGAGAAATTTTATTTCAACTAATTCTAGCACTAAAATTTTAAATTTCCAATTAATAATGTCCTTAATAAATTTCCCTTAAATATTATTATTATTATTATTTTTCTGTGCATCCGGATTTAGACTCCGATTGATCCGGCGTGCCTAACTCGGTCACATGCGATCAGTGTCTAAATGATCGAGCATTACAAAACTGCTTTGGAATTAAATTGTACCAAAAAAATCGATATTTAAATGTTTATAATTTTGCTACACATATTAACTAATAAGAATAAAATAATTTATAGTTTTATTATACAAATATAATTATATACACTTTAATCTATAAAATCAAAATTATAATTAAATTTGTTAACTAGTTAAAAAAAATTAATATGACATTTATAATAGTAATAGATTCAAAAATTTGAAAATTTTATAAATAATTTTATATGCTAAATTTTTTATGATGATTGTGTATAAAATTAAATCAATGACCTCTATATAAGTCTAAGATAAGTTTACCATTAAGTCAATCAACTATTTTTGTTATTATTCTACAAATAAAAAAATATTTACAAAATATTGCTAGTTTTCATTTTTTACTCTAATTCTTTTATCACTAATTATTTTTTAGCAATTATAATTTATTATAATTGTATTATATAATAAATCTAAATTATATTAATATATTATTTAGTAAATCAATTTAAGTGCACCTAATATATACGTATAAATCAATCTAAATTATTATGTTTTTTAATTATATTACATAATTTTTTTATCAAAAGAATTGTATTATATTAAACCTAAATACTAATCTAAATTATATTATTAAATAAAAAAAATATAATTGATATACTTAATAAACTAATATATATATATATATATATATATATATATATATATATGAAGATTAGTATTTGCCTCTTGAAGTATGATCTATTGTATTAGTGTATTATGAGGTTCAAAATTTATACGATCGATTACTTTTAATTTATTATATTCTACTAATATATCATTTCATTATATTTTCTCTTAGAAAAATATTATATTATGGTGAAATGATAAATTATTACTATTTGTCTAATGAGATTATTATTGTACAAATAACCCTGAGTAAAAGAGAACATTTTTTTTGGATAAACATCTTAAAATTTAATATAATGACTATATAGTTTAATGAAAATAAAATAGAAAAGGTCAATCATATAATTTTTGAACTTCTGAATAGTACTAGTATAATAGGTCAAATCCCAGGGGTAAATAATAATTTTCTCATTTATATACTTTTAAAATTAAATTGTCACAAAATTACATATTTACATTTTATAATTATATATTTATAGCTATATATTAATTTAAAATTTAAATATTATTATATGCATATCTTACAATATATATTATATAATTTTTTTATCAATATAATTGTATTATATTAAACTTATACACTAATTAAAATAAAATTAATAAGTATATATATATATATATTTAATGGAGTAATTATTTATAATTTTAAATTATAAAATTATAATATATCTAACATTAACTTAAAAAAAGGAAAAAAGCCTAAGAGTTCATTTGACATTGTGTTTGGCAACAACGCTTTTGGAGAAAAAATTTTTATTTTTAAAATTTTTGAGTTTTGAAAACTGTTTTTGAAGAGAAACAGATAAATAGATGTTTTTTCCAAAAATATGTTTAATAAAAGCAGTTTATAAAAAATTAAAAAAAATCAATCAATTAAATCAAAAAATTATATACCTGCTTTTTGGACACCCAACAGCAATCCTAATACACCTCTTAAGTGTATAAGCCAACTTAGGTTTTGTTTCTTAAATCCTATTGTTCATATATCCCTATTCCCTATGTTACAAGCATCTTTTTACTATCAACCAATAATCACACTTAGTAATCTCTCTTTATCCATGCAGCATGTCGTAGCCACCAAGCTTGTCTTTGCTGCCAACCAACAATCACGCTCAATAATCCCTTTTCTGCATACTGCACGCCATAGCCACCAAACACCTATTCAATTTTTCTGGTCCCTGCACCGTTCAAACTCAAAATTAGACTCTCATTTCTTTAAGCTTACTTGAGCAATAAAGTATTATCCAAGATCTCCATATTTCTTTAAAAGCACTTAAGCATCTTTACTCACTTGTTAGTCATATATAACATTCATAAGAGATGCTAACTAGCATTCAAGAAAGAAAAGTTTGCTAGTGTCGCGCGGTTGTTGGTAGTAATAAACCAAACCCATGATAATTGATGTCAATGCCTAGTTCAAGTAAAGATGGGCGGTTCGAGTGAGATCACAAAGGTGGCAACTGATAAGAGCAACCAACCTAAGAGGTGGAGATCAAGGTCGAGGGATGTCTTAGTGGACATGAATGCAAGGCTTGCTAAGGTGGAGCTTGCAATAGTTGAAGGGCAAAAGAGGTAGACCAATTCATTGAAGAGCTCGAGAAAAAAAAAGATGAACGTCAAAGTGAGATGCAAAGTGCCTTGAACATTGTCATGACTTCGTGTTTAGACCAAGTGAAGACATTGGAAGAATCCTTTTGCATTGAGATTGTAAGTCTTAAAGAAGAACTTGTAAAGGTAGTAGCCGAACTTGGTGAGACAAGAGAGGAACTAGCCTTTTGCAAAAAGGTCGTTGCTCAGGGAGGAGTTGTTGCCAACCCTAAGGTCATCACCGCTCCTTTGAAGGTGGACATTTCTAAACTGAAGACGTATAACGGTTCGAGTAATGTGAAGAAGATTGATAATTTTCTATGGAGCTTGGAGCAATACTTCAAGGCATTTGGCCTAGTTGAGGATGTGCGGAAAGTGGATTATGCCTCACTTTACCTTGTAGATATTGTGATGGTATGGTGGAGGAAAAGATGTAATGATATTGAAAAAAGGATTTGCACCATTGATATATAAGACTTGTTCGAGAGAGAGCTGAGAGGCAATTCCATCCAGTGAATGCTAAACATGAGGCAAAGGCCAAGCTTAGGCATCTCAGTCATGAGGGGAGCATACAAGACTATGTGAAGGAGTTTTCCAAAGTGCTATTAGAAATCCCTAATTATCTAGATAAGGAAACATTATTTGCTTTCATGGATGACTTACAATATTGGGCCAAGCTGGAGATCGAGAGACGGGGGTGCCCAAGATCTCACTACCACAATTTCCATTATCAAGTCTCTTATTGAGTTCAAAAGGAACGAGAAGTACAAGTTCCACAAGGGCAATGGTAGCAACGAAAAGAGTGGGAGAGACAACTATCAAAGCAAAAAGAGCTCATACAAGTATGATAAGGACAAAAACACCAAGGATGACAAAGGCAGAGGAAGGCCAACTATCCAATGCTTCTTTTGCGATGGGCCACACAAGGCAAGTGCATGCTCAAAAAAGACCAAGATTTTTGTCCTAGTCAGAGAGAGGGACAAACAACAATAGTAATGTGAGGAGATGAGGGTGAGATCCGTACAACTCTTTAATGCTATTAAGGCCAAAGTTGATATGATGAAGTCCAAAAAAAAGGTCACTTGTTTGTAGAAGCTAAAGTTAGCATGCATACCATGCAAGTATTGGTTGACACGAGAGCAAGCCATAACTTTCTAGGAGTAAGCAAAATAAATTAGCTAGGCATGAAATACATAGGCGAGAAATGATGAGTTAAGACAGTTAATTCTGAAGCCAAGTCAACCTTTGGAGTTACTCGTGGTATGGAGGTAAGCCTCAGTAATTGTTATGACTTATTAGACTTTTCCGTTGTGCCAATAAAAGATTATGACATTGTATTGGGCATAGAGTTCATGGACCAAGTTAAAGTCGTGCCTATTCCTTATGCTGACAGAATGTGCATCTTGGAAGAAAGCAACACTTGCATGGTACCATTAATAAGGGAAACGAGTTCTCGAGCCAAGCAGATGTTAGACATGCAACTCTCAAAGGGAGTGGAAAAGACAAAACCTACCTTCCTTACAATATTAAAGGAAGAGAAGAACATGCAAACAAAACACATGCCAAATGAAATCTCCCATGTCCTCGTGAAGTACAAGGACTTCATGTCCTTTGAGTTACCAAAATCACTTCCCCTTAAGCAAAAGGCATATCATAAAATTGAGTTAAGTCTTAGTGCAAGACCAACTACCGCAGTACAATACCAGATGGTACCTCCTAAGTTTGAAGAGTTGAAGAGGCTATCAAAAGAGACATTGGATGAAAGAAATATCCAACCATCAAATGCTCCATATGGTGCAACTAAACTTAAACCACATAAGTTGAAGATACAGAAAGTTAAGAGGCAAGCTTTCTTGGCAAAGTACAACTTGGTGATGGGGTACAAGCCAAACAAGGACAACTTAGTCGCTACCGCACTTAGTAAAAAGGCTGTTGTTTTTGCCATCACAATCTTGAAGTTTCCATTGGTGGATCACATTAAGGCGAGAATTGAGTAAGGCCTATAAACCAAGAGTTTGGTAGATTTGGCAAGTCCTGAGAAGACTAGCCAAATTTGGCATAGGGACAAGGGTGATTGAGTGTGCATACCGAAAATGACAAGGCTTGAAGAATGAGATTATCAAGAAATGCCATGAATATAAGGAACCAAGCTCATTCACCTTCAAGTTTACAAAAATGGTGTGGTGTGAGAAAACCAACAAAGTGCAATCATATCTAGCAAAAGCCTCAAAGAAGATGAAGAAACGGACCAAAGCAAGGTGGAGACAATTAGAGTTTCAAGGTGAGGACTTGACGAGGATGTTGCCAGATTAAGTGGGGGAGAATGTCACGCAACGCAGAGGTTCACCCACAATTCTCCACCCAAGTCTAGTAGTATGTAATTTGTTCTAGAATCTTTCTAAAATATTGTAGATATGTGTACATTATTTAAAATATTTCTTCATTTATATAGAATTGAGTAGAATAATTTATAAGATAAATATACACTGTTAGTTCAAAAAAATTTTGGTCATCTATTGAGAGTGTAGATACTTATAAATAATTTTAGAAAGTTCATTCATAAAAATTTAAACAATCCAAATAATTCAAACATTTATAAGCTTTCTTAGCAATAAAATATTCTCCAAATTTTTTATATTTCTTTAAAAGCTCTTAAATATTTTTACTCATTTACTACTTAAATATAACATTCATAAAAGAGCCTCAGTAACATTTTCAAATTTGAGAAGTTTGGTGGTGTTGCGCATTAGTTAGTAATGAAAGACTAAGACCGTAACATGGTGGAGGGATTTATGGGGTCCACAAATCGATATTTTTGAAGATGGGGTCCATTTGAGATGGATCCACCTTGAGGAAAAGTACAATAGAAGAAGTGTGAAAATTTATGAAAAAAGGTAAAAAGTACAGTAAAGATGAGGTCATAGTGTGGAGGGTAGAGTAAAAGAGAAACCGTGGGAAGGGACAAGTGTTCTTTTGTACTATTTATATTTATTTTGTACATTTTTATACTTTCCTTTGGCGCGTGGATCTAATCACGGAATTTATGTGAACAAAATACTTTTCTTAATATATTATTCATTTATATTTTTTTATTATATCAATATAATTAAAGTTTCAATCCTTAATTTAATTACTTATTTTGGTAATATAATTTTACCTTTATTAATAATAAACATGTTTATCTTTGATACTAAAATTTATATTAACAAATATGCTTATTTAATATAGTTGATATAATGATACGATAATATTACTTTATCAATGTAATTGTTTACTATTTATTGTATAAAAATCCATATAAAGTATTAATTTTTCAAAATAATTTTTTTTTCTTGTAAATTATTAAATAGAAAAATGATTTACCTTCATTATTTCTGTGTATACATTTTTTCTATATTAGTAATTATATATTTTTCTTGATATCTTTCAGTAAGTCTCTAAATTGAAAATATTTGCAGAAATTATAATATAATTCATTAATATCTTATACATGATACGCAACAATGTACAATATTACAAAACTACCATTGCGTAAAATTAGCCTCTTCTCTTCTCACAATGGCTTCTTTGTAATTTTGTTCAAAATGCAAGGGTAAATTTTAATAAATAGTAAACAAAATTAATTTTGGATATAAAGATGCATTTATTTGTGAGCCAATGGATTCAATTGCACGGGATTCTTTTTACCTGCCCTTGTTTATTACTATTTTTATTTTTATTTTTTTGAAAATTATTATTCTCTCTCCTTCTCTTTCTTCAAATATTCAAGAAATTATATTCATACTTTTTCCTTATAAAAACTTGCCCATTTCTTCCATTTCAGCCTAAGTCCGAGCTCTCTTTTCGTTCTTTCTTTGTTTCTTCACTTTCCTCCATTCTTCTCCATTGACAATATCAAAAAATAGTAATATGGATTCAAGAAGGTCTTATTTCATTGAGGAAGACGATGGGTTGGCTTCTCTTGCAGATATGGAAGCTGGGTTTTCGGGCCACCACCATAACAACACCAACGGCAGCAACCACCACCCATTCTTCTCTAGGCCACTTCGCTATGGAAGAAGGGCCAGTATCAGAAACTTATCATCTTATTCTGTTTCTTCACCAAGATCTGCTAGGTTTTATGATGCGAGATTTGAAGATCAGCATCAACCCCATTTATTGGGATCTTGTTTTCTTTGCAAGAAACCTTTGGGTGATAATAGAGACATCTTTATGTACAGGTACTTTTTCTTTTCCTTTCTTTTTTCTTTTATAATTTGAAATCTGAAGAAAACAGAAAAATCAAAAGAAAGTTTTAAATTTTTTTTGTTGATTTTGAAAATTTGAGTGTTGGATTCTGATGGGCAAATTGGATGGTGGAATTTGTGCAGAGGGGATACTCCATTTTGTAGTGAAGAGTGCAGACAAGAGCAAATAGAGATAGATGAAGCCAATGACAAAAACTGCAGCCTCAAAGCATTAAGGAAAAAAGAACAGAATAAATCTATTTCCCCTACCAAAGCCCAGAACTACTCTTCTCCTGCGGGAACTGTAGCCGCTGCTTAAATTCAAATAAATAATATAGATTTACATTATTTCCACAATGGAAATGGAAAGAAACAAATATATCAGAGAATCGAAAGAGAGAAAAGAATATGTATTGTTTGTCTTCTTGAGCTAAAAAGGCTGAGGGAGGCCAAGAAGACCCATTTTGAGTATTTTTCTTATCTTTTTTTTTTTTCATAAAATTTGGTGGGGTTTTCTTCTAACTTCTAAGAATGTAAATTTTACATGTATAAGGAGTGTTTGTGGCTTGTTGGATCTGTTCCATGATTTTTTTTGTAATGTAAACTGTTACGATAAATTTCTACAATGATCAGAAAGTGAGAGGAGATTTCTATGTTAATGTCATTTTAATTTGGGAATTTGTACACTAATTTAATTGCATTGAAAAATTTCTCCTAATTTAATGGCACAGAAAATTTTCTCTTAATTTTAACTAAGGTAAATTACTAAACTCACTAAGGTAAATTACTAAACTCCCTTTTAAATATATTAGTTCATCCATCTACTTTTAAAAATATATTATAAAATCTTTTAAATTTGATTAAATTAACTAAAAAGACTCATTAATTTTTATTGAAATATTTTATTAATCAATTAAAATATTACTGAAAATAATAAAAATTAATTTAAAATATCAAAAATACCCTTTAACAAATTTAATATTTTATTAATTTAAAAAACATATTAAAAAAAGACAAATTTAACATTTTGATATAAATTGATGATATTAAAATTCTTTTTAGAATTTTGTAAGAAAGAAAGAAAAGTAAGGTTTATATTTTTTTCGTCTATAAATAAAAATAAATAGAAGAACTAACAGTATATTCTACCAAATTTCAACTTCGTTATAATGTATTTTCAAATAATTGATCAACCAAATTTTCGGCCAGAGTAATTTACCCTTTTAACTATTCCTCAATGTGGATTGTGGAATAAAGCTGTCAGAAATAATTTTCCACTATGGGAAGACGTTTGCCACTATCACAAATGTTATGATCAGTTATTTTATATCGGCAAAGTGTGATATTTACCCTCTTTCATGTACTTCTCATTTTTTTTCACTATGGAGTTTCTTTAATTCATTTTATATTAGAACTTTATGTTTTAATTTTTTATATTATATAGTTTTTATAATAATTTTACATATATTAAAAATTACACGATATTAATAAATTATAATTTTATTATTACCAAGTAAGATAAATAGGGTAAAAATTATTATATTTTAAGTTTTAGCTGAAATATCAATCTATAAAAAATTTCACTTATTTTTTATATCTGCCACCAATAGAAATACAATTTATTAATATCACCAGTTTCTTAATATGCATAGTTTACACTTTTAATGAAATTATTAAAAAGATTATAATAGAATACAAATTAAACTTTAGGGACTTCATAAAGCAAAATAAAAATATAAAATTTGAATAACAAACAAATTAAAAAAAATACAAGCTTAACATTACATTTTTTTCTTCTATTTTTTAGTTGATTAATATAAACATTAAATTATTTCAGTTCTAAAAATTAAGTGGGTTACAAATGTTTTTTTTTTGGTAATCTAAGGTTGAATAAATATGAAATATCCAATTAAGTTCTCATTTTGAGTACCCACAAAAAAATTATACTCTTTCAAAATTTATTCATAATTATTTCTCTAATATCTCTATTAATTAGTTTGTACTTCTCAAATTTGATTGTCATTATTCATATGCTATCCGCATATAATTATCAATTTAAGATTATTTTTATCTCAAAATATGAAAAAAGAATCTAAAAAAAGGAATGATCAAATTACTCAATACACAATTATCAATTTAATATTAAAATTAAGAATATAGTAGGAAAATATTAAAAAAAAGATATAGTAGGAAAAATTAAATATCCTCTTATTGTAATGATAATAATAAAGAAGGGAAGGGCGTATCAAGTCAATGTTAGAGATATGTGGCCATAGAGGTCTCTACCGAATAATATGGAAGCTTTGAGTTGATGAATGAAAGAATTGACAACAAGATGAACCTTGTTGAATAATTGAATTCCACTAAAACTTATTCTTTTGCTAAATACTAAACATGTAGTTATGATTGATCGATGAAAATTGGGAATTTGACCAAAATGGTGAAAGGAAGAATGAAAAAATGGTTGTCATATAACATACTTGGTGTTGAAGGGACGGTATCCCACTTGACTTAACTACTGTTTTTATGTTCTTATGGGCCCTTTGTTAGAGACCAATAACATTGAACTCGATGTTGGAAAGCCACAATCTAACTCAATCACCGCATGTTTCTTTTTTTATTTTTATTTTTTTTATATATATAAACAAATTACAGAAATGAAGATTTTCAAATTAAAAACAGAATAAATTTTAAAATAATAACAGTTTATCTTTGTGGTTTTAAATAATGCATATTTATTTGATATTGTATAAATTTTAAATTTTATAGTATAATATACCAAATGATTTTTTTATATTTGAAATATTTTTGTATGAATTATTTTAATATTTTATGTACAATCAAATAATATTTTATAAGTGTTTAATATTTTTGTTCGTTATCAACAACTATAACTATAAAGTAATTAATACATTTAATTATAGTTTTTCTAATTGTTATCTCAAATAATATTTTTATCTAAAAATAATTGAATAAAATGTTAATTTTTTAAAAATTTATTTTTCAATATAATTTATTAAAATTTTAAGAGAATTTTATGTAATTTGTTATATTGATAACAAGTGAAAAAATAAATAATAATTAAGATAGAAAGAGAGAATCTTTTCAGAAGAGGAAGAAGAGAGTTTATTAAACAGCTGAAATTATAGGGCCTAGTTTTCTTAGGAAGTTAAACTACGTGGTGGGGAAGTAGTCTTCAACTGCCCAAACATGACTTTACTTCCTCAGCGAGTGATTAGTAAAGACATAGTCCATATGGTTGAACCGTGATCACGGCTATACAGTTGGGCTCCGCTTGAACTGCATCTTGAAGTTTACATTTTGGACACATTATATAACTTATAATGGCTGGCTTTGATCTATTGTGGGGTTGTGGTTACCAAATGGTATTAGCTGGTAGAATCCACCAATTAATTATTGGACCGATTAAAAAATAAGTTATTCTCAAGTATGTTGTTGCGTGTGGGATGACAATTAGATCCCTTTCCATAATGTTTCACTCCAAAAGGGATGAATATTGTTTTTTAATTATTTTCATACCCCACTCTAAACCCGTTTAGACCCAAAATTTTTTTGTGCCAAAAACAATATGTATATATATATATATATATATAAACATATAATTTTATTTACATTTTAACATAATTCATTTATAAAAATAATAATAAAATAAAAAATATAACTTATTTAGAAATAAAAATATATTTTTTATTTAAAAAACTATGTAATTAACTAAAATAATAAAAATAAAAAATATTTTTAATATTAACATAAAAAAATTTAATAAAATTGGGGATCAAGAATCCCCGTTCCTAGGGGTGGTAATGAGTATGAATTTCAAAAGTACTCACATCTACTTAAATTCGTTTAAACTCTAATAGGTAACTCTATTAGTATTTTGGGATGAGTTTGGATAATAATAATTAAACATGTCACAGGTTTTGATAGGGTACGGGTAGAGACCCTCGAGTACCCACTACTTGATGAATCCGATTATATATATATATATATATATATATATATATATATATATAATTTGAATGTAATGATATAATTAATTATTATTTTTGTTTTTATAGGTTGATGAATTACAAATATAATGAAAGTTTAAAATTTGAAATATGATTTTTATATCATAATGAACAACATTTAATTTTATTATTTTAATGTTATTTTTAAACAATTTGATAAATTATTTTATTTTGAATCTATTGAATTAGATTTTATATTTTATATTGTTTGTTTTATTTGATTTTGTATTAATTTATGGTAGATTGTTTGTACATTTTAAAAATTTTAATTATTTAGTTAGTTTAAATTTTTAATGATAAACGAGTAATTAAGTGAGTTTGGATATTAATAGAGTAATATTAATCGGATTTATGATGTGTACGAGTATTAACATTATAATTTAAAACTGATTCGAGATAAAATATATAGATAATCGGATTCAGATTCGAGTATGACAATTCTCGTTGGTACTCTACTCGTTATTTCTACACTTTCTTGTATAGTGTGAGGATAGAGAACCATTTTTTTTTTCATCTGGAAATAGGGCAGGGTCGTTGATGGGTTGTAATTTTCGGGATCGAAAATGGGGATGGTGACCTCCATCTCAAATCCGCTCTGTTGTTACTCCTAAAAATTCAATCAATTTTTAAAAATATATAAATTTCATAACAAAGTTAATTTATAATAGAATTCTCATGTTTTATATCTTACTTGTTAATGCAGTTATATTCATTTTAAAATGTTTTCTTTTTTGAATTTTATTGTGGAAAATCAACATAGTTATAATTATAAATTTACTTTTCTTTTGGATCATAGGCCCAAAGTATAAGACTTTCATACCTCTCTTATTAATGAACTAGTATATAGCCCTCACATTGCATCAAAACCAGAAAAATTAAACAATCCATATAAAAAATGTTATGAACGTGTATGAGTAATTGTAAAGATAATACAACCTTGTATAAAAATATAGTTTAACAAAAAAACTTGATAATGCAATTTTGAGTTAATAGTTTAAGTACTTTCTGATTCATTATACTTGTAAGAGTCATTAGCATAAATACGTATTACAGTACAATTCTATCAATAAGTTTTACATAATATATAAATATTAATAGAGTTCTATAAAACATCATAAAGGAAATTCGAATAGAAAAAATTATGAGCAATGACCAAGTATTAGCAAATGTGTAACAATATAGTTAAGTAATTAATATTGGTACATGAATTATTGGAATAAAAAAATGTCTAGTTTATATTAGTAGTGCAATCAATCAATCTTGTCTTCTTCCTAATGAATAATGCTTTTAACCTGAAATATAAAAATGCATATTAGTTTTTGTATTTCTATACATATTTATTACTTCATATTAGTTGTAATATGTGAAATTAGATATAAGACATATTTTTCACCTGATCCATATTTTTTTAACAGGTGATTCATACATATATATTATGACAGGTCATTGTTAAGAAGAATAAATGGTTGTGAAACATGATAAGTATCCAAAAAGATGGCTACTATCATCAGGTGACAACATTTGTTGTTCTGTTATAAAAGGATTTATTTTCAATACAAGACACAAAGAAGATATTTTCCCAATTAGCTTGGATCTTAAAATCGATGGACTTTTGATCTTTAAAGATGTGCATGGCTTTGAATGTCAAAATTATAAGGATCTTCGACATGGTTGTTGATAACAATTTGAAAAATACGTTCTATTTTATAAATTTTTGTGATCAGTGATGGAAGTATGTATCTATCTATAGAACTTTGAATCAAATTGTTAGCAGGTAAACAAATTAATTTGTTGCTTGTATAGAACTTAGCTTGTACCTAAAAATTTTACAAATTTTTATTTTTAAAATTGAGAATAATATACCAAAAGTATACAGATGGAGTGAGATTGTAATACACCAGTATGCAAAAGGTTATTCAAGGATACTACAGTTGTTGCACCATGTTTGTTCACTGTAATTGTTGTCCAGATATTAGACCAAGAAGGGGGGGGTTGAATTGGAGTTTCAAAAATTAAACTTTAAGGTGCGGAAATAAAATTGTTAATTTTAGAAGGGATGGAGAAAATCAGACACAAAGATTTATAGAGGTTCGGGCATTAACAAACCCTACTCCTCTCCCCAATCGCAATTGGGAGTTTCATTAACACACTAAGTGTTACAATGGAGTTTTACAAGCTCACTCCCAACTATGGTATTTCTCACAATGGCTCACACCTAACCCAGAAATCCCTTGTGTTTTAATAACTCACACAATAACCAATTCCTTTGTGTTTTACAGGCTCACACAAACAACCTACACTTTGTGTTTTACAGGCTCACACAAACAACCTACACTTTGTGTTTTACAGGCTCACACAAATAACCTTTTAATTTGTGTTTTGGAGGTTCACACAACTAACCCTTACAAGTGTTATTCTCTTAACCCAGAACTACCCAATGCTTACTTGAGTAAAGATTACAGAGATAACTACTTATAAATCTTTATTGCTCAAATATGAGGAGCAATAAGATTTTTATAGAGAATGAATTAGTTCTCAAAGTATAAAAGTACAAGATAGCTTGTGATTTGAAGTATATGCTAATCTTTTGTTTTTCTTGTCATTCTCTTGTTTCTTAATGCATAAATGACTTCCATTTATACTCCCATGGCTGAATATAGCCGTTGGGGTGCATTAAATAAGAAACTAGCCATTATACCAAGCAAAAAATTGCGCCTGACATTTTTCTCTTTCATTGTTCACGGGCGTGAATATGCTTGTCACGAGGGTGACAGTTCTTCCCAAGCCATGACTGAAGTGGTGACCTTAGTCGTGAAGCTCTCTGGTATGTTTTGACATATAGAGTCACGGGCATGACTTTAATTAGTCACGGGCATGACACTCTTCCCAGCCATGAACCAAGTGGTGACTCTGGTCTTGAAGCTCTCTGG
Organism: Triadica sebifera; assembly: GCA_023653625.1. Classification (NCBI taxonomy): domain Eukaryota; kingdom Viridiplantae; phylum Streptophyta; class Magnoliopsida; order Malpighiales; family Euphorbiaceae; genus Triadica; species Triadica sebifera. Next base: position 15,503,960 of record CM042910.1, on the reverse strand, counting down.
ATGAAATTGAATGAAGCCTTCACGGGGGTGATACATTCATTCACGGGGATGAACATCTTCTCAGCCGTGACCTAAGTGGTGACTATGGTCGTGAAGCTCTCTGGAATGAAATTTGCATGAAGCTTCACTGGGGTGACTGAAATGCTTACTTCACGGTTTGGTTTTCCTTCATGGTCGTGAACTTCAAATGTTGGTTTCTTGGTAACGGCTAGTTGGCTTCACGGGAGTGACTCCTAGAGTCACGACAGTGAACATGCTACTTCTTGCTTTTTGTTTCTCAAGGATTATTCTTCCAATTCTCCATTCTTGCTATTTTAATTCATGTCCTGTATAATATACTTACAAAAACAAGTATGTTAAATACAATATTGCTATATTATTTATTATCATCAAAATGATGGAAATACCCCTCAAGGTTAACAATCTCCCCCTTTTTGATGGTGACAAATAATCTAGCAATATGTGATTTTGAGAAGTCTCCCCCTCAAAATATACTTAGAATAAAAAAATATAATATGCAAGAATAGTAAATAAAGATGTAGCATTTTAACTAGTTTTTAAGTATATGCAAGTTATATGAGAAGTATATCCAATATATACCATAATTCCTTTTCAAGACATAAAGTATATGTAAGGTGTATCATGGCATGTTTTTATTTGTAACTTGCTCTTAAGGTGTATGCAAAGTATACTCAGGTTATATTTAAAGTGTATAAAAGCTCAGTTTTTCTACTTTGCATCTGAAAAGTTGAATCAAGATTTTTAAATCAATTCAAAGTCTGTTTCACTTTTTGATTCACTATTCTTATTATTGCTAGTTTGATACTACTTTCCCTTATCATATATTGCTAGTTTTCTCCCCCTTTTGTCATCAATCAAAAAAAATATGTAGATTAAAGTAAACAAAAACAAATATATATTATGAAGGAAGGGATACAAACTATGAAAGGAAATTTAAGATTTCCTACATAAGCAAACATAACAAACAAAAAATGATCAAACATAACAAATTTAGGCTACACTCTAGCCTATATCCTAGCCAGACATCCTATCACGAAGCCTAGCTACTTCAGCCTCAAGACTGTCTATCCGAGACTCCATGAAGTCCTTGAGGTTTTCCAACCTCTCATCCATGGAAGTCTGCAGCTGCTCGAAACGTGGTGCCAAGAGGTCGACCACCTGCTGCGCTAAAGATGGTGTGGAGGCTCAGGACTGTCCAATGTCCTGCCTGATGGCTGGAGTTGCTTCCTCAATCCTAGCCCTCTTTTTCTGCTGGACTCCCTGGAGGCCTGCTTTAAAATCCCCCGTGTCATGATCTTCCTAGATAATCTCTCCAGCAGTATCAGTGAAGCGGTAGAAGATATTGTTCTGAAAAACAATTCTGATAGCTACTCCCATCTTGATGAATGACTCTATATCCAGCCTATCTCGTGGGTGTGCAGGAATGATGTTGAAGTGATGGTTATATAGCTTCAAGTAATTGAGCTTTACTGCCATATGAGTGACATAAGCTCCAATCAGGATATCTCCTATAGGCTTGGTGGCGATGGAGAGAAGATGGTTTGCAAACCATCTGGAAAACGCCACTATGATTCCCCTACAAGCCATCTCGAATAGGAAGAGTTCTGACTTCCTAATAGTTCCATTGCTCTCTCCCCGAGCAAAAATGCTATAGGTTAGAAACTTATGCAAATACCTGTGTACTGGGGTCCTGAGATGTGTGCTCTTAGTTTTCTTGACATCCCAGCTGCAATCCGTGCCAAAATGTGTCCATGCTGCAGGGGCAGAGAATTCTACCCCAGTCTCATTCAGAATGCCATCAGATGGTAGATTGAATAATTCTCCAAAAGCGATGGCACTGAGGGTGTTTTCATTTTTGCAGAGTTGGAATTTCACCACTCCAGTTGGTGAAACCTGCAAGGTGCTGAGAAATTCCAGCGTTGGCTCTCGTAGGGTTGGTAGATGAATTTGAACAAATTCTCTTAGATGACAGGCTTGAAGTTGCTCTGTCATAGCCATCTCGAGTCTGAGATTACGGACTGTCTGCCATTCGAAGGACCTTGATGATAAAATAGGTCTCTTCTTCAAAGTTGCATACCGAGGATGGCAACTTTCGGGAATGATGTTCATGAGGTAATTTGAATACCTCTTTGGTGCATGAGACTTCTTTCTCTTTCCCTTTGATGAAGCAGACTCCATATTTGAAGAAATTTAGTAGTTGATGGAGTTGAAGAAGATTTTGACAGAAATTTTGATAAAAGACCCTAGAAGTGTATGATTTCTGCTGAAGATTCGAACTTTTTGATGGTATTTATAGTGAAATATCAAGGCTTTGGAGTCGGAATCTTCAATGTCTCAATGAATGAGAGAAAATGAGTGCGGTTTTGGAAGATGGAGAGTTGAAATGAAGATTGTAACCGGATGTTTTCTTATATATGCGATACATTCACGGGCGTGGCTTGGGGTGTCACGGGCGGGAATAGTCGTGTTCACGGTTTTCTGAAGCAGTGTTCCACCCGTGAATGAAAGCGTGAATGAATTCATGGGCGTGATCCATGAACATCACGGGCGTGCATGATCATAGGTCACGGGGGTGAATATATTGTCACGGGCGTGAACTGTTGAATTTCACTACTTATACCCGTGAAGCAAGCCGTGACACAAGGCGTGAAAGCGTCTGTGAGTTTTTGGGTGTAATTAATCACGGGCGTGCCACTCTGTCACGGGCGTGACGAAAGTCGTGAAACTATATTTCACCACTTGAAGCCGTGAATCATGCCGTGACCCAAAGCGTGAAAGCTTCTGTGAGTTTTTGAAGCGTAATGGTTCACGGGAATGAAAAAGCATCATGGGCGTGAATATTCTTATCCACGGGCGTGACTCAAGCCGTGAAACAATGTTTCACTACTTGAAGCCGTGAAGCATGTCGTGAACCAAAGTCGTGAACGACACTGTCTCTTTGAGCCACTTAAGTCACGGGAGTGAGTATAAGTCACGGGCGTGACTCCCTTATAATTTTCATCAGATTGAAATTAAGTTCTGCAACAAGACTAAATCATTTCAACAAAGATTTTACTTCATAAAGCATAAATTCTCATAAAAAAACTTTATCTTATAACTTGTGAGATGTTTTAAGATCAACAATTAAAAATTTCATATTTTTGTAATCACAAGGTTAATCCATCAATCATACCTAGTTCTCTTCTAATGAAATTAAATCTTTCCTCATTTAGAGACTTAGTGAAAATATCTGCTAATTGCTTTTCTATGCATACAAATTCTAATTCAACATCTCCATATTGAACATGATCTCTAATAAAGTGATGTCTAATGTCAATATGTTTACTTCTAGAGTGTTGAATAGGATTATTTGAAAGATTTATAGCACTGGTGTTGTCACATTTTATAGGTATATGGTTCATCTCATGACCATAGTCCTTAAGTTGTTGTTTTATCCAAAGAATTTGTGTACAACAACATCCAACTGCTACATATTCAGCTTCAGCAGTTGATAAAGCAACTGAAACTTGTTTCTTGCTAAACCAAAAAACCAAACATTCTCCAATGAAGTGACAAGTACCTGAAGTGCTTTTCCTATCCAAAAGACTACCAGCATAGTCTGCATCTGAATATCCTATAATATCAGAAGATGAATTCCTAGGATACCATAAACCTAGATGCAATGTTCCATGTAAATATCTTAAAATCCTTTTTACAGCATTTAGATGAGATTCTTTGGGACATGATTGAAATCGCGCACATAAGCAAACACTATACATAATATCGGGTCTAGAAGCAGTGAGATATAAAAGTGATCCGATCATACCTCTATAAAGCTTTTCATTAATGCTCTTACCCTTTTCATCTTTGTCCAATTTTGTTGATGTACTTATAGGAGTCTTGGCATTTTTGCATCCTTCCACACCAAATTTTTTGATTAAGTCTTTGGCATATTTGGATTGGCTGATGAATATGCCCTCATTGTTTTGTTTGATTTGTAGACCAAGGAAATACTTAAGTTCTCCCATCATGCTCATTTCAAATTCCCTAGTCATGCACTTAGCAAATTCTTGACAAAGCAACTCATTAGTAGAACCAAATATTATATCATCAACATAAATTTGAACAATTAGTATCTCATGTTTATGCTTTTTGATGAACAGTGTAGTGTCAACATTTCCCTTTGTGAAGCTATTTTCTAGTAAAAAAGAACTTAGTCTCTCATACCAAGCTCTTGGAGCTTGTTTTAAACCATACAAAGCTTTTGAAAGTTTAAAAACATGATTTGGCAAATTATAGCTTTCAAAACCTGGTGGTTGTTCTACATACACTTCTTCATCTATATAGCCATTTAGAAATGCACTTTTCACATCCATTTGAAAAAGTTTGAAATTCATGTGACATGCATATGCTAAGAGTATTCTTATAGCTTCTAATCTAGCTACCGGTGCATATGTTTCATCATAGTCTATACCTTCTTCCAGATTATATCCTTTTGCAACTAGTCTTGCTTTATTCCTGGTTATTAACTCTTGTTCATCTAACTTATTTCTAAATACCCATTTGCTGCCTATGATTGGATGATTCTTAGGTCTTGGTACTAGGTTCCATACCTTATTTCTCTCAAATTGGTTGAGTTCCTCTTGCATGGCAATTACCCAACTTTCATCATTAAGAGCCTCATCAATGTTTTTAGGCTCAATTTGTGAAATAAAAGCTATGTCAGTGACTAAATGCTTGAAATGAGATCTAGTACTTACTCCCTTTGATAGATCACCAATTATTTGCTCTTTTGGATGATTTCTGTTCATTCTCCATTCTTTTGGAAGTTCTTGCTCCATTTGTTCTTGATTTTGAGGTAGTAGATTTTCTTGATCGTTTTCTTCTTTTCCATTTTCAATGACAAGTTTTTCCATATCATCTACAACATCATCAAGAGCACTACCTTTCACAAGATCAAGTTTACTAGATTCATTAAAAACAACATGCATAGATTCTTCCACTGTTAATGATCTTTTATTAAATACTCTATATGCTTTGCTGGTTGTAGAGTATCCTAAAAAGATACCATCATCAGACTTAGAGGAGAATTTTCCAAGATTGTCCTTGGTGTTCAATATAAAACACTTGCATCCAAATACTCTAAAGTATGATACCAAGGGCTTTCTTCCATTCCATAGCTCAAATGAGGTTTTGTTTAAAAGAGGTCTTTTGAAAACTCGATTTGAAATATAACATGCAGTGTTTGTGGCTTCTGCCTAAAAATAAGTTGGTAATTCATATTCATTAAGCATTGTTCTTGCCATTTCAATTAATGTTCGATTTTTCCTTTCAACTACTCCATTTTGTTGAGGTGTTATAGGAGATGAGAAATTATGTGAAATGCCATGTTCAAGACAAAAAGTTTCAAAGTTTTCATTTTCAAATTCTTTACCATGATCACTTCTTATTTTTGAAATGCAGTACCCTTTTTCATTTTGAACTCTTTTAGCAAAGTTTTTGAAATTTTCAAAAGCATCACTCTTTTGAGCTAAGAAAATTACCCAAGTAAATCTAGAGTAGTCATCTATGATGACAAATGCATAATATTTTCCTCCTAAGCTAGCAACCCTAGTAGGTCCAAATAAGTCTAAATGTAGGAGTTGAAGGGGTTTTGAAGTACTTACTATGTTTTTGGCTTTGTAAGATGACTTGTGTTGCTTTCCTCTTTGACAAGGATCACATGTCTTGCCTTTTTCATATTTAACTCTTGGTAATCCTTTTACTAGCTCTCCTGTGCTGAGACTTTGTATTAAATCCATGTTGGCATGACCAAGTCTTCTATGCCACAACCAAGATTCATCACTAGTAGTCACAAGACACTTAGAGGAATGGATAGATAGTTCATGTAAGTTTATTAGGTACGTATTGATATCTCTATTTCCTTTAAATATTTCTTGACCATCAATAGAGATTACAAGACATTCATTTGAAGTGAAGATTACTTTGTTTCCTTTATCACATAATTGACTTACACTTAACAATTTATGTTTCAAGCCATCAACAAGTAAAACATCCTTAATAAAAGTAGTACCATTAACACCAATAGAACCAATGCCAATTACCTTACCCTTTGCATTGTATCCAAAGGTAACTTTAGCTCCATCAATACTTTTGATTTCATTGAAGAGTTCTTTGTCTTCTGTCATATGCCTTGAGCATCCACTGTCTACTAGCCATGCATTTTTGTTTATTGTGGACTTGAGGCATACCTACAGGGTTACAAATCAAGTATGATATTTAGGTACCCAAATGAGTTTGGGTCCTTGGGGGTTAGCACATGAAGGTTGCCAGTGAGCCTTCCTTATCCAGCAATGTTTATTTACGTGACCAATTTTCATACAATAATTACATTGTTTCGGTCTAAACTTGCTTTTTGGTCTTACAATGTATTTGAATGCCATAATTCTATTAGACTGATTTTGAGAACAATGGCATGCTCAATCATGATTAATTTTCATTTTTCTAGATGCATACTCCTTATACATAAAGGCATGATTATTTTTTTTTTCTGTATAGAAGGTTTAACATGCTTATTTCTTGGAGTTGTTCTAACAGGTGTGGAGATGTGAGATTCTTTAGATTTTACAAATATAGTTTTGTGAGAAGATGATGATGTGTCCTTAAACCCTAGACCATATCTAACTAAAGGTGGTTTTGAGACACAATGAGAGTATCTAAGCTCTCTTTACCCTTGTGAAATTTAGAAATGGAATTTCTAAGTTTTTCAACTTCATTTTTCAAAGTGTTATTTTCTTTTAACAGTGAAGCTATTGAGGGTCTTGATGAGTATTCATCTAATGACTTTTGAAGAGATTCATTAGATGATTTAAGCTTTATGTTCTCCTTTTCTAAGCCATCTATCTTATTTTTCAAATTAGAGATATTATTTCTATAGATACTAAATTTAGTTCTATATTTCTCTAATTATATATTTAATTCTTCTATTAGGCTTTGCTCATCATCATCATCATCATCACTATCACTATCAATATCACTACTATCATTATTGAAAGAGTATGAGTGTAGTGATCTTACTTTGTCCGAGACGTGATCCTCAATAGCTATGAAACATAGGTTGACCTCTTCACTTTCATTTTCATCTTTTTCACTTGAAGTGCTTTCGTCATCCCATGTGGCTTTGTGGCATTCATGATAGTTTTCTAATGTTTTCCACATGCTATATGCAGTTGAACAGTGTTGTATCCTGCCACATTCTTCAATAGATAATGAACTTGAGAGAATTGTCATTGCCTTCTTATTTTTGAAATTTGCTCTTCTTTGAGGCTCTATCCAATCATCTCTTGACAAGATTTATTCTTTACCATTAACTCCTCTTCTAATTGGTGGTGTCCATTCTTTTCGAATACTATCCCAAGCTTCAATTCCTTCATTATCCAGATATGTCTCCATCTGAAACTTCCAATGGGCATAATTTGTTCCATCAAAGTAATGTTTGAGACTCTGGAATCCTTCACTGGCCATATCTTACTCTTTACTAGCGCTTTTTAGGCTTCAATGCTAGACAAGGCTCTGATACCAATTGTTGCCCAGATATTAGACCAAGAAGGGGGGGTTGAATTGGAGTTTCAAAAATTAAACTTTAAGGTGCGAAAATAAAATTGTTAATTTTAGAAGGGATAGAGAAAATCAGACACAAAGATTTATAGAGGTTCGGGTATTAACAAACCCTACTCCTCTCCCCAATCGCAATTGGGAGTTTCACTAACACACTAAGTGTTACAATTGAGTTTTACAAGCTCACTCCCAACTATGGTGTTTCTCATAATGGCTCACACCTAACCCAGAAATCCCTTGTGTTTTAATGGCTCACACAATAACCAATTCCTTTGTGGTTTACAGGCTCACACAAACAACCTACACTTTGTATTTTCCAGGCTCACACAAACAACCTACACTTTGTGTTTTACAGGCTCACACAAACAACCTTTTAATTTGTGTTTTGGAGGTTCACACAACTAACCCTTACAAGTGTTATTCTTTTAACCCAGAACTACCCAATGCTTACTTGAGTAAAGATTACAGAGATAACTACTTATAAATCTTTATTGCTCAAATATAAGGAGCAATAAGATTTTTACAGAGAATGAATTAGTTCTCAAAGTATAAAAGTACAAGATAGCTTGTGATTTGAAGTATATGCTAATCTTTTGTTTTTCTTGTCATTCTCTTGTTTCTTAATGCATAAATGACTTTCATTTATACTCCCATGGCTGAATATAGCCGTTGGGGTGCATTAAATAAGAAACTAGCCGTTATACCAAGCAAAATATCTTGTCTGACATTTTTCTCTTTCATTGTTCACGGGCGTGAATATGCTTGTCACGAGGGTCACAGTTCTTCCCAAGCCGTGATTGAAGTGGTGACCTTGGTCGTGAAGCTCTCTGGTATGTTTTGACATATAGAGTCACGGGCGTGACTTTAATCAGTCACGGGCGTGACACTCTTCCCAGTAGTGAACCAAGTGGTGACTCTGGTCATGAAGCTCTCTGGATGAAATTGAATGAAGCCTTCACGGGGGTGACACATTCATTCACGGGGGTGAACATCTTCCCAGCCGTGACCTAAGTGGTGACTATGGTCGTGAAGCTCTCTGGAATGAAATTTGCATGAAGCTTCACGGGGGTGACACCTTTCTTCACGGGGGTGACTAAAATGCTTACTTCACGGTTTGGTTTTCCTTCATGGTTGTGAACTTCAAATGTTGGTTTCTTGGTAATGGCTAGTTGGCTTCACGGGAGTGACTCCTAGAGTCACGGCAGTGAACATGCTACTTCTTGCTTTTTATTTCTCGAGGATTATTCTTCCAATTCTCCATTCTTGCTATTTTAATTCATGTCCTGTATAATATACTTACAAAAACAAGTATGTTAAATACAATATTGCTATATTATTTATTATCATCAAAATGATGGAAATACCCCTCAAGGTTAACAGTAATTTTGATGGTTGCTTTTGTATTAGAGACATGCTTTACACCCCTAGCTTGTAGATGAATCAACGCAACAAATAATGGCCTTGCAAGTAAATTTTATGTCCTACATATAATATAAAAAATATAGATAAAGTTTGATACTTAATGTACAAATATAGCTCTATCATATTGTATTGTGATCATATTACGTATAATAGTTACCTTGTTGGTTTGAACATCTAGAGACATTAGTTTAGAAAAGATTTTCATATTTACATTCTTTTCCAACTCAATGTCTTGTATAAGTTGCTTTTCTACTTACAATCGAATAATTTTCTTGTTTGGGTTTAGAAGCTTGATATATAATAGTTGATTATAAATTGTAATAGAGTTATAGTAAAACATTTTTCATCATACTTCTATCTTAAAGTAGTAACCTTTAGTATCATAAGTTTGATAAATATTTTTGTACAAGTAGAGTTATTAATGGACAAATCATCTCTATCAAAAAGTTAAACAAAATAGTGTAAAAATAAAATGGAAAAATAAAAGATGAATTTAAAATATTTTATAATTAATATTGTTTTTGAAATAAGATATGTATTAAAATCAAATACAAATAATAAATGTAATTATGATGATTAAACCTGAATTTATTTTAGTACCTGAATATTTTCATGCAATCACTGCGACAAATTGCAACAACTATAGCACCATTTAATTCTTCAACAAAACCTTCAACATCTGAAAAATCTTTTGCAACCGAATTCCAAAAAGTAATATTCGACTTTTATAAACTACATTAATATTTATTTAAATTAATAAAAATACAAATGTAATATAATAACATATGTATATCTAAATAAATAATAATATTTGTACCATTCATTTTAATTTTAAATGCACCTTTTGCTCCCAATTCTACTGAGTACACTCACTTTTTTAGTCCTTCCAATCTAGAAAACTTTCCCAGTGACATCTAAAAAGAATATTAAATAATTATATTTGAAAAAAATGGTTTTAGAAAAGAAAAATATTAACGAAGTGTATGGATACGTACCTAGCGAATATAATTTGTCTTTTACTCCATTTCTTACATATTCAAATTTAATAAAATCAAATCTATCAAATGGAATAGATAAATCATCTTTATCCAAAGATTTGATAGATGCATTTCTCAGTAGTTTAATACGAAATAGGTGACTACTAATTTTGTAATTTGCTTATGCTTGAATTACAATGAATCTAGAAATATGAAATATTTTTCCTTCTGTCAAGAATAGTCTGAAATAGTCTGCACATTGGTTTGATATAGTACCTTGCATAGTGTTATCCTAAAGGTAAATATTCAAAGGGTAGCATTAATAAAAGGAAAAAAATTTGAAATAATTGTTAACTAGAAACAACAGTATATAAGAAAATCTAATACATCAATATGAGAAACATACCCTTTCATCAAGCATGAGAAATTCAAGAATGAATAGTTCATTAAAAATGGAAATGTTTGTAAAATTCCAAACTCATATGGTGTGAACTTTAATATGAACATTTTTGTTGTGGCTTTTGAGCTCAAATATCAGTGTATAATATTTTTCCAAACTCATTCTTTAATATAAGAAGGATCAATTTATCTAGTAAAAAAATGAAGGATATGTTTCCTCAATAATTTGATCAATTGGATTATTGTAATTTTTTAATGAGAATGTTATCTAGAATTTGAATTTAGTTAGTTTCATTGTCAAATTCATTTGTTTAACAAGTGTTTTTCCATCGCCGACTGATAAAAGCCATTCTGCAAACATAGACATATCGACAGTATAATCTGAACTACTCCAAAGTGTCGACAAATGCATGTTGTTTTTAAGTTTGTCAATCTTGAAAAATCTCCATAAAAATGATCTAGTCAACGACATGTTGATAATACCTTTGAACCAATTAATAATAACATCTAAAATTTGTCTAAAATCATCTCCTAATAACATTGTTTTACCTCCAAAAGTTTGTCATTATGTTCATCGCATTCATTACACAAAATATCTCTAAGTGATATGTCTAGTGCTTCAAAGTAATGTCAATAGCTTATTGGGTCTTCATCCCAAATAATTAAAGAAGTTTGTTTTATTAATTTAATAATTTTGTTCCTTTTTTAATTTCACATGTTGAATATTTATTTAAATTGATTGGTATCTTGAACATTAAATGTGTTGTTTTGCCACCAAACAATAATAGTATTGATATGGCAGATAAAGCTAATACTAAAACAATCTTTCCATTTTCTCTAAGGCATGATATTAGTATTTCTACAAATAATGTTGCCCAAAACAATAACAAAAAAGGAGAGTTGAATTAGTTGGTAAATAAAAATTATGTTTGAGGCAATTTTACCAAAAAATGATTTGTGAGAGAGAAAAAAAATATTTGACACACAATATTTATAGAAATTCGGGTATTAATGAACCCTACTCCTAGCTCACTCCCAACTATGGTGTTCTACTCTTTTGGCTAACACCTAACCTAGAAAACCCTTATATTCTGATAGTTAACACAACAACCAAATCCTTGTATTTTTTATGGCTCACACAAAAATCCTTACAAGTATTTTACTCACAACCCAAATTACTCAAACTCACTTTTGAGTAATTGATTACAAGAATGAAAACACTCACCAATCAAAAAGCTCAACAATTCTTAGTAATTCTGGTTTTTACAATATAAAAATATAAGATTGGTGGAATCAATTAAATGCACAAGGCTATACAAGATTAGAAGATTGAATGCACAATTTTCTAACATTTAGAAGTCATAAATACGTTGTATTTATACTTTTTCCTAACAAATATAGCCATTTGGGATGCGCTTAATGCGAAAATAGTTGTTCAACCACTTTTCCGTTTGCACCTGACAATTGCTCTTTCCAGGTTCATGGGCATGACTTAATGAATTTCTCCCAATTAAAAGATGCTTAATAAGTAAGAATTATGAAAAGAAAAAGGATACCACATGTTAAACCATAAGCATATAAAATAAAAAGTTTCAAAAGAGATTCAAATAAGCATTGATCATAACATTTATGCCAAGTATATGAAAGGTATATGGCAAGTATATTCTATGTTAAATCATTTATGTAAAGTATATATAAAGTATATGTAAAGTATTTATTAAGCACATTGCATTTCTTCTCTCCCTTTGTCACAATAAAAAAAAACAAGTAACAAATATAAGAGAATAAAGGAGACAATATGAAGCAAATCTCATTTTTCAATAGATAAGCAAAAAAATGCACATATACGAGTTTGAGTACAAACAAAATATTCCTAATACAAGATTCTAAAGCATGAAACTAAAGCTAAAGAAAAAGGTAAATCATGGCTTGAAGCAAGATAATTGTTGTGAATTTTAGCAATCTCATCCTTAAAACTCGACGTAGTCTTTAAGGTCATATAACTTTTTATCAACTGATTGCTCAAATAAATTTATGCTTGCTTGATGCATTTTAAATCGATGAGAGATCAAAGCCATGAGTTGCTGAGCCAAGTCCTACTGAGATGTTGAAGATGCCTCACCAGCTGTTGGGGCATCCAGTATATCTTTTGAAACTCTAAAAGGCTTAATTCTAGGCTTTTTTCTCTGTTTGTGGACCTTAAAGACTAACTTTAAATTCATCTAAATCCTATAGTTCCTGTGCAATCTCACCTACAGGGGTAATAAACCGGTAGTAGGTGTCATCCTAAAATATAATTCTCACCGCGACTCCCATCTTGAAAAAGGATTCAATGTCTAGTCGATCTTTGGGGGATGTCAAGATAATATTGAAGCTATGATCATTAAGATCCATCAAGCTAAGCTCAATTGACAAATGAGTAATGTGGCCATCTACAAAAATGTCACCAGATGGCTTCGAGGCTATCAATTGAAGATGGGATGTGAACCATCTTGACATGGCAACTAGCTCATTTTTTGAACCATCTAAAAAAGAAGTTATTCTGATTGGCTGACTGCCTCATTGTTATCACCTCGGGAAAATATCTAGAATGTCAAAAACTGATGAAAGTAGTGGAGAACCAAATTCTTCAAATGAGTGATCTTAATCTTTTTGACATCCCAACTATAATCACTACCAAAATTGTGCCATACTGAAGAGGGGTAAAATTCCTTTTCCTCACTTTCATTTATCAAGCCCTCATGTGGTAGATTGAAGATATCTGCAAATTCAGCAGTTGTGAGAGTCTTCTCTTGCTTGCAAAGGTGGAAGGAGGCCTTGCTCACTGGAGACAATTGCAAAGTACTAAGAAACTTTAATTTTGGCTCTTTGAAAGTGTTTTGTAGATGTCAACAAATTTGAGAATGCCACACTTCTGAAGCCAACCTCTCATGTCTGATTCAAGGCTAAGAGCCTTGATGCAATTCTAATCAAACGTCCAGGTGGACAAAATAGGCCATTTTTTGAGAGAAGCATATTTCTGATGGTAGTGCTGGGGTAGAACATTGAGTAAATACTTTGCATAGAGCTTTGGGGCCATGCTCTTTCTCTTCCCTTTGGAGGAACCAATTGTAGAGGCTAATGTTATGGTTGAAAACTTTGAAGAAAGCAGAAAGGGATGAAGATGAAACCTAGGGTTTGATTTTCATGAGAAACTCAAAGAATCTTGAAGAAAAATAGATGAAATAGATGTTTGTGGTGTTTAGAGTGTGAATTAGGCAAAGATTTGTTATGAAATAGTGTTTGGGAAGTCATATTTGGCCGAAAATGGGAAAGGAGGTGCGGCTATCGCAAGTTTGAAGAGAGAGAAAAAAGAGAAACAATGAAGTTTTAAGCTTTATATCGTGCGATTCATGGCCGTGAATGAAAGCTCACGAGTGTGAATCATAGTGTTCACTGGCAAACCAAACGATGACTTAAACCATGATCCAAGGTGTGAACAATTCTTTTCTAAAATGGAATATGTTCACAACTGTGACATTAATTAGTCATGAACGTGAATCTGATTAGTCACAGGATCAAGTCATGACGCTAAGCGCAAATATCATGAACGCTTTTGTCAATTTTGGCAGCTTTGGTCATCGTCGTGAATATTAATTCACAGTTGTGAAGACCTAATAAAGGCAAAAAATAAAACAAGATTCAAAAAAACGAATGTGATACTTAAGTCTTTCCTAAACTAACAAAACATGATATTTCATGAAAAATAATAATTTATCATGCAAATTGAACATGCAAATCATCAAATATGATACATATCACTCAAGGTTCACATCAAAAAGCATAATTAAAGCAATGTATGCCTTTTAAACCCTTTTTTAAGATAAAGTACTCCCATCAAGCATACCAAGCTCCCTTTTTATAAAACAAAACCTTTCATCATTGAGAGGCTTGGTGAAAATATCAGCCAATTGATTATTTGTGTCAATAAATTCTAACACAACATCACTATTTTGGACATAATCTTTTATAAAATGATGTCTAATGTCTATATGTTAGCTCTTAGAATATTGAATGAGATTTTTAGAAAGATTTATAGCACTTGTATTGTCACATTTGATAGGAATGTGATCAATCTCTTGACCATAATCCTTGAGTTGTTGTCTTATCCAAAAAACTTGAGTGCAACAACAACCCGCTGCTACATTACCGGTTTAATAATTTTGTGCCGAATGCATTTATAAATTTGTCATTTCTGACTTTTTATATTTGGTACCGAGTGGCTTAAATCCCCTGATTGACATGTCAAGCTATTCTCTATTCTAGTTCTAGATTAGGTATCTTAGGGCTTAACTATTTTTATATTAATTCACAATATTTTCAAAAATGATAATTTTACTAAATTTTTACAAATAAGCTTGTTTATTTTTGTTATTTGTTCCCATTATTTATGCACTAGAATCTCACAATAAATAATTTATTAAAAAATTATAATAACTATTAAAGTAAAAATTTACATTAATTATTACATATACTCATCACACCACATGCAAATACCAAATATTTCAAGTTTTTATCTAAGGCAGATTTCGGCTTTATTTTTAGCCTATTTATAATTCAAATTTAAAGTTATGGTCTTCTAACAATTTTAAGTTTATTGTCTTAAATTTCATATGCATTAAAAATCAGTCAAATCCCAGTTTTCTATCAAAAGTTATGTCTAACTGAATACTAAATTATCACTAAAATTTTTGCCCAGAAATATTTGGACAGATTTTAGGTCTGAACTTTATATATTTTTCTGGGCAAATTCAGACATATTTAGATTTTATGGTATAAATAAAAGTTAAAATCCTATTTCTTAGCTTTTATTTTCAATAAAGAACATGCAAAACAAAATTCTAGATCCTAAGTTATAATAAAAAATGTCAAGGCTGCTTTTAGAATTCTGTAACAAAGTCATCAATTGACATCAATCTATATACTACTTACCTTTATCATATGCATTCATTTTTATGTCAAAGTTTCCATATCACAATTACATTCACATTTTGTAATGATTTCACACCATTTGGTCTCATTACCATATAAAATATAAGAAGCAACAATTAATCACATTCCATATCCAAACCACATTCATATCAAACCTTAATACACAATTACACACAATTGAACAACATGAAAATTTTTTTTATCAATGAAGCACATACCTAATCAGCTTTGGATCTCCCATTTTCCCTTATTTTCCTCCCCTAACTATTTAGTTTTCTCCTTGCCTTTGTCGCCCTCTTAAGGGTCTATCATTTGTTCATTTGATTTTTCTACACAACCAATACCATATCTCAATCCTAATATTTATTTTCAAAGATTTTCATGTCTACATAATATTCTAATGCTCTTAATATGTTTTATACTTTAATTTAGCCAAAATGTACCCAAGTTAGACTTGCTTCTTCATATGTCATGGCTATCCAAAAACCTTTTCATAAATCCCAATTTATTTTCTTCAAACTAACACTCAATTCACATTTCACTTATAACCAATTGTGTTGTTTCTATATTAATTTCAATTTTTCCCAAATTAACTTAACCAAGGCAGCCCCTCATTCCTCCATTAGAGTTACATTTCTCTAGTTTTTAAGTCATAAAACAATTAACTAATATCAATTATCATTAATTCAAAGTTTAACTACACTTTCATCAACTAGTTGCAAACTTTAAACTTCTAGTTCCAATCTTGCAACATAACCACAATCTCTCAAACCTAATCATATCTATCATCCTTATGGATCTCAAATGGAAGGAAAAATGTTGAATTTAAGAAGAATAAACACACCTTAAAGGTTTTCCAAGGTGGGCCGAAATTCCCCCTAAAATTTCTCCATTTCCTTTTCTTCTTTCTTCCTTCATTCTTGCTCTTTTGCTCCCTTTATGGTAAGAACTCTTAAATTCTGAATTTTTCTCTCTTGTTAACCTTGAGGGGTATTTCTGTCATTTTGATGATAATAAATAATATAGCAATATTGTATTTAACATACTTGTTTTTGTAAGTATATTATACAGGACATGAATTAAAATAGCAAGAATAGAGAATTGGAAAGATAATCCTTGAGAAATAAAAAGCAAGAAGTAGCATGTTCACTGCCGTCACTTTAGGAGTCACTCCCATGAAGGTAGCTAACCGTTACCAAAACCAACATTTGAAGTTCACGTCCATGAAGGAAAAACAAACCGTGAAGTAAGCATTTCAGTCACCCCCGTGAAGAGTTATGTAATTTCATCAAGAGAGTTTCACGACCAGAGTCACCACTTGGGTCACGGCTGGGAAAATTGTCACCCCCGTGAATGAAGGTGTCACCCCCGTGAATGAAGGTGTCACCCAATTTCATCCAGACAGCTTCACGACCAGAGTCACCACTTGTCTCACGGCTTGGGAAGAACCGTCACCCCCGTGACAAGCATATTCACGCCCATGACCAATGAAAGAGAAAAATGTCAGGCGCGATTTTTTAGTTGGTACAACGGATAGTTTCTTATTTAATGTACCCCAACGGCTATATTCAGCCATGAGAGTATAAATGGAAGTCATTTATTCATTAAGAAACAAGAGAATGAGAAGAAAAACAAAAGATTAGCATACACTTCAAATCACAAGCTATCTTGTACTTTTATACTTTGAGAACAAATCTATTCTCTGTAAAAATCTTATTGCTCCTCATATTTGAGCAATAAAGATTTATAAGTGGTTCTCTCTGTAATCTTTACTCAAGTGAGCATTGGGTAGTTTTGGGTTAAGAGAAGAACACTTGTAAGGGTTAGTTGTGTGAACCTCCAAAACACAAATTAAAAGGTTGTTTGTGTGAGCCTATAAAACACAAAGTATAGGTTGTTTGTGTGAGCCTGTAAAACACAAAGTGTAGGTTGTTTGTGTGAGCCTGTAAAACACAAAGGAATTGGTTATTGTGTGAGCCATTAAAACACAAGGGATTTCTGGGTTAGGTGTGAGCCATTCTGAGAAACACCATAGTTGGGAGTGAGCTTGTAAAACTCCATTGTAACACTTAGTGTGTTAGTAAAACTCCCAATTGCGATTGGGGAGAGAAGTAGGGTTTGTTAATACCCAAACCTCTATAAATCTTTGTGTCTGATTTTCTCTATCCTTTCTAAAATTAACAATTTTATTTCCGCACTTTAAAGCTTAATTTTTGAAACTCCAATTCAACCCCCCTTCTTGGTCTAATATCTGGGCAACAATTGGTATTAGAACCTTGTCTAGCATCGAAGCCTAAAAAGCGCTAGTAAAGAGTAAAATATGGCCAGTGTAGGATTCCAGAGTCTCAAACCTTACTTTGATGGAGCAAATTATACCCATTGGAAGTTTAGGATGGAGACATACTTGGATAGTGAAGGAATTGAAGTCTGGGATAGTGTACGAAAAGAATGGACACCACCAACCAGAAGAGGAGCTGATGGTGAAGAGGAAATCCTATCAAGAGATGATTGGACAGAGCCCCAAAAAAGAGCAAATTTCAAAAACAAAAAGGCAATGACAATTCTATCAAGCTCATTATCTATTGAAGAATGTGGGAGAATACAACACTGCCCAATAGCATATAGTATGTGGAAGAAATTGGAGAACTATCATGAGGGAACTAAGCAAGTCAAATCCAAGAAGATTCAACTTCTAACCTCAGAATATGAGCTCTTCAAGATGAAATCAAATGAGTCAATCACTGACATGACCAACCATCTTCTATCCATTATAAATGAAATGAGGAAACTTGGGAAGCATATGAGTTTGGAAGATGTAAACAATAAAATCCTGAGAAGTCTTCCTCTTAAAGACTATGGTTCAAGAGTTGCTGGCATAGAAGAAGCAAATGAAGATATGAGTATCATGAACACTGATGTGCTGATTGGCAAGCTTCTCACACATGAGATGGCAGTAAAGAGAGATAGAAAGCTTGAAGCAGAGCCAGAAAAAAGAAAACCATTAGCACTCAAAGCCTCTACTTCAAAATCTCAAGAAGAAAGTGAAGATGATGAAGAGATGAGTGATGATGAAAATAAGGACATCGCTATGATTTCAAGGAGATTAAAAAGAATCATTGAGAAGAAAATGAGCAATTCTAGAAAATTCAGGCAAAGAAACCTCAAACCACACACAGAAGTAAGGAAGCGGTAAAATGCTATGAATGTGGAAAGAAAGGACATATCAAACCAGAATGTCCAAGGCTCAAGAAGCATAAGAGCAAATACCAAAGAGACAATGGGGAGAAAGGTCACAAAGCCACATGGGATGACGAAAGCTCTTGAAGTGAAAAAGATGATAATGAAAGTGAAGAGGTCAACCTATGTTTCATGGCTATTGAGGATCACGTCTCGGACAAAGTAAGATCACTACACTCATACTCTTTCAATAATGATAGCAGTGATAATGATAGTGATAGTGATGATGATGATGATGATGAGCAAAGCCTAATAGAAGAATTAAATATAAAATTAGAGAAATATAGAACTAAATTTAGTATCTATAGAAATAATATCTCTAATTTGAAAAATAAGATATATGGCTTAGAAAAGGAGAACATAAAGCTTAAATCATCTAATGAATCTCTTCAAAATTCATTAGATGAATACTCATCAAGACCCTCAACAGCTTCACTGTTAAAAGAAAATAATACTTTGAAAAATGAAGTTGAAGAACTTAGAAATTCCATTCCTAAATTTCACAAGGGTAAAGAGAGCTTAGATACTCTCATTGTGTCTCAAAGACCACCTTTAGTTAGACATGGTCTAGGGTTTAAGGACACATCATCATCTTCTAACAAAATAGTATTTGTTAAGTCTAAATAACATAACATCTCCACACCTGTTAGAACTGCACCAAGAAATAAGAATGTTAAAACCTCTATACCGAAAAAGAATCATGCCTTTATATATAGGAAGAATGTATCTAGAAAAATGCAAATTAATCATGATTGTGTATGCCATTGTTCTCAAAATCAGTCTAATCAAATTATGGCATTCAAATACATTGTAAGACCAAAAAGCAAGTTTACATCTAAATAATGTAATTACTGTATGAAAATGGGTCATATAAATAAAAATTGCTGGATAAGGAAGGCTCATTGGGAACCTTCATGTGCTAACCCCCAAGGACCCAAACTCATTTGGGTACCTAAATATCATACTTGATTTGTAATTCTGTAGGTATGCCTCAAGTCCACAATAAACAAAAATGCATGGCTAGTAGACAGTGGATGCTCAAGGCATATGACAGGAGACAAAGAACTCTTCAATGAAATCAAAAGTATTGATGGAGGTAAAGTTACCTTTGGAAACAATGCAAAGGGTAAGGTAATTGGCATTGGTTCTATTGGTGTTAATGGTACTACTTTTATTAAGGATATTTTACTTGTCGATGGCTTGAAACATAACTTGTTAAGTATAAGTCAATTATGTGATAAAGGAAACAAAGTAATCTTCACTTCAAATGAATGTCTTGTAATCTCTATTGATGGTCAAGAAATATTTAAAGGAAATAGAGATATCAATACGTACATAATAAACTTACATGAACTATCTAACCATTCCTCTAAGTGTCTTGTGACTACTAGTGATGAATCTTGGCTGTGGCATAGAAGACTTGGTCATGCTAACATGGATTTAATTCAAAGTCTCAGCACAGGAGAGTTAGTAAAAGGAATACCAAGAGTTAAATATGAAAAAGGCAAGACATGTGATCATTGTCAAAGAGGAAAGCAACACAAGTCATCTTTCAAAGCCAAAAACATAGTAAGTACTTCAAAACCTCTTCAACTCCTACATTTAGACTTATTTGGACTTACTAGGGTTACTAGCTTAGGAGGAAAACATTATGCATTTGTCATCGTAGATGATTACTCTAGATTTACTTGGGTAATTTTCTTAGCTCAAAAGAGTGATGCTTTTGAAAATTTCAAAAACTTTGCTAAAAGAGTTCAAAATGAAAAAGGGTACTACATTTCAAAAATAAGAAGTGATCATGGGAAAGAATTTGAAAATGAAAACTTTGAAATTTTTTGTCAAATCGAACATTAATTGAAGTAGCAAGAACAATGCTTAATGAATATGAATTACCAACTTATTTTTGGGCAGAAGCCACAAACACTGCATGTTATATTTCAAATCGAGTTTTCAAAAGACCTCTTTTAAACAAAACCTCATTTGAGCTATGGAAAGGAAGAAAGCCCTTGGTATCATACTTAAGAGTATTTGGATGCAAGTGTTTTATATTGAACACCAAGGACAATCTTGGAAAATCCACCTCTAAGTCTGATGATGGTATCTTTTTAGGATACTCTACAACCATTAAAGCATATAGAGTATTTAATAAAAGATCATTAACAGTGGAAGAATCCATGCATGTTGTTTTTAATGAATCTAGTAGACTTGATCTCATGAAAGGTAGTGCCCTTGATGATGTTGTAGATAATATAGAAAAACTTGTCATTGAAAATGGAAAAGAAGAAAACGATCAAGAAAATCTACTACCTCAAAACCAATAACAAATGGAGCAAGAACTTCCAAAAGAATGGAGAATGAACAGAAATCATCCAAAAGAGCAAATAATTGGTGATTTATCAAGGGGAGTAAGTACTAGATCTCATTTCAAGCATTTAGTCACTGACATTGCTTTTATTTCACAAATTAAGCCTAAAAACATTGATGAGGCTCTTAAAGATGAAAGTTGGGTAATTGCCATGCAAGAGGAACTCAATCAATTTGAGAGAAATAAGGTATGGAACCTAGTACCAAGACCCAAGAATCATCCAATCATAAGCAGCAAATGGGTATTTAGAAATAAGTTAGATGAACAAGGGTTAATAACCAGGAATAAAGCAAGACTAGTTGCAAAAGGATATAATCAGGAAGAAGGTATAGACTATGATGAAACATATGCACCTGTAGCTAGATTAGAAGCTATAAGAATACTCTTAGCATATGCATGTCACATGAATTTCAAACTTATTCAAATGGATGTGAAAAGTGCATTTCTAAATGGCTATATAAATGAAGAAGTATATGTAGAACAACCATCAGGTTTTGAAAGCTATGATTTACCAAATTATGTTTTTAAACTTTCATCATAATATAATTTAAATAAATTATTGCATAAAATTTAGAAAATATTATAATAAAATAAAATTTATGTTTCATTATATTATCATTATATTTGTATCAGGACATGAACTGTATATATATTCAACCATATGTAATATATAAAATATTAAGCATTCTACATCATCTCATGTTTCCATAACTCATTTTAATTTAATTGATTATCCTAAAATTATGATTGTTTAGTTAACTCAAATCGCAATCCATATAAGCATAAATATTTTAACATACAATTACCAAAATGCAATGTAGATAATTTATAATACAGTACACAATATTCTAACATACATTATACAGGGACAACCACATGATTATACAATAGTACCAAATTTATTGATAATATATATATAACTCAATTATAAATTTAGCTTACCTTAAGAAATATTTATAATTCATTCTATTTCACACATTTTATCTTTCAACAAGTACATGTTTGTCTTTTAATTATTTTATATATAATATTTTAATATAAATAGCCCAAATCTCATTTTCCAGACTGTCCGGATATAGGGCGTGTAGTAAGGCCGCTCGCGGAGCTTAAGCACCCTACTCACTATAGTCTCAAGTCAAGAGCGCTCATGGAGCTTAAGCCCCATGACCGAGTATAATCACATCATCCGTGTACGATTAGGAAAGGGGTGCTCTCGGAGCTAATACCACTCTGTTCCTAAACCATATCAATATCGGTACCATAATACCCCCGCAATGGTGCACCATCTATCCCTAATTAGTCCACATGTTGATAACTGGGCAATTAATATTATTACTTATTTATTTTCTTTATATATTAATTTGCTGGAATCAATATTCCCATTACATTTATAATGAAAATATGATTATAAAATTTTAAAATCATATAATCATATGGTATTCCATTATATATAACTATTAAATAATATTGACATACTTTAATTAGTTTTCTATACAATCAAAACCAACAAATCTTTTAATACAAAACCAAAATTTATAATAACTTTACGAGTCCAAGTATGCCATATAATCTCTCTTTTCATATCAAATTCATATATTATACATGACTTTCAAACTTCACTCTTTATTATCCTAATTATTAATAATTACCATTAATAATTATTCCATTTTTAATCAGTTATATACTAATCTATATTGAAAAATATATTGTGTTACATATTGTAAACCAAAATTTCCTACATTTTTTCAATCAATCATTCATCCATATGTCTATACATGCATTAACATGAAATTTCATTAGTTAAGCACTCAATTCATTTCATATTTACACATTTTAATACATTATTCAAATATGTCACTTATTCAATTAACACACAAGCATGCAACAAGGCAAACTAAAATGCATATATGTACAAACCTCAATAGACTTTTTTTCAAAATCTAAAATTTGGAGTTTGTCTACTTTTATTGCTCTTCTTCTTGTTAAGACCCTAATTCGAAAATATAAATAATTAATACATTGATAAAATATTTATTCTTAATATAGTTTAAATAAATAACAACAATTTCTTTTAAGATGGAACAGGACCTTTTAGGACTGTTGGATCAATAACTTTTTCTAAACTTATCCAATTCATATGATTCTTAATCCTAATTCAATATAACATCTAGAACTAAAATATACTAAACTTTCAGAATTTTTGAACTATTACACGATTTTTGGTATATTATTAAATATTACTATGTTATCTGCCTTTAGGTAATTTCAGAGTACCACATTTAAAAATTCATATATTTCAATGTGTAGCTTAAATTATTATGAAACTTTTTATAAAGTTATATAATTACTTTGAAATTTTTTTTCATGCTTACCTCATTTCCAGATTCCGTCTCTATGGCTCTCAAATACTAGAAGATCTATAACTGGTTTAACATGAAGTATCAACCCAACCAGTTCAATTATTCAGCTCATAACTCACAAAATACATGACATTTTAAAGTTATACTTTCACAAGAATTTAGATAATACATAGGATTAAAACTTTCATGTTTTAAACTTTGGCTAATTCGATCTAAAAAGAGGTCAAATATAAGGATGAAGTTACTGGAGCTGTACAGGTATATGAAACCAGCTCAATTAAGAAACAGTTATAGTTCATTTCAGAATAACTCAACCTACACAAAAGAAATTTATACGAAATTTGGCAGAGACCTCACAAACACATATATCTACAACTTTTATGTTTTACAAAACCTCATATTAAGCCACTAAGATGATCAATTTAAACAACAACCATAGGTTATTTAGTTGATATGTCTCCCTAAACCAGTTTCACTCCAATAACCATATCTCTTCATATACTCAAACTAATTCAATAAAATTTGGAAAAACGATACCCAAGACATAGATGAACAACTTTTATGTTTAACACGTCCCCAAATTCGATTCACAAGATAATCAAAAATAGAGTGAAATAACCTATAAAAACATAACCTAAAGAGTTCTAATAACACAATAATTATGGGAAAACTATTTCTTACCAAGATCAGATTTATTTGGACTGATTTTTGATGCAAATCTTGAGGATGATGATGAATAATTTGAATTGTGATATGGAAGAAGGAAAACAGATGATGAAGAAGAAGAAGGGGAAGAGAAATGAAGTTGAAAGAAATGGCCAAAAGAAGTCTTAATTGACTTCAGCCCCACTTCCTCCCTAATTCACGTTTTTGGTATTTTTTTTCCTTCTCTGCTGTGACCCATTTTTTACTGTTCATTTTTTTAAAATTATTATTATTATTATTATTATTATTATTATTATTATTATTATTATTATTATTATTATTATTATTATCTTCACATATTTCTTTATATCTAATATGTTTAATTTTTTTATACCAAAAATATAATTTAATTATGTGGTATAATTTAATCAAATTTATCATGTCAATAAATTTAATTTATTTTAATTTCTAATTTAGTCATTTATTCAATTTATTTAAATTTTTTATGTCTTTCATGTGTTTTCTATGTATACCACATACTTATTTTAATTTAGACTAATTTGTGGGCGTTACAATGCTCCTCTTGTTGTTGCTCTTCTTAATCATCATTATCATCCCTCTTTGAAGTATCACCATTCTCTTTATGATCAAGACCAAACTTATCCATTGTACCTATAATATAATCAAGAGCACTACCTTTCACAAGATCAAGTTTACTAGATTCATCAAAAACAATATGCATAGACTCCTTTACAACTAATGATATTTTATTAAATACTCCATAAGCTTTGCTAGTTGTGGAGTATCCTAAGAAGATACCTTCATCGGATTTATAAGCAAAATTTCCAAGGTTAATTTTAGTATTTAATATAAAACACTTGCATTCAAATACTATAAAATATGAGGTGAAGGGATTTTTTCCATTCCATTTCTCAAAGGAGGTTTCATTTAAGATTGGCCTTTTGAAAACACGGTTAGAAATATAACATGCGGTATTAGTGGCTTCGGCCCAAAAGTAGGTTGGTAAACCATACTCATTGAGGAATGTTCTAGCCATCTCAATTAGAATTCTATTTTTCCTTTCAACAACGCTATTTTGTTGAGGTATTCTATGAGTTGAAAAATTATGAGAAATACCATATTCTAAACAAAAATTTTCAAAATTCTCATTTTCAAATTCTTTGCCATAATTACTTTTTATTTTAGAAATAAAATACCATTTTTCATTTTGAATTCTTTTGGCAAAGTTTTTGAAGGATTCAAAAACATCATTCTTTTGAGGTAAGAAAATTATCTAAGTGAATCTAGAGTAATCATCAACAATGACAATAACATAGTATTTACCTCCTAAACTAGCAACTCTAAAAGGTCAAAAAAGATATAGATGTAAAAGTTTTAAAGGTCTAGAGGTATTTACTACATTCTTTGACTTGAATGATGTTTTGTATTTTTCCTTTTTGACATAGTTCACATGTCTTATCCTTTGCAAATTTGACTTTTGGTAGTCCATCCATTAGTTATCCTTTGCTAATGCTTTGAATTAAGTCCATGCTTGCATGACCAAGCCTTCTATGCCATAGCCAAGGTTCATTGCTAATTGATATAAAACACTTAGAGGAAATGTTAGGTAGCTTATGTAAATCTATTATGTAAGTATTGTCATCTTTATCTCTTTTGAAGATCTCTTGACCATTTGGGGTGGTCACAAGACATTCATTAGAGGTAAAGGTGATTTGGTTTCCCTTATCACATAATTGAATTACACTTAATAGATTATGCTTTAAGCCTTTAACAAGTAAAACATATTCAATTAAAAAAGTATTATTTAAATCCATTGAGCATTGCCAATTACCTTACCCTTGGCATTGTTTCTAAAGGTTACCTTACCATTATCAATTATTTTGATTTGAGTGAAAAGACTTCTATTTTCGATCATGTGCCTTGAGCATCCACTATCCACTAGCCAAACATTTTCCTTTGATGTGGACTTGAGGCACAACTGCAAAATAACAATTTAGGTTTAGTTCTTAAGTACCCAAATGAACTTGGATTCTTAGGGGTTAGCATTAGAAGTTTCCCAATGAGCCTTCCTTATAAACAAATATTTATTTATATGCCCAAGCTTCATGGAATAGTGACATTGTTTAGTTTTAAATATGCTTTGACACTTTTGGTTTAGGCTTTACTATCTTTCTTAGAAAATTATGTGCACAATGACATAAGCATGCATGTTTGGTGGTTGCTTTCCTTGGTGCATTTTTTATGTATAAGAAAGCATAATTGACCTTTTGAAGTCTCCCTTTTGGGCCATGTGACCCTTGGTTACTCTTCTTTTGAGTAAATGGTTTTGTGTGTGCTTTACCATTAGCCTTTAGGGCTATTACCTCAATAGTAAAGTTTAGTGGTGTACTGGATCTAACAAATATAGTTCTAGATGGGATAGATGATGTGCTCCATTGAAGCCTAAGCCATGTCTCAGCAAAGGAGGTTTTTGAGATACAATTAAGGTATCCAAATTCTCATTCCCTTTGTAAAATTTTGATATAGAGTTTCTAAGTTCTTCAATCTTATTTTTTAAAACGTAGTTTTCTTTTATTAGCTGGTTGACAGTTTTGATGAAAATTCATCCAATGACTTCTTTAAGTAGTCATTTGAAGTTTTTAACTTTTTAACTACATTTTGAAGTTATTAAAATCATTTTTAGGTTTAGAGTTATTTTTTTATATAAATATCAAGTTTCATTTTGTACCTTTCTATCTCTAGATTTAGTACTTCAACTATATCATCATCATCATCATCATCATCATTAATTAAATCACACAGGTCATCACAAGGTTGGGATGTAGGGCATACCTCATTATTGGAGTTATGATCAATAGCCATAGAGCACAAGTTAGCCACCTTCTATTTTTCTTCTTCTTCAATGAGTGTTGAGGTTTTATCATCCCAAGTGGCATTGTGACCTTTTTCTTCATCTTCTTTTTTGGGTCTCTTCTTGTACATCTTGATCATGGGGCATTCCGATCTAATGTTGAAGTTTTGAGTGCTAGAGGCTTTGTCTTCTCATTTTCTCCTTCAAGCTCTTTTTCTCTTATTAGAGCCATTTCATAAGTGAGGAGTTTGCCAATAAGTATATCGGCAGGAATTACGCTCAAGTCTTCATTGGCTTCTTTAATACCTGCAACTCTTGAGCCATAATCTTTCATTGGAAGAATCTTTTGAATCTTGTTATTTAAATCTTCCAAATTGTAATGCTTTCAAAGCTTCCTCATTCCATTGACGTTAGCAAAAAAGTCAATTGGTCATTTCAGTTATGGTCTCATTGGACTTCATTTTGAAGAGTTCATATTTGGTGACAAAAAATTGAACCTTTTTAGAATTTACTTGTTTAGTGCCTTTGTGATAGTTTTCAAAAGTTTTCCAAATAGAGTAACTGGTTGGACAATGTTGAATTTTACCACACTATTTAAGTGATAGAGAGCTTATTAGAATGACCATGGATTATTTTTGTTTTGCCATTAGCACTCTCTTAGGGCTCAGGCCTATCATCTCTTAGAATAATTTCATCTTCTCCTTCGGCATTCCTTCTTGTTGGAGGTATCAATTCCTTTTGAACAGTGTTCCAAGCGTATGCTCCCTCACTATCAAGATAAGCTTCCATCTTAAATTTCCAATTCGCATATTTTGCTCCATCAAAGAAAGGCTTGATATTATGAAACCCTTCGTTAGCCACAATTTGATCTTTGCTAGTGTTTGTTAGGCCTAAATGCTAGATTTAGCTCTGATACCAATTATTGCCCAAAACAATAACCAAAAAAGAGGGGTTGAATTGGTTGGTAAATAAAAATTTTGCTTGAGGCAATTTTACCAAAGAATGATTTATGAGAGAGAAAAAAATATTTGACACACAAGATTTATAGAAGTTTAAGTATTAACAAACTCTAATAATCTCTCTAATCTAGATTAGGTGTTTTACTAACAGTTAAAGTATTATAATGCAGTTTTTCCTAGCTCACTTCTAACTATGGTGTTTTACTCTTTTGACTTACACCTAACCCAGAGAAACCCTTGTACTTTGATGCCTAACACAATAACCAAATCCTTATGTTTTTGATGGTTCACACAAAAACCCTTACAAGTGTTTCACTCACAACCCAACTCACTCAAACTCACTTTTGAGTAATTAATTACAAGAATAAAAACACTCACCAACCAAAAAGCTCAAAAATTATGAGCAATTATGGTTTTTACAAGATAAAAATATAAGATTGGTGGAATTAATTAAATGCACTAGGCTATACAAGATTAGAAGATTGAATGCACATTTTTCTTACCTTTGGAAGTTATAAATATATTGTATTTAGACTTATCCTAACAAATATAGCTGTTTGGGATACATTTAATGCGAAAATAGTCATACAACCACTTTTTTATTTGAGCTTGACAATTTCTCTTTCCAGGTTCATGGGCATGACTTAATGTTCACAGGCATGAATGTTTTTTGTAGCTGTGACTGAAGTAGTTAAGCTAGCCATGATTGATTCTGTCTAGAAATGAGAGGTTTTTCATAGGTGTGATTTAGTCAAGCTTCACGGGTGGTCTAATGCTTCACTGCTGTGAACATTTGAATGAATAGTTTTTGGGCTAACTCATTCACGAGTGTTACTCTATAAGCCATAAGCGTGAATTGCTATTTTCATGGTAGTGTCGATTCTTCACCACTAGCATGATATTATTCATTGGCATGAATATCTTTTTCACAGGTGTTAATCTTTGTTGATTTTCATTTTTTTGAACTTCAAATAATGTCAGTCAACTTACTTCATAGTTTTAGGAATGTGTAACATGTCTAACACATTTAGAACAGAAAATGTGGTTAGATTCCTTATTGCCTAATTATTTGTGATAATCAAAATGATAAAAATACCCCTCAAGATTCAACAAATAAGTTTTACTTGTCCCTTCGTGGATATGTACAAAAAATAACTCCCTTTTATTATTTTCAACAACAAAAATGATGTTATTGTATATGATTCGTTGGTCAACATTTAAAGTTTTGACCTAATGATTATGTTTGTTCTATAAGTGAATAACATCATAACTTAGTTCTTCAACTAATAATTTATTAGTATTATCACCAAGGAATGATCTATCAGGTAAAGGTAAGTCATAATTCGCTAGTGAGCATAAATTGCAATTAAAAATTTTCGATTTCAATAAAGACACGATTTTTAAGATAACTTTCTAGAATGTTATTAAATGAAATTTTAAGTTTTCTTTAATTTCCACTCAATGTCATCATAGAAGTATTTCCAAAAGAGGAAAAAAATTTTCTTGGTTGATTAATTTCACAAAATAGTTTAAGGATTGTAAACAAATGTCAGAGTTGGAAAGATGATGTATATGTAACAAATTCTTCCAGTGCACTAATCCATTCTTGATCATTCCCAAGTAGTATGTAAGAACTATATGCAGATTGAAAAATAGTATGGATGACACCATTAACGGTCATGATTTCTTCAAAATTTTTAGGACCCTTAAAAATATTCAATAACAACCTTAAATAATAGAGTTTGCCTGGGTTCAGATGAACATAAGCTATCATTCCTATACAATGTCCTTTTTTACGTCTGATATATATATATATATATATATATATATATATATATATATATATATATCTTTATCTTTATCTTGCCAAGCCCATTTCTTAGAAAAATTCAATAGATGTCAAAGAATGTGCATCTTTTTGTTGACTATTAGTATGCATCCATTTAGCGAACATAGTTTGACTAAAATGATAATTATTAGCAATATATCCAATATCTTGTGAAAAATCAAATAAAATTGTATTTGTATATTGTAAGTGTTGTAACACCCTTCGATAAAATTAAGAATAAACCAAATTATACCAAACAATATTACAATGCAAATGATTTACAACACCATACCACGACCATGATAACTTGTTAAAATCATAAAACATCATTAAAATATTTAAATACAATAAAAAATTTAATAAAATAAATGAACGGACAAATCATTAGCCCAACAATTTTATAAAATGGATAGTTATAAAATTACATGTCTCTGAAAATAAAAATATGTACATCTATAACTACCCAAACCCAAGAAAAATTATAAAATACAATAGTTGGATCACCCATCTCAAGTATGTATCCTTGACTCTAATTTTTGGGCATCCTCTACTGTTGCTTCTCTCATAAGCTCCCAACCTGTGCATGGAAAGTTCATATGCTAAGCAAACTAATGTTTAATGGTACATAACAATATGCAAAGTACAACACATAACATAAACAACATGCATAATACTCGTACCAACTTACCATATGACTTACCATGAAGTCTGCATATGCATTAACCCATATATTACATGACATACCATAATGATCTCATATATTAAAACACACACCAAACATGTCATATCAAAACATCCAATATTAATCATACAAGTGTATACCATACTTGGAAAATTATTTAAATCAATCCATTGCCTGCTTTACTCATAACTAGACTAAATTGCATATGGGTAATCTACAGCTCTCACTTGAGCCCTCAGAACACCTGTCTGAGCTTCCTAGAATACATGTCTGAGGAAAAAGAGTGTGCACATATTAATCACCAAGGGAAGCACATCTGGCTTAACCCTAGCCTTAAAAAAATCTCAAACGTGACCAACCTACGTCATTCGACATCGGTCTCCCGTCAATAACATGCCATATATCCTAGCTTTAATCCTAGTCAAAGTATTGGGCTTAACCGTTTATCCCACACTTACCATTCAGTAGCTCAAATTAATCCATATTCCATGATTCTTATAAACCACAACTATAACATGCATTCTCATACCATGTTATAACCATACTATATAGGTATGCCATATCAGAATGAATCAACCTTGATTCACGTGTAAAAACACAAAAAAAAAAGCAACTTGACAATTTCATGCCTATGAACTCATTTTCATAATCATAAAGAATCTTCACGGGAAATTCACACATGATTCAAACCTTGAATCACCAATGGTTTCATGGACATGAGCACCCCTTTAAAGGCATGAACCAAACTGTGAAGCTACCTAAAAAGGGTATGCTTCGATAACAAAACTACAATTTACAACATTCACACCCGTGAACCACTAATTCACGATCGTGAATCTGAAATATTTCCAGAAAACATAGCAACCCATTTCATTCTATTTTTACATGCAATAATCTCTATGGTTGACCAATGTCAGCCACCCTATCAATACTCCAGCATGCATACAAGCTATATATCATGCCAATAATATTTATTTATGTTAATGGACAACAATTTATTATCTCAAACATACCATATCATAAAAATACCCATTATGCATATCAACCCAAAAACATACTACTTAACTCCTTATTAACAACTAACAGCTTGCATTTATGGCAAATAACACATATTCATGCAATTCAAGTATTTGAATGTGGTTATGTATAAACCTTACACTTAGGATGGAGCTTAGCCAATACTTGAACTCTTTAAACTTGTCCTCTCCCTTGAGAAAGACTTCCAGGGCTTCTACTAGTTCTTGGACAACCACAAAATGTCCTCTTAGACTATTGGAATTCGGAAAAAATCCAAAAAACACAAAATTGAGCTCTTCACTCATAAGCTCACAAGCTTCCTCTCTTATTTTTCTCTCTCACTTCCCCTATGTAGAACTTGAAATTTTTCTTTCTCACTTCCCCTATGTAGGACTTAACCCTTGAAGCTCCAACAATGGAGAAAAAGGTTCCTGAAGGCAGAAGGAGGTTAAGATGGCATGTTTTGTTGGTTAACAGGGAGTGGGGAGCAAATTTAAAGGAAATGGCAGAGAGAAAATTGATGCTGTCTCACCTGCCTTGTCTGCCCAAGATTCACGACAGTGACTCATCCTTTATAGGCCTTCACAGTTTGTTCACTAAAGACCCAATATTCATAGCCATGGCTCCACTTATCACGGGTTGAAACAACAAAACTAAGAACTTTAGAACCTTTTAATATTGTTCTTAACTCATAACTCTCACCAACCATTAACAAAATTTATAGATCCTATTTACGGGCATTACATTTCCTTCCCCTAAAAGAAATTTCATCTATGAAATTTACTCGATTATTCGAGTTGAATAATTGGAAAAAAAAAATACTCATGGAGAGAAAACATACCATCATAAGCATTTGCAGGTTCTTGATCTTCTATGGCTCTCATGGTGTAAACTCTTACCGATGCCTTGTTTGATCCTGACATGTCCACTGTCTCGAAAATGGCTTGACTTCATCCATCTTTGTAAAAAATGGGTCTAACCCTGTCCCTTAGCTTGAGTTGGCATTGAACTCTGAGTTTGAGTGGGAGCCTTCACTGTCTACAAAAAGACAATCTCTCCGGTAGCAATCTTGAAACCCACACCTATAGCAAGTCCCTGAAGATCCCTAACATTCTCGTATGTATTTTTGACCATATGATGCACAATCTGGTGTTGTCTCTCTCCATATCTGGTTCTGATTTCTGATAATTGTAGAAATAGCTTTAGATAATAGTGCCTATTTGGTAAATTTTGATTGACTCTGACTCTGACCCTGCCCTCTAGACTAGAAATATCTAGAATTGATATGAGCCTTTTTGCTCGAGGTCTATGTCGTACTAAAAAATGGTCCTCTAAAGTCCTTCATAGATGACTTCTCTGATCTCTTTAGATTTATCATCTTTTCTATAGTAATAGCAGCAGATACCAACTTCGTAAAGTCTTTAAACTGTTATGAAATCATGTGGAGTCTAATCTTATCTCTCAGACCATTCTCAAATCAGTGACATTTATCTGCCTCATCCCCAATAATACCGATCGTATACTTGCTCAACCGGGTAAACTCTCTCTCATACACTTTCAAGGTTATGTTCTCATACTGTAAGTTCAGAAACTCTCATTTCTTCTTATTTGTATATGCCATCGGCATATATTGTTTCTTGAGCTCATTTGTGAAGAAATCTTAAGTAAATAGCTCTGGAATCTGAGCCTTTTGTAGAACTAACTTCCACCAATTATTGGTATGCTCTTAGAGGAGTGATATAACATACCTAGCCCTATGCTCCTCAGCATAATCAATCTCATCGAAGACCATTTCGGTCTTCTCTAGCTAAAATCTATAGCTATTGAGTCATCCAATCTTGCATGTGAAGTCTCAATAGTGAATGAGGAGGAGGTGGAGGTGGTGATGATGGTAGCATAGCTTGTACCAAATGATACAACAGATAAGCTAGATTCTGCATTAGGGGATTCTGAGCTTGATCCACCTAACCAGCCGTCAGTTGATTTGGAGGACCAATATTGGACCTACGAACATTAGTCTGGCTCTGTGAATTTTGAGCCTCTACATTGGAAAGATTGTTATCTAATCTCTAACCTAAACATCGACAGAGAATAGCCCACATCAAAGTCATACATAATAACACTTGCACATGTGATACACCCATTCCCACCTAGGTTTAAAACTGCCTCAATCTAAGCTTTGATATCACTAAATGTAACACCCTTTGATATAATTAAGTATAAACACAATATACCAAAAAATATTACGATGCAAATAATTTAAAACACCATAATTAAAACTTTGATGCACTGTGGTCATGATAACTTGTAAAAATCATAAAACGTCATTAAAAGACTTAGATACAATAAAAGATTTAATAAAATAAACAAATGAGCAAATCACTAGCCCAATAGTTTTACAAAATGGATAGGTATAAAATTACATGTCTCTAAAAATAAAAACAATTATATCTATAACTACCCAAACCCAATAAAAATAATAAAATACAATAGTTGTATCACCCACCCCAAGTATGTATCATTGACTTTGATCTTTGGGCGTCCTCCTTTATTGCTTCTCTCTTAAGCTCCCAATTTGTGCATGGAAAACTCATACACTATACAAACTAATGCTTAATGGTACATAATAACATGCAAAGTACAATATAAAACATAAACAACATGTGTGATATTCTTACCAATTTACCATATGACTTACCATAAATTCTGCACATGCATTAACCCATATACTATATGACATATCATAATTATCTTATATATTAAAATACATGTTGAACATGCCATATCCAAACATCCAATATTAATTATACAAGTGTATACTACACTTAGAAAATTATTTAAATCAATCCATTGCATGCTTTACTCAAAACTATACTAAATTAGATACAGGTAATCGATGACACTCACTTGAGCTCTCAAAACACTTGCCTGAGCTCTTTAGAACACTTGTTTGAGGAAAAAGAGTGTGCACATATCAATCACTAAAGGAAGCAAACATGTCTTAAACTTGGCCTTCAAAGAATCTCGAATGTGACCAACCTAGGTCATTCGATACCAGTCTTCCCTCAATGGCATGCCATATATCCTAGCTCTAGTCCTAGTTAGAGTGTTGGGCTGAATAGTTTATCACAAATTTACCATTCCGTATCGTAAATTAATCCATATTCCATGATTCTCATAAATCATAACCATAATATGTATTCTCATACCATGTTATAACTTTACGACAAAGGTATACCACTTTAAAATGAATCAACCTTGATTCACATGCAAAAATACAAGAAAATGCAACTTCACAGCTTCATGCCTGTGAACTCATTCACGATTAGGAAAAACCTTCATAGGCAGTTTACCCATGAATCACACCATGATTCAATCCCTGAATCACCAACCATTTTAAGGTCATGTCACCCTTTTATGGGAGTTAACCAAACTATGAAGTTACTTGAAAAATGGTCTGCTTCAACAATAAAACTACAATTGATGATATTCACGCATGTGAACCACCAGTTCATAGCCATGAATCTAGAAAATTTTCCAAAAAAATAGAGTAAGACATTTCATACTATTTTCACATGCAATAATCTTTACGATTGACCAATGTCAGCCACCCTATCAACACTCCAGCATGCATACAAGCCATATATCATGCCAATAACATTTATTTATGTCAATGGGAAACAATTTATCATCTCAAATATACCATAGCATAAAAGCACCCATTATGCATATCAACCCAA
Source organism: Triadica sebifera (assembly GCA_023653625.1). Classification (NCBI taxonomy): domain Eukaryota; kingdom Viridiplantae; phylum Streptophyta; class Magnoliopsida; order Malpighiales; family Euphorbiaceae; genus Triadica; species Triadica sebifera. The sequence continues at coordinate 15,468,869 of CM042910.1, read as the reverse complement.
AAACATGCTAATTAAGTAAAATAACACATATTTATTCAACTTAAGTCTTTTAATATGGTCATGTACAAACCTTACACCTAGGATGAAGCTTAGCCAACACTTGAACACTTCAAGCTTGTCCTCTCCCTTGAGAAGGAATTCCAATGCCTCTACTAGCTCCTAGACACCCACAAAATGTCCGCTTAGACTATTGGATCTCAGACAAAACCTAGAAAACATCAAATTGAGCTCTTCACTCACAAGCTCATAAGCTTACTCTCTCACTTTTCTCTATCACTTCCCTTAGGTAGAACTTGACTCTTGAAGCTCTAAAAATGGAGAAAAAGGTTTATGGAGTTAGAAGAAGGTTAAGATGTAACGCCCATCAATTTAGGCTTGGATAATTAACATATTTAATGATCGTAATTAAAATTATTTAAGACTAAATTTGGAAATAACATATAATAAAAATATTTATAAGTGAAGTTTTATTAAGTTATGTGTGTTAAATAAAATAAATAGAAAGGTTGGGTAAGTTAATAATAATAAGATAAAAACCAAGGATTTAAGTGGATATTTGGCAAAAACAAGGGGGGACCTAATAGGGTATTTACCATGAGTATAAAAATGTTATTTTCTTATTATTCTTCTAAATTTCAGAACTCTAGCCTCCCTCCCACTCTTCCATACACAAATTCTCTCTTCTTTCACCCATTTTCTTCTTCCTCTCCTTCCTCTTCCTCTCTTCAAAAACTTAAAACAACTATAATAGCTTAAGGTTTGAAGAGGTTAAGACTTCATTGTGTCAAAGTTTAGACTTCATTATGTCAAGATTTGTACATATGAGCATATTTATTCCTTTGTACATTTTATTTGCATTACAATGATGTTTGATGTTGAAGGAAGAGTGAACAAATAACTTGTGTTTGTTGGTTTTGTTAAAATTCGTCTGGAACAGTCTTGATGTATTTGACCATATCTTTTGTTCTTGAACTTGGATCGGGATGAAATTAGTTGGAAATGAAAATAGACACATAGAACTAAAATTTTATGAAGAGTATAAATACTATATCTGATTCTAAGTTGGTCTAAAAATTTCTACAAATTCTCATATTTAAAAGTACCCAGAAAATTCTGAGTAGTTATTTTCTGAACATTGTATGGTATTTGGATTATATCTTTTGTTTCAGAACTTGGATCAGGATGAAATAAGTTGTAAATGAAACTAGACACATAGACCTAAAACTTTTATACAGAGTATAAATGCAATATCTGACTCTAAATTGGTCTAAAAAGTTTTACAAATTCTCAGATTTAAAAGTACCTAGAAAATTCTTGGTAGTTAGTTTCTGAATATTCTATGGCATTTTGATTATATCGTTTGTTATGGAACTTGGATTGAGATGAAATCAGTTGAAAATGAAACTAGACACATAGACATAAAAATTTTATACAGAGTATAAATACTATATCTGACTTTAAGTTGGTCTAAAAAGTTTTACAAATTCTCAGATTTAAAAGTACCCAGAAAAGTTTGGGTAGTTATTTTCTGCACATTCTATGGTATTTTGATTATATCTTTTGTTCTGGAACTTGGATCGGGATGAAATCAGTTGGAAAGGAGACTAGAAACATAGACCTAAAACTGTTATAAAGAGTGTAAAAACTATATCTGATTCTAAGTTGGTCTAAAAATTTCTACAAAATCTCGGATTTGGAAGTACCCAAAAAATTCTGGGTAATTAGTTTTTGAACATTATATGGTATTTTGGTTATATCTTTTGTTCTGGAACTTAGATCGGGATGAAAATAGTAAGAAATTAAATTAGACACATAGATACAAAAACTTTATGAAGAGTATAAATTCTAGTTAGGGTTTATATTGGACCTAAAAGTTGATATAAAATCTCGGACCTAAGAATATTCTGAAAAATACTGGACATATTTTTACTGAGCACTATACGGTTATTTGGACATCACTTTAGCTAGAAAATCCATATTTATATGATTCTTTTTGTATATGAAATATACGACATTAATCTAAAAATTCATAGAATACCATAAGGTTAAATTTGAATAAAAAATAGGTGAAAGGTGCAATCCAAAATCAGGACAGGAATCTGTCCAGAAATAAAAATTTAGTAATTTGGTATTTTAAATAATGGGTGACATATATAGATATATATATATATATATATATATATATATATATATATATATATATATGTTTTAATTTTGAATAATATGATAGTAGTTATATTTAAAATTCTTATTGTGTATTGACTAAATTAATATGATGTGTTGTGGTTTGGGGTTTCAAATGAAATTGAGAAATGTTTATATGTATAGGGCATGTAAACTGAAAATTATTATGAATATGTGAATTTTGATAAATTATGTAAACAATAAGATGATGACATCAATTAAGCCCAATTCTCTAATCTAGGACTAGAAATTGGATAGATGACATGCCATTGAGGGGTTTACGGTACCGTTGAAATTTATGATGATATGAAAAATTTTATTATATGGACAAGGTGGCTTAAGCTTGGGTGAGAGCGCTCTTGATCCTAAATGCATGCAATTATTTATTTTACTCAGTCAAATTGGCTTAAGCTCGGGTAAGAGTGCTCTTGACTTGAGAAGCTCAGTTGAGCACTTATATAAACAGATACAAATAGTGAGCAGGATGGCTTAAGCTCGGGTGAAAGCGCTCATGTTTCACAACCCGCATCCAAATAGTCCGGATTTAGAGTTTTGGGGTTATAAAATATAAAATATTTTTTTAAAAAAGAAATATGGAAAAAAATTAGTTATCAGGTAAATAAAATATGGAAATAGAATTTATAATTGAGGTATGAATATTAATTTACCTTTGTAAATTATGACATGTATATGTGTTGAACCACTAAACCAGGTATGCAATATTCCATATTGATATATGATAAATTGATTTCTTTTTTTTTATTGCTATAAAAAGGATTGTGATATATGGATTAATATTTATGATTATTTATATGAAAAATTAGATAATATGAATATGGAATTTTTATGATATATCATAAGTGTATGTATGAATATTTATGCACATATGTACCACTAAACATTAGGTTGCTTAGCGTGTGGGTGTTTTTCCATACGCAGGTTCGGAGCCAATAGAGAGAAGTTGACAGGAAGAGAATCAAACCCATATAGAGTCAAATAAAGTAAATCCATGTCAGAGGGTTGATGCTTTACATGATATACATTTTGTTCTTGTCCTCATGTCATGGGTGATGAGTAAAATTATGGGTTTTCAAAAGTTTTACATGTCTTTTTATGATGAGAATATGTAATTTTGTTTGGATCATAAGTGTTGCCCAGATAATCTAGCAATCTCCCCCTTTTTGATGGTGACAAATAATCTAGCAATATGTGATTTTGAGAAGTCTCCCCCTCAAAATATACTTAGGATAAAAATTATAATGTGCAAGAATAGTAAATAAAGATGTAGCATTAAACTAGATTTTAAATATATGCAAGTTATATGAGAAGTATATCCAATACATACCATTATTCCTTTTCAAGATATAAAGTATATGTAAGGTATATTTAAGGTATATCATGGCATGTTTTTATTTGTAACTTGCTTTTAAGGTGTATGCAAAGTATACTTAGGGTATATTTAAAGTATATAAAAACTCAGTTTTTCAATTATCTACTTTGCATCTGAAAAGTTGAATCAAGATTTTTTAAATCAATTCAAAGTCTGTTCACTTTTTGATTCACAATTCTTATATTGCTAGTTTGATACTACTTTCCCTTATCATATATTACCTATCATATATTGCTAGTTTTCTCCCCTTTTTGTCATCAATAAAAAAGAATATGTAGATTGAAGTAAACAAAAAAAAAAACAAATATATATCATAAAGGAAAGGATACAAACTAAGAAAGGAAATTTAAGATTTCCTACATAAGCAAACATAAAAAAAAAAACAAGCTAAAAATGATCAAATTTAGGCTACACTCTAGCCTATCTCCTAGCCAGACATCCTATCACGAAGCCTAGCTACTTCAGCCTCAAGGCTGTCTATCCGAGACTCCATAAAGTCCTTGAGGTTCTCCAACCTCTCATCCATGGAAGTTTGCAACTGCTCGAGACATGGTGCCAAGAGGTCGACCACCTGCTACGCTAAAGATGGTGTGGAAGCTGAGGACTGTCCAATGTCCTGCTCGATTGCTGGAGGTGCTTCCTCAATTCGAGCCCTCTTTTTCTGCTGGACTCCCTGGAGGCCTGCTTTAAAATCCTCCGTGTCATGATCTTCCCAGATAATCTCTCCAGTAGTATCAGTGAAGCGGTAGAAGATATCGTTCTGAAAAACGATTCTGACAGCTGCTCCCATCTTAATGAATGACTCTATATCCAGCCTATCTCGAGGATATGCAGGAATGATGTTGAAATGATGGTTATCCAGCTTCAAGTAATTGAGCTTCACTGCCATATGAGTGACATATGCCCCAATCAAGATATCTCCTATGGGCTTGGTGGCGATGGAGAGAAGATGGTTTGCAAACCATCTGGAAAGTGCCACTGTGACTCCCCTGCGAGCCATCTCAAATAGGAAGAGTTTTGACTTCCTACTAGTTCCATTGCTTTCTCCCCGAGCAAAAATTCTATAGGTTAGAAACCTATGCAAATACCTATGTACTGGGGCTACAAGATGAGTGCTCTTTGTCTTCTTTACGTCCCAGCTACAGTTTTATCCAAAATGAGTCCAGGCTGCAGGGGCAGAGAATTCTACCTCAGTTTCATTTAGAATGCCATTAGATGGTAGGTTGAACAATTCTCCAAATGTGATGGCGCTGAGGGTGTTTGCATTATTGCAGAGTTGGAATTTCACCACTCCAGTTGGTGAAACCTGCAAGGTGTTGAAAAATTCCAGCGTTGACTTCCGCAGAGTTAGCAGATGAATTTCAACAAATTCTTTTAGATGACAGGCTTGAAGTTGCTCTGTCATAGCCATCTCAAGCCTGAGATTACGGACTGCCTGCCATTCGAAGGACCTTGATAATAAAATAGGTCTCTTCTTCAAAGTTGCATACCGAGGATGACAACTTTCTGGAATGATGTTCATGAGGTAATCTGAATACCTCTTCGGTTCATGAGACTTCTTTCTCTTTCCCTTTAATGAAGCAGACTCCATATTTGAAGAATTTAGTTGTTGATGGAGTTGAAGAAAATTTTTGACAAAAATTTTGATGAAAGACCCTAGAAGTGTATGATTTCTGCCGAATATTCGAACTTTTGGTGTTATTTATAGTGAAAGTTCAAGTCTTTGGGGTCGGAATCTTCAATGTCTTAATGAATTAGAGCAGTTTTGGGAGATGGAGAGTTGAAATGAAGGTTGTAACCGGCTGTTTTCTTATATATTCGATACATTCACGGGCGTGAATAGTCGTGTTCATGGTTTGCTGAAGGAGTGTTCCACCCGTGAATGAAAGCATGAATACGTTCACGAGCGTGATTGATGAACATCACGGGTGTGAAGGATTATAGGTCACGAGGGTGAATATAATGTCACGGGCGTGAACTGTTGAATTTCACTACTTATGCCCGTGAAGCAAGCCGTGACACAAGGCGTGAAAGCTTCTGTGAGTTTTGGGTGTAATTATTCACGGGCATGAAACTTCGTCACGGGCGTGAACGTTCTTACCCATGGGTGTGACTCAGGCCGTGAAACTATGTTTCACCACTTGAAGCCGTGAATCATGCCGTGAACCAAAGCGTGAAAGCTTCTGTGAGTTTTTGAGGCGTAATTGTTCATGGGAGTGAAAATGCATCACGGGCGTGAACGTTTATATCCACGGGCGTGACTCAAGCCGTGAAACTATATTTCACCACTTGAAGCCGTGAATCATGTCGTGAACCAAAGTCGTGAACGACACTGCCTCTTTGGGCCACTTAAGTCACAGGCGTGAGTATAAGTCACGGGCGTGACTCCCCTATAATTTTCATCAAATTGAAATTAAGTTCTGCAACAAGACTAAATCATTTCAACAAAGATTTTACTTCATAAAGCATGAATTCTCATCAAAAGTTTTATCTTATAACTTGTGATATGTTTTAAGATCAACAATTAAAATTTCATATTCTTGTAATCACAAGGTTAATCCATCAATCATACCTAGTTCTCTTCTAATGAAATTAAATCTTTCCTCATTTAGAGACTTAGTGAAAATATCTGCTAATTGATTCTTTGTGTATACAAATTCTAATTCAACATCTCCATATTGAACATGATCTCTAATAAAGTGGTGTCTAATGTCAATATGTTTACTTCTAGAGTGTTGAATAGGATTCTTTGAAAGATTTATAGCACTAGTGTTGTCACATTTTATAGGTATATGGTTCATCTCATGACCATAATCCTTAAGTTGTTGTTTCATCCAAAGAATTTGTGTACAGCAACATCCAACTGCTACATATTCAGTTTCAGCAGTTGAGAGAGCAACTGAAACTTGTTTCTTGCTAAACCAAGAAACCAAACATTCTCCAATGAAGTGACAAGTACCTGAAGTACTTTTTCTATCTAAAAGACTTCCAGCATAGTCTGTATCTGAATATCCTACAATATAAAAAGATGAATTCTTAGGATACCATAAACCTAGATGCAATGTTCCATGTAAATATCTCAAAATCCTTTTTACAGCATTTAGATGAGATTCTTTAGGACATGATTGAAATCGCGCACATAAGCAAACACTATACATAATATCGGGTCTAGAAGCAGTGAGATATAAAAGTGATCCGATCATACCTCTATAAAGCTTTTCATTAATGCTCTTACCCTTTTCATCTTTGTCCAATTTTGTTGATGTGCTTATAGGAGTCTTGGCATTTTTGCATTCTTCCATACCAAATTTTTTGATTAAGTCTTTGGCATATTTGGATTGGTTGATGAATATGCCTTCATTGTTTTGTTTGATTTGTAGACCAAGGAAATACTTAAGTTCTCCCATCATGCTCATTTCAAATTCCCTAGTCATGCACTTAGCAAATTCTTGACAAAGCAGCTCATTAGTAGAACCAAATATTATATCATCAACATAAATTTGAACAATTAGTATATCATGCTTATGCTTTTTGATGAACAGTGTAGTGTCAACATTTCCCTTTGTGAAGCTATTTTCTAATAAAAAAGAACTTAGTCTCTCATACCAAGCTCTTGGAGCTTGTTTTAAACCATAAAAAGCTTTTGAAAGTTTAAAAATATGATTTGGCAAATCATAGCTTTCAAAACCTGGTGGTTGTTTTACATACACTTTTTCATCTATATAACCATTTAGATATGCACTTTTCACATCCATTTGAAAAAGTTTGAAATTCATGTGACATGCATATGCTAACAGTATTCTTATAGCTTCTAATCTAGCTACAGGTGCATATGTTTCATCATAGTCTATACCTTCTTCCAGATTATATCCTTTTGCAACTAGTCTTGCTTTATTCCTGGTTATTAACCCTTGTTCATCTAACTTATTTCTAAATACCCATTTGCTACCTATGATTGGATGATTCTTAGGTCTAGGTACTAGGTTCCATACCTTATTTCTCTCAAATTGGTTGAGTTCCTCTTGCATGGCAATTACCCAACTTTCATCATTAAGAGCCTCATCAATGTTTTTAGGCTCAATTTGTGAAATAAAAGCAATGTTAGTGACTAAATGCTTGAAATGAGATCTAGTACTTACTCCCCTTGATAGATCACCAATTATTTGCTCTTTTGGATGATTTCTGTTCATTCTCCATTCTTTTGGAAGTTCTTGCTCCATTTGTTCTTGATTTTGAGGTAGTAAATTTTCTTGATCGTTTTCTTCTTTTCCATTTTCAATGACAAGTTTTTCCATATTATCTACAACATCATCAAGAGCACTACCTTTCACGAGATCAAGTTTACTAGATTCATTAAAAACAACATGCATGGATTCTTCCACTGTTAATGATCTTTTATTAAATACTCTATATGCTTTGCTAGTTGTAGAGTATCCCAAAAAGATACCATCATCAGACTTAGAGGCAAATTTTCCAAGATTGTCCTTGGTGTTCAATATAAAACACTTGCATCAAAATACTCTAAAGTATGATACCAAGGGCTTTCTTCCATTCCATAGCTCAAATGAGGTTTTGTTTAAAAGAGGTCTTTTGAAAACTCGATTTGAAATATTACATGCAGTGTTTGTAGCTTCTGCCCAAAAATAAGTTGGTAATTCATATTCATTAAGCATTGTTCTCGCCATTTCAATTAATGTTCGATTTTTCCTTTCAACTACTCCATTTTGTTGAGGTGTTCTAGGAGATGAGAAATTATGTGAAATGCCATGTTCAAAAAAAAAACTTTCAAAGTTTTCATTTTCAAATTCTTTCCCAAGATCACTTCTTATTTTTGAAATGCAACACCCTTTTTCATTTTGAACTCTTTTAGCAAAGTTTTTGAAATTTTCATAAGCATCACTCTTTTGAGCTAAGAAAATTACCTAAGTAAATCTAGAGTAATCATCTACGATGACAAATGCATAATATTTTCCTCCTAAGCTAGCAATCCTAGTAGGTCCAAATAAGTCTAAATGTAGGAGTTGAAGAGGTTTTGAAGTACTTACTATGTTTTTGGCTTTGAAAGATGACTTGTGTTGCTTTCCTTTTTGACAAGGATCACATGTCTTGCCTTTTTCATATTTAACTCTTGATAATCCTTTTACTAGCTCTCCTGTGTTGAGACTTTGTATTAAGTCCATGTTAGCATGACCAAGTCTTCTATGCCACAGCCAAGATTCATCACTAGTAGTCACAAGACACTTAGAGGAATGGTTAGATAGTTCATGTAAGTTTATTAGGTACGTATTGATATCTCTATTTCCTTTAAATATTTCTTGACCATCAATAGAGATTACAAGACATTCATTTGAAGTGAAGATTACTTTGTTTCCTTTATCACATAATTGACTTACACTTAACAAGTTATGTTTCAAGCCATCAACAAGTAAAACATCCTTAATAAAAGTAGTACCATTAACACCAATAGAACCAATGCCAATTACCTTACCCTTTGCATTGTTTCCAAAGGTAACTTTACCTCCATCAGTACTTTTGATTTCATTGAAGAGTTCTTTGTCTCCTGTCATATGCCTTGAGCATCCACTGTCTACTAGCCATGCATTTTTGTTTATTATGGACTTCAGGCATACCTACAGAATTACAAATCAAGTATGATATTTAGGTACCCAAATGAGTTTGGGTCCTTGGGGGTTAGCACATGAAGGTTCCCAATGAGCCTTCCTTATCCAACAATTTTTATTTATATGACCCATTTTCATACAGTAATTACATTGTTTAGATGTAAACTTGCTTTTTGGTCTTACAATGTATTTGAATGCCATAATTTGATTAGACTGATTTTGAGAATAATGGTATGCACAATCATGATTAATTTGCATTTTTCTAGATACATTCTTCCTATTTATGAAGGCATGATTCTTTTTCTGTATAGAGGGTTTAACATTCTTATTTCTTGGTGCAGTTCTAACAGGTGTGGAGATGTTATGTTCTTTAGACTTAACAAATACTGTTTTGTTAGAAGATGATGATGTGTCCTTAAACCCTAGACCATGTCTAACTAAAGGTGGTCTTTGAGACACAATGAGAGTATCTAAGCTCTCTTTACCCTTGTGAAATTCAGAAATGGAATTTCTAAGTTCTTCAACTTCATTTTTCAAAGTATTATTTTCTTTTAACAATGAAGTTGTTGAGGGTCTTGATGAGTATTCATCTAATGACTTTTGAAGAGAGTCATTAGATGATTTAAGCTTTATGTTCTTTTTTTCTAAACCATTTATCTTATTTTTTAAATTAGAGATAATATTTCTATAGGTACTAAATTTAGTTCTATATTTCTCTAATTCTATATTTAATTCTTCTATTAGGCTTTGCTCATCATCATCATCATCATCATCATCATTATTACTATCATTATCAGTACTATCATTATTGAAAGAGTATGAGTGTAATGATCTTACTTTGTCCGAGACGTGATCCTCAATAGCCATGAAACATAGGTTGATCTCTTCACTTTCATTATCTTCTTTTTCACTTAAAGAGTTTTCGTCATCCCATATGGCTTTGTGACCTTTCTCCCCATTGTCTCTTTGGTATTTGCTCTTATGCTTCTTGAGCCTTGGACATTCTGGTTTGATATGTCCTTTTTTTCCACATTCATAGCATTTTACCTCTTCCTTACTTCTGTGTGTATCATTTGAAGTTTGTTTGAGGTTTCTTTGCCTGAATTTTCTAGAATTGCTCATTTTCTTCTCAATGATTCTTTTTAATCTCCTTGAAAGCATAACAATGTCCTCATTTTCATCATCACTCATCTCTTCATCATCTTCGCTTTCTTATTGAGATTTTGAAGTAGAGGCTTTGAGTGCTAAGGGTTTTCTTTTCTCTGGCTCTGCTTCAAGCTCTCTCTCTCTCTTTACTGCCATCTCATGTGTGAGAAGCTTGCCAATCAGCACATCAGTATTCATGATACTCATATCTTCATTTGCTTCTTCTATGCCAGTAACTCTTGAACCATAATCTTTAAGAGGAAGACTTCTCAGGATTTTATTGTTTACATCTTCCAAACTCAGATGCTTCCCAAGTTTCCTCATTTCATTTATAATGGATAGAAGACGGTTAGTCATGTCAGTAATTGACTCATTGGATTTCATCTTGAAGAGTTCATATTCTGAGGTTAGAAGTTGAATCTTCTTAGATTTGACTTGCTTAGTTCCCTCATGATAGTTCTGCAATGTCTTCCACATACTATATGCTGTTGAGTAGTGCTGTATTCTCCCACATTCTTCAATAGATAATGAGCTTGATAGAATTGTCATTGCCTTCTTGTTTTTGAAATTTTCTCTTCTTTGAGGCTCTGTCCAATCATCTCTTGATAGGATTTCCTCTTCACCATCATCTTCTCTTTTGGTTGGTGGTGTCTATTCTTTTCGTACACTATCCCAGACTTCAATTCCTTCACTATCCAAGTATGTCTCCATCCTAAACTTCCAATGGGCATAATTTGCTCCATCAAAGTAAGGTTTGAGACTCTGGAATCCTTCACTGGCCATATCTTACTCTTTACTAGTGCTTTTTAGGCTTCGATGCTAGACAAGGCTCTGATACCAATTGTTTCCCAGATATTAGACCAAGAAGGGGGGTTGAATTGGAGTTTCAAAAATTAAACTTTAAAGTGCGGAAATAAAATTGTTAATTTTAGAAAGGATAGAGAAAATCAGACACAAAGATTTATAGAGGCTCGGGTATTAACAAACCCTACTCCTCTCCCCAATCGCAATTGGGAGTTTCACTAACACACTAAGTGTTACAATGGAGTTTTACAAGCTCACTCCCAACTATGGTGTTTCTCACAATGGCTCACACCTAACCCAAAAATCCCTTGTGTTTTAATGGCTCACACAATAACCAATTCTTTTGTGTTTTACAGGCTCACACAAACAACCTTTTAATTTGTGTTTTGGAGGTTCACACAACTAACCCTTACAAGTGTTCTACTCTTAACCCAGAACTACCCAATGCTCACTAGAGTAAAGATTACAGAGAGAACCACTTATAAATCTTTATTGCTCAAATATGAGGAGCAAAAAGATTTTTACAGAGAATAGATTTATTCTCAAAGTATAAAATTACAAGATAGCTTGTGATTTGAAGTATATGCTAATCTTTTTGCTTTTCTTGTCATTCTCTTGTTTCTTAATGTATAAATGACTTCTATTTATACTCCCACAGCTGAATATAGCCGTTGGGGTGCATTAAATAAGAAACTAGCCGTTGTACCAACCAAAATATCGCACATGACATTTTTCTCTTTCATTGGTCACGGACGTGACTATGCTTGTCACGGGGGTGATAGTTCTTCCCAAGCCGTGACTGAAGTGGTGACCTTGGTTGTGAAGCTCTCTAGTATGTTTTGACATATATAGTCACGGGCGTGACATTAATCATTCACGGGTGTGACACTCTTCCCAGCCGTGAGACAAGTGGTGACTCTGGTCGTGAAGCTCTCTAGATGAAATTGAATGAAGCTTTACGGGGGTGACAAGCTTCCCAGCCGTGAGCCAAGTGGTGACTCTGGTGGTGAAGCTCTCTGGGATGAAATTTGCATGAAGCTTCACGGGGGTGACTGAAATGCTTACTTCACGGTTTGTTTTTCCTTCATGGCCGTGAACTTCAAATGTTGGTTTTGGTAACGGTTAGCTTCCTTCATGGGAGTAACTCCTAGAGTCACGGTAGTGAACATGCTACTTCTTGCTTTTTGTTTCTCAAGGATTATTCTTCCAATTCTCCATTCTTGCTATTTTAATTCATGTCATGTATAATATACTTACAAAAACAAGTATGTTAAATACAAAATTGCTATATTATTTGTTATCATCAAAATGACGGAAATACCCCTCGAGGTTAACAATAAGTATTTTGTAAACATCAGGACAGTGAAAACCCAAACTTATGTTTGAAGATATGGCCATAGTTTGTTAATTCCACATATAAAATAGATTCATTAATTGAATGATATATTGCTATCATGAAAATAATGATATATATATATATATATATATATATATATATATATATATATATATATATATAATGAACATATGAAAATATAATAATTAAAATGGAAGAAATTTTAATTCAATCAAAATTTAAGGTAATAGGCAGGTGACATTCTCCTATATAGTTGGGATTATTCCTAACTATATGAAAGGGTGTTACGTAAGATGGTGTGTTTGGTTGGTTAACAGGGAGTGGGGAGGTGATTTAAAGGAAATGACAGAAAGGAGATTGCAGCTATCTCACCAACCTTATCTGCTAAAGATTCATGGCCATGACTCATCATTCACAGGTGTGAACCACCCATTCATGGTCGTGATTAATCTTCATAATATACTCATTGAAGACTCAACATTCAAGACCGTGACACCAATTATCATAGGTATGAAACAGCAAAATCAACAACTTTAAAACTTTTAATATTTTTTGTAACTCCTAGTTCTCACCAACTATTAACACAACTTATAAATCCTATTTACAGACATTACAAGTATATAATTAATTTTTCAATAATTAGTTCTCTATGATGTGTTGAGAATTCAAAAAGTCACCAATTGAATTCACACGAAGAAAGATAAAGATAATCTAGAAATGTTTTAATTTTATTAATTATTAGAGCTTCATTACTGTTAGAGGGTTCCACACAAGGGTCATAATTTTCAATCACAATCTGAATTCTATCTTACCCTTTATTTATATACTTCAATAGATATTTAACTATAGTTGATCTCCAACAATATTTGATACATATATATGTTTCATATTTACGCAACAACTCTTTATTGTGAGGGACAACAAAGCGATTGTCAATTTTTTTCATTAGTTTTTAATATTTGATTGTCATTATTACATTATATATATATATATAAATTTTCAACTCAATCGGAGTCTGTTTCCTGTCTAACTCATTCAAACTGAACTAATTAATTTAATTTCAGTTTTATCGTAAAATTCTTTTTTCATTTTCAAATAATCTTAAATATTATCAACCAATTTATTAATTAAACTAGATCCATTTTTTTCTTAGTTTTGACTTTTGAGTACTTATTTGACCTCATTTTCAGTCCATATTTTCGATTATCTAATAAAATATTTTTCACCCACAGGTGTATTTTGAACCTCAGGTATATTAATCAATTTTAAAAACTACAGTTTACAACTAACCCGGTATTTAGGCTATTACAAACATCCCATCTAAAACTACTTGACACCCATAAATCTTTTACAAATAAGTTTTCCAATCTCTCATTCACATGAGTATAAAACTTGAAATTGTTATCATTAACCAGCCAAGGTGCCTCCCACACATTAACCTTTGTACCGTTTCCTACCCTCCATCTACGACCCTCCAAAATTATGGATTTCTAACTCCAATTGTTTTTCAACAATAGGCTCAGATTAGCTCCCAACTGAGCTGTTAGAAAATCCCATATTGGATACTATTTAGCTTTGACTATTCTATTCATAAGAGCATTATGATTAGTGACCAAATTCCATGCATTTTTACCAAAAAGAGCAAGGCTAAAGGAACGTAAATGACGAAAGCCCAAACCTTTTTCCTCTTTCTTTTGACATAAAAATCCCAAGAAGCCCAATGAATTCTTTGCTTACCATCTCTTTTTGAACCCCACCAAAAGGAGTTCATTATTCTTTGCATCTCTTCACAAAGAGAAACTAGAAGCAAAAAAGCACTCATATTATATGAAGGAAAAGCCTAAGCTACGAACTTCATCAGAACTAGGAGTGGCAGTAGGTACGGATTTCGCGGGTACCCGAATCTATTTGAACCTGTTTAAATTCTAATGGTTAACCTTATTAGGATTTTGGGACGAGTTTGGGTAGCAATATTTAAACCTTTCAAGGGTTTGGATAGGATATGGGTAAAGGAGTTCAAGTATCAACTACCCGATAAATCCAATTATATATATATATTATGCAATTTATTTTATTTTAATTTATTGAATATAATGATATAATTAATTATTTTTCATATATTTTTATAGATTGATGAATTATAAATGTAATAGGAGTTTAAAATTTGAAATATAATTTTTCTATCATAATGAACAATATTTAATTTTATTGTTATTTTTGAACAATTTGATGAATTATTTTAATTTGTATGTGTTGAATTAGATTTTATGTTTTATTTTAATTTTTTTATTTGATTTTATAGTGATTTATGGTAAATTAGTTATATATTTTTAGATTTTTAATTATTTAATTAGTTTGAATTTTATTTTAAAATTTTGAAATGATAAACGGATAATTATTCAGATTCAGGTATTAATCGGGTAATGTTAATCAGATTAGGGACGAGTATGAATATTAATATTATAATTTTAATCAGATTTGAGACGGGTTTGAGTATGTATATATATAATCGGATTCAGATTCAGATAAGACAATTTTCACGGATATCCTACCTGTTATCGTACCAAATCAGAACATCCTTTCTTGCTTAAGACAACAACTTACTTTGCCACCCAAAAAGTCCCTTCCAAAGCCTATCGCGAAGAAAACCAAAGATTGCTTTTTTATTTCGTCCAATCAACGAAGGCAAACCCAAATAACGCTATGTATTGAGCGACATAAACGCATCCAAAGCTAGCTTGATGTTATCCTGTAGCTCTCGATTTACATTATGATTGAAGAATAACCCTGACTTCTGCAAATTAATGACTTGACCCGACAATTTCTTATAAATAGCAAGGATATCTTTTACTTTATTACATTCATCCAAAAAGGCTAAAAAAAACAGAAAGCTATCATCAGCAAACAACAGATGAGAAATAGGTAGGGTACTTATGTGAACACAGCAACCATGAAGAAGACCCGCAGCTGCAACTTGTTTAATCAAAGCAGACAACCCTTTTGCACACATGATAAACAAATACGGAGACAAGGGATCTCCTTGGCGTAAACCTCTTCCCGGAAGAAAAAGACTCACCTCTGCACCGTTAATTGAAAACATGATATTTGACCGAAGTGACACAATCATAATCCACTCCACCCATCTCAAACCAAAACCAAACCGAGTCATGACTACCTTTAAGTAAGACCGTTTGGTAAGATAATACGCTTTGCTAATATATATTTTAAAGGCTAACATCCCCCTGTTTTCCTTTTATCTTCCTCATACAATGAATCACTTCAAAGGCTACAACAACATTGTCTAAAATTGACCTACCTAGCACAAAAGCTGATTGTTCTTGAGAAATAGCATTAGGAAGCACCTTCTTCAACCGATTGGCCAACATACAGAACATTACACAGTGAGATTGGCGTCAAATCTTTCATAGTGCTAGGATTATCAATTTTAGGAATGAGAACAAAATTAGTATTGTTTAAATTTTTAGGGAAAACACATCTAGCTAACCAACCCGAACAAGCTGAGAAAATATTCATACCAATAATCTCTCAAAACTATTGAAAAAAGGTGGGATTAAGCCCATCAGGTTTAGGAGATTTATTTGGATGCATTTGGAACATAGCAAAACGAAACTCTTCCATGGTAAAAGGAGCCTCCAAACTTTTATTGACTTCCATTGATGTACAAGGCTACAAAAAACTGACATCAACCTTTTCATCATCTAAACTCGAAGCAAACAAATTATTGAAATAATCAAGAACCACTTCTTCCAGCTCTTGATGTCCCTTCACAACAGTCCCATCATCCTTTTTTAATTGAGTAATCTTATTTCTTCTTTTCCTCTCTGATGCCGTAGCATAAAAATTTTATTGTTCCTATCACGACCTTTAAACCAAAACCTCTTTGATCTCTGCTTCCAAAAATCTTCATCTTGAGCCAAAGATTATTCAAGTACGAACGCTGCTCAACAACTCTGCTGCTATCAATGTGGTTCAAAGACTGCATAAATAAGGCTAAATCAGCTTTCGCCTTTCTAAAGTTAGGCTGGAATTTTTTACTAAAAATCTTTCCCCATTTCATCATAACACCCGGACAAGAAAAAAGTTTATTCATATGGTTTCATCATTGCAATATCTCCAACTCCTTTTAACAAGCTCACAGAACTCAGATTCATAAGGCCAAACATTCTCAAACCGGAATTTGTACTCTTTCTTATGCAATTTAGACAACTTTGTTGATAACTTAATAGGATGATGATATGAAACCGAAGCAAATACGCAAGCTAGATTAGCTTGAGGGAAATAAATCAAGCCAATCCCTAGTAAAAATTAGGTAACGATCTAGTCTCTCTTTCACAAAATTCAGTGTGCCTCTCCCTTTCTCCCAAGTTTAACTATAACCCTCTAAATACATATTAATAAATCCACAATCAGCAACAACAATTCTAAATCCTCTAAAAAAGCCACTCCTGGTGCGGAATAAAACCATTTTTATCTTCAGGACTCTACATATCATTGCAATCTCCCATGAGAACTAATGAAGATTGGATTTATTTTTTAAGTCACGCAAGAGATCCCAAGATAAATGGCTCCTTGAACGATCAGCGTTGCCTTAGAACCCTAAATCTCCAAGTTAAAGAATTCTCATCCTTCACAATAGCATCAATGAAGAACTTGGAATAACTAATAACAGAAATAGAAATTTTATCCTTCCAAAGAATAGCTAACTTGCCACTCCTTCCTTCCTTATTAACACAAAAACAACCAACAATTCTTTTTATTTTCTCAATTTTATTCGGTATGAACAAGAGTTTCAATAAGGAACACAATATTACGCTTACAAGAAAATATTAAATTTTTAAGCGCTAAAACTACTCATGGGCTGCCAAGACCACGACAATTCTAACTTATGACAATCATTGCTCCTGACGGGGCCCTACAAAAGATCTGACTGATATCTGAGAGTTGTTGGACATTGGTTTCTCTATTTCTGCAGATTTGTCAATGTTCTCCATTGTTAACTTGTCATTTAGTTGGGCCTGGTTATGCAAACTCACTTCCTTTTTCTTTCATCGTTTAAGTCCAATTCAGTTTCGTTTTCCACATCAACAGGCCCACATTCCACCTCAACATTGATTTTTTGATTAAAGGAAACAAATCCTTTTTTATTTACCTACACAGTCAACTTGGCATTTTAAAAAATGCTAATCCCTTTAATCTCGCCACCATCCTCCTTTAAATTATTCTCATCCATATCAGTTTCCATTTTTTCCGTGCCATCATTCAACTTTCCAAAATTCAAATCTGTCATCGTCCCTCCATCCTCCCTTAACCACTGTTCCCCTTCTAAACTGCCTGATTTCTTTGTTGGAACTTTACTCCACATCTCCACTCTTTTTTTAGTTCAACTCCATTCCCACTAAACACCAATGCGCATAACTTATCAGTGTGTCCCAATTTACCACATATATAACAAAGATAAGTATTAAGTTCATACCCAAACTAAACAAGGCCCCAACCACCATTAGATAACTTTATTTTCTTCCACCTTTTCAAAGGCAGCCTCACGTCGATCTTCACCTTAATTCGCATATAATTCCTCCAGATTCCAGTACTATTATTAGGAACATAATCTAAGATTTCTCCTATAAAATTCCCCAACTGTTTACCTGCAGCTAATGACATATACCCAACTGGAAGCTCATATATTTGGACCCACACTGCAATATAAAATAAAGGAACAAGCGATGGAAGCTCTCCCTTTTGCAGATGGTGCAATACCAAGATATGACTATCAAACATCCACAGACTACCATCAACCACCCTCCTCATGTCTAAAACATGACAGAATTGAAACAAAAAAATCTAATCCGATAACTCCTTGATAGGAATCCCCTTCCCTGGACGCCACAGATTGGCCATCCTATGCTTCATCACATTAAATTTTATTGGGCGATTTGTAAGGAACTGTCCAATCAAACATAAATCATTAAACTCCTTAGAAACATTAGTCTCCTCGTCCACCAACTCAATCTACTCCTCCTCCACACTTAAGGATAACACTGCAATGCTATCTTCCATTGCTAGAAGATTCAACAAAATAGAAGAGTAGAAAAAACAACCCTCTCACAAAAAGGAGAGAAAACCCTAGGCTCTCAACATGGAGAGAATGGTATCTTAATTGGAGGAAAAAGAAAAACTAAATAAAATAAAAACTATTCGGTCCCTTAGATTTTTGGCTTCCCTTCATTGTACCTTTCCAGTCTGTATACATACAAATATATTTAAAATATTCTTAAAAGCTCATACCATTTAATTGGTCAGTTTAAGAAGCATTTGTAACAAATATATGCCATGATCTATTTCAGCTCATATATAGTACAAACAATGAATCAAATAGCCCATTATAAATCTACCATCCCAATAAAAAACTAATTCTAACACGTTCAAAGGATGTTTTAATTATGCATGTGATATAGGTTTTGAACATTATGCTATTATAACGAATGAGAAAGAAAAAGTTTTAAACAAAATAGTTTTACAAGGCATCTAGCCATATGACATTTATGTCCTACTGTATGGATGAGTGTTACATTTAGTGGTATTAGAGCTTAGATTTAGGCAGTTCTAGACCTAAGTGGATAATGGGGTTATCAGGCATGCATATATGTGCCTCATCTAACTCTGACTTAGGCTATTTCTCTTTCAACTTGTAGAATAGAATGTGAGTTATAGAGACAGAACTGTGCAACATTGCTCAGAAAAATAGTTTTCTTAACACTGGGGCTCAAGATTAGCCTAGTGCAATTAGTACTCAATGTATGAGTGTTGCTTTAGTCCCTTTATAAGCACACCTAGACATAATAATATGATCAATGAAAAACTTAACTATGACATTAAGGCTACCAACCTCCTAGGGCACAATATGATAGTGAATCAGGTTTATAGAGAATTTCCATTAGTTGTTCAAGGGAAAGAATTTCTTATAGACTTGATAGAGTTACCCTTTCATGAGTTTAATGTCATTTTAGGCATGGATTAGCTTTCACAGCACATGACAGTTGTAGAATGCCAGATAAAAATTGTGGCACTTAAAACATCTTAACATGGAAATCTGAAAGTGGAGGGAGAGTTATTTCCATAGCCTCCATGAATTATTTCCATGATGAAGGCCATGAGAATGATGAGGAAGAGATGTGAAACCTATTTGGCTCATGTGGTTGACACTAGAAAATGGGACTCTAGATCTTAAGGATATCCCTATAGTTAGAGAATTTCCAGATATTTTTCTGGAAGACATACTGAGGTTACCACCTAATAGAGAGGTTGAGTCCTCTATAGAGCTCACCCTAGACACAACACCCATATCAATAGTGCTATACAAAATGGCACCATTTGAATTGAAAGAACTAAAAGCCTAGTTGCAAGAATTGTTGGATAAAGGGTTATATTATGCTGAGTGTATCCTCATAGAGTGCACCAATGTTGTTTGTGAAAAAGAAAGATCGCTCTATAAGGCTATGCATACACTATAGGTAGTTGAATAAGGTGACAATCAAGAACAGAAATCAGTTGCCACAGATTGATGACCTATTTGATCAGTTGAAGGGTGCATATGTGTTTTCAAAGATTGACTTGAGATCAGGATATCACCAACTGAGAGTTAGGTAGAAGGCATAGCAAAGATAATGTTCAGAACCGATACAAGCATTAAGAGTTTGTGGTTATGCCTTTTAGGTTGACCAATGATCCAACATTCTTTATGGACTTGATGAATAGGGTATTTAGACCCTACCTAGACCAGTGTGTTATGGTCTTTTATAAAAAGCATGATCAACACCTAACAATAATGTTACAGACACTTAGAAAGCATAAATTGTATGTCAAATTTTAGAAATGTGAATTTTGGCCTAATAAGGTAGCTTTTCTTGGACATATCATGTCATTAGATGGTATAAGGGTTGATCCTAGCAAGATAAAGGCTATTATGAGTTGGAAGCCTTTGCACAATGTAATTGAGATCAAGTTTCCTTGGGTTAGCTAGTTATTATAGGAGATTTGTTAAGAGGTTTTCAATGATTGCTTCTCCTTTAACCATACTACTAAGAAAATATGTGAAATTTGAATGGTCAGAGAAATGTTAAGACAGTTTTGATAGGTTGAAGAAAATTTTAATAAAGGCTCCAGTTTTTACATAGCTAGTTCCTGATAAGGAGTATGTTATTTATAATGATGCTTCTCACAATGGACGGGGGGTGTGTATTGATGCAAGAGGGTAAGGTGATAGCATATGCATCCAAGCAATTAAAGACATATGATAAGAATTACCCCACACATGACTTGGAGTTAGCTGCCATTATCTTTGTATAAAAGATATGATGCCACTATTTTTGTGGAGAGAAATGTTTCATCTACACATACCATAAGAGTCTGAAATACCTTCCTACATATAAAGATCTTAATATGAGTTAGAGGCAGTGGTTAGAGTTGATAAAAGATTATAACTGTCTTATTGATCACTGCCTAGGCAAGGCCAATGTAATGGCTGATGCTTTGAGCAGGAAGATGGTGACAGAATTGTACATTCGGCCTACACTTAATGAGGAGATTATAATTGCATAGAGACAGGATAATAAGCTAGTTGAGACAGCTGAGTTAGTCTCTAAGGAGGAGATACCAGGGTATACAGTTGAACCAATGGTGGGCTATATTACCAGGGCCATTTATGTATGCCCAGTATTAATGAGCTGAGATAGAAAATCCTATGGGAAACACATGATACTAGATATGTGATGCACCCGAAAAGCACTAAGATGTATCATGATCTGAAGAGTAAGTACTGGTGGACATGCATGAAAATAGGTATTACAAAGTACACAACTATATGCCTAACTTATCAGCAAGTCAAGGCAGAACATCAGGTACCATCAGGGTTGTTGCAGCCTATCACAGTACTAGAATGGAAATGGGAGCTAATTACTATGGACTTCGTGATTGGGTTGCTAGTGACACCTAAAAAATAGGATGTTGTATGGATTATTAAGGATAGGCTTACAAAGTCAGCTCACTTCTTGCCTATCAAGAGGGATTACCTTTTGAATAGACTAATAGAGTTGTATGTTAATGAGATAGTATGACTTCATGGAGTTCCAATTTCTATTGTTTCAGATAGAGGCCCCAAGTTTACTTTTTAATTTTGGGGTAGTCTACAGAAAGCTTTGGGTACTAAGCTCAGTTTTTGCATGATTTTTCATCTCCCGACAGATGAGAAATCAAAAGAAGTTATACAGATCCTAAAGAATATGATGAGTTGTGTGATTGAGTTCGAGAGTAGCTAAGACAAATATCTTCCTTTGATGAAGTCTACTTACAACAATAACTACTAGCCCGGTATCAAGTTGGCTCTTTACGAGGTACTATATGTAACACCTGTAATTAAGGAAAATTAAGTATGTTTTTTATTTTAGAGTTAGGGTATATGGGGAGAGTTGAAAAGAAACAAGAAAATGAAATGGCACATTATTCACACTTATGACAATGCTTTCACGACTTTGAACCATCGCAAGATGGAATTCTAGGTTTAAGTTGATTCACGGTCGTGAAGTGGTTGTAACACCCATGAACATCATCAGATATAAAATTTCAATAGTTGTTCTTTCTTTCTCTTATGAACTAAATCCAAAAGTAAACCTTAGAACTCAAATGTTATCAAGTCTTGTGTTCTCTTTGATTTCTAGATCTGAAACACCAAACCAATACCAAAAATCAAAGTTTAAACAAGTTCTTGTGAGAGAGGAGCATAAAGAAAAGGTGCTCGATTTTGGTAAGGAATCGAATATTTCATCCTAACCATGTTTCCTTCGATCTTGGTAAGGAAATGCATTTCTCCTTCTTCTTCATAAGCTTTCATAGTCTTTTTCTATGTAGAACCCATTTTGTTAGAGACCCATTTTCGTATGGGTTAGGGTTTCGATTGAACATGAGTTTTATGTTTATATAACACTCATTAAGCCTTTTAAGGTTATAATATGCTTTAGTAAGAGGTTTTATAAGTTTAAAATTATATAAAAGGGTTAAGGTTAGGGTTTGAGCTTTATAGCTTTTTAAGGCTAGATTTGGATTTATAAAAATTAATGGATACATGTTATATGTGATAGGAGTTGAAAGAGGAGGTGGTGAAATCCACTAAAAGGATAAGCAAGCTTGTGAAAAGCTTAGTTTTTGAGGCTCCATTAGAAGTATGTACATTTATGCATTTAAATTCTAATTTTAACATGTTGTATGTGTTAAATTCCTTGAATGTCTTAAATGCTAGCTATTATTTGTAATTGGTTTAAATGAAGTAATTAATTCCATAATGTTATAAGAATTGAATGTTAAGTATGCTTAATAAGAGTTATTAATGATGCCATGTTAGGGAGTGTAATAAATGTGCCAATTGTGCATTTATGAATATGTTGATTGATAATCGCTTAAATGGTTGACAAAAGCAATTAATGATGTATTAATACACATGAGATCATAGATGATTGTTAATATGTATGAGTATGAAAAGAGGGAATTGAAAGATTATGCACTCTCTTGTAATGAATGTTTGTCTTTAAGAATGTTAATTGCTGAAAAATCCAAATTCACGCCCATGACTAGTTGTTCACGACCGTGAATTTCATTCCACGAATAAGGTCATGCCCGTGACAATTTTTTCATGCCTATGAAGAATGTGCACAAAATGGACAGAAACTTTCACGACTTAGTTTAAGGTTTGGTTCATAGGTAGGAGTTTCTGTGAACAAAACTTCATGACCATGAACACATAGTTCACCCTCATGAAGCCTATTTTAATTGATATATGTTGTATGGTTAATGGTTATAATGCAATGGTTCTGCACATGCTTTCTAAATGATATGTTTAAAGTATGCTTCTATGAAGATCATAATATGAATGTTACATGATGGGTTTATATATGAACAAAGTATATATGTTACAAAATATAAATGTCTTAATGAGGTATAATAAGATTATATGAACCAGTAAAGCCTAGGCTTGATATTAGGACTAGAAGTAGGATAGGTGGTATGCTATTAAAGGGGTTCAATATCGTAGTGATTGTGATACAATGATTCTATACTTGTCAATGTGGCTTAAGCTCTAGTAGTGCCATTGACTAAGACACCTCGACTAGTACATATGTTTATACTCGTCAATATGGCTTAAGCTCTAGTAGCATCATTGACTGATACACCTCAACTTACACATATGTTTATACTCGTCAATATGGTTTAAGCTCTGGAAGTTCCATTAATTGAGACGCCTCGACTGGCACACATGATTATAAATAATGGTAGGGTGGCTTAAGCTCAAAGAGCGCTCTTGTTTACAACCTGTATTTGAATAATCCATATTAAGAGTAGTTAGGAAATCATATAAATTTGATTTAAGAACATATGAAATGAAAAAGAGGTTCAAAAATGCAAGTATACAAAAATACACAATTATTATGTTACATTCTATTAAAAATGAGTTATATGTGATTTTTTCTATTGTTCAATGTTTAATGAGTTAGTTTATCCCATAAGGTAAAGTATCTACATGGTAGTATGAATTCACTGCCACGCCATGATGTTTTATATATTGCCATAAAATTGTTTAATGTATGATTACATGTGAATTTTTATGCTTATATACACCACTAAGCTTTCAATAGCTTAGTATGTGGGTATTTTCCCACACAGGTTGGAGCTTTGTATATAGATCTGATGTAGATCCAGAGAAATCAGCCTAACATTAGAGACAATTATGTAGACCCGACACGGGTCGGTGATATCACATATCATATTTTGTATTTTGTTCATGGCATAGGGATTTGGGTTTTTTACCTACATATGTCTTATATTTTGAGATATATGTAACTTTTGTAAAGGCATGTATTTTTGTAAATATTGGGCATTCTGAGCCCCAAACATGTTATTTCTTATATATATATATATATATGATGCTCTCTTTTGGATCAAATGATTTCTTTATGGATGATTTTATATATAAAAGATGTAATATGGTTTCACATGAAAAAAAGGAGTGTTTATGAAAAATGGTTTTCCAAAGAAAAAAAAATTAAAATTTCACAGGTTTTTCGCACACCAGTTTCTGTAACACTCACTCATTTGATCAGGTTAATCCTGATTAAGCAAGATGGCGCTACACTATATGGTAGGAAGTGTTGAACACCTCTATCTTGGACTGAGCTTAGTGGGAGAAAGTAAGTAGGTCTAGACTTGGTACAAAAGATAAAGGAAAAAGTAAGGGTGATACAGGACCGATTAAAGGCAGCATCAAATAGGCAGACATCTTATGTAGATCTTAAGAAAAGAGATATAAATATGCAATAGAAAACAAGATTTTCCTGAAAGTTTCCCCTTGGAAGAAGGTTTTAAGATTTTGGAAGAAATGCAAGTTGAGCTCGAGATTCATTAGGCCTTATAAGATCCTAGTGAGAGTGAAACCAGTTGTTTACAGCCACATTCTACCATTAGAGTTGAGAAATATTCATGATGAGTTCCTTGCCTTTATGTTGAGGAGATATAGGTTAGATCGCTTTCACATTATTCTAATTGAGAGTATCAGAGTGAAGGCTAGATTTGACATATGAAAAAGAACTAGTACGAATCCTAGCCAAAGAGATCAAGGAACTCGAAACAAACAAGTACCATTAGTTAAGGTCATATAGAGAAATCATGCAACGAAAGAGGCTACATGGGAAAGTGAAGAAGTGATGAAATCCTAGTATCCATAATTGTTAAGAGATAGTACATCAAGAAATTTCAAGGATAAAATTCTTTAAATGAGAGAGAAATATAATGCTCGTAAGTTAGGGCCTAGGAATAACATCTAACAAAAATATATGAAAGGTATATGGGAGATATATAAAGGTTATGAGTATTAGAAATATGAAAAATAATTAAAAATATATGAAAAAGTGAAGTTTCCAGTGTTCATGCCCATGAAAGTTAGCATCACGACTATGAATGTCGCACAATTTGGTTTCTGAAGGTGAGGATCTTCACAACCGTGACCTATGACACAGGTATTCATGCTCGTAAAGACCTGCAATTTATATAGAGCAGTTTCATATTTTTGATAGAAACTTGAAAAATTTCACCTTAGAACCCTAGCCATAAGATCCTTTGAAATCCGAGAAACGATTTCTCTTCAATCCCCTTCAATTTTAGTTAATATTATATGAAACTAATCCCTATAATAAGTTTTAAATAGATTAAAAATAAAGTTTTCACCATAGAAATCGAAGTTAGAATCAAGGAGAGCTAAAACACATTTTTAAAGGATTATATTTTCTATTATTCTTTTAATGAATTAACTCAACTTTTGATGGGATTTGAGCTTTAAGGGTTTAAGTTAGGATATTTGCATGTTTATGGCATAAATAGATATACATGGTAGTAATAAATGGTAATAAAGTTATGTTTTATGTTAGGAACCGAAGTAGAAGATGGATAATACCACCAGAGGCAATGGATGTGTGAGAGAGGTTGAGACTAAGACTCCATTTTAAGGTTTGTATATATATGCATAATTATTCACTTTTATGGCTTATTTTGTGTTAATTCTGATATCGGTATAGTTTGGTATATTGAATGTTGGAATTGATTTGATATAATGTGTTATACTTTGAATTCATAAATAATAGTAAGTAATGGTTATGGATGTTATGGTTGATAATTAAGGCATGAATTCATATATGATTGGCTAAATGATATAATGTGCATATTGATAGCTTGTTTAATACTGAAATATACTAGAAAGTGTTGATAGGTGTGACTAACATCGGTTAGCTATAGAGCCTTGCATGATTATCTGTGAAATTTGCTTTAAAACAGTGCTCAAAATTGACACAGATTGATGTTTCACGGTCATAACAGAAAGCTTCACGCCTATGAATGACCACATAGAAGATATCCATACCCATGAATGTCCATACAAAGCCAGTCATGGGTAAAAAACTCATGAAAGAAGGCTTCACACCTATGAATTACCATTCAAGTCCGTGAATGTCCTGTTACCAAAAATATATATTTGATTTTTATGATGAAATTACATGATTTTAATATGTACATACACCATACATGATCAAGTGAGATGGTAAATAGTATGAAAACATGAACATAAATGCAAATGTGATTATTATGCTTTAAACACGGAGTGTGATATGGAAATCATGAAATGAACTATGAAACATGATGATTTTTCTCAATTTTAATTAAAAATATTCATTTTCTATTCAAAGACTAGCTTAGGATATGTGACATGTCATTGAGGAGATTACAATATTGTAGGATATTATTATGTATTAAATCAGGGTGGCTCAAACTCGAATTTGAGCACTCTTGATTATTTAGGGATAAGGTGGCTTAAGCTTGGATTAGAGCGCCTTAATTCCATATGCATGCAGTTACATTCTACTGAAAAAATAATTAAAATAATACTTCTTATTTTTTTAATTTAGGCATCCTAAATTGCAACTTTCTTACTTACATCTCACTAAAATCATTAATGATTAAATCTATATCAAAGCATTGTGCAATTTCTTTCTCAATATATGTAATCATATAATTCCCCCAAATAATCATCTTTCATCTTATTCTGAAGCTTTGTTTTCACAATTTTCGTAGCAGATAATACACATTTAGTGGTAGCCGTTGAACAAGGAAAAGTTAACATAAGTCGAATCAATTTATCAACAAGTGGATAAATCATTGACTTCCTTATCTTTTTCAATTGTTAACATAATTCAGATATCATTGACACATTTTGTAATGTAGTGTGTTGATGAATATATAGCTCAAAATGTTCTAATTAGAATCTCAAATGCAACCTTTCTTGTTATGAAAAGTATTTAGGATACAATTTATCTACAATCTTACAAATATCATCAATGTTAAATGATTTGTAATCATATCTAGGATTTAAAATTGAACAAAGTATATATAACTCCACCACATCCTCTTTAAATTCTTCATTTAGCTCTTGCAATTGAGAATCAATTATAGCAAAAAATACATCAACTCTAAAGTGATGTTCTATTGTAATTGGATATTTTACATGACAAGATCGACCTCGACTAGCAGTGGAAAGAACATTCATATCAGGAATGTCCATTCCATGTTTCTCGCAAAAAGACTTCACTTTCACAAACAAAAGATACCATCCATAGTCTCTTAATTTTTGGGTCAATTTTTTTGTTGTAGAAACAAAATGCATTGCATTTACAATATCCTGAGACTTTCATTGCAAATCTTGGCAAAGCTTATGTGTGATTTCCATGATATCAATCATAAGGTATAAACAAAATATAAACTCAAATGATGTAATTCCATCATAAGCAGTAACTACATCTTCTTTTTTAGCATAAGTGGCTCTATCAGAAATTATTTTTTTCAAAATTGAACATGTAGCCTGAAATATGATTTTTAAACTTTGAAGGGAGCCTAAATGAAGGCTCCATCTAGTATCCCCAACCCGTTTTAAGGTGCCTATTTGGTTCAATCCTTTACCTATTTTCTAACTCATTAATGGAGATAAGTCTTTTTAATTTTAGCAATTTGGCTAGCTTGTAATTGATCATGTTGTTTACAAGAAGAGCCAATAATATTAACAACTACACACTTAATAAAAAATTTTAATGGATAGGAATAACTTTTCTAGAAGCTGCTATCAAAGTCAATTGAAGGCGATGGATACAATAATGTATATAATAAATATAAGAACGCTCATTAAAGACAAGAGCTTGTAAACTAGCCCACTCCCCACACATATTACTTGCCCCATCATATCCTTGGCTAGGAATATCTCTCATATTGAGATTGTGTTGAAAAATAACATTAAATATTTCACTTTTCAAAGTTAATGAAGTGGTATTAGAAAATAAACTAACTTAAAAAAATTGTTCCTTCACACATCCATCTTTATCCACAAATTTAAAAATAATAATCATTTGTTCCTCTTTAGATTCACCTTTTTCTTCATCAACAATGATACAAAATTTTGATTCACTTATCCCATCACGAATGACATTTCTTATCTCGTTTGCAAAAAAATTGTAATATTTGTTTTTGAATCTTATGTGTGTAAGATGCATTTTGACAGACATTATCTAACATAAGTAAAGCCACATGTTCATTGTAAAATGCAAACAATTTCACCAATTCAATGAAGTTACTTGGCTTTGTTGATCTTTGCTTTCATCATGGCTTTATAGACTATATGCTTGGAATGCAAACCATCTAACAACATTTATTGAGGTCTTCAATATCAACTGATTATTAGTAATTTGTTAAGAAGCTTGTTTCTCAATAACATTTGAAATATATTGTATTTGATTCATTAGATCCGAAGATTGCATTATTGCTCTTCTATGCACAAGAGTTAAGATTTTTTCCAATATGTGATAATAATGCACAATTTTCTCCATCATTAATATTTTTCCATGCTCTAAACCCATCAACCACAAATGCTCCTGATCCAAAATGTTTAGATGGTTTACTGAACAAATAACAAAGAAAACAAAAGGTTGCATATTTGTTTGGAGAGTATTCTAACCATTCAGGGAACAATTTTAACCAATAAGCTTGAAAATGACAATATGTTTTTCTATCAAAATGATAGATTGACATCACAAATTGATAAGACCCAACTTTAATATAAGCTCTTCAAATTTCATCTAGTTGGTTTATAGGATAGCTATATTTCTTTACAATTTCGAGGATCACGTTCTAAAAATTTTACATTGACTTCATCTATCATTCGTGAGACTTTATTTGGAGCTCATCATTACTCATTGGAATGCCAATGTCTATTAAAGTATGTTCAATTGCATTTAATGGAGGAGAAGAAATAGATGTTGTAGCTTGAGAATCTCTTTTTGAGAAAAAAAGAAATAATGTGGTTTTTCATTTTCATTATCTAAATCAATCCAAAAAGTTTACTAAAGAGTATAAAATTTAAGATTTTGTCTATGATTTAGAAAATATGTTTAATTCTATATGAACTATAAACTATAATAGTGTCAACAAATAATTATAATTATAATTTAATAATTGAACAAAAATAAAATATTTTTTTTAAACGAAGAAAAAACATACATGTTAAAACTCACCAAAGTAATGATTGCATACTACAAGAAGACTTACTAGAGAAGCTAAAATATTATTGAATAAAAAAATAGAAAGCCCAAAGAGATCAAATCGCACGTTGAAAGGAAAGCACAAAATAAAAAATTCTTTCATTGTACCCCTTTACAAAGACAGACTCGCACAAAAAAAAAATCAATAATAAACCATCACAGATCTATATACAAAGTGAGTAAAACCATTTAGGTATATTTATATATGTGTACACAAAACAAGTAACAAACTTTAATAATACTATATGCATGTAAGAGCAAGTTTGAACTTTTTCTTACCAAATAAATGGATCCCAAAAACTTCAACTAAGCACAATGTTCCTCTGTAATCTCCAAAAAAATAAATATAAAAAATAAAATGCTTCAACTGTCTAGACAATGGTGCATATTTTCTTTCTAGAGAGAGAAAAAGAAGTTTAATAGCTGAAAGAAAGTGGAGGAGCTTAATGGTGCGAGCGAGAGAATCACTTTTGTTGTTGAATTTTAGCAAGATTTTGTGTAGGACACACTTAGCTTTCCTTTCTTTTTATTCTGCAACAAATTTCTTTTAAGAGTTTAAATATTAAAATATTAAGGCATGTGGAGCTAAAGAATAAAAATTAAAATACAGAGAGCAGAATTAAAAAAATAAAATTTTAAAATACAATTTAATATATATTTTTTACCCACATGCCACCTCCTATATATAGATATGTTGGGTGAATCCCGGTACTATACGTGGCAGTCACTACTCACAATAAATAACACTGGACTTTTCCCTTCTCTCTGTCTACCAATTCAAATAATTATAAAAAGTAGAAAAAGAAAATTGTAACCTGTAAGATGTCAAACATTGGGTATTCCCCAAAATATCCAAAACTGTCGGCATTCAGCCAATAATTACGGATTTTGCCATTACCCGCCATCTCCACTTTCCTTCTGCCTTTATTAATTCAACCGCCTCATTATTTATCTCAAACACACACACTCCTCTCTCTCTCGGGGGAAAATGGACGATCTGATCAAAGGCGTGATGCACGTGGCATCCAATGAGGATCAATCCCGAGACGAACGATCTAGATCCAGTTGGGCGCAAGTGAGTCAGTCTCTTTCTCAGTTCTATTTATATAAAATTTTTACACTCAATATTGTTGCTAAATTACGCAGGTGGTATCTGGGGAGCAGGATGCTAATGATGATAATCATGTTCCCAATAATCGTCCGCATGGTTATCGTCCCGGAAATCAGTGCGCTAATCAGGTTTTTCTTTCTTTCTTTCTATTTAATTTTTGGAGTTTTTATTTTGGAATTGGATTGCATTTTCAATCAATTTAAATTCATGAGTATATAAATCCTTGATTGCATATTCTCTGTACAAAATTCTTGATATGCCCAACATGGTTAAAGAAATTAGGAGATGCTTGTGTTATAACAAAGATATGATAATTCCGCTTTTCACATGAGGCCATTCTAATATAATCCATTGAATTATCGATGGGTGAGAGCATTATAAAAGGGTATGGACGTAGAAAATACCCTGCATTTTTCAATTTGATCATCATCCAGTGCTTTGCTTTTGGATGTTTAATTTCTATATGTGCACCGAGTGACTTGCATTGTCTCTAAATCTCGAATATCAGGATGCAAGTGAAGCTTACGAAAGAAGTGAAGGTGATCAGCGACATGATTATGGCCAAAATCCATGGTGTATAGAGATTGGTCACAATGGATATCGTAACTAATTTTGGAAAATAAGTTTTCACCTTTAATTTTTCATGCAGGATTCAAAGGAGGAAAGCAGTGATGGTTGGGAGACTGTTTCTGGCAAAAAGCGTGCTAAGCGACCACAAAAGTTATATTACCCATTTACCACTCTGATAATCACCATTTTATAGGCACATGATAATGGAAATTTTCCGTATCCTGATTCCATGTGTTGGATAATACATACAACCAATTCTCCCTAAAACCGTCCAGTTTTCCTGGAAAGGGTTATCAGTTTATGTAAACATGCTTATTAGGTTGGGAAGCATCAAAAAGAGTCTGAACTTTGTGCACCCATTACCCATTTGTTCCTGGCGACAAGGATCTTTGAGCCTTCATGGTCCGTACAAGTATGAAAGGGAAAGGGGAAAAGAATTTGTGACTGATTTTTGAATGTCATATTGACAGATTCAAAAGGATCACTGGAGTGGATATAGAAGACCTCCTACGGAACAAGAATACTCTGATGAGGTTGAAGAGAGTGCAAATTTTATACCTTAAGAAGAGGAGGTTGCTGACCTGTCACAAGCTTGCAACAAGCTCTGGCAACTTGACAGAAATCGCTTGGAGCCTGGCAAGGACTATCAGATTGATTGTGGTGAAGGCAAGAAGGTATTTGAGAAGGAGGATATGGCACAAGGAAGCCTATTCAGCTGGCTAAATGAAGATGTATTAAGAAGGCCCACTTTTGCTCGCTTTTGTTCTCTGCTTGATAATTACAACCCAAGTGAAGGGTTCAAAGAAGTTGTCACTTCTGAAGAGAGGCAAGAGCAAACTGATTTTATAGAAGAGATCAGCAGAACTGCACCTATTAAATATCTTCATAAGTATCTTGCGTTGAAAGGCATTGTATCTGAAGATTATCATGATTTTAAAAGAATATTGATAAGAATCTGGTTTGATCTCTATGGTCGAGGTGGTACTTCCTGTTCCTCTTCTGCTTTTGAACATGTTTTTGTTGGAGAAGTTAAGCAACGTGGGGAACAAGAAGCTTGTGGCTTCCATAACTGGCTTCATGTATGTCGTGTGTGAAATTTCATTGATGTTCTTTTTCAAAAAAAAAATTATTATCATTATCAATGCTGCTTTTCAAGTCCATTTTGATATCTCTTTTTTCAAAACATATATCAACTTTTGCATACTGTCTTACTAAAAAGAAATCCCAACAGTTAAAAGATTACAAAGATTCTTATACATAACAGAAGTCTCCTTATTTTTCAGTAAAATAAAGAACTCTTCATTGTGGCATGTCTTAGTGAACCTATTATTAGAAAACAATTAAATGCTTCCACATTGAGTTGAGATGTTTATGAACATCTCATAATTTGAATAACAGCTCACACATATACCCTTATCTGTGTGATAGTAAAAACTGAAGAAATTAATATTTTGAGAAGAAGGGTTAGATCTCCAGACTGAGGCTACAATAGACTATGAGCTACTTAAGCTATTATAGTTGCAGATATCCTATGTTAAAGCGTGTCAAATTTGCACCTTGAAATTATTAATTTTCAGTCCTTTACTCTTTCATGAGATCAGCAAATTTCAGAAGAAAGAAAAATTAATATATTTCTGGTCTCTTCTGGATCAATTTCTTTTGTCATTGTTTTATCTTTGGAGAATTGCTAATTCTCTTGGCCAATGTTCGAAAAAATATAACATTTTCATTTTCTTCAACTTTCCTTTTTCACTTGTTCAGTTTTACCTGGAAGAAGCTAAAGGGACAGTTGATTATCAAGGTTATATTTCCCCCCGGCGACGTGGGCAGATTGTAAGTGATCTTACTCTTTCTTTGTTCCATTAAAGGTGTTGTTAAGGTAAAAGAGAGCACAATGAAATTTGAATTTGGGGAAAAAGATGATCATTGTCGCAGTTATAGTTCTTTTATTGTGTTTCATCTGATGTTGTATATTACTTTTGAGTAGTCCCGCTTCATGATTGTCCTACATTAAAATTGTTTTCTGTTTATCACTAAAAAAGGTGACATTCTTCAGCTGTTCACGATGCAACCAATTCTTTTTTTTTTCCATTTATTTGAACTGCACTCTGCCTCCAACTTTAATATTCTTCATATGATAATGGAATAACATTAGCAGTTCTTTTTCTTTTCTCTAAAGAAGAAATATTGAATCTCGAATGGACCTGAACTGATTTTGAAAAGCGAGGGTTGTATCTTATATATCATATAGCAAACAATGAGAAATTGTCAATAAGAGATTAATTATACTTTGGTTTTATATTGAGTATCAATTTATTTGGACGTATTAGCACTTGTATACTATTGCACTTTAAAATCTTTCCCAGAAATAAATGTAAAAAAATGAAGAGTAAGTTTAATTTCGGGGAAAAATAACATTAAACAATCAGCACAACCTGGCAAGTGTTTGGAATTAAAAAGTTTTTATCAGAAGATGTTCCCAAAGAATCAAAATGGGCCTTTTCGAGATGTTAATTTGGTAAAACACTCTCATTTTAGAGCTTTAATATAAGTCAGGCTTGTATCTACCTATCTCTCTTTTTACAATTTGTTTATGATAAATACCCTGTATACATTATATTTGTGCACTTCAAAAGCTACTTCCATGTTAAATTGCTTTTAGACCTTGTGTCTTATTTTCACCATCTCTATATGGCAGCCTGACTCTGAAACCCAGTTGCTCACAACTCAGTTTGAATGGAATGGAGTTCTCAAATCTGTTTCAAGCCTTTTAGTCGGTGTGAGCCCGGAATTCGAGATTGCACTCTATACTCCATGTTTCTATGTAGGTAGGGAGGACAACCATGCAGAGCTGGGTCCATACCCTGTTAACATCAAGTGCTACCGATTTGGAAATCATATTGGGTCTGTTTATCCCATAGCAGAGTGTTGAACTTTAAGAAGTTCACTCTAGAAATTAAAACCATGTGACTATTATTGGTACAGTGTGTCAAAATTTAATGATTAATAGCCTCTTTGCATGGGGTATTTACTTACTACAATGATCTAATAAGCCTAAATAAAGATAAGAATAAAAATGAAGATTTTGTTTATGTCAACCCCAGTTTGCATTTCCAAGTAGATGGCATATGACTGATAATATTGCAGCATTATATGTTCTTGTGAATGGAACTGTGCAAAGTTCTTATTAAGTCCATTTTGTCCGAAATGGGGCTTTTTCCCTCTTTCAATTTTGCATGATTGGAACCGAAGTACGGTGAGAATTCAAATCTAACTTGAATTAAATTGCAGGATCGTAGGAGAATGATGTTTCATTCCATGTGTTCTGATTTTGCCAAAACTTGGTTTTGAAAATAATTTTCCAAAAAGATTTCATTTTCACCTTTGTACATTCTTCACTAGATTAACACATAAAAGAGTAGTTTATTATTCCCTTGTTCATCTCTAGGATTCAATGCAACGAAGAATAAGGAGTGTGTGCATTATTTTATAGGAAAATTGATGATATGTGTAGTTAGTTGATGTTATAATCTCTGTTATTTCCTTCAGCAATAGATTTTTCTTTTTCCTTTTTCTTTAGTTGTATTTTTTTGAAAAATTATAATAACAAAAAATCTAACGAGTTGGAAGTAGATATACGAGAGAAGGACAAATATGGAACCCTTAAGTGAGGATTTTGCATAATCAAAATATTATAGCTCAAAAGATAAGTAGCATCCTTTGCCATATTTCATTAAAAAAATATCCCAACATGAGTTGAACATATTTTTCTTTTTGTTCTAATTTATTTTTGAATAAATTTCACTTTGATGTTCATTTCTATCAAGTCTATTTGGAACTTGCTTCCATATACAATCAAAGGACAACCTTTATATATCCGATTCACTATCATATTGTGCATTAAAGGGTTTGTAACTTTAATTTTACATTTAAGATTCTCACTAATTATATTGTGTTGCCTAGAACTACTTGTGCATGTATATGAGTGTGTTGAATCTAGATCAATTAATGCACAAATATCAGAGTCAGAAAGAGAGAACATACTAATAATCACATCAGTAGCTTCTTGATCCTCTCTAGCCCTCATAACGTAGGCTCGAGCTGGTGCTCGGTCTGGTCCTAGCTTATGACAGTCTTTGAAACTTCTTAGGTAGGTCATGTATGACCCTTAGTCTATTATCAGGGCTAGGCTGGAGCTAACCATGTAGTTTGTGCTGGTGCACTGCTCATCATCAGAGAACAATTTCTCCTCATATGCTCTTTTGATCCACATCTGAAGCAAACATATGTATTCTTCCAATACCCTTCTCTGTGATTTTTGTGGTAGGTGCCACAAACTGGAATACTATTTCTGGTAGCCTATGTCTGATTGCTATCTGCTGTAGATGAAGCCCTGTAGGGTCGCCCCTCCTGTATGAATCACCCTGTGTATAACCACTGTTTTGTCCATGTGCCATGAGACTGTGGGTGAAATCGACTCTTCTTGCCTGAAGACTAGGTCACTGGAGTCACGGTCTGTCTAATAGCTTCCTCAGCTCTTTTCCTCTTCCTCAGTTCCATACTAATAGCAACTGCAATCAGCTTGGTAAAGCTATCATACTGACGTGCAGTGACAAAATCGTCTATCTCAGTGTTCAGGCCATATTCAAACCTCTTGCACTTGTCTCTCTCGCTAGTGATCATTTCAGTGGCATATTTACTTCGTTGAGTAAACTCTCTAATACTCTATCACTATCAAATTGTCCTGGTTGAGGCTCAAAAACTCTCTATTATTCTTATCTATGTAAATGGGAGGAACGTATTGTTGCTTAAACTCAATCATGAAGAAGTCCTATGTCATAGGCTGTGGAACCTTTGGTTTCAACAAAAATGCCTTCCACAAGTCATAGGCATCTTTCTGTAGCAAAGAGACAACATATTTGGCCTTCTGGTTAGTGGCCACATCAAACTCATCACAAACCCTCTATATCTTCTCAGTCAAATACTTTGCAGCAGTAGGATCATCACCCTTTGTTTCTAGAAAATCTGTAGCCCTGAATTTATGAAGCTTGTCTAGCTGTACCTTTGGCCTCAATGGTGGAGGTGGAAGAGCTAGTGTTGGTGGTATTGCTCTAGCTATTTGTTGCAATAATCCTGCCATTTGTTGCATTAATGGAGTTTGTTCATGATTAGCTTGTTAAGGAGCCTGTGGTTCAGGGATTGGTACTGCACCTGGATCCTGAATACTAACTAGACAAGTCTTTTTGACACTTACCTCATGTCCACACATTTTTATAATATTCCTAAACACACAAGTCAATTTTTTGACAGAAAAAGCTTCCAATCCGTATTGTTAATCATATATCTTTCAGTGATATTCTTGATCATTAGGGTAAATTTCATCCTCATTATGGAATGAAGCCATTAAATTAGTCGAGTTTGTGCCTAATAATGCAATATATAAAGAATTAATTAATTGTTTTTTTTAAATTTATTCATATCCACCCAATGAGTGTTATACATATCCTTCATTATAACTATCTATTATTGTTGTCTATAAAAGATAATTTATAAATATATCCCATCATCTAAACAAAAAATTCCCATCAAATTAAATAATCAAACGTATATATTATATAAACAAATGCATTCAAATACATATATAGGTTTTATTTGGAGATTTTTTGTTTTGAAATATGTTCCAATTCAAACTAAAAGCTATCCTGTAAATTAGAAGCTAAATACTATCCAATACTGTACTACTCCTTGATTGCAAAGTATTTTAAACTTGAATTATAATGAGGACTAATCCAAAGTAATCTGCGATTTTGGACTGAAGGGGCTAATCCTGGAATGTTGCTGATGTCATTGTTGTTTGGATTCACAATCTGAAAATTTTAGTAAAACAAATTCAATCAAGCATTAAATCATACAATTTTGTAAAATCTTACAAGTGATAATTAAAAGAGAAATACTAAAGTGATTGTCCAACACTCATTACCTTATTAGTTGGTGATCAAGTGAGACAAAACTTTAAAAAATAATTTTTATTATTTTATCTTTCCTTATTTTGTGAATTATTTTGATTTTGTAGTATCAAGATTATTAAAAAGTGATAAAATAAATTTTAATTGAGGAGTTCAAGTGAAGAATTTCAATAAGTTCTGGGGCCACAAAAAGCATTTTGTCATAAGAAAAATGAAGAAAGTTAAAGAAGGTTATACCTTAACAATAACAATTGTTATGACTCCGAGCACAATAATGAAGAGCATTGTCACTATACACTTATCAGTAGCAACCTAAAGGGAAAAAAAAGTAATTAAGGATTATGAACTAAAACCCAACTTAATCATATGAAAGAAATTAAAAAAAAAAAAAAAAGTTGACATTTGGAGAATGACCTGCCTACCAATTTCCTTGACTAGCTGAGAAGCTTTCTTGATTGAAAAATGGATGGAGTCAAGCTCATTAACAATCCTGCTCATTTGCTCTGTCTGTACATCAAAATTGCCTTTCATTTGATATATCACTATAATGTTTTTATTTTTATAAATCGAGTTTATAAATACATTAATTTATAAATTAATTTAATCACAATCCATAATATATAAAAACATTTTGTATCAATTAAATAAATGGTTAAAATTTTCAAAATGATACATTTCCTAAAAATCATATATTTTTTTAATAATTATTTTGCATATAAGACAAATTATTCTATTAGATTGGTTCATAGATTTTGAACTAAATATTGTCATTTTGTTTTTACTTTGTCTTCATTGTTATGGATTATTTCTATATAATTTTTATGGGGATGATAGTTTTTGAATGTTGCAAAACATGTACCTGAGACTTAAGTGCCGCTGCTGTCTCCGTTCCAACATTGATGGTCTCTTGAACAATCTATTATAAATACCAACATCAAATTAATTTTCTTCAACAAACAGTATATTAAATTATTAATTATTATGAAAACTTCATGTTGGGAATTCTTCTTTTTGGATTATCTTTCTACATTTGTGTAAATGAATTAAAGTTCATGTCCTGTTCCTGCAATTAAATTACTAATTAACCCTCCTGATATTTGACAAAATTCACATTTAACATCCTCAACTTTTTTTTTTTTGGGGGGGGGGGGGGTTTAAATTAACTATTTTAATTAAAAAAATTTACAATGAAAAAGAATTATTAAAGTATCCATAATTTGTTTTTAGAAAAAAGACAATAAGTATTTAATTTGTTTTTTGGAAAATTGAAAATAGAAGTGTAGTATTTTTTTTTTCCTTTTTTTTTGTTTCTGTTTCTTGTTTATACCTTTTTACCCCTCTCAATTGCACTGTCTGTCTCATCCATCATTTGATGTCCATGATCGATTAGTTCTTGATTCGACATAGCTGCAAAAATTTACCTTATCTTACAAAAACTTCTGATGAATAACACATTAATATTAAAAATATTTATACAAAAAATTATCAATAATATAATTTAGAATAATGATAATTTTTTTTAAGTGGAGTCCGATTGAAAATTCAAATTCAAAACTTTATAATTATAATTAGCAAATCAGATCATTAAGTTAAAGTTTATTGGTAATGATAATTTTTTTTAATATCAATAAAAGAACATATTCAAAAGAGAGCGAGAAGGGAATAAAAAGAGAGTCCAGAAATATAAATTGGAAAATAGAAATAATAGTTACAACTTACAAGAAGCAAGTAGCACATTTTCTTCAGTTAAATCTTGACCAGGCCCATCGAAAAGATCAACTCTCTTATTGTTTTCAAGATTAGTTGAAAATCTATATTAACATCACCAACAATATTAAAGCTAATTATTATTAGTATTCAACTAAACCAACAATCATGAGAATCACCAATTGTCTAATTAGCATAATGAGCTAAAGTGTTAATTTCTTTAAATAGATATGAACTTACTTCTTCTTAAAGGCAACATAAGAATTCAACTCTTTGATCTGCAATTATAATATTGACAATTCTCAGAAAACTTTGGACAAGAAACGCCCAATTAAAAAATATTTAAGCAGTAAACTAGGATTATTGAACAAATTATAAATATAAGATAAAAATAATTAATGATGAAAACCAACCATTGATTGCTTTCTCTCATTCAACATTCTATTTGTTTTTAGGTCATTTCTACTCTCCATACCCTTCAATTCTCTATCAAATTCCTTTATAAGCCTAAAAAGAACAAATAATAATTAGTCAAAAATCCTGATTAGGGATGGAAAAATAATACATAGACAATCTCAAAAGCTACCTCATGGAATGAGATTTTCTTGGATAAAATAATTCAATGATACCAAAAATTTTATGTGTGTATAAAATTGATACTAAAACTTTATTTTGTATCAAATTGGTACAATTTGATTTCATATCATGTACCAAATATTTTTCTAGGAGTTCATTCGGATGTGTACACCATTTACACTTGCATGAATCTACCATAAAAGTTTTTAATATCATGATTTGAAATCCAATTCCGAAGTATTAGGACTAATTTAATACAAAACAAAATTTTGATACTAATTTAATACACATACAAAATTTTTAGTGCCTTTAAATCATTTTATCCGACTTTTCTTCCTGCATATAAAGTATTGTTAACTCATCCAACAATTAATGTAAGAATCACAATTAACAATCTCTCTCTTCATACATTAAGAGAGTGTTCGAGATTATTTTTTGGTGTTAAAAAGACAAATTTTTAATTTTTAATTAAATTGACTGATTTTTTTAATTTTTTTATTAATTAATTTTCTCAAATGTTCTTTTAGAAAAAATATTTATTTACTTAACAATCTCCAAAAACAGTTTTAAAACTAAAAAAATAAAAGACAAACTTTTTTAAAAATCAATTTTACTAAACACAGTACCTAACAAAGCTTAAGTGATAACTTCAAAATGGATATTCTCAAATCCATAGTTCTCAAAGATTGAATTTTTATTATTATTATTATAATTAGAACGTCTTTAATGATGAAATGTCATGTAAAAAATAATAATGATGCGATAACTTAAATTTTTTTTTTATTAATATTATATAAAACTCTTTTTTCTTCTTGTTATTCTTTTTTTTTCTTTTTTATTATCAGACATAAAACTTCTTATATTTTAGTGAACATGTATGAAATTCACAGGAGTTAACTATTACCTCATAATTAATACTCTTAAATATAACCTAAGTAGGAAAAAAGGATTATCAAATAAATTAATTAATAAATTGAAGGAGAAAAGAATCCTATATATATAAGTTAATATTGGAAATTACCTTTTACACTCTCGCATTTTTCCTGTAAGTTCTTCCAATTGTCGACTTTGCCTATTAATATCCTTTATCTTCTCCAATTTTTGAAACCCATTTCTGCAAATATAACACACATTGGATCTCACCATCTCATGAGCCATTAAATTCCGTTAATACTAACTATCCAAATAGATAAAATCTTCATCTTCAAATACCATATTATTACTCTAATTATAAATTAATTAAACTTTCACCAAATTATGACAAAAAATATAATTTTCAAGTTGTTGTATTCAATTTGCTGAGCATAAATTAATACAGTAATTCAGTTTTTTTTTTCTTTTGCAGAAAAAAGAATAAAAAAAACGAAGAAGCATTGAAATTAAAAGACTTCAAAGCTTGTGATAAAATTAATCAAATGTGTGGATAACCAATTTTTTTTTTTCAAAAAAAAAAAGAAAGAGTAATGCAAATATTCTTACGATAAAGCTCGAAAAATATCAGCTATTTCTCCATCAATTTGTGCTAAGTTTTCGTTTTCTGCCAACATGGAATCCATCTCTATAATTTAACCTTGAAAACCTCTTAAGTTCTCAAAAATCCAATCAAGAACCGCTTTTATTCTGCAAAATGCTGCTTCTTAGAACAAATGGCATATCAATCATTTAAAATTTCTTTTTTAATTGCTCCTTGCAATTGCCTTCCATGCAATGCATCTTCTTAATTCCCAAAATTCATAAAATAGAGGTTGAATTCTGAATTTTGGCTAAAAAGTAGTTGGGTCAAGGTGTTTAGAGTTGAAATTAAGGATCTGTAATGCCAATAATCCAAAGCTGATAAAAAAGGAACAAATTGTTTTATATGTTAAAAAGTGAATACAGTTTTTTTTTGTATTATGAAAATACAGTTTTTTTAATATTTGTTATATTTTTTTCTTTAAAAAATAAATTGATGTAGATTTTTGTGAGTTTTATTTTGCCTCTAACATTGAGAGGTTTAGAAAAAGTTATCTAATTTTGGTGCCGTTTAAAGCGCTTATTAAGGAATGTTGGGGGGTTAAAAAAAAAACAAACACAAACACAAAAAATAGTAAACCATCTCAATATTAGATGGCATTGCCTAGTTTAGTTGCAAGCCTGTAATTAGATCAGTTCTGGTTTGTTTTGTTTTGTTTTGTTTTCATTTTTTTTCTAAGGTAGAAATTTCAAAAAAAACAAAATAAGATGTAAGCTCAGATTTTAAATTCTGACCTCCAGCGCATGTTGGAGTGGATCAATATTATTTATCACCGAAAGCTACTGTAAAATATTATTTGCCTTTAGGAAACTGAAAAACCAAGTGAGTGGCGGAGCTTTAAATGCATGTAGCGCCATGTAAAATATAAAAAAAAAAATTAATTCTTTTAGACAAATATTGACTATTTGTAATATAAATAGAAATCACAACGGACGGATTTATAGTGGAGTTTTTTATTCTCATCTCCGACTCCAAAATTCAACTTCGTTTTTCGATTCCCGTTTCGTTCTTCGCTAGAAAAATTTTTGAATTTCTATCCCTACACTATATGGAGACAAGAATTCCCAACCTCAACCCAATCCTCAATTTTTATTAAAAAATTATTTTATTTTAATATTTAAAATCTTTTTATTTTAATTAATTAGTTAATTATCTAATTATTTAAATAAAAAAATTTTAATTATATATATATTCGAGGCGGAGATCGGGGTGGGGGATATAAGTGTCGTCCCCACCCCGTCTCTGTCACAAAAAATTTTGGAGTCGGGATAAGATCAAGATGAAGAGTAAAAATTATATAAAAAACAAAATTGTCTATTTATACATATATGACACACTAAAACTCGCATACCGTACAAATTTGAGCCGAGTGTATAAAAGATTTGAAAGTAACTGACTGCCTGAGTTACCAGGCGAGGTAGTGTTCAAGTCGCTTATCTGAATTGCTCAGACTTGTAGTTGCTTTCAGATTTAGGTTGTGATAAAACAAGCAATAATCGAAATTTGAGATAACTAACAACTACTTTAACAGCTAAAGTAAATTGACAAAATAAACGTGTGGAGAAAAATTAATACTTTATATTAAACTTAAAGTCAGAAGCTTTCAAAAAGAATTTACAAGAGTTGTTGTCAAGTGGTTGAAAAGATGAAAAGCTAAAGAAATGTAAATTGGGTTGTCAAAGAAACTATTTAGCTTTGAAGAGCAGTCCTCTGCGCCACAGGGCAAATAATATTTATAATAGTACTATCATGGCCGAGAGAGTGGTCTAGTTAGGCTTGCTCCAACGTGTTTGACCCATTAAACTTAATGTTGACTCTCAATCTAACGAATTTGAATGCAATTTGGGCCAATATAAACAAATATGAAGCGTAAAGATAATTAAAATATACATTTATTAGTTTTTAAAATATATATTTATTAACAACTTCACATATATGTACAAATTGATGGCCGCTAATACATAACTCACTCTTAATCTATATTTGAAGAAGTGAAAATATAGAAAATAAGAAAATAAGAAGATATTTTCACTTTATTTTGTATAAAAAATAAAATAAAAAATAGAGGTGGAAGAGAAAATAACTTTTTATTTTCTACCCTCAAATCATGTTTGGAAAATGAAGAAAAATAAGAAGGAGATATAAAATAACTTTTATTTTTCACCCATATTTGTCTCTCCAAAATGGAGAGAAAACATGAGAGATTGCAATGAAAATGTCACTATTACTAATAAAATTATTACTTTGATAATTATAGTAAGGTATTTATTATTTTATAAAATGATGAATAAAATAGTAAATGTATTGTAACACTCTCACATAACCACCCTTTTAAAATTCGATTAAAATAAAATTTTCTTTTAAATTACTTTGGTTTTAGTTACATCATGATCATAATAACTATTTTAAATTTCATATGAAATATACCAAAAGAGAAAACAAAATAAAATATTTTATCATATTGAAATACTGTATTGAACTTCAAATGGCCTCAAGTTTACAATTAACATCCCAAGGGAAATACAAATCTTTTAACACATGAAAGTAAAATAAAAGACTCTTTAGTGTATCATCCACCCAAACTGGATTTTGTTTTATGACTCTTTTTTTAGACTCTTATTCTCTGTCAACAACCATTTATCCAGCTCCAACATGCATATGAGGAATACTCGTATGCTAACTAACTCGTGTTTAGCAGTACATACATATATAATAACAACAACCGTATATATACTCTAAAAATTCGCACGTGCATACCTTCCTTTTCATGTTAAGACATTATTTTACATAGTGTACATTAAAATACGTAAGTTTGCAATAACTTTTTCCTTATAGATAAATACCCATCAATATATGTTAAAAACATGCATAACCAACTATGTATATTCTATGTGCCTATATTCATATTCATTATTTACCACTATTTATATACATATGAAAATATATATAATTAACATTGCACATGTCTTCCACATGCTTACACAAATTCATTATGCCA
Organism: Triadica sebifera; assembly: GCA_023653625.1. Classification (NCBI taxonomy): domain Eukaryota; kingdom Viridiplantae; phylum Streptophyta; class Magnoliopsida; order Malpighiales; family Euphorbiaceae; genus Triadica; species Triadica sebifera. The sequence continues at coordinate 15,424,734 of CM042910.1, read as the reverse complement.
AACTCATGTTTACCATATCCTAGCATAAATTCATCGCAAATTATGCATCTCATATCGAGTCATAGGATGTCATGAATACTCATACTATAAAATCATATTATATATTCAGGGTTATTCCTACATTTAACATGCTTTATTATGTCATAGTTCTCAATATTTTTCTCATACTCATACTATGCTTATAGGCATTTAACATAACCACAATTCCTCAATTTACATCATCACACTTCCTAAACAGTTTAGTGACATCTTACATCATCCATATGTAAATATTCATATAGCCAATAGAATGTGATTAATCATACCCATCATGTAATATTTCAATAAAAATTACATATCATGGAATTATTGTGCTTCATGAGTTACCTAACTTTGAATCTTGGCATGAAAAATTGGAAGTGCATCTTTCTTGGGAATGAAGTGTAACACCCCCTTACCCTCATGAACTACAATAAAGTAAGATAGTGTTATAGACTGACCGACTTATGTGCCTACATAGGACTTAACGACATACATCACTCATAGCCAAAGAGCAAAACTCATATGAAACATGCTACTATTATATACAAATGTATGCATTGTATTTAAATAGGCTTATAATGTATGCACAAATTTTGACTACATGCATATTTAAAATGTACATGATACAAAAGACAAAGTGATAACCAATCCTACTTGGGTGACTGTTGTTGCTACTTCACTCCATCTATCGGTCCCACTGTTTTTCTTGGCCTTTCCAATCGTTGCGTCACTATCTTCCCTCGCACAATCTGCCTCAAATAAAACAAACTTCCACGCTAAGCTTACGTTCAGTGGTGCAAGCTTTACAAAAATAGGTTAGTAACACTTATATTTATTACATATGGTACCCTAACATTCTTTTCTTATAACACCCTTCGATATAATTAAGAATAAACTCAATTATATCAAATGATGTTATAATGCACATGATTTAAAATACCATAATTAAAACTTTGATGCATCACAGTCATGATGACTTATTAAAATCATAAAATGTAATTAAAAGACTTAAATATAATAAAAGATTTTATATAATAAATAAATGGGCAAATCACTAGGCCAACGGTTTTACAAAAATGATAGTTATAAAATTTTATGTCTCTAAAAATAAAAGTATGTACATTTATAACTATCCAAACCCATCAAAAATAACAAAATACAACAATTGTCTCACCCACCCAAAGTATGTATCCTTGACTCTGCTTTTGGGAATTCTCTTTTGTCGATCAATACCTAAGCTCTGAACCTGTGCATGGGAATACTCATATGCTAAGCAACCTAATTCTTAACGGTATATAACAATATGCAAAGCACAACATACATGCACAAAATGCATGATTCACTTACCACCACACCAATACGACTTACCTTGTTGTTTGCACACTATGTATTTATCATGTCATGCCTCAATATTCTCAACACAATACTCAAGCATGCATGACTTAACAATATAAACAACCATCAAACATATAAGTGTACACCACACTTAGAAATTATTAATTACCTTTTTTCTTAATTGCTTTACTTTTAACTATACTAAATTAGATACAAGTACTCTACGGCTCTCATCCGAGCCCTCAGGACACCTATCTGAGCTTCCCAAAATACCGGTCTAAGAAAAAAGAGTGTATACATATCAACCACTGAGGGAAGCATACCTGGCTTAACCCTAGCCTCAACGAATCTCAAATGTGACCAACCTAGGTTACTTAGTACCAATCTCCATTCAATGAGCTCTAGTTCTAATCAAAGTATTGGGTTTAATTATTTATCATATCATATACCATTTTCTTAACGTACATCATCTATGATTCTCATACTCATAACCATAATATGCATTCTCATAACATGTTATAACTATAAAATACAGGTACTCCGCCTCAAATCGAATCAAACTCAATTCACATGCAAACATACCACTTTTCAAGATTTAACAGCTTCACTACCGTGCTTTCACGGCCATGAAGAACCTCGTCACGGGTAGTTTACCTATAAATTAAACTGTGATTCACCTGTGAATCAATAATATATTTACAGTTGTGATTAAACCTTCACAAGCATGATCCTAATCGAGAAGTTGCATGTGAACGGGTCTGCTTCAGCAACAAAACTTATATTCACAACATTTACACCCATGAACTACTAGTTCATGACCATGAATCTGGAAATCTTTTTAGAAAATAGAGAACACCATTTCATACCATTGTCACATGCAATAACTATACAGTTGACCATTGTCAGCCACCCTATCAACATTTCAGCAAGCATACAAGCCATATATCATGCCAATAACATTTATAAATATCAACATTTATCAATGTAACCCATTTAACATCTCAAATCTTCCATTTTAACATAAAAACACTCCTTATGCATATCAACCCAAAAACAATCCATTTAACACCTTATTGATTACTAACAATATGCATTTAAGGCAAATAACACATATTCATATAACTCAAATCTTTGAATGTGGTTATATTCAAACCTTTCATATAGGATGGAGCCTAACCAAAGCTTTAGCTCTCTAAGCTTGTCCTCTCTCTTGAGATGGACTTCCAACAACTTTACTAGCTCCTAGCAATAAGAAAATATCTTCTTAATCTTTCTGGAACTAAAACCAAAAGCAAGAATGTCAAAACCAACTCTTACCTTGCAACTCACAACCTTATCTTCTCATTCTCCTTTCTAACTTTACTCTCATAAAACTATATCTTTGAAGCTCCAAAAAATAGAGAATGAGGGTTTCTAATGATAAAAGGAGATGAAGTGGTGTGTTTGGTTTGTTAATAGGGAGTGAAGAGCAGATTTTTAAGAGGATGGTAGCAGAGAAAATTGTGATTGTCTCACCTACTCTATCTGCCTAGGATTCACAGTCATGACTTCTATTTCACGGGCGTAAATCACTTATTCACGGTTATGATTAACCTTCACAGTCTTTGTTCACTAGAGACCCAACATTCACGATTGTGGCACCACTTAACTTTAAAACCTTTTAACACTCTTCTAAACTCCTAACTCTCACCAACCATTAATACAACTTATATAACTTATAGATGGGCATTACATTTCTAATACAAATCATGAAATAATTAAATAGCAAAATTCATGCATTTAAAATAGATAGTATATCTCATGCAACATATTTCTTAAGAGTAACATAAGTCACATTATCAAAACAGTATTTGAGACATCACACATTTCTAGGTTACATGATTTGTACAAATTTTCAAGTATCGTCATACACACATTCATATTTTCATATTTACATAGAATATCATATTATGTGGATACACATTGTATGCTTGTTTCACACTTGTTTTTTGTCAATGTTCAATTTATTTATTCACTTTGTCATACATCATCACATACCAATTTAACTTTACTTGGTTAGCCCATATCTTTTCCACCTTGACCAGACTTTAAGGAGACACAAGAAGTATCTGTATGAAAAATGCACCTATCTGGATGGATATTGAGCACCATAAAATTTGGACATCGAGCACTTCTGATCACTTCGTGGATGTTGAGTATCTATAGTAACGATATACAGGATGTCGAATGCCTTTGGTACCTGTATGTGGACATCTTGCGTTTCTACTAAATGTATGACCCTATTGATATGTCAACAAGTCTACCCTGCTCTAGTCCAGACTTAATTATGGGCTCATGTCATGCTTATCCGTATAACTTATTTTATAACAGTAAACTGAGTATCACAATTCTATATGCATGTTGTTGATTCTAGCACTCATTTACATGTCATACTTATGTCATAACATCTCTAACATTGTTGTTTCACATGATGCATAACTTTCATACTGTAATATCAATCACATCAACATAATGTTTATTATAGCAAGGCATATCTTTAATATTATCACATTGTAAATTTACTATGTTTCATATTATGCAAATTTCCATTATTAATTGTCATGTTAGATCATTTGTGTGTTTTGTGTGTACTATATGTCCATTATAAGCATCACATAATGGGCAAACAAGGTTCATATTCAAAACACACATATATGCCCAACACATTCTAATATAAATAAGCTTATGTCATACATATATCAAACATGTACTATACCTATGCATAAATAACAAGTTATATTATCATTATATTATTTATTCTTTTTCTTTATTGGCTGTTGTCATAAAGTATGCACAAACTTGGTTAGGCCTTTTGATCATCAATCTGACCCTTTCCCTTATCCGAGTCAACCTTTTGCTACCTCGATGCACCTAATACAAATAATGTAATTAATAATCCAACTCAATTATGCTAGCTTATTATGTTAACTCAAATTAATCGACATTCGAAGTAGTTAAGCAATTTGGTGGATACTTTTATTTAATTTTATTCTCTAGTCATATGTCTCAAAATCTAGGGTTTTGAGTCAAAATTTTCTTTATTAACACTTAGGTCTATGAGTTCTAAGATTGTATTTTATTTATGGTCTTACCTTTTAAAAAGCTTACTCAGAAATTTTGGGTCTAATACCTTGTATCTTTTTTTTAAATAACAATCTAACTTATTTCACAAAATCATAAATTAATACTTAATAAGTTAATTTTTTTCTCAAAATTTTTATTTTTATAACTTATTAGTTATTGTAATTTTATAATTTATACAAATTGATATTTCATTCTCAAATTTCTCATTCTTTCTAACTAACATATTCTCCAATTTTTCACTTTTTTCTAACTTAATATTTTTTTCATTTATAAAAAAATTAAATAAGTTAAGTTAATTTTTTAGTTTCAAATTCACTCAATAATTAAGTTTAATTTTTATGAATACAAATTATAAATACATTTTAATAGTTTTAATTGCACTTATTTATTGTGTTAATTACATAATTATATATTTTTTATAAAAAATTTAAATTTAGAAAAAATATTAGAACCAGCCGAGCCATCAGTTCATGGACTGACTCAAACTAGTTCCGATTCCAGATTTCTGGGACCGGAAAATTAGCAATTCTAAACAGTGGCCAACCTACACAGATATCAAATGATTTTCATCATTTTTGGGTCTTTTTGGTCCATTTTTTGATATTAGGATTTTTAAATTGGTTTGGTTTATTGATTTATCATTTTTCATCATTTTTTCTCAAAAAAGTTTCTCCAGCTATCATCATTGTACCCAATTTTGTGTGCGAAAAATCCAGTATCTACAACTACCGTATCAAATCCATTTAGTAAATTTTATTATTTGTATATATGATTGTAGTTAACCAGTAAGGAAGTTTATTTTATCTCGTGGGTTGTAAATCACTTGGCGAAGGGGAAGTCACCATCTTACTTCCAGGCTTCCAGCAGTGATAATTGAAAATCAGTTTTATATTTAAGTTTGCATGTTAATAGTACCTGCAGTAATTCATAAGCTTTTGCCATACCCTCTGGTCCATTTCAAGTTTCTTTTAAAATTCTGACAAATTTTAAAAAAAATGATTAAATAGAAAAAAAAAATGTGATGGTTATTACAACATAAGGACAAAATTGAAAAATAAACATAAATGTTTCCTTAATTTTTAAAAATGACACTTAAAGTGAATCGATTAGAGTAATTAATTTGATTTATCTCTTCAATCCAAATAACCTGAATGGGCAGAAGAATTACCCGCTCAAATGTCAAAATTTTAACCAACCCAACTGTAGCCTAATATCATTTTGCAAATTAAGTATATATTGGTTATATTTAATTAGAGATTTTAGTTGAAAACTTTTGAGATATTGGAGTGATATTAATTATCTTACTTAAGATGGAAAAGATGTCATGATAAAGAATGGCATCCTCTGTGTTTTTGATTGAGCATCAAACAATACATATTTAATATATATTAATAGCTATGTTTTATTAATTCGCAATTTTTTCATATTTTATTCAGGGAAATGAAAGACTAGCTATGTTGAGAAAATCAGCAAAATAGTATATATTAAATATATATTCTATACAAATTTTCTTCACAAAAATACAGAAAATCAAAATTCTTGCATTTTGAGGGATTCGATTATACATCAATTCCATGTTCTACATTAATTGGGTCATGCAATCAAAAGAAAAGAGCAAGTATCATTAATAGTTAATACTCTGTTCAACAATGCATTGAATTCGAACCACCACGAAACCAATAATTTTACATTTTACAAAATCCATTTAAAGCTAACAATTAACTGATTTACATAGTTAACATGAGTAAGGCTAAGGGTTTAACGCCTAAGTAAGAATAAATAGATTAGTTATATATTATAATCAAGCTACGAGACAAAAAGGAGAGATTAGTTATAAATTAAAAACAAGTTACGAGGCCATACATTACAGCTACAGCTACTATCACTTCTGTAGTGAACATGTCCATATTTCCTCCACTGTGACGAAAAAAGTTGCAAACGAAGAGCTCAAGCCAAAACTTAAAAAAAATTTCTTATATCTCCAGCGCAGCAGCAACTAGCTACTATCCTAGTTTAGTAGAATATGATATCAGCGGATGTTGCACCATCTCACTCAGACAAATGAGCATGCCTACAACTATAATCACTCAGACAAATGAGCATGCCTACAACTATAATCACTCAGACAAATGAGCATGCCTACAACTATAATCACTCAGACAAATTCAAATGCACACAACTTATTTCCCGCAGAATCCCCATATATTGGGTTCATTGTGTGAACAATGACAATGCAATCCCTCCAAATAGTTACAATCATTCCGCAAACCATCCAAGCTCATTATTTTAAAAATAATATTTTGTTGTTAAGATTTCAGCCTACCAGGTCCCTATTCCATTAACATAAACTTCCTCACATCAAAATAAATGCCAGAAAATTTTCCATTATCCTAAATTCATGCATACATGAATATTAATCCTTGAGCATTCCACCTTTAAAAACAAAAACAAGCACTCACTATTTGGTTAGTGAACTGTTATTTGACAACATATATTGCACCTCCCAGTGCTCATTATCAAGCAAATTCACTGAATAACCTTCCTAGTAAATGCTCAAGTACCATTACACTTAACAACTTCTAGGATCAATTAGGTCCAACAAGTTTTATAGATTAGGCAGCCCCCATCCAAACTTAATATAGTTTTGCTAGTAAATCATACATTCACCTTTTAAAACACCATAGGTCATTAAACAACACTTGAACCCAATTCCAAACTAGAAATGAATTTCTGCAACTCTTCCAGTTGATGCCCATCTACTCTACAAGCTTACCTTTTTAAAAAACTAGTACATCGGATTCACAACAAAAACCTCCAGTATAACACCGAGCCATCAAAGCATGTCAACACATTCAATAAACACTATTACTAACTCCATAGGCACAGCAGGAAACTACATTCCTTCATCTCCACAAATCAAGAAAAAGTTTTCCCTAAATGCACAACATCCTAATCTACATGTAATGCCAACAAATTTCAATTTAAACCATATGGAAATCCAAACAATAGTTGATAAAAATGAACAGTAGCACAGCAAAAAACAATTAATCAACCTAGATAAATCATATAGCACTAACGAGTAATATACTTATCTTACCCCATGCAAATAACATTGAACTTCAAACAACTAAGCTTCTAAATCAGTTCCATAAACATAAGAGAATACCACATTAAACTAGAACAAGATCTAAACCATCATTTGAAATATCAAAATAAGCTCAAAATTAAACAATAATATCATTAAAATCCCATCTAAGCAACTACTTTAAAAGTTGCAAAACGTAAACCTTCTTCAGGTCATTCAGAACCAAACTCAACAAAGAATAATAAAAGCTTAAACCAACTCTTCCACCTCAAAACCCTAGCTTGGTGCGACGCCAGTGCCTGCGCTTAGCATTGTATCTGAACAAGAACAAAACAAAATCAGTATAAACTAACACTCACATTTCCAGAAATTCAAAACCAACACTCTATACACATACACAAATATGGAAGCATACGCATACCTGATGGTATTGTCGGTTCTCATGCGGATCCAGTGAGGTATGGGTCTGTTCTGCCTCATCTTCTTCGCCAGCTTCTTCTTGATCACGAAGGTCTTGTGTGACGGCTACATATAAAAAACACGCCTTATTAGATCCATATTAAGATGAAATCAATCCCCAATCCAAACTGGCACAGAGAGAAAGAGATTGAAAGAGGGCGAAAAAGAGAGGAATACCATTTTGGCAGCTTCGGTGCTTCGAGGCTAGAAGCTGGAGCTGCAAATAGGAAACCGCGGCGATAAAAACCCTAGATTAGAGATATCGGTACTTTTATAGATATGAAGACCTAATACGTCGTTTAATTAATAGCGGTACGGGTGTATAAAACCGAACAGAAACCCGAACTGAATCAAATTCAATTCAATTTATTTGATTTAATTTTTATTAATATTTCAATTTATTTTATTCGATTTTTTATTTTAAAAAATTGATTCAAATTTATTTATATATATTTTTATAGTGATTTATTCTAGTTTTTAGTTAAAAAAATTATAGTTATGATAGGATAATGTAATGAATTATGAAAATTCATTCTAATTTATGTTACTAATTTTAATTTAGAGTAATTAATAAAGTTATAATAATTGATTTTCATGTATGTCAATTTATAAAATTGTGATAATTGATTTTAATTTATAATAATTTATAAATTTATGGTAATTAAATTAAATTTATGATAATTATGAATAGTTGATAAAGTAATTATTATGTCAATCTATCATAATTTATGCTATTTTATTTTAATTTATAGTAATTTATAAGTTATATTAATTGATCATAACTTATATATTATAATTGATAAAGTTATGATAATTATTTTTAATTTATCATAATTAATAAAATTATAGTAAATAACTTTAATCTATTATAATTGATAAAATACAATAATTATAATTTATATAAATTAATTAATTAATAAAACCAATTCAATCGAACTGATCTGAATTATTGCCCAAAATGATAATCAAGAAAAGGGTTAAATTAGTTACGAATAAAAAAATACTTGAAGAAAAAAAATGTAACTTTACATCCACGTGAAGAACTATTTTTACAGAGGTAACATTAGTCACAAACGTGACTTTTTGATTCACGGGCGTAACTGTTTACTTATTTTCAATATTTTGAACTTTAATTCTTGTTTTTCAACTTGCTTCAAGGTTTTAAGAATGTATAACCTGTCTAATAAACTTAAATCACAAATGTGGTTAAATTTCTTATTGCCTAATTATTTACTATCATTAAAATAGCGAAAATATCCCTCAATATTCAACAATCTCCCCATTTTTTATAGTGAAAAATAATTAAGTAATATAGAGTCTAAAGATAAAATAAAATTTCTCCCCCTTAAATTATGCTTAATAAACATGAATCATAAGAATTACAAGATGCAAGAGAAGCTTCAAAATATATTAAGATAAACAATAAACATAGCATTCATACCAAGATAAACATAGTATTCATATCAAGAAAATGAAAGGTATATTGCAAGTATATGAAATGTTAATAAGGGCATTTTATGCTTTATATGCAAGCAATATGACAAGTATATATAACATATATATGCAAGGAATATGACAAGTATATATAACATATATATATTGCATTCATCATCGTACGTATATTGCATTTAACATAACATTTGCTTACTTATTCTCCCTCTGTGTCACAATCAAAAAGAGATATAAGACAATAGAGAATAATAATAATAATAATAATAATAATAATAATAATAATAATAATAATAATAATAATAATAATATGACATTGCAATAACAAAAAGATTTATAAGATATGAGTTGTAAAATTAAAAAGACTTTTCTAGAATTATCTTAGTACACACAAAAAATAAAACTATGATAAAATGATCCTAAGGATCCTAAGACATGAAAAGTAAAACTAAGATAATAAAAGTAATGGCTTGAACCCAGACATCTGCTTGCGAAGATGAGCTACCTCCTCTTTGAGGCTACCAATCCTAGACTCGACAAAATCCTTGAGGTCTTCTAGATTCGCATCAATCGACTCTTAAAAAATGTCTACGCTTTCCTGAAGCATGTCAAAGCGAGGAGTCAGAAGTGTGGCAATCTGCTATGCCAAGTTTGGCAGAGGTGCCGAAGAGGTCTCGTTGGTAGGAGGGGCATCTGGAACAACTAGAGTTCGAGTCTCAACTCGGGTTCTCTTCCTCTGTTGGGGCCCTTGAAATCCCACTTTGAATTCCTCTAAGTCTTCAAGCTCTCATGCCACCTCACCTACTGGGTTGATGAAATGGCAAAACATCTTATCTTTATAATGGACTTTCAATGCTACTCCCATTTTGATGAATGATCCAATATTGTATACATGATTGTTGAGGTCTACCACCAAATGAGTCACATAACCTATGATAAGAATATCTCCTGAGGGCTTAGAGGCAATGGACTAAAGATGAGATACAAACCACCGGGATAGTGCCACGAGCTCACTCTTTCGAGCCATTTCAAATAAAAGCAACTCGGACTTTCGAAATGAGCCGTTGCTATCACCCGAGCAAAATATGCTATAGGTCAGAAATTGGTAAACATGGTGAAGCAATGGTGATATCAAATGTGTGCTCTTCGTCTTCATGGTATCTCAGCTGTAATCACTGCCAAAGTTGGACCAGACGTTGTGAGGGTAAAATCTTGCCTCATTGTCATGGATTAATCCCTCGTGCAGGAGCTTAAAATTGTTCTGAATTAAGCAACAATAAGGGTTTTTTCCTGCTTGCAGAGTTGGAAAGAGACTTTCCCTATAATGGTTCAAATACCGGGTTAGTCGTAAACTGTAGTTTTCGAAATTGATCAGTATACTAGGGGTTAAAAATACACCCGTTTGTGAAAAATATTTTATTTGATCATTGAAAAATATATGTTATGAGTAGTTCAGAGGTAAATTTGGAGTGAAAATGAGGTTGAATAAGTTCTCAAAAGTCAAAACTAAGAAAAAAATGAGACCTGATTTAATTAAATAATTAGTTGACCGTACTTTGATCCGGCTATAAAAAATAGTAAATAATGTCTAAAATTTATTTTAAGACATGAATATACTCTAAATAATATTTAGAATTATTTGATAATAAAAATGAATTTTACGGTAACACTGAAAATTGAATTATCAGTCCGGTTTGAGTGAGCCGGACAGAAAATAGATTCCGATTGAGTTAAAAAAAATTTGCATAGACACATGAATATATTTTATGAGTTATGAAATTAAATTTGGGTGAAATTGATCTTGATAAGTGAGGGAAATAATTTAGAATGCTTAATTGAGCTTAAATAGATTGAACTTTGTTTGACCCAAATTCATCCATCTTAAGCCACAATAAATAGACCAAGATATCAGAATTCTCTAGATAGAATTTTGCTGCATCATCTTCTTCCTCTTCTCCCTCTTGGCTGAACCATCCCTCCCATTTTTCTCTTCTAAAATTCTTCCATTAATTTTTACACAAAAAACAACCACTCTAATATAATGTCAGCCTCTCTAGTAGCTAGTATAAGCATTTAACCTTCATTTGGAGGGTTAGAGTAGAAGGAAATCAAATGAGACACGTTAAGATACAAATTTGAGGTAAGTGAAATTAAAAATTTTAAATTAGTTTAATGGTTCAAATAGATAGTTTAAGGTATGTAGATAATAATTATGAAGTTAAATTGAGTTAGAAAAACAAAATAATAGTGGATTAATGGAGTGTAATTTTCGGCCATGGTAGGTTCAAAAGGAAGTGAAGGTGCTTCCGAGGAAAATGCTAAGGAAAATGAAGTCTAGGAATGTAGATAATAATTATGAAGTTAAATTGAGTTAGAAAAGCAAAATAATAGTGGATTAATGGAGTGTAATTTTCGGCCATGGTAGGTTCAAAAGGAAGTGAATGTGCTTTCGAGGAAAAGGCTAAGGAAAAGGAAGTCTAGGAAGGCCAAAGAAAGAAAATAAGGTTAGTGATTTCAAAATTTATCTATTTTCATTGTTAAAGCATGAATTAAGGTTATGGAAATTAGGAATTTTGTGTGTTTTGCATGTAATTGATGCTTAAAATATGATAGGAATTATAAAAAGTGAGTTAGAATAGTTAATTTTAATTAAAAAATTAATTAGTGGAAATTCGAAAATATGACTCTATTATGTGAAAATGCATATTATGGCATAAATACATTTTAGTGTAATATTATGATACATGTGGAATAATGAATGTATAAATTAGTGAAATAAATACTTAGAAGGTGAAAGAAAAAATTTAATGATGAAAATTTAATGTGGGCCGAAATGTAAAGAAGAAGAAATTATTATTTTTCTTGCTAAGTAAATGAAAATTAAGTTATAAAATGTAAGAAAATATGATATTAAGTGTGTACAAATTTATTGCAAATTTTTTAAATATATATTAAATTTTTTAAATTATTGATTATTTTATGCATGAAATGAAAAATAATGAATAAAGTATATTTAGTGAGTTTAATGACTTAATTAATTATTGTTGCCCAGATAATGAACCAAGAAGAGGGGTTGAATTGGATTTTAAAAATTCTTAACTTTTAAGTGCGGAATAAAAAGTTAAATAGAATAGGGATAGGAAGGTATCACACAAGAAATTTATAGAGGTTCGAGTATTAACAAGCTATACTCCTCCCTCCAATCTGAATTGAAAGTTTCACTAACACACTAAGTATTACAATGAAATTTTACAAGCTCACTCCCAACTATGATGTTTCTATCAATGGCTCACATCTAACCCAGAAATCCCTTGTGTTTTACTGGCTCACACAATAAACCAATTTTTTGTATTTTATGGCTCACACAAATAACTCTTACAAGTGTTTTACTCTCAACCCAATATACCCAAACTCGATTGAGTAGTAGATTACAAAGAAAAACACTCACCAATCTATAATGCTCAGAAATTATGAGCAAATAGATTTTTTACAGAGAATTAAAGTTTTGTTGAAAGTAATTAATGCACAAATGGCTACAACAAGATTTTGATTCGAAGTAATTGCTATTTTCTTATTTTGGATTCATAAATGACTTGCATTTATACTTTCTTAGCGAATTATAGTCATTTGGATGCATTTAACATGAAAATAGTCGTTGCACCAATTCTTAATTTTGCGCCTGACATGTTTCTCTTTCCTTATTCACGGTCGTGAATATCTATGTCACGGCCGTGAATTTTCTTCCAAGCCATGATCCAAGTGGTGACTTTGACCGTGAAACTTTCTGGAAAGAATTGAAATGTTTGATCACGGGCTTGACTTTATTCTTTCACGGGCGTGAATATCCTTCCAAGCCATGGTCTAAGTGGTGACTCTAACCGTGAGGCTCTCTGAAGGAATTTGACATGTTATCTCATGGGCGTGACTGATATGATCATTTATGGTTGCTATGGTTTTTCATGGCCATGAACTTTAAATGTTGGATAGTTGGCGCTAAGCTACATCACGATCGTGACATAAATAGTCACGAGCGTGAACACTTCATTTCTTCATTTTTTGACTTTCAAAGTTAGTCTTACATTCTTGCATCATATTTCATACTCTGTTTAATAAACTTAGAACACAAGTATGTTAAATACATTATTGCTATTTTATTTGTTAGCATCAAAATAACAAAAATACCCCTTAAGGTTCAACAATCTCCCCTTTTTTGATGGTGACAAATAATCTAGCAATATGTGCTTTTGAGAAGTCTCTCTCTCAAAAGATGCTTAAGACAAAAAAATAATAGAGTGCAAGAATCTTTAAGAATTGAGGAAGTATAGCATGGATGTTTGCTTGCTAATTTAGGTATATGCAAGGTATATTCAAAATATATCAAATTGTTTACTTTTAACTAGTTAAGTATATGCAAAGTATATTCAAAGTATATCAAGTTGTTTGTTTTTAACTAGTTAAGTATATGCAAAGTATATGCAAAGTATATGCAAAGTGTATCTCAATACTATATTCAAAATATCAACACATTTGCATTTATGTACTTGCATATTCATTTAATTCATTTATATTGCTAGGTTCTCCCACTTTTTTCATCAACAAAAAGAACATAAAAGAGAAATCATAAGGCAAAAACCAATGCAATTATATTAATACCATATGTAAACGAATAAAGTTTTGAAAAGTAAATTAAAATTCTACATTTGCAATACTAGAAACTAGTAAACAAAATGAAATAAAAAAACTAAAACTCTAGCTAGACTTGGAGCCGGACAACCCATCTCTAAGGCGTGCTACTTCCGCCTCGAGGCTATCCATGTAAGACTCCATAAAATCTTTGAGGTTTTCCAACCTCTCATCGATTGAAGCCTACAGTTGATCAAAGTGAGGTGCTAAAAGATCAGCCACCTGCTAAGCCAAGTACGGTGTGGAGGTCGAGGATTGACCAACCTCATGCTCAACCTCTAGGGTCGCTGTCTCGACTCGAACTCTTTTTCTTTGCTGAATTTCTTGGAGGCTAGCTTTGAAGTCGTCTAAATCCTCGTCTTCCCAAATAATTTCACCAGCTGGAGCGGTGAAACGGTAGTAGATGGTATTCTCATGAATTAATCGAACCGCTGCTTCCATTTTGATAAAAGACTCGACGTCTAGCCGGTCTCTAGGATATGCTGGTATGAGGTTGAAGTTGTGCTCTTCTAGCTTCATATATCCAAGCTTGATAGCAAGGTGAGTCACGTACCGATATCTCCTAATGGCTTCATTGCAATTGAGAGTATATGGTTTGCAAACCATCGAGATAGGGCCACTGTTAGACCTATTCGGGCCATTTCCAGGAGAAAGAGCTCGGATTTTATGAATTGCACCATTGCTATCCCCCCTTGCAAAGATGCTCTAGGTCAAAAACTTATGTAAGTATTTATGCATTGGTGATCAAAGATGGGTGCTCCTCATTTTGTTTACGTCCAAGCTGCAGTCTAGTTTGAAATGAGTCTATGCCGGATTGGCATAGAACTCCACCTCACTTTTATTGAGGATACCATCAGAGGGAAGTTTGAAGATGTCACCAAACTCCACTGCTGTGAGGGTGTTTGGATGCTTGTAAAGTTGAAATTTCACTATACCGGTAGGAGAGACTTGCAGGGTGCTAAGGAACTCGAGAGTTGGTTCCCTTAGTGTCGGTTGATGGATATCAACAAACTCTTTTAGATGACACGCCTGTAATTATTCCGTCATGCTTGTCTCAAGATCGAGGGTCCTGATAGCATGCCATTCGAAGGGTCGAGAAGAAAGCAGTGGTCTTTTCTTGAGAATTGCATACCTCGGATGACAGTGCTCCGGAATGATGTTGAGAAGGTAGTCCGTGTACCTTCTTGGAGCATGAGATTTCCTTATTGTGCCTATTGAGAAGCTGGGTTCCATTTTTGAGTTAAGAGAGAGTTTTTGAAGAGAAATTTTCTGATATAGATTTTGAAAAATACCTTGTGATGTTGTAATTTCTGATAAAAGAAAGTGTTTTTGAAGGTATTTATAAATGGAAAAACTATTAGGGGGCTAAAATTTGTGAGAGGTATTGAATGTGGTGATAAATGAGAGAATTTGTAGAGTTAGAAATGAGAGAAAAAATGGCAGAAAATGTTTTAGACTCAACATCATCACAGTCGTGAATTCTAAGTTACGGGTATGAAATGTTGTGTTCACGGTTTGCTGAATAGGTGCTCTACCCCTGATGAAGAATATGAAATGATTCACGGTCGTGACATTTAATAGTCACGGAGTGAATGGTGAATTTTCAATGTTGTGACAAAATGAGTCACGGTCGTGAAGTACAATCTTCACTACTTGTGACCGTGAGACAAAGCGTGAAACAAAGGATGAAACAAAACGTGAATGCTTCTGTAATTATTTGGTGGTAATGTTCACAGTCGTGAAGAAGTGTCACGGTCATGAACAAAGAGTTTCATGGGAGTGATAGAAAAGGTTATAGGCATGAAACATAGTGTTCACTACCTTCAACCGTGAAGCATGTCGTGAAGCAAGCCGTGAAAGCTGCTGGAGCTTTTGGCAATTATGATCACGGTCATGAATATATGTCACGGGTATGAATTGCCTAAAATCCTAATTAAATAAAACTAAGTCTAAAACAAGACTAAAGGATTTCTAAGGTACTTCTATCCCTTATAATATATTTTTCATCCAGTTTTGCCACTTCATACCTTAAAAGATGAGACAATAATACAAGATTAACATTCAAAGTTCGAAAAATTTGGAATCATAAATTTAATCCATCAATCATACCAAGCTCTCTTCTTATGAAATTAAATCTTTCTTCATTTAGAAACTTAGTGAAAATATCTGCTAATTGATTGTTTGTATTGATAAATTCCAATACATCTCCATATTGAACATGATCTCTAAGAAAATGATATCTTATGCCAATATGCTTACTTCTAGAGTGTTGAATGAGATTCTTAAATAGGTTTATAACACTTGTATTGTCACATCTGATAGGTAAATAGTCTAAACTATGACCATAATCCTTAAGTTGTTGTTTTATCCAAAGGATTTGAGTATAACAACATCCTGCTACCACATACTCCGTTTCAGCGATAGAAAGAGCAATTGAAAATTGTTTCTTACTAAACCAAGAAACTAAGTATTCACCAATAAAGTGACAAGTTGTAATGGTTGGGTCTCATCCACAGCATCGGCCCTACCCGAAGTTCACAGGATTGAGCCCACCCACCGTCTCATTGAGACCAACGGGCTGCCGGGGTCTATGGCCCAATACCTCCAACCCATCTCCCTTTTACAGGCAGGTTGTTGAAGGCAAGGGTCGAACCCTTGACCTCCCTTTAGCCTCAGTAAGAGACTACCAATTGTACCATGAGGGAGGTCAAGGGTTGGACCCTTGCCTTCAACAACCTGCCTGTAAAAGGCAGATGGGTTGGAGGTATTGGGCCATGGACCCCGGCAGCCCGTTAGTCTGAGTGAGACGACAGGTGGGCTCAGTCCTATGGACTTCGGGTAGGGCCGATGCTGTGGATGAGACCCAACCGTTACATAAAATGTACCTTTTATATGGTACAATTGGTAGTCTCTTACTGAGGCTAAAGGGAGGTCAAAGGTTCGACCCTTGCCTTCAACAACCTAACTAGAATTTAGTGTAAGGGCTGGATCCAGGAGATGGGTTAGAGGTATTGGGCCATGGACCCCGGCAGCCCGTTGGTCTCAGTGAGACGGCGGGTGGGCTTAGGCCTGTGGACTTCGGGTAGGGCCGATGCTGTGGATGAGACCCAGCCGTTACACAAATGTCTGAAGTACTATTTCTATCCAAGAGACTTTTAGCGTAATCAACATTTGAATATCCTATGATATGAAAGGATGAATTTCCACATACAATACGTTGTTGGGCAGTGTTGTATTCTGCCACATTCTTCAATGGATAGTGAGTTTGAGAATTGTCATTGCCTTTTTGTTTTTGAAATTTGTTTTATGCTGAGGCTCTGTCCAATCATCTCTTGATAAGATTTCTTCTTCACCATATCAACTCCTCTTTTGGTTGGTGGTGTCCATTCTTTCTGAATGCTACCCCAGACTTCAATT
Organism: Triadica sebifera; assembly: GCA_023653625.1. Lineage (NCBI taxonomy): Eukaryota > Viridiplantae > Streptophyta > Magnoliopsida > Malpighiales > Euphorbiaceae > Triadica > Triadica sebifera. The sequence goes on along the minus strand of CM042910.1, from coordinate 15,407,162 downwards.
CCCTCACTATCGAGATATGTCTCTATTCGGAACTTTCAATAAGCGTAATTTGCTTCATCAAAATAAGGCTTTAGACTTTGAAATCCTTCATTGGTCATTTCTGGATCTTTGATAGCACTTTTTAGGCGTCGATGCTAAACTAAGCTCTGATACCAATTGTTGCCCAAATAATGAACCAATAAGGGGGGTTGAATTGGATATTAAAAAAATTCTTAACTTTTAAGTGCGGAATAACAAGTTAAATAGAGTAGGGATAGAAAGATATCACACAAGAGTTTTATAGAGGTTCGGGTATTAATAAACCCTACTTCTCTCTCCAATCTCAATTGAGAGTTTCATTAACACACTTAGTGTTACAATGGAGTTTTACAAGCTCACTCCCAACTATGGTATTTCTATCAATGACTCACACCTAACCCAGAAATCTCTTGTATTTTAATGGCTCACACAATAAACCAATTCCTTGTGTTTTATGGCTCACACAAATAACCCTTACAAGTGTTTTTACTCTTAACCCAATATACCCAAACTCACTTGAGTAGTAGATTACAAAGAGAAACACTAACCAACCTATAATGCTTAGAATTTATGAACAAATAGATTTAAACAAAGAATAAGAGTTTTGTTGAAAATAATTAATGCACAAATGACTACAACAAGATTTTGATTTGAAGTAATTGTTATTCTCTTGTTCTGGATTCATAAATGACTTGGATTTATACTTCCTTAGTGAATTATAGTCGTTTGGATGCATTTAATGCGAAAATAGTCATTGCACCAACTCTTAATTTCGCGCCTTACATGTTTCTCTTTCCTCATTCACGGTCGTGAATATGTGTGTCACAGGCGTTAATGTTATTCCAAATCATGGCTCACACTCTGGCCGTGAAGCATTCTGGAAGAATTTGAAGTGTTTGATCACGGGCGTGACTTTATACTTTCACGGGCGTGAATATCCTTCCAAGCTGTGGTCCAAGTGGTGACTCTGGCCATGAAGCATTCTGGAAGAATTTAACATGTTATCTCATAGACGTGACTATCTTTCACGGTCATGACTGATTTAATCATTCACGGTTGCTATGATCCTTCATGGCCTTGAACTTTAAATGTTGAAAAGTTGGCGCTAAGTTATATCACGGGTGTGAATATGCTATCTCTTCATATTTGACTTTCAAAGTTAGTCTTCCATTCTTGCATCATATTCCATACCCTGTTCAATAAACTTAGAACACAAGTATTGTTAAATACATTATTGCTATTTTATTTGTTAGCATCAAAATGACAAAAATACCCCTTAAGGTTCAACAAAGATTAATCCAACTAATTTGCAAGTACCACTTGTATCTATTACAGAAAAACTTGTGAGAATTTAAAACTTTTTTTTCTTTGAAAACCTTTCATCACATAAATTTTATTGCATATAAAACCTAGTAACCATATTATATGTTATACATCTATAAGGAAATTCTTGATCCAAAGATCCATCTCAAATAAAAAGATCATGTTTAGGCTTACTCGGCTCGATATTTACAAAAATACATGGCTTTAGCAAAATTACATGTTTCCTTTAAAAGTAAAAATGATGTACAAAAATATAAACAAACCCCATCCCATATGTCATGTACAAAAATGCAAAATATGACATATATCACTGATCCATATCAGGTTTGTTTTATTGTCTCTGATTTTGGACTGGCTTCTCTAGATCAACTTCCATTCCATCTACTAGGCTTCGACCTATGTGAGAAAAATACTCGTACGCTAAGCTACTAAAAGGTTAGTGGTACATATAGGCATACAAATTCAACATGCACATATATAAGTCACATCATGGTCATGGCATTATATCATACATCAAGGCATGACAAAAGAAATCATCATATCATGTATTATGCTTTACCTCATAAAACTAATAAAACATTAAGCCTTTGAACCATACATAGATGAATAATCACTGTATTTACAACATATAACATATTAGTCACTTGTCATCATATTCCTATTTCATTACATCCTTCATCATTGTATAATATTCTTTAATTACCTTAATATAATTTCTCAACAACTCTTTCAAGGACTATTTGAATGCAGGTTGTTAATAGAGGCTCTCTCTGAGTTTAAGCCATCTTGCCACTATCTTTAATCATGTGTGCTCATCTGAGCTCTTTAAGTCAAGGGCATTTCTAGAGTTTAAGTCATCTTGAATGAATAAACATATATCTTTTGCATGTAACTATAGGATCAAGGATGCTCTCAGAGCTTAAGTCACCTTGTCCTTAAAAAGAACAAATGTAATATATCATTATGGTAATATAAACCCCTCAATGACATTCCATCTATCCTAATTCTAGTTATAGTATCGAGTCTGAGCTTTAATTGTTCAGATACTCTTTGTTATACTTATATATAAAACTTTTATTTTAAAGTATAAACCTTTGAATCATGTGAAATTTCACCATATACCATATATGCATAAACATCATATACTCATATGTATTATATTCATATCACACCATTATAGAAACAGATGCATAGCCATCATATTGAAATCATAGAAGAAAACATTATAAAACATTTGAAATAGGACTCACAAGCATGAAGGTCATTCATGGGACCCCTACATGTGAACCAAACCGTAAACTAGGTCGTGAATATTTCTATCCAAAAATTGCATATCTTTTCACGAGCATGAAGAAATAGTCATGGGCATGACTACTGAAGTTCATGGTCGTGAGTCAAGTGGAGACTCAAGCTGTAACACCACATATTATATATTTGAGTTCAACCTATCCCTGTATCAAATAATCGCACATAACATAGTGGAAATGCAAAATACCCTGTTAATAATGGTAGTAATTTATTTTTTGCATATCCTGTAATATCATTCAATGACTTTGCAAGTCAAATTTGAGGCTTTCGCCATAATATGATATATCACATATATTAAAACATAAACTTTGCACATAAGTATTTACGAGTTGATTTCATTTATGCATTTTTAAAACCCATTCCAAAATGACTATACATATTCAAACATGTAAATACAAAATACAGATGACATATTTTCATGCTTGTGTGGAATGCAAGGAGAGAGAGTGATGAGGCTCGACCAATAACTTGTGCTCTATGTCTTCTATACGCTACTCAAAATGAGCTATCACTTTTCTTTACCTGAAAATGATGCAAATTGATGAGTTACGGCTCAGTGAGAATAATCATCAAATAAGCTCTAAAGTACAAAATAACTCATAGTAATAAATCACAAATCCAACACATACCATGTATTTCATTCCATTCATCAGTATCATATAAATATCAATAAAGTTGAAACATATAATCATTACTCTTTATGTATGCAATTGATTTGCTTATTTTATTTTGTTATGACCAAGTTAAACAGACATTACCCCGGGTTTCCATATAAACAATGGTCATGTGAACATTTGCATTTGCTAGCTAGCTTGATCATTTGTTTCATTTGCACATTTGTTGGGCCATAGGCCTCTTCTTTTGCTTTACAATATTGATTAACTAGTCACAATGTCTTTTAAGTCCATATGCATATGCACTTGTACTTAAGCATTCATCAACCATTGCATCTTATCACATATAACATACATATACCACATATATACCTCATATGCCACGCATATACTATAAATATATTATGTATATATATCACATATGTCAAACATATATCTCAAATATACCACATGTATACGACTTATGTGTACCAAAAATATCACAAATTATCCATCATCATATCATCAGAGGCAAATCATGACAATCATATGAATCACATAGCAAGCAACATTCATATGCACTAAAGAATTCAATTGATAATTAGACTCACATTTCTCCTTTGATTCCGACTCCTAACTTATTTTTTATCCACTCCTTGTGGGTCTCCAATATGTTGTAAGCCTAATATGAAAATATAATTGATTAACTCATGATTAGGGAGACTTAATATGACTTAAACAAATTAATATTTATTATTCATATCAATAGTTAAGATTTTTCCTATGAGGCAGTGTGACCTTATGAGACTGTTTAGTCTATAAATATCTATATACTTGACCAATTAATATGATTCTTGTTCCTAGTTCAATTAACATATAATTATGTAACATATTAAAATTTCAGACCAATTGGATCATTGTACAATATTTGGTGGAATTTCTAAATGTGTTCTATTTTCTGCCCTGTGGTAGTTTCAGGGTACCAACTTTGGTTCATCATAACTTATAATATATAAGTTATATTTCAATGAAAATTTACAGACACTTATATGGTTTCAAATGAAATTTACAAATTTTATCAATTATGTCTCTAAGGTCTTAAAATTATAAGAAACATTTCGCTGGTCCAGAGCAGAGTTGGCTTCCAGACCAGCATGACTTACAAAGGTCATAACTTAGTCTATACATAACATATTAAGTTGAAATTAGTACCAAATTTAGATAAGAAATATATCTATAAATTTCGTACTTTGATAATTTATAGAATCAATCTCTAAGGAGATAAAATTAGCCAAATAATTTGCTAGATCTGTCTAGGGCACTAAGCAGTCAGCTCAAACTATGGAACAGTCATGGTTCCATTCATCATAAATCAAAATATACAAGACATATGAATTTAAATTTTGGTATACAGATACATAACACATATATCTACAACTTTTATGTTTTTAGATACTTCAAATAATGGCTTTATCATATTCAAAATGAACAAACACAGTAGCAAACTTAGCTAGGATTCATATCTAGACCAGTTCCAATAATATGCCAATATCTTTTCATACACACAAAAGTTTGCAAATATATTTATATATTAATAAATATAAGACATAGATGAACACGTTTTATGTTTTACACTTCTCCAAATTCGATCTCGAAGATCATAAAAACCATTGAACAAAACACTGCTTATTTATGAATCCTGAACACCATAATCAAGATTAACACAAAAATAAGTGTTTTCTCACCTATAATCACTATTGGCTAATCTTGTTGCTACAATTTTTGAAGTGAAGGAGAGAAGAAAAGGTGGCTGGAACTTCAAAAAAAATGGATTGAAGGAATGAAGCAAAGAAGAAGAAGAAGAAAAAGAAAATGAATAAAGATAATGACAGCCTAATAAGTTAAAAGTCACCACCACCTTTTGTCTTTCCCTTTTTTCCATCCATCCCTTTTTCTTTTTTTTTTATTTTTTTTTTTATTTTTTTGACTTTTATTTTTATTTTTTTAATTTTATTTTTTAATTATTCTTATTATTATTATTACACAAATCAATACAATATGCAATTTAATTTTAATCTAGTCATTTTTCTTGCTTTAATTTAGTCACATTATTCAATTTATTTCTAATACTTTGTTATTTTCATTTAGGTTATAAGTACACACGTGTGACTCGATACAATTGCCAAATACTAGGACACGTAACTAGTGCATATCATAAACTTGTTCCTATGAAAATACATATGAAATGTACCTGTTCAATTGAATTATATGCAAATGCATATGTCAAAATAAAATGCATGTAATAATGCATATGTGGGAAGTCGAGGATGTTACACAAGCAATGACACATTTTGCCTAAAATGGGCAGTTCCAAGTTGAACATTCACGACTATAAACCCTATGTCATAAGCATGAATCTGGATTTTCTTGTAATTCAACAATAAAACAAGACATTTAACCCAAAACACATACGACGCTTTAATGGTTGTCCAATGGCAACCTCTTCCTAACAACATTCTCAACATTCATGCATTTATCAAGATATAACATCAATAAACATCCAAGAACATACAATGGTCACAATTGAACATATAATAATCACAATTTACTATACCAAACTTATTCAATACCATATAATACATTTGTGGGTCAACAACCTTTTTATAACTTCATTAATACCTTTTCCAACCTTTTTGGCTATATTATTCAACATTCCATTAAATTCACATTTGGCATATTCAAACAAGGTTCTTTATAAGCATTCTCATTAAAGCAATTTAGCATTAATACTCATATCATTCAATTCACACATCATTAATTACTAGTATCAATCTTATTATGCTCATAAACTAGCACTTATAGCATACAAGACATTTATTACAAATTTTACACATAACGTGCCATAAATTTGGAATTTAAATGCATATACGTACATACCTCTAATGGAACCTCAAAACCAAGCTTCTTTTAAGATTGCTTATGCACTTGGTGGGCTTGACCACCTCCTCTTCCAACTCTTACCACATATAATATAGCTCTATCAAGTTCTATAAACTATAAACTTAATCTTCAAAGCTATAAAAGATAAAACCCTAACTTTAAACCCTCTTAACAAATTTAAACTCATACAATTCCTTTCTAAAGTATAAGATAACCTTAATCAAGCATAAATGAGAGTCTTTAACTATAAAAACTAAAAAATAAGCCAAAACCTAAGCCATTTGGAAATGGGTCTCTACTAAAATGACATATACATGAAAAAGGTATGAAAACTTGTAAAGATAAGGAAAAAATATGATTCCTTACCAGATATGAAGGAAACACAACTTAGATGATGGATATCAAACTTTTTTTTCTCTTTGGATCGGTTTTGCAACATTTACCAATACAGTTGGAAAACTCACCAATTGTACTGATGGATGTCATGGTGGTGTTTTACGAAAAATTCATTAAAGTAAAACTTTCACATTTAAGACATGTTTATAATATTATGATGCAATTTAGAGCATAAAAATCCATCATTATATAAAAATCTCGATCCATCGAGTGATATCACAACATATAATATATGTTTTCATCTTTTCTAGCCTTACATTACAAAAATCCATTATGAAATATCATTACATGTTCTCAAATATGAAAGACATGTAAAATATGATTCAAAAACCCCATAAAATAAACAAAAATACATAAATGTCATGTATGATAACACACCCCAAACTGGGTGCACTCTAACTGATCTCTGGTGGCTTGTGACTCTTTTAGTCAATTCTTGCCTATCGACTCTGAACCTGCATGCAAAAAACTCATATGCTATGCAAACGAATGTTTAGTGGTACTATAGCTCCCTCTCGCCTAACCAGGATTAACCCGATTAAATGAGCGAATGCTACATGACCTTTGTGCGAAAAACTTGTGAAAATTTAAATTTTTTCTTTGCATCATGACCATGATGACTTGCATAAAACATACAGTAAAAGAAATACTAAATTAATATTTAAATTCTATTTCATAAATAAAGCATGTTAACCCTTGACCAGGGGTTTACAAAAATACATGTCTTTGATGAGGAATTACATAATTTTTCAACATTGACATGTATACAAAATGTAAAAGTGCAACATATGCTATCACCAACCCGTTTAGGGTTTGATCTAATGTCTCTGATGTATGGGATGATTTTCTTGTTCAACTTCTACTTATCTACAAGGCTCTAACCTGTGTGGGAAAAACATTTATACGCTAAGCTACTGAAAGCTTAATGGTACATATTATATGTATTTTATGGAATCATGTAAGAATATCATGGCATGACAATAGAATCATAATATCATATGGAATATCTTATCTTGTGGAAGTATAATTCATTCAACATATATAATGATAACTATAGCATGTAACATTTCACTATATGCATAAACTTGCATATCTATGCCTTTGCATTCATTTCATGTTACTATATTCTTTGCTTATTTTAACAAATTTGATATTATTGCCCAACAACTCTCAACATCGACTGTTCGGATATGAGTTATGGATAGGGGCGCTTTCCAAGCTTAAGCCACCTTACCACTATCTGTAAACATGTGCCAGTCCAGGCTTTTTAAGTCAATGGCACCAGTCTAAGCTAGCCATACTGATTGAGTAAACATATAGCTTTTGCATGCAATATCATCTATAATAATGTGTGCCAGTCCAGGCTCCTCAAGTCAATGGTGCTCTCCGAACTTAAGCCATGTTGATTGGGTAAATATATAACTACTGTACCGTAACCCCCTTAATGGTGCACCATCTATCCTATTACTAGTTTTAGTATCGAGTATGGATTTTACTTGTTCATATTGCCTTTATTACACTTTAATATAGTATTCATATCATATATTAAGTATACTTTGTTCATGTGGAAATGCATCATGTAACATTCTCATACTGGAAATCATATGAGCATACTTTAATCGTATCATTATGAAACGTATGCATAGCCATTGCATTGAAACAATTTGTAAATCTCATTTAAAGCAAGCTTCACGGGCATGAACTACATGTTCACAGCCATGAAGGTTCATTCACAGGCACCCCTACCTGTGAACCAAACCATGAACTACGTCATGAACACTTCTGTCTATTTTGTACACTTTCTTCACTGGCGTGACATTGTTCATAAGATGAGATTCACGTTCACAAACACCTAGTCACGACCGTAAATCTGGGTTTTCCAACAATTGACAGCATTGAAAACATGCATTCATTACAAGTCACATGCAAGGCTCTAAGGATTGTCCCATGACAACCTTTTTCTATCAACATTCTCATCACATCATACATTAAAACATGCTAAAAGATCATTCAATATACATAATCACTACGCTTACCATTTCTTTATTCACCAACTATTTTTTTCAAGCATTTATGCTTTCATATACATTTAATCATTTTTTACTTACCTCTTTCACCCATTAGGCATCATCATTTATTATCTCATAAATGCTTCTTTTGACACATTTATTGAATATTCATTACAAATACAAAACATTGCTTATTCAAGGCATATCTACATTTATAGTATTTCATACTTAAAATCCTATCTCATAACATTAATTACCTCATTTGAACTTAACATTTAGCATTTAAAGCATGCAATTTAATCATCACTTAATTAACACATAACATGCCATACTTGGGAATTTGAATGCTTATATGTACATACCTCTAATGAAGCCTCACAAAACTAAGCTTCTCTCAAGCTTGCTTATCCTTTTGGTGGATTTCACCACATCCCCTTTCAACTCCTATCATATATAACATATCTTTATCAATATCAAAAACTCATATGTTTAGCCTTTAAAGCCGTAAGGGTATAAACAAACTTTTACCCTTTGACACTTGATCTCTTACAACTTCTTACTAACTCATATATATATATATATATATATATATATATATATATATATATATATATATATATATATATATATATATTTAAACAACTTAGAGATGGGTCTTAAACCATAATCTTTCAAGATCAAACCATAACCTAACCCATTTGGAAATTTGTCTCTACCATAAATGACTCATATATGATTAAAGCTATGAAAGCTTGTAAAGAAGAAGGAGAACAATGTGATTCCTTACCTTACTTGAAGGAAACACATATGGGATGAAAGATTTGACTTCTATTTTCCTCATAGGGTTCGTCCTCCTTAAGAATATCACATTCCTTATGCTCTCTTTTCCAAAGAACTTTATAGAACCTTGATCTTTTTCTTTGGATTAGATATCTAGAGTTGGGAATCAAAGAGAAACATCAGCTATTGGCCTCTGGTATGAGAAAACCTCAAATTCTAGGGTTCCCTCTTAAGTTCTAGATCATGGATGGAAGAAAGAACAACTAATACGATTTTATATTTGATGATGTTCACGGGCATGATAACCCTTGTCACGACCGTGAATATGTTAAATCCTATAATTCCATTTTGTGATGGTTCACAGTTATGAAAGAGAGGTCACGGGTATGAACCTTGTGACATTTCACTTTCTTGTTTCTTTTCAACTCTTGTCTCGTAACTTTTAAACATACTTATCTTTTCTAAATCCGTATTAATTACTAAGGCCTAATTACGGGCGTTACTATGTGCATAAAAATTCTACATTAAAAAATGTCATACAATGTCATCCCATTCACCTCATGATCATTCCTAGAATCATACATTCTAGTGGTTACACGTTTCGATGTTATATCAACATGTCTATCTTACTGTAGACATAATATATAAACCATGTATATTATATACATATACATATTTTACATTTCTAATTACCATAACACTTACCTGATATAAATATTATATTAATTTTACGTGGCCCAAGATTCTCTAAACAACAAATAGTAGGTCAAATAACAACTATACAAAAGCTTCATTTTATATTCATTTAACTTCCATTTTTATATAACTCGAGACTCTCTGAGCTTGATTATCCGAATGTGGGACATGAGACAGAGGCACTCACAATTCGAGCTTAGAGCACCCGACTTATAACCTATAATAGCTCATCCAAGCTCCTCAAGTCAATAGCACTCATCAACCCAAGCTTAAGTCACATTGACTTAGATAATACAGCATGCTAGCAAATCAAGGATCAAGTGTGCTCAGTTATTGAGCTTTAACCACTTATCCTTATATTATATCAAGTAACTCATATAGTATCATTCACCTCCCTCAATGGTATACCTTATATCCTATGTCAAGTCCAATACTAAAGAACTTGACTTATATCTCATAACCATTTATCTTCAATTCATTTTATCACATACTATTACTAGCATTATATCTCATTTATGCATTCTCATACCAACACATAAATGTCAAATCATATATCTCACATGTTATTTTTCACATATACATACATCCCATAACATCTATATAACCAACATATCACATAAGGTCATAAAACAAAATGTACATATAATACATTCCTTCTACTTCATGGGTATGAACTACATATTCATGGTCGTTAAGATACACTTTCACGACCTTGAAGATATACTTTTACAGTTATCTTATCCGTGCATCATCACGTGAAAGAAATAGAGTTTTTATGAGCGTGAATTACGTATTCATGGCTGTGACACCATGTCATTCATGGTTTCCTAACCGTAACACAAAACTATGAAATTCTAGGTTCATACAAGTTTATTAGTCTCAACATTCACGGTCGTAACTATATATTCACGGGCACGAATATTTGAATTTCATGACTTTCCCAACCATTAAATAAAGGATGAACTCTATTGTCTGATTTGGACACCCCACGGGTGTGACACCCTTGACATAGGCGTGAATCATGCATTTTCAAAAAACTAAAAACAGAGCATTTCATACATTTCATGCAAAATCTCTATGATTAACTAGTGTTAATTACTCCTATCTACACTTTCATACATATATCATGTCCACAACACGTTTAAACAATATTCAAGTCCAAGAATGCACAATCTTTCAGAGGTGTGACTATTTATTCATGGGCGTGGCTGTTCTAGCTTTACGATTTGTCCATTATTTCACAATCATGAAAATTTGAACTTGAGATAATTGGCACTAAGGATTTTCACATGTGTGGCTTTACGAGTAACGGGGGTGAAACTAAAGTTTCACAGTGGTGGTAATTATTGACATCGGGCGTTACATAATTCACAAGCATGAGAAACTGTCACAGGTGTGAATAGTTGCTGATTTTCAATATTTTAAACTTCAATTGATTTAAATCAACTTTCTTCAAGGTCTTAGGAATATAACCTATCTAAAACACTTAGAACACAACATATAATTAAATTTTTTATTACTCAATTATTTGTGATCATCAAAATGATGGAAATACCCCTCAAGGTTCAATATAAAGTATTTTGAAGCAAAAAAAAAAGGCAACTATTCAAGAAAAGTGACATAGGTAAAAAAAAAAAATGTATATTTGGACTTTAATATAAAGTTAACTTGATTTGTGTCTAAAATTGTAGCTCAAAATACAAAAAATCTTAAGGCAAAAAGTATTTTTCACAAGTTAAAAAAGTAGTATTCTAAAATTTTTCTAACTATTCTAATTTTTCAACTATCAATTTTTTTCTAAAAGACAACACAATAGCTAGTTTTTAAAAATTGAAAATATATCTCTACTTGCTAGTTTTTGACACTAAAAGTATAAACACTTGTTAGAATAATGTTCCAATATTGAAAAATCTAAAATTTCTCAAGAGAAAAGTGTTTTATACTCTTAAAAAGTTTATTTCCATATTGAGCTTCATTCTTCTTGGCTCTAGAATTCTTAATGTAATTCAAATTTTGGGCTTGTGGGTGTTTAATCTGAGTTAACATTTTCATGTTAAGCTTCAGAACTTGTTTATGGGTTGTTTAGTATATTGGATATAAAAGTTAATTAAGCATTTTCAAGTTTTACTTTGTAAAAACTTGGATTTGAGTTTGAAAGAGTAAGTAGCACTCTAGGACTGTATTCAACTTGATTTTTGCCCTTGAAAAGAATCATTAGTAAAGAAAAAATCTCAAAATTGTATCTTGAGAAGTAAGATGTAGGCAAAAGGGCTAAACTACTATAAATCCAAATGTGTCAAACTTTTCTTTTTTTTTTTCTTATTTTTAAAGTTTGTATTTCTAATTTGCTGAAAAAATTTCAGATATGATTTTAAGCTCAAAATTATTAAAAATATTTTTACAAAAATCTATTTGTACTTAAATTTGCTATCCAAGTACGGAGGCAAGTGAAAGAGGTGATTTGCTTCTTGGGTATTTTTAAATCTAAGTATTTTTAGTTCAACAAGTATATTTATACTCTTATATTTAAACTTGAACTCAAAATCGTTTTACAAGTTCATCAGTGTCGAGTTAAAATGCTATTAGAATACTTTGGAAATGAGAAAAGAGTCATAATTTATATAGATCTTAATTCATCCCGCTCTTCAGCTATTTTTAGGATCTACATAATAAACTTGTTTACGTCATACTCCCTATAAGCTGACAAAAAAAAATCGCAAAGATAATATTTACAATTAACATTTTTCATCTCATGAAGGTCTAGATCTATAAATTTGTTTACGGGGTAAAAAAATTTCAAATCTTTATTTTCAAAGCAACGATTTAGTAGTGCATATGATGGATATCTCGTCTATATAGTCTTCTAATTACTTCTCAGATAGTTTATGCTGCTATTGTTAGATGAGAGATGCATCAAGGTCAAGAGTGAAGGTTTTAATTCCTAACGATGGTGGTTTTTTTTAGTTTTAATTTTTATTATAATAATCTATTATATAGATTATTCTCTCTGGATTTGGCTTTCCTTTTTTTAAGCTGTTGACCCTTAATTTATTATTATATTTTTAAAATTTCCTTAAAAGAACACCATTTAAGAGTAAATTAACAAATAAAGAATATATATGATCAATCTATATATGCAAAGAAAGGATATACTTACCTAAAAAAAATTCATAAATTATATTTGGACACGAATTTTCCTATAAAGAAACATACTTCAAGAGCAATCCTTGAGTGTGTACAATATATGTTATCAGCCATGATTTTCCCTAATTCCATCCATGATTAAACTAAGCACTTATTATAGATACCTTAGCCATAAAAGGAGGAAAATATTTAACAGTCTTTATAAGCTTGAATGCCACTTACTGATCCATTAATTAAACAGAGGCATAGGATTGTGATATCGTCTATGACATTGTAATAGTGCTACGTGTCTGCGTCAATGTGATTAAATGGTTTATTTTTCTTCACAAAGAAATTTTGGAGAGAGAAAATTTGACTTTTTTCAGGATTCATTTAAGCTGAATATCGATGGCATATTAGGTAGAAGGTTTCTTCACAAAGAAATTTGTGCTTTCCTTTCTTTTTCTTATTCTTTTTCTACTATATATATGTTGTGACCTTCACGATTAAAATTACATCTCCATGTGGCATGTCAAGAAACCATAGAGCCGCCTGATATGATAATCAACAATTAATTTTCCAAGCAGTCACATATATCATTATTGCAAGACTGCTAAACTCTCGTGTGTGTATATATATACATACAACAGTTTATTATTAATTTTCATAAATGCATTCATCATTCCCCAAATATTTTCCATTTGGCTCAGCAAATTAATGTGAAAACTGCAAAGTCTCTTAGGAATATCAATCCACAGGCCTACTGACTTGAGGGATTGAAATTGCTGTTGGTTTCCTCTTTCTACCTTTAAAACCTGACTTTGTGGTACTTGACAAACTCACCCCATATCAAAACCAATCAATTTCTTATACAAACAATATAGTATTTGAGAAACAAAATCAACGAGGTAACATTTGGGAAATACTAACACTATTAACAGAGCAAATTTCTTGATTTGATGTTGACCCATTTTCTTGGTCTTCACTGCTAGAAAATGCTGGTCTTTTAGGGCAAGCAATTGTATCATTTTCATTTTTGAGCATGGAATAAACTTCCAAGATTGATGGTCTATCTCTTGAATTTTCTTGTATGCATAACAATGCTACTTGTAAGCATCTCAGAAGTTTACAGCTAGAAAATGAATCGTCCAATGTTGGATCAATAAACTCCATCCCATTATCACTTCTCCACAATTCGTAAGCCTATCAAGACACAAAAATTAATCTGCCCTTTAAATATGTGTAGCTCTATATATATATATATTGTGTTGAGAAATGTTATCAGCACTTTTTCATGTATTTTCCACCATACACTTCCAATGTAAAGAAAACATGCCTGTTTTGAAAAAAATATTAAATTTTATTATAAAAACTAATGATATTTTATAAGTGAAAAAACATATCTTTTTACATTAAAAGTGTATTGCAGGAAATATATGAATAAGTATTTGTAGCATTCCTCAAAATGTGTTTATCATTTTGTTTTTTATAATAATATGCATTTTAGTGAACATTCTCGCTCCTTTCATGTCATTTTATAGTAATATGCATTTTAGTGAACATTCTAGCTCCTTTCATGTCATTGTCAAATTAATAAGACTAATTTGAATCCTAAAATGAGAAATTGAGTGATTGACTGTAACAATAAATAAATAAATAAAAGAAAATACAGGTGCCGGTTTGTATAAAAAGTGTCGACCAAATGTGATAACCACAAGCTTACACATGTATTAGGCCTGTTGAAAAAAAAATAATTTTATGGAAGTAACTTACATATTCCAAAAGGTGTAGATCTTCACTCCAACCGTAAAAACAAGTATTTTTCTTGCCACTTATGATCTGGAGAAGCAGAACTCCGAAGCTATAAACATCATATTTTGTGGAGTATGCACCTCGTTTCACATATTCAGGAGGCACATACCCACTGCATTTTTCCAATTAATTATGGTTAGCCATATATGCAAAAAGATTTGCTACATTTATATGTATGAGGAGGGACAATTCGCTTACTATGTTCCAACAATCTCTCTTGTATTGGCTTCAATGTTTTCCTTGTGGAAAATTCTTGCCAATCCAAAATCAGAAATCTTTGGCCTCATGTTGCTGTCCAGCAAAATGTTGCTTGCTTTGATGTCTCTGTGAATAATTGTGAAATTTGAGTATTCTTGGAGATATAGAAGTCCTTGAGCAATCCCTTCGATGATGCTAACGCGTTGTTCCCAGTTTAACTCAGATCTTCTCTTCGGGTCTGGTTCCGAAACAGAATTATGCATAAGTGTGTTGTTCTGTTATTCAAGTGAACACAGGAATTAAACTTATTTACATACCGAATAGGTAGAAATCGAGGCTTTTGTTAGTCATGTATTCATAGATTAGCACTTTTTCTCCCCTTTCAGTGCAAATTCCCAATAGTCTCACTAGATTCACATGTTGCAGCTTTGCAGTGAGTTTCACCTCATTTTTGAACTCTTCAAGTCCTTGATTTGAAGTTTTTGAAAGTCTCTTCACTGCTATTTCCTGTCCGCTAGCTAGTGTACCCTGTCAAAATCCAACACCTCTACTTAGAATTTGGTTAACGATATAATCCCCGTATTTACTAATTAATCTGGGAATAACATGAATTTTAGAATTAGAAACAAACATATTCTCAATTACCTTGTAAACAGGTCCATATCCACCCTCTCCAAGCTTATTTTCACATGAAAAATTACTCGTAGCTGCTTTGATTTCTGAAAATGTGAATACCTGAAGACCAGGAGCATTCTGTTCTTGATGTTCAGTCACTTCTGTACTAGGTCCTAGTTTCGGGCTTGCAATTATGTCGAAATCGCTTTTTCCTGAGCCAGACATTAAAGGAAAACAAAAAAGTTTTCTAGAAGTGTTTGCATATTTTAAAATATAGGAATGAGTAGAGTTAGAACCAGTTTACCTTTTGATTTTAACATTCTGCATCTTACAGAGTATGCTACAAAGCCAAGAAACAACAAGAAAATAACCATTGCAACTGGGACAGAAACCTTAATCCATAATTCTTTCTTCTTTCCATGATCTTCACCAATCTTATAAGCCATTCGAGAAAGCTTCCAGTTATCATCATTGACGAGTTGAAAAGCACTGTAACCGCGCAATCCTTTAGCCTTGGCATATAAGATTTTAGTCCTGATAGCCTCAACATCATCGAAATTTATCCATGTTGATTTCATGAAGAAGTAATTTACTACATATGTAGAATTGTAGGAAGAAGAGGCTCCATAGCCATAATCCAACATGAATGATTTAATCATCTTATAGCCTATAGAACCATCCAGAGTCGGATAAGGACCTGAGGCTGGTGCACCAACCGAATTATCATTTGGGTTTACTAGTCTCCATCCATAGCCATGGTATGGAATACCCAAAACAAGCTTGCTTTCAGGCAATCCTCTTTGTATCCATGCTCTTATACCGAAATCGGTACTAATAGAGCTTGAAGGATCATATAAAGCGGCATGATTACCTGTAACATTCTCTTTCAAAGGCAAATGATAATCAAACCCTATAAAATTTGCCCAGTCTAAATTTCTCCGAATGGAATCAACTGGAAAACTTGCAGCACCAACATCTGGGTGGCGATATACGGCCATTGTCAGTATTAAAGGTGGCTGATTATTACTAGAGTTTCTGGTCTCAGAATTTATGGCAGCTCGCCATTCATCTAACAGAATTCCAATATTTTTCATATCGGAGCTTGTATTGGGCCAAAGCCAACATAGATCAAGACCATGAAAGCCATAAATCCTGGCTGTTTTTATTGAAGAAATGATGAAAGAGTTCCTGTAAGAAGCCTGGCTCACCATTGACGAGAAGGTGGAATAGTTTCCATAGGCGAGGCCTATGGATAAAAGGGTAAGGATTGATGGGTTGCTAAGCTTAACTTCGGATGAAAAGGTGGAGGCACTTGATTCATCGGAGAAGGAGAGCTGGTATGTGGAACTGTTGATACGAGCAAATGCATAATAAAGGTGAGTATAAAGAGCAGAATTTACACTGGATGCAGGAAGATTGCCAATAGAATCATAGTAGGCAGATTTGATCCAGGTTTGCGCCTCTAACAAGTGAAAATTATTAAGAGTGATTATCAGGAAGATTAGGAGGATAATAGTTTTGTTATTCATGAAAGAAGAAAGATATGGTTTTCTTTTTTGTCAATTAAAAGAAAAAATGTGGGTAACTGGGTATTAGGTTATTAGCATTCTGCCTTATTTTATAAGAGATGTCTGGTTTGACGTTTACTTTTATGGTCCTCAAGTTGTCAAATGTAATTTTATTTTTTATTTTTTTCCAAATGAACAGTTCAAGAATGGGGATTTCTTTTTAAAGTGTTAATTTTTTTTTCTTTTTCTGCAAATGTGTAGTTGAGTTATTGATATTGTGATGCATAATATAGGAGACTCCATAGTTATATTTGAAAATTTTTTATTCAATGCGAAAATTTAATTTGAACTCATTCAAAAGAACTCCACTCAAATTCAATTTAAAATTTATTAAAACTCAAATAGATCAATCTGAGCTAGAAACAATTATTTGAAAGTTCTTTAAAAATTGTATTAAGCCGATAACTAGAATAACTGGATTCAAAATTTTAATGTTGATCTGAATTCAAAATGATTCAATTTGAATTCATCCAATCCAACTCAATTGTCAGATCTATATGTAACGCATACAAAATAAATCAATCAACAAATATAGATTTTAGAATATACTTTCGGTTTGGGCTTCCAAAATTTACATTGTTTTAACCTTGCCCTTATAGCGAAACAAATTTGGAGAATCTTACAAAATCCTTCATCTCTGTTTGCAAGAATTATTAAGGCCAAATATTACCCAAGATCAGATTTGCTTAGCTCTACAGCTAACTATAAACCAAGCTTCTTCTGGCGGGGGATTATGGAAGCAAGGGCTATTACTAAAAACAGGATGGGATGACGCATTGGTGATGGAGCAGACATGAAAATTTGGTTTGATAATTGGGTGTTGGATTGTCCATCAAAAAAAGCCTTTATTCCCTAGGATTATCCCCTTAGATGCTCGGGTTAGTTCTCTCATTGACTATGAGCTGAAGTGCTGGAATAGTAATCTGATTCATGAGGTTTTCCGACCCTTTGAAACTGAGAGCATATTGCGTTCCTCTTAGTGCCTGTCTCCCTAGAGATGTACCCTTTTGGCCTCGTGAGAAGAGGGGAGTATACATGATAACAGGCTACCATTTGGCATGTCAACTCTCAAAACAGTCCTCTAGTGTGGCCAGCTCCTTTATCAGGTCTCCCTTTAACTGGAATATAATTTGGAATGGTCAAATGCCCCAAAAAATAAAACACTTTTGTTGGAGACTTATGAGGAATTCTCTTCCTACATATGCTGCTCTGTCCTCACGTGGTATTCAATGCGATGGGGCCTACCTACGGTGCCATAATGAACTTGAAACTCCCATACTTGTGTTTAAGGAGTGCCCTTGGGTTCAGTGTGTTTGGTTCTATAGTAGTCTTGGGTTCAGAAGTGTTGCTATGACTTGTAATTCAATGCAAGATTGGTTCCTGGAAATGTACAAAGTTCTCAAGTTGGAGTTATTTCCCCTGTCCTGTTACACTTTTGTGGGAAATATGGAATGATAGAAATAGATTAATCCATGGCTAGCTGTGCAAAACTCAGGTTTTGATTGCCCGTTGTGCTGCTGACTATTTTTCAAAATACCTTAACTCCAAAGTTCTCCCTGGTTCTGCTGCTCGGTCTAAAGAGGTGAGGTGGTGTCCCCCGTATGGTAATCATGTAGCACCTCCTCACCCAAACCGCACGTGCCCGGATGAGGGAGCGCTAATGTCCGTCTTCTTTACTTCTTCAAATCGCTATTTTTTTTTCAACACTCATGTATATATAGATATAAACAAAAATTAGAGTACAATTTATTTACATAAGATAGTAATTTTAACATCAAAATAATTCTTAACAAACTTTAAAAGTAAGTTTTTACAAACTCTAACATTTCTTTAATATAAAAGCCAAATACAAAAATTTCAAAACTTGTAACCCACTTTCTCAAGGTTTAGCTGCTTTACTTGAATGAGATCACCGTTTGTTTTATTTAGCGTCTTCAGCTACCTCTCTATATCTGCGTGGAAATTAAACTCCACACTAAGTTCTAAGCTTAGTGGTGCATATAAATAAGACAATATACTATATCATGCAACAAGCATTAACAAATATCATTTTGTGCATTTAAATGTTTGCATGCATGACTATCAACATATTCTCATTTCATACAAGTATAAATATCATGCTCATATAGACAATGTTATTTTCATTTATCTTTAATGGTAATTTACTTTGTTCATCTATTTATCATTACATTTCAATCTCATATCATCATCATTTTCTTATTCTTTTCTTTTCTTTTTATTTTCCAACATATCCTCATTATCTTGCCCACATCATTCTAAATTTTGAACTGACTGGATACGAGTTATGGATCAGGAGTGCTCTCCAACCTTAAGTCACCCTGTCCACTATCTGGCTCAAAAGAGTTTCTCAAATCAATGACACTCTCACAAGCTTAAGCCACATTGATTGAGTATAATTTCATCATAGATGAATAACCGGATCAAGGGCGCTCTCACAAGCTTAAGTCACCTTAGCCTCATTTATATATGCTCATCGGAGCTTTCTCAAGTCAGTAGCGCTCTCACAAGCTTAAGCCACACTGATCAAGCATCCCAGACCAATGACGCTCTCACAATCTTAAGCCACATTAGTTGAGGTATAGTACGATACCGTTCGCTCCCTTAATGACATGTCATCTATCTTGTTTCTAGTCCGCAAATAGAGTAATGGGCTTCTTTATATTTTCGCATCAATCAAAATTCTCAAATTTCAGCATATCAATATTCTCATATTTATCAACATCTCAATTTTCTTGTTTTGCAAACATATAGTCATACTCATACATCTTTTCATTCATTTACTAGATTTCTTCAATAATCTCATGTTTATCATCCGCATCAGATTTCATATATCATTCATGACAATTTACATATTTCATCCGTATCAACATTCATTTTTCTATATCAATTCATTTTTCTATATCACAACATATCACATTCTCACATCAATATATATATACATATATATATATATATATATCCATATCATTCTTATTTCACTGGATAGACAATGACTTTCATTTACTTACCTGAATTTTTCATTTGATAACCACATTCATAATTACAAATACAGAGTATTCACGGCCGTGATTACTAATTTTACGCCCGTGAATTAGTTCACGCCCGTAATCCCAAGCCGTGAATGCTACTGGAATGAATTGCCCATAAGCAGTCACGGTCGTGATTACTCATTCACGCCCGTGAATAAGTTCACTTCCATGATTCCAACCCGTGAACGCTTCTGGAATGAATAGTACCATTTCCACCCAGAAGTCACAACCGTGAACCCTCAAGTTCACGCCCGTGACTCAATAGTCACGCCCGTGACTTTCAGCAGGAAATCTACATATTCACATTTCATTCATTCTAACATCATCCAAATCATACCAAATTCTATTTCATGCATTTCTAAGGTTCTTTACGCAACTTATTACTCTCTAATACATGTAAATGTCTTGATCATACAAGGTTCTCTAACATGCTTCATTAATTTAATATCACACAAGGATCTCATTTATACATGTTTAATCCTATGGTTTCATGCCATAATCATCATCATTCTTGAAATTTATTTATCTACAATCATGTTCAGCATGCATTATTTCAAACAAAAATAGACTATTGCCTTAAGTTATGCACAAATCTCAATTTTTCTCCTTCACTCTTCTAGATAGTTTTTTCTTTTCCTTTGCTCCTTAGAGCTTGTTCCTTATCACTTGGAACTCCTACAACATCATAAATTATTATCATCATCATCTGATTTCCTCAAGACCCTAAGCTCTCTTTTTCTCTTTCAAAATCCTAATTTCTCTCTCTTTCCATCTAAGTCTTGGATGAACTCAAAATTCAAACTTCCTTTAAGAAAAGATGATGAAGAAGAAGAGATGAAGAAGAAGAAGAGATGCTTCTTACCTTACACTTTTCTTTACTAAATCACCTATTTGAAGATTTTCTCTCTGTACCAAACTTGATTTTTCTTCCTCTTTCTTGCTCTTTCCAGCTTCCTTAGGAGTTATGGAACATGAAAATCACATTGCCTTGCTCTTTCCCTTCTCTTCCCTTCCTTTCTCTCTCTAGAATCAATGTGAGCTATGGAGGAATGGATGTAGCTGGCGTGACTGGTAGAGAAAAGAGAGAAGGATGCAGAAAATGAAGAGAAGAAGAAGAAAAAAAGAAGTCTTAAACAGGGTATCCAAAAAGTCTTCATGTGGGACCTACCATTTGACCATCTTCTTCTAATTTTTATACTTAATCAATATTAATCCTCTTTTTTTAAATATCATGGCCGGCCAACCCAATTTTAAGTGTCTAAATTTTCTATTTTTAATTAGCAATTAATCTCATTAATTCTCAAATTTTTGGTAATTTGCAATTTGACTCCAAAACTTATCAGATTTTACAATTTAGTCTTTTACCGTAATTCAACTTCTTTAAATTTTATAATCACTTAATTAGACATTTATCATTTAATTTAGTCATTACTTAATTAATTTTTGTAAAAATCAGAATTTAGACTTCGATCGGTCAAACGCATCAACTTTGCAGCACGTGCGACTCGGGACCTAAATTAGCGGATATTACAAATCATCTCAAATTGAATACAGATGCGGCTTTTGATAAGGAAACAAACAAAGCAGGTCTCGGGTTTATCATCAGAAATAGGGATGGGGAGGTCCTTATGTCTGGTGGAAAATCTTTGAGTGGAACTATTGATGTTGAAGCAACAGAAGCCCTTGCAATCCTCTTTGGCCTTAATGCAGCGCTAGATACTGGCTTCAGGTGCCTTGAAGTAGAATCAGATGCCCTTCAAGTGGTTCAGGCTATCAATCATCCGCGTTCCACTTTCAATCTTGTCAGAGGGATTATAGATGTCATTTGTGAGATTAGCCATTGTTTTAACTCTGTTTCGTTTTCCTTTATTAAGAGAGCTTCGAATATGGCTGCTCACGCAATAGCTTTTTGGGCTCTTTCCATTCCAGACGTCGAACTGTTCATGGAAGAGGTTCATGCGTCTGCTTTTGTTGCTGTGCAGTCTGATGCATCACCTTTGTTTGTTTAATGAATGTCTTCTTCATCAAAAAAAAAAATATATATATATATATATACTTTCGGTTTGCTTTGAAACGGGTATTTCACCAAAATTTTCATTTTCATTTTCTTATTTATTGGTTCAAATCATTAATTATTAACCGCATATAAATTTGTATTAAATAGAACTATAAATAATAAAACGTTATTTTTCAATTTTTTAAATATACTTTTTGCTCCATATTCAAATTTGAAACTTTTAATTAAAAAAATAAATTTGTATTATCTTTGTATGATAAAATATTTTGATTAGTACACCCTGTTAATTTTAACCCATCTCATAACTTTCCAGACTAGCAATAAACGTTGCAGTTGACAGGAAATGAGAGAAAATGACCTCAAAAATATCTGCTTAATAATGTAACCCAAACATATTGAGTCACAGTGGGTGTCTTTTTTTTTTTTCTTTTTTTTTATGCCTTCAATTATCATATCTATTTTTTTTAATAAAATTAGTTTATATTGTCTTATCCAATTCATAGCTCTGATTCATAGACTCAACAAATAACAACTAAACAAATAAGTTAAAAAAAATAATTATTCAATTTTTAAACGTATTTGTTGACACATATTTCGATAAAAATAAATTTAAAAACATGTTATTACTTATCTAAAAAAAATAGTTAACCTTACATCCATGCATTTAGCACTTCTCTGAAATTGAGAGAGAGGCTGAGTCGTTGGATCAGTGTAGACAAAGAAAGTGTGATAGACGCTGGGAGTCACACCCCAAGCATCAGGATCAATTTTCCCAACCCAAGGGGCAAGTTCTCATTGATCAAGTAATTCCCAATAAAAGCGGATTGGACGGAAGTCAATATGGCAAAATGCAATTGGCAGATGTATATGAAGCATTTATAGGGTCACAGGGTCAGACTAAAATTTAAGGTTCAACGCACAGAAAGATGAATTAGTAATTAAAAAATATAACACAAATTTTTAAATATACTCGATTTTGTAAGTTATTACTAAACTGATATTAACACGATATATATTTAATAATTTTATTTATATTAATTATATAAATTTAATAATTAATATATTTATATATATTTATATAATTAAATTAATTTATAAATAATATAATAAATTGAATTTATTCAATAATTTTTTCTATAAATAAATACAAAATGGTAAATGCAAAATCTAATCATATCACCACAATTGCAGCTATACCTACTAGAAATAAAAACTGGAACAGGCTTATGGCCATTTATTCCCATCGCTCGCAAGTATAATCAGTAAATAAAAAACCCCAATTTTAATTACGCATTCATATAAATTAAAGAATCATCATGCAAATTATATTATAGATCTAGGAATATAATATTTTGTATACCATTAATTGGTATGACACCATATTTTAACTAAACATTTATTATATTCTTCTTATTTTTTAGCATATTCTTTTTATTTTTCTCTTCTTATTTTTTTTGTTCATAGAGAGAAAAAAATTATGTATATTTTAGTATATTTTTAGAGAGAATTTTTTAATTTGCATATTTGATTTTATTTTTAATATTTTTAAATATTGTAATAATTTTTATTATTATTTAGGATAAAAATATTAATTTTAATTGTTTTTAAAAGAAAATGGTTGAAAATGAAGATATTTGACCTAAAAATTAGTAATATAGAAAGAGAAAATCATGCTACTAGAGATTAAAAACGAAGTACTTGATATAATATAATGAACATATAAATGATAAATCTAGAAGATGTAAACAATATATTGTTAAATGATAAAACTGCAACATTTAAATTATAAATATGTAAGTTCTAAGTAGCAAATTTGTAATTTCAAAAAAATGAACTTGCAAGTACAAAACGATAAATTTACAAATTGTAAATGATAAATATACAAATGATGAAGTAACAAGTTATAAATTATAAACTGTAAGTTTTAAATAGTGAATCTATAACTTCTAAATGATGAACATGTAAATTCAAAATGATATATTTGCCAATTATAAACAATGAACCTGTAGCTTATAAAGAATAAATCTATAACTTTTAAATAATGAACTTCTAAATTCAAAATAATAAACTTGTAAGTCCAAAATAATGAACCTGTAAATTATAATTAATGAATATATAGTTAAAACAATAAATCTAAAAATTATAACTGATAAATTTATAAGTTTAAAAACGATAAATTTGTAAATTATAACTGATGAACTTGTTTTATATTTATTAGTTTACCAAAATCCAATTGTAAAACAATGCGCACTTTTATGAAAGAATGAGATTTATAATAATTAATGAATATGAGTCTATGATATAACAACTCCAAATTTATATGGTGCATGTCAATATTAAAAAAAATATATGATTTTTCAAAAATTACTTCTTAAGCTAATTATTCAAATTGCTAAAGCAAAGTTGTCAATAAATAAAAGGAGTTTTTTTTTTAAAAATGTTGGCAAATCAATCATAACACAAATTTAAAGCAACCACAAAACCTGAAACATAAGTGGTGAGGAAAAAACATAACTTTCCCTCATTCCCATCCATGATTATACTAAGCACTTATTATATATAATTAGCCATAAAAGGTGAATTGTGTTTAACATTTTCTATCAGAGTATAACACCATTCGATATAATTAGGAATAAACGACATTCTACCAAATAATATTACAATGCATATGATTTCAAAACGCCATAAATTAAAATGTTGATATACCATGACCATGATGACTTATTAAAATAAAAAAATGTCATTAAAAGACTTAATACAAATAAAGATTTAATACAATATCAAACGGACAATGCACTAGCCAAGGATTTTACAAAACAGATAGTTATAAATTTATATATAACATCATTGACATTATCCATATGCATATCTACATGCATTTCATTTGAACATATGCATTTTATATATATTTCACTTGAACATATGCATTACATATATATTTTTATTGGAACAAGTTCATGACACGCACTAGCTACGTGTTCTAATATATTGCAATTGTATTGAGTCGTACTTGTCTTCTTATAACCTAAATGAGGGTAACAAAATATTAAGAATAAAGTGACTAAATTAAAGTAAGTAAAATAACTAGATTAAGATTAGTAAATATTTTATATTGTTAATTTAATTAAATTGAATCAAAAGATTAAATTACATATTGTGTTGATTTGTGTATTATTAATAAGAATAATTAGAATAAGAATAAATAAAAAGAAAAAGAAAAGTAAAAAAAGAAAGAAAATTAAAAAAATGAGGAACAGATGAAAAAGGAAGACAAATTTGTGGTGGCCTTTAACTTATTAGGCTAAGTCATTATCTTTTCTTCTTCTTCTTCTTCTTCTTCTTCTTTGCTTCATTCCTTCAGTCCATTTTTTTAAGTTCCAGCCACCTTTTCTTCTCTCTTTCACTCTAAAAATTACCGCAACAAGGTTAGCCAAAGGTGATTATAGGTACGCAAACATTTATTTTGTATTAATCTTGATTATAATGTTTGTGATTCATAAATATGCAGTGTTTTGTACCATAGTTTCGATGATCTTCGAGATCAAATTTGGAGAAGTGTAAAGCATAAAAAGTGTTTCTTTATATCTTAGATTTATGGATATATAAACATTTTTGTAAGATGTGGTGTATATGAATAGAAACCCTCTCTTGATTGAAATTGTTCCGGATGTGAATCCTAGCTGAGTTAGCTACTGTGTTTGTTTGTTTTGAATATGATAAAGTCATTATTTGAATTATCTTAAAACATAAAATTTATAGATATATGTGTTATGTATCAGTATACAAAATTTCAGGTTCATATGTATTGTGTATTTGGATTTGTTGTGAATAAAATCATTATTGTTCCATAGTTTTAACTGACTGCTTAGTGTCCTGGAGAGATCTAGCAAATTGTTTGGAAAGTCTGAGCTCCTTAGAGATAAATTTTGTAAATTATCAAAATACGAAAGTTATAGTTATATGTCTTATCTAAATTTTATACTAATTTCATCTTAATATGTTATATATAGAGTAAGTTATGACATTTACAAGTCATACTGGTGTGGAAGCCAACTATGTTCCAGACCAATAAAATATTGCTTATATTTTGAGGGCATTAGAAACATAATTGATAAAAGTTATAAACATAAAAAATGTTTCATTTGAACTCATATAATATTTGTAAATTTTTATTGCAATATAAATTATATATCATAAGTTATGATGAACCAAAGTTGGTACCCTGAAACTGCCTAAAGGCAGAAAATAGGGCAGAAAATATAACACAATTGGAAATTCCACAAAAAA
This sequence comes from Triadica sebifera, assembly GCA_023653625.1. Taxonomy (NCBI): domain Eukaryota; kingdom Viridiplantae; phylum Streptophyta; class Magnoliopsida; order Malpighiales; family Euphorbiaceae; genus Triadica; species Triadica sebifera. Next base: position 15,380,429 of record CM042910.1, on the reverse strand, counting down.
TTATACAATACTTCAATTGCTCTGAAATTTTAATATGTTATATAATTATATGTTAATTTTAATTAGGAATAAGAATCAAATTAATTGGTCAAGTATATAAAAATTTATAGGCTAAACAGTTCCATAAGATCACACTGTCTTATAAGAAAAATCTTAACTATTGATATGAATAATGCGTATTAATTTGTTTAAGCCACATTAAGTTTCTCTAGTCATAAATTAATTAATTATATTTCAATTTAGGCTCAAGAAAAATTGGATATATACAAGAAGGGGCAGACAATAAGTTAAGGGTCAGAATCAAAAAAAAAATATGAGTCTAATTATCAATTGAATTCTTTAGTGCATATGAATGTTGCTTGCTATGTAATTCATATGAATGTCATGATTTGTCCTTGATAATATGATGATGGATAATTTGTGACATTTGTGGTATATACAAGTGGTATACTTGTGGTCTATTTGAGGTATATATTTGACATATGTGATATACATCCATAATACATGTATATTATATGTAAGGTATATGCGTAGCATATGAGGTATATATGTAGTGTATGTATAGTATATGCAAGGTATATGCGTGAAATATGAGGTATATATGTGGTATATGTATGGTATATGTGATAAGATACAATGGTTGATGAATGCTTAAGTACAAGTGCATATGCATATAGACGTAAAAAGCGTTGTGACTAGTTAATTGATATTGCAAAGCAAAAGAAGAGGCATATGGCCCAACAAATGCAAATGAAATAAATGATCAAGCTAGCTAGCAAATACAAATGAAAATGTTCACATGGAAATCCGAGGTAATGTCTGTTTAACTTGGTCACAAAAAAATCAAATGTGCAAAGCATGAGCATAAGTAAAGAATAATTATTATATTTTTAAATTTCATTTGTGATTATATGATAAAGGTGAATGGAATGGAATATATATGTAATAGCTGGATCTACTGGAATCCGGGTCTCAGCCCATTGCCATAGTAGTCCACCCGCCGTCTCACTGAGACCAACGGGCTGTCGGGGTCCATGGCCCAATACCTCCAACCCATCACTGGAATCGCACTCAAGGTGTTTGCCACAGTAGGTTGTTGGAGGCAAGAGTCGAACCCTTGACCTCCCTTTAGCCTCAGTAAGAGACTACTAATTGTACCATGGTACAACTGGTAGTCTCTTACTGAGGCTAAAGGGAGGTCAAGGGTTCGACTCTTGCCTCCAACAACCTACTGTGGCAAACACCTTGAGTGCGATTCCAGTGATGGGTTGGAGGTATTAAGCCATGGACCCCGGCAGTTCGTTGGTCTCAGTGAGACGGCGGGTGGACTACTATGGCAATGGACTGAGACCCGGATTCCAGTAGATCCAGCCGTTACATAAAAGGTACCTAACATACTAAAACCATATGACAGAGGTGTTCCGCCTCTAATCAAATCAAACTCGATTCACATGCAAACATATAACTTCTTAAGATTAAGCAGATTCATGCCCGTGATTACACTTTCACAGCCATGAAGAACCTCTTCCCGGGTAATTTACCCATGAATCAAATTGTGATTTACCTGTGAAATCAACAACATATTCACGGTTGTGATCCACCCTTCATGGGTACACACTAAACCATGATCTCAACCGTGAAGTTGCCTATGAAAATGTGTAACACCTGTAATTAAAGCTTAGTAATTAATATGAATTAAGAGATATAAGTATGAGATTAAGGATTATGAGAAAAGAGTTGAAAAGAGACAAAAAAGTGAAATGTCACAGGGTTCATGCCAGTGACAATACTTTCACAATCGTGAACCATTGCAAGATAAAATTTTTGGTTTAAGCATATTCATGGGCGTGACAACTGCCGTGACAGTAGTTGTCACACCCGTAAATATCGTCATATATAAATTTCATCAATTGTTCTTTCTTTCTCTCATAATCTAAAAGGCAAAAAAAAAATTTAGAATTCAAATTTTTCTCACACTAGAGGCTAATGTCTTATGTTTTCTTTTAATTCCCAGCTTTAAACACCTAATCTAAAACAAAAGATCAAAGTTTAAGCAAGTTTTTGTTTAAGAGGAACATATAGAAGAGGTGCTCTTGAGGAGTCTGAATCATAGGAGGAAGAGTGTAATACCTGTAATTAGGGCCTATAAGTTATGTTCTTGGTTAGTGAGAGTTGGGGGTTAAGTGGAGTTTTGAAAGTTTGAGAGTTGCTGAAATATGTTGTTTTATGCCCATGACAATGGATGTCCCGACCATGAATATTAGATTTTAGTTAGCAGTTGTGATGAGGTTCTCCACAATCGTAAAGAGTTTTTTCACCATCGTGAAGGAGAGGTTCACGCCCATGAGAAATGAGTCACAACCGTGAAGTCTAGGCAAGCAGAGCAGGTGAGGCAGTCATTCCTTCAAGCCCATAAAGAGTTTTCCTTACTGTCATTCCTTTAAATCCACTATCCACTCTCTGTTAACCAACCAAACACACAATTTACATCTACTTCTTCCTCAAAGCTCCATCTTCTTCCATTATGGAAGCTTGGAAGATCAATTTTTTTGGGGTAAAATGAGATAGAAGAGTGAGAGGGAGTTTGTGAGTTTTTAGAGAAAAGCCCGATTTTCATATTTTTGGATTTTGATTTGAGTTCCAGAGGTTAAGAGGACATTTTTCATCTTGCTAAAATCTATTAGAGGAGCTAAAAGTTTATTTCAAGGGAGAGGACAAGCTTGAAGAACTAAAGCTTTAGTTAATCTCCATCTTAAGTGTAAGGATTGTACATAACAACATTTAAGGCAATTAATTGAAATTTTTGTGTTATTTGCTTTATATACATGATATAAATGATAAATGAGTAGTTGAATGATAAAATATGGGGTTGATATGCATGATGGAAATTTGAATGAATATGGTTAGATTGAGATGTTTGATGAGTTATTACGATTAATGTTGATGGTTAGGAAATTATGGTTGTGATAGATGGCTTAAATGTAACATCCTTAACCTTCCCCACATGCATTTCATTTGAACATATACATCTTGCATATAATTCGATTAAACAAGTACATTTCATATGTATTTTTGTAGGAACAAGTCCATGACATGCACTAGCTACGTGTCCTAGTACATTGCAATTGTATCGAGTCGCACATGTGTATTTATAATCTAAATGAGGATAAAAAGTATTAAAAATAAATGAAATAAGGTGACCAAATTAAAGTATGCAAAATGACTAGATTAAGATTAAATTACATATTGTGATGATTTGTGTAATAGTAATAAGAATAATTAAAAAAATAAAATAAATAAAATTCAGAAAAAATGAAAAAAAAAAGGGAAAAAGGGATGGATGGAAAAGGGAAAGCAAATGGTGGTGGTGGCTTTTAACCTATTAGACTGTCATTATCTTCCTTTTCTTTCCTTATCTTATTTTTCTTCTTTGCTTCATTTCTTCAATCTATTTTCTTTGAAGTTCCAACCATCTTTTCTTCTCTCTTTCACTCTAAAAATTATAGCAACAAGATTAGCCAAGAGTGATTATAAGTGAGTCAACATTTATTTTTGTGTTAAGCTTGATTATGGTGTTTAGGGTTCATAAATAGGCAGTGTTTTGTGCCATAGTTTTGATGATCTTAGAGATCGAATCTAGAAAATATTAAAACACAAAATATGTTCCTTTATGTCATAGATTTATAAACATTTTTGTAAGATGTGGTGTATATAATGAGATATCCTCTCTCTAATGAAACTGGTCCGCATGTGAACCCTAAGTAAGTTAGCCACTATGTTTATTCGTTTTGAATACGATAAAGCCATTATTTGAAATATCTCAAAACATAAAAATTGTATCTATATATGTTATGTATTTGTATACCAAATTTCAGGATCATATGGATTGTATAGTTTGAGTTATGGTCAATAGAACCATGACTGTTCCATGGTTTGAACTGCCTGCTTAGTGCCCTAGGCAGATCCAGCAACTTAGTTGGCTAATTTGAGCTCCATAAAGATTGATTCTGTAAATTATCAAAACATGAAAATTATAGATATATGTCTTATATAAATTTTGGTAGTAATTTAAGCTTAATATGTTATGCATAGACTACGTTATGGCTTTTGGGAGTCATACTGGTCCGGAAGCCAATTCTATTCTGGACCAGTGAAATGTTTTTTATAATTTGAAGACCTTAAAGACATAATTGATAAAAATTTTAAACATGAAAAATATTCCATTTGAACCATATAAGCTTTTGTAAAGTTTCATTGAAATATGACTTATATATTATAAGTTATGATGAACCAAAGTTGGTACCATGAAACTGCCAAAGGGCAGAAAACAGGGCAGAAAACATAACACATTTAGAAATTCCACCAAATATTTTACAATGTTCCAATTGATCTCAAATTTTAATATGTTACATAAATTTTAATTAGGAATAAGAATCAGACTAATTGGTCAAGTATAAAAAAAGTTATAGGCTAAACAATCCCATAAGGTCACATTGCCTCATAGGAAAAATCTTATCTATTGATGTGAACAATGCATATTAATTTGTTTAAGCCACATTAAGTCTCCCTAATCATGAGTTAATCGATTATGTTTTCATATTAGGCTCAAAACATATTAGAGATCCACAATGAGCGGATAGACAATAAGTTAGGGGTCGGAATCAAAGGAGAAAGGTGAGTCTAATTATCAATTGAATTCTTTAGTGCATATGATTGTTGCTTGCTATGTGATTCATATGATTGTCATGATCTTTCCTTGACAATATGATGATAGATAATTTGTGACGTTTGCGGTACATGTAAGTGGTATACTTGTGGTATGTGTGAGGTATATGTTTGACATATGTGATATATATACATGGTATATGTATAGTATATGCAAGGTATATACATGACATATGAGGTATATATGGGATATATGTATGGTATATATGATAAAGATGCAATGGTTGAAGAATGCTTAAGTACAAGTGCTTATGCAAATGGACTTAAAAAGCATTGTGACTAGTTAATCGATATTGTAAAGTAAAAGACGAGGCCTGTGGCCCAACAAATGTGCAAATGAAACAAATGATCAAGCTACCTAGGAAATGCAAATGTTCACATGGAAACCCAGGGCAATGTCTGTTTAACTTGGTAACAACAAAATGAAATAAGCAAAGCATTTGCATACGTAAAGAGTAATGATTATATGTTTCAACTTTATTGATATTTATATGATTCAGATGAATGGAATAGAATACATGGTATGTGTTGGATTTGTGATTTATTACTATGAGTTGTTTAGTACTTTAGAGCTCATTGGATGATTATTCTCACTGAGCCGCAAGTCATCAATTTGCATAATTTTTCAGGTAAAGAAAAGTGATAGCTAATTTTGAGTAGCATATAGAAGACATGGAGCACAGGTCACTGGTCGAGCCTCATCACTCTCTTTCCTTTCATTCCACACGAGTATGAAAATATGTCATCTGCATTTTGTATTTACGTGTTTGAATATGTATAGTAATTTTGGAATGGGTTTTAAAAATATATAAATGAAAGCAACTCGTAAATATTTATGTGCAAAGTTTATGTTTTAATATATGTGATGTATCGTATTGTGGCAAAAGCCTCAGTGTTAACTTGCAAAGTCATTGAATGATGTTATAGGATGTGAGACTTGCAAAGTCTTTGAATGATATTACATAATATTAAAAAAAAATTTTACTATCACTGTTAACAGGATATTTTGTCTTTCCAGCATGCTACGTGTGATTATTTGATACAGGGATAAGTTATACTTAATTGCATAAGATGTGGTGTTACATTTTTGGTATCAGAGCGGGGATAGGTTCTATAGGAACATGCATATGCATAAGAGCATGATAACATATGCATCTTACATATTGGACATTATGTAGTGACATAATTTTTTATATATTTTAGGGACATCATAAGACATTATTCACTAAGAAGAGAGAGGCCGGTCAAAATGCATTCTCATGAGGCATCACCTCATTTACATATAGATCAACCAACACTAGGAGCTAGAGCTCCAGCACATGCATTACAGTCATCTCATGTAGGAGTACCCCATGAAAACCTAGAACATGAAGTATATGGTCCTGAAATGTATAAGGAAAGACGTTATGACAAGCTAAGGAAACATGGTGAAATTGATTTCAATGGCACAACAGACCCAGTAGAAGCTGAGACATGGCTGAAAAGTACAAAGAGGGTACTGAATATGATGAGATGTACCCCATATGAGAAATTTGATTATGCAGTATCTTTGCTTCAAGGCAATGCCTATGAATGGTGGGAGACAATCCCCGACAGTGATGCACAACCACCGGTTCTGACATGGAATGATTTCCTTCGGGAATTTTAGAACAATTACATGCCTGAGGCATATAAAGATGAGAAGAGAAAGGAATTCTTGAATTTGAAATAGGGGAACATGTCTGTTGCTGAGTATGAGGTGCAGTTTAACAAACTTTCCCACTATGCCACCTTCATGGTCTCTACTGAAAGAGACAAATGCAGAAAGTTTAAGGAGGGCCTCAAAGATGAGATCATAAATAGAATCACAACTACTGATCTTGATAATTATGTCAGACTCTAGCTGCTGCAATTAGAGCTGAACGGTTAATGAAAGAAGCTAGGAAACAACAAATTAAAAGGACATCACGTGAGTTCTTTAGAGTCTAGCAAAAGGTCGAGAAAAAGAGGTAGATGTATGCCAGCACAGTCTGGTAATAGAGGGGGATACTCAAGCTCTAGAGGTCGTGCTATGACTTCTTTTTACCCAGGCAGAGGGCAAAGCCAATATGTTGAACAGAGGCCCATATGTACTAATTGTGGTAGACAACATACGGGCGAATGTAGAAGGCTCATAGGAGCATGATATTTTTGTGGATCAATGGAGCACATGTATAGAGACTGTCCAGAAAGAGCCAAACTAGTAGAGACTATAGAGGTAGAGGAGTATCTGAGACTACAGTTGAGGCACCGAGGGTCTACCCTACTAATGGGACACAAGACAGAGGAAGAGGTAGGGGCAGGACTGGTACAATGGGCAGAGGAGTGACCAGATCTGAAGGTCAGAGTTCTAGACCCCCTACTCAGGCCAGGGTGTTTGCTATGACTAGACATGAGGTGGTTGATGCTTCTGAAGTAGTTACTGGTAATATTTACATTTATGATATATTGGCATATGCATTGATTGACCCAAGCTTCACTCATTCATTTATATCATTGCATATGGCATCTAAAATGCATCAAACGCATGAGCCTTTGGGGATTGACATAAATGTGAGTACTCTATTGGGAACATTAGTAGTTGTGAATAATGTATGTCGTGATTGCTTGATATGCATTGATAAAGCTGAGTTAATAGATGATATGATATTATTGCCAATATATGAATTTGATGTGATACTGGGAATGGACTGGTTAACTAGACATCATGCAATAGTGAATTGCTTTACTAAGGAAGTAATTTTGGAATCACCAAACCATCCAAAGGTAGTATTTCTAGGTGAAAGAAAACTTGTGCCTACATGTCTAGTCTCGGTTGTAAAGGCATTTCAAATGATCAAAGGGGGATGTGAAGCATATTTGGCATATGTGACTGATACTAGAACCACTGATAGCTTGTTTGAAAATATATCAGCGGTAAGGGAATTTGCTGATGTATTCCTAGATGATTTACCTAGTTTACCACCAGATGGAGAGATAGAATTCATTATTGAACTAGTACCAGGAACAACACCAATATCAAGGTCACCTACAGAATGACCCTAGTTGAGTTGAAAGAACTGAAGGTCCAATTATAGGAGTTAGTTGACAAAGGGTATATTAGACCTAGTGTATCGCCATGGAGAGCTCCAGTATTATTTGTTATAAAGAAAAATGGAACAATGAGATTGTGCATCAATTACAGGCAACTGCATAAAATGACAGTGAAGAACAAATATCCGTTGTCCAGAATAGATGATTTGTTTGACCAGTTGCAAGGAGCCCAAATATTCTCCAAGATTGATTTGAAATCAGGCTATTACCAGATGAAGGTAGCAGAAGCGGATGTTCCAAAGACTGCCTTTCGAATTAGGTATGGACATTATGAATTTTTAGTAATGCCATTTGGGTTGACTAATGCTCCAGTTGCATTTATGGCATTAATGAATAAGGTGTTTCAACCATATTTGGATAGGTTTGTGATAGTATTTATTGATGACATATTAGTGTACTCAAAGAATAGGGGAGAACATGAACAACATTTAAAAATTGTGTTGCAAACTTTGAAGGAGAAACAATTATATGCCAAATTGAGTAAATGCGAATTCTGGTTAGATCATTTGGTATTTCTTGGACATGTGGTGTCGTGTAAGGGCATAGAGGTTGACCTAAAGAAAATTGAGGCTATGGTAAATTGGGAAGCTCCTAGAAATATTTCTAAAATGCGTAGTTTTTTGGGTTTAGCCGGATACTACCGCAGATTTGTTGATGGATTTTCACTAATTGCTAGCCCTTTGACTAAATTGTTGAGAAAAAATGTGTCTTTCAAGTGGATTTCAGAATGTCAAAGAAGTTTAGATGAACTAAAACATAGGCTAACCTCAGCACCAGTGTTAACTATCCCTATAGGTACAGATGGGTTTACAGTATATAGTGATGTTTCTCACCAAGTCTTGGGATGTGTATTAATGCAACACGGTACGGTGATAGCTTATGCATCTATGCAATTGAGACCACATGAGATCTTATATCCAGTGCATGATTTAGAATTGGCTGCAGTTGTGTTTGCATTGAAGATTTGAAGGCATTATCTGTATGGTGAGACATTCCAGATCTTCACAGACCATAAAAGCTTAGGTTATTTGCTGACACAAAAAGAGTTAAACATGAGGCAAAGATGATGGTTAGAGTTGTTGAAAGATTATGATTGTACAATTGAATACCATTCAGGGAAAACCAATATGGTAGCAAATGCATTGAATAGGAAGGCTAGTAGCAGTGTAGCTCACTTGCAAGTATCCTCTTTTCCATATTCGATTCAATTACGATCTATGAATGTTGAATTAAATATGCAAGATAGAGGGCCATTGGTTGCTACTTTTCAGGTCAGACCTATACTAAAGGAGAGAATTAAAGAAGCACAAAGCAAAGGTCCTCATTTGTGTAAGAAAATTGATATGGTAAGGCAGGGAAATAATACAGAGTTTCATTTGTAGAATGATACACTAATGTTAAAGTCACACATATGTGTTCTAGATACTGAAAACTTGCGCTAGGAAATAACGGAAGAGGCACATAATGCACTTTATGCAATTCACCCAGAGATGACAAAGATGTATCACAGTTTAAGGCCTCATTACTGGTGGCCAAGAATGAAGAAAGACATAACAGAATATGTTTCCAAATTCTTGACATGTCAGCAGATTAAAATTGAACATCAGACACCAGTTGGAAAACTACATCCATTGCCAATACCATAATAGAAAAAACTCCACGGAAAAATGATGCAGTATGGGTAATTGTTGATAGATTAACCTAATCAACACATTTTCTACCTATTAGATGGGGTTGTACACTTGAGAGTTTGACAAAATTATATGTGAATGAGATAGTCAGATTGCATGACATTCCAGTGTCCATTGTGTCTGATAGAGATCCACGATTTACTTCACATTTTTGGGTGAGTTTACAAGATGGATTGGGAACAAAATTGAACTTTTAACACTGCGTTCCACCCATAGACTGATGGACAATCAGAAAGGACTATACAGACATTGGAATAAATTCTTAGGGCATGTTCTATGGAATTTAAAGGTGTTTGGGATGAATATATAACATTGATTGAATTTGCTTACAACAACCAGTATCATAGCAGTATCCAGATGGCACCATATAAGGCATTGTATTGCAGAAAGTGCCAAAGTCCTATCATATGGGATGAAGAAGGTTCACGTGCATTAGAAGGACCAGAGATAGTACAAGATACAGTGGATAAAATCAAAATTGTCAAGAATAAGCTAAAGGCAGCACAAGACAAATAGAAAAGTTATACTGGCCAACATATAAGGGAAATGGAATACGAGTTGGGTGAAAAGGTATTTCTACGAGTTTCTCTATGGAAAGGGGTAATTCGATTTGGCAAGAAAGGTAAATTGAGTTCAAGATACATAGGACCTTATAAAATTCTTGAAAAGGTTGGTCCACTGGCATACAGATTGGTTTTACCACTCGAGATGGCTCAGATTCATAATATATTTCATGTGAGTATGCTTAGAAGATACAGGTCAGATCCTACACATGTACTTAAAGATCAAGCCATTGAGATTGCCGAGGACATGAGTTATATAGAAGAACCAGTGGAAATCATTGGATACAAGACTAAACAGTTAAGAAATCGAGAAATACCTTTAGTTAAGGTATTATGGCATAACCATTTACTAGAAGAGGCAACATGGGAAACAGAAGAAAATATGAAAAAGCAATCTCCACACCTATTTCCAAGTATTAAATTTGGAGGATGAAATTTTTAAAAGGATGGGAGAATTATAACATCCTCAACCTTCCCCGCATGCATTTCATTTGAACATATGCATCTTGCATATAATTCAATTGAACACGTGCATTTCATACGTATTTTTGTAGGAACAAGTCATTGACACTCACTAGCTACGTGTCCTAGTACATTGCAATTGTATCGAGTCGTACATGTGTATTTATATTATAAATGAGGATAAAAAGTATTAGAAATAAATGAAATAAGGTGACCAAATTAAAGTATGCAAAATGACTAGATTAAGATTAAATTGCATATTGTGTTGATTTGTGTAATAATAATAATAAGAATAATTAAAATAATAATAAAATAATAATAAAAAAGTCAGAAAAAAGGAAAAAAAGGAAAAAGGGATGGATGGAAAAGGGAAAGCAAATGGTGGTGGTGGCTTTTAACCTATTAGGCTGCCATTATCTTCCTTTCCTTTCCTTACCTTCTTCTTCTTCTTCTTTGCTTCATTTCTTCAATCGATTTTCTTTGAAGTGCCAGCCATCTTTTCTTCTCTCTTTCACTCCAAAAATTACAGCAACAAGATTAGCCAAAAGTGATTATAGGTGAGTAAATATTTATTTTTGTGTTAAAATTGATTATAGTGTTTAGGGTTCACAAATAGGCAGTGTTTTGTGCCATAGTTTTGATGATCTTAGAGATAGAATCTGGAAAATCTTAAAAAAAAGTTGTTCATTTATATCTAATATTTATTGATATAAACATGTTTGCAAGATATATTGTATAAAATGAGATATCCTCTCTCTACTAAAACTAGTCCGGATGTGAACCCTAAGTAAGTTAGTCACTGTGTTTGTTAGTTTTGAATATGATAAAGCCATTATTTGAAGTATCCCAAAACATACGACTTATATATATATATATATATATATATATATATATATATATATATATATATATATATATATATATATGTGTGTGTGTGTGTGTGTGTGTGTGTGTGTGTGTGTGTGTGTGTGTGTGTGTGTGTGTGTGTTATGTATCTGTATACCAAAGCTTAGGATCATATGTCTTGTATATTATGAGTTATGGTCAATAGAACCATGACTGTTCTATGGTTTGAACTGCCTGCTTAGTGCCCTGAGCAGATCTAGAAAATTGGTTAACTACTTTAAGCTCTATAGAGATTGATTCTATAAATTATCAAAACTTGAATATTATAGGTATATGTTTTATCTAAATTTTGGTACTAATTTCAGGTTAATATGTTATGTATAGACTAAGTTATGGCTTTTGGGAGTCATACTAGTCCATAAGCCAATTCTATTCTGGACCAGTGAAATGTTTCTTATAATTTGAAAACTTTAGAGACATAATTTAAAACAGTTGTAAACATTTATAAATGTTCCATTTGAACCCATATAAGTGTCTGTTTCATTGAAATATGACTTATATATTATAAGTTATGATGAACCAAAGTTGGTACCTTAAAACTGCCGAAGGGCAGAAAACAAAATACATTTAGAAAATCCACCAAATATTTTACAATGATACAATTGATCTCAAATTTTAATATGTTACATAATTATATGTTAATTCTAATTATGAATAAGAATTAGATTAATTAGTCAAGTATAGAAAAAGTTATAGGCTAAACAGTCCCATAAGGTCACACTGCCTCATAGGAAAAATCTTAACTATTGATATGAACAATGCATGATAATTTGTTTAAGCCACATTAAGTCTCCCTAATCATGAGTTAATCGATTATGTTTTCATATTAGGCTTAAAACATATTGGAGACCCACAAGGAGCGGATAGATAATAAGTTAGGGGTCGAAATCAAATGAGAAAGGTAAGTCTAATTATCAATTGAATTCTTTAATGCATATGAATGTTGCTTGCTATGTGATTCATATGATTGTCATGATCTTTCCTTGATAATATGATAATAGATAATTTGTGACGTTTGCGGTACATATAAGTGGTATACTTGTGGTATGTGTGAGGTATATGTTTGACATATGTGATATATATACATGGTATATGTATAGTATATGCAAGGTATATGCATGACATATGAGGTATATATGGGATATATGTATGGTATATATGATAAAGATGCAATAGTTGATGAATACTTAAGTACAAGTGGATATGCATATGGACTTAAAAGGCGTTGTGACTAGTTAATCAATATTGTAAAGCAAAAGAAGAGGTCTGTGACCCAACAAATGTGCAAATAAAACTAATGATCAAGCTAGCTAGCAAATGTTCACACGGAAAATGTTCACATGGAAACCCGGGGTAATGTCTGTTTAACTTGGTCACAATAAAATGAAATAAACAAAGCATTTGCATACGTAAAAAGTAATGATTATATGTTTCAAATTTATTAATATTTATATGATTCAGATGAATGGAATGAAATACATGAAATGTGTTGGATTTGTGATTTATTACTATGAGTTGTTTAGTACTTTAGAGCTCATTGGATGATTATTCTCACTGAGCCGCAAGTCATCAATTTGCATAATTTTTCAGGTAAAGAAAAGTGATAGCTCATTTTGAGTAGCATATAGAAGACATGGAGCACAGGTCACTGGCCGAGCCTCGTCACTCTCTCTCCTTGCATTCCACACGAGCATGAAAATATGACATCTGCATTTCGTATTTATGTGTTTGAATATGTATAATCATTTTGGAATGGGTTTTAAAAATATATAAATGAAAGCATCTCGTAAATACTTATGTACAAAGTTTATGTTTTAATATATGTGATATATTGTATTGTGGCAAAAGCCTCAGTGTTGACTTGCAAAGTCATTGAATGATATTATAGGATATGAGACCTGCAAAGTCGTTGAATGATATTACAGGATTTAAAAAAAATTTACTATCACTATTAACATGATATTTTGTCTTTCCAGCATGCTATGTGTGGTTATTTGATACAAGGATAGGTTATACTTAATTGCATAAGATGTGGTCTTACATTAAATGCATGCTGGAATGTTGATAGGGTGGCTGATATTGGTCAATTGTGTAAATGACATGAAGGGCAGGTTCATAGGCGTGAAGGTCGTGAAAATATATTTTTATTACTAAAGCAAACCCATTCACAAATAGTTTTACAGTTGGCTTCACACTCGTGAATAAGTGATCATGACTATGAATGTGTGTTGATTCACAAGTTGAATCATGAGTTGGTTCACGGGAAGACTACCTGTGAAGTAGTGATTCATGACCGTGAATGAATATTCACAGATGTGAAGATGTTTATATTGAAAATTGTATATGTTAGTTTGCAAATCGAGATTGATTCATTATGAGGTGGTAGGCCTTAGTTGTAAACTTTATAGCATGGTATGGAAATATATATTGTGGAAATGATTGTGAAAATCGTGGTATTTATATAAAAATATGGAAAATGGATAATATGAATATATGTGTGGTATGCGTGGTGACATTGTAAGCCTATTACTCTGATTAGAACTAGATCTAGGATAAATAGCATGCAATTAAGGGGGGAGATCGGTACCGAGTGACATATATTGTTCACGATTGAGTTTTGAATATTAACGAGATATTTAGAAGGCTTGAGATCTTGCTAAGTGGCTTCCCTTGTAGCTTTTCATGCATTCATTTTTCTTCGATTAATTTATATTGTTATATTTTAAAGATTAACAAGATGTTTAGAAGGCTCGGGGCCTAGCTAGGTCGGCTACCCTTGTAGCCGTTCCATGCTCTCATTTTTCTTCAGTTGATATATTTGAAAGCTCAGAGGTAAGCAATGAAAGCTTTTTCATTCGATTATATTTTGGCTCTAGGGAGAGTTGTAGAGTACCCGTATCCATTTTAATCTAGTTATGAGTAAAGTGGGCAAAGGTAACATAATTAATTATATAATGTGTGGTAAATACTTGGAAATTACTAGATTGTGTGCATTATATATATATATATATATATATATATATATATATATATATATATATATATATATATATATATATATATATATATATAATCCTAATGGTATGTTATGTAGTATACGAGCTAGTGCATATGCGAACTTTGAGGTAAGTTGTTATAGTAGCTCAGTGAGTATATCATGCATATTATATATATTTTATTGTATACCTTGCACGTTGTTATGTACTACTAGGTACGAGTTATTTAGCGTATGGATTTTCCAAATGTAGGTTTGGGTGTATCACTTGTGCCAGTGTTATCCTGTATAACTATGATGTGGCCTATTCTCTATCATTGTATAGGCTAAAAAGTGACTATAGAGATCAAACATTATGATGTGGCTGGAAGTAACAATCTTTTGAATGTTGAGGCTCAAAATCAGTCGAGCCAAACTAGTGTGCAAGGTTTGGCTAGCGCACCTCCTTTTATAGCAACTGATGGATGGTCAGGCAAATTAGGCATAAGATACTTTGATGTAGAATTTTGCTGCTATGCTGCAACGGTTGGTATAAGTGATGATGCCACCTCCGCAACCTGCACCACCTCTTCAGTCACCACCGAGATGTAGGGTTCAAATTGATAGGCTGAAGAAATATAAAGCTACAAACTTCACAGGCAGTATTGAGGATGATCAGACAACTATTGAGTTTTGGTTAGAGAGGACTGAGAGGGTCTTTGAGGAGCTGAATTGTGCCAAGGAGCACAAAATTAGGTATATTGTTTCACTTCTCCAAGAGCATACCTATGATTGGTGGGAGTAAGTTCTACAAAAGCCGTAGATTCCAAAGCCAATTACATAGAATTTCTTTATTACTGAGTTTAAGAAATAGTATATGCCAAGGGCATATACAGATGAGAAGAAATGAGAGTTTCTGAACTTGTGATAGGAAAATATGATAGTGACTGTGTATGGAAGAGAGTTTACCCAGTTGAACAAGTATGTGATCGGTATCATTGGGGATGAGATGGATAAGTGTCGTCAGTTGAATTGTATACTTTATATGTTAAATGCAAAGTTCAATGATGAAATTAATGTCATGAGATAGGAGTAATTGTATGAGAAGTGTATGTATGTCTTAAATGAGTATTGATGATGTTTGTTGTGTATATGTAATGAATGTACCTAACATGTAATAAATAGAGTAATGAATGATGATGCCCAATAGGTGAAAAAGGTAAGTAAGAAATGGTTAAATGTATATGGAATATAAATGCTTGATAGGATGACTTATCAGAACAAAACAGTAAATGGAATTATGATGTGTTTAAATGATGCTTTAACATGATGAAATGCATAATATGATGAGTATGTTAATAGGAAAAGAGTTGTAATAGGAAAATCCTTAGAGTTTTACATGTGATTTATAATAAATGGATGTTTTAATATTGTTAACTGCCAAAAAACTCAGATTCATGCCTGTGACTAGGTGTTCACGCGTGAATCTCATCGAAAAAACAAGGTCACACTCGTGACAGTTTTTTCATGCTTGTGAGGTAAATGCGCAAATCGGATATAAGCTTTCACGACTTAGTTTATGGTTTGGTTCATGGGTAGGGTTACCCGTGACTGAGGTATTCACAACTGTGAACATATGGCTCATGCCCATGAAGCTGTTTTAAATGAGATATGTTATTTTCCTTAAATGGTTTTAATGAAATGGTTATGCACATGCCTTTATGATGAGATGTTTAAAGTATGCTTTTATGAATTCCAACATAAGAATGTTACATGATGAATTTCCACATGAATGAAGTATATGTGTTATATATGATATGAATGTTATAATAAAAAATAATATGAACACGTAAAGCCTATAATCGATACTAGGACTAGGAAGTAGGATAGGTGATATGCTATTAAGGGGGTTTACGATACCATAGTTACATATTTACTCAGTCAATATGGCTTAAGCTCGGAGAGTGCATTTGACTTTATGAGCCTGAACTGGCACATATGATGATCGATAATGTTGCATGAAAAAGTTATATATTTACTCAGCCAATGTGGCTTAAGCTTGGAGAGCGCCATTAACTTAAAGAGCCTGGACTGACATATGATTGTAGATAGTGGTAGGGTTGCTTAGCTCTGACAAGTGCCCCTATTATATATGACTTGATGTATGATGTGTGATTACATGTATGAATTTCTATGCCTATATGTACCACTAAGTTTTTAGTAGCTTAGCGTGAGGGTATTTTTCCCACGCAGGTCAAAGCCTAGTAGATAAAGATAGAAATTGATCAAGAAAAGCTTGTCCAACATCAGAGACAATAGATTAGACCCTACGAGGATTGGTGATATCTCATGTCACACTTTTGTATTTTTGTACATGTCATTGAAAAAGGGGTTGTTTACTTGTATACATATACGTAAATATAAGAATTATGTAATTTTATGTCAAATGCATGTATTTTTGTAAATTCTTAGACAAAGGTTAGTCATATTTTTTTTTATGAAATTGTGATTTTAAATATTGAGTCAAATATTATCTTTTACTTTATATTTTATGCAAGTCATTATGGTCATGGTGCAAAGAAAAAGTTCTAAATTTTCATAGGTTTTCTGCATACAAGTTGGTAGCACTCACTCATTTAGCCGAGCTAATTATGGTTAGGCAAAAAGGTGTTATATTTAGTGGTATTAGAACTTAGGTTTAGGCATTTATAAATCTAAGTGGTTTAAGGATTATCATGCACACATAATACATCTCATATGTCTCTGATGTGGGCTTTCTTTATCGACTTCTAGAAGTATAAGATATAAATGGAGCTAGAAGTATATGATGTTTTCGAGAGCAACAGTTCTTTTGATTTAAGGGCTATTAATCATCCATGTTCTTCAAGTATACAAGGTCCAAGTGCTACCACAGTCTGTCAGCAACCACTTTTTGGATAAGTGGGTCTAGGTGCCATACCAGCCATGTAGCAGATGGTTGGTATTTTGCAACAATTTACACAGGCCATACCACATGTTATACCATAGGCACCACCATAGCCAACACCACAGTTGCCACCACTAAAGGCGCCAAAGATGAAGATAGATAGACTTTAGAAGTATGAGGCCACTGATTTTCATGGTAGAGGTGAGTTTTGGCTAGAGAAGACCAAGAGAGTCTTTGAAAAGTTAAAATGTGTCGATGAGCACAAGGCTAAGTATGCAGTATTGCTTCTACAGGAACATGCATATGAGTGGTGGAAATTAGTTTTGAAGAAGCCACATACTCCACAACCTCTAACTTAAGAGTATTTTATTACAAAATTTAAGAAAGAATATGTGCCCTGAGTTTACATAGATGAAAAAAGAAGGGAATTTCTGAATCTATGATAGAAAGGCATAATAGTTTTCGAGTATGCAAAGGAGTTTACATGGTTAAACAGATATGCCACCAGTCTTATGGGGGACGAGAGTGATAAGTGTCACCATTTTAAAGAAGGTTTGTAGATGACATAGGATATCATGTCATTTTCCTACACCTTGGAGACTTCTTTACACTTGTGTCTGCCGCCATCAATATGGAAAAGAGACGAAAGAGAAGAGCGGAGGAGAATGCTAGAAGACCAACAACTAGTGTTGGAAAGAGACAAGAGAGCTTGATTATTTTCAAGACAGTCCCAGGATAGGGGACAGAGCAGAAGACATAAACACTACTTGTCATGGGCGTGAAACAATAAAATCAATAACATTAAAACCCTTTTTAATACTATTTTTAACTCCTAACTCTTATAATCATCAACACAACTTATAGACCCTATATACGGATGTTACACAGAGTATTTCTAATATACTCATTATTTATGCTACTCTCTTTATTTTAAAAAATCATTTTATAAAAAAGAGTCTCAAATAAAATTTTTTATCTTTAAAATTTAAAGTAGAGAGTGAATTTTACTCTCTACATTTAGAGAGTCAAAATTCACTCTATACTCTAATTGTAATTAATACACTTTTATTTTTTATAATATTTTATCTTTTTATTGGTGTGTTTATCTAAAAATTTATCTTTCTTTATAGTAAAAGTCATTTACTTTTTTTGTTTTGATAAATATTAATTTGTATGAGATAAAGTAAAATGAATAGTAAAAATATAAATAGTATATTGAACTTATAAAAAAATTTGTACTCTATATTTAAAGATGTTATTTATTCTATTAAAAATACTCTTTAAAATAAAGAGTACTATTGGAGATAGGGGTCTACATTGGTTCGGTCTAATATGAGAATCAGAAACCTTCGGAATTATATTGAAATGTCAGAGAAAATTAAATCTCCGCATTGTATTATTCCAAAATTCAGGACAATTTGGTATAGTTTTTTGGATTTTTCAGTGCTAAATGATATAGTACAAATAGTTTGGTACTCAGATAATATAACTAATAAAAATATAAAAATTTGACCTTAATCAAGCAAAACCTAAAATCAAATACAAATAGATAAGTTTCAAAACTCTAAATTCTCATATCCATCCTTGAAAAAAGCATATCTAATCATATGGATCAACAACCAAATTAATCACAAAAACAATCTTTTTCAAGAAATTGAACCTAAAAAAAAGAAAAAAAAATTCCAATTGAAGAATCAAATTCAATTTGTCAAGATTTACATCAAATATATTCCTAAGATAATCATGTTGTAAATGACTACCTGTTTAATCAAACAAAATAGATAATAAATAAGTGTTACAAGCCTATCAATTTATATCCTTTTGATTTAAACTTAATTAAAAACTTAGATACATAACAAAAAAAAAAAGGGAAGAGAAAGAGATAGAGAAACATAATTACAACAATCAGCTAAAGATGATCATCAAATCTGAGCAAACAATTACACAAACAAAAGACATTTGAAAAGCTAAGTCTTTCTAGAATAAAAATCAAGCCATTATAGATATAAAATCCACATGATAAAGTTAAATCTCGAAAGAGAACTCACAAATCTACAAATTAATGATAGAAAATAAGGAACAAACAACAAAAACCTGGATTCAATTTCGATGAATCTAAAAGAGGTAGAAGGTGAGAATCTATTGCATACCTTAAAAGGAGGAAGAGAGGGAGAAAGGAAGGACGAAGGAGGAAGACTTGGGCTGCTAATGGAGGAGGAGAAAGTAGAAAGAGGTAGGAGGCATATTTAGTTTTTTAGAGTTAGGTTATGAATCTTTTATATTTATTTTTATTCAAAACTATGTAGTTTTGACTTTTGAGTAACCAAAAAAATTTTTTTTTATTGTTTTTCACTATTAGTTATATTATATATGTTATGCAATATATAGATTAAACACAATTTTGAATTCTTTAATCATGTGTTGAATAAAAATAAAAATAAAAATAAAAATAAAAATTTTATTATTATTAATTTTAATTTTAAGATTAATAATAAAATTAACATTTATTATAAATTATATTTTGATATTTTATTCTTTTTGTTATATTTTTTTAGTTCATCCTTAAAACTATTTTATAATATATGAGGAAACCAAACATAACTTAATAATATATATTGACTTTTATTATATTATTTGATTGATTCACTATAACTATTTTTTTTTATCAATTCTCTAATAATATAATAAAAAAAGGATATATCAGTGAGTGGTTACTAAAACATTATACAATAAATTGGTTGTAGTTGAATTAATTAAACTAATAAAAGAATAATAATTAATATGGTTAAAAAAAAGTTCCAATGGTTAATTTGAAATTAAAAAATAAAATGTATGTAGTTGAATTAGACACATATAGAATAAGTGATTTCACATTTTATGGTAGACTTATAATTAATATTTAGAGCATAGAGATTTGATTCAATATTAGTGTATTTATGATGTAAATATTTTTTAGAGTAATTATGGAATATGAAGAATTTAGTTTAGAAAATTCAATATTTTTTATGTTAATAAATTTCCCTTAGAATAAAATAAAATTGAAACAACACTCAAATATTATAAATTTTTTATATAATTTTTCTTATAAATTAATTAATATATTAATTATAATGTCAGATATTGTTGGTTTCTAATTAAATATTATCGTGTCAATCAAAAGATGATTTATTATTGATAAATATATATTTGCATATATCTATATATTAATAATAATTCACATTTAAAATGTATTAGGTACACATATATAACTATAAATATCAAACTTAAAATAATTAAGAAAACATATGAAAAACAAGTAAATATGAATGGAATAAATTAAGATAAGTTTAATATATTACAATTATTTTGATATGAAATTATTTTAATATGTTTATTATATATTTATAATACACTTATTATACATTTAGATTTATTACATAATATAATTAGAAAAATTATAAATACTAAAAAATATAACTAGTGGTAAAAGAATTAGAGTAAAAACGAAAACTAGTAACATCTAATAATTATTTTTTTATTTACTTAATAATAAAGGTATTTAATTTAATTTCTTGATAGTTAGCTTATCTCAAATTTATACGGAGTCATGAGTTCAATTTTTTACATCACAATCATAAAAATTTTAATATATTAAAAAATTTTAATTATTTAAATTCATTGTTATTATAAATATCATATTAATTATATTAACTAATTAATAAATTTATAATTTTAATTTTATAGATTAAAGTGGATATAATTATAAGTTTAAGCTATATTATAATTTTATTATAATAGTATAAAAATTATGAAAAAAATTATATTATTATATAAATTATTTCACTATTAATATACATTTAAATATAGGTTCTTTTGGTATATTTCAGTTTCATAACAGTTCAGTATGGTTCTGACTTTGAATATTACTACAAAATCTATATTCGTCAAATTTAAAATTAACGGTATAATTTAGTTTAAAAATAATAAAAAAAATCAATATTCCAATTCAATTTTGTATCTTTTTCTTGGTTCAAAAAATTTCACGTATAACTCTAATCGGATATGCTCTAAGTTGAATTGCCACTTACTAATTCATTTATTACACAGAGGCATAGGATTATGATGTCATTAAAGGACGACACTTGACGTGTACTTGGTATTTATTATTATTATTATTATGCAAATCTGATTAATTAAGGAATGTAAAAGTGCTTCATATATTATGACATCAAAATGATGCTATGTGACTACGTCATATATGAATAAATATTTAATTTTTCTCTCCTTTAATTTATATGGTTAATTAGAAAACAAATCCGTTGACAAGAACGAGGCATTATTTTCTCGAATTATTAGACCTAGACAAGCAGAAATTGACTTTTTAGGATAAATAATTTAAGCTAATTATTGATCACAAATTACTGTAGTGGATATTTTTCTTTTCTTTTAAGGAAGAAATTTGTATTTTGCTTTAATCATGGCATTAGGTTAAGCTGTTTAATATAGTTAATGGTTTTTTGATGTTCAAATATTGAGTCAAATTTACTTGGTAATACAAGTTACTAATGGATAGGAAGTCTGCTAATTAAAAATTTTATATTTTAAGGTTTTTTAAAACTGCTGAAACTTTTTTTAATAAAATAACATAATTAACTTTTCCAAAATAAAATATATTAAATTAATAAATTATATTTTTGGAAATTTTTATTTACAATTAATTAATTATATTTTTATATTGTTATTATTTTAATTATTAAAATAAATAATTATATCAAATAATTATTTTACTTTATTTTTTAATTTATAAATCATAGAAAAATATATTTTTTGAATAAAACAAATTATATTTTTAGTAGTAATTTTACATTCTAACATCAATATATATTTCAATTAATTTTAACAAATATAGTATAGTCATACTAACGACACTTAAGAGCTAAACTAACTGCTCAAGAAAACTATAGAGACCGAAGACCTGATATGATAATCAACTCAATTTTCCACAACAACCGAATCTATCATTATTGCAACGTTGTTTTACAAAAATGTTTGAAGAAAGTTGGAAGTTAATTACATATTAACGGGCTATACTATGCAACTTGGAGATTAAATGAAAAATATGATTCATGGATGAACCCAATAATAAACTGTCATGATTAGTCGAATGATTTCATTCTTTTTATTCTTTTTGTTTTATTTTTTTAGTCCACCCTTAAAATTATTTTATAATATATGAGGAAACCAAACATAACTTAATAATATATATTGACTTTTATTATGTTATTTGATTGATTTACTATAACTATTTTTTTTTTATCAATTCTATAATAATATAATAAAAAAGGATATATCAGTGAGTGGTTACTAAAAAATTATACAATAAATTGGTTGTAGTTGAATTAATTAAACTAATAAAAGAATAATAATTAATATGGTTAAAAAAAGTTCTAATTGTTAATTTGAAATTAAAAAATAAAATGTATGTAGTTGAATTAGACACAAATAGAATAAGTGATTTCACATTTTATGGTAGACTTATAATTAATATTTAGAGAATAGAGATTTCATTCAATATTAGTGTATTTATGATGTAAAGTAATTATGGAATATGAAAAATTTAGTCTAGAAAATTCAATATTTTTTATGTTAATAAATTTCCCTTAGAATAAAATAAAATTGAAACAACACTCAAATATTATAAATTTTTTATATAATTTTTCTTATAAATTAATTAATTTATTAATTATAATGTCAGATATTGTTGGTTTCTAATTAAATCTTATTGTATCAATCAAAAGATGATTTATTATTGATAAATATATATGTGCATATATCTATATATTGATAATAATTCACGTTTAAAATGTATCATGTACACATATATAACTATAAATATCAAACTTAAAAGAAATAAGAAAACAAATGAAAAACAAGTAAATATAAATTGAATAAATCAAAATAAGTTTAATATATTACAATTATTTTGATATGAAATTATATTAATATATTTATTATATTAATTTATTATAGATTTATAATACACTTATTATAAATTTAGATTTATTACATAATATAATTAGAAAAATTATAAATGCTAAAAAATATAACTAGTGGTAAAAGAATTAGAGTAAAAAACGAAAACTAGTAACATCTAATAATTTTTTTTATTTACTTAATAATAAAGGTATTTAATTTAATTTCTTGATAGTTAGCTTATCTCAAATTTATACAGAGTTCATGAGTTCAATTTTTTACATCACCATCATAAAAATTTTAACATATTAAAAATTTTAATTATTTAAATTCATTGTTATTATAAATATCATATTAATTATATTAACTAATTAATAAATTTATAATTTTAATTTTATAGATTAAAATGTATATAACTATAAGTTTAAGCTATATTATAATTTTATTATAAAAGTATAAAAATTATGAAAAAAATTATATTATTATATAAATTATTTCACTATTAATATACATTTAAATTTAGTTTCTTTTGCTTTATTTCAGTTATAGAACAATTCGGAATTTGAATATTACTACAAAATCTAGATTCGTCAAATTTAAAATTAACTGTACAATTTAGTTCAAAATTAATAAAAAAAATCAATAGTTAAATTCAATTTTGGATATTTTTCTTGGTTTGGTTCAAAAAATTTCACAATTCATGTATAACTCTAATCGGAGATGCTCTAAGCTGAATTGCTACTTACTAATTCATTTATTACACAGAGGCATAGGATTATGATGTCATTAAAGGACGACACTTGACGTGTACTTGGTATTTATTATTATTATTATTATTATTATTATTATTATTATTATTATTATTATTTTGCAAATCTGATTAATTAAGGAATGTAAAAGTGCTTCATATTTTATGACATCAAAATGATGCTATGTGACTACGTCATATATGAATAAATATTTAATTTTTCTCTCCTTTAATTTATATGGTTAATTAGAAAACAAATCCGTTGACAAGAACGAGGCATTATTTTCTCGAATTATTAGACCTAGACAAGCAGAAATTGGCTTTTTAGGATAAATAATTTAAGCTAATTATTGATCACAAATTACTGTAGTGGATATTTTTCTTTTCTTTTAAGGAAGAAATTTGTATTTTGCTTTAATCATGGCATTGGGTTAAGCTGTTTAATATAGTTAATGGTTTTTTGATGTTCAAATATCGAGTCAAATGTACTTGGTAATTCAAGTTAATAATGGATAGGAAGTCTGCTAATTAAAATTTTATATTTTAAGGTTTTTTAAAACTGCTGAAACTTTTTTTAATAAAATAACAGAATTAACTTTTCCAAAATAAAATATATTAAATTAATAAATTATATTTTTGGAAATTTTTATTTACAATTAATTAATTATATTTTTATATTGTTATTATTTTAATTATTAAAATAAATAATTATATCAAATAATTATTTTACTTTATTTTTTAATTTATAAATCATAGAAAAATATATTTTTTGAATAAAACAAATTATATTTTTAGTAGTAATTTTACATTCTAACATCAATATATATTTCAATTAATTTTAACAAATATAGTATAGTCATACTAACGACATTTAAGAGCTAAACAACTGCTCAAGAAAACTATAGAGACCGAAGACCTGATATGATAATCAACTCAATTTTCCACAACAACCGAATCTATCATTATTGCAACGTTATTTTACAAAAATGTTTGAAGAAAGTTGGAAGTTAATTACATATTAACGGGCTATACTATGCAACTTGGAGATTAAATGAAAATATGATTCATGGATGAACCCAATAATAAACTGTCATGATTAGTCGAATGATTTCATTCCCCAAATAGTTTCCAATTTGCTCAGCAAATTAATGTGAAAATTGTAAAGTATCCTAGGAATATCAATACGCTGGGCTATTCACTTAAGGGATAGGAATTGACGCTGGTTTCCTCTCCTCATCATTCAAACCTCAATTTCTGGTACTTGACAAACTGACCCATAATCAAACCAATTAATTTCATTTACAAACTTTACATTATTTGGGTTCAAAATAAATAAATAAACAAAGAGATAGAATCAACGTGGTAACATTTGGGAAATACTAACACTATTAACGGAGCAAATTTCTTGATCTAATGGAGACCCATTTTCTTGGTCTTCACTCCTTGAAAATGCTAGTCTATTAGGGCAGGCAATAGGAGCATTTTCAGTTATGAGCATAGAATAAACTTGCAAGATTGATGGTCTATCCATTGAGCTTTCTTGGACGCATAATAATGCTACTTGTAAGCATCTTAGCAATTTACAGCTAGAAAATGAATCATCTAATGTTGGATCAATGAACTCCATCCCATTATCATTTCTCCACAATTCGAATGCCTGTCATTAATTACAAAAATAAATAAATAAATAAATCTCTCTAATCCTGATTTAAAAAAAAAAAAAAAAACTTTATGAACGAGACTTACATATTCCAAAAGGTGTAAATCTTCACTCCAACCGTAAAAGCATGTGTTTTTCTTGCCACTTATGATCTGCAGAAGCAGAACTCCGAAGCTGTAAACATCATATTTTGTGGAATACACACCTCGTTTCACATATTCAGGAGGCACATACCCACTGCATTTTTCCAATTAATTATGGTTAGCCACATATGCAAAAAGATGTGCTATTTATATATGTATGAGGAGGATCAGCAATTCGCTTACTATGTTCCAACAATCTGTCTTGTATTGGCTTCAATGTTTTTCTTGTGGAAAATTCTTGCCATTCCAAAATCAGAAATCTTTGGCCTCATGTTGTTGTCCAACAAAATGTTGCTTGCTTTGATGTCTCTATGAATAATTATGAAATTTGAGTATTCTTGGAGATATAGAAGTCCTTGAACAATCCCTTCAATGATGCCAACGCGCTGTTCCCAGTTTAACTCGGATCTTCTCTTCGGGTCTGGTTCGGAAAAAAGAATTATACACAACTGTGCTGTTTTGTTACTGAACTGAAGAACTGAACACAAGAATCAGACTTACACTAAAATTAGTATCACATATATTACTTACCGAATAGGTAGTAATCAAGGCTTCTGTTTGGCATGTATTCATATATTAGCATTTTCTCTTCCCTTTCAGTGCAAAATCCCAATAGTCTTAATACATTCACATGTTGCAGCCTTGCAGTGAGTTTAACCTCATTTTTGAACTCCTTATGTCCTTGATTTGAAGTTTTCGAGAGTCTCTTCACTGCTATTTCCTGTCCCCTGGCTAGTTTACCCTATCAAATCAATAGTTAGAATCGCTTACTTGCATAATCTTCATATTTACTAATTAATTTAGGAATCACATGAATTGAAGAATTAGAATGACAAAGATTCTTAATTAGTTACCTTGTAAACAGGTCCATACCCACCCTCTCCGATCCTATTTTCGCAAGAAAAATTACTGGTAGCTGCTCTTATTTCTGAAAAAGTAAATACTTGGAGATCAGGAGTATTCTGCTCTTGATGTAATTCATTCCCTTCTGTAGTAGGTCCTAGTTTAGAGCTTGCAACCATGTCGAAATTGATTTTTCCTTAAGCACATGACATTGAAGAGAAACAAATAAGTTTATTGAAAAAATGTTTTCTTAATTCAAAATAGAGGAATAGTTGAGTAAGAGGCTAATTTACCTTTTGATTTCAGCATTTTGCATCTTACATAGTAAGCTACAAATCCAAGAAAGAACAACAGGATAACCATTGCAATTGGTACAAAAATCTTCATCCATAATTGCTTCTTCTTTTCATGATCTTCACCTACCTCATAAGCCATTTGAGAAAGCTTCCAGTTATCATCATTCGCGAGTTGAAAAGCTCTGTAACCACGCAATCCTTTAGCTTTGGCGTATAAGATTTTAGTCCTGATAGCCTCAACATCATCGAAATTTATCCATGTTGATTTCGTGATGAAGTAATTTACTACATATGTAGAATTGTAGGAAGAAGAGGCTCCATAGCCATAATCCAACATGAATGATTTAATCATCTTATAGCCTATAGAACCATCCAGAGTCGGATAAGGACCTGAGGCTGGCGCACCAACCGAATTATCATTTGGGTTTACTAGTCTCCATCCATAGCCATGGTATGGAATACCCAAAACAAGCTTGCTTTCAGGCAATCCTCTTTGTATCCATGCTCTTATACCGAAATCGGTACTAATAGAGCTTGAAGGATCATATAAAGCGGCATGATTACCTGTAACGTTCTCTTTCAAAGGCAAATGATAATCAAACCCCATAAAATATGCCCAGTCTAAATTTCTCCGAATGGAATCAACTGGAAAACTTGCAGCACCAATATCTGGGTGGCGATACACGGCCATTGTCAGTATTAAAGGTGGCTGATTATTACTAGAGTTTCTGGACTCAGAATTTATGGCAGCTCGCCATTCATCTAACAAAATTCCAATATTTTTCATATCGGAGCTTGTATTGGGCCAAAGCCAACTTAGATCAAGACCATGAAAGCCATAAATCCTGGCTGTTTTTATTGAAGAAATGATGAAAGAGTTCCTGTAAGAAGCCTGGCTCACCATTGGCGAGAAGGTGGAATAGTTTCGATAGGCGAGGCCTATGGATAAAAGGGTAAGGATTGATGGGTTGTTAAGCTTAACTTCGGATGAAAAGGTGGAGGCACTTGATTCATCGGAGAAGGAGAGCTGGTATGTGGAACTGTTGATACGTGCAAATGCATAATAAAGGTGAGTATAAAGAGCAGAATTTACGCTGGATGCTGGAAGATTGCCACTAGAATCATAGGCAGCAGATTTGATCCAGGTTTGTGCCTCTAACAAGTGAAGATTATTGAGAGTAATCATCAAAAAGATTAGGAGGCTAATAATTTTGTGATTCATCAAAGAAAGAAAGATATGGTTTGTGTCTGAATGAAAGAAGTAAAGATATTAGGCTATTAGCATTCTGCCTCTTTGTAGGAGAGAGAAGCCTGGTTTAATTTGACATACACCTTTTTGATCCTCAATTTGTCAAAGGTAGTCTTTTGATTTTTTTGCTTTGGTTCAAATGAACCGTACAACAATGAGGATTTCCTTCTTCTTTCTTTTTTTTTTTTTAATTTTTAAATAACAAAGTGGTAGATATTATTCATTTTCTGTGAATGTGGGGTTATTGACATTGTGATGCAGAATATAGGAGACTCCATCACACACATACAATACAATTAGTAAATAATTGTAGAAGACAAGTTTGGTTTGCGTTGAAAAGGATATCTCACCAACAAAAGATAAAACATTTTGACTAATTTATATATGTTATTTACTTCAGAAAAAAAAAAATGAATGCAAGGATTAGCAAATTTCAACAACCAAACCGTTTCATATTTTGCCGTAAACTTTCGATAACAATAAACGATTAAACGTTGCTGTTGAAAGTAAATGAGAGAAACTTAACTCAAAATTTCCGCTCAAGAATCAAGATTAACCAGAACATATTGAGTAGTAGGAACATTATTTGATAAAAAAAATATTATTTTTCACATTTTATTTGTTAAAATTTTATAATAAATTCAGATAATAAATTATGTTCTTCACAGTGTTTTCACATACAATTTGCTTCCTGTTTCCTCGAAATTATCCGATGGCTCACTTTGTTTTTGTATCCAATTGAAATACGCAAACCATAAAATCTATTTTTGGGAAGACAATTAAGATGCCTTCTTCGCTACTTCAGTACTTCTCAGCATATGAACAAAAATAATAAAAGTTAACAATTGACTAGAAAAATTATAGTCAACCTGTCCCATTGAAAGGGTTTTTTTTTTTTTTCTGAAAATTCCAATTGAAAACAGCGACAGATGACAAAAAAACATATACAACTTTGTTTCTTTAATTATATTTTATTAATTAGATTAAATTACTTTTACAATAAATTTGTATAATTATTTTATTTATTATCTAAATTTATCTCTCAGCAATACATGCTTAAGTGTTTGAATGAAAGAGAACCGATATTTAGGGCCTTTGGGAGCAAGGGAGCCGCCCCTGTACCCAATTGAAACACGCAAACGATGCCATTTTTGAGAAGGCAATTAAAAATTTAAAGATGCCTACTAATCCATTTCAGCATGTAAACAGAGAATGAAAGAAGTCAATAAATAACTAGAAAAATTAGAGTCAACATTTGGTATCCTACCTGTCCCAATTCTTATTGAAAATTTTCGTAATCATATTAAATTTTGGGAATTTTAAAAATAGAATTTTCAGAATTGGATTGAAAGATATAAATCTCTAGAATTGGTTTGTCTTGAAATCTCTGTTCAATACAGATTAGAAATTCAATAAAAGGGCAATCAATTTTGGTCTAATCCAATCAAGTGATTTGGAAATTGTATATTATGTTCAATAAAAATTTACCAATTTTCAGCTTTAAATTAAAATATAAATTAAAAAAAATCACAAACTTCATTAAATTTCAAACAGAAGGTGATTATAAATTATTGAAATAATAAATTTAAAGGTTTGAAAGTATAATAACAATGTTAATTGCATTGAATGAGCTAAAATGTCATTTGAGTACATTCTTATTTTGCGGATTACATATAATTACAATGTTAATTTATGATATTAAAAAAAAAAGACTAATGTATGTGTATTTACTTTAAGGATATGCAACATTCCTATATGAACATAAGTTGACACTTAAAAATAAATCATTTTATTTGAATGTTAAAATTGAATGCATACAATATATATTCATATAAGATGTGAGAAATATTATAATTCATATAATTCTGGCATAAATTTCATTATAGGTTATATATTATATTTAATTAAATTATATTATGAAATCAGTGTTAGTGTGATGGTTAAGTACATTCTATAAGAATATAATAAATCAAAGTTGAATCTAATAATAATAATAATAATAATAATAATAATAATAATAATAATAATAATAATTATTATTATTATTATTATTATTATTATTATTATTATTATTATTATTATATTGGTTCAATTTAATCCAATTCAATATAGTTCAATCTAGTTCTTGGTTAAGTCAAGTCCTTGAAAAATATAAATTATACAATTTCAGTTCTGAATATTTTTTTTTAATTTTCAGTTTAATTTAGAATCTCCAAAAATTATGCACAACTCTATTGTGAAGAGCTAAATTTGTGGTGAGGAAAGTTAAATATAATCACTAGAAATATTTTAATATTTACTATCTTAATAGTTGGTGAGAAGACAAAAACGTTAGAATTTTTTTTTCTCTCCTCGTTAATTAAAAGCCGAAGGTGCAATTGAGTTGCCTTTTAGGTCCAATTTTGGAATATTTCTACCCTTGCAATATTAAGTCTCTACTACCCCTAAATAAATTGTTGATACCTTGCTTTCTTCTTCTTCTTCTTCTTCTTATGTCTCTTCCTCTCCTCTCTTTCTCTTCTTCTCTCATTTCTTCTTTCTTCTTCTTCTTCTTCTTCTTCTTCTTATGTCTCTTCCTCTCCTCTCTCTTTCTCTTCTTCTCTCATTTCTTCTTTCTTCTTCTTCTTCTTCTTATGTCTCTTCCTCTCCTCTCTCTTTCTCTTCTTCTCTCATTTCTTCTTTCTTCTTCTTCTTCTTCTTCTTCTTATGTCTCTTCCTCTCCTCTCTCTTTCTCTTCTTCTCTCATTTCTTCTTTTTTTTATTCCCTGTCTCTCTATTATCTTTCTTTTTGCATTTCATAATTGATATTGGTGATTCCTTAGAGCTTCGAAAGGAAAAAGCTCTATTTTTTTGTTGACATTGCCATTGATTCAACTGTCCTACTTTGATTGCTAGAGGCGGGCCTCAAAAGATTCAAATGATTCTCATCAAACCCATTTTGTGTACATAACTTGTGATCCATAAAAATAGTTTGCGGGATTTTGGTAAGCAAAAGGGAAAAACATGAACTCGAGATAGAGAAATTAGTCTTAAGGTTAATTTCATATGTGATCACTGAACTTATACCTTAATTATGATTCATTTAGAAAAAAAATTTAGAACGAAAAAATATCTAAATATTAAAAATTTAACTCAAAAATTATGTTTAGTCGGTTTTGATGAGTCATAAAATGGAAGATGATGTGGAATATCATATGACATCAGAAAGATGAGATGAAATATTACATGGCACCATAAAAGTAAGGTGAAATACCACATAGTGCTGGAAAGATGATATGGAATCCCACATGATTTTTTGAGTCAAATTTATAAAGTTTAGGTATTTTTTCATTACAATTTTTTGAATGAATTGCAATTAGAGTATAAATTAAATGACCATAGTTAAAATTGATCCTTAGTCTTGGCCTTCAGTCCTCAGAGGGAGCATGTCTTTTCCTTACTCATTTGTATAAGATTCGTTGCCTTTTATGATATTTTGAGGCCTAAATATGTTTGCTTCCATAACTTGTTTAACAGTAGCAACAATGGTGGCAGAGGCTCCTCTTCCTCTCTTTATAGGAACTAGAAGAAATAAAAAAAAAAAAAGAAAAAACTCAAAACAACGGAATTAGTATTAAGATCAAATATAAAACTATATTCCCTCTCCTCATTTATGCTATTGCTTATTTTCTTGAATTGTAGACTTAAAAGAAAAATTGTTAGTCTTTCAATTCCATTTATTTATTTTTTACTATTTTTCTACTCTAAACTTTTGGATCTTCCTTTATTTCTTAATTTCTTTAAGTTGGCCTTAGTTGATTTAGAAATAAGATTTTGATTCATGGTCAATTTGTTTTTTTAATGGTTAAATATGGTCAATTTTATCACATATTTGGATATTTTTATTGCAACAACTATTTGTTTTGCTTATTCTTCTTGCTCATAGATTTGCTTTGATCTTTATTTAGTTACTTATTAAATCTGCTAATCTTGTTTAGTAGTAAAAAATCTCCTATTTTTAATTTCTAATAAGAATGATTGATTGTATATTTGTATCTACATTTGCTTAGTATTGAGTTTTGGAGTCCATATCAAATGCGATTGTCCTAGTTTTGGCAATAATTATTGCATTTGCTCAATTTAAGCTTCATCTAGCCTGTGAACTAGCACTATGTTTCTGAGCATTTGTTTTTGGGTTATGGTGATTAGGGAATAAGATAAGATGTAATCAAATGATAAAAAAATGATAGTTGATATTTGATATGAGATAATGAAATGTAGACAGGGAGAGAATAGAGAGATGGAGAGGAAGAGAGAGAAATAAAAAAAAAAGAGAAAGAGGGAAGTAGAAGGAAGAAGTAGGGTAATTAAAGTTGTCATGTGTCAAAAAATTATAAAACTATTAATCCACATCAATAATTTATTTATGAGGTAATGGAGGCTCAACAGTGTAGGAAAAATTGGACCTTGAGGGCTTGATTGGATTGTCTTTCACCATAGGGGAAAAAGTGTTATTTGGCCTTAACGTTAAGAGTTTAATTGCACACTTAGTTTAATTAAAAGGTTTATGAGTGTTTGAAAATAGCTTTAAAAAGGTAACTATCCCTACTCTTTAGCATTGAATTTTATGGGAAAAAACATTATTTTTCTAATATAACAAAAAGACTAAATATTTTATAACATACTCTGTTTACACTAGCTGCCCAAAGAGGTGAGTAGAATGACAACGAATATGATAACCATGAAACTTGTTCTACCTCTTCTTAAATCTGTTCAAATTTGAACTAACTGCATTCATTCCAAACTCATTAATGATTATCCCTTTTATAACACAAACCATCTTAATGTAGATCTCGAAATATCTAAAAGGGGAGGTGAATTGAGCTTTTAAAAATTTCTGATTTTTACAAAATGACACACATTGTTTTAGTATGCTAACAATATTTTAATACTGGACGGGCAACATTCACAAAGATAATTTGAAACTTATTTTAACAAGATTAAAGTTTATGACAAAAAAATGATTATCAATATTTAAAATTAGTTTTTTCCAAATAAATCATTTCTTTTATTTACAACAAAAACTTTCAAATAAATTTAAGCACAAATAGATTTTGCTAAAATATTTTTAAACACCTTTTAACATAAAAATCAAATTTGAAATTTTTTCAAAAAAAAGAAGAAAAACTTAACACATTTGAATTTATAGTGGTTCAACTCCCTTTGCCTACTCCACTCCTGAAAATTCAATCTTGATAGTTGTTTTTTACTAATGATTCTTTTAAAGGGCAAGAATCAAGCCAATTATAGCTATAGAGTTCTACCTAACTCTGTTGAGCCCAAATCCAAGTTTTTACAAAGTAAAACTTGAAAATACTTGATTAGTTTTTATCACAAAGATATTAAACAACTCAACAACCAAGTTTTCAAGCTTAAATTAGAAACTAACACAAAAATAAATAACTCACAAGTTCATAAACAAATTATACAATTGAAGAACTAGAGCCAAGATGAAGAATATCTAAGAATGAAACTCAAATGAAAGGAAAATAATTTAAGAAGAGTATAAGACTTTTCCCTTGTGAAATCTTTTATTTTCCAATATTTGAAATATTTTTATAATAAGTATTTATAGTTTTGAAATGAAAAACTAGCTAGTAGAGATAAATTTTCGTTTTTCAAATTATAAAAGTTATCTTTTCTTTTAGTAAAAAATTGTCAGTTATAAAATTAACATACTGAGTTAAAATATTAAATTAGAATATCAAATTAGAATCTTCAAATAAAACACTATATTAGAAAGTTACGTTTTTTACCAGTAAAAAAAAATACTTTATCCAAAAAATATTTTATACTTTTAGTTTCACTTTTGACATAACTCATGTTTGATTTTACAAACATATCATAATATATATCTTTATTGCACGTGTTCCTCTTCTCTTGAATATATGCCTTTTATCTCTAATTCTTATATAATATAAACTGAAATTCAAATACATATGTGACAAATTCTATTTTCCAAATCATGGTTTTAGAATCATCAAAATTAGGAATACAAGTATTGTAGCATTTGAGCCACCATTCTCTCTCCTTTTGATAATGATAAAAACCTTGATTATATTTCTTCGAATTTGGTCCATGTTAGGACAAGATAAATCTTCCCCTTAATCCATGCCTAGGGGTTAATGAAATGTATATTAAAATTTCAACATAGCATCCCTAAAGTATAACTTCTTCAAAAATAAAACCGGTATAAAATATATGCACTTTTACTTAAATCATTAGAATATAAATTCTATCAAAATATCACTTATAAAAGAAGAAGTATTATGTTAGGATTCAACTATATTCATGCATTTTCAATCAATTTAATAGTTAAACACATTTCAATCTTAAATCTGTTTCAGCATAATAATATCATAGCTAAAATGTAAACACTTTTATTTTCAATCAATAATTCACATATCTCTCTCCACTTTTATCATCAAACATAAAAGGAGTTTGCACACATATACTATAATCAAAATAACATCACATCATGTTCAAATATTTAGATAACTTCTCATGAAATTAGTCCCAAAATCAGTTTCATAGCGGTTTACTAAATCAAATCACACGAATTATCAATCCAAATCCAAAATTTCAAAATACTTATAAAATAAATTCATCATATTTCTTTTATCACAAAGAGTTATCAAAATTCAATTCCAACATACCAACATATAAATCTCCATCCTACTTATTTTCATAAAAGAATTTTAGCCATCTAACATATAAGTTTAGATCTCAAGTATATTCCCTATAAGCTTTTGAACTTCCAACTTGCCATAATCATATTTCATTATTTATCATCTATCCAAAACTTTTCAAGCATCCAAACTAAAAGCGTTCAAATATCTAATCTAGAAGTTCAAATAACAATAATATATTAATTCAAAAGTTCAAAATACTTAGATAAATACAAAATACTTCAATATCAATTATAAACACAAGACATTAGCTATTTAGTATCAAAAATTAACTTAATTACTTATGTCAGATTGCATGTACACTTGTAATATCAACAAACCATTCTCATATGCAATCTCAACATGTTAAGAAAATAATCCAAAATGAGTATCAAAATTAATAGCATCAACATATCACCTATCATCACCATCTTCAAACATTTCACTTGAACAATTTCAATATCAAGATCATTTAAAAATTTAGCTATTCAGCTATATCCAATATATAAATAACCTCAACCCATCAATTTTAACATATCATAAGATTAATTAATTTCAACCATATCATTTCAAACATATAAGAGGCTCAATTATATCACATTTCAACATCTCACATCAAAGAATATCCAATAAAAAAAATGTAACAAATATCAATCATAGTTCAATTTATCATAACAAAATCTAGAATATCAGGTCATATCCAATTTCAAATATTCAATTAGTCCAACCTGAAAAATAGTTTCAAAATATTGACAAAGTATAAATTCAAAAATGCTCAAAGTTACAATTTTCACTGCCTCATTTTAAATTCTAAATACATATAGTGGGGTCTCTAGTATAATTTCCAATCAAATTTCAATCATTTCATATGTATTTTTCAATTTAGCCTCAAACATTGCTATCCAATTGTGAAAATCTTCTAAAATAACTCACCTCAAAATGTTTTTAATCCTTAATTTTCTTTCACTTTTATTAGTTTATTTCAGTCTCTAATTTAACTATTAATAATTATCTAACTAACAATTAACCTAAACGATCTAGTTTTTAATACAACCCCACACATCAATAAAATCATCTTAAAAACCAAATTACCTGTTCATCTCAGCATTGTCCTCTGTTTCTCAAATTTTTTTAAGAATTGAAGATGGGTTGCTTTTTCTTCTTGATAGTTTGAGTTGTCAGCATTTTGGGTCAAAATGTCATCATCTAATTGTAAGATCTGGTGTTGGGCATTGATGCGTCGACATCCAAAGAGACTACTGAGGCACTAGTATCGTTGCCAGTCGGATAGGGCTGGTTGGGATGTCGGTGATTTTCTAGCAATAGTTTTGATTGCACCACTAGTTTGAAGAAATATTAGTGACGAAGTTGCTGGTCTATGCAAGATCGGCATTTGAGGGCAGACTTGATACTGCTAGAGTCGTCGATCGAATAGAGACGAGGATTTGGTACTGTGAGAGTGGAAGACACTATTTGTTTGAGAGGAGAGATTTGATTTCGACATAAGAGGTTTGATTTCGATAGCAAGGAGAGGAATGATTATATATATATTTGCAAAGGGGGAACGAAATTCAAACAAATTCTGCAAATAAATTTTCAAAACAATTTTCTTATTATTTTATAACTTTTGCAGGCGAGAGTGGTTTTGTAGAGACAAAAATATAAATGTGTTAGAGGACTTTAAAAAAAATGCTCCCATATTTTTTTTTAGTCTTTCAATTTTTTAAAGAAATTTACTAACATAAAGTTTTACTCCTAAGTGATTGTCACATTTTTTAAGACAAAAATTTTACTTTTTCAAAGTATTATCTGAATAGAAAAAACATTTGCAAAGGAAGAAATTGCAAGTAGTCGTTTCAGTGAAAAAGAAATAGGCATTAGAGATTCAACAATCTAAATTATGAGATTATCTCTATTTTAAAAATTTTACTCTTCACTAAGGATAAAATAGTAAAATAATTAATTTTGAAAACAATACCACCATTTTAGGACCAAAAAAAACTTGCATTTTCTAGAAAATTTAATCTTATCTCTGATGAAAAAATTCGTAGAAAAAAAATACTCTTCGTGACATTGCAGCAAAGAAGAAAATAGGTGAGAGTATTCTTGACTCATTAAATGACTATTTTGCCCCTATTTTTAAATTTCTACTTTTTAGGTGCATGGATAAAAATGTAAAATATCAAATATCGAAATTAAATCCAAATATCTTAGCAGAAATTCAATAAAAACATGATCAATTAGAATTCCAGACAGGTAAGTATTCTAAAATTATGCAAACTCACAAAATTTCACACAACAATTAAAATTCACATATATCATGCAATTTTTATTGAAGCACTTAAAGGATGAATTATCAGAAAAACCTTAAATGAAATAAATCACTTTGGTGCAGTATCAAATCAATATTTTTTAAAATTTTGCAAAATTTTCTTTTTTATTGTAGTTTTGAGGTATAAATATGCTTATGTCATATATCTTGAGTAACCATTATCCAAATAACAACTGATCACACTTAAATTGCTCTTTAAACAAATCTGTAAGAAATTAAGTTACTTTTGGTATCCATTTTGTTATGGGTCCTTATTGATTAGTGGACAAAAATGAATTTCTTATTTTTTAATGATTAGTTTGTAAATGATATATTTCTTTTACAACTCACATCTTTTTGACATGAACATTCTTTTTCAAACAGCAATATCTAGAAATATGACTATTTTTGTTGCAATAAAAGCATATGACACGAGAGAAAGAATGTGAAGTTGTTTTGTTAAAATATGCATTATCTTTAACATATTTTACAAAACTATCAACAACAACCCTTTTATGTTTTCCACATCTATTTGAACATTCAGGATATCTAAGCTCTTTATTTAGGACACATTTTTCATATAAAAGCTTTTCAATCTTCTTATTTTTCTTTTCAATCTCATTGTTTTTCTTTTCAATCTCTTCACGCAATAAAATATTTTTTCTTGCAATATCATTATGAAGATCAATGACTTTCAATTCATTTTCAATAGATTTTTTTTAGCTTCTTTAATAAAATCATCATATTTTTTCAAAAAATCATCATGCAATGTTTTCAAATCAGCATATAAATTTTCCAAAATAACATACTTTTTCTTCAACTTTCCATACTTATAATGCAACTCTTCAAAACACCTCTAAAGGTCATCATCACCAGAAGAGTTAGAATCACTTACTTTAGAATTTTTATCAAGATTGAGGTCCAAAATTTTTGTTCTTTTAACTTCTTCAATGTCAGTCGTTAATGTCATATTGGTGGTTTCTTTATCTTGTAATTCAGTTGAACTTGAGTATGATTTTTCACTATTGCTCAATGTTGCAACCATAACTCTTTTCTTTTATTTTTTTCCTTTATATTTCAGCTTTGGACATTGTGATTTAATGTGCCCAGACTGGTTGTATTCATAGCACACAATATCATTACTATTCTGAGTATTCTGATGCTTTTCTGATTTTCCAAAATTTTTCTTATTTTTGTGCTTCTTGTGAGACTTTCTTTTTCCTTTCTTAAACATTCTTTTAAACCTTTTTGCCATCTTTTCTAGCTCATCATCACTTGAAACTGAGCTGCTACTATTACTTGATGAAGCTTTAAGTGCAATTCCTTTATCCTTTTATTTTTTTTTCTATCTATATCAACAATTTGATCATTAATTAGCATTTCATAGGATAATAAAGATCCAATTATCTCATCATATGACATATTATAGACATTATTGTCTAGCAAAATCGTCATTTTTTATTCCCATCTTAGAGTCAAAGGTCTTAAAAACTTTTTGATTTGATGAACTTCACTAATAGGTTCCACAAGAGCTTTAAGTGCATTTGTGAGATTCATAAATATGTCGTTTGCTTTAGAAATGCTTTCATCTTGCTTCATCTGAAATGTTTCATAGTCATTTATCACTACATAAAGCTTTGAATCTCTCACTTCTTCTATTCTTTCATATGTTGTCTCCAACTCATCCCATATTTGTTTGGCCGTGTCACATTCGTATACTTTATTGAATTCATTTGTATCTAGCCCATAAAATAAGAAGTTTGTAGCCTTTAAGTTTGCTCTTGTTGCTTGCTTTTCATCTTTGGCCATCTCCTTAATATTCTTCTTTGTTCCATCTTCCTTTGTTGGATATGTATAGCCTTCCAAAACTGATTTCCAATAATCTAGATCATTAGATTAAAGAAATGAGTCATCCTTTTGTAACATCATTGACTTTTTCCCATATGCATTTTTACATGAATCTCATTTAGGCATATACATCTTGCATATTCTTCACTTGAACATGTGCATCCTATATGTATTTTTATAGGGACAAGTTTATGACATACACTAGCTACGTGTCTAAGTATATTGCAATTGTATTGAGTTGTACATGTGTACTTATAACCTAAATAAGGGTAACAAGGCATTAGAAATAAATTAAAT
This sequence comes from Triadica sebifera, assembly GCA_023653625.1. Lineage (NCBI taxonomy): Eukaryota > Viridiplantae > Streptophyta > Magnoliopsida > Malpighiales > Euphorbiaceae > Triadica > Triadica sebifera. The sequence continues at coordinate 15,341,017 of CM042910.1, read as the reverse complement.
AAAGTGATTAAATTAAAGTAAGTAAAAGGACTAGATCAAAATAAATAAAATTTGACATAGTTAATATAATTAAATTGTAATTTTGGTATTGACTAGTAGGACTAGATACATGTCAATAATAATAATAATAATAATAATAATAATAATAATAATAATAATAATAATAATAATAATAATAATAATAAAATTGAGGACCTTAGAGATAGAACTAATAAAATTTATAATGATGAAAAATGTTCCATTTTAACCTATCTAAGTTACTATAAAGTTTCACTATAATATGATTTACATATTGTAAGATATGAAGGATCAAATTCGATATCCTAAAACTGCCTAAGGGTAGAAAATATGACAGAAAACATAATATAATTAGAAATTAAACCAAAAATTGTAAAATGCTTTAGTTGCTCTGAAATTTGAATATATTAGATAATTTTATGTTACATTTAATTAAAATAAGAATTAGAAAAATTGGACAAGTATAAAAGAAGTTATGAGCTAATATATCCCATAAGGTCACACTGCATAATAGGAAAAAAATACTAATTATTGATATAAACTATGTATATTAATTTGTTTAAGTCACATTAAGTTTTTCTAGTCATTAATTAATCAATTATATTTTCAAATTAGACTCATAATAAATTAGAGACTCATAAGAAGGAGATAAACAATAAGTTAAAGGTTAGAATCAAAGGAAAAATATGAGTTCAATTATCAAATGAATTATTTAGTGCACATAGACATTTTCTATGTGAAATGACTTCTGGTATGTGATTCATATGATTACCTTGATTTGACATTGATAATGAAATGATGGATAATTTGTGGCATATGTGGCATATGGATGGTATATATGAGGTATATGTGTAGCTTATGTGGTATATATGTAGTATATGTAAGGTATATGCGTGGCATATAATGGTTAATGAATGCCTAGCAGCAAATGCATATGCATAAGGACTTAAAAAGGTGTTGTGACTAGTTAATAAACATTGCAAGGCAAAAAATAAAGGCATATAGTCAAACAAATGTGCAAATAAAATAAATGATCAAGCCAGCTAGAAAATGCAAATGTTCACATGGAAAATATTCACATGGAAACTCAGGCCAATGTCTGTTTAACTTAGTCACAATAAAATGAAAATGAGCAAAGCATGAGCATAAGTAAAGTATTATGATCATATGCTTTAATTTTACTAGTATCTATATGATATTAGTAAATTAAATGGAATACATAGTATGTATAGTGTATATTTGTGATTTAGTACTATGAGTTGCTTGGTGCTTTAGAGCTTGTTTGATTATTATTTTCACTGAGCTACAAATTATCAATTTGCATCATTTTTCAGGTAGAGAAAAGTGATAGCTCATTTTGATTAGCATATAGAAGATATGGAAAAAAGGTCATTAGTCGAGCCTCACCATTCTCTCTCATTGCATTTCACATGAATATGAGATCATGTCATTTATATTTTAGACTTATTTGTTTATACATGTATAATTATGCAGGGTTGATACTAAAATGTACAAATGGATGCAACTCATAAATCTTTAGGTGTAAATTTTAAGTTTTAATATATGTGATATTTTTATGTTACGGTGAAAACTTCATTATTGATTTAAAGATTCATTGAATGTTGTTATGAGATGTGATAAAAAAAATTTCACTATTAATGTTTAACAAGATCTTATATCTTACTAGTGTGCCATATGTGATTATTTGACATAGGAATAGGTTGTACTAAAATGAATAAGGTGTGACATTACATTTGTGGTATCAGAGCAGGGATATGTTCCATGGGAATAGGCATATGCATATAAGCATGATAACATGTGCATCATATGTGTTGAACATTATGTAGTGACATAATTCCATTCATTTTAAGGCCATGATAAGATATGATTCACTAAGAAGGGAGAGGCCGGTTGAAATGCATTCTCATGAGGCATCATCTCATTGGCATAAAGATCAACTAGCACTAGGAGTTAAGGCTCCAACACATGCATCACAAATCATCATATGCATAAATGCCCTATGAAAACCCATAATAGGAAGTACAAAGGCTTGAAATGTATAGATAAAAATGTTATGATAAGCTGAGAAAATAAGGTTTAGTTGATTTCTATGGCTCGACTGACCTAGTAGAAGCATAGACATGGCTCAAAAGGGCATATAGGGTATTAAATATGATGAGGTGTACTCCATATGAAAATTTTGATTATGTAGTGTCTTTGCTTCAAAGTGATACTTATGAATGGTGGAAAACAGTTCCAAGTACTGATGCACAACCACCAATTCTAATATGGAATAATTTGCTTCGAGAATTTCAAAATAATTACATGCTCGAGACATAAAAATGAGAAGAGAAAAGAATTCCTAATTTTAAAATAGAGAAACATGTCTGTTGCTGAATATGAGGTGCATTTTAACAAATTTTCTCACTATGTCACCTCCATGGTCTTTACTGAAAGAGACAAATACAGCAAGTTTGAGGAGGGCCTCAAATATGAGCTCAGAAATTAAATCACAACCACTGATCTAGACAGCTATACCAAACTTAGAGCTGCAGTAATTAGAACTAAAAAGTTAATAAAAGAAGATGGAGAACAATAGTTTAAAAGGGCAACACAAGAGTTTTTTAGAGAGTCTAGCAGAAGACAAGGAAATAGGGGTAGATATATGCCAGCACAGTTTGGTAAGAAAAGTGGATACTTAAGCTCTAGAGGTTATGTCATGACTTTCTTTTACCCAGGCAGAGGACAGAGCCAATATACAGAAAAAATACTTATACGTATTCAGTGTGGTAGACAACATACAGGTGAATGCAAAAGGCTCATAGGAGCATGCTATTTTTTTAGATCATTGGATCATATGTATAGAGATTATCCAAAAAAAAGCCAAATTAGCAAAGAACAGTAGATGTAGAAGGGTATTTGAGACTAAAGTTGAGGCACCAAGGGTTAACACTACTAGTGGGACACATGGTAGAGGCAGAACTGGTATAGCTAGCAGAGGAGTGACCAGATCTAAAGGTTATAGTATTAAACCCCATACATATACTAGGGTGTTTGCCATAACTAGGCAGGAGGCAGTTGATGCTACTAAAGTGTTTGCTGGTAATATTTATATTTATGATATACTGTTATTTATACTGATTAACCCAAGTTCCACGCATCATTTATATCATTACATATGGCATCTAAATTGCATCAAAAGTATGAACCCCTAGGATTTGATATAAATGTGAGTACTCCATTGGGAGCAGTAGTAGTTGTGAATTAGATATGTTGTGATTGTTCAATATGCATTGATAAAATTGAATTAAAAGTTGATTTGATCTTATTATCGTTGCATGAATTTGATGTGATACTAGAAATGAACTAGTTAGCTAAACATCATGCAATAGTGAATTGTTTCACTAAGGATGCAAATTTAGAGTCCCCAAACCAGCCAAGAGTTGTGTTTTTAGGTAAAAGAAAACTTGTGCCTACATGTTTAGTTTCAGTTGTAAAACCATGTTGAATGGTCAAAGAAGGGTGTGAGGCATACTTGACATATGTAACTGATCCTAGAACCACTAATAGCTTGCCCGAAAATATACCAGTGATGAGAGAATTTTCTGATGTATTCCCAGATGACTTACCTGGTTTACCTCCTGATAGAGAGATAGAATTCACTATTGAATTGGTACAAGGAACAACACCAATATTAGTGTCAACCTACAAAATGGCTCCAGTTGAGTTGAAAGAATTAAAAACTCAATTGCAAGAATTGCTTGACAAAAGGGTATATTAGACCTAATGTATCACTGGGGAAGCCCCAACATTATTTATATAAAAAAAGGATGAAACCATGATATTGTGCATTGACTATAGACAACTAAAATAAATAACAGTTAAAAATAAATACTCGTTTGTTTGATCAATTGCAGGAATCCCAAATAGTTTTAAGATTGATTTGAAATTTTGGGAATTTTAAAAATACAATTTCAAAATTGAATTGTAATGTAAAAATCTCTAGAATTGGTTTGTCTTGAAATCTCTAATCAACAAAGATTAGAAATTCAATAAAAGGGAAATCAATTTTGGTCCAATCCAATCAAGTGATTTAGAACTTTTATATTATGTTCAATAAAAATTTACCAATTTTTAGTTTTAAATTAAAAAAAATCACAAACTTCATGAAATTTCAAACAGAAGGTGATTATAAGTAATTCAAACAACAAATTTAAGTGTTTGACAATATAATAACAATATTAATTGCATTGAATGAGCTAAAATGTCATTTGAGTATATTCTTATTTTGTGGATTGCATATAATTACAATGTTAATTTATAATATTAAAAAAAATAGACTAATGTATGTGTATTTACTTTAAGGATATGCAACATTCCTATATGAACATAAGTTGGCACTTAAAAATAAATCATTTTATTTGAATGTTAAAATTGAGTGCATATAATATATATTCAAATAAGATGTGAGAAATATTATAATTCATATAATTTTGATATAAATTTCATTGTAGGTTATATATTATATTTAATTAAATTATGTAATGAAAGTAGTGTCAGTGTGATGGTTAAGTACATTCTATAAGAATATAATAAATCAAAGTTGAATCTTATAATAATAATAATAATAATAATAATAATAATAATAATAATAATAATAATATTATTATTATTATTATTATTATTATTATTTAAATATTTGTTCAATTTGGTCCAATTCAATATAGCTTAATCTAGTTCTTGGTCTGCATATATTTAGAACTATACCAAATTAAAGTCAACAATATAGTTAAGTCAAGTCCTTGAAAAAAGTAAATTGTACAATTTTAGTTCTGAATATTTTTTTTTCAACTTTCAGTTTTATTCAAAATCTCCAAGAATTATGCACAATTCTATTGTGATGAGCTAAATTTGTGGTTTTATTTACTTTTATGGGAAGAGGAAAGTTAAATATAATCACTTGAAATATTTTAATATTCACTATCTTAATAGTTAGTGAGAAGAGAAAAATCTAATAAGTATTTTTTTTTCTCTCCTCATTAATTAAAGGCAAAATGTGTAATTAAGCTGCCTTTTAGGTCCAATTTTGGAATATTTTTACCCTTGCAACATTAAGTCTCTGCTACCCCCAAACAAATTGATATAGACTAATGGTTTTGTAATTTTTTTGGCCTATGACAACTCTAATTATCATACTCCCTCCTTCTTCTTATGTCTCTTCCTCTCCGCTCTTTCACTTCTCTCATTTCATCTATTTCTTCCTCCCCATCTCTCTATTCTCTTTCCTTTTGCATTTCATAATTGATATTGTTGTTTACTTAGAGCCGTGAAAGGCAAAAGCTCTATTTTTTTTGTTGACATTGCCATTGATGATCGTCGTGGCCAAGAACCACTTAAAGACTCAACCGTCTTACTCTGATTACTAGAGGCAGGCCTCAAAGGATTTAGATGATCCTCATCAAACCCATTTGGTGTACATAACTTGTGATCCATAAAAATGGTTGGTGGGATTTTGGTAAGCAAAAGGGGATAACAAAAACTAGAGATGGGGAAATTAGTCTTGGGGTTAATTTTATTTATGGTCACTGGACTTTTATTCTAATTACGATTCATCCAAAAAAAATATTTTAGAAATAAAAAATGCCTAAACAATAAAAATTTGACTCAAAAATTATGTTTAGTCAATTTTGATGAGTCATTAAACAAACAAGATGAGGTGGAATGTCATATGCCATCAGAAAGATGAAATGGAATATTACATGCAAAAGTGAGGTGAAATTCCATATAGCGTTGGAAAGATAAGGTGGAATCCCACATAATATTTTGAATCAAATTTATAAAGTTTAGGTATTTTTTTCGTTACAAAGTTTTTTGAATGAATTGTAATTATGGTATAAATTCAATGACTACAGTTAAAATTGATCCTTAGTCCTGGCCTTGGGTCCATAGAGGGAGTGTGTCTTTTTCTTAGTCATTTGTTTAGAATTTTTACCATTTATGATAATTTAAGGCATAGATCTGTTTGCTTCCATAACTTGTTTAGCAGTAGCAACAATGGTGGCAGAGGCTCCTCTTCCTCTCTTTATAGGAACTAGAAGAAATAGAAAAAAAAAAAAAAGAAAATCAAAACAACTAAATTAGTATTAAGATCAAATATAAAACTATATTCCCTCTGCTCATTTCTTCTATTGTTTATGTTCTTGAATTATAGACTTGAAAAGAAAATGGCGAATCTTTCAATTCTACCTTTTTTTTAACATTATTTTGTTGCTCTAAACTTTTGGATCTTCCTTTGTTTCTTGATTTCTTTAAGTTGGCCTTAGTGATTTAGCAATCAAATTTTGATCCCGTGGTCAATTTGTTTTTTATGGTTAATATTTGGTTAATATTTTCTCATATGTGGATTTTTTAGTGCATCAACTATTTATTTTACTTCTTTCTAGCTCATAGATTTGCTTTGATCTTTATTTAGTTACTTATTAAATCTACTAATCTTATTTAGTTGTGAAAAATCTCGTCTATAATTTCTAATAAGAATGATTGATTGTATATTTGTATCTACATTTTCTTAGTTTTGAGTTTTGGAGTTCCTATCAAAAGCGATTGCCCTAGTTTTGGCAGTGATTGTTGCATTTACTCGATTTAAACTTTATTTAGCTTGTGAACTAGCACTATGTATTTGTCCATTTTTTTTATTTTTTATATGGTGATTAGGGAATAGGATGAGATGTAATCAAATAATAAAAAATTGATAATTGATAATTAATATGAGATAATGAAATGTAGAAAGAGAGAGAATAGAGAGATGGAGAGGAAGAGAAAGAAACAAGAAAAAAAGAGAAAAAGATAAGAAGAATGAGGAAGTAAGGTAATTAAAGTTGTCACATGTCAAAAAATTACAGAACCATTAGTCCACATTAATAATTTGTTTATGAGATAATGGAAGCTCAACTTTGTAGGAAAAATTGGACCTTGAAGGCTTGATTCGACTGCCTTTCACCACAGGGAGAAAAGTGTTATTTGGTCTTAATGTTAGGAGTTTAATTGCACATCTGACCTTAATTAAAAATTTATGAGTGTCTGATAATAACTTACAAAGGTAACTATCCCTACTCTTTAGCATTGCATTTTATTGAAAAAACATTTTTTTTCTAATATTAAAAAAAATGAAGACTAAATATTTTTTAACATGCTATGTTTGTACTAGCTGACGAAAGGGACGAGTAGAATGACAATAAATGGGGTAACCACGAAAATTGTTTTACTTATTATTAAATCTATTTAAATTTGAAGTAACTGCATTCATTCCAAACCCATTAATGATTATCCCTTTATAAACCAAACCATCTTAAACCCTACTAATGTTATTTATTTATTACTCACCCATATAATTACAAATTTAACTAAATAAATGTAAATTCAATGATTAAATAATCAAATATAATATAATTCAAGGTATCAATCCAAAGGACCAAACCTGCTATCTATCCAAACTCGTCACAAGTAGTAAAACTAATATTCATATTCGTCTCATATCATTTATTACCATCCAAACCCTATATAAATAGAATGGATCATAATAGGTACCCTAAAATACTACCCCTAAATGACATAAGTTGTTTCTCCTTTAATCAGATATAGTGAGCTCGAACTCTTGGCATGAAGTATCTTTCAAACTTACAAGACAACACTTTAGTCCCTTTTATGAATGCACTCAACATAAATCCAAATTAATTTACAATCTAGTCTAGTGAGTAGTAGTTATTTCATTAAAAAAATGACATTGTCAACAAAAAGTTTCATCGGTAAAAAGATTACAACGAAATTATTAATAAAAAATATTTCATCGAAAGCCTTTATCGGCAAATTTATTGACGATTTTACCAATGTAATTTACTAATTTTTTTTCATAATTTTTGAACTTTGGTGACAGTTTATCCAACAATATATTCGTTGGACAATTTATCTGTCGGTAATTTACGGTTGTAAATTTTCCGACATACAATATAATGCTTTTGTCAACAATTTTGTTCAAAAAAGTCATTATATTACCAGTTTAAACAATTATGGATGGCAAATCATCAAAAATCCATGGTAAACTTTTAATAATATGAAAAAAATATAACACGGAGTTTCTGCAGAGAAATTGCGATGCCCCACTTATTTATTAAGGATAATCCACATATATAAGAAGGATGCCACAAGCTTAACTTGATAAATCTGTTCGAATTAAAAATTTTTCATTTTAAATAACTTAATCTATTTATTTATATTGGTTTAGGCAAGTCATTTTAATTAACAATATATATTTATCATTAGGTTGTATACACATATGACACCCGATTATATTACATAATTATTTACATATATAATATTAACATATGAGACATGTCTACCTCAACCATATACATGGTCAAACTAAAAGAAAAACATAATAAGTAACCAACCCTCTAACTATGTCTTTTGTGTCTCTCTTAATATCAACTTGGATTTCTTCTTGATCAATTTCACTATCTACAACTTCAATTTCTGGATGAGAAGAACCTACGCTAAGCTATCTCTAACTTAGTGATACATATAAGTATTAAAGTTTTTCTCAAGCAGTCACGCAAATGCATGTCTCAAATAAAATCATGCCACATCAAATTTTATTACACATTTGTCATATAAAATAAATAAATATATAACATAAAAGAATAAACATAATAACCTTATTCAATAATTAAATTTTGCACCACTTTATGTAACCATTTTACACTTTGTTACTCACATCAATTAATAAAATATCATATTTTATTCTATGATTTATTAGCACAAAATCTCTTTCCCGAATTGTCCGGATACGGGGTGTGAAATAGGGGCACTCGCGGAGCTTAAGCCACCCTACTCACTATAATCTCAAGTCAAGGGCGCTCCCAGAGCTTAAGTCACCTTGACCGAATATAATCATGTCATCTGTGTGTAATCAGGATTAGGGTGCTCCCAGAGCTTAAGCCACTCTGTTCCTAAATCATATCCATATTGGTATCGTAACTTTTCCATAATGGTGCACCATCTATCCTATGTTAGTCCTTAGATAGAGAAATGAGCAATTATCAACATTAATTACTTGTTTCTATAACCAATACTCATTTCATATTAACATAATCTTATACTGATAATTTATTTTAATACCATGTAATAGCATGATATTTTATCAAATAGGAGCAAACCAGAATACGTATATGTACAAACCTCGATAGTGTTTTTCTTTTCCAAAATATAAACTCAAAGCTTATTCACTTTTGTTGTTCTTCTTCTTGTTGAGATTAATTCAAAAATATAAATAATTAATACCTTGATAAAATATTTATTCTTAATATAGTTTAAATAAATGACTACAATTTCTTTTAGGATGGAACATGACCTTTTAGGACTATTGAATCTATAGCTTTTTCTAAACTTATCCAACTCCTATTACTAATTAATTTAACATGTAAAACTAAAACATACTAAAATTTCAGAATTTTTGAACCATTACACAATTTTTGGTATAATTTTAAATGTTGCCTTATTTTCTGTCCTTAGGCGGTTTCGGGGTACCATATTTAAAAATTCATATCTTTTAATATGTAGCTTTGATTATTATTAAACTTTTTATACAGTTATATAAATTAATTTGGAACATTTTTCTGTTTACCTTATTTTCAGATTCGGTCTCTAAGGTTCTCAAATACTGGATGATTTCTAACTGGTTCAAAATACAATGATAACCTGACCAATTCATTTGTTCAGCTCATATCTCACAAAATAATTGACATTTTAAGGTCAGAATTTCACAGAAACTTAGGTAAGACATAAAAATAAAAATTTTATGTTTTAACTTTGGCTAATTCGACCTTTAAGAAGCTCAAAAAAGAATACGAATTTATTAGAGCTGCACAGGTACTAGAACACAACTCAATCAAGGAATAACCATAGTTCATTTTACTATAACTCAACCTACACAAGCGATGTTTATACGAAATGTTTTAGATACTTGAATAACACATATATCTACAATTTTTATGTTTCATAAAACCTCAGATTCGGCCATTAGATAATCAAATTGAGAAACAACTGTGGATTACTCTGTTGACACATCTCCCAGAACCAGTTTCACTCAAACAAACTTATCTCTTTATATACCCAAAATAATTTCACCAAATTTGACATAGATATAAACAACACATATATAAATAATTTCATGAATTCAGTTCATAGGATACTCAAAAATAGAACGAAATATACTGCAGAAATATAATCTTAAAAGCTATAATAATACAATAATAATAGGAAAAATATTACTTATAAAAATCAGATTTATCTGGAGTGAATTTTATTGTAAATCATGAAGGAGATGATGAAGATTTGGAACTGTTATATAGAGGAAGGAAATGGATGATGATGATAAGAAGAACAGAGTTAAAGTTGAAACAAAATGGGGCGAAATCTTAATTAACTTTCCCCTTCCCCTCCCTTCTCCCATTTTTATCTTCTTTTTTTTTTATCTTTTTTGATGTGTTCATTTTTTACTGTTCATTTTTTAAATAAATTTTTTCCATTTTTTTTTATAAAATTTTTTACTTTTTATTTTATTTATTTATTTTCAGATATTTACTTATATCTAGTCCCTTTAATTTTTTTTTACCAAAAATACAATTTATTATGTGGTCTAATTTAGTCAAATTTATCATGTTAATCAATTTAATTTACTTTATTTTAATTTTAATTTAGTTATTTATTCCTTCTATTTTAATCTCTATTGTCTACATGTGTTTCCTATGTATACAACATACTTATTCTAATTAAACTCTAATTTGTGGGTGTTACATAAATTTTGTCAGTAATTTTTTTAATCTTCTTAAAAAAATAAAATTAATATACCTAATTTTACCATTCTAATTTCTAGTTTTCAATACACTTCACTAAACTATAAAATCACCATATTAAGTACAAAGATTATATTAAATAAATGAATAACTTACATAGTCAAAATTCACCAAACACTCTCAAATGTCAATACACATGATAACAGGTTTGAAGAAGCATAAAACATACGCTAATCCTAGGTTTGTAACATGGTACAAAATAGTCATGAATGTTATGGTTTTAGTTATTAAAATTCTCTAAAAAATTAAGTACATGTTTTTTTTGAAGTTACTAGAAGTTCAAAAGACATTTTCCATTTGTGAATTTAGAATCTGCAAAAAAAAAAAAAACAGAACAACCGCTAATCATTATGAGACAAAACAAAACACAACCAAGAACTCAATCCCTACCTACAATAATATGCATTTACTTGCAACAACTTTTTTTTTTAAAAAAAAAAAGCAACATCGTCAAAAACTTGAAATGAACAAGCACATAAATGATCAAAAAGAGAAAGTGAGATGCAAGACAATTGTAACTGTGGCAAGCAACTTGAGGAATGAAATATTAGACTAATTGTTGTTATTATCAGATAATAAAAAGACCATGAAACTAATGAAAGCACCTACTCTTCATAAACAACAACAGACCGGAAAAAAATGTTCTACTCTATTTAGATTAGCTCGTACTTGAAAACTTATTGACATCAATATAATCATTTGAACGTAACAAATGGTCCCAATCTAAAGTTATATTCTATTAAACCATGAAAAAAAGTATGCCACTTATGCAACAAAAATTGGTGAAGAGTAACAACATTAGAAATTCAAACAAAAATAAATTTAGGAATGAGAAAGATTCTATAAAAACAAAATAAGAATACATGATATGGACTATAATTAAAAAAAAAAATCATACATGCTATTTGCCGTAATGGAAAAAGCAAAATAGCCTCTAGAGAAAGCATATGCACCATATAAGTGTTTCATACAAAACATTAAAAAAATAAAAATAAAAATTACCTGACCAGCAACATCAGTAAGATAACCACCCATTCAGTAAACTCCCTTATGTAAGCATTCAACAATAAATTTATTGCACCTTGAGGTGGAAGAGAAAAATAAGCATTTGTAAAAGAGGAAAGCAACAATACAGAAGCACGAAAAGAGATTACTACATTTTGAAGCACATGTATACCACAAATTTAACAAATAATATTAGGTTATCAAAATTGGCCCGATCAATAACTTAGCAAAGACAGCGAATTAAGGGTTTAATGTTTAATTGGGAGTTGAACTGGTCTATGTAAAATTTTCTAAAGATATAACTTGTCTCATAGATAATAAAATATAACCTGACTCATATATAATAAAATATAAATATAACTTATACAAAAAATGTTTATACACAATAAAACATATTTAATTGGGTTATACACGAAAAGAGATTGCTACATTTTAAAGCACATGCATACCACAAATTTAACAAATAATACTAGGTTATCAAAATTGGCCCGATCAATAACTTAGCAAAGACAGCGAATTAAGGATTTAAAGTTTAATTGGGAGTTAAACTGGTTTATATAAAATTTTCTAAAGATATAACTTATCTCATAGATAATAAAATATAACCTGACTCATATATAATAAAATATAAATATAACTTATACAAATTGTGTTTTATACACTATAAATATAAATTTTATCAATTCTTTTATTATTGTTAGCTTTAAATTGATAAAAAAAAATTGTGCAAAAAATTGTGAAACAAAAGAATTATTAATGGTTTAGTTTAATTGGAGCAAAAAAGTGACGTGGCAAAAACTATCATAGTCTATTGATTCGCACAAGAATGCCCGAAAGTGATCTTCCATAACATTTTAATTCTAAAAATCGGAAATAGGCATCAAAATTTGTTGATTTCCAAAGGAAATGTTAAACTTTAGGAAAAAATTAGGGTTTCTTATTATCAATAGCCAAACTATCTCAAAACCAGAATAAAACATATTTATACGTTTCGTTATAAAACTCTAATTAGAAAAGGCCAACACAACGCCAAAAAATAACCTAAGAAAAAAAAAAGAAATAAACATTAAATCGAACCAAAAAAGACTTTAAAGCCTTTGAAACATTTTCAAACAATTGAATTTGGGCCTAAAAAGTGGTTGTTATGACTAAATCCAATAACTCATATAGATCTCTAAACAAGTTTTGATTTAATATATTATGAGTTTCGTAACTCATTTGAAGTAAAAAATTATAACCTCTTGAAGTTGACTTATGAGCGAGGACCTTTTTCGTGATCGCGTCTCCCCTATAGTGACCACTCTTTTTTCTAATGAAAGAAAAATGATGTCATTTTACAAGAATCAAATTGAGATGTGAAAATTGTTTGACATTGACTAGGCTAACTGGTTCCTAGTTAACTTGACTAGATCGACCGAATCCTGGTTAATCCGACTAGGTTACCAGTTTTCTCTCGAGCTATTTTTTCCAAGTTTAATGTTCAATCCCACCTAGCTTAGGGCCCATTTTTGGTTAAATCAATTGAACTGCTAAGATCATACTGTGTTTGATAACAATGATATAAGCTATAGAATAAGTATGAAAATAACTACATAAATAAGACAACCCCACATTCAAATTCCCAAGACCCACAAATACAACTTGCTAAGAAATCTTAAAACAGTCGTATACAATTGAAGGAATGAATAGATAAATTTCATTAACAACCAAATCCAGAGAATATTTTTAAGTCAATCAACTATATTTTAACAACTTAACAGTTTGTTATTACTTTTTTACTTCATTTGGATTTTGCTTTGGAATATATAATGTAATCCCCTCATATAGTTAGAAATAATCCCAACTATATAGGAGAATGTTACATGCCTATTACCTTAAAATCTGGTTAAATTAAACTTTTTTCCATTTTAGTTATTACCTTATCATATTTCAATAATTTTTTTTTTCATATGATAGCAATACGTCATCCAATTAATAAATCTTTTTTTTAATATACGGAATTGACAATCACATCTGAATTACCAAATATAAGTTTGGGTTTTTATTGGCCCATTGTTTACAAAATACATATGATTTAAATCAAAATACATGTTCTATCATAAAAGACAAGTACAACTCTTGAAAACCATAATTAAACTCATATTCCATGACATATAGACAAGAACAAAATGTATGTCATGTAAAGCACTAAGCCTCTGACATGGATTTACTTTATTTGACTTTGTATGAGTTTGATCCTCCTCCTGTCAATTTCTTTTTATATTTTCCAAATGTTAGAGAGGTGTCCTAAAAAAATCACCTTAAACACTTGATGTACTCATTCATTATTAAAAAAAACATTTTCATTATGTTGGTGTTCATACATATATGAATATGATTTAGATTTTAGACAGTTTAATGAGGTCCTTGGTATATAAACAACATGAAGGAAATCATGATGAGATTATGATAGTGAGATTCCTATCATATGCAATTGTGTTTATACCTAAATTATCCATAGTCATAGGATTAACTAGATGAGACATTGTTAATCCAGATAGACTAGCACATGTTATACTCATTGACTAGGTCAAGTAGCTAATCTCATATGCTGAAGACATGAGATGTTTAGAGTTGACATGTGGATGCTTGCTAGAGTAGTCAAATATATTGGATGACCTGCTATGAGATAATCACATGGATATCTATTCATTGTTAGTGATAGTCTTATCATAGCAATGATTCAAGTATCCTTAGACTTAAGATTCTCAAGGTTATCTTGGATACTGAATCCTATACTTTGACTCCATTTTTTGTTGCCTCTTAGAAGTTGGTCATAGGGTGGTGATTGGGTATAACATGAGGTATTTGAAGGTAGTTAAGTAGTCAATAGAGGATTTTCCAGTCCTGATAGAAGGAGAGTACACATATGGCCTCTTGTAGGGATCATTACTCAGAAGTCCTTGGCCAAGAAGGACATGTCTTGAAGAAGGTCTTCAAAGACATATCTAATAGAGGAATGAGTCTTATAAACAAGAGCTAATATCATTAAGATTAGATGTGACATAGTCAGTCTAGTGGGATTTGACATACAATCCATGTTTTGAACCAAATGAGGTATAATTTGGTGAAAGGACGAATTGCATGACAATTGTCTATCGAAGAGTTTAATGTCAAACCAATGACTTTCTGGTTAATTGAGTGGTCATGATGTATTGTTAGATACCGCTCATAATTTTCTAAGTCAAGGAAAATTGATTAGAAATCAATTATGGACCAAAGGTGTTTGACTCGTAGAATCATAATTGAATTAGGATTTCTCTCGAGACTTAAGCTGTCAAAATGACCGGAAAACCTATTAGGTTACAAACATAGAGGGAATTAAGAAAATGTAAAATGTATTTTTATAAAAGGGATTTAAGAGTTAAAAAAGAATTGAGTTTTTTTATAAGAGTTAAAAAAATGGGTTAAATCCAATTTGGATTAGGATTGTTGACTTACTAAATATTGGGCCATATACCTTATGAAAAGGGGCACATTAAGGGTTTTGCTTTTCCAACCCTAAAAGGGACTAAAAAAAGTATAAATACTCCTTTTATGAAGTAAATTTCATGGCTACCCCCTTAAAAAAATATGAATTATTTTTCTTCTCTCATTTTTTCTTTCATAAGATAATTTTCCATAACTAGCACAATGGGCCTTTGTCACCCCATCTCCCTAGAGGTTTTCTTCCCTTTCCTTTGTGTGGATACTCTTAGAGGCAATTCTAACTTTGGATTATTGTGGTTTTCTATAATCCAACAAAGAAGGAAAAGCTCACAACATGGAAGATCAAAAGTTGGAAACAAAGGCAATCAACTTCTCCCATTGAATGGTTTAATATGATTTAAAATTACATAGGGCGTTCTATGAGATTTGGGTTTAATTAAATTTTATATTTCTGCTCCTATATGTATGAGATGGATATTCAAAATCCAACACCAAACCTGCGTATGGGAAAACACCTACATGCCAAACAATCAAATACTTAATGGTACATATGTGCATAAACATTTACACATGCATTCATAATATGTCATAATAATTTCATATTCATAATTATCTAATTCATGCTCACACTTTAATAAATGTATACATTCATGTAATTCACGATTTTCTACTATGTTAACATGCACACTTAAACATTAGATCACAAAATGATATATATATATATATATATATATATATATATATATATATATATATATATATATGATATCAAAACATATTCCTTTTTCAACATTTCCGTATATTACAATAATTTTCTTAGTAATATTAAAAATCAATTCATTATATATCAATAGGGGCATTGCAAACCTGGTTTAATGGTTTAACATATATACATGCCATATTTACAAGGTAAATTAATATATCTATAACCATACAACAACCATGATATATAATACCAACTTTTTTCTTTCATTTACCTAGTAACTGGTCTTTCATATTTCTTTTTAAATTTTATAACCCAAAATTCTAAACCCAGACTATTCAGATATGGGTTGTGAAATATGAGTGATCTCACCCGAACTTAAGTTACCATGCTCACTATTTGTATCTGTATGTTTAAGTGTACAACCGAACTTCTTAAGTCAAGAGTGGTCTCACCCGAACTTAAACCACCTTAACTAAGTATGATAAATAATTGTATACAATTAGGATCAAGGGCACTCGTGCACCCAAGCTTAAACCACTTTGTCCTTATAATAAACTTTTTCATATCATTGTGAAATTCTACGGTATCACAAACCCTTCAATGGCATGCCATTATTCTATTTCTAGTTCTAGATTAGAGAAATGAGCTTAATTGGTATTATCATTTTTTTTGTTTATATAATTCATCATCATTCACATATTTATGTCCATATATCATATAGTCATGATATAATTCATCCATATTCATATCTCATTTTAATTCAATATATCCATAATAATTTCCGGTTTACATGTCATATACATATCAAAATTTATTGGTCTGATTTGCAAACTCAAGCCATAACATACTATATTAACTTAGTCAATATACCATAAAAAGTTCAGAGAAAATTAATATCACATTTTCACCTATTTCTGATTTGAATTTGACCTCATGAACTCTTAAAATTTTTAGTTTAATGTCTTATCTTTTAGATTAAAAAAAAATTATATAAATCTAAATTTTCTAGCCAAAATTTATGGCTAAATTACTATATAGTGTTTAGTAAAAAATTTGCCCAATATTTCTAGATATTTTCAGGTTTGAGATTTTAAAGTCAATTTTAGGTCCAATTTAAGCCATAACTTGTAGCATCATACCTTATGCATTTCAGTAAAACATGTCACTGTGTCACATAATCACATATGACATACTAACAAGGCATAAGATCCTGTTAACAATAATAATAATTTTTTTCATCATATCCTGTAATATTATTCAGTGACTTTACAAGTCAACATTGAGACTTTTACCACAATATAATATATCATATCTATCAAAACTTAAACTTTACATCCGAAGGATTACGAGTTGCTTCCATTTATACATTTTAAAACTAATCCATAGTGACTATATATGTTCAAACATATAAGTCCAAAATACAAATGACATATTTTCATGCTCGTGTGGAATGCAAGGAGAGAGAATGATGAGGCTCGACTAGTGACTAGTGCTCCATGTCTACTATATGCCACTCAAAATAAGCTATCACTTTTCTTTACTTGAAAAATGATGCAAATTGATGAGTTGCGGCTCAGTGAGAGTAATCATCAAACAAGATCTAAAGTACCAAGCCACTCATAGAAACAAATCACAATTCCAATGCATACCACGTGTTCCATTTCATTCATCAGGATCATATAGTTACTAGTAAAAGTTAAGCATATAACATTACTCTTTACATATGCACATGCTTTGCTTATTTCATTTTGTTGTGACCAAGTTAAACACACATTGCCCCGAGTTTCCATGTTAACATTTTCCATGTGAACATTTTTATTTGCTAGCTAGCTTGATCATTTATTTCATTTGCACATTTGTTGGGCCATAGGCCTCTTCTTTTGCTTTACAATATCGATTAACTAGTCACAACGCCTTTTTAGTCCATATGCATATGCATTTGTAATTAAGAATTCATCAACCATTGTATCTTTATCACATACACCATACATATATCACATATATACCACATATGCAACACATATACTTCACCTATACTATACATATATCATGTATCCATCACATATGTCACATATATACCTCATATATTACAAATTATCCATCATCTCATTCTCAATGTCAAATCATGGAAATCATATGAATCACATAACCATAAATTATTTCACATTTCACATAGCAAGTGAAGGTTAAGTGTACTAAAGAAATCGCTTGATAATTAAACTCACATTTGTCATTTGACCCTTAACTTATTGTCTATCCCCTCCTTGTGCGTCTCCAATATGTTGTGAGTGTAATATAGAAATATAGTCGATTAATTTTTGACTAAAGAAACTTAATGTGGCTTAAACAAATTAATGTGCATAGTTCATATTTATAGTTAGGGTTTTCCTTATAAGGCAGTGTAAACTTATGAGATTGATTAGCTAATAACTTTTTTTAGAATCGTCCAATTTATATGATTCTTATTCCTAATTAAAATTAAAATAAAATTATATAACATACTCAAATTTTTGAGAAATTGGAGCATTGAACAATGTTTGATGGAATTTCCAATTATGTTATATTTTCTGCCCAATTTATGCTTTTTGGCAGTTTTAGGGTACTAACTTAGGTCCTTCATATATTACAATATGTAACTCATATTGTAATGAGACTTGGTATAGAATTAGATAGGTTAAAATGGAACATTTTTCATGCTTACAAATTTTATCATTTATGTCTTTAATGTCCTCAAATTATAAGAAATATTTACTGGTATAGAACAGAGTTGGCTTCTAGACCAGTATTACTTGTGAAAGCTCTATCTCACCATATACATAAAATATTAAGGTGATATTTATACCAAAATTTAGATAATACATAAACATATAACTTTAATTATTTGATAATTTACAAAGCCCATCTCTAAGGAGCTCAAAATGGCCAAACAAATTGTTGGATCTTCCTAGGGCACTAAGCAGACAGTTCAAACTATGGAATAGTTATGGTTCCATTCACCATAACTCAACATACACAAGACATATGAACCTAAAATTTGGTATACTCATAGATAACACATGTATCTACAACTTTCAGTTTTTGATATTCCTAAAATATGGGCTCTATCATATTCAAAACCAATGAAAATAGTAGCTAACTCAGCTATCAATTTAGCTCTATCTATGCATATCAAGCAATCACTACAGACATTATTCACAACTACTATTGTTTTGAATGGAGTACTCACATAAATATCAATCCCCAAAGGCTCATGCGTTTGATGCAATTTGGATGCCATATGCAATGATATAAATGAATGTGTGGAACTAGGGTCAATCAATGCATATGCTAATATTTCAAAAATATAAATATTACCAATGACTACTTCGGGAGCATCAACTGCCTCCTACCTAGTCATGGAAAATGCTCTAGCTTGTGGAGGGGGTCTAGAACTTTGACCTTCAGATCTGGTCACTCCTCTGCCTATTGTACTAGTTATGTCCCTGCCTCTTCCTTTGGCCTGTGTCCTATTAGTAGGGTAGACCCTCGGTGCCTCAACCGTAGTCTCAGATACTTCTGGAACTCTACTGGTCTCTACTAGTTTGGCTCTTTCCAGACAATCTCTATACATGTGCTCCATTGACCCACAGAAATAACATGCTCCTATGAGTCTTTTGCACTCAACCGTCTGTTATCTACCATAATAAGTACATATAGGCCTTTGTTTAGCATATTGGCTCTGCTCTTTGCCTGGGTAAAAGGAAGTCATAGCATGAACTATAGAGCTCGAGTATCCACATTTGTTACTAGACTGTGTTAGCATATATCTACCTTTTTTTCCCAGCCTTTTGCTAGACTTTTTAGAAAACTCACGTGCTACCTTTTTAATTTGTTGTTCTCCAACTTCTTTCATTAACCTTTCAGCTTTAATTGTAGCAGCTTTGAGCCTGGTATAGCTATCGAGATAAGTAGTTGTGATTCTATTTCTGATATTATATTTGAGTCCCTCCTCAAGCTTTCTGCATTTGTATCTTTAAGTAGAGACCTAGAAGGTAGCATAGTGGGAAAGTTTGTTAAACTGCACCTCATACTTAGCAACAGACATGTTTCCCTATTTCAGATTCATGAATTCCTTTCTCTTCTCATTTTTATATGCTTCAGGCATGCAATTGTTCTAAAATTCCTGAAGAAAATTATTCAATGTCAGGAATGGTAGTTGTGCATCACTATCTAGGACTGTCTCCCACCATTCATAGGCATTGTTTTGAAGCAAAGATACTGCATAATGAAATTTCTCATATGGGGTATATCTCATCCTATTCAGTACACTCTGTGTCATTTTCAGCCATGTCTTAGCTTCTGTTGGGTCTGTTGCTCCATTGAAATCATCTGCATCTTATTTTCTTAACTTTTCATAATGTATTTCCCTATATATTTCAGGACCATATACTTCATATTCTAGGTTTTCATAGGGTACTTCTGCATGTGATGACTGTGATGCATGTGCTGGAGCCTTAGCTCCCAGTGTTGGTTGATCTCTATATAAATGAGGTGATGGCTCATGAGAATGCATTTCAGCTAACTTCTCCCTCCTTGGTGAATCATGTCCGATAATGGCCCTAAAATTCATAGAAATGTGTCACTACATAATGTTCAACATATATGATGCATATGTTATCATGCTCTTATGCATATGCATGTTCCCATGAAACCTATCCCTGCTCTGATACCAAAAATGTAGCATCATACCTTATGCATTTCAGTAAAATCTATCTCTGTGTCGCATAATTGCATATGGCATGCTAACATGACATAAGATCCTGTTAATAGTAATAGTAATTTTTTTCATCATATCCTGTAATTTCATTCAGTGACTTTACAAGTTAACATTGAGGTTTTCACCACAATATAATATATCACATCTATTAAAACTTAAACTTTACATCTGAAGGATTACAAGTTGCTTCCATTTATACATTTTAAAATTAATCTAGAGTGACTATACATGTTCAAACATGTAAATCCAAAATACAGATGATATATTTTCATGCTCGTGTGGAATGCAAGGATAGAGAGTGATAAGGTTTGGCTGGTGACTAGTGTTCCATGTTTTCTATATGCCACTCAAAATAAGTTATCATTTTCCTTTACTTGAAAAATGATGCAAATTGATGAGTTGCGGCTCAGTGAGAGTAATCATTAAACAAACTCTAAAGTACTAAGTCACTCATAGTAACAAATCATAAATACGGTGCATAACACGTGTTCCGTTTCATTCATCAGGATCATATAGTTACTAGTAAAATTTAAGCATATAATCATTACTCTTTACGTATGCACATGTTTTGCTTATTTTATTTTGTTGTGACCAAGTTAAATAGACATTGCCCTGGGTTTCCATATGAACATTTGTATTTGCTAGCTAGCTTGATCATTTGTTTCATTTGCACATTTGTTAGCCATAGGCCTCTTCTTTTGCTTTACAATACCGATTAACTAGTCACAATGACTTTTTACTCCATATGCATATGCATTTGTAATCAAGCATTCATCAAGGATTGTATCTTTATCACATATATCATACATATATCTCATATATACCATATATTCCATGCATATACTTCACCTATACTATACATATATCATGTATCCATCACGTATGTTACATATATACCTCATATATTACAAATTACCCATCATCTCATTATCAAGGTCAAATAATGGGAATCATATGAATGACATAACCATAAATCATTTCACATTTCACATAGCAGGTGAAGGTTAAGTGTACTAATGAAATCACTTAATAATTAAACTCACCTTTATCCCTTGATTCCGACCATTAACTTATTGTCTATCCCCTTTTTGTGGGTCTCCAATATGTTGTGAGTCTAATATGAAAATATATTCAATTAATTTATGAC
Source organism: Triadica sebifera (assembly GCA_023653625.1). NCBI lineage: Eukaryota > Viridiplantae > Streptophyta > Magnoliopsida > Malpighiales > Euphorbiaceae > Triadica > Triadica sebifera. Next base: position 15,319,007 of record CM042910.1, on the reverse strand, counting down.
TAAATAAACTTAATGTGACTTAAACAATTAATGTCCACAGTTCATATACATAGTTAGGGTTTTTCCTATGGGGTAGTGTAACCTTATGATACTGATTAGCCAATAACTTTTCTAAAATTGACAAATTTATGTTATTATTATTCCTAATTAAAATTAACTATAATTATATAACTTACTCAAATTTTAGAGAAATTGGAGCATTGTAAAATTTTTGGTGGAATTTCCAATTGTGTTATATTTTCTGCCCTGTTTCTGACTTTTTGCAATTTTAAGGTACAAACTTAGGTCCTTAATACATTACAATATGTAACTCATATTATAATGAAAATTGGTATAAACTTAAATAGGTTAAAATGAAACATTTTTCATGTTTACAATTATTTTCATTTATGTCTTTAAAGTCCTCAAATTATAAGAAACATTTCACTGGTCCAGAACAGAGTTGGCCTCTAGACTAGTATTACTTGTGAAAGCTCTAACTCACTATAGAAATAAAATATTAAGGTAATATTTATACCAAAATTTAGATAATACATAAAAATATAACTTTCATATTTTGATAATTTACATAATCCCTCTATAAGGAGTTCAAAATAGTAAAACAAATTTCTATATCTGCCCAGGGTACTAAGCAGGCAGTTCAAATTATGGAATAATCATGGTTTTATTCACCATAACTCAACATTCACAAGACATATGAAATTGAAATTTGGTATAAAAATAGATAACACATATATATATATATACAATTTTAATATTTTCATATTCCTAAAATACGAGCTTTATCATATTCAAAACTAATGAACACGGTAGCTAACTCAGCTAGGGTTCACACCTAGACCAGTTACAATAGGATGCCAATATCTTTTCATACACAAAAACATTTACAAACATATTTATATATCCATAAATATAAGACATAAATTAACAAATTTCATGTTTTAAAGTTTTCCATAATCGGTTTCTATTAGTATCAAAATCGGGTTGCAAAATACTGCTCCAATTTAACCCTAACAGCTCCAACAGCTCCAACAGCACTAGAACAATGGAGAGAATGTTACTTACCAAGAACAAACTTGAAAGGTATCAATTTGATGAAAAAGTTAAGTGAAATAAGGAAGAAAAGAAGGCTGAAATGGTGGAAGAAGGAGGAGAAACAAATATGAAGTTAGGAAGGCAGAATAGTGAGGAGGAATATAAAGTCCACCTCCACCTCCTCACTTTTGTCATTTTCCCTTTTTTTGTTTTTTTTCCTTCCTTTTTTTTCTTTTGTTTCTTTTCATTTTTCTTCATTAATTCAACTAATAATTTTTTACTCACATAAATTTTAATTTTATGTCATTCACAACTAAATTATAAAATGGACACGTGCAACTTGACATAACTATCAAATACTAGGACACGTCACTAGTGCATTTCATGAACTTGTTCCTATAACAATACACGTAGAATGCACGTGATCAAGTGAAATACATGCTAAATGTATATGTTCAAATGATATGCCTGTAGAAATGCATATGTGGAAAGCAGAGGATGTTACATAACTAGCATTCACACTTTTCATAAGATTTTTTAGATCTATGTGTCTACTTTCATTTTTAATTTATTTTATCTCAATCCAAGTTTCAGAACAAAAGATATGACCAAATATGTCAATACTATTCTAGATGAAATTTAGCAAAATTATTAAATACATCTAAATTATTTGTTCAATTATCACTCAATATCAAGCATCATTAAAATGTAAATAAATTACACAAAGGAATAAATATATTCATATGTATAAACCTTAATACAATGGAGCCTTAACCACTTCAAAATTCAAGCTTTTATAGTTGTTTTAAAGTTTTGGGGAGAGGAAGAAGAAGTAGAAGAATGATGGAAGAAGATAGATTTTTATGTGTAGGAGAGAGGAAGGATGGATAAGGTTCTAAAAAATGGAAGAAGAAGAATAAAAAATAACCTTTTTATACCCTAGACAAATATCCTTTTAGGCCCCTCCATATTTTTGCCAAATACCCACTTAAATCCTTGGTTTTTTTAACTCTTTCTTATTAATTTACCCAACCTTTTTATCTCTTTTATTAAACACACAAATAAATCTTTTTATTACATTTTATTCCCAAATTTAGACTCTGATAATTTTAATTGCAACCATTAAACACGCTAATTATTTGGGTCTAAATTGACAGATGTTATATTTCTATCCCCCTTAAGAAATTTTTTCATTGAAATTGTCATGATTATTCATGTTGAAATAACTAGGGGTATTGTGCCATCCTCACTTTCCCATATTGCTTCTTTCATTGCATGATTCCTCCATAATACCTTGACTAGTGGTACTCACTTGTTCATTAATTCTTTGACTTCGCGAGCTAAAATCTTAATTTGTTCTTCTTCGTAGGTCAAATCAGGTCTTACTTTGATGCTCCCAATTGGAATAATTTGAGAAAAATCCAATTGGTACCTCCTCAACATAGAAACATGGAAAACATTATGGATCTTACTCAACTCCGGTGGTAGAGCAAGTCTATAGGCAATTGGTCCAATTTTGTCTCAGATCTCATAAGGTCTAATAAACCTAGGACTTAACTTGTCATTCTTTCTGAATCTGAGGATCTTTTTTCATAGGAAAACTTTGAAAACCACCTTGTCTCCCACTTCAAACTTTATGTCCCTTCTCTTGAGATATGCATGTGATTTCTATCTGTCTGAAGCTGCCTTCAATGCTTCCCATATAATCTTCACCTTTTTTTCTATTTCTTACACTAACTTTGGCCCCACTAGCTTCTTCTTGCTAAGTTCTGTCTATAATATCCTTGACTTTCAACATATGCATTTTTACATACATTTCATTTGGACATATGCATTTGCATATATTTCACTTGAAGATGCACATTTTATATGTATTTTTATAGGGACAAGTTCACGACACCCACTAGTTACGTGTTTGAGTATTTTGCAATGGTGCTAAATTGCACGTGTCCATTTTATAAATTAGTTAAAGGTGACATGAAATTGAAATTTATGTGAATAAAATTATTAGATTGAATTAATAAAATGAAAATGAAAAGAAAAAAAGGAAAAAGAAAAGAAAGGAAGAAACAAAATGGGAAAAGGACAAAAGTGAGGACGTGGGAGGTGGACCTTATCTTCCTCCTCACTAATATGCCTCCCTCACTCCAATTTCGTTTCTTCCCCTTCTTCCACCATTTTAGCCTTATTTTCTTCCTTATTTCACTTAATTTTTTCACTAAATTAATCCCTTTCAAGTTCGTTCTTTGTAAGTAACATTCTCTCCATTGTTCTAGTGTTGTTTGAGCTATTAGGGTGAAGTTGTAGCAGTGTTTTAAAACTCAATTTTGAGACTAATAGAAACTTATTCTGAAAGGTTTAAAATATTAAAGTTTTTCCTTTATGTCTTAATTTTATGGATATATAAATAGATTTTCAAGATTTGGGGTATATGAAAATATATTGGCATATTATTGGAACTGGTTCGGGTATGAACCCTAGCTGAGTTAGCTATTGTGCTCATAGGTTTTTAATATGATAGAGCGAGTATTTTAGGAGGCTCAAAAAATACAAGTTGTATATATATGTGTTATCTATTCGTATACCAAATTTTAGTTTTATATGTCTTGTTGATGTTGAGCTATAGTATATGAAACTATGATTGTTTCATAGTTTAAACTACGTGCTTAATGCCCTGGGCAGATATAGAAATTTGTTTCGCTATTTTGAACTCCTTAGAGATGGATTATGTAAATTATAAAAACATTAAAATTATAGGTCTATGTCTTATCTAAATTTTGGTATAAATATCACCTTAATATGTTATGTATAGAGTGAGATAAAACCTTAACATGTCATATTGATCCGGAAGCCAACTTTGTTCTAGACCAGTGAAATATTTCTTATAATTTGAGGACCTTAGAGAAATAATTGATAAAATTTATAAACATATAAAATATTACATTTTAACCTATATAAGTGTCTACCAAGTTTCATTATAATCTGACTTACATATTGCAAGATATAAATGACCAAATTTGGTACCCTAAAATTACCAAAGGGTAGAAATAGGGCAGATAATAGAATACAATTGGAAATTCCACCAAGAATTGTACAATGCTCCAATTTCTCTGAACTTTGAGTATGTTATATAATTATATATTAATTTTAATTAGGAATAATAATAAGATAAATTGGACAATTCTAGAAAAAGTTATTGGCTAATTAGTCTCATAAGATTACATTGCCCTATAGGAAAAATATGAACTATGCACATTAATTTGTTTAAGCCACATTAAGTTTCTCTAGTCATAAATTCATTGATTATATTTCCATATTAGGCTCACAATATATTGGAGACCCACAAGTAGGGGATAGACAATAAGTTAAAGGTCAGAATCAAAGGGCAAAGGTATAGTTATCAAATAATTTCTTTAGTGCATATGAATATTGCTTACTATATGATATGTGAGATGATTTATGACTATGTGATTAATATGATTGTCACGATTTGATCTTAATAATGAGATGATGGATAATTTGTGACATATGTGGTACATATAAGTGGTATATGTGTGGTATATTTGAGATATATGTTTAGCATACGTGATATATACATGGTTTATGTATAGTATATGTGAAGTGTATGTGTGGTATATGTGGTATATATGTGATATATGTATGGTATATGTGATAAAAATACAATGGTTGATGAATGCTTAGTTACAAATGCATATGCATATGGACTAAAAGGACATTGTGACTAGATGATTAATATTGTAAAGCAAAAAAAGAGGTCTGTAGCCCAACAAATGTGCAAATGAAACAAATGATCTAGCAAGGGAGCAAATGCAAATGTTCACGTGGATACCCTGGGCAATGTCTATTTAACTTGGTCACAACAAAATGAAATAAGGAAAGCATGTGCATAAGTAAAGAGTAATGATGATATGCTTTAATTTTACTGGTAACTATATAATTCTGATGAATGAAATGGAATACGTGGTATGCGTTAGATTTGTGATTTGTTACTATGAGTTGCTTGATACTTTAGAGCTTGTTTGATGATTACTCATACTGAGCCACAAGTCATCAAATTGTATCATTATTCAGGTAAAGGAAAGTGATAGCTTATTTTGAACAGCATATGGAAGACATGGAACACAGGTCACCGGTCGAGCCTCATCACTCTCACTCCTTGCATTCCACATGAGCATGAAAAAATGTCAACTGTATTTTGGACTTATATGTTTGAACATGTATAGTCACTCTAGATTAGTTTTGACATGTATAATTGGAAGCAACCCATAATCCTTCAGATGTAAAGTTTAAGTTTTAATATATATGATATATTATATTGTGGTGAAAACCTTAATGTTGACTTGAAAAGTCATTGAATGATATTACAGGATATGATGAAAAAAAAATTTACTATTACTGTTAACAGGACCTTATGTCTTGTTAGTATGCCATATGTGATTATTTCACGTAAGGATATGTTATACTGAAATGCATAAGGTATGATGTTATATTTTTGGTATTAGAGCAGGGATAGGTTTCATGGGAACATGCATATGCATAAAAGCATGATAATATGCATCATATATGTTGACCATTATGTACTGACACATTTCTATGAATTTTAGGGCTATTATAGGACATAATTCACTAAGGAGGGATAAGCCGACAAAAATACATTCTCATGAGGTATCACCTCATTTACATAGGGATCAACTAGCACCAGGAGCTAAGGCTTCAACACATGCATCTTAATCATCACATGCAGAGGGTTCTGAAATGTACATGCATCTCAATCATCACATGCAGAGGGTTCTGAAATGTACCTTATGAAGACCCCAAACATGAAGTACATTGTTCTGAACTGTACATGAAAACATGTTATGACAAGTTGAGAAAACAAGCTACAACTGATTTGAATGGCACAACAGACCCAGTAGAAGCTGAGACATGGTTGAAAAGGACACAGAAGGTACTGAATATGATGAGATGTACCCTAGATGAGAAATTTGATTATTCAGTGTCCTTACTTCAAGGAAATGCTTATGAATGGTGGGAGACAATCCCAGATAGTGATGCACAAGCTCCAGTCTTGACATGGAATGATTTCTTTCAGGAATTTCAGAATAACAACATGCTTGAAGCATATAAAGATAAGAAGAGAAAGGAATTCCTAACTCTAAAATAGGGGAACATGTTTGTTGATGAGTATGACATGCAGTTCAATAAACTTTCCCACTATGTTACCTTCATGGTCTCTACTGAAAGAGAAATTGTAGGAAGTTTGAGGAGGGACTCAAATATGAGATTAGAAATAAAATTACAACAACTGATCTTGATAGTTATACTAGACTCAGAGCTGCTACAATTAAAGCTGAAAGGTTAATGAAAAAAGCTGGAGAACAACAATTTAAAAAGGCAGCACGAGAGTTTTCTGGAGAGTCTAGTAGAAGGAAAGGAAAGAGAGGAAGATACATGCTAGTACAGTCGAGTCACAGAGGTGAATAGTCGAGCTCTAAAGGTTGTGCTATGACTTCCTTTTACCCAGGTAGAGGGCATAGCCAATATGCTGAATAAAGGCCTACATGTGCTCATTGTGGTAGATAACATGCAAGTGAATGCAGAAGGCTCACGGGAGCATGTTATTTCTGTGGGTCAAAGGAGCACATGTATAGAGACTGTCTGAAATGAGCTAAACTAGCAGAGACCAATAGAGGTAGATGAGTATCTGAAACTACGGTTGAGGCACCAAGGGTCTACCCTACTAGTGGGACACAGGGCAGAGGAAGAGGCAAGGGCAGAACTGGTACATATGCATTGATTGATTGACCCTGGTTCCACACATTCATTTATATCATTGCATATGGCATCAAAATTGCATTAAAAGCATGAGCCTTTGGGGTTCTAGATAAATGTGTGCACTCCACTAGGGGCAGTAGTAGTTGTGAATAATGTTTGTTGTGATTGATTGATATGCATTGATAAAGCTGAGTTAATAGCTGATTTGATCATACATACCAACTTAACGTTTGAAGAGGAACTGATGGCTATATTAGCATGTGAAGAAAAAGTTTTACGAAACAAGAAAGTTCCATTAGTTAAAGTGTTATGCCGGAATTATGCTATTGAAGGAGCAACATGGAAAAGCGAAGAGATAATGAGGAAGCAATATCCTCAGTTGTTCAACATAGAATGAATTGGTAAAATTTCAAAGACGAATTTTATTTTTAGGGGAAGAGGATGTCATATATGCTAATTTAGGTCGCAAGTCGCACGGGTTATTAAATAGACTTACCGGTTCGACCAGAGTCTAATTTTGGATTTTGACTAGAAAATAATTAAAATAATAAAAATAATTATGGAAAATATTTAATAAAGTGGTTAATGTATTTAAAGATGTTATTTTACAGTGAAGGACCTAAATGAAAAATTTAGAAATTTTTTAGGTCAATTTATAATTTACCAAAAATTGGGGGATCAAATGATATATTTATTATTTAAATGAATATTTTTGGGCACATGATACATGAATTGGCCGGCCACACCAAGTGGCAAACATTAAGATGCTAATTAATATAAATATCTAGATATTTAAGCTTAGGTGTACCAACATTAAATATTTTTGTCATTTTCTTCTTAATTATCCTTCTTCCTTCCTTATCTCTTTCTATCTATAATTTTCCATACTCCTAAACCAGCTCACGTTAAGGTCCAATACAGAGCATGGAATCTACCAGTAACATGGTAGAATATGAATTGAGAAATTAAATGTGAAAAATAATGTGTACCTTGTTATATTATGCAAATGATATTTTTATTGAGTAATTATTTGTTTGATTGAGCTATTAGACCCATTAAATATGTGAATTAATGAATTATGAAATTTCTGAAAAGGAAGAGTATATGATGAATGAAACATACAAAGAAAAATGAGAATTTGATGATAACATGTATTCAGCCCTTGAACACCTAGTCTATAACTAAAGTCTTAGATAGTTTGATATGTCAATCAGGAGTCTATTAATATTGGTGATAACGCTCATATTAATATCAGTAATGACACATATATTTATGCCGATGATGACACTTATATTAATGTCAATGATGACACATGTATTAATACTGGTGATGACACTCATATTAATACAAGTAATGACATTTGTATGCGTATACTACTATGCCTAGGTAGCAATTTTATTATATCTGGATGGTCAACTCTGTTATCCTGATTATTGGTTCCTAGGTGTTATGGGCATAAATACGTTAACTTGGTATAAAGAATTTTATATATGGATTAGTTGTTTATAAATATGAATTTAAAAAATAATTTATTTGCATAAGATAATTATGTAATGCTTGCATATGAAAAATTCACATTTGTATATGTATAAAGAATATGCAAATATATATATATAATAAAGAAATTATTTAATTGGATATATTGCATGAGTATAATTTATTGCATTATTTATATGTTTCACAAATTCTAGAGCTTAGCGTGAGAGTTTTTCTTGCACAGATATAGAAAAGAATAAGCCAAAAATAGTAGATAGAACTAATGGTGATCCGACCCAGTAAAGTAGCTCACTCCTGACACCGTGAGTTACATAACTCTTTATACTTTTATTTTGAAATTTCTTTTACAGTATTTGTAAAATAACTGCACGTCTTGTAAATAATACTTTATTATATAAAATATATTTTATTTCTTTATTATGATTTTTTTATACTATAAAATATATATATATATATGATTGACTATCCTTTATATATATATATATATGAAACAATATTTTAACCGATGAAATCAGAATAACACTCCCTTATCAGGACACGTGTTGCTGGGGTGAAGGGGTGTTATATATATATATATATATATATATATATATATATATATATATATATATATATATATATATATATATATATATATTCCAAATTATAATATTTTTCAAGCTTCCTCATACCATTAACAATGTCAAGAAGTCAATTGTTCATTTCAATTATAGTCTCATTGGCTTCATCTTGAAGATTACATATTTAGTGACAAGAAGTTGAACTTTTTTGGACTTGTTTAGTGCACTTCATAATAGTTTTCCAAAGTTTTCCAAATGGAGTAAGCGGTTGGAGAATGTTGGATTGTACAACACTCTTTAAGTGGTAGAGAGCTTATTAGAATGATCATGACTTTTTTATTTTTTCCATTTGCTCTCTTTTGAGGCTCGACCCAATTATCTCTTTGAACGATTTCATCTTCTCCTTCGACATTCTTTCTTGTTGGAGGTGTCTATTCCTTTTGAACAACATCCCAAACATTTACTTGCTCACTATCAAGATAAGTTTTCATTTTGAATTTCTAATTCGCATAGTTTGCTCCATCAAAGAAAGGCTTAAGATTATGAAATCCTTCGTTGGCTATAATTCAATTTTTGTTAGTGCTTGTTAGGCTTGAATGTTAAACTTAGGTTTGATAACAATTGTTGCCCAAAACAATAACCAAGAAGTGGAGTTGAATTGGTTCGCAAATAAAAATTTTGCTTAAGAAAATTTACCCAAGAATAATTAGTGAGGGAGAAAGAAAAATTTGACACATAAGATTTTATAGAGGTTCAGGTATTAACGAACTCACTCCTTTTATAGAGGTTCAGGTATTAACGAACTCACTCCTTTCTCCAATCTCAATTGGGTATTTCATTAACACTCAATGTGTTAAAAATGGAGTTTTTTCTAGCTCTCTCAACTATGGTGTTTTACTTTCATAGCTAACATCTAACCTAGAAAAACTCTTGTATTTTAATAGCTAACACAACAACCAAATCATTGTATTTTAATGACTAACACAAAAACTAAATTTTTATATTTTAATGGCTAACACAATAACCAAATCTTATGTATTTTAATGGCTCACACAAAAACCCTTACAAGTGTTTTATTCACAACTCAACTTATTCAAACTCACTTTTGAGTAATTAATTACAAGAATGAAACACTCACGAACCAAAAAGCTCAACAATTTAAGCAATTATGGTTTTTACAAAACAAAAATATAAGATTGGTGGAATCTATTAAATGCACAAGGCTATACAAGATTAGAAAATTGAATGTATATTTTCTAGCCTTTGAAAGTTATAAATATGTTGTATTTATACTTTCCCTAATAAATATAGCCGTTTGGGATGCATTTAATGTGAAAATATCTGTTCAATCACTTTTTCGTTCGCGTCTGACAGCTTTATGTTTCCATGTTCACGACGTGTCTTAATGTTTTACAAGTGTGATTGTTCTTCGTAATTATGACTAAAGTGGTGAAACTAGTCATGAATGATTCTTTCCATAAATGAGGAAGTTTTTCACAGGCGTGACTTAATCAAACTTCACAGGTGGTCCAATGCTTCACTGCCGTGAATATTTGAATGAATAGTCTTGGCGCTAACTGATTCAGGGGCATTACTCCATGAGCCACAGGAGTGAATTGCTCTTTTTATGATAGTGACGATTCTTCACTACGGGCGTGACATTATTCACGGAGGTGAATATCATCTTCACGAGTGTGAATCTTTGTTGATTTTCATTCTTTTAAACTTCAAACAATTTCAATCAACTTGCTTTATGGTCTTAGGATATGTAACCTATCTAACACACTTAGAACACAAAATGTGGCTAAATTTCTGATTGTCCAATTATTTGTGATCATTAAAATGACAGAAATACCCCTCAAGGTTTAACAAGTTTTTTAATTATTTTTATAGTTATTTACTTCGGGTCTGATTTTTCAACCTTATGCAACACATTCATTTGGATTTTCATTATTACTTTTATTTGTTGGAGAAAATCTATTTTTATTATTGATATTGACATTAGTAGTTTTTACAAAAGGTGTCATTCTTATGATATATTATTTTGGTAGGGCTTAAAGCTATGCAAAGATCTACTACAAGGCAATAATGGACAAATGTAGATTTAAGAAATTGCAAGCAAGCACATGCTCTTCTTTTGTATAGATGTTCTTCTTTTGTATAGAGCATGATATCTTTTTCTTTTTTTTTATTAACCATAATGCTTGAAATTATATAGTTGATAATTCTTTTTTGCTAGGATAACTGTGAAATTCATTCGTCTATTTTGTGAAAGTCAAATTTTTGGAATTTGTAAATTATAAAATTTATAATATAAATAAAATTTATAAGCTTTCCATATATTTGTCTATTTTGTGAAGTTAATTTATAATATTTTTAAGTTTTAAATGATATTAAAATTATATTAATTTACTAGAAGAAAAAAAAATCACATATTAGTGGAGAAGTAATTATGCCTAATAATAACAAATTATGGTGAAATTATTTCCCCACAAATATTTTCTATTTTTAATCGTAAAATAATTTTGCCACTAAAAGTTGATGATTTTATGGCAAATGATATTTCTCCATAAATTATTCAGACTTTTAGTAGAAAAAATATTTACCACTAAATGTATAGAATTAATAACAAATAAAATTCCCACAAATTATTTGTTCTTTAAGCGGAGAAATAATTTCGCTACTAAAAGTATAGGCATTACAAGATTTTTGTGGTGAGTATGAAGTTCCCCACAAAAAATCAATATTTTTTTGGCAATTTTGTGTTTCCCCACTAATAGTATTAGTGACGCATTTTTAGTGGCGAAGTAGTGGAAAAAATTTTTGGCGCCACAAATAGCTTTAGTAGTGAATTTCATATATTTAGTGGCAAAATTTTTCCCCACATAAGTGCAGTTTCTTGTACTGGAAAATGGTCAATGGAAAATGATTGTGATTGGTGCAGACAAGATTATATACCTGAATGGAGCACCTATTCCTAGAGTTCAAAGCATTGATGATGAATACGGAGCCACCCCGAATAGAAGAAGATTTTTGAAGAGTGAAACCTCACTGCAATCTAGAGGCACAAAACGAGCATTACTTTGGTTGAGATTCTTGAGGGAAAAGTTTATAAAATTGCAAAAACTTGGGTTTCTATTAGAGGAGATATGACCTCTATTCAAAAGGAGCACATATTATTCAAATGTGGCGACTAGAATTATCTTAAGCTTGTTATGACTTTTTTTCTCCTTATTTTCATATGAAGTAGTTGTTATGCTATGCACAAACAAAATTTGCAGTTTTATAACAGATAGGCCTTGCCTGCTGATTTCTGCTCTAATATCTAATTGTCTAATAAACTGAGAATGATCAAATGGTAAGCTCTAGTTACAAATTATTGATTCTCTTCAGCAAGAAAAAATGTTTTGGAAATGAAAATCTCATTACATTCAATTACAACATATACCCTAAGAAAGATGAAGAAAAAAAGCTTCATTGATATTGTTTATTCATTGGAAGTGGACATTATGTTATCATCAACAGGTCCATCATGTTTCAACTGTTAAACGTTGTCCATATATTCATTCTTTATGAGATCGAACAAACATTCTTCTCCAGGCTGTACAGATTTTGAATGTGCATGTGCTTGGACCCTGTTGGGTCGGATCATGGCTGGCCCTTGAGAAAAATAATAGGTTTTCCATTTTATTTGTCTCAAATTATAATTCAAATTCTTGACTTATTAACTCTCTACTACGCCTCCATTTATTGTGCATGTCATCAACAATTATGATATATCTTTTTTTAGTATTTCCCTTAATATATATATATATATATATATATATATATATATATATATATATATATATATAGTTTTGAATTTATCTTTTAAGAGTGGGAGGAATATGGCTTGTTATTTTGGTTTACAAGAGAGGAAAAAAATCCAGAAAAACCAACTAAGTAGGCACCATCCTAGACCAAGATGCACCGACAACATCATCCATGAACAGTGATTGCATAGCAGCAGAAGGGTCTGCCAAGTTTGTCACTCCACTCTCCAAACCAAGGGCCATATTAAAAAGTTTATCCACCACAGGGTTACCCTGTGAATAAACATGTTGAATGCCGAACTCATCCAAAGTAACCAATAAATCCCTCCAAGCATCCACTAAATTAGCACAAGGCCCAGAAAAAACATATCACGTGAAAACCACAAAACCACAAGCGGGGATCTATTAATAGGAAACCATCTCATATGTTTATTCTAGCTCAGATATTAATTGAGCAGCTAAATATCTTATGGAATAATATTGTTCATCTGATAAAAGTGATCCATTGCATATATAAAAGAATTCCATGGAGTTTTTTTTTTCTAAGAAAATTCCATAAGAGTTTTTTGAAGCGTGAGATAGGTACAAAATCAGATCATAGAGTAATATTGCGGGCTCTTTGTGTCTGGTTAACAGTTGAATAACAGAGCTCCCTCTGGGGCACACATTATTTTAGAAGTGATGTTTCTGTCTTTTAAGACCAGAGGTTTCTTTTTAGTTTCTTTTCCCCACTCTTTTTTCTTTTTTTAGTGCACAACTTCCAAGCAACAATTCTGTGAGCTTTTTGACCCAGTCTTCCCCTTTGAACACCAGTTCTCTCTCCTTCTGCACCAACATAATATTTATGCTTTTCTTTTCTAATTAAATATCCAAAAAGCGATTCTTGCTAGTAATTATAAAAATTATTAGGATTTCTGGTCCTCTCTCAAGAGATTGAAATTTGTGACGTATATCATATTTATAGTAAAACTTACAGAATTTTAATACGTATATTTAATTTTATGATAATATAATATATCATTTTTTATTATTTCTTCTCTTTCAAAAAAATATGTTCAATTTATTTTCTTCTATGAAGAAAATTTAATTAACTAAAGTGGTTGAAATTATATATATATATATATATATATATATATATATATATATATTATCTAATACATTCTGATATCAGTTAGGGATATTTTTTAAAAATTAAAATTTAATAATTCATATTTGATGATAATAGAGTACATTAAATAGAAGCATATAATACAGAATTAATAAATTATTGCACTTCTAAAACGAAAATGATTTATTTATTCATTTATTTTTGAAAAAAGGTAGTAAATCATTTTTTTGAGGCACGAGAATATTATATAATGGCTAGGGTGAATATGCTTTTTTTAGTTGTTAAACACATTGTTGCCCCAATTCAATAATTGGTAACTTATGTGAATAATAAGCATTAAGTAGGCATCCACCAAATCATTTTTATAATCTAAATAAAAACCGTGAAAAGTTTAACAGAAGCATCCATAACCTTAACATTAATTATTTAGTAATATTTTATTATATATTACTAGTAGGCTGTAATTGGAGGGCTTTTTGTTTTATGCAATGACTTTCGTGATTGGATCAATTGTCGACCATAAGGATACTAAGACTAATTTATTATTTATCTATCTCAACATTATTCATTCACCCTCTTAATAATAGTAATAGTAATAATAATAGTAATAATAACAATGGATGATTCCATGATGGATGTATGAGCACTTAGCAATTGCAGCCACTATGCTTACTAAGGAAAAATATTTAATACAACAAAATTTTTACTATTTTTAGTTAATTTATTTGATAATAAGCAACACATGGTTTAGGAGTTTAACCGTTAAATAAATAAATAAATAAGATGTATTAGCTAGAAATCATTACCATCGATTAAATCAAATATTCCCTTATATGCTTTTTTTTTAGTATGAATTGATGAATTACATGATATGCAATAAATAATTAATAGACGTTCAAATACTATTTCTTCTACCGTCCACTTCTGTTCATTTATATTAGTTAGCCCGCTTTTATTTCTTATTTATTTTGGATAAAATTTAGGTGCCCTCACTTTTAAATTCAGAGGTCCCCCAATTTTTATGTACATATCAATTAATTGTTGATATATATATATATATATATAATTATTGTATTCTTGGATATTGTTTTTTCAACTAATTACTATAATATTTAATACTATTTAATATTAAATTTTATAATGTTGAATCAAAAGATACTATTCTTATATTGATAATTTTAAAGCCATGAATGAAATGGAAATATATCCATTTCTTTTAAATCCTCCAATTTTTTTTCATATAGCTTTAATACTTTAATTGGATAACTTCAATGTAATTGAATTAAAAATTATCAGTTTCCAACCTTCCATATGTTATTATTATAATTTTTTTTTCTATCTAGTTCCCCATTGCAATAGTAGATTTCATATTTCTGTAATTTGGCTTTCACTACAAAAATGTTTACGTTTACGACTGCCAGGTTTAGCGATCCGCTCAGTGCGATGGTTTTTCCAATGAAAATTTACCGACGACACATTCTATGGCAAAAATAATATTTCCGGCAGCAATTTTATTCTGAAGTCCGGTTTATTTTAGTATTGTAAAAATTTAGCGACAGTTTACAACGACTTTTCCAACATAATTTTACTTTCTGGACAAACTCTTCGGTTCTTCATAATCTTGTCATTGTTGAATTGTAATGACGTGGAGAGAAAAAAATAAGACAGTAGAAGTATTTAATAGAAATAGAATTCATATGACAGTTAGCAAATAAAGGATATTAAGCAATATTGATGAGTGCAAATTAAAAAAGAAATACAGATTAATTGTTTTGCACTTAGAGTTTTTTCAAATACATTAGAAACCAAATAGGTTAGGTACATTTCATGGACAGAACATAAAAACATAATGAACACATAGGCATATAATCTTAAAATTATCATATGAAAAGCATAACGCTTAGAATACATTCAAATATCATTGCACATAAAAAAGTAAGCTAGATATATATAGTAGAAAGTGAACAAAACTTACCTTAGGAGACCTTCTATGATAATCCTCTAATTTGATCGCTCCAAATAAAAAATGACAAACTTATCTTAGGATGCTTTCTAGGATAATCCTCCTAATGACTGTCAATAAAAGATAAACCAAAAAGAAAACAAAATTAAACAATCTTCATAACGAAATAACTCATCTTTTTAAAACTTTTAACTTACTAAATTCGAGTTCAATTGATTAAAATATTTTAAATTGGAATTCAATTTATTAATTAATCTTAAATTGATTAAATTGAGATTCAATTAATTAAACTAATTTAAATTGGAGTTCAATTGATTAATGTTGATTAAAATTAAGTTCAGTTAATCAATTGAATGTCAATTTAATATTTTTTTACAATTAATTTAATCAAAACTGATCTTCAATCTAATCAATTGAACCCAACTTACTAATTATTTAATAATGAGATTTTTAAACATTAATTTTGATTTTAATAATGTTTCATAGAAGTTAATTTTGAATTAAATTGCTAAATTGGTAGTTAATATTTAATAAAGAGATTAACAAAATTTCAAATAATAAAAATAATATTTGAACTAATTACTGTTCAATTTAACAACTTATAAAAATAAAAATATGAAAATATGAAATTATTCAATGAAAAGTTTGGTTTCTAATTTTCCTAATTGATAATAAGTTTAAAACTATTAAATTATGTCTGCAATTATTTTTTTCTTAAAAAAACTTGAAAAATATTAAATAGTTTACAATTATTATTTATAATTATATTTAAAAATAAAGTTACTATATAAATTAATTACATAAAAAAATAGTAAACAAATTTAATAATTCCTAATGTTTAAAATTAATTAGAAAATTTTAATTAATAGATTACTACCACTTTTTTTAAAATATAGTTACTAAATAAATATAAAAATAATATAATTAAACAAAAAAATTCAGCCAGTAATTTTCGTCTCCAAAGCGTGCAAGTTGTAATTACAAATTAAGTAAATAAAATAACGGAAGATACTTTTTTTCCTTTTTCTTTCTCATTGTCTCAAATTTTCTAATTTTTATCAAACTTAGATATGGGAATGGATGGACACAATCTTCTTTTTAAGTACCTATATTTCCTTTTCTAATATTTCTCCTATATTTCTGCTAGTAAGAATTCCTATAAAAGAAGTTCATACTTTATACCCCTGTATGCCCATATAAATATGGTATATTGCTACATTTTCAAAATTTAGCAAAAAATCAACAACAAATTAATGATAAAAATCTAAAATTCAAAAGGAGAAAACTCAAAATAAAAAAATTAACTTTAAAAAATAAAAATACAAAAAATTGTTTTATGATTTTTATTTGATTTAAATCCCCCCATGCCAGTGATAAAATAATTTAAATTCTAGTATAACATATTAAAAGCAGACTTTGTTTTATGATTTTTATTTGATTTAAATCCCCCCATGCCAGTGATAAAATAATTTAAATTCTAGTATAACATATTAAAAGCAGACTTCTCTATTTGAATATTTCAAAACCGACCATCCTTCTTATTCAGATTTATAGATTGCATTTTAATTTAAAAAAATACAAAAATATTATATAACTATGGCCATTGGCATGTCATCTTCTTAAATAATTGTCAATTAATATTAATAATTACGTTGATGTTAGTTTAGTGGTGCATCCCTATATTTTGATCTTGAAAATCAAATTAAAACATTATTAATGAGTTTGTTTGAATGTTTATTTTGTAGAAATAAAGTTAAATTTATCAAACATTAGGTAAAATTAGAAAAAATATGGCGGACCTATAATTTGCGAATACAAATACTAAGTACTGGTTGTGATGAAGATGTCGCGATTGCACCAGAGTTTTAGTGACTGCAATTCTCCCAATACTAAAGGTGTCAAAATTCTAGAGAGATTCACGATCATGATAGCGATCATAAAAGTCGCCACGAAATTTGAAGTGCAACTATAAGGCAAGAAAGTGCAACCACAAAATTTGTAATATTAGTTTAGCAAGAAGAGACCAATCCAAGTATTTTACATGTCCAAGGGTTTGGAGCTTAACAAAACAATATGACTACTATATGGAGAAGCATGACTAAGATTGCAGTAGCTGAAGAAACTCAAATTGGACAAAATAGTTTGTAGACAGAAGTACGACAGCGAGATCACGACTGCAAAAGTAGAAGTACAAGCGCGATATTCATAAAGACTCGACCGTTGGAGCCTGGAGCCAATCACACTAGCCATGTGTATTTGTCATTGGATAATAGCGGAAATTACGACTACGCAAGCAAAACACAACTCAATTTTGGATCTAACAACAAAAATAAAAGTTATAGAATCAATTCGTTAGGGAGAAAAAGAATTGTGTGAGTAATGGCTCTTTGGTACATTAAGGCTATAAAATACCTTACCAAAAGTTATATGAAGAATTATAACCTCTGTAATGCCTAAGCTTTGCCAAATTATTTCTCTATCTTTTTGTATTCAATTATTATAATTGTGAGATGAATGGTTTAAGCATTTATCCACAAAATACTTGGAAATGTTAGACTGGATCGAAAAATACTTGTAAAAATTTAGTATTAACCTAAGTAAAATACTTATAACAGATTTTAAGTGAGTCCTTAAGAAAAATTCAAATTGTATGGGTTAGAGTGTGAGCCTAGAAAAAACACTTAAAATTTAAAGTTAGCCCCAGTAAAAACTCTAGGATAAATTTGGAGTAAGCTTGAAAACTCTATTTTATAATCATGTTAAAGATTAGTAAAAATCCCAATTTAGATTGGAGAGTTTATGTAGGGAACGCTCCAAACCACTATAAAAATTCTCTTGTTTTTATTCTTTCTTTCTTTATCTTTATTATTTTATTTGTCTATTATAAAGGCATTTCAAAGAAATCCATTTATCTCAATTTTTTTTCTAACCGCCAATTTATCTCCATCTTTTTAGTAGACATCTACCCTAACAATTGGTGTCAAAGTCTAGGTCTCTCATCTAAGCTTAAGTGCAAGATAAAAGATAAAAGATAAAAAAACGACAACCGAAAGGAGTCAACACATCAATCCATTCCTCAAAGCTCAAACTTTGCACTTTGAAATATCAAGATGGAAGCCTATTTAGATAATATTTATCTCATTGATCTATGAGACATTATTCATAATGAATGGAAACCATCATCCAAAGAGGTAAACGGTGAAATAGAGCTAATTCCACTAGATGATTGGTTTGATGCATAAAAAAAGTGTTGGATTTTGAACATGCATCACATACATGACATAGCATAAATAAAAAAAATTAATGAAAACCAAAACCCAAAGAATACCCTATATAATTTAAAATCGGATCATATCATCTAATGAGAGAAATTGATTATCTTTGTTCGCAACTTTGAATCTTCCAAGTTGTGAGTTTTTCATTATTTATTGGATTGTGGCAAACCACAACAATCTAAAGCTAGTATTGCCTCTAAGATTATCCACTTGAAGGAAGAAGAAGAAAATCCCCAAGGAGATGGGGTGATAAGTCCAAAGTGTTAACAATGGAAAATTGTCTTATGAAAGAGAAAAATGAGATGAAAATATTTTTCTTTAGAGATGAACCATGAAATTGACTCCTTAAAAGGAGTATTTATACTCTTTCTAATCCTTTTTCAAGGTTAGAAAACGAAGAGCCTTAATGGGCCCATTTTTCTAAGGTATATGGTTTAATGTTAACCAAGTCAACAATCCTATTATAACTCTTATAAAAGGTCAAATTCTTTTTCTCTCTCATTTGGATCTTATTCAAAACTCATTTTACATTTTCTCATTCCCTTAATGTGTGTGACCTAATAGGTTTTCTAGTCATGTTGGCAGCCCAAGTCTTGGAAGGAATTCTAATCCAATTAGGATTCTACAAGTCAAACACTTTTGACCTATAATTAATTTCTCATCAATTTTTCTTGACTTAGCAGATCATAAGCAGTATTTAGCAACACATCATGACCACCAAATTAACTAGAAAGTTAATGGTTTGACTTTTAATCCTTCCATAGATAATTACCATGCAATTCGTCTTTTCACTAAATTATACCTCATTTGGTTCAGAGCATAGACTGTGTGTCAATTCTCAGTAGAATGACTACATCACTTCTAGTTTAAATGATATTAGTTCTTATCTATGAGACTCATTACTCTATTAGATATGTCCTCGAAGAAAATTTTTAAGATATGTTCACCTTGGCCAAGGATTTCTAAGTAATGATCTCTACAATAAGTCATATGTATACTCCCTTTCTATTATGAGTGATGAATCTTTTATTGACTACTCAACTACCTTCGAATACCTCATGCTATACCTAATCACCACCCTATGAGCAACCTTTAAAAGGCAACAAGGAATGGAGTCAAAGTATAGGATTTAGCATCCAAGATAACCTAGAGCATCTCAAGTCTAAGGATACTTGTAACATTGCTATGATGAGACTATCACTGACATTAAATAGATATCCATGTGATTGTCTCATAGTTGGTCATCCAATATACTTGGCTATTCTTGCAAGCATTCACATGTTAATTCTAAACATATCATGTCTTCAGCTTATGAGATTAACTGTTTGACTAACATATGAGATTAGTCTATCCGGATTAATACTGTCCCATCTTGTTAATCCTATGACTAAGGATAATTTAGGTATAAACACAATTTCACATGATAGGAATCTCATCATCGTGATCTCATCATGATTTCCTTCATACTATGTTACATACCAAGGACTTCATTAAACGGTTTAAGATCTGTATCAATTCATATGTAATGAATACCATATAATGAAAATGTCTTTTATTAATAATAAATTAGTACATCAAGTGCCTAAGGTGATTTTCTTTAAGGCACTTCTCTAATAATCTCCTACTTACACTAAAGTCAATCACCTTCGTATATAATACCATAGGCGAATACATGACTATCTTGTTTCCTTTAGGGAAGGGGCTTAGTGAGAGAATCAATTATATTCTAATTAGTGGGAACTCTCTCTATCTTTACATCATATCTAGCTATGATTTCTGAATCAAGTGGCACCATCTGAGTACATGCTTGGATCTTTGATAAAAGCGTGGCTCATTCACTTATGCAATGGCTCTATTATTATCACAATACAAGGATATTGGATCAAAAATGCTAAGAACTACTTCTAACTCTGTGATGAATTTTTTTATCCAAACTGCTTTCTTAACTGCCTCATAAGCTACAATGTACTATGGTTCGTTTGTGGAATCTACAGTTGTCTCCTGTTTGGAACTCTTCCAACTGACTGCTCCGTCATTTAACGTGAAAACAAAGCCTAATTGGAATTTAGTGTCATCCTTATCAGTTTGAAAGCTAGCATTCGTATACCCATTTACTTTAAGCTTACCATTTCCATAAACCGAGAATGCATCCTTAATCCTTTTCAAGTATTTAAGAATGTTCTTAACAACCACCCAATGCCTCTCATAGAGATCTGACTGATATCTACTCATGACACTCAGAGAATATGATACATTGGATCTAATACATAACATAACATATATGATAGATCCAATAGCCGAAACATATGAAATCCTACTCATGCGTGTCCATTCAACCTGTGTCTTTGGACATATAGACTTAGAGAGGCTAATCCCATGAGTCATAGGAATTAATCTTTTCTTGGATTGTTCCATGCTAAACCTTTTTAGCATCTTATCTATGTATATAGACTTTGAAAGACCAAGTAACCTTTTAGATCTATCTCTATAGATCTTAATTCCCAGTATATAGGTTGCTTCTCCAAGGTCTTTCATAGAAAAATTCTTTAAAAGCCAAGTTTTGACTGATTGAAGAATTAAAACGTCATTTCCTATAAGAAATATGTCATTTACATACAATACAACGAATACGATTGCACCCCACTAACTTTCTTGTAAACACAAGGTTTATCCATATTTTGTAAGAAACCAAACTCTTTAATTGTTTCATTATGTCGGATGTTCCAACTCCTATATGCTTACTTCAATCCATAAATGGATCGTTACAATTTGCCTACCTTTTGCCATTATAGGATGTGAACCCTTAGGTTGTATCATGTACACATCCTCAGTCAGATTTCTATTAAGGAAAGTTGTTTTCACATCCATTTGCTAAATCTCATAATCATGATGAGCAGTAATGGCTAGGAGTATCTTAATGGACTTAAGCATAGCAATTAGAGAAAAGGTCTCATCATAGTTAACACCTTATCTTTGACGATATCCTTTAGCTACCAATCTAGCTTTATAGGTAGTAACATTACCTTCCATATTGGTTTTTTTTGAAGACCCATTTGCACCCAATACGTTTTACCCCTTCAGGTGGATCAACCAAAGTCCATACTTGGTTTTCATATATAGAATCCATATCTAACTGCATGACTTTTAGCCATCTGTCAGATGCTGGACTATTCAAAATTTCTTCGTAGGTAGTAGGCTTATCATCCTCTATGAACAATATGTCATTCTGTTCACTTATTAGAGATCCATATCTCTCAGGAACAGTGTGTATCCTACCTGATCTAAGAAGTTCTTGTGTATGAGTAACAAAATGTAGCTATTACTTCATCTGTATGAGTAACAAATTTGGTTCTATCAATTGATCTGCATCTCTTTGGTATCTTGAACTTCATTAAGTTCAATCTTGCTCCCACTATCTTCTTTTAGAAGAAACTTTTTCTCTAAAAAGATAACATGCTTTGAAACAAACACCTTTTATTCCAAAGGATGGTAGAATTGATATCCAAATGACTATTTTGGATATCCCACAAACAGACACTTATCATATTTAGCTTCTAGCTTGTCTGACAGTATCCGCTTCACATAAGTAGGACTACCCCATACTTTTATAAGAGAAAGAATATGTCTCTTATTAGTCCATATCTCATATGGAGTAACATCAACTGACTTATAAGAGACTTTATTTAATATATAAATAGAAGTCTCTAGTGCATAACTCTAAAAGGACTTAGGCAGTTCTGCAATACTCATCATAGACCTCACCATGTCTAACAAGGTTCGGTTTCTCCTTTCAACCACAGTATTATATTATGGTATGTAAGGTGGAGTCCATTGAGATAAAATCCCATTATCTTTTAGATAACCTTGAAACTCTTGGCTTAAGTATTCTCTACCTTGATCTGATCTAAAATGTTTTAATACTTTTAACAAGTTGTTTCTCTATTTTATTTCTGAATTCTTTGAACTTTTCAAAAGCTTCAAATTTGTATCTTATCAAATATAAGTACCCATATTGTGAATATTCATCAATGAAGGTAATAAAGTAGATAAAACCGCCTCTAGCTTGCGCTGACTTTGGTCCAAATATATTTGTATGTACAAGGTCCAATAGCCCATTGACACATTCACCTTTTCTACTAAAAAATGATTTTGTCATTTTTTCTAACAAACAAGATTCATATGTGTTATGTACTTCATAATCAAATGACCCTAAGTCACCATTCTTATGTAACTTAGTCATGCGTCTCTCATTTATATGTCTAAGGTGACAATGCCATAAATGTGATGGTTTTAGGTTATCAAATTGTTGTTTTTATTATTGATATTGAGAATTGAATTAGACATGTCAAGAATGTAAATTCCATTACATAATGCACAAGTTCCATAAAGAATATCATTTAGCCATATAGAGCAACCATTGCCATTAATAGTAAAATGAAAACCTTTTCTATTTAATAAGAAAGAGAAATAATATTCTATATTAAAATTGGAACATAATAACAATAATTTAATTCTAAAATAAGCCCACTATGGAGTGTTAATACTTAAGTTCATATAGCTAATATAGCAACTCTTGTTCCATTGCCAATATGTAAGTCTGATTCTTTTTTCTTAAGTTGTCTACTGTTTTTAGGCTCTGCATATCAGTATATATATGTGAGCCACATTCGGTATCCAATACCTATACATTATTAATAGAAACAACATTAACTTCAATAATATAAATACCTAAAGTAGAAGGTGCATCCAATATCTTATCCTTCTCTTCTTTAAAGACTCTTGATAGGCCTTGCAGTTCCTCTTCCAATGGTCATTTTTACCACAATGGAAGCAAGTTCCTTTTGAAGTAGTCTTTTTGCCCTTCTTCTTCATGCCTCATTGAGCCTTTGTGGACTTCTTATTTTTCTTGTCTTTCTTTCTTTCAGAAAAACCAAAAGTGTCTACCAGCATCACAACCTTTTTCTCTTTCTTGACATAAGGCTCAACTTTTTTGAGCATATTGATCAATTCGGGGATTGAAGTGGATATCTTGTTCATTTGATAGTTTAGCATGAACTATGCATAACTATCATGCAAACTTTGGAGAATTAAGTCTATACTTAACTCATTATCCATAACAAAACCCAAAGAAGCCAATTGCTCAATGTACCAATTCAAGTTCAATGCATGTTACACTAGAGAAATCCTTTTTACCAACTTAGAGCGGAAAAGCAACTTAGATATCTCATATCGCACTGTTCGAGCTTGCTTATAAAAAAAATCCCTTAGTCCGATCTATATCTCCTTAGTATCGATACATGAAAAATATTATGGATTCTATCAAGCTTTAGTGGAAGTGCTAATTGATACACCACAGGTCCGATTCTTTCCAAAATCTCATAAGAACCTATGAATCTTGGACTCAGCTTTCCTTTTATACCAAATCTTAATACTTTCTTCCAATGCAAAACCTTGAGAAACACTTTATCGCCTATAACATATTTTATATTTTTCCTCTTAAGGTCGATGTATGACTTTTGTCGATCTTAAGCTGCCTTTAATCTTTCTTTGATCATTCCAATTTTTTCCTCTGTCTGTTGTACTATGTCTGGCCCGATCAACATCTTTTCACTCAGCTTAGTCTAACAAATAGGTGTCTTGCATTTTCTTTCGTAAAAAGCCTTATACGAAGCCATACCTATGCTTGTATGATGACTATTATTGTAGGTAAACTCCATAAAAGGCAGATATCGATCCCAATTTCCTTCAAACTCAAACACACAACTTCTCATCATATCATCTAACAATTGAATAACCCACTCATATTGTCCATCCGTCTATGGATGGAATGTCGTACTAAAACTAAGTCAGGTTCCCGAAGCTTGTTGCAGGCTCTTCAGAATTGTGACGTAAAACGAGGATCTCTGTTGGAGATAATGGATACTGGAACTCCATATAGTCTCACAATCTCATCTACATAAATCTCGACTAATTTATTCAATGAATAGTCCATCCTGACTGGCAAGAAATGTGCTGACTTTATCAGTCGATCCATTATCACCCATATTACATCATGCTTTCTCAAGTCACCGGTAAACCGAACATAGAATCCATTGTGATTCTTTCCCATTTCTATTCTGGTATGGGCATAGATTGCAATAGACCTATGGGTAAATGATGTTCAATGCTGGCAAGTCAAACACCTAGATACTTTATGATATCTTTCTTCATCCCTAGCCACCAGTAATGTGTTTTTTAAATCTTGGTACATTTTGTTTCCGCTTAGATGTATAGTATGTACCGTCTCATGTGCTTCTTTTAAGACATCTAACTTCAAATCTTCTATACTTGGTACACAAATCCTATCCTTGAAATACATTGTGTCATCTCCTGTCAATAAAAACTCAGGCTTTTCTCCCTTTTTCACTGCTTCAACTATCTTTACTAGCATTTTATCTTGTTGTTGGGCATCTTTGATCCTCTGCATCAAGGCGGATTGTATTCACTTCTCAGCTAAAATTTTCCTGCTTAGTGCATCTGCAACCACATTAGCTTTTCCTGGCTGGCAGTCGATCACACAGTTATAATCTTTAATCAACTCCAACCATCTTTTTTACCTCAGTTTTAGTTATTTCTATGTAGAAAGGTATTTGAGACTCTTATGATCTGTATAGATATAACATCTTGTTCTATACAGATAATGTCTCCAGATTTTCAAAGTAAAAACAATAGCAGCTAACTCCAAATCTTGTGTCGAATAATTAAGCTTGTGAGGTTTAAGTTATCTGGAAGCATAGGCAATCACTTTTTCTTCTTACATAAGGAGACAACCCAATCCATTGTGACTAGCATCGTTGTACACTACAAAAGTCCTTTCCAAGTGTAGGATGAGTCAACACTAATGCTTCAATCAACATTGCTTCAGTCGATCAAAGCTTGCTTGGCATTTATTCATCCATCCAAATCGAACATCTTTCTATAGCAGTCGTGTCAAAGGAGTCACTATGGATGAAAATACCTATACGAACCTCCTATAATATCCGGCTAATTCAAGGAAACTCCTCACTTCTGTCACATTTCGAGGTGGTTTCCAATTAAAGATATCCTTGATCTTACTAGGGTCAACTTGAATGCCTTCAGCTAAAACTAAATGACCTAGAAAACTAACTGCTTCAAGTCAAAACTTGCACTTAGATAGCTTTGCATACAACTACTTCTCCCTCAATGTTTGTAGCACTATTCTGAGGTGTTGACCATGTTCTTCTCTATTTTTAGAATACACAAGAATATCATCGATAAACAACATTAAAAATTGATCAAGATATGGCATGAACACTTGATTCATCAAGTCCATAAAAGCTATTGGTGCATTCATCAATCCAAAAGTCATAACTAGGAACACATAGTGACCATAACAAGTCTTGAATGTTGTCTTAGGTACATTTGACTCTTTGATCTTTAGTTGATGATACCTCGATCAAAGATCTATCTTTGAAAACATGCATACACATTTCAATTGATCAAATAAATCATCAATCCTAGGCAGCGAGTATTTATTCTTAATAGTCACCCTATTAAGTTATCTATAGTCGATGCAGAGATGTAAGGTGACATCTTTCTTTTTCACAAATAATACTAGAACACCCCAAGGTGATACACTGGGCTGTATAAACCCATTGTCTAATAAATCTTGCAACTGGACCTTCAACTCTTTCAACTCCACTGGTGCCATCCTGTATGGTGTAATAGATATAAGAGCAGTGTCGGGCACCAAATCAATAGCAAAATCTATCTCTCAATCTGGTGGTAAGCCTAGTAGCTCATCTGGAACTCACATACAGTAGAAATGTATGTTAGCTTCGAACTACCCTTTTTCATATCAACCACATATGCTAAGTAAGCTCTGCACCCTTACTAATGAGTTTTTGAGCTTTCAATATTGATATCACATTGCCTAGATATTCTCTATTCTCACACAACACCATTATCTCATCTTGTTCTGGAATGCTGACGATCATCTATCTCCTCCCACAATCTATTATCACTCTATGATGAGCTAACCAATCCATTCCTAAGATCATATCAAATTCCTGGAATGGTAGCTCTATCAGGTTTGCTAGGAACTATTTGCCCTGTATTTTGATTAGACAACTCCTGAACACCTTACTAACCCTCACACTATGCCTTAACGGGTTAGTCATAAAAATCTAAAATTCTAAAGCATTCAATTTTAAATCCTCTCAACCCGGTGGTGGTGTGCATATGTATGAATGCTTAGACCCCGGATCTATTAATGCATGTAGGTCAGAGCTAAAAAGAAGAAATTTACCCACGATAATGTCAGATGCATCCTGATCCTCTCAGCCTCGCATGGCATACGACCTGGTTGGAACAACTTTACTACTTGCTGGCCTCTTCATAGTCTCTAATATGACTAGCTAGGCCCTACTCGGCCTCCTCTACTTTATCCTCTGCCTTGGCCTTTGTCTTGTCCCAAAACCTACATCTGTACTGGTTCAACACTCCTCAAACCTCTGCCAAATTGTAGTAACGAACAATCTCTTCTCATATGATCTTTGGAGCCACACCTCAAGTAAGCTTCTGACGACTGCAGTGTTGACACAGTGTTAGAGGTATAGATCTACAAAATGTCTGTGTTAGTAAACTAGCTACTGAAGAAGCAGATCTTACAGGTTATCCCTATCTGAGAGAAAAATGCCTGCTGGAACTCCTAGCCTAGAATCGGCCACTGAAAGATCTAGCTCTCTTGCCACGAGGTTATCCCTTATTCGACTATGATATGGGTCTCATAATGCCTCTATCTTGTGTTGGATGTTGTGGCACTAGTACTCTCTCAACTATTCTAGTAGATGCTAATAAATTGGAAAAATTCATCAGACATAAATTTGCAACTTAATCAGATCTCTAAACCCATCTTCAAATCAATGGCAATTATCAGCCTCTGTAGATACAATTCCACCAACATACTTACAGAGATGTGTGAATTCTCTTTCATATTCTATTACTGACATGTCTCCTTGTTTCAGTATCAAAAACTCTATTTTCTTGTCATCTGTGTAAATAGGGAGAATATATTGCTCTTTGTCTTCTCTAGAAAAAAAAATCCCAAATCAAAGGGTCAGGTACCTCTAAACTTTGTGACTCAAACCGCCACCAATCATATGCATTATTTTGCAATAAGGATACTCCATATTCATATTTCTACTCATCCGTGCAATGCAGCTGATCAAAGACTCTCTCTACCAGTTCTAACCAAAACTCTACCACGGAGGGGTCATCTTTTCATTTACCATAGAAATTAGGTGCCCCTAACTTCCTCAGTCTCTCAAATTGTAACATAGATAGGGTTGGTTGTGATGTTTTTTATAGCAAATCTATCATATTCCTCATAAGCTCTATCTGTCCTGTACTACTAACAGATTGCCCCCTTGATGAGTTAGCACCAGATCTCGATGCAATAGCTTGGTGATGACTTGGTCACGATGAAGCCTCTGTTTTGGTAAACTCATTACTTTCGACTTCTTCGGCCATAATCTATCGTGACCCTGAAGCCATACTCTACCTATATCATAAAAATAACGACCCTAATCAATAAGCAATAACTTTTATACTCAATTTTGGGTACACACATGTCTTAATTATTTTGAAAATTGTTTTTAAAATCCCAAAACCGCTCAAACTAGGATTTGATAACCAAACACATAACACTCACTCTCACCCCAGCAACATGTACCTAGATAATGAAGTGTTATGCTAACTTCATCAGTTAAAATATCATTTGATATATATAAATGAAAGTAGCATATATATATATATCATTTGATATATATAAATATCATTTTAATTTTATTATTTATTATTTATTTTCTTTATAGTTTAAAAGAAATCAAAATAAGGGAATAAAGTATATTTTATATACAATAAGTAGTATTTACAAAACACTTATGATTATACAAAATATAAAGTTAACTACAATACTGTAAGAGAATTTCGAATCAAAAGTACAAAAAGTTGTGTAACCCACATAATCAGGAGTGAGCTGTTTTATTTGTCGGGTCACTATTGGCTTTATCTACTATCTTTGGCTTATTCTTCCCTATATATGTGCGAAAGACTCTCATGCTAAGCTTTAGGCTTAATGGTGCATATAAATAAGACAATATACTATATCATGCAATGTGCAATTGTTTCAAAGCCAATTTTATACATATATATGTCACATACTCAATTTTACTAATACATTTTTATTTCATATTCATACCTATATACACAAACATTTCATATATGTAATTTCTCATCTCATATCATCACTTGTATTTTGATTATACTAATTTAGTTAACATACCAAATTAATTATCACAAATTATCCTATATTAAATTCTCGTACCATTTTAAACATATTTGTGCCCATAACACCTAGGAACCAATAACCAGGATAATGGGAGTTGTCCATACCGGCATAATAAAATTGCCACCAGAATATAATGATATATGCATACAAGTGTCATCACAGACATTAATATGAGTGTTATCACTGATATTAATATATATGTTATCATCAGTATTAATATGAATGTCATCACTGATATTAATATATATTCCATTACTGGTATTAATATGAGTGTTATCACCGGTATTAATAGGCCTCTAATTGGTATACCAAACTATCCGAGACTCTAGTTCTAGACTAGGTGTTCAAGGGCTTAATACATGTTATCATCAAATTCTCATTTTTCTTTATGTATTTCATTCATCCTATACTCTTCATCTTCATAAATTTCATAATTCTTTAATTCATACATGTAATGGATTTAATGGCTCAATCAAATACATAATTACTCAATAAAAATATAATTTACATAATATAACAAGATCCACATTATTTTAGATATTAATTTCTTCAATTTCTATTCTGCCATGTTACTGACATATTTTATGTATTGTCTTTGATCTCATTTTTTTATCCTGTTATAGTAAATTTAATTGTCTTCTTAAGAATTATATCCATGGATCTTAAATTTAGTATGAAATTTGAATTACTTAATTTGAAGTTCTGTAGTAAAAGATATGATCAATTGAACACTAGTTGGTCATTAAAATTGTTGTTCAGAATTTCGCACACAGTTTTCTTGTACAACATTTATGCCAAAATTAAGCATAGTTACGTTAAAAATCATATTTTGTGTTATTCATAAAAATTTTAATCCTATATCTTAGCTTTCAAACCCAATAAATAAAAAATCAATCAAAATTTTATAACACAAGTTATAACAATTTATATACTGATTGATGCATAGAATTCAGCAAAAAACACACACAATTACCTAATTCAATTTTTACCAAAATTAATGCTAAGTCTAGCAAACATACATCCCTAAAATTATATCACAAAATAATACTAATTTACAATTATTTATATGCTAAATGCTCAAATCGTGCAACTTAATGATATAATATAGGCTATTGCCTTAAGTTATGCACTTATTTAAAACTTTACTTTGCTTTCTTTCTCTTCACTTCTCTTTCTCTTTTTCCTTTGCCACTTTGAGCTTGGTTTTTTTGTCAATTTGAGCTCCTAAATATATAAGAAACATAATCAACAACCTTTCTTTATCAACTCTCTCTAAACCCTAAACTCTCTCTCTTTCCATAACATGCTCTAATCACTATCTTTCTTTAGAGAAAACATAAAAGAGAAGAAAAATCACCTTACCTTCGCTTCCTTGCTTCCATGACTGAACCATAAGGTTTTCTATCTTTTTTTTCTTGCTTATCCCTCTTTCTATTTGCTCTCCCAAGCTTCACTAAGCTTTGTTATGCAAAAAGATGTCATTTTCTCATTTTCTCTCTTTCTCCTACT
Organism: Triadica sebifera; assembly: GCA_023653625.1. Lineage (NCBI taxonomy): Eukaryota > Viridiplantae > Streptophyta > Magnoliopsida > Malpighiales > Euphorbiaceae > Triadica > Triadica sebifera. Next base: position 15,288,101 of record CM042910.1, on the reverse strand, counting down.
AAAAAAAAGCTTTGGTCATGGAGGAAGGTGGAGGAATGTGGGGCTGGTTTAGGAGTATAGAAATTCTAGATAGAAATTCTAGTGAATTGAAGTTCAAAAAATAAAATTTAGAAGACATTCACACTCATAACACATTGATCATGCCCGTAAATTTAATTCATACTCGTTAATGCAAATAACCACCTTCGTAAAACTAGATTTTCACACCCATAGAAGAATTTGTAACGCCCGTGAAAACTTGTTGTGCCAAACTTTCATATTCATATGTTTATAACTGTGAAGAATTTGTCTACCTGTTAAGCATGACTTGTCACCTCTGTGAATAATTAGTTACATCATTGAAGGATTATATCTTTTGAGGGGGAGACAATAATTTCTCCCTAAACCATATATTGCACAATTATTTGATACCATAAAAAATGGCGAGATTGTTGAACTTTGAAAGGTATTTTCATCATTCTGATGATAATACACAATTACACAATAATAAATTTAACTATAGTTTGTGTTTTAAGTATTTATATAAGTTAAATGTTCCTTAAACACCACTAAAGCCAATTGATGCAAGTGAATTAAAGTTCAAAAAATGAAATTTAGAAGACATTCATGCTCGTGACATATTGATCATACCCGTAAATATATTTTACATCCGTTAATGCAAATAACCACCCTCGTGAAACTGGATTATCATGCATGTGGAAGAATTAGTAATGCCTATAAAGATTTGTGGTGCCAAACTTTCATATTCAAATGTTTACGACTGTGAATAATTTGTATACCTGTGAAGTGTGACTTGTCATGTCCATGAATAATTAGTCACATCCTTGAAGGATTAATTCAAATATGGACAGATTATCTCACGATCAGCTTCACCATTTCAGTCACGGTTTACCAAGAACATTCACACCAATGAATCTGAAAAAGAGAAAGTTGTCAAACATGAACAAGAAAATTGTTGAATAACTATATTTGCATTTATTACACTCTAAACGACTATTTTTCTTATAGAAAGTATATATACAATACATTTTATGACTTACAAATGTTAAAATACGAATTGTCAAGCTTCTAATTTTATAAAACCTTGTGCATTTGTTAATTTCCAACAATTTCATTAAATCTTCTTTATAAATTATAATTGCTTAGTTTTTTGGAGTTTTTTTGTTGTTGTTGGTAAGTGTATTAATTCTTGTACTCAGTTACTTAGTAGTGAGATGGAATGAGTTGGAATATGAGTGAATCACTTGTAATTATTTTTTTGTGAGCCATTAAAATACAATAATTTGGTAGTTGTATTAACCATTAAAATACAAGATTTTTCTAAATTAGGTGTTAGTTTAGAGAGTAAAATATCATAATTGGTAGTGAACTAGGAAAAACTCTATTGTAATATTGTGTGGTAGTGAAATATCCAATTGCAATCGGAAAGAGAATGTAAGGTTTGTTAACACCCGAATCTCTATAAATCTTTTGTGTTTTATATCTTCTCTTTTTCTTTATTAATTCTTTAGTATTTGCTTGAGCAAAATATTTTATTACCAACCAATTCAACTTTTTCTTTTTGGTTATTGTTTAGACAACACATTTGTAAAGGATTTTGAGTGAGTTCTTGAGAAAAACTCAAGTTGTGTGAATTAAAGTGTGAAAAAATATTTGAGATTTAAAATTAGTTCTAACAAAAACTCTAAGATAAGTTTGGAGTAAACTTAAAATTTTCATCTTGTAATCTAGTTGAATATTGGTGAAAATTGCAATTGAGATAGAAAAGTAAAAGTAAGAAGTGTTATTTTCAAATCACTATAAAAATTCTTTTGTATTTTTTTTCTTTATTTCTTTTGCAAAGTATTTCAAAAAAAATTCATTCAGTTTCAATTTTTTTTAAACCACCATTTCATCTCCTTCTTGGTGCGCATTCACCCTAACAATTTGGTAAGAATAATAATAATTGCAAAGTCATAACTCATAAGACTTGAGCAGTTAAAAACATATGGGAATCATTAATAATAAATTATAAAATAGAGGTACAAAATTAAGCACAACATATTTGTGTGTATACCAAAATGTACTGCTGGCTGACCAAAGCTTGCCGATTGAAAGAATGTCTGACACCGACGTCTTTCTCTGCTGAGATCCTTAGTAGAGTTTGACCAAATCTCTGCCGTCCATCTGACAATTTTAAATTTTTTTCATTCTTTTATATTATAGATATAATGATAACTTATAATTTTATTATATACAAGTCATTAATATTGTTAGCGAGTCATACAAAACTATAGACTACGGCTTTGATATAAACTTATAACGATGTAGGTTTTTAAGAATTTGAGAATATATGTATTTCATGTGTCAAAACGTTAAAATTTTGCACGAATAACCCATTGATGTGTGTGTTCTTCCAGAAAATTTTTAGATAGAAGACTACATTGCCCTTGTTTTTACAAGGTAAAATTTCCATTAAAAACCTTTATATTCAGAAAAGAAAAATATAAATTATTTAAATTCAACCTCTACATCTAATAGTCAAAAAGCATATTGGAATCTGATATTCACTTTTAAAGAGATTTTTCTTTATTTACATGTTGGGTATGCTAAAAAAAATAGAATACTATAGAAAATATAATTTAATTCATAAATTAATATTTTAGAATTTTAAAATTTTCTTTAAAGTATATTCATATAATAAGAACTACAATCCTAATTTTATGTTCAGTTTAATTTTATTGAGTGTATTTTTAGAAATATAAAATATTTTATTTAAAAAATATGGAAAAAATTTTAAATGCCAATAAATTTGAAGTACTAAGAATTCTTATACATAAATTATAATCATATTATCAAATATTTTAGCTATCAAGTTCAAATTTAAAATGAAAATCTCATTCTTATTCCAATTTTTAGGATACCAAATATGCCCCATAAATATTTTAGAAATAAATGCAATTGTAGTATTTTAGTTTTAAAATATAAAATAATGGATTGAAAATTTCACCACAGTTGATTGGTTACAATGAATATAATGTGACAAGAAATTGTGGTTGAGAATGATAAGTCAGTTTCTTGGATTGATATATATGGATAGAAATCAAGAGGTATAGGATGATGGGAGTTTTTATATAAGTAAAAGGATTTTAAGAGCAATCATTATAAATAACATAAATAATGACTAACTAAAAACTCCCATTTAAAAAAAAATGTATTGTGATGCCAACTATCCAAATATATTTAAAAAAATAAATATTTTAACCTTTAACTTATGTGTGTTTTGTATGTTGAGTTTCTGAATTTTTATTTATCTAAATAAAGCTTTTATTGAATATTTACTGAAGGTAAATTAAAAAAAAAATAAAGTCGAAGAGTTTAACATAAACAAAAATCTAAAGTTAGAGGATTTAATATATAAATAAAATAAAAGTTAAAAAAAAGGTTTAATTTGAATAACAAAATTTTTAAGAGTTAGATAAATAAAATATTTATAATTTAAGGGAAATAATGTGCAATTTTTTCCCTTGTTTTTTTTTTTGTTTTTTTCTAAAATGAGTAGCATTGATTCATATCCTATTAAAAAAAAAATCATATTATTAGATAGATCATAGTCATGACTCATAGATGTTAGTTAATTATAGAGTACAATTCAATAAAAAAATAAAAAGGTCAAAAGTGTACTTTCAATAAACATCTGGAAACAAAGGGTCACACTCAAAAATAGGAATCTGCTTACCTTTAAATAAATAAATAGAAATCATCATGTTATTGAAAACCAAAAATAAAAATAAAATAAACAAACCAGATTTATAAATATAAATTATACGATACAATAAACCAAGGCAACTTTTTTCTTCTCTCTCTCTCTCTCTCTCTCTCTCTCATGTCCCATAGAATTCCATGTTATTAATTTTCTGGTTTCTGTTTCCTTCTCCAACATCTCCACCACCGCCACCACCATCCTCAGCTCACCTCTTAGATCGGATCCCTTCACATTAATCCATAAAAGCTCCGGGACCAATATATATACTTTACCTCATTATAATACAAAAATGGAAAAGCTCACAATTCGCTGCAACTCATTTTAATTTAAACAGAGTTTTAATCATAGTGGGTTTCTCTCTGTTTTTGTATTCTCCACTTTCTATTTGTGTTTTTTTGTATCAGAGACAAAAAGAAAAAAAAAGAAAAAAAACCAGTAAATGGGAAATGTAACGTCTAATGTGGCGGCGAAATTCGCGTTCTTCCCGCCAGACCCACCCAGCTACGATGTGGGCAGAGAGGAGGATGGGAGACTGGTTATGCCTGGGGTTACAGCTGATAAGAATATGAATGTCCATTTATTGGAGACTAAGGCAGGCAATAAGATTGTTGCAACGTTTTGGAGACACCCTTTTGCGAGGTTTACCCTCTTGTACTCCCATGGAAACGCAGCAGACCTCGGCCAAATGCATGAGCTCTTCATTGAGCTTAGAGCTCATTTAAGGGTCAACATTATGAGGTATGCTTTGCCTCATTTTTCAGCTATTATTGCTTCCCTTTTTGCTTTTTTACTTATTTGATATTGGGGGTCTTTCGTGTTTTTTTATTCATTTATGTGATGGTTGTTTTGGTGATTGGATTAACACCCACTTTTTGATTTGTAGGAATTGTTTCCTTTTTAGTTTCATCTTGCTATAATTCTCTTTCCTTATTGGTTTTGTTTGTGTAATTAATTTTTTCAACATCCTATTTGCTGATATGTTCATTAATTTTCTATCTTTTGAAATATTTCCTTGTTTCTTATTTGTTATTTTGCCTTTTTTTTATTGCCTTGTTTCTCTTTTCATTTTTGTTCTCTGTGTCTGAATATGTCGGTGCCATCATTTCTGTGAGTTTTATTGATGTGGAGGTTTTAATAACATGGGCCAATTTCTGATCTGAGTGTTGATTTAATAATGTTGCCGGCTTTATAATCTTTTTTGGTTTTTCTTCTGCACTTTTATGATCTTACAATCCTGAATAAACCAAAATAGAAAAATAAAGTTAATACATGTTAGAATTTTGATTTAAATTTCTTTAATCATGGACCATATAATCTTGTCCTCATCTCTTTTGGAATTTGTCAGTATCTTTTGTTACTATTTGCTAATTCATATTTACTCTTGGATTTTTCGGCATTAAATTGTTAAAATATTATATTTGATCTTTTTCTAATTATTTCTTTTTTTTTTTCTCATTAAGTATACAAGACTTAAGGATGCAATGGAGATCGAGTTAAACTCACATTATAATAATTGAGCACAACTTAGCTAGTTAGTTTATTTTACTGATGTCTTGTTTTAATATCTGTTCAATAAATAAATAAATAAAGTTGCAGAACTGATATTTCAAAATTCTGTTGAATCATTTTCAAAAGAAATTTTTTTTTTTCCTGTTGAATCAACTTGTTGAGGAAAGAGGGTTCATTTCCTTGTATGAATCATGACGCAGCCTATGTGCTTTCAATAGTATGATTATGCTTTAATATGCATCATTACTTACTAGGCATTTTTGCTATTTTCCAGCTACGATTATTCAGGATATGGAGCATCTTCTGGCAAGGTAAAAACAATACTTATGTAGTTTTTTTATTTTATTTTTTCTCCTTTTAAGTGAAAAATGATAATTAGCAAGAGATTAGCATTTGCCTCAAAAGTTTAATTCTGTACCTTTATGTTCTCTTTTTCTTTTACTTATGTGGCTTATTACATATCTAATTAAATGTTAATCTGTAATTTTTATAGCCATCTGAGTTCAACACATATTATGACATAGAGGCCGTGTACAATTGTTTGAAGAAGGATTATGGAGTTAAGGCAGAGGAGTTGATATTGTATGGTCAATCTGTTGGAAGTGGACCTACCCTGCATTTAGCTTCCCGTTTGCAAAAGTTGAGAGGTGTTGTTCTACACAGTGCAATCCTTTCAGGCATAAGGGTCTTGTATCCTGTCAAAATGACATTTTGGTTTGACATTTACAAGGTCAGTGTAACTCTAGTTCGTTGGATCTTTTATACTTCCTCTTCTTTTTTTACATTTTTGATTGGAGAAGCTGTGTATTGCTTACAGAATATAGACAAAATACGGCATGTCACTTGTCCAGTTCTGGTTATACATGTAAGTTATTATTTCAAGTTTATTCCCTTGGTTTTCACAGAACTCTTTGCTATTCATATTGATGATCGTTCTTCTTCGTGAAGTTTGCATGTCATAAACTAAAAAAAACCATGGACCAATCTTGGTCGACAGCTTACTGCCTTTTTGTTTTCATTATGCCACAGAATTGCTAATCAACATATAATTCTGCACTTTTGTGTGTGATACTTTTTATCTTTTCCAAATTTGACCATAAGATATTGTTTGGTGTCAATTTGCAAATGGCCTCATAATTCTTGATGAGAACTCTTGAAAGCTGATGCTGTAATTTATATTCAATGCTAAACAGCATTAGGAATCTGAATTTTTAGCATATTTTCTTTATCATTTTTATATTGTCGCTGTGAAGCAATTTAATGATCATATTATATTGTGATAGATGCCAACTATATAAATTCTTGAGCTTAGAAGCAGCCCTTCAATTACGAATAATAATATCCATATGTGAAGCTGATAAAGCATGACTCTGGTCAAATTAACTGAAACTAGAACTGGAGTCAGCCTTTTGTTTAATTTTTTATTTTTTTCCTGTATAGTTTATGAGTGTAGTTTCACGTAATAGTGTTGCATAGTAACCAATAAATGCCAAAATATGCTTGTTTTGTAGGTGAGCAATTGATTTCGGCATGAATCATGCCTTTGCATTGTCATCATTGTTAAATATTTGTTATGAAATATTTTCAGGGTACGAATGATGATATTGTCGATTGGTCTCATGGGAAGCGTCTATGGGATCTTGCCAAGGAAAAATATGATCCTTTGTGGGTCAAAGGAGGTGGACATTGCAACCTTGAGACTTACCCGGAATATATCAAGCACTTGCGGAAGTTCATAAATGCAATGGAGAAAATCTCCCTCACGCAACCATCAAAGCATCTAACATCTCATTCGAGCATTGACATAAAACATAACAAGTGCTTAAGATGGAAAAAAGTAGCCACTCAAATTTAGTTCAACAATACAGGTAATATCACTGGAAATTGAACCCATCTCTACATTTAGATATGCTTGCTTCACGGACTTGGTGATCAGCAGCCGAGCTTGTACTTGCGAGTGCTTTTCTCTAGATGAGTAACTTATAGGAATTACATGAAGTTTGTTTGATCTCGATGTTGTTAAAGGAAAATGTCCTTAGGTAGGGAGATTCTATGCAAGGGAAAATAGATGAGAACATTGCTTTGAGCTGTGGGTTTCTTGTATAATTTGAAAGAGAGTTGTTTTGTGTAAAATATATCATCATTTTCTGGGAAAGCAATACATAAGTTGCTTTTGTTTACTTTTGAGTTTTGACCAAAGACCTTTATCTTTCCTTCTAGTGCTTCTTATGGAGTACCTTTTACTTTCTGTCTTCCTTGTGATCCAATCCAATCTTAGTTGCAAATCATATCATATCATCTACCCACGATTTGTCTATATGTTTGTTGTCTTTCTAAATGAGGCAGCATTTTGAAGTGGTAGATGCTTACGATAAAATGCACCTAAAGCTCACAAATGGGCAGTCTCAATTCCAAGACAAAATCTTAATACAGATTTATTCTTGGAATTGATTGCTTGCAGTGAATCTTTCAATGTTGAAATGATGTTGAAATTCCATTGATCTATTTTCCACTTTTCTCTACTCATTTATTTAGAGACCATAGGTAAGGATTAGGAAAGCCCAATGGGCCAACAACAAGATACTCAATATTACAAGCATACAATTGGGTAAGGCCCAACGTACTTTCCTCTATATTGGTTCTATAGGACTCATTGCAATAGGGCTACATAATTTCTAGTCATAATTAAAATACTGACCAAATTAATCTCTCTCTCTCTCTCTCTTTTAAAAGAATTATGAATTTCAAAATAATTATCAGATTCTCTGGGTTTTATTTTTTAACCATTGACGTTTTTAGTTTCTACAATCAATTTGACCATTATAACCCGTAATTATTAATTATTACTATAATTATTTACCTTCAAATTTTAATTTTTTTAATTTAAAAAAAAAAACTCAAAAATTCAGAGATAGTAATCACTAATCAGTATCCATGATCGGTTAAAAGAAAATTTAGTATCATGAGAACTAAGATCCTTGTACCAAAAATGAATATCCATTCTGAATCCCAAATATGCCGCAATAACTGATAATGGAAAATTATCTGCATCAATTCACAAACGACTTTTTGTAAAAGAGTTTCCATAATGAGACCTTTGAGTTATTTATCAAAAAAATAAAAAAAAATTGTTTTTTTATATATTTTTCAAAAAGATTTTGTACCGAGCTTCCATTTTTCTTTCTCTGTTTCTTGTTTATGTTGATCCATTCTCATTGAATCCCTCTTTTATTTTTTTTTCACTTATTTGTCATCTGGGTTTTGTTAGAAAGGCTTAAATACCTCGAGTTTTAAGTTCTAATTTTGTTTTTTGGGGAAAAGTCTCTGCTTTTTTAATTTTTGTTCGGCTTTGTGACCTCTGTTTTTGTTCACTGTTTCATTTTTGTTTCAAGTCTTATTGATTCACCATGACTGTAGAGGATAAAAAGAGTGGTGGTTCTGCCAATGAAGATAAGTTTCCGGTGGATGTGCGTGTTTTAGCTGTTGATGATGACCCAATTTGCCTAAAATTTCTTGAGAATCTGCTCAAGAAATGCCAATATCAAGGTATGATTCTTTTTCATTCTATTTTCTATTACATTTTTGTCAAGCTTTTGAATTCTGAACACGCCTATTTCCTTTTTCCGTTCCTTTACTGTTTTGATTTCCAACAAAACACATAAACACATGCAGCCATTCTCTGTTATTGTTTTCTAACTATTAATATGCTCTGTTTAATTCGTTTTAATTTTGCGTCTTGTGATTGTTGGGTTGTTAATTTCATCGTCAATACTAGAGTTTTTTTATTTATTTTCATTTTCATTTTTATATTTATGTAGATTTATTCGGTTCTGGGTAGCAATTAGAATCTAATTACTGTCATCCTGGTCTTGTGTTTTAATGCACCCTCTAGTAAATGTAGATTGATTCACAATTATAGGATGTGAATTTTTTTAGTATTAAGTATTAACCATGATTATTCCTTTGACTAGGGTTCCTTCTCTTACCTGTCATTAACGATTTTTTGCAGTTACAATTACCAATCAAGCAGTCAAAGCTCTGAAAACTCTTAGGGAAAACAGAAACAAGTATGCCCTTGTTATCAGTGATGCTAACATGCCTAACATAGACGACTTTAAGCTACTTGAACTTGTGGGGCTTAAAATGGACCAACCCGTCATAGGTAAGAAATGACCAAATTTTTATTTAATTACAGTCTTACAGAATGATTTTTCACTTTCTTGTTCACATTTGTAGTACACTGCCAATTTGCCAAATAATTTTAACTAAAATCAGATGACTATATAATGCTTACTTGAAGATCAAATGAGATTTATTTTAAAACAATGGATGAATTAGATTTTGATCATAAATGTAGATAATGAATTTTGAACATAATTGTTGGGATGAATTTTGCTTGTACAGTGTTATCAACTCATAGTGATGGAGAACTTGTGCATAAGGAGGTCACACATGGCGCTGTTGACTATTTGCGAAAGCCTGTGAAAATTGAGGATCTCAAGAATATATGGCAACATGTGATAAGGAGAGAGAAAATAAATCCCAAGGACCCGAACAATGAAGACATGCCAAGAGAGGAAGAAGAAGAATAGAATTTGAATGAGAATGAGGATTCTGGAACTCAGAAGAAGTCCATAGAGCTGGATAAGAAGTTTGTTGCAGTTGTTAATCATTGGGTCTTGAGAGGGCGTCCTTCTGCACCAAGTGCTATCTTTACATTTTCTGTTAAATAATTACCATTCCTGGTTCCTTTTTACAGTTACTTTACTGTTCCATGCATCATTTGCAGAGGCTTTTCCACAGAAAATTCTTGACCTGGTGAATGCTGAAGGGCTTACAAGGGAAAATGTGGCAAGCCATCTCCAAGTTTTAATTTTTTTTTTTTTTTCAGATTTCTTCTCATTGTCCACTTTAAAATGTCCATGCATGCTACTCTTGATTTTGGAATTAATAAATTTTTAAAGTTTCAAAGAATTTGGTTCTGCAATGTGTCTAAGGTTTATTGTTTTGCTTTCTTGTTACAGAAATATAGGCTTTACCTCAAAAAATTATCCCAGCAACACAATATGGTTAGTTCATTCGTCTTACTTGCGCATGGGTCAGCGGATGGCTTGAGTAATCCAGGAAAGCTTTCAAGTGCATCTATGTCATCATATCCACCAAAGGATATTCTTGGTAGATTGAACTCTCCTTCTGCTGTAGCGAGGGCTTTAGCTTCATCACTTCTGCTGCAGCAAAATATGAGTAATTTTGTTAGTACTTTTGGGAAGATTCAACCTTTCACCTAAGGAGAGGGAATGACTATTGATGGCTTGAATAATGTTGTGTCCAACTCCTGAATCAACCCCCAACAAAATCAGACTAGTGCAGCATTTGCAACTCAAAATCATAAGTATTCGAAATTTCTGAATCACAGGGGATGCAATTATAACTGCCACAATATTGAAGTACATGCAACACCTCCTCACCCCAGCTTTAAGTGCCTAAATAAGAATTACACCAACTTTTTCAAATCATTATTTTAATAAATGTTAGAAAGTCATATATATATATATATATATATATATATATATATATATTACTCAAAGCTCAAATATTTAAAAGAGATAAATAAGATAATATTTACAAAATTTCTAACTAATTACAAAATCATAGAAAGTAACTTAAAAATTTAAAATAAAGAAATATAAATACAAAAAAGTTGTGATCCACGGTTTTCATTGTCAACTACTTTACTAGATTAGACAACAACTAGTTTTATCTACAAGTTTCAACTATCTTTCTAAATCTGTACAGAAGGAAACTCTCACGCTAAACTATAAACTTATTGTTGTATACAAATAATACAATATACTATATCATGCAACATTCATTGCTATATATTCATAACGTATAAAAATTCATGCAACATGTTTTATCATGCTTTTATGGTACACATTTTTCATACAATTTATTATCTAATCGTTCGCTAGCATATATATATATATACCAATTCATATATTTTTATCTCATATTCATTTTACTTTATCATAAACTCTTTTAATTTCCTCTTTTATACCTATAACACCTATAAACCACTAATAAGGATAACGGGATAGCCATTTAGACATTTATGAGTGTCACTCGAGCATTTATAGTATGTGCATATAAGTGCTATCATCGACATATATATATATACTGTCATACCTTCGGAAAAATGCCTATAATAACTTGTTAAACCCAAAAATCCTCTTAGCTCTGTAATATTCTTTGGTTCTGGCCATATGAGCATTGCCTCCACTTTGCCCTTATCCGCAGCTACTCCTTGTTTTGAAATTATACGACCCAAGAATTCTATCTGACATTGGCCAAAGCTACATTTCTTTTAGTTGGCATAAAAGTGATATTGGTAGCACCAAGCTTAGATGATGCAAGTACTCCTTTAAAGTGTGGCTATACACTAAAATGTCATAAAAAAAACAACAATACAAACTTTCTCAGGTAGTCACGGAAGAGATCATTCATGATAGACTGAAATGTACATGGGGCATTAGAAAGTCTAAAAGGCATAACTAGAAACTCGTAATGCCTTTCACGAGTCTGAAAAACTGTCTTTGAAACATCTTCAATCTGTACATGGATCTGATGGTAGTCTATTTTCAAATCAAGCTTGGAAAAAATAGTTGCGCCCTGAAGCTCATCCAACAACTTATCTATGACCGGTATGGGAAATCTGTCCGAAATTGTAGCTTTGTTCAATGCTCGGTAATCCACACAAAACCTCCATCCCCTATACTTCTTCCTCACTAAAAGTACAGGGCTGGAAAAAAGACTCACACTGGGTCTAATTATTTTAGCCAGCAACATCTCCTTTACTAGTCTTTCAATCTCATTCTTTTGCATATAAGGATACGATATGATCTTATATTGATTGGAGAAGTTCCTTCCTTTAAAACAATGGCATATTCCTGACTTCTTTTGGGTGGTAAGTCAGCTAGCACTTGAAATACATTTTGGAATTTCTACAGAAGAACTTTAATCCTTGGGTCCACATCCTCAATCTCTTCATTACCACCTTCCAAGCCAACTCTACCATGATCCCAAGCCTAACTTGTTCCCATCAAGCTTTGATCATTTTTTAAAGTCACCCACTGATTTCCCACTTTGAATCGTAAAACGTGCAATTTCCAATTGATTTTTGTCTCTCCCAAAGATTCCAACTATTTATACCTTAACACCACGTCTAAACTTCCCAACTCAAATAACAAAAAATCAACTATTTGCACCTCTTGAATTCATAACATTAATCCCTTACATTTTCTACTATTTGAAATGACTTGGCCATTTCCTCTAGATACCTCCAAACCTTGTGTTTTCTCCACATAAAGCCCAATTTGATTGAGAAATTTTTCTAAAATAAAGTTATTTGTTACCCCACAATCAACTAACACAATCACCTATTAGCCAACAATTTCACCTTTCAATCTCATTGTCCTCTTTGTTGTTCCCACCATAGAATTCAATGACAACTCAATTAACTCTTTATCACATTCCTCCATTTTTGGAACTACTTCCTCTCCCTCTTTGTCTTTTTTTTCCCTCTTATCTCCTCTTCAAGTACCACTAAAACGTGTAATTCTTTCATCCTACATCGATGCCCAATTGAGTATTTTTCATTACATCTAAAGCACAACCCCTTAGCTCTCATTTCTTGAATTTTTCCATTAGTCATTTTTCGGATATGAGGATAATCTGTATTGGTAGCAGCCTTAGATACATTAGGAATGGGTACCTTAATGGTTGGTGAGACTGTTGGAGTCATTGTTGCAGAAGAGACTTTGATTGTATTGGACCAATTGCTTTGCACATGCATTTTCACCATGTCTCTATCCTCCACCATTTGAGCTGCTTCCATCATTCTCAGTAAACCACCAGGTCTCAACAATCAAACTTTAATTCTTATACTAGGCTTCAATCCGTTCATGAAGGCACTCTCTAATACATCATCAGGCAAGTCGCATATAGTAGTTGAAATTACCTCAAATCTCATTCGATACTTAACTATTGTGTCATCTTGTCGTAGAGCCAATAACTGCTCATGGGTTGTCCCCTCTTGACTATTACAAAAATGTTGAACCACTCTCAACTTCAGTTCTTCCTAGCTGGTAAGTGGTTGGCATGATTCCAGCCATTGGGCCCAGGACAAAGCATCGCCCTCCATATCGATGCAAGTCATCTCAAGTTTTTCAACTTCTGATGTGCGATGAATAGTGAAGAATCGTTCCATTCTAAAAATCCACCCGTCTGGATTCTCCCCACTGTAAATTGGTAGCTCAATCCATCTAGAGAAAAGTTCTGCCTATGGCCAAAGTTATGGGTGTTTCCCTAGGTTCGTGTTGCTCTCCCATTTGGGCTTCCTTAGCCCTTTGCCTCATCCCTAGTTTCAATCATTTTTGAACTGGTAGAACCATTTCGCTAGAAATCAGCCCATTCAGCAACCATTTGTGCAACACTCCGAGCTAAATCGACCACTTGCAATTTCACTTCCCCAATTTCCTTCTCCATCGGTTCTATTGAAATGTCGGTGGAGGCTGCCGAATTTGGATTTCTTTTCTTCCTTGCTAGAATTGTTTGTTTTGATACAAAACTTGATAGAAATCAGTATATCTGACTCAATCTCATTGAATATCAAAAAAAAAAAAAAATAGCTGATAGTTCGAGACTCAGCTAAATCTCCAAGCAAAAGCTTTACAAAAAAAATTCCCCCCTAAACCTTCCCTTCTCACTCCCTAATAACAGACCCAATATCCCACAATTTTTGCTACTAGAAAAAAGAAAGAATATATTTGATGCCAACCCAGTTTTTTGGACCATAATACCCACTAACTATTTGGGCTCTATTTAGAAGAATTATTCCCTTACTTTGCACGCCTAACATATTTGAACAATATGAGTGGCTTATCATCAAAGCAGCTCACATCTCATTCTAGCTTTTTTTTTTTTCTAAAAACAAAAAAGTTTAATTGATAAAATATTTTTGTTTCGAGTTTATGCATGGCGATGCTAAATTTGTATAATATTTTAAAATCAATTTACCTCTGTATTTTGTTAATTAAAATAGTACTTTTTTTTATCAATATTGTTGATGTATTGACATGTTCGTATCGTCCTAAATGAGAGAGCATTTTGATGTGGTAGATGCAAATGATAATATGCTGCTATAACTCACTAATAAGCAGTCTCAATTACAAGAAAAAGCCTCAATTCAGATTCATTCTTGGGAATTGCTTGCTTGCTTTGTTGGAAACCTTTCAATGTTGAAATTCCAGAATCTATTTTCCCCTTTTCCCCCTCATTTTTATTCACGGACCAGAAGTAAGAATTAGGAAAGCCCAATGAGTCCACAACAAGAGACCCAATATTAGAAGCATACATTTGGGAAAGACCCAACATACTTTCTTCTAATCAACTTCTTTGCATATTTGTAATTGTGAATACGGCTGCATAATTTGATTAACTTCTATTCATAATTAAAATACTGACCAATTAATCTCTTTTTTTTTAAAAAAAAATGATTTTTAATTTGCATCGATTCCTCTTGAATTTTCTAAAATTTGGAATAGTTCTTTCTTTTTTTTTCCTTTAATAATTTTATTATTAGTATTATTACAAACAGCATGTTATACTTACTACTAGTTAAATTTAAGACCTTTAATAATTGGAGGTTAGTTTATTTAGTACAGTTATCCATATAATCATATAAAGATAGAGTCATGAATTTAACACACAGACCCTTCAAAATTCATTAAAAAATAATAAAAAAAGGAAATTAAGATGTTTATTCTTTAAAAAGTCTCATATTTTCTACGAGTAGAGACGAACTTAATAAGAGAATGAGAGGGACATGACCTCCCAAAATACAAAACTTCATTATATATATATATATTCATAAATTTTTAATATTTGACCTTCCTATAATAATTAAGTAAAAGTAAAATAATTAAGATATAGTCATGAATTTAACACTTAAACCTTTCAAAATTCATTAAAAAATATATATAAAAAATAAAAATAAAATTTTCATTCTTTAAAAAGTCTCATCTTTCCTGTGAGTAGAATTGAAACTTAATAAGGGAATGAGAGGGTTATGACATCACAAAATTTTAGAACTTTATATTATATTAATATATATATATATATATATATATATATATATATTAATATTTGATATTCCTATATATAGTAGACAGGACAAGTGAGGCAGACACATTTTTTCTATGTCATTCCCTTTAAATCAGCTCTCCACTCCCTGTTAAACAATCAAACATGCAAACTTCATCTTCTTCTTCCTGTAGACTCCATCTTCTTCTACAAGAGAAGCTTAGAGATCAGTGTTTCTTAAGGAAAAAATGAGAAAGAAGAGTGAGAAGAAGGAGGTTGAGAGTTTAGAGGAAAACTTGATTTTTTTTTGGACCTTGATTCATTTTTTAAGAGGCTAAAATGAAGTTTCTTCATCTTGCTAAGACTTAGAGAGAGTGCTGAAAGTCTGTCTCAAGGGAAAGAACAAGCTTGAAGAGATCAAGCTTTAGCCAATCTCCATTCTAGGTGTAAGGTTTGTACATAACAACACTTAAGGCCATTACTTTGTGTTTTCAGAGTTCTTTTCTTTAAAGGCATATTTCAGTAGATAAATGGTGAAATATGGGATTAATATGTATGATGAGAAATTTTATGAAAATGGTTAGATTGACATGTTAGAGAAACATTTATGTTTAATATTGATGATTAAGGATGATATAGTCGTGCTAGATAGCTTGAATGCATGTTGGAATATTGATAGGGTGGTTGACATTGGTCAACCATAATGAGTATTGCATGTAGAAATGACATGATTTGTGATGTTTTATTTTTTTGGAAAACTTTTTAGATTCACAGTAGTGAAGGGTGGGTTCTAATGACATGTCATGTAGTATACGGTGTTGTACATTATATTTATATAATTCTGATGGCATGCCATGGAGTATACAAGCTAATGCATGTGGGACTTCTAGGTAATTCATCCTAGTAACTCAGTGAGTATATCATATATATTATGTTATATGTTGTTGTATGCCTTACATGTTGTGAATTACCACTAGGCACGAGTTGCTTAGCATATGAATTTTTTCATGGGCAGGTTTAGAGCTTATGGGAGGTGTGACAGAGGAGGAAGCCTAGTGACCAGAGTCGAGGATATACATTCGGGGAGGATGAAATACTGTATTTTATTTTGGTTGTTTTGATATGGGTTGGGTAGTTATAACTTTACATGTTGTATTTTAGAGACATATAGTTTTATAACTATTCATTTTGTAAAACTTTGGGCTTGTGTACGCTCGTATGATTTGTAATTTAACTTTATTTTATTTTGAGCTCAATTTCATGATTTTAAAAATACTTTTATTTTGTTAAGTCATCATGGCCATAGTGCATGAAAGTTTAAAAAAATCATAATGTTTTAACTCATGTGTATTGTAGCATCTTTTAGTATAATTGGATTTAGTCTTAATTATATCGAAAGGTGTTATATTTAGTGGTATCAGAGCCTAGGTTTAGGCAGTTTTGAACCTAGATAGGATGGGTGTATCACGTGTGCGAGTATTATCCTGTTTGACTATGATGTGGGCTATCATTTGTTAATGTGTAGACTAAACAACGAGTTTGGAGATTAAATCGCATGATGCGATAAAGATTAACAGTCCTCCAGATGTTGAGGCTAGAACTAGTCGAGCTAGATTAGTGTGCAAGGGTCGGCTAGCACACTTCCTTTACAACATCTAATGGCTGGTCAGTCGGATCAAACACATGATCCTCTGATGCAGAATCTTGCTGTTCTGTTACAGTGATTAGTGCAGGCTATGCCACCACCTCCTCCTCCACCACCACCACCTCCACCACCTCCTTAGTCACTGTCGAGACGTAGAGTTCAGATTGACAGACTGAGGAAGTATGGGACTATGGACTTCATAGGTTGTATTGAGGACAATCTGGCAGCTGCCGAGTTTTTGTTAAAGAGGACCGAGAGGGTCTTCAAGGAGTTGCATTGTAGTGTTCCCTTACCCTACTAGTCTTTAATAGTGTATGGAAGTGCTACCAAGCTCAAATCATTGTATTATTTTATTTTAAATTCGAGTTTGTTATTAACGGAATATTTATTACTATATATATATATATATATATATATATATTCAATATATCGTTTAAATATGTAATTAGTGATATAAATGTTTTGATTTAAAAGTACTGATTCATTAGACTAATAATATTTAAAATTATATTTACAAATAATGCTAAATAAATTAATTACAAAATTCACTATTTTATAAATCCTACATGCCACAAATTTGCATCAAAAGAAATTCTTAAAATTTAATTGTAATAAACTGCTGTAATTTGATATTGGGGTTTTCCTTTCTTCGGTCGTCCTAACATAGCAGCTACTTTTACTAACCTGTGCGTGAAATACACGCTTTAAACTACTAGCTTAGTGGTACGTTTAACAACTATCGAATAATTATATAAATATCTCTAAAATAAACTCTTTATCAATTACAATTAATTTTGATAACTCGACGTTTAACACCTATATTTTCAACAATAATTCAACACCCTTTTGGTATCTATGTAATTTTAAACTCATCACTATTTCTTAGTGCATACATAAATTAAATCTCAACACTATTTTATAGTGCCTATATTTCTACCATTTTATTGGTATGTTAACTTATCCAAATTTCTAGTTCTAGGCTAGAGGTTATAGGGCTTAATAACGTTTGTTACTTTTATTATTATTTACCTCAATTATGTATGAAATGCTAATACAATGTCACATAAATGCAATAATCTCCATTAAATATTTTACAATATCATATTTAATCATTTAATCATTATAAATATAAGAAAAGTAAAATAATATATTTTCTATCATAAAATTCAACCATATACTTATTTATACAAGTTGCCCTATTCTGGGCAGAATTTATGTCCATATTATCCTGTATTTTTCATCCATTATTAAATGGAATTTGGATAAGTGACCAGCTAACAAAATATAGATACATGTCTTATCTTTAATTAACAACTAGAATCACATCAAACTGAATTTTGTAGTAAAAGTTATGAATTTTTTTACTTAGCTACATTTATTCCATTCTGCCTAGTATTTTACTGGACATATCCCAGTTCAAATTTTGAGTCCATTTTACACCTAAATGCAGACATATTAAGTTCTAATGGTCTAAATAAAAGTTGAATATCTATGTCTTAACTTTCCAAATCTATAAGAAACACTCAAAAACTATTTTCATAACTTAAGTTATGACTAGAATAGTAGACACTATTTATAAGACGAATTTCCAGCACTTCAATAAATCCTACAATTTTCATCTTCATGCATCAACATCATATTCTAATTTTTATTTTCACATTCATGGAATCATTTAATTACCAATTCATCACTCAATCAAAATATCAATAATTATATACACAATTATACATAATAACACAAAATCGAAAATTAATATTTTTCCATATTGAATTTTTGCCAAATGTACATACCTCAAAAAGTCTACTTCTCTTCACTCTTATCTTCCTCCTAATTAGCTTTATCCTTGCCATTACTTCCTCTTTGATTATTGCCCAAAGATTGTTCATCTCATTGGCTTAACAACAAATTTCATACCAATCAAGCACTAAACACACTAATCAACCCTTAATTACCATTAACATACTAATAACCCTAAATTACAACCCTTAATAGTAATTAACCTCAAAATCAAAGAAAGAGGAGAAAAAAAGTGAAAAGGTGAAAAATCTAACCTCACCTTTGTAGATCTTCAAAATGACCAAAATTCTTCCTTTTTATTTTTCTCTTTTTTTCTTCCTTTCTCTTCCTTTGTTTGGCTCACTTTGCTTCACTTTCTTGTTGATCTTGCCTCAATCCATCTTTTCTAGCTAAAATTTTAGCTTTAATTGAAGAAAAGAAAAAGGAATGTTAAGATGGAGCTCATGGTCAAGAGAAGAAAAGAGAGAATTTTGTTTGTTTAAGATGAGGAAGAAGAAGAATTAATACCAAAAAGGTAAAATTTAACTTTTATAGTAAGATTACGTGGGTGGTTAGGATTAATAGATAATCTTGTCCCTCATTGGTCTATTAATTTAAATCACTCTTACTTTATTTTAATCCAAATAATATTCCTTTCCTTAGATAAAGAATATTTCATTTTTATACTTTCTTAAAATATGTGTCAAAACACTGTAAATTCAAATTCTGTTTATCGAAAAATTATTATTTTCTAAATTTTAGCTTCGAACCTCAAAATTTCCAATTAATAATATCCAAAATATTTTTCTCATATTTTATTATCATTTCAATATTTTTCTTTCATGTTCAAATTTAGACCCAGATGGGTTAGGTGTGCCGGATTTCGGTCACCCGGGACCGTGACCTAAATTATCAGGCATTACATGCATTGTGCCAAGGAGTACAAGGTTAGGTATATTGTTTTACTTCTTTAGGAGCGTACCTATGATTGGTGGAAGTCATTTTTGCAGGAACTGCAGATTCTAGAGCTGACTACTTAGGATTTCATCATTGTAGAGTTCAAGAAACAGTATTGTTGAGGGCGTATATAGATGAAAAGAAATGAGAGTTTATGAAATTGCAATAGAGAAACATGACCGTGACAATATATGAGAGAGAATTTACCCAGTTGAGCAGGTATGCTACCGGTATCATTGGAGACGAGATGAACAAGATTTGCCAGTTTGAGAACGGTCTAAGAAATGAGATTAGGTTCCATGTGATCTCATAGTAGTATGAGGACTTCGCAAATCTTTTTCCATTTCTATAGAAAAGAGGGTAAAGCGGAAGAGGGTAGAGGAGTCTTTCAGAATAGACTTCAGAGGGTTAATGTACAGTGTTGCATAGTCATTAAGAAAGAAGGCTCGCATCAATTCTGGATCCTTCTAGTCTAAAGGACATGGATAGGGTCAGGGTCAGACGGGGTATACCAGACAGGTACCATTTTCAGTTATAGTTTCCATTGCTACCAGTAGTTAGCCCTATACATAGAAAGAGACAATACCATAATGTACAGGGTGTGGGAGGATGCATAGAGGAGAGTGTTAGGGACACACCGGGTTTTGCTATAGGTGTGGGTCCCAAGATCATTTTAAGAGAGATTGTTCATTACAGATGGTGGAGGCTCCCATTTAGACTCAGAAGTCAGTGCCAACATAGGCCAGGGGTTAGGGATAGGTCAGTTCAGGCAGAGGTAGATCTAGAATGGTCATATCAAGGATAGTGAACAGGATAAGACCTAGTAGAACACTAGTGATGGCCTATGCTATGAGGGCCATAGAGGACCTGAGTGCATCAAATGTGGTTGTTGGTACATTTCTTCTCTTCAACTTAGTTTTAATTTTTTTTATCTAGGTTCTACACATTCTTATATATATATATATACCAACAAAGCTAAGCAATATAACATGTTAGCAGAAAGATTATATTATGAGATAGAGGTAACTAGCTCTTTGGGGGCATAACACCATGGTAAACTGTGTGTATAAGGATTGTATGATTATGGTTCAAGAGAAAGAGTTCATGGTAGACTTGATTGAGTTGCCATTTCATGAGTATGACGCTATTTTAGGTATGGATTGGCTATCTCGGCATGATGTAGTGGGGGACTATTGAATGAAGATAGTAAAATTACTAACGTCAGAAGATGAGATAGTGGTTGTTAAGGGGGAGAGATCCTAATAGCAAATGAGGATCATCTCCATGATGAAAGCACAAAAGATGATCAGAAAGGGGTGTGAGGCCTATTTGGCTCACATGATCGACAGCATGAGGGAGAGCCCAAATCTTAGGGATATTCCAACAATGGAAGAGTTCCCAAATGTGTTTCTAGATGAGTTACCAAGGTTACATCTGGAAAGACAGATAAATTTTTAATTGAGCTTATTCCGGGTAGAACTTCTATATCAGCAGTATCCTATCAGATGGCTCCATCAGAGATGAAAGAGTTAAAGGCATAATTATATGAATTGTTAGATAAGAGCTTCATTAGACTAAGTTTATATCTTTGGGGTGCACTGGTGTTGTTTGTTAAGAATAAAGATGGGTCTATGAGGTTGTGCATAGACTATAAGCAATTGAATAGGGTGACCATTAAGAACAGGTATCCATCACCACAGATTAATGATCTCTTCGATCAATTGAGAGGTGTAGAGGTATTCTCTAAGATTGACTTGAGATTGGGATACCATTAGTTGAGAATCAAGGAAAATGATGTAAAAAAGACAACTTTCAAAACCAGGTATGGTCATTATGAGTTTCTAGTTATGCCATTCGGGTTGACCAATGCTCTGATGGCTTTTATGGATATGATGAACTAGATCTTCAAACCATTTTTGGATCAGTTTTTCGTGGTGTTCATAGATGATATCTTAGTGTATTCGAGAAACTAGAATGAATATGAACAACATTTGAGAAAAGTTTTGTAAACTCTTAGAAAGCAGACGCTATATGCCAAACTTTCTAAGTGTGAGTTTTGGCTAGATGAGGTTGCCTTTCTCAAGCATGTGATATCGGTCGATGGGATTAGAGTGGATCCAGACAAGGTTGAGGATATTTTGGATTGGAAACCCTCATGGAATGTTACCGAGATTAGGAGTTTTCTCGGCTTAATAGGGTAATACAGAAGGTTCATCAACCGATTTTCTATGATTGCTTCTTTGTTGACTAGGTTGTTGGAGAAGGATATCAAGTTTGACAGGATGGACAAGTGCCAGAACAGTTTTAATAAGCTTAAGAGTCTTCTAATAGAGGTTTCAGTATTGACACAGCCAATTCCAAACAAGGAATATTTTGTTTACAGTGGCGTTTCACATAATAGATTGGGTTTGTGTTAATACAAGATAGGAAAGTTATCATCTATGCCTCCAAACAGTTAAAGCCTCATGAGAAGATTTACCCGAAACATGTATAAAATTAGCAACCATTTTCTTTGCATTGAAGATATGGCATCATCATCTTCTGATTACAAGAGTTTGAAGTATTTTCCTATAAAGTGGGATTTGAATTTCAGGCAGAGAAGATGGTTAGAGTTGTTAAAGGATTACAATTGTGTAATTGATTATCATCCAGGAAAGGCCAATATGGTGGCCCATATGCTAGTAGGAAGACTATGGCAAAGTTGCACATCCGACCAATTTTGAGTCAAGAGATTAGAGATGCACAGAAGTTTGATGGAAAGCTAGTGGAATTGGTCATCTTGGTCTCCAAATGGGAGAGACCGGGTTTCTCGGTCGAGCCACCAGGGTAGGTTATATGTGCCAGAAGTCTCAAAGTTGAGATAAAGGATTATTAGGGAGGTCTATGAGACGAGATTTACAATGCACCCAGACAGTAACAAGATGTATCAGAACTTGAAAAGGGTGTATTGGTGGTCAGGGATGAAGAAAGACATCATAAAGTTCATGATTAGATGTCTTACATGTCAGTAGGTAAAGGCCAAACATTAGGTACCTTCAAGGTTATTACAACATATCACAATTCTGGAATGGAAATGGGAGAGAATCACTATGGGTTTTGTGATTGGATTGCCATTGATATCGAGAAAATATGATGCGGTATAGGTGATCATGGATAGGTTAACAAAGTTGTCTCACTTCTTACCTATAAAAAGAGACTACCCTTTTATCCGGTTAGCAGAGTTGTACATAAATGAGATAGTACATCTTTATGAAGTTCTAGTCTCCATCATTTTGGATAGAGATCCGTATTTCACATCTCAATTTTGGGGTAGTCTACAGCGAGCTTTGGGTACCTAACTCAACTTCAGAATGACTTTCCATCTCTAGATATATGGTTTAGTTGGAGAGAGTTATTCAAATCTTGGAAGATATGATGATATGTTGCACGATTGAGTTTAAGGGAGGTTGGGATAGATATCTGATGTTAATGGAGTTTGCCTATAACAACAGTTACCAATCAAGTATTCAAATGGCTTTGTATAAGGCACTTTATGGTAGAAAGTATCATACACTATTATATTAGGCAGAGCTTAGTGAGAGAAAGTTAGTGGGGCCAGATCTGGTATAAAAGACATAAAAGAAGATGAAGATCATTAGAGATTGACTGAAAGCAGCTTTCGATAGATAAAAATCCTATATGGACCTCAAGAGAAAAAACATGGAATACTTAGTGGGAGACAATGTGTTTCTCAAGGTATCTCTGTGGAAGAAGGTTCTCAGATTTGGGAAAAAAAGGCAAGTTGAGCCCAAGGTTAATTGGAACTTACGAGATCCTAGAAAGGATCAGACCAATTACGTATAGACTCTCTTGGCCACTAAAGTTGAGTAGGATACACAATGTCTTCCATATGTCCATGTTGAGAAGGCATCGATCTAACCCTTCTCACATCATAACAGTTGGGAGCATAGAGTTGAGACTAGAGTTGTCTTACGAAGAGGAACTAGTTGAGATCTTAGCTTAAGAGGTTAAGGAGCTTAGGAATAAACGAGTTTTGATGGTGAAAGTGTTATGGAAGTGCCATACAATTGAAGAAGCAACATAGGAAAGTGAAGAAGTGATGAGGGCACAATATCCTCAGTTGTTTTGAGAATTTTGGGGATGAAATATCCTAAGGGGGAGAGAAATGTAACACCCGTGATTAGGCCTATAAGTTATGTTATTGGTTAATGGGATATAGGGGATTTAGTGTAGTTTTGGGACGTCAATAGTGGGTGAAATATGATGTTTCACATCCGTGACAATGGATGTCATGACAGTGAATATTGGGTTTTAGTACACAGTCGTGATAAGGTGATTCATAGCCGTGAAGAGTTGCTTCATGGTCGTGAAGAGCTGCTTCACGACCATGAAGGAGAGGCTCATGCCCGAGAAAGAGGAGTCAAAACCATGAAGCCTAGGCAGATAGAGTTGGCGAGGCAGACACATTTTTCTCTCTATCATTCCCTTTAAATCCATTCTATACTCTCTGTTAACCAACCAAACACTCAAAATTTATCATGTTCTTGCTATAGACTCCATCTTCTTCCATTAGAGAAGCTTGGAATATCATTTTTTTCTTAAGGAAAAAGTCAGAAAGAAAAGTGAGAAGAGAGAGGTTGAGAGTTTAGATGAAAGTTCAATTTTTCTTTTCTGGATCTTGGTTCATTTTCCAAGAGGCTAAAATGACATTTTTCATCTTCTTAGGACCTGGAGAAAGTGCTGGAAGTCCATCTCAAGGGAAATGATAAGCTTGAAGAGATCAAGCTTTAGCCAATCTCCATCCTAGGTGTAAGGTTTGTACATAACAACACTTAAGGCCACTACTTTATGTTTTCTGCTTTCTTTACTTTAAAGGCATGTTTTAATAGATAAATGGTGAAATGTGGAATTAATATGCATGATGGGAAATCTTATGAACATGGGTAGATTGACATGTTGAAGGAACATTTATGATTAATATTGATGATTAGAAATGATATAGTCATGGTAGATAGCTTGAGTGCATACTGGAATGTTGAAAGGGTGGCTGACATTGGTCAACCGTAATGAGTATTGATATGAAAATGACATGATTTGTGATGCTAAGTTTTTTTGGAAAAATTTCCAAATTCATGGACATGAAAGGTGGGTTCACAGGCATGAATGTCATGAGATGCATTATTGTTGCTAAAGCAGACCTGTTCATGAGCAGTTTCATGGTTGGGTTCACATCTGTGAAGGGGTGATAATGGCTTTGAACGTGTGCTGATTCATAGGTTGAATCACAACTTGTTGCATGGGGAGGACTACTTGTGAAGTGGTGTTTCACGACTGTGAATGGTTATTCATAGGCTTGAAGCTGTTTATGATGAAAAATTTATATGTTTGGTTTTGAGTCGAGTTTGATTTGTTCTGAGGTGGTAGGCCTCAAATGCATGCTTATAGGATGGTGTGGAAATATATGTTCTAATTATGATTTCAGAAATCAATTTATGTAAAATATGATAACATTGTAAGCCCAATACTCTGACTAGGACTAGAGCTAGGATAGATGGCATGCCATTAAGGGAAGAGTTCGGTATTGAGTGACCTGTATTAGTAATATATTGTGAAAGCCCAAAGGTTAGCAAAAAAAGTGTCTCAAAGGGTTATATATTTGAAGGCCCAGAGGTTAGTGAACAGAGCACCTCAGTGGGTTATATATTTTACAACATAGAGGTTAGCGAGCAGAATGCCTTGGTAGGTTATATATTTAAAGGCCTAGAGGTTAACGGATAGAGCGTCTTGGCGGGCTGAGTTACCCATATCCATTTTTGTCTAGTTATGAGTAGGTAGGCAAAGATAAGATAATTAATAAATTCTATGTGTAATAAACACGTGTATGACACTGAGAGATTGTTTGAGATGCCATGTGATGTTGCACATTATATTTATATAATTCTGATGACATGTCATGTAGTATACAAGCTAGTAGATGTGTGGATTTCTAGGTAAGTCGTCCTAGTAGTTCAATGAGTATATCATACATATTATGTTATATGTTGTTTTATGCCTTGCACATTATGATGTACCACTAGGTATGAGTTGCTTAGAGTATGGATTTTTCCATGCACAGGTTTGGAGTTTAAGGAAGGTATGACAGCGGAGGACGCCCAATGACTAGAGTTGAGGATATACATTTGGGGTGGGTGATACACTGTGTATCTTATTTTGGTTGTTTTGATATGGGTTGGGTAGTTATAGCTTTACATATATTTAAGAGACATGTAGTTTTATAACTATTCATTTTGTAAAACTTTGGGCTTGTGTACACCCGTATGAATTGTAATTAAACTTTATTTTATTTTGATCTTGATTTTATAATTTTAAGAATGTTTTTATTTTGTTAAGTCATCATGGCCATGATGCATGAAAATTTCAAAAAAAAATCATGAAGTTTTAACTCATGTGCATTATAGCATCTTTTGGTATAATTAGGTTTAGTCTTAATTATATCGAAAGGTTTTACAATTTCAAACATCAACTTTTTGTTGCCTACTTAATCTTATGATACTCAAATTTAATAGCATGCCTAATTTGAGCATTATTAAGACCTTAATAGTGTAGAAAATCATAAACACTATGTGCATTACTTTATCTTATAATAATTACATTCCCAAAATAATACATGCTTTCAAGCAGTAAATCATATATTTAATGTGAATTTTACCCATAATGCTTTTATGGAATATCCTATAGACTATGTAGTGGGCTTTCCTTTTCTCTGTTAGTCGTTATTTTCTCGGCTCCAAAGCTACATGTGAGAGTTAACCCAGACACTAAGTAATAATGCTTAATGGTACACAAAGGTATATATGTGAAAATTTACAATCATGCACTCAATTATCCATATCATATATGATGACATATTAACTACAATAGTATCAATTATAACTACCATAGTTTATTTCTAGTCTATTCCTTCCTTCACAAAATGTATGTTTGTTTCATTTTCTATATTTTAACTACTAGATACTTAGTTGTATGGTTAAATTTTACAATATAAGATGTATCCTTATTTGTGATATTCACTAGCTTATTATATATTGTTTCTTTACATAATTAGTATAACATTTACATATCATAAAGTATGACTTCATCACATTTATAATCATTTATTCCCATTCACCTATTAGCAACAAGTACCTCAACATGTGATCATAGTAATTGTTCATACTTATATCATTTGTAATACCTTAGGTTTTAGCATACATTTGTCTTTTATTTACATTTACTATACACTTACAATTTTACTTAAGAATGGTTATTAGTGAATATTATTAAAATCTATGCATATAAAAAATATATAACATATGAATCTTTAACGACGATAATAATAGTAATGGTTCATACATGGCATACCAAATGCATGTCAATCTAATGTCATACAATGGCTCATTTAACATTACGGTTTTAAGCATCAATGTCAATGCATAGAACATACCTCTTTGTTCATTTATGTGGCTAACTCTAACATATATACCAATAGAATGGATATATTTCAACATATAAATTTACACACAAAAATCATACAATTTAATAATAAAATCATACATGTTATATCAACACATTTATATATTACAACCATGATATTAAATATGAATTTATGTTTCCTTTTCTTTGTTTGTTTGCCCATGACACTCTAAACTAGACTAAACTGGATGCAAATCATGGTACACGGTTGCTCATATAAGCTGACATCGACCCCCTATCTATAATCAAAGATATGCTCATATGAGTTTCATCACTCAGAAGCACATATACAAGCTAACATAGACCCTTTGATTGAAGTTCATAAATCATGCATGCATATTAGATTAGGAGCATTCATACAAGCTGACATAGACCTCATATCCAATTATTAAAATCATTCATATAAGCAATCACAAATCAAAAGCACTCACACAAGCTGACAATATATCTAACTATATTGTTTACCCCCTAATGACATGTTATCTATCCTAATTCTAGTTATAGGTTATAGCATTGGGTTTATCTTGTTTAATCATACACATTTTCATGTCATAGATGAATATAACTATCATCTTTGTATTTGTTTGCTCACACAAGCTACTTATTATTTTTATCATCTCAAGTATTTTCATGTTAGAACTACATATTATGTGTAT
This sequence comes from Triadica sebifera, assembly GCA_023653625.1. Taxonomy (NCBI): domain Eukaryota; kingdom Viridiplantae; phylum Streptophyta; class Magnoliopsida; order Malpighiales; family Euphorbiaceae; genus Triadica; species Triadica sebifera. Next base: position 15,260,161 of record CM042910.1, on the reverse strand, counting down.
TTGTATATTCATATAATGTATCATTACTTTGTTTTTCATAAAAGTTATAATTTCATGTATGCTATTTGCTAATCATACCATGTATATGTTGCATAATTCATGACTTTCACATACACACCTTATGCCATCATATTTCATTATCCTAATCATAATCTTTGTATGCTCACATCTTATGTCAATGTCATTCATTTCATAACTATCATGATTGTATACATTCATTTAAGATGAATGATTCATAGTCATATAACATATTCCTTATCAACACATCATTAATTTCTTAATAATGATATCATTTATGCATGACATTTAACTCATTTTATATCATTGCTTCGTGCATTTGTATATATATATATATATATATATATATATATATATATATATATATATATATATATATATATATATATATATACACATTTATATCATACCACAATTCTCATGATCTCACATTCAAAAGTATTCAATTTTTCATTTAAGAATCTCATTTGGATGTTTAAAACCACCGCAAAAGGTTGTAAACATTTCACGTGCGAAAAATATCAAAAAAACATCATAGAGGAGCCTTGCACGATGTGTTGCTGTGTGAGCAATAGTGCCTTACTGTGATATAGCCATCATCAGGCCTTGTTGTGTGTGTGACACACCTGTTGCACATATGATAAAGCCTTCCTCTATTATGATGTGCATGCGATAAACCCATCACTCATGCATCAAATAGGCTCTATTGAGTTTTTGACACATATCCCATTTCAAAAAATCATAGCCAAAACATTTCCAAGCACTTTTAATTAATTTGCATCAATCAAAACATTCCAAAATAAATCCTAACATGCATCAATCAAGCCAATTGCATTCTTACTCAATGTAACTACTCATCATGTTTCATTCATGTGAAATTCACCATTTGTACTCTTAAAATCATTATATATTGATCAATAATGAAAATGAAAATGGGTTCTTCCATATTTTCTATCAGTGCAAGATAAGCCTCCCTTACTATCATATACCATTTACCAAATGGGTAGGAAAAATTGAGGAAAACCTGCATCAGTGTTGCTCCAAATCATTCAAGATTCTTTTATAATCGAAGCTAGTAATCAGTTTGCAACCATTGTTTCTAATGACAGGGTTATAATTAAGAATGATTTTGACTCTCATTCTGTATCAATTGATGACATTGAGGTATTGGATTCTCACATCCTTATAAACCTTAATCAATCAAATTATCAGGAAAATCAGGAGGTGAATCATGCTACAAATTTAAAGAAGAATTGGGTAGATCTCTTGAAGCTTGATAGATCTCGTTTTACTGAATGTTCTTTTCATTTTTCCCCTTAGTTGTTTCAAAGGGAGAAAAATTTGCTCACCTACCTACTGGTGCTTTCACGAAAGAGGCTCAACGTTGGCAATATGCACTTTTAGGCTGTGTGCTTGGTCAAACTCCACAATTAAATAAGCTTGAAATTTTTTGTGATGAATTAGTGTAGAAAATTTGGCCTCTAATCAAAAGAAATGGTTCACACTAATCTTTTCTGCTTCATGTTTCATTCTATTGATGGGAAGAAGGCAGCAATGGAGGATGGTCCTCTATCATTCGATCATCATCCTTTGCTTTTGAAGAATTGACAGGTGCATATGGATTTTAACATGATTGATTCTTTGAAGTCCAATTTGGGTTAAACTCCCAATGCTTCCCTAGTTTGGGGTCCTAATAGTCTCAATGCTATAAAAAGTGTTCTAGAGAAACCTCTATCTCAAATCATTGCATAGAAAGTCGATCTCACCCTGGTTTGCATGAATTATTATTGACACGGATATTGATGGTGCATTTCCCAAAACTATTACTCTTAATGATGATGATGGTTCTAATTTCACCAAAAAATTGAGTATGAATGAAAATCAGTCTTTTGTTCCAAGTGTAAATGGCTATAAGTTACTCTCAAAATTAATCAACTTGTTCACTATCATGTCAAGTACTTAGGTTTGGAATTCATGTGGATTATTGTTTATGGTCAAAATGAGTTCGCCAATAAAGAAGCTTTATGAAGTACTATCATTTCTATTATTGCTTTTATAAATATTCCTTGGCTTTTGCAATGAGATTTAAATGTTATGTATTCTAATTCAGATAGACTTAGGAGAGAAATTCTTAATAAGAATCATTCAATGAAAATGACTTCTTGTATGATCTCTATTGGTCTTGTGGACAGAATTGTGGGTTACAGATGCACATGGTCCAATATGCAAGTTGGAACTGACAGAGTTTGGAGAAGGATTGATAGAGCTATAGCTAATGACTTTTGGATTGACCGCTTTGGTTTATCTTTGGTGGAGGCCCTTCCATATGGAGTCTTAGATCATTTGCCCATCTTGGTAACTATCTCTAGTTCTCATAATACTAAGAAGAGTGCCTTTTGTTTTTTTTTTCAATTTTTGGTTTATCATTCAAATTTTCATAAGGTTGTGAGTGGGGTTTAGAGCTCTAATATTGATGGGACTACTATGTATAGATTAGCGGGAAAATTGAAGTTGCTTCAAAGTAAGCTCAGGGCTTTCAACAAGACATTTTTTTTTTATTTATCTATTAAAGTTGATCAATGTTACAAAATGGTGGATGTTTGCCACCCAACCTTCAACATGACCCTGAGAATGATGTCATATTACAAAAAACATGCTTTGGTACAACACATAAGAAAACTCTTTTGGCAGGAAGATTAATGTTTTTTAAGGCAGAAAGCTCGAGCTTTCTAGTTGTGGCTTAGAGATGTTAACACAAAGTATTTTCATAACTCTTTAAAGCAGTGAAGTGTAAGGAATTCCATATCTTGTATTTCCAATATAGCTAGAGTAAGAATTACTGATCCTAAGCTTATTAAAGATGAAAGGCTTCTATTTTATAAGCATCTCTATAGCAATGATTCTAGGAAAAGAAATCACTTAGATGTGCATGTTTTCTGATCTGGTCCGTTGGTTACTGAGTCTGATGCTGCATATCTTGTTACTCATGTGACTAGTGATGAGATTCAATCTACCTTATTCCATTGGCTCTGAGAAAACCTTAGGACCAGATGGTTTTAATAGCTATTATTTGAAGACTTATTGGGACACTATTCAGGCAAATGTTGTAAAGGTTGTGCAAGAATTTTTCAATTTGGGGAAGCTACTTAAATAGTTCAATGACACTTCCACCAATGTGATTCTTCAAGTCCCTAATGTGATGTGCTCACTGATTTTCGGCCTATTGCCCATTGCCTATTGCTTTTTATAAATGCATTACCTAAGTCATTTCCAATAGAATTACTAGCATACTTCCTCAATTAATTTCCATGCGCCAATATGCTTTCATACCTGGCAGATACATTGTTGATAACATTATGATGGTGTGAGAACTTGTTTGCAATTATCATAGGAATAAAGGGAGCACTCGTTGTGCCATGAAAATTGATCTTAGGAAGGCCTATGATTCTATTGCTTAGGAATTTCTTTAAGAGGTTATGATGGGTTTATATTTCCCCAAAAGTTCATTCACTGGATTATGGCTTGTGTCAGATCACCTCACTTCTCCTTAATGTTTAATAAGGAGCTTTATGGTTACTTTGTAGGAAGCAAAGGTCTTAGACAAGATTACCCAACTTTATGGAATATTTATTTAGGGCTTTGAAATCAATGGTGGTGAACAATTTCATTTTCATCCAAAATGTAAGAATTTGAAATTGAATCACCGTATGTTTGATGATGATCTTTTCTTATTTTGTGTAGGGGACATTACTTCTTGTAGCAACTTGCCTCTATCATGGAGCATTTTAAAGATACCTCTAGTTTGCAAGTCAATCAAGCTAAAAGCTTAATATATTTTTACAGACTTAACAAGGATGCTATGAGACATATTCTTTGTTTGTTGGATTACGACGAGGGTACTTTGCCTGTCACATACTTAAGCATTCCATTAATTTCCTCTCGCTTAATCAAAATTGATTGCAGGGGCCTAATCAATAAAATTAAAGCTAAAATTGGTTAGTGGACATATAGATTGTTGTCTTATACAAGGAGACTCCAATTGATCAAGACTGTCCTAGGAGTATGAGCATCTACTGGACCACTGTTATACTTTTTCCTGCTAGTGTTATACAAGAAATTGAAAGAATTTGTCAAATATTTATACAAGTTGATGAGATGGATCATAATCATATGAATTTGGTCAAATGGAAAAACATTAGCAAAACAAGATCTAAGGAGGTCTTGGTGTGATTGATATGAAAAAGTTAGAATATTATTGCCTTTTGCAAAAATGTTTGGAATATTCTTTTAGGTAGGGTCTCCTTATGGATTCTTTAGGTTAATGAAGTTAACTTTAGGAAGTTTAAGCTTTTAAGGCATTGCTAAAGTTTGTGATGGAAGTTAGGTTTGACATGGTCTCCTCAAGATTAGGCCTTTGATTAAAAACTTGTTTCAATACCATATTGGTTGTAATGCCCCATAATTTAGACCATGGTTGCGGTTGACCGAAATCTGGTGCGCCGAATTGAACGAGGTCTAAATTTAGACATGAAAGAAAAAAATTAAAATTATAATAAAATATGAGAAAAATATTTTGGATATTATTAATTTAAAATTTTGAAGTTTGGAATTGAAATTAGGAAAAAAAATAATTTTTTGCTGAACGAAATTGGAAATTGCAGTGTTTTTGGCACAAATATTTTAAGAAGGCATAAAAATGGAATATTCTTTATCTAAGGAGAGAAATATTCTTTTGATTAAAATATAGTAAAAGTGATTTAAATTAATGGACCAATAGGAAATAAGATTAGCAATTAATCATAACCACCCACCTAATCCAACTATAAAAGTCAACTTTCACTTTTTGTCTTTATTTTTCTTCTTCCTCATCTTAATCAAACCCATTTCTCTCCCTTTTTCTTTCCTTTTGTTGTGACCTTCCTTCCCCCATTTATTCTTCTTTTGTTTTCTTTAATCAAGCTAAGATTAGATGGAAAAAAAGTGGAATTAAGGCAAGATCATCAAAGAAGTAAAGTTTAGTGAGCAAAACCAAGGAAGAGGAAGGAACAAAGGAAGAGAAAAAGAGGAAGAAGACTTTGGTCATTTTGAAGATCATTGAAGGTGAGTTTAGATTTTCCATCTTCTCACTTTTCTTATTCTTTTTTCTTTGAGTTTGGGGTTAGTTGCCATTAAAGCTAGTAATTTAGGGTTATTATTGTGTTAATAGTGATTAAGGGTGGAATAGGGTGATTAGTGTAAAATTTTTTGTTAGGATAAGAAGGTGAATAATCTTTGAACCATAATCAAAGAGGAAGTAAGGGCAAAGAGAAAGCTAGTTAGGAAGAAGAGAAAAGTGAACAGAAGTAAAATTTTAAGGTATGTACATTTAGCAAAAATTCAATATAGAAAAATATTGATTTTGATTTTGTGATGTCTATGAAATTGAATATGAAATTCTGGATATTTTATTGGGTAATAATTGGTGATTAAATGATGCCATGAATGTGAAAATAAAAGCTAGAATATGAGGTTGATGCATGAAAATGGAAATTGTATGAATAATTGATGTGCTGGAAAATTCATCTTATGAATAGTATCTAGTTTTTTTGTCATAACTTTAGCTCTAGAAATGATTTTTGAGTAATTTTAATTGGGTTGGAAATTTAAGACATAGGGCTTCAACTTTCATTCAGACCATTAGATCTAAATATTCTTGGAATTAGGTGAAAAATGGACTCAAAGTTTAAACTAGAAATCTGTCCAGTAAAATACTGGGCAGGTTGTAGTAAACGTAACTTAAAAAACAAATTCATAACTTTTGCTAAAAAATTTAGTTTAATGTGATTCCAGTTGGAAATTAAAGATAAGACATTATCTAAATTTTTCTAGTTAATCACTTGTCTAAATTCCTTCTAAAAATAGATGAAAAATACATAGCAATATAAGGCAGAAATATGTCCAGTAAAATACTGGGCAAATTGAAATGGACGTAGCTTAGAAAAAAATTCATAACGTTTGCTAAAAAATTTGGTTTAATGTGATTCTAGTTGGAAATTAAAGGTAAGATATGTATCTACATTTTTTTTTGTGATCACTTGTCCACATTTTATTTAAAAATGGACAAAAAATACAGGGCAATATAAGACAGAAATGCTATCGAGAATATGGCAGCTTGCATATATGTGTTGATTGTGAAATTTTATGATAGAAATATATATTGTTTGATTTTATTATAGCTATAATGATTAAATGAGCAAGTATGGGGTTGTAAAATATTTAATGGGAATTATTTCATTTATTTGGAATTTATATTAGCGTTACTTACATAATTTATGTAAATAATAATAAAGGTAACAAATATAATTAATCCTTATGACATCTTATCGAAAATTAGAAATTAGGATAACTTGGCATACCAATAAAAGGGTAGAAATGTAGTCCTAAAAATAATAGTGCTGAGATTTAATTTATATAGGCACGAAGAAATAGTGCTGAGTTGTTATTGAAAATGTAAGCGTTAAATGTCGAGTTATAAAATAATTATGTAGGCACCAAGTATACTGCTGGAGAGCAGAAACCTTGTATCCAGTGTTTAGTTCCAGTTTAAAATGTTGTGAGCTATCAAATAAATAACATAAAAAATGCAAATTATTAAATTGATAGTTCAAATTGTATATCTTGTATTGTTAAAATTTCAAGCATGTTTAATGAATGGAATGTCATAATTGATTAATTAAATATTTTTGCATGATGAAATTAGTTTTATTATTAATTGAATATTTGACATGCTTAATAAATTAATTGTAGTTTTTGAAATTCTATTTTAGAAATATTTATGTAATTATTGGATAATTGTCAAACGTACTACTAAACTAGTAGTTTAGCGCGTGTGTTTTACTCACAGATAAATAGATGTAGCTGTTACATTAGAGTGACTAAAGATAAGGGGAACCCCAAGATTAGATTGCAACAGTCTAGTTTTTTTTTTTTGTATCTTTTGGATATTATATAGTAAAAATTAAATTTTAAGAATTTCTTTTGATGTAAATTTGTGGCATGTAACATTTATATGGAATGAATTTTGTAATTTTATATATCTAGTATTGTTTATAAATATATTTCTAAATATTATGGTTTAATTGAATGAGTCATTTTAAATCAAATTATTCACATCACTAATTACATATTTAAATGAAAAAAATATATGGTTCCGCTAATAATAAACTCAAAAATTGAAATAAAAATATTTATACAATAAATTGAGAGTTGGTTTTAAAACAAATGAGTTTAGTAGCACTTCCATATCCTGTTAACGATTAGTAGGGTACGAGAGCGCTACATTGGTTCTGGTAAAAGCCACTTCTTTTGGTATAATCCCTGGTTATCTGGTGAGTGTATTGTAGATAAATTCCAGGGCATTAACATAAAGGATGACAGTATTAAAAAAGTGCTAAAGTTTATGATGCTTGGAAAGAGAATCAATGGAATCTACCTAACCCTATTAATATCAAATTATTTGGTTGGGACTGGATTCAAAATAACATGGTTGTCTCTAACTCTCAAAATGATTCCATTATTTGGAGAGGAAACAAAAATGGAAATTTGACCATCTCTAGTGCTTGGAAAAGCTTAAGGCAAGAGTTTCTTAAAAAGTAGTGGTCTAGGATTCTTTAGAGAAAAAACAAGTCTGTAGAATTTTTTTTTTGTTGGCTTGCCATTATGAATAAGCTTCCAATTGAAGAAGTGGGATGTTGTACAAGATGATTCTTGTGTTTTTTGTGGTGTGTGTAGTGAAACTATTGAGCACTTGTTTTATAATTGCAATTTTATTCGTCCTGTTTCGACTATAATTTTCCAACTCGACGAGATTTGTATAAGTATTAGTAGATGGATAAGACTGATGAGTTATCTTTGCACACATGTTTTTGGTAAATCTTCATTTGATGGTATCAGAAGAGCTTATCTATCAGCTATGGTTTATGCCATATGGAATGCTAGAAATCAGAAGATTTTCTGGAATTAACAGCCTTCCGCTACCCAAAATTTGCAACATATTCGTTTGTACATTCTAACTAAGTTTTCTAGTCATGTAGTTGGTCAAAATAGCTCACCTATTGTTTGTATTTTTCAAAGTATATTTTAGTTTTGTATTTGGTGTACAATGGCATTCCCCTATTCTGGTTGTAATCTTTGTTTATACTAGTTGTAGTAAATTCTTTGTCTTTGGTTGCTTGACAAAAAAAAAAAAAAATCTATATCCCATAAATCAACCTAAACTTATTCAAGCAAAATATTTGATATGATACTCAACATTCACTTATCATAACACATTCATCACTCCTAGTACATTTACCGAACAATAATGCCTTTCATAAAGCCACAATCATTCATGTCTCAATATTTATCATTAATGCATACATTAACTCATTTTATAGTATTCAAATCATCAAGATGAGATTTTTAAAAATAAAAAACAAGCATTAACGCACATCACATAAAAAGACCTTGAATGCCAAAGTGTACAAACTTTTTTTTTTTTTTTTCCAAAATGGAGCCTTTAAACTCTCCTTACTCTAGTTTAAAGTTTTTCTTTCCTCTTGGGAATCTTCCTCACTTCTTGGGTTGCTGAAATCTTCAAGATCTAGGCTTGGGTTCCCCTTTTCCAGCTATTTTTCTCCTATTTTTCCCTAAAAAAATCGTCCCTTTTAACTCAAATTGGCTCATTTTCTTTATTTCCTTCTTTTTCTAGCTCTAAATCATGATTTTGTTTTCTTAATTTTTAGCTAAGATTTGTGGTGAAATGTGAAGAAAATGGAGAGGAAAGGAGAAGAGATGGAAATGGAATGAGAGATAGTGTGGGGAAAAGAATTTTCTACAGAAAAGTGAGAGAAGGGAAGGGAGAAGAAACATTTTTATACTCCCTATGTAATTACCACATTGTCTCTCTTTTATTTGTCACAATTACCATCTTGCCCTTAATGATCCAATTGTCTAGATTGAGCCGCACCTCAATTAAATCTTAACCACACATTTTATTAGCCAATTGAATTTGTCCATGTCAACATATTACTTAATTCATGCATATGCAAAATTACCGTTTGACCCTTGGTTTTTTGCTTATTTCAATATTGCCTTTGATTAAATCTTTATTACTTAATTATCCATCTTAACGACTCAATTACTCCCTTAAACATCTAAATTACTATTTTAGTCTAAAGTTAGAATCTCATAAGTCTAATTATGCCCTTAATACGCATTCATGATTCAGAGCTTAAATTGATGGGCATTACACCATTTCTATTTGAGTTTGAATATGTAAAAACACAATCTAAAGTACTTTGAATGTGAAAAATTTAATTTTCTTTTTGAGTAAACAAAGAATGAGATGAATTAGAAATAATATTGTTATATCATATCAAAATGTCAAATCAATGCAGAAAATCAAAGTTAGGTAAAAAATAATAACATAGAAGATTTATATTGATTTAGCCTCTATTTGCTTACATCCAATCCTCAAAAAACCTCTGTCTCCATTATTTTAGGGGCAAGGAATCAAACCGATTACAACATTAATATTCTAATCTCTATAATATTTAACAAATCTCACTTTTCTCATTAATGGTGCTAGACAACTAGCATTCAAGTTTTCTTTCTTAACTTGAAAATTATCTCACTCAAGACATAAAAGATGAAGTTTTTCTCTAAAATGTTTTTGAATGTTATAATAGAAATCTGCAACCACTAAAGGAGGATAACTTAAAATGAAGCTCAATATTTGAAAGTTAGAAAACTCAGGTTTAAGCTCTTATCTCATGAGAGTTTAAGATTTTTCAACTTTTCCATCATATATTATGTGTTTTAAGACATGTATTTTGTAACACTCTTTCGCATAACTAAGAGTCTTCCGAATTATATGAAAGAATATTACAATACATGAGACAAAAATTTGTTCAATTTAAAATCTATTTTTACACCATGACCATGATGACTTGAATAAAAATTTAAAGTAAGGAACAATGCTGAAATTAAAATCTCAAACCTTAATAAAATAGAATTGGGCTAACACTTGTCCTAATGGTTTACAAAATAATATGATTACTTGTAAGATTACATGTCCAAACAAAAATCTTAAAAATATATATACAAGTAACTAACTCATTTTCCAACACAAAAAGAAACAAAAAGTAGTATATCACAAACCCCTAAAATATTTTTTCCTTTGCTCTTCTCTTGGGCATCTTCTCTATCCAACTTAATGCATGATTCCAAACTGTGTCTAAGAGACCAAACACCCGCATGCTATGCTTACCTCACTTAGTGGTACATAACAACATATTAAATATAATAAGAATGTATGCATGACTAATAATTACGCATGCCATTTTTATATGCATGAACATATGAGTCTCATTACATAACGTTTATTATACCTCATTGTATAAACCATGCCATAATTTATAAAATATTTCTCATTTTCATTCTCGTATTTACATCACAAATATAACACTTATATCTCATACAACCATATAAAGTTCAAAACAATTTATTACTTAACATCATTGCCTACTATCTCCAGATAGGACTAAAATGGATACGAGAAATCTATGGCTCTCGCTAGAGCCACTTTTGACACATGTTTGAGGAAAACATCAATATCCTTATATTTGTCTCCAAAAGAGCTTAACAAAGCTTTACCCTTAATAAAAATGTCTCATTCCTGTATTGGCCAACCTAGGCCTCTTGATACCATAAAACTCCCAATGACATGTCATCTGTCCCAGTTATAATCCTAGCTAGAGTATTAGGCATAATTAATCTCATATTACTCATTTTAAACTTCATGATTCTCTCATCATTGTCAATCACATATATTTAAATTCTCAATTGCGTTCCCTTGCAATTACAGCTTAATTGTATATCATTCATGTTAAAACCAACCAGGGTTTATTTGAACAAAAATAACAAAAATTAGCATACAGATTGTTCATGGCTATGAATACTACTTTATTGCCTTAGTCATGCCCAAAATCATCTCTTAAACACATTTTTCATAACCATATGGGCATCTAATAAATTATGCATATATTTACTCAATTGTCAACTAATTTTCATACCAATATTCTTGTTCATACACCATATAACATTAATTACGCAATATGCATTTATATTATATCCAAAACCTCATAAAAAGACATCATTTATTATCCAACCATATTGGATATCATACCCCTATGCATTCAATCATCTCAACGACATGAATTTCATATTCAAAACACATAAATGCATTAATTATACTTCAAATGTGGTTATGTACAAATCTCACCCCAAAAGGAGCCTCAATAACTCTTTTATCTCTTCCTTTAAGCTTCCCTCTCTTAGAAGGGAGCTTCTTCTCCAACAACAGTTTCTAACACATAATAACAAAAAATGAACATTAAAACTTAAGATTTCCAAATGGTTTTACCCTACCATACCTAACATTTAACAAAAAGGGGGTTTTCTTAACCCAAACCCTAGGTTTTCTATACCCAACCTCAAACCCACAAAAAAGACACTATAAATGAAAGATCAAAAGGGAGGAAAAGAGCTACTTACTCGAACCTATGAGTATAAAGGCTGAGGGTCTTGGAATCCCAACTTTAAGCTCCATTCTTCTACCTTTTCAAGCTATAACTTAGTAAACTTTTCTTTTTTTTTTTTTTTTATCTTTCCATTAGATTAGTTGGTCTTCACTTGATTTTGGTGGGTTTTGATTAAAGGGATGGGTATAAGGGTCTCTGGTCTTTTAATGGGTGAAGAAAATTAGGGTTTCTTAGGGTTGTTCATATTTATAATATGTGATTCAGGGTCGTGACTCATCATTCATAAGTGTGAAACAAGTCATTACTCAGACTTCCAAGCATGAATCACTCGATTCATGGCCGTGACCAAAGATTCACAGGCATGAATTACTTGCTAATTCATTCTCTTTTATTTTGATCTTCTCTTAAAGAATTAACTCCTAAACCCAACGACTTATTAAACAACAACCTCTCAACTATATAAACATCTAGACCCTATGTTACAGGTATGACATATTTATAGGCATTTATGAAAAAATAGCCATTAGACTTAATTTCCAATAAGATAGCTCAATTTAGAAAAGTTGCCATTATTTTGCCTTTTCTGCAATAGTCAAATTTTACAAATTTTATGAAATGTAATTTTAGAAAACTAGTTTACTATTTTGATATAGTTTTATGACTTTTGAAAATTTTTTTGAATAACATTAAACAAAATATTTTTGCATAATTATTTTAGTATTTTAAATATATGAAATATTCTTAGATATCATTTGAAAATCTTAGATGTATGTAATGATCCTTAATATGTTATTCCTTGATTTTGCATCTCGAATTCTATCTACTTGACTTGTTTTTCATAATCTTCATGTTCAGCTTCTCTAAAATTCATCTTATAGAGAGTACTATGATTCTTTATCAATTAGATTAGAATTGCAATCACTTGATAAAAGTGTAGTTCTAGAACACCCATTAAGGTTTAGTTATCATCAGAATATGATGGTGACCTTACTAGCCATTTGACCCAATAATCTCTCATTTTTTGATAATGACAAAATCCAAACTTTTTTTATTTTAAACAAATATATTAAGGTTACTAATTTATGCTCCCCATTACTATAAGCCATAAGGCATACATGTTGGATTTTGAGTATGCATCGCTTACATGGCCCAATAGAAATTTAAAAATTTTATAAAACCAAAACCAAAGGAAATGCCCTATATAATTCAAAATCAGAACAACCATCACATGGGAGAAGAAAATTACATTTTTTTTGCAACTTGAATCTCCAATTTTATGAGCTTTCCTTTTTTATTGCATTATCAAAAACCACAACAATCTAAAGTAGAATTGCCTTTAATAGTAATCCATGTGAAGGATGAAGAAAATCTCCAAGGAGATAAGGTGACAATCAACCTAAGTGCTATATAGATTATCTTGTGAGAGAGATGGGAGAGAGAACTTTTATTTCTATTAGTGAGGAAACCTTGAAAATAACCCTTAAAAAGGGTATTTATATATTCTTTAATCCAAATTAGATATAGACACTTAAAACCTTACATTATATTTTTTGAGTAAAATTCTGCAAAATAGAAGCTCAACACATGCATGCTAAATGCATCATTTGCATGATGTGCCTTAGAAGATGGGAATACGAAGCTGTTAAGTTTTTGTCACACCCGTGACAGACTCTCCATGACACTAGTGAAAGAATGGTGACTATTACATGCGCCGGTTGATGTTTGTCTCTATCATACGTGTGACATGCAATATTTTTCTTATCAATGTGAAACTTTTTCGTGCAATTATCTCTCATGTTTTTGGATCCAATTCAAAGCTCATTTCACATTTCCTTCATTCCTTCCTTGCATGTGATCTATTGGGTTATGAATTATGTTGGCAGCTCAAATCATCCCATGATTTTGAGCAGATCATAAGCAGTATCTAGCAGCACATCATGACCACCCAAATAAGTAGAAAAGTCAATGGTTTGACTATAAACCCTTATATAGACCATTACAGTGCAATTCATCCGTTCACCATACTATACCTCATTTAGTTCAAAACTTGGATTATTTAGTTCTTCTCTATATGACTCATTACTCTATTAGATATGTCTTTAAAGACTACGTTCAAGATAGGTCCACCTCAACTAAGGATTTCTTAGTAATAATATCCATAAAAGGTTATAGGTATACTCACCTATTATTAGTAGTGGTGAATGCTCTATTGAATTCTCAACTACTTTTGAATATCTCATGCTATACCCAATCACCACCCTCTATGCAACATCTGAAAGGTAACAAGGAATGGAGTCAAAGTATAGGATTCAATATATAAGATTACCTTGAGTATCTCAAGTCTAAGGATACTTGCACCAATAATATGATGAGACTATCACTGATATTGAATAAATATCTATATGATTATCACATGTTAACTCTAAACATCTCATGTCTGCAGTTTGTAGGACCAATTACTTGATCTCGTTAAAGAGTATAACATATGTTAATCTATCCAGATTAATAATGTCCCATCTTGTAAATCCTATGTCTAGGGATCTTTAGGTATAAACACAATTGTGAATGATAGGAATCTCATCATGATTTCCTTCATACTGTGTTTCATACTAAGAACTTCATTAAACGGTCTAAGATCTACATCAATTCATAATAAATGAATATTAATTAATGAAAAATACCATTATTAATTAAATAATTGTGTACCTTAAGTGTCTAAGTTGATTTCCTTTAAGGCATCTCTCTAATAGTCTCCCACTTGCACTAAAGCCAATTACCTTTATACATTATACCATAGGTGAGTACATGACTATCATACTTTTTTCTAGGAAAGTGGCTTAATGGCTCCATTTTCATCACAATACAAGGGTATCAGATCAATAATGCTAGGGACCACTCTTGGCTTTGTGATGAATTTCTTGATCCAAAATGCTTTCTTATTTGCTTCAAAAGCTAAAATGTACTTTGCTTCATTTGTGGAATATGTAATCAACTCCTATTTGGAGCAACTAACTGCTCTATTGGATTTTGAACATGCATCACATACATAGCATGGAACGTTGAAAATTTAAAATTTAATTAAACCCAAAAACCTATGGAATGTCCTATGTAATTTGAAATCGGAATAACCATCACATGAAAGATGTAGAATTACCTTTTGATTGCAACTACAATCTTCAAGTTGTGAGCTTTTCTTCTAGTTGAGTTATAGAAAACCACAACAATCCAAAGCTTATGGATTGTTATAGTAGTATCCATATGAAAGAGAGAATAAAATAACCTCAAAGGCAATGAGGTGATCAATCAATAAGGTGCTAGCAATGGAGGTTAACTTTGATAGAGATGGGAGAGAGATATGTTTTATCTCTCTAAGTTGGTAGCACTATTTCAAAGCCCTTTTGAGTTATTTATATGTCCTATAATCATAATTAGATTTGGACAATTAAAACCCTAGATTTGGCTTTCTATTCAAAGTAAAATTTTGTATACTTGTAAATCATCACATCTGTGACAAGTGTGCCATGTGTGCTACATTCCCCAACTATTTTTGGGAAAATATGGCATGATAGTAAGATCGTCATGTGCATTATGATATGTCATATGTGTGACACCAAGGTCATCACACTTGTGACACCAAGGGATTGTCATGCGCATTACACCAAGACCCCTCACACACGTGACGATTCTACATGTGCATGATAGCTTAGGCCCTGATTGTCACTCGCCTTTGTCATGTGTGCACTGTGAGTATCACACACATGATATGCAACATTTTGCATATAAATACAAAACTCTTTCGCATAAATATCTCTCCTATATTTTGATCAAATACAAAAATCATTTCATATTTTCTTTATTCCTTCTATACGTGTGACCTATTAGGTTCCTAATTATATTGGCAGCTTAAATCATCATATGATGTTGAGCAAATCATGAGCGGTATCTAGCAATACATCATGACCACCCAATTAACTAGAAAGTCAGTGGTCTAACTATAAATCCTTCCATAGATAATTATCGTGCAATTTGTCATTTCACTAAACTATACCTCATCTGGTTTAGAGCATGGAATGTGTGTTAACTTTCACTAGACTAACTATGTTACATCTAGTCCAAATGATATTTATTTTTTGTTTATACCTCAGCCAAGGATTTCTAATTAATGATCTCTATAAGAAGCCATAAGTTAATTAAGGCAAAAACCTCAAAATCCCTCCCTTTGTCTTGTGCACTTTGTACCTATACTATTTTTGGAGTAAAAATATTTTTGAAATGTTTAAAAGTCTGAAAATTCTTTTTGGAAATTATGAAATTCAAAAAAGAAAAATAATAGTTATTTTTCATATTCTCTCAAATTGAGTTTACACCATTGCTAGCACTTTGAGTTGTGTTCAACAATTTCTCTTGTAGTTTCTTCTCATATTTTTTCATGGATTAACATTAGAGACATCCTAAAGTGGATTATTGTGGTTTGCAATAACTCAAGAAGGTTAAAATTTGAAGAATAAATCAAGAAATTACAAGGTATAATTTCTTACCTCTATGTTTTGATAAATTAGTTTTAATGGCACAAACAAGATTATTGTTTCGGGTTTTGAAAATGTTATTTTTCCACTGCATTTTATGAATGAGATTCATCTTCAAAACCCAACAGTACCATCTTTAGTGATAATTTTCACTATTTCCAGTAATAAGCTCCAGACACATGGAGAGACAATACCAGAGTGTATATGGTGTGGAAGGATGCTTAGGGGAGAGTGTTGGGGGTGCACCAGGTCTTACTGCAGGCGTGGGTCCTGAAATCATTTTAAGAGAGATTGTCTATTACAAATGGTAGAGGATCCCATTCAAACTCAAGGTTTAATGTTGACATAGGCCAGAGGTTGGGGACAGGTCAGTTCAGGTAGAGGTGGGTCAAGACCGACCGTATCTGAGACAGTAAATAGGCTAGGACCTAGTAGAGCACAAGTGAGGGCCTACGCTATAAGGGCTAGAGAGGACCCAAGTGCATCAAACATGGTTGTGGTACATTTCTTCTCTTTGACTCAGTTTTTATTTCTTTGATAGATCTAGATTCTACACATTCTTATATATGTACTAATATAGTTGGGCGATATAACATTGTTGAACCTTAAGGGGTATTTCCATCATTTTGATGCTAACAAATAAAATAGCAATAATGTATTTAACATACTTATTTTTTAAGTTTATTGAACATGGTATGAAACATGATAGCAAGAATGGAGAATGGAAGACTAACATTAAAAAGACAAAAAATGAAGAAATAGCATGTTCACGCCCGTGACCTTTTATGTCATGCCCGTGATGAAGCTTAGCGCCAACTATCTAACATTTAAAGTTCATGGCCATGAAGAATGATAGCAACTGTGAATGATCATATCAGTCATGCTCGTGAAAGAAAGTCACGGCCGTGAGAAAGCATGTCAAATTCCTCTATAGAGCTTACGACTAGAGTCAATACTTAGACCACGGCTAGGAAGGATGTTCACGCCCATGAAATAACATTGTCACACCCGTGATCAAACACTTCAAATCCTTCCAAAATGCTTTATAGCCAAAGTCACCACTCAAGTCACGACTTGGAAGAACAGTCACGACCGTGATACTCATACTCACGATCGTGAAAGAGGAAAGAGAAACATGTCAGGTACGAAATTAAGAGTTGCTGCAATGGCTATTTCTGCATTAAATGCAACCAAATAGCTATAATTCACCATGGAAGTATAAATGCAAGTCATTTATGAATCCAAAACAAGAGAATAGCTAATACTTCGAATCAAAGTCTTGTTGTAAGCCATTTGTGCATTTAATACTTTTAAAATAAAAATTTATTCTCTGTAAAAATCTTTTTACTCATTATTCTCTGAGCATTATAGATTTGTAATTGTTTCTCTTTGTAATCTACTACTCAAGTGAGTTTGGGTATTTTGGGTTAAGAGTAGAACACTTATAAAGGTTATTTGTGTGAGCCTTTAAAAACACAAGGAATTGGTTTATTATGTGAGCCATTAAAACACGAGATTTCTAGGTTAGGTGTGATCCATTGTTAGAAACACCATAGTTGGGAGTGAGCTTGTAAAACTCCATTGTAACACTTAGTGTGTTAGTAAAACTCCCGATTGAGATTGGGGAGAGGAGTAGGGTTTGTTAACACCCGAACCTCTATAAAAATTCCCGTGTGATATCTTCCTATCCCTACTCAACTTAACTTTTTCTTTCCGCACTTAAAAGTTAAAAATTTTAATATCCAATTTAACCCCCTTCTTAGTTTAATATCTGGGCAACAATTAGTATCAGAGCTTAGTCTAGCATCAAAACTTAAACAATGCTAGCAAAGATCAAGATATGACCAATGAAGGATTCCAAAGTCTTAAGCCTTACTTTGATGGAGCAAATTATGCTCATTGGAAGTTTCAAATTGAGACATATCCAGATAGTGAAGGAACTGAAGTCTGGGATAGTGTTCAGAAAGAATGGACACCACCAACTAGAAGAGGAGTTGATGGTGAAGAAGAAATCATGTCAATAGATTATTGGACAGAGCCTCAAAGAAGAGCAAACTTCAAAAACAAGAAGGAAATGACAATTCTCTCAAGCTCATTATCCTTTGAAGAATGTGGCAGAATACAACACTGCCCAACTGCCTACAGCATGTGGAAAATATTGGAAAACTATCATGAAGGAACAAAGCAAGTTAAATCCAAAAAGATTCAACTTTTTACTTTAGAGTATGAGCTCTTCAAGATGAAATCCAATGAGTCAATTACTGACATGATGAATCATCTTCTAGCCATCATAAAGGCATGAGAAAACTTGAGAAACACCTGAGCTTGGAAGATGTTAATAACAAAATCCTGAGAAGTCTTCCTCTTAAAGATTACATTCAAGAGTTGTCGGTATAGAAGAGGCAAATGAAGACATGAGCATCATGAATACTGATGTGCTTATTGGCAAACTTCTTACACATGAAATGACAGTGAAAAGAGATAGAGAGCTTGAAGCAGAGCCAGGAAAAAGAAAGCCTCTAGCACTAAAAGCTTCTACTTCAAAATCTCAAGAGGAAGTCGAAGATGATGAAGAAAAGAATTGTAACATCCTCAACCTTCCCCATATGCATTTCATTTGAACATATGCATCTTGCATATAATTAAATTGAACACATGCATTTCATACGTATTTTCGTAGGAACAAGTCCATAACACGCACTAGCTACGTATCCTAGTGTATTGCAATTGTGTCGAGTCATACATGTGTATTTATAATCTAAATGATGATAAAAAGTATTAAAAATAAATGAAATAAGGTGACCAAATTAAAGTATGCAAAATGACTAAATTAAGATTAAATTGGATATTGTGTTGAATTGTGTAATAATAATAAGAGTAATTAGAAACAAATAAAATAAAAAAATAAAAATAAAATTCAGAAAAAGAAAAAAAAAGAAAAAAAAGGGAAGTGGACGGATAATGAAATGGTGGTGCATTTTAACTTATGAGGCAGCCACCATATTCATTTCCATCATCACCTTCTTCTTCTTCCTTGCTTCATTTCTTCAACCTATTTTCTCTCAAGTTCCAGCCACCATTTTTTCCCTCTTTCACTCCAAATATTTCAGCAACAAGATTAGGCAAGAGTGATTATAGGTGAGTAAACATTTATTTTTGTGTTTAGCTTGATTTCGGTGTTTAGGGTTCATTAATAGGCAGTATTTTGTTCCATAGTTTTTATGATCTTAGAGATCGAATCTGAAATATCTTAAAACACAAACGTTGTTCCTTTATATCTTAGATTTATGGATATGTAAATATTTTTGCAAGATGTGGTGTATAGAATCAGATATCCTCTTCGTACTGAAACTAATCCGGATGTGAACCCTAAGTAAGTTAGCTAATGTGTTTGTTAGTTTTGGATATGTTAAAGCCAGTATGTAAGTATATCAAAACATAAAAGTTGTAGATATATGTTTTATGTATCAGTATACCAAATATCAGGTTCATAGGTCCTGTAAATTGTGAGTTATGGTGAATGGAACCATGATTGTTCCATGGTTTGAACTGCCTACGGGGTGCCCTGGGAAGATCCAGAAACTTGTTTGGATAATTTTAACTCATTAGAGCTAGATTATGTACATTATCAAAACATAAAAGTTATAGGTATATGTCTTACCTAAATATTTGTACTAATTTCAGCTTGATATGTTATGTATAGACTACTATATGGCCTTTGGAAGTCATACTATTCCGGAAGCCAATTCTATTCTGGACCAGTGAAATGTTTGTTATAATTTGAAGATCATAGAGACATCATTGATAAAAGTTGTAAACATGAAAAATGTTCCATATGGACCCATATAAGTGACGTGAAATTTTCATTAAAATACAACTTATAGATTATAATTTATGATGAGCCAAAATAAGTACCCTGAAACTGCCTAAAGGCAAAAAAACAAGGCAGAAAACAGAACACACTTAGAAATTCCCCCAAATATTGTACAATGATCCAATTGGTCTAAAATTTTAATATGTTCTATAATTATATTAATTGGGAACAAGAATCAGATTAATTGGTAAAGTATAGAAAAATATATAGGCTAAACAGTCCTATAAGGTCACACTGCCTCATAGGAAAAATCTTAACTATTGACATGAACAATGCATATTAATTTGTTTAAGCCACATTAAGTCTCCCTAATCATGAGTTAATTGATTATGTTTTCATATTAGGCTCACAACATATTGGATACCCAAAAGGAGCGGATAGACAATAAGTTAAGGGTCGGAATCAAAGGAGAACGGTGAGTCTAATTATCAACTGAATTCTTTAGTTCAAATGAATGTTGCTTGCTATGTGATTCATATGATTGTCATGATTGGTCCTTGATAATTTGATGATGGATAATTTGTGACATTGTGGTACATACAAATGGTATACTTGTGGTATATTTGAGTATATGTTTGACATATGTGATATATATACATGGTATATGTATAGTATATGCAAGGTATATGCATGACATATGAGGTATATATGGAATATATGTATGTTGTATATGATAAAGATGCAATGGTTGGTGAATGCTTAAGTACAAGTGCATATGCATATGGACTAAAAAGACGTTGTGACTAGTTAATCGATATTGTAAAGCAAAAGAAGAGGCATATGGCCCAACAAATGCGCAAATGAAACAAATGATCAAGTTAGCTAGCAAATGCAAATGTTCACATGGGAACCCGGGGCAATGTCTGTTTAACTTAGTCACAACAAAATGAAATAAGCAAAGCATTAGCATACGTAAGGAGTAATGATTATATGTTTCAACTTTATTGATATTTGTATGATACTGATGAATGGAATGGAATAAATGGTATGTATTGGATTTGTGAGTTATTATTATGAGTTGTTCGATACTTTGGAGCTCATTTGATGGTTATTCTTATTGAGCCGCAACTCATCAATTTGCATCATTTTTCAGGTAAAGAAAAGTGATAGCTCATTTTGAGTAGCATATAAAAGACATGGAGCACAGGTCACTGGCCGAGCCTCATCGCTCTCTCTCTCCTTGCATTCCACACAAGCATGAAAATATGTCATCTATGTTTTGTATTTACGTGCTTGAATATGTATAGTCATTTTGGAATGAGTTTAAAAATGTATAAATGAAAGCAACTCAAAAATACTTATGCGTAAAGTTTATGTTTTGATATATGTGATATATATTATGTTGTGGTGAAAACCTCAATGTTAACTTAGCAAAGTCGTTGAATAATATTACAGGATATAAGATTTGCAAGTCATTGAATGAAATTACAGGATATGAGACATGCAAAGTCATTGAATAATATTACAGGATATAAAAAAAAATTTACTATCACTATTAACTAGATATTTTGTTTTTCCAACATGCTATGTGTGATTATTTGATACAAAGATAGGTTATACTTAAATGCATAAGATGTGGTGTTACAGGAGTGATGATGCAAATGAGGACATTGTTATGCTCTCAAGAAGGCTGATAATAATTATTGAGAAGAGAATGAGTAACTCTAGAAAATTTAGGCAAAGAAACCTCAAACAGACTTCTAATGACTCACAAAGAAGTAAAGAGGAGGTAAAGTGCTATGAATGTGGGAAGAAAGAGCATATTAAATTAGAATGTCCAAGGCTCAAGAAGCACAAGAGAAAATACCAAAGAGATAATGGGGAGAAAGGTCACAAAGTCACATGGGATGACAAAAGCTCTTCAAGTGAAAAAGATGACAATGAAAGTGAAAAGGTCAACCTATGCTTCATGGCTATAGAGGATCACATCTTGGATAAGGTAGGATCACTTCACTCATACTCTTTCAATAATGATAGTAGTGATAACGATAGTAATAATGAAGATGATGATGATGTGCAAAGCCTAATAGAAGTATTGAATCCAGAACTAGAGAAATATAGAAGTAAATTCAATACTTATAAGAATAACATTTCTAATTTGAAAATCAAAATGGATGCTTTAGAAAAGGAGAACTTTAAGCTTAAATCATCTAATGAATTTCTTCAAAATTAATTAGATGAATACTCTTCAAGACTCTCAACCAAATTCTTGCTTAAAGAAAACAATACTTTGAAAAATGAAGTTGAGGAACTTAGAAACTCCATTTCAAAATTTCACAAGGGAAAGGAGAATTTAGATACTCTCATTGTGTCTCAAAGACCACCCTTAATCAGACATGGTCTAGGATTTAAGGGTACATCATCATCTTCTCACAAGACTACTTTTGTTAAGTCTAGTGAACCTCACATCTTCACATTTGTTGTAACAGCCCCAAGGGCTAAGTGCACAAAATACACTAAATCTTCTATACATAAGAGGGATGATAAAGGATTGTTAAGCCTAAGAAAGAAACCTCAAAAGGCTAATCATGCCTTTATGTATAGGAATCATGCATCTAGAAAAGCACCAATTCATCATGATTGTGCATGCCATTGCTCTCAAACTCAGTCTAATATAAATATGGCATTCAAAAGCATTGTAAGAGCAAAAAGCATTTTTAGACCTAAACAATGTAATTATTGTATGAAATTTGGTCACATAAATAAACATTGCTGGATAAGGAAGGCTCATTAGGAACCTTCATGTGCTAACCCTTGATGGCTTGAAACATAACTTGTTAAGTGTAAGTCAATTATGTAATAAAGGAAACAAAGTAATCTTTACTTCCAACGAATGTCTTGTATCCTCTATTAATGGCCAATAGATATTTAAAGAAAATAGAGATGTCAATACCTACATAATAGGCTTACACAAAATATCTAACCATTCCTCTAAGTGTCTTGTGACTACTAGTGATGAATCTTGGTTGTGGCATAGAAGGCTTGGTCATGCAAGCATGAATTTAATTCAAAGCCTCTACATAGGAGAGCTGGTAAAGGGACTGCCAAAACTCAAATTTGAAAAAGACAAGACATGTGAACCTTGCCAAAAAGGAAAACAACACAAGTCACCCATCCAAAAACATTGTAAATACCTCAAAACCTCTACAACTCCTGCATTTATATTTATTTGGACCTACTAAAATTGCAAGCTTATGAGGTAAACACTATGCCTTTGTCCTCGTCGATACTACTCTAGATTTACTTAGGCAATTTTCTGACCTTAAAAGTGTGATGCCTTTGAAACCTTCAAAATTTTTGCTAAAAGAGTTCAAAATGAAAAAGGATATTGTACTTCAAAAATAAGAAGTGACCATGGAAAATGATTTGAAAATGAAAACTTTGAAATTTTTTATCTTGAACATGAAATTTCGCAAAATTTTTCATCTACTAGGACACCTCAACAAAATAGGGTAGTTGAAAGGAAAAATTGAACTTTAATTGAAATGGCTCTAACAATCCTCAATGAGTATGGTTTTCAAACTTACTTTTGGGCCGAAGCCAAAAATACTGCATGCTATATTTCAAATCGAGTTTTCAAAAGACCTCTCTTAAACAAAACTTCATTTGAGCTATGGAATGGAAGAAAGCCCTTGATATCATACTTTAGAGTATTTGGATGCAAGTGTTTCTTGTTGAACCTTGAGGGGTATTTCCATCATTTTGATGCTAACAAATAAAATAGCAATAATGTATTTAACATACTTGTTTTCTAAGTTGTGACTAGTTAATCGATATGCTTAAGTACAAGTGCATATGCATATATGTATATGTATGGTATATGTGATAAGATAAAATGTGTACATGAAAGCAACTCATAAATATTTATGTGCAAAGTTTATATTTTAATATATGTGATGTGTTATATTGTGGCGAAAGCCTCAAAGTTGACTTGCAAAGTCATTGAATGATATTACAGGATATACAAAAAAAAGTTTACTACCACTGTTAACAGGGTATTTTACCTTTACAGTATGCTATGTGTGATTATTTAATAGAGGGATAGGTTGTACTCAAATGTATAAGATGTGATGTTACACTATATGCCGCTCAAAATAAGCTATCACTTTCTTTTACCTGAAAAATGATGCAATTTGATGAGTTGCGGTTCAGTGAGAGTAATCATCAAACAAGCTCTAAAGTATTAAGCAACTAATAGTAATATATCACAAATCCAATGCATACCATGTATTCCATTTTATTCATCATAATCATATAGTTACTAGTAAAATTAAAGCATATCATCATTACTCTTTACATATGCACATGCTTTACTTATTTCATTTTGTTGTGACCAAGTTAAATAAACATTGCCCCAGGTATCCATGTGAACATTTGCATTTGCTAGCTAGCTTGATCATTTGTTTCATTTGCACATTTATTGGGCCGTAAGCCTATTCTTTTGCATTACAATATCAATTAACTAGTCAAAACGCCCTTTTAATCCATATGTATATGCATCTGTAACTAAGAATTCATCAACCATTGTATCTTTATCACATATACCATACATATATCACATATATACCACATATGGCACACATATACTTCACATATACTATACATAAATGATATATATATCACGTATGCCAAACATATATCTCAAATATACCACACATATACCACTTATATGTACCACATATGTCACAAATTATCCATCATCTCATTATCAAGATCAAATCATGATAATCATATGAATTACATAACCATAAATCATCTCACATATCACATAGTAAGCAGTATTCATATGCACTAAAGAAATCATTTGATAACTATACTCACCTTTGTCCTTTGATTCCGACCCATAACTTATTGTATATCCCCTTCTTATGGGTCTATAATATGTTGTGAGCCTAATATGAAAATATGATTAATTTATGACTAGAGAAACTTAATGTGCATTAAATAAATTAATGTGCATAGTTCATATAGATAGTTAGGGTTAAATAAACCGATGAGCCAATAAATTTTTTAGAATTGTCCAATTTATGTGATTCTTATTCCTAATAAAATTAACATATAATTATATAATATACTCAAATTTCAGAAAAATTGGAGTATTGTACAATTTTTGGTGAATTTCCAATTACGTTATATTTTATGCCCTGTTTCTGGCCTTTGGCAATTTTAGGGTACCAAATTTGGTTCTTCATATCTTACAATATGTAAGTCTGATGATGTTAAACCTTGAGGGGTATTTCCATCATTTTGATGATAACAACTAAAATAGCAATATTTTATTTAACATACTTATTTTGTAAGTATATTATACAGGACATGGATTAAAATAGCAAGAATGGAGATTGGAAGATAATCTTTGAAAGACAAAATTCAAGAAGTAGCATGTTCACTGCCGTGACTTTATGAGTCACGCCCGTGAAAGGAGCTAATCGTTACCAAAACTAACATTTGAAGTTCACGGCCATGAAGGAAGAACAAACTGTGAAGTGGGAATTTCAGTCACCCCCGTGAATAAATATGTCACCCCTATGAATGTTCATGCATTTTCATCCAGAAAGATTCACGACCAAAGTCACCACTTGGATCACGGCTGGGAAGTGTGTCACACCTATTAATGAGTATGTCACACCCGTGACTCATTGTGTCAAAACATTCCAGAGAGCTTCACGACCAAGGTCACCACATCAGTCACAGCTTGGGAAGAAATGTCACTCCCGTGACAAACATAGTCACGCCCGTGAACAATGAAAGAGAAAAATGTCAGGCGTGATTATTTGGATGGTACAACGGCTAGTTATGTATTTAATGCACCCCAACGGCTATATTCAACCATGGGAGTATAAATGGAAGTCATTTATGCATTCAAAACAAGAGAATGAAGAGAACAACAATAGAATAGCATATACTTCGAATTTAATTCTTATTACAAGCTATTTGTACATTCATACTTTGAGAACAAAATCTATTCTCTGTAAAAATCTTTTTGCTCTTCATTTATTGAGCAATTAAGATTTGTAAGTGGTTCTCTCTGTAATCTTTACTCAAGTGAGCTTTGGGTATTTCTAGGTTAATAGTGGAACACTTGTAAGGGTTAGTTCTGTGAGCCTCCAAAACACAAATTAAAAGGTTGTTTGTGTGAGCCTGTAAAAACACAAAGTGAAGGTTGTTTGTGTGAGCCTATAAAAACACAAAGTGAAGGTTGTTTGTGTGAGCCTATAAAACACAAGGAATTGGTTATTGTGTGAGCCATTAAAACACAAGGGATTTCTGGGTTAGGTGTGAGCCACTGTGAGAAACACCATAGTTGGGAGTGAGCTTGTAAAACTCTATTGTAACACTTAGTGTGTTAGTGAAACTCCCAATTGCGATTGGGGAGAGGAGTAGGGTTTGTTAACACCCGAACCTCTATAAAAATCCTTGTGTCAAATTCTTTCTATCCCTTTTAAAATTAATCTTTTATTTTCGCACCTTATAGTTTAATTCTTGAAACTCCAATTCAACCCCCCTTCTTGGTTTAATATTTGGGAAACAGATGATAATGAAACTTATTAGACACTTATATAGGTTAAAATTTAACATTTTACATGTTCACAAATTTTATCAATTATTTCTCTAAGATCCTCAAATTATAAGAAATATTTCACTAGTCCAAAACAGAGTTGGCTTCCAGACTAGTATGAATTGTGAAAGCTTTATATCACTATATACATAACATATTAAGGTGATATTTATACAAAAATTTAGATAAGACATATACCTATAATTTTCATATTTTTATAATTTACATAATCCATCTCTAAGGAGCTCAAAATAGCCAAATGAATTTCTATATCTGCTGAGGGCACTAAGCAAGCAGTTCAAACTGTGAAATAGTCATAGTTTCATTTACCATAACTCAACATCCACAAGACATATAAAACTTAAATTTGGTATAAAAATATATAACACATATATCTACAACTTTTATATTTTGATCTTCTTAAAATATTGGCTCTATCATATTGAAAACTAATAAACACAGTAGCTAACTCAGCTAGGGATAACACCTGGATCAGTAAAATATAATATGCCAATATATTTTCATATAAACCAAATACTGAAACAATATTTGTATATTCATAAACCAAAGACATAAAGGAACAACATTCATGTTTTAAACATTTCTAGAATCAGTTTTTGTTGGTGTCAAAATTGAGTTGCAATACACTGCTACAACTTAACACTAACAGCTCAAACAACACTAGAATAATGGAGAGAATGTTACTTACCAAGAAAGAACTTGAAAGGGATCAATTTGCTACAAAACTTAAGTGAAATAAGGAAGAAAATAATGCTTAAATGGTGGAAGAAGGAGAAAAAATGAAATTGGAGTGAGGGAGGCATATTAGTGAGGAGGAAGATAAGGTCCACCTCCTCACTTTTGTCTTTTTCCCATTTTATTTCTTCCTTTCTTTTCTTTTTCTTTTTCCTTTGTTTCTTTCATTTTCACTTTATTAATTCAATCTAATAATTTTATTCACATAAATTTCAATTTCATGTCAACCTCAACTAATTTATAAAATGAACATGTCCAATTCAACACAATTGCAAAATACTCAAATACGTAGCTAGTGTGTATCATGAACTTTTCCCTATCAAAATACATATAAAATTCACATCTTCAAGTGAAATATATCAAAATGCATATGTCCAAATGAAATGCATATGTTGAAATTCGAGGACGTTACAGTTCTCCCCTCCCTTTAAAAATTTTGTCCTCCAAATTTAATACGTGGAAATAGGTGTGGATATTGCCTTTTCATATTTTCTTATGTTTCCCATGTTGCCTTTTCTAGTAAATGGTTAAGCCATAATTCCTTAACTAAAGGTATTTCTTGGTTTCTTAGCTGTTTAGTTTTGTATCCGATGAATTCCACTGGTTCCTCAACATAACTCATATCATATGATATCTCAATGGCTTGATCTTAAAGTACATGTGTAGGATCTGACCTATACCTCCTAAACACACTCACATGAAACACATTATGAATCTAAGCCATCTCAAATGGTAAAGCCAACCTATACGCCAATGGACCAACCTTTTCAAGAATTTCATAAGGCCCTATGTACCTTGGGTTCAATTTACACTTGTTGCCGAATCGAATTACCCCTTTCCATGAAGATACTTGTAAAAATAATTTTTCACCTAACTCGTATTCTATCTCCCTTCTATCCTGATCAGCATAACTTTTCTCTCTATCATTTGCTGCCTTTAGCCTATTCTTGACAGCCTTGATCTTATCCATTATGTCTTGTACTTTCTCTGGCCCTTCTAATGCACGTGTTCCTTCTTCATCCCAAATGATGGGGCTTCGGCACTTTTTGCCATACAATGCCTCATATGGTGCCATCTGGATACTACTATGATATTGGTTATTGTATGCAAATTCTATCAATGTTATATATTCATCCCAAGCTCATCTGAATTCCATAGAACATGCCCTAAAAATTTCTTCCAATATTAGTATAGTCCCTTCTGATTGTCCATCAGTCTGTGGGTGGAATGCAGTGCTGAAGTTCAATTTTGTTCTCAATGCATCTTGTAAACCCACCCAAAAACATTAAGTAAACCGTGGGTCTCTATCAGACACAATGGACATTGGAATGTAATGTAATCTAACTATCTCATTCACATATAAGTTTTCCAAACTATCGAGTATACACCCCCATCTGATAGGTAGAAAATGTGCTGACTTAGTTAATTTGTCAACAATTACCCATATTGCACCATTTTCCATAGGGTTCTTGGCAATCCAAAACAAAATCCATCATTACCTTCTCCCATTTCCATTCTAACATAGGCAATGGATGTAACTTACCAACTGGTGCTTAGTGTTCAATCTTAATCTACTGACAAGTTTAGCATTTTGAAACATATTCTGCTATGTCTTTCTTCATTCTTGGCCACTAGTAATGAGGTCTCAAACTGTGATACATTTTGGTCATCCCTAGGTGCATTGCATAGGGTACATTGTGTGCCTTTTCCAGTATTTCCTGGCACAATTTATCAGTGTTTAGAACACCTATGCGCAACTTTAACATCAGTGTATCATCCTACAAATAAAACTATGTATTGTTTCCCTACTTTACCATCTCAAATTTCTCACACAATTTGATCCTCTCGTTTAGTATAGGTCTGACTTGAAGAGTAGCAATCAGTGACCCTCCATAATGCATATTCAATTCAACATTCATAGATCATAATTGAATCAATTATTGAAAAAAGGATGCTTGCAAGTGAGCTACACTACTGCTGGACTTTCTACTCAATGCATTTGCTACTATATTGGCTTTCCCTGGATGATATTCAATTGTGCAGTCATAATCCTTTAATAGCTCTAACCATGCCATATATACATCGTAGTGAAACATCATATTTAAATATCATGGTCTAATTACATGGGTGGCATAAATATCACAGGTGAATCTATATCATATAGTCATACAGTATATCGATCATAATCATACTGAATTTCATCATATATTGAAATAACAAGCCTTTAATCTCATACATTTGATTACTAGTTTCCACAATCCTTTCTAGGATGTGATTGTATTTTGATTCACTGAATGCCCATTTTCCATATTGCAATATTACTATATTACCATATTCTAGTTTTCTTAGCCCAATATTTAGACTTGGACCACCCGAATATGCGTTGTGAAACAATAGCTCTCCAACACGAGCATAAGCCACCCTGCTCACTTTTGTATATGTCTGTATAGCTACCATTGAGTGTTTCAAATCAAGAACACTCTAACACAAGCTTAAGCCACCCTAATGAGCAATGACTGCATGCATATGGGTACAAGGGCACTCTGACACGAGCTTAAGCCACCTTGTCCCTAATTCGAATATGTTACCATTGAGCTTCTCAAATTAGGAGCACTCAAACGTGAGCTTAAGCCACTCTGATGAGCAATATAATAATAATAGCATGCATAAATATTCTAAGGTATCGTAACCCCCTCAAATAGATAATGGGCATATGTATTCATTATCTGGATAATTAATATCATTTATGTTATATTCCATAATTCCACAATATCATTCTAATATTCATAGCAACTAGTTCGTTCACATGTTTCATAATCATGGTATCATATTGCAATTAACCTCATTTGATCATACTAAGTGTGTGAATATCATACTCATTTTTTTGCATCACATCAGTCAATTTACAAGTTGCTACATACAATGCATTCACAAACATGAATGGTATATTTATGCGCGTACAGACTTCTGTCATGGGTTGTCTACTCGTGACTCAGTTGTGACTGGCTCATGATCATTCACGAGTATGAACATTTGTTCATGGGTGTGAAATTCATACTTTCATGGGTGTGAAGCTTGGCTTCACGGGCGTGAAATACCTTCATAGACATGAAGCTTGGCTTCACAAGCGTGATTCAACACACTGAAACAATATTGCAGCATCGGTTTCAATGAATTCCACACACAGACATGCCAATTACTAAAGCTAACCAATGTTCGCCACACCTATCAATACTTTTCATTTTCTAGAATCTAAATTCATTCACAAACATGCATAATATCATAATTAATCATTCAAACAAGGTCTCATGCTTTATTTAGCAATATTCCCATATCAATTATCCATATATCAACATTCTTATGCATCATAGATTGTTATCAGCCATTTAATTGAATTCCAACATATACCAAATCAATATTGTTTATCACTAAACACATCAGAATACAAAATTCATAGCACAAACACATTATACTTGAATAAAAATGACTATATGTACAAACCTCAATATTATAGTCCTAAAACTCAACTCTCACATGTCTACTGCCTCTGATGATTATCTATACTTTTTGTTTCGGATCCTAACACCAAATCAGAGACCACATTATCACTATTTCTGCCATAGATAGCATCTTATGCCATAAACCAACAAAACCTTAACTTTTTCATTAGTTTAAAACTTATAAACCTTATGTTCCATTAAACCGATTTAAACTAGATTAAAGGACAATGGAGAACATGATTTCTTACTTTTGTTCCATGGAAACATATTGGTTTCTAGGGTTTAGAACATGTTCTAACCCTACTTATTTATGAATTTACAATCTACTATAGAAAGCTTCATTTTTAATCCGTGTTAATCTTTTTTATAATGGGAATAGGTATTGGATCAACTAGAATCGAAAAGGATTGAGGGAAATCTATTTTACAGATTTTAGAGTGTGGTGGCTAGGGTTTAGGGATGATATTACGTGAGTTTTTTGTCAAACCACAAAACTGCAATATATAAACTGCAGGTCTTCACAGGCGTGAATTGTAATGTCCCGAGTGTGAACCATAGTGTCACAGCCATGAAGCTCCTCAATTTCAAAGTTTGAATTTCATGACATTCATAGCCATGATTAACATTGTCACGGGCATGAATGATGTAAACTTCATTTTTCTTCTTATCTTTTTCATTATGTAAAGGTTTTTAATACCCATAACCACATATATACTTCCCATATACTCTAAATATACCTTTATTTAATATATAAACTCTAGGACCAAACTTCCGGGTGTTACGTGAGCACTCTTACTCAAGCTTAAACCATCCTACTCAATACATGTATCTATCTGTACAAATGCTTAATGGAGTGTCTCAAGTTAATACCATTCTCATCCAACCTCAAGCCACCTTGACTGAGTATAAATAATAATTGCATGCATATGGGATCGAAGGCACTCATATCCAAGCTTAAGTCATTTTGTCCCTCAAATAATAAATTCATATAGTATAACTACAGTACGTAACCCCCTTAATGCAAGTCATCTATCCTCTACTAGTCCTCATATATAAAATAGGCATTAAGTAATTGAAATATGGTTATGTGTATCATTCATAGTCCATTTTATGTTTTTCTCAAGTTATCCATATAATACCTCATAGGTTGAAGCCAATAAAGCATATAAAGCATTTTTGTGTTCATGTTCATATACTCCTGCTATATACCATTTTATCTCATCATGTAGGGTGAGTGTGCATGCTGATTCTATGATAATTCATCTTTAAAATCAATTAAAAATATGTATTAGGGCTTTACAAGCATGACTAATTATTCATGGTCATGAAGACTTTATTCACGGATTGTCAACTCGTGACCCCCATTTTGAACCATGTCGTGAATGAATCCATTCACTTTTAAGGATCATTCACAGGCATGAACCTATTGTCATGACCATATTTGCATTTTGCACAATTTTCAGCACCGAAATGAAGCAATTATACACACCACATGCAAAATCTTGAAGGCTAACTAAAGTTAGTCACTCCAATCAACATTTTTCAACATTTTCAATCATTTCACAAGCTATAATCTTACGTATTATATCAATAAACCATTCAATCTAGTTTTCATGCTTCAATCATTAAGCCATAATATCACTACCCTCAATTATTAACATTCCTTATACATTTTGAATTTAACATGTCATATATTAGCATTTCCAACATCTTAATTATTAGTTCATGCTAAATAACATGTCAATTACACAAAACAGCACACAAGCATACCATTATTCAAATTTAGATGAATATATGAACAAACCTAAATTTGAGCCTTAATAAACACCCTCTCTAGCATCTCAAATCCCTCTAGTGGGTTTCTCCACCTTCTTTTCTATCCCCAAACATGAAAGCAAAACCATAAATAATTTTTTGAATGAGCATTAACCTTCTATATGCCATTATCAATATGAACCCTAACTTAATCATCCATTCAAGTTCTTCAATCATCTAATCCCATCTAAAATTGAATTAAACTAATGTAAGAACAAATGAAACATGATTTCTTATCTTTGTTTCTAAGATTCATATTGGTTTTAGGGTTCAAAATTGAACTCTCCTTTCTCCCTAATTCTACCCTCAATGAAATGGTGAAATCCTTTTATTCTATCAACTTTAATCTTAATACTAAGGTTGATTTATGTTAAATATCCTAAGGATTGAAGGGAATTTAAGGGAATTGTCTTTGGTTTAGCAAGGATCTAATGGCTAGGGTTTTGAGGTGGAAAAATCCAAAAATCTGACAAAACATGAAACTGTTCATTTTATACTATAGAGCTTCATGGATGTAACTATACCTTCACAACCATGAAGTTGTTAAGCTTCAGAATTTTGAATTTTGTGACATTCATGATCATGAAACATGTGACACCTCACTTTTTCATGTCTTTATAACTATTTTCATGTTCCAAACCCCATAACCAGTTATGTTTCACCTATATAAACTTAATACATGTCATTTCTAGGCCCTAACTTTTGGGTGTTATAATATTAATAACAAAGCCTTAGAACTTCTAGTCTAGAATTAGAATAGTGGATAGCTTGGTATGCCAAATAAGCATACATAGGCAATATATACCAAGTTATAAAGTCGGTAATGACACAATTATTAAGCCATTAATAACACAATTATAAAATGACAATTATAAAGCCAAAAATGGCACAAATATAATATCGATAAGACACTTATATAAAATGTTTGGATAGCCAATAACCCTAGTATCCTATTAATTAGTTTAGTCATAGGTGTTAAAAGCATGAATAAAATTTAAGAATTTTCAATATATACTTTATATGGTTTAAAATGTTAATTAAGATGATTAAAAAAAGAAATGAAGATGATGTAGATTTAATTTAAAGGGTATTAATGCATTGCTAGAAATGTTAGATGGGCCTATATTAAGCTTGTATTTTTCTTTTATTTATTATATGTGGAATTGTATAAGTTGCATGTGCTAAATGAATATATCTAAGATTATTGCCTTATGAAACATCATCAAGCTAGTACCTTAATGGGTAGGCTTTTCTCATGTGCAAGTGTAAAGGAGTAGGTGTAAAATTTGAGTAGTTATTAGAACAAGGCTAACTCCCCTCCCCAAATAGCAGCTAAAAGTTCAAGTTCTTTTTTGGTATATTTTATTATAAACAATGTAATATAACTTTTAAATTTTATTTCATGACATATGTGTGTTGTGGTTAGTAAAATTGATGTAATGAACATAATTTTTATTGTAAATATAT
Source organism: Triadica sebifera (assembly GCA_023653625.1). NCBI lineage: Eukaryota > Viridiplantae > Streptophyta > Magnoliopsida > Malpighiales > Euphorbiaceae > Triadica > Triadica sebifera. The sequence goes on along the minus strand of CM042910.1, from coordinate 15,226,085 downwards.
GTTTGGTAATAAGGCATAATTTTTATTTTTATTATATGTAAAGTTTTTATTTGAATGCAAATAAAAACAATATGTTATGTTTTGCTAAGTAGACTAGGTAGCTGGACATATAACGCTCATTTACCTTGTTGTTCTAGAGTAAGATAATGGGGTGTTACAAAATTGAGAACCAAATGACTCTTTTGGGTATCCCATAAATAGCCACCTTTAAACTTAGCTTCTAGCTTATCTGACATTGTCTTCTTCACATAAATAAGACATCATATGAGAAAGAATAGGTGTTCATCTATATGAGTAACAAATTTGGGTTCTGTTAGTTTATCTGCATCTATTTGAGCATCTTAAACTTTATCAAGTTCAATTTTACTCCCACTATCTTCTTTTAGAAGGAACTCTTTCTCTAAGAAGACAATATGCTTTGAAACAAACTCATTTTTTTTCCAAAGGGTAGTAAAATTTATATCCAAATGATTCTTTTCGATATCCTACAAAAAGACATCACATTTAACTTCTAGCTTGCCTAACATTGTTCGATTCACATAAGTAAGACAATGCCATACTTTCATATGAGAAAGAATAGGTTTCTTGTTATTCTACATCTCATATAGAGTTACATCAACTAACTATGAAGAAACTTTGTTTAGAATATAAATAGTAGTTTCTAGTGCATGAACCCAAAAAGAGTCGAGGAGTTTTGCAAAGCTCATCATAGACCGCACCATGTTAAATAAGGTTCAATTTCTCCATTCAGCTACATTGATGTAACTCAGAGTGTATTCATAAGTGTACAAACCAATTATAACATTAGCAAGCTCATTTCTGAGGCCGATCTCTTAAGGACTTGTTTGGCTTAAATTTTTAATTAATCTTAAATTACCAACGAATAAGAAAATTAAATCTTAAACACTCTAATCAAGTTGAATTAATTTGGTTTAACTAATAACAATGGACTAATAATAACTAAAACATAGTAGAAATTAATAAATGTAACTAATGAGAAAAAAATAGGAACTTAGATCAAAACCCCCAGCTTGCATTCCCCTTAACAAATTAGAACTAATGAACTCATATTTCATTACTCTCGCCTTTAAGTACTAATTAATCAAGCTAATGACTTAACTAGTGTTCAATCCAATTTTTAGATTAAATTATAGATGGTTTGTCTAATAACTTAACCTTAATATTTCCATTTAAAGTTTAATAAATCAGACAAATATCAAGCTAAAACTTAAATCAGCGTCATTGAAACTTCAAAAAAATCATTCATTCATTAAAAATAAATAAATAAGGTTCATATAATATAGGGTTTCTCATAAAGCACCCATTAAGTAATCTAGCCTAGCATCATAATAAAAATTGTCATGCTTATTTTGATAACTAAGTTAAACATTGCAGTAGAGAATAAAGATATAAGAAACTAAAAGTATGCTATTTGGATTGGATCTCAAGCTAAAAGGTAGTTCTTACTGAAAATCCAAATGAGAAAAACAAGTCTGCTACTAAATGAACCTTTCTAGTAACTGTTTATGTATATCTAAACTTACCATAAGTTTGAATTTATAACCCAAAAGTCCTACATGAAGACTAACTCTAAAAAAACTATACTTCCTAAACAAAAAATATGATTATTATCTCTCATAAATTTTTTTTTAAATCGGCATTTATCTCCAAAGTCTGAGCCCAAGACAATCAACATAGGAGTTTAAACAAAACTGGACTTTACTGCTCAAGTCATTATCACACATGTTACACTCCTTCACACACACAACATTCATGAACAACATAGCAACATCATCATGCCCACGCTATTACTTTGCATAAGCCACAATAGAATAGGGTTATGACATCATTGTGCCTATGTTAATTTCGTGCACTCACACTAGTGCTCGTGTCCATGATGGATGAAGAACGGGAAAGAACCCCCTCATAGGCATGACAATGTGTCACATTCGTGAAATTATTCTCTTTATTACATGTTTTCTTCAACACCTATAAATGTAAAAATGAACAACTAAGTACCAAAAACATGTTAAAAACATACAATTAAACATTAAAAATATAAATAAAAACTATACTAAATAGAGACATCAAATTTTCCTACACTTAAATATTGCTTGTCCTCAAGCAATACCTTAACACAGAGAAATATTAAAAAAAAACTTAACTAATACACACAATCTCAATCTCCATAATCGCTAAGTTTCACTGATACACCAATCTGACCCTTATCAAATTTACATAGTCAACTATGCTTAGGACCATCCTAATACTGGTTCCACACTCAAATTCAAAAACAAACTAACTCAATCATAACATTGCTTCAAAACATATAGTGAAGCAATCTAGCCAAACTACTCACTATAAACATATAAAAAAAACTCATACCTTATGCCCCCACACTTATTTCCTTGTAACATCTTTTCTTTCTTTACTTATAATTTTATTTTTACTTAAAGTTAACAATTCTTCCCTAAGTCATAGTTCATTTCTTTCTTTTACTTGAAATTTTAGATTTTTCATTTCTTCTTCTTTTTTCTTTACTATGAGAAAAACACATTATGCTCATTTAAGATGCTTTGCATGCTTATATCCTTGGTAGGAAAGCTTAGTAGATAAGACAAGTGCATTTTATGCTCCATCTCGCTATTTTTGTTAACTCTACTATTCAATTGAGTTGTTTTTGTTATGATTAAGGACTTAACATATAAGTAGCCAATATTTAATAATTCATAGCCTAATTAGATCACTAATACTGTATACATAAGGAAAATAAATAATTAAATTGAAATGCCTTTCAAATATAAGCATGAAACTAGCATTAAGATTATCATAAACTTAATCAAGCAATACAAATCCAATAAGGTCAAATTTTAGCATTCATTCATAACTTATATATGAGAAAATGAAAAACAATCGAGCATAAAAGTTGAAAAATAAAAACACGCTACAAAATATGAGAAAAGAAATATAACCATGGAACATTGACACTGTAAAACTACACTCCAAAAGATAAAATTCCTTCCCTCCCCTCACATTTATTTGACTCATTGTCCTCATTGATTCACAAATGAGCAAAAAGAAACAAGCTAGAGGAAAATAATACTCCCTTAGAGTGAAAAACATATCACTAAGGCGAAGGCGGAAAATGATCTAGACTATGATGCATGAGAAGAGTGTGTTGGGCACTATTGCACTTTAAATGATCTCATCAATGATCGATACGATCAATGTTAGAGTATTGGCAGAAATATCAAAAGCACAAAATTGTGTAGAAAAGTTAGGAATAATGTGGCCTAAACCAAGTGCAGCCATAGTATGTCTAATGGTGGACATCATATGCCTAAAAATAAAAATAGAAGTACAGACTCTAGTACTAGAATCCATACACTATAATAGAAATAATTCAATTTTAGAAACTTTATTACTCTCAAATTTTCCAAATATCGCATAGCACATAAACTTGTGAAATATAACAATACATGAATCTTTAAAACTCATAGTAGATGCATTTCTAGGATTATAGTTGGGTTCCCCTATTAAGACTTGGGAATTTCATCGGGATTAAAAACTATCTGGTACATCCCTAGCTCATTTCATAAAGAACTTAAAAAGTCTTCTCATGGTTTTATGAGTAACTACACACCATTTGCCCAACAATTGAAAAGTCATTTTAGTGTAGTCTTTATTAATTAGCAAGGTGTTATAAAATTCTAAAATAGTTCATTTTGACATGCAAATGAAATATGACCATCCTAAGCGTTTAACATAAGCTTGCATGGTTTCTAAATTATTCAATTGCTCAAAAGTTGCAAAATCAATGAAATTACAGACAATTAAAGGTCTAGTCATGTAATATTCATACCTTATGCCTTCTTCATCAAAATAAATGGGAAAATGAGCATCATATCTGAAAGAGATGTCTACATCTAAACCATTCGATCCATCCTAAGCATTATCAAGTGTGGCTTCCTTTTATCACGATAGTGACTTGGTGGAAGAGTAGAATTGTAGGCACATGTAGACTCTCCACACCTCTATGATGAACTTCTTATCCTAGGCATCTTGAATTTAATGAAAACTGAGAGAAAGGGTCCAAATTATTAATGGGTCTGTGGGATTTAATTCTAATTAAAGATAAAAATTAAAATTAAAGAAGAATTTTGGAGTTAGGGTTTATTTAAAGTTGAGAGAAAAATGAAGAAGAGAATAAATATTGAGAATGAAGAACACGGGTATGAGAAATAATTAGGACCTACATATTTAAAATATCACATGAGAGAGTACAATATAAAAATTCAAGTGTCACACACGTTACAGTATGTCATGTCCGTAACATTTCTTTACTTACCATTAAGTGTCACATGCGTGAAGATTCCTCACGCCTGTGACATGTTGCTTTGTTCCCCAAATGTGTCACAGTTGTGACACCTCTTCACACATGTGACAGTCTCAGCTCATATAATTCCCCGATTCCTCCATTTGCATATTTTAGCATAACTTTCCTTTTGTAATTTATTCCCTAGAAATAATTTAAAGTTTGGAATGCAAATAGAAGATCAAAAACTAAACAAAAAGGAAATTGAAACAAAAAAACAAAAGATCAAATGAATAACATGGATTGCCTTCTAAAAAAATGCCACATTTATTATCATGGTAACACATCGTTGACTATGGTTCTTTTAAGGTAGGGGAAATCCACTTGAAGCTGGTTATCCACCAATGCACTTCTCACAGTTTCACCTAACTTATTTATTAGTAATTGCAAATGCATTTCATAGATAAGTTAATCAACTTTATCAATGTAAAAATACTATTTAGTAGGTTCAAAAAAATAAGTTGAAAATTTACATACCTTTCATAAATCACATCCAATTCTGTTATGGTTAATTTTATATGTTTGACATCAATATGGTTATCTGTTGTGGCCATAAAAAGTCTACCAAGAAGTATTGCTTAATTATTTTCTTTTGAATTAGCATTTTCAGTATCCATGACCACAAAATCTATAAGTACTATCAACTTACCAATTTGCATCATAAGGTCTTCTACTATATCTATAACAAATCTTATTGAATCGTTGGCTAACTAGAAATCTATATTGGTTGATTTTAATTCTTCTAAACCAAGTTTCTTATAAATTGAGTAACATATTAGATTTATACTCGAGCCCAAATCCAACATAGTCTTTCCCTTCTTCCTTTCACCCAAGGTAATATTAATGGAAAAGCTCCTAAAATCAGTTTTGTTTTTAGGTAACTTTAGCTTACATTTGTCACCAACTAATTATGTTGGTGTCACTTTAGACATCTCAAAATTCTTACTTTTGTTATGTTCCCAAAATTTGAAAAACGATGGTTGGTAAGGCTTTGTTGCCTTATGCAATAAATTTCCTCTTTCAATGCCTCTTAATTTGTCTACTTATCTAATGGTTGAAACTCCTTGGAGAATAGTTCTCTAAGTCAGTTTCCAAATTTACTTCATCATTATAAGTATTGACATGCATAATTATTTATTTAGCTTGCTCTATTTGGCTTGGTAACCTTCCTTTCTTATTTTCTTGTATTGCCTCTACTATCTGCCCAAATTGAATTTCCAATCTCTTGAATGAAGCTTCAATTGAATCAAGTCTTTTTTCCATCCTCTTCTACTTATCTTGAGTAGCTAACCTGAAATTTTTTAAGATTTCTTCTAAAAATGGGTTTTTATGTGCATTAGTAGGTCTAATTTGATATGGATTTAGATATGGAGGTTGATTTTGAGGCTCCTTGTAATGGTACTGTAAATTCATATTTTGGTTTTTGAGAATCTGAATGGGGTTTTGAAAGTTTCTCTAAGAGAAGTTAGGATGGTTCCTCTAGTCAGGGTTATAAGTGTTATAATAAGGGTTATTCTGCTGCCTACGTTAGAAGAAATTTAAGGCTTTTACTTGATCCACCTCATTTATTGCCATAGAATCAAAAAATGAGCACATATTAGCTTTATGTCCATAAATACTACATATGCCACATACCTAATTTGTGGATGTTTGTCCCTTGCTAATTAACAATTGAATTGACTTTATGAGCTTAACTATGTGCAAAGCTAACTCATTAACAATAGAAACTTCATGCACTGCATATTTCTTCCTCTCACACTCTTTTGTTGAGAGTTAGCTCTCAGTAGTTCAAAGATATCATAGACTTTCTCAACTATCTTTTCTCCTATAGTTCTCTCAGCTACATTGTCAACCATGCATTGATATTGTTGGTTCAAACCATCTTAGAAGGACTGATTTGTTACTGGAAAAGGGTACCAGTGGTAAGGGCACTATAAGAGAAGCATCTTAAATTATCACATACTTCATGAAAGGTTTCAAAATCTTTTTGATGGAAGTTCGTGAACTCTTCCCTCAACTCCTTCATTTTCTGATGGGAATAAAATTTATCCATAAATTTGTGATATACCTGTAACATCCTCGACCTTCCCCACATGCATTTCTACATGCATCTCATTTGAATATATACATCTTGCATATACTTCATTTGAACACGTGCATTCCATGGGAAAAATTCATGACATACACTAGCTACATGTCTAAGTATATTGCAATTGTATCGAGTCGCACGTGTGTACTCATAACCTAAATGAAGGTAACAAGGTATTAGAAATAATAATAGTAATAATAAATAAATAAAATGAAAATGAAAAGAAACAAAAATAAAGGATGAAAAATAAAAAATAAAAAAGAAACAAAAAAAGGAGAAAATGACAAAAGTGATGAGGTGGGAGGTGGACCTTATCTTCCTCCTCACTATTCCACCTCCCTCACTCAAATTCCGTTTTGTCTTCTTTTTCCATTATTTCATCCTTATTTTCTTCCTTATTTTACTTAAATTTTGTAGCAAATTCATCCCTTTCAAGTTCGTTCTTGGTAGGTAATCTTCTCTCCAGTGTTATAGTGTTGGTTTGAATTATTAGGATTGTGTTGCGTTAGTGTTTTTCACTCTGATTTGGATGACCTTATGAATCGAATTTAGAGAAGTTTCAAATATAAATTTTTTTCATTTATGTCTTGGGTTTATGTATATATAAATATTTTTTTTTCAATATATGGTGTATTAGAAGAGAAATTCTCTCTTAATTGGAACTGGATTAGGTGAGAATCATAGCTGAGTTAGCTACCGTGTTTGTTTATTTTGAATAAGATAGAGCATGTCTTTTAAAAAGTTCAAAACATGAAAATTGAAAATACATGTGTTATCTATATGTATCCAAATTTAGGTTCATATGTCTTTTGGATATTGAGTTATAGTGAATGTAACCATGATTGTTTCATAGTTTGAGCTGCCTACTTAATGCCCTAGGCAAGTCCAGCAGCTTATTTGGAAATTTTGAGCTCCTTATAAATAAAATATGTAATTTGTCAAAACATAAAAGTTATATGGTTATGTCTTAGATAAATTTTGGTAGAAATATCACCTTAAAATATTATGTATAGAGTGAGATATAGCCTTCAAAATCATACTGGTATGGAAGCCAACATTGTTCTGGACCAGTGAAATATTTCTTATAATTTGAGTTCTTTAGAGACATAATTAATAAAATTTTAAAACATGAAAAATGTTTTATTTTAACCTATATAAATTATTTTCAAGTTTCACTATAATATGACTTATATATTGTAATGTATGAAGAATTAAACTTGGTACCCTAAAACTGCTTGAGGGCATAAAACATAACACAATTGGAAATTCCACCAAAAATTGTACAATGCTCCAATTTCTCTAAAATTTTAATATGTTACATAATTATATGTTAAATTTTATTAAAAACAAGAATTAAACAATTTAACAAGTTTGGAAAAAGTTATAGACTAATCAGTCTCATAAGGTCACACTGCCTAATAGGAAAAACCCAAACTATTAATATGAACAATGCATATTAATTTGTTTAAGCAACATTAAGTTTCTCTAGTCATGTACCATCCTCAACATCCCACATATGCATTATTACATGTATTTTATTTTGACATATGCATCTTGCATATAATTCAATTGAATACGTGCATTTCATATGTATTTTTGTAGGAACAAGTTTATGACACACTAGCTACGTGCCCTAGTATTTGGCAGTTGTATGGAGTCGCACGTGTGTATTTATAATCTAAATGAGGATAACAAAGTATTAGAAATAAATTGAATAAGGTGACTAAATTAAAGTAAGAAAAATGACTAGATTAAGATTAAATTGCATATTGCGTTGATTTGTGTAATAATAATAAGAATAATTAAATAATAAAAATAAAAGTCAGAAAAAAAAAGGAAAATAAAAAAGAAAAAGGGACGGATAGAAAAAACGGGAAGACAAAGTGGTGGTGACTTTTAACTTATTAGGATGTCATTATCTTCATTTCTTTCTTTATCTTCTTCTTCTTCTTTGCTTCATTCCTTCAATCCATTTTCTTTGAAGTTCCAGCCATTTTTTTTCTCTCTTTCACTCCAAAAATTACAGCAACAAGGTTAGCCAAAGGTGATTATAGGTGAGTAAACATTTATTTTATGTTAAACTTGATTATGGTGTTTAGAGTTCAAAAATAGGCAGTGTTTTGTGCCATGGTTTTGATGATCTTAAAGATCGAATTTGGAAAAGTTTAAAACATGAAATTTGTTCCTTTATATCTTATATTTATGGATATGTAAACATGTTTGCATGATATGTTGTATAGGAAGAGAAATTTCTCTCTACTGAAACTGGTACGAATGTAATCCCTAATTGTGTTAGCCATTGTGTTTGTTAGTTTTGAATATGATAAACCATTATTAGAAGTATCTCAAAATATGAAAGTTTTAGATATATGTATTATGTATCTTTATACCAAATTTTAGGTTCATATGTCTTGTAAATTTGGAGTTATGGTAAATAGAGCCATGACTGTTCCATGGTTTGAATTGTCTGCTTAGTGCTCTGGGCAGATCTAGTAAATATTTTGGCTAATATTAGCTCCTTAGAGATCGATTATGTAAATTATCAAAACATGAATGTTATAGATATATGTCTTATCTAAATTTTGGGACTAATTTCACCTTAATATGTTATTTATAGACTAAGTTATGGCTTTTGTAATTCATACTGGTCTGGAAGCCAACTCTACTCTGGACCAGCGACATGTTTCTTCTAATTTTAAGCCCTTAGAGACATTATTGATAACATTTGTAAACATGAAAAATGTTCCATTTAAACCTATATAAGGTTCTGTAAAAATTCATTGAAATATGAATTATATATTATAAGTTATGATGAACCAAAATTGGTACCCTGAAACTGCCTAAGGGCAGAAAACAAAACACATTTAAAAATTCCACCAAATATTGTACAATATTCCAATGGGTCTGAAATTTTAATATGTTACCTAATTATATGTAATTTGAATTAGGAACAAGAATAATATTAATTGGTCAAGTATAGAGAAATTTATAGGCTAAACAGTCCCATAAGGTCACACTGCCTCATAGGAAAAATCTTAACTATTAATATGAACAGTGCATATTAATTTGTTTCAGCCACATTAAGTCTCCCTAATCATGAGTTAATTGATTATATTTTCATATTAGGCTCACAACATATTGGAGACCCACAAGGAGTGGATAGACAATAAGTTAGGGATCGAAATCAAAGGAGAACGGTGAGTCTAATTATCAATTGAATTCTTTAGTATATATGAATGTTGCTTGCTATGTGATTCGTATGATTGTCATGATTTGTCCTTGATAATATGATGATGGATAATTTGTAACATTTTTGGTACACATAAGTGGTATACTTGTGGTATATTTAAGGTATATGTTTGACATATGTGATATATATACACATGGAATATGTATAGTATATGCAAGGTCTATGTGTGGCATATGAGGTATATATGCAATATATGTATGTTATGTGTGACAAGATACAATGGTTGGTGAATGCTTAAGTACAAGTGCATATACATATGGACTTAAAAGGCGTTGTGACTAGTTAATCGATATTGTAAAACAAAAAAAGAGGCCTATGGCCCAACAAATGTGCAAATGAAACAAATGATCAAACTAGCTAGCAAATGCAAATGTCCACATGGAAACCTGGGGCAACGTTTATTTAAATTGATTACAAAAAAATGAAATAAGCAAAGCATTTGCATATGTAAAGAGTAATGATTATACGTTTCAACTTTATTGATATTTATATGATACTTATGAATGGAATGGAATACATGGTATGTGTTGGATTTTTGATTTATTACTATGACTTGCTTAGTACTTTAGAGCTCATTTGATGATTATTCTCACTGAGCCGCAACTCATCAATTTGCATCTTTTTCAGGTAAAGAAAAGTGATAGCTCATTTGGAGTAGCGTATAGAAGACATGGAGCACAGGTCACTAGCCGAGCCTCATCACTCTCTCTCCTTGCATTCCACACAAGCATGAAAATATGTCATCTGCATTTCGTATTTACGTGTTTTAATATGTATAGTCATTTTGGAATGGGTTTTAAAAATGTATAAATGAAAACAACTCGTAAATACTTTTGTGCAAAGTTTATGTTTTAATATATGTGATATACCATATTGTGGCAAAAGCCTCAAAGTTGACTTGCAAAGTCATTGAATGATATTACAGAATATGAAAAAAAAAATTACTACCATTATTAACAGGGTATTTTGCCTTTCTAGTATGCTATGTGTGATTGTTTGATACAGAGATAGGTTGAACTCAAATGTATAAGATGTAGTGCTACAAGTCATGAGTTAATTAAGTATATTTCCATATTAGGCTCTCAAAAAATTAGAGACCCACAAGGAGGGGATAGACAATATGTTAAGGGTCAGAATCAAAGGAGAAAAGTGAGTATAGTTATCAAACGATAGTGCATATGAATATTGCTTGCTATGTGATATGTGAGATGATTTATGGTTATGTAATTCATATGATTGTCATCATTTGACCTTGATAATAAGATGATGGATAATTTGTGTCATATGTGGTATATATAAGTGGTATATTTAAGGTATATGTTTGGCATAAGAGATATATACATGGTATATGTATAGCATATTTGAGGTACATGCATAGCATACATGGTATACATGTGGTACATATATGAGGTATACATAATGGATGATGAATTCTTAGTTACAAATGCATATGCATAAGGACTTAAAAGATATTGTGACTAGTTAAGATGTCATAAAAATGTGCAAATGAAGCAAATGATCAATATAGCTAGCAAATGCAAATGTTCAAATGAAAAATGTTCATATGGAAACCCAAGGCAATGTCTGCTTAACTAGGTCACAACAAAATGAAATAAGCTAAGCATGAGCATAAGCAAAGATTAGTTATTACATGTTTAAATTTTACTCATATTATATGATAATGGTGAATGCAAGGGGTTTGTGGTTTGTTACTATAAGTTGCTTGGTACTTTATAACTTATTTGATGATTACTCTCACTGAGCCGCAACTCATCAATTTGCATCATTTTTCAGGTAAAGGAAAGTGATAGCTTATTTTAAGTGGTGTATAGAAAATATGGAATACAGGACATCGACCGAGCCTGACCACTCTCTCTCCTTGCATTACACATGAACATGGAATCATGTCATTTACATTTTGGATTTATATGAATATATGTGTATATTTACTTGTAGTTGTACAATGATATGTAAATTGATGCAACTTTAAACCTTTAGATGTAAAGTTTAAGTTTTAATATATGTGAAATATATTGATTTGCATATTTATTGAATGATGATATGGATGTGATGAAATTTACTATCAATGATAACAGGTTTGTTTAACTTACCTGTATGCCATATATGATCACTAGACACAGGGATAGATTTTATTGAAATGCATAAGCTATGATATTACATTTTTGGTATCAAAGTAGGGATAGGTTCCATGGGAACATGCATATGCGTAAGATCATGATAACATATGCATCATATGTGTTGAATATTATGTAGTGACACATTTCTATGAATTTTAGGGCCATGATAAGACATGATTCACCAAAAAGGGAAAGGCCAGCTGAGATGCATTCTCATGAGGCATCACTTCATTTGCATAGAGATCAACCAACACCATAGGCTAGGGCTTCAATACATGCATCACAATCATCACATGCATAAGTACCCTATGAAACCCAAAACAGGAAGTACAGGTGCCCGAAATATATAGGAAATAAGTTGAGAAAATAAGAAGTAGTTGATTTCAATGACACAACATACCCAACAGAAGCAAGGACATGATTGAAAAGAACATAAAGGGTATTGAATATGATGAGATGAACTCCAAAGGAGACGTCTGATTATGTAGTGTCCTTGCTTCGAGGCAATGCTTATGAATGGTGGGAGACTATCCCAGATAGTGATACACAACCATCGATTCTGACATGGAATGATTTTATCCAGGAATTTCAAAATAATTACATGCCTGAGGCGCATAAGGATGAGAAGAGAAAAGAATTCTTAAATCTAAAACAAAGGAATATGTCTGTTGCTGATTATGAGGTGTAGTTTAACAAACTTTCTCACCATGCCACCTTTATGGTCTCGAAGACTACTTTCGAACTAGGTATAGACATTATGAATTCTTAGTAATACCATTTGGGTTGACTAATGCTCCAACTGCATTTATGGCATTAATGAATAAGGTGTTTCAACCATATCTGTGATAATATTTATTGATGACATATTGGTGTACTCAAAGAGTGGGAGAGAACATGAACAACATTTAAGAATTGTGTTGCAAACTTTGAGGGAGAAACAATTGTATGCTAAACTGAGTAAATGAAAATTATGGTTGGATCATTTGGTGTTTCTTAGATAAGTGGAATCAAACAAGAGCATAGAGGTAGACTCAGAAAATAGAGTTCATGGTAAATTGGGAAGCTCCTAAAAATGTTTCAAAAATACGTAGTCTTTTCGGTTTAACAGGATACTACTGTAGATTTGTTAATGGATTTTCACTGATTGTCAGCCTTTTGACTAAATTACTTAGAAAGAATATGCCTTTCAAATGGGCTTCAGAATTCCAAAGGAATTTTGATGAGCTAAAACAGAGATTAACCTCAGCACTATTGTTAACTTTTCCTATGGGTACATATGGATTTATAGTATATAGTGATGCTTCTCACCAGCACTTAGGATGTGCATTGATACAACATGGTAAGTTGATAGCTTATGAATCCAAACAGTTGAGACCACATGAGATGTCATATCCAGTGCATGATTTAGAATTGGCTGCAATTGTATTTGCATTGAAGATTTGAAGGCATTATCTGTATGGTGAGACATTCCAAATCTTCACAGATTATAAGAATTTGGGTTATTTTTTAACACAAAAAGAGTTAAACATGAGAAAGAGATGATGGTTAGAGCTATTAAAAGATTATGACTGCACAATTGAACATCATCCAGGGAAAGTTAATGTAGTAGCAGATGCACTGAGAAGGAAGTCCAGAAGCAATGTAGCTCACTTAGAAGCATCATTTTTTCCATATTTGATTCAATTATGGTCTATGAATATTGAATTGAAAATGCATGATGGTGGATCACTGATTACTACTTTTCAGGTTAGACTGATACTAAAGGAAAGATTCAAAAAAGCACAAGGCAAAGATTCTCAATTGTGTGAGAAAATTGAAATGGTAAAGCAGGGAAATAGTACATAGTTCTATTTACAGGATGATACACTGATGTTGAAGTCACACGTATTTGTTCCAAACATTGATATTTTATGCTAAGAAATAATGGAAGAGGCACACAATGCACCTTATGGAATGCACCTAGGGATGACCAAGATATATCACAACTTAAAACCTCATTACCAGTGGCCCAAAATGAAGAAAGACATAGCAAAATATGTTTCAAAATGTTTAACATGTTAGCCAATTAAGATTGAACATCAAGCCCTAATTGGTAAGTTACATCCATAACAGTGCCAGAATGGAAATTGGAGAAGACAATGATGGATTTTGTTTATGGATTGCCAAGAAATTCATGAAAAATGATGCAATATGGATAATTATTGATAGATTAACCAAGTCAACACATTTCTACCTATCAGATGGGGGTGTACACTTGAAAATTTAGCAAAATTATATATGAATGAGATAGTTAATTACATGGTATTCTAGTGTCCATTATGTCTGATAGAGATCCCTGGTTTACTCCACATTTTTGGGTGAGTTTACCAAATGCATTGGGAATGAAATTGAACTTTAGCACTGAATTCCACCCAAAAACTGACAGACAATCAAAAAGGACTATACGGACCTTGGAAGAAATGCTTGGGGCGTGTTCTATGGAATTCAGAAAAGCTTGAGATGAATATATAGCATTGAAAGAATTTGCTTACAACAATCAATATTATAGCAGTATCCAGATGGCACCATATGAGGCATTGTATGGCAGAAAGTGTCAAAGCCCCATCATTTAGGATGAAGAAGGAGAACATGCATTAGAAGGGCTAGAGATAGTACAAGTCACAATGGATAAAATCAAGGTTATCAAGAACAAGCTAAAAGTGGCACAAGACAGACAAAAAAGTTATGTTGATCAGCATAGAAGGGAAATGGAATATGAGTTAGGTGAGAAGGTATTTTTATGAGTATTTCTATGGAAAAGGGTAATTCAATTTGGCAAGAAGGGTAAATTGAGGGCAAGGTACATAGGGCCTTATGAAATTCTTGAGAAGGTTCATCCATTGGCATACAAATTGGCTTTACCACCAGAGATGGCTCAGATTCATAATGTATTTCATGTGAGCATGCTTAGAAGGCATATGTCAGATCCTACACATGTACTTAAAGATCAAGCCATTGAGATTGCAGATGACATGAGTTATGTCGAGGAACCAATGGAAATCATCAGATACAAGACTAAACAACTGAGATTGAGATTTCTCTTCTCATCTTACTCCCCTCAAATGTAAATTGAGATTTTCTATAGTTTGAAATATGTAATTAGATTACATAGGATTAGGATAGAATGAAGATACAAAGGAGCAAGAAGCAAATGAGGTGGTACCATAAACAAGAAGACTTAGAAATAGGAATTTGATTTCTATTTTGGGTTGTAAATTCATGCATATACCTAGGTAAGACCTAGTCAATTTCTCTTTAGCTCAAGTGATTGACTTTAGTATGTCCATAATCATGCCATATAGTTAATGTAACTATTTTTTTATATCCATGTGATGAATGTATGATATATAAAAGCATGAAATAATAACTTGATGAAACTTAACAAAGAAATCCCTCGGTAAATAAACAATTAAATCTTACGCCTTCCATTAATATGGGGAGAACCAGAGTTCTTCTAGAGTTAGGGTTGTTGAGTTACCTCAAGCTCACTCTATAAGAATATGTTCAATCAATTGAAATTAGATTTCATGATTAATGGGTTAGACTTAACCGATATTATTAACTTGTTGGAATTGTGTCAAGGTTAATGTGTATTGGAGGCAAAGTTGGGTTTGTATACATGAGATGTACACATATCAAGAGTTGATAGCCCAATGTATGTGCACACATCAATAAGATGATAGCAATTGGTATGGATTAGATACCTACCAACCAAACTAAGGATAACTTGTTGAGTTGCCTCAAGGTTATTCTTAGTTTGTTGGATATTGACCTACTAGGAGAACTTTCATATAAGTTCTTGCGGGTTCATAGTGAAGGCTATGGATTCACAATAAAATAATGGGAGTCATAATGCGATTTATTAAAGACCTAATAAACATGCATTTAATGTACATTCTAACATGTTCTATTTTACATCTAGGTTGTCAGAATCATCATCATGACAAGTTTGAATTTGCGATCACTAATGGAAATAAATAAGTTGACTGGCCCAAATTTTTTAGATTAGCTAAGGAATTTGAAAATAGTTCTCAAATCCGAAAAAATTGGCTATGTCCTAGATGAGGCACTCCCTAATCCCCCTGCTGCTAATGCTTCTGAAGATGTTCAAAAGGCATATCAAAAGCATCTCGATGATAGTGAGATGGCAAGCTGCATTATGCTTGCTACTATGTTAGCTGAGTTGTTAAAGCAGCATGAGGCTATGGATGTTAATTCCATAGTATACCATCTAAGAGAGATTTTTGATGAGCAAGCACATTCTGAAAGGTTCAAAACTTTGAGGTTGCTCTTCCGCACTAAATTGATTGAGGAGACATCTCTAATGCAATATGCATTGAAGATGAATGGGTATATTGAGAGGTTGGCCACCTTAGGATTTGTGATGGACCATGAAATAAGTATTGACTTAATTCTAACCGGTTTGTCTAATAGTTATTCACATTTTGTGCTTAACTATAGGATGAACCAAGTCTCTACCACTATTCCTGAGCTGATTAACTTGCTCAAAACAGCTGAGTCATATGTCAAGAAGGACAATAAGGATGTGATGCTGGTAGACTCTTCAGGTTCTAAAAAGAAGAACCTTAAGAAGAAGAAGAAGAAGTCCATGAAGCCTAAGGGAGGCATGACCAAGAAGAAGGCTAAGGAGATTGCTCCAAAGGGGACATGCTTCCATTGTGGCAAGGATGACCATTGGAAGAGAACCTGCAAGGCTTACTTGGAGTCCTTGAAGAAGAAGGCATATGATACCTCATCTACATCAAGTATTTTTCTCATTTAAATTAATACTGTTTCTGATAATAACATATGGGTATTAGATACCAGTAGTGGCTCACACATATGCACTAATATGCAGGGCCTAAGAAACAATAGGCAGCTCAATAAAGGAGAGTCAGACCTACGCGTAGGGAATGGAGCAAGGGTTGTTGCATTAGCTGTAGGAACTTATGTATTGACCCTCCCTAATGAGCTTATGTTAAATTTGGATAATTGCTATTATGTACCTACTTTGACTAAAAACATTATTTTTGTTTCAAGTCCAAATAAAGATGGTTTCCATTTAGCTTTTAGTAATAATTGTTGTTCTATTATGTTGAATGGAATTCTTTATGCTAGTGGTACATGTAACATCCAGTGATTTGGGCCCCGATTGCGTGTGACCAAAGTGAGGCGCACAGATTCAATCGTAGTCTAAATTTGAACCCATAAAAAATGACTAATAATAAGAGAAAATATTTAAGGGTATTATTATTTGGGAATTAAATATATTAGTGCTAGAATTACAAAAAAATAAAATTTTCTATGGACAAAATTGGTATTATGGCAATTATTGGGGGGAAAAGTGTGAATATGAAGGGAGATGTGGCAAATATGGAATTTCTCAAAGTTTAAATGTTAATCAAGATTAATTAACTTAATGAACCAATAAGAATTATGATTAATTTTAATTAGTGGGACCCACTTCTTAATTTAGGTATAAAAGTTAAAAAAAGGAAGAAGAAATTCTACATTCTTCCATAAGCCATTTTCTTCTTCTTTTCTCCCAACTTAGTGCCATCCACTTCTCCATCCCAAAAGCCACCATTTTTTTTGAAAATCAAGCTTGAAAAAGTGAGGAAAAAAATTAGTTTTGAGAGAGGAAAAATCAGAATTAAGGAGTTCTTACCCTAAAAGGTACCAAAGGAGCAAGAAGGAAGGAAGGAAGAATAAGAAAAAGAGAGAAGAGTGGGACAGATTTTGGTCCACTTGGAAGATTATTAAGGTGAGTTTATTCTTCTTAAATTCAACATTTTTCCTTCTATTTGAGACTCGAAATGATGATAGATGTGATTAGATTTGATAGATTTAGGTTATGTTGCAAGATTGAACTTAGAAAATTAAGTTTGTGATTAGTTGATGAAAGTTGTAGTTAGACTTTGAATTGATGATATTTGATGTTAATTAATTATTTTATGACTTAAACACTAGAGAAAAATGATTTTAAGGTATGAATGAGGGGCTTCCATAGTTAAAAAAATTTAGAAAAAATTAAAATTAACATAGAAATACCACAATTGGTGATAGAATAAGTGTGAATTGAGTGTTGAATTGAAGAAAATGAATTAGGAACTAGGATATGGTTTTTTGGTAGCCATGACATATTAAGAGGGAAGTTTAACCTTAGTACATTTTAGCTCAATTAAGGTGTAAAACATATTAGGAGCATTAGAATATTATGTAGACATGAAAAGCAATGAAAATGGATTTTGGAATTGAAATATGGTATGGTTGTGTAGGAAAAATCAATGAACAAGTGAGAGGCCCTCAAGAGGGTGACAAAGGCAAGGAGAAAGCTAGCTAATAAGGGAAGGAAAAGAAAGTTTAAGGGAATAACCAAGGCTGATTAGGTATGTGCTTCATTGATAAAAATCTTACATTTTGTTAATATGTATGGAATTATATATTAAGGTTTGATATGTTTGTGTTTGTAATATGTTGTGTGATTTATTGTGGCCTTTGATATTTTATATGGAAATGGAATCAAATTGTGTGAAATAATTGAGATATATGAATGTAGTTGTAATTCTGGAAATTTTAGTATCAAAATGAATGCAAATGATGAATGTGGATTGATGTCAATTGAAGACTCGGGTACATATGTCCAAAAACAGCCCTAACTATTTTGATGATAACTTGAGTTTCGGAACTCATTTTTGTATGTTATTTATTGTAAAAGCTAATAAAAAGAGCTTTAATTTTTATTTAGACCATAAAATCTAATTATGTTTAGATATGCCCAGAAAAATGCATGAAGTGCAAACCTAGAACCTGTCTAGAAATTTCTGTGATGATTAGGTATTAAATTGATCATAACTTTTGATAGAAAACTGGAATTTGAGTTATTTTTCATATATCTGAAATATAAGACAACAAGCTAAAAATTTGTAGAAGACCATAACTCCTAATTCGAATTATAAATGAGCTAAAAATGAAGCCAAAAAATAGGTCTGAAATCTATCATAGGTAAAAACATAAAATATTAGGCTTTTGCATGTGTTGTGATAATTATATGTAATAATCCATATGAATATTCACTTTGATGATAATTATAAATATTTAACAAATTATTTATGTGTGAGATTATAGTGCAAGAATAATGGAAATAAAAAACAAAAATAAATAAGCACAATTGTGGTAATTGATTAATATTGTCATTTTTGAAAACATTGTAAATTAATATAAATAATTTATCACAACCCGAGTTCAGGGCTTAGTACAGTGATGGGTTAGGGGTATTGGGCCATGGACCCCGGCAGCCCGATGGTCTCAGTGAGACGGCGGGTGGGCTCAGTCGTTGCTGAACCCGAGTTCAGGGCTGAAGCCCAACCATTACATAAAATGGTACAATTGGTAGTCTCTTACTGAAACTAAAGGGAGGTTGAGGGTTCGACTCTTGCCTCCAACAACCTATTGTGATTAAGTCGTTACTGAACCCAAGTTCAGGGCTTAGTACAGTGATGGGTTGGGGGTATTGGGCCATGGACCTCGGCAACCCGTTGGTCTCAGTGAGACGTCGGGTGGGCTCAGTTGTTGCTGAACCCGAGTTCAGGGCTGAGGCCCAGCCGTTACAATGGGCACAAGAAAAATGAAAAATAATAATAATGTTAAAATATGTCATTTTGCTAATGTTAGATGAATTAAAATTGTTAAATGTTGAATAGTTGCTGAAATTTATTGATTTTATAAAATTCTTTATTTTATGCCTTGTTATTGAAATGATTAATTAATATGTAAAAATATATGTGTGTGTGTGTGTATATATATATATATATGTAAAAATTTTATCATTGAAGCACCACTAAGCTAGTAGCTTAGTGCGAGTGGTTTCCTCTCGCATAGGTTAGAAGGATAGATGTAGAAATTAGAATTGTCAGAAGAAGAAAGGTACCCAGAGGAAAGCAGCTAGCAGCTTTGGTTTTCTTTTTGGTATATTTTGTTTAAAACTTTGTAAATTAAATTCTCGTTTTTATAGAACATAGTTTAAATGTAAATTAATGTATTTTATAAATAAATAAGATTTTGAGTATTATGCTTGTAATAATTTTTATTTCAATGTCTACAATATTTTCATTAAAAAAAATTTACTTCACTTCATTAATCTTATAAAACAGTAAGTGGGTAATGCTCACTTACCTTGCTGAACTATAGTGGGGTAAGAGAGTGTTACAGAACATTATGCAATAGAATATACATATTAGATACATCAAATCCAATTTTAAACATCAATGATAATAAAAGGAAAAAATAAGATATGTTGAAATCATCTTACTTATGTCATTGTCGCCTTGGTCATATAAGTGAGAAATGCATGGCTAACCTACACAAGAGTGGTAGTTTGGGGTCATTTGATTATGAATCATACGACACATGTGAATATTGCTTATTAGGCAAGATGAATAAATTACCCTTTAAGGGAAAGGGCGAACATGCTAATGGAATTTTATACTTAACACATTCAGATGTATGTGGTCCAATGTCTACACACATCAGAGGTGGTTTCATCTACTTCATTACTTTTATCGATGACTACTCATGATATGGGTACGTGTATCTTATAAAATATAAATCTGAAGCTTTTGAAAAGTTCAAAGAATTCAGAAATGGAGTAGAGAAACAACTTGGCAGAAGTATTAAAACACTTCGATCAAATCGAGGAGGTGAATACTTGAGCCAAGAGATTATAAATTATCTTAGGGATAATGGGATTTTATCTCAATGGACTCCACCTTACATGCCACAACACAATGGTGTGGCTGAAAGGAGAAATCGAACCTTGTTTGCCCACAGAATTTGAGGTTGTCCTCCTTATGTTAAGCTAAATCTGACTGATGTCTGTTTGTGGGATATCCAAAAGCATCATATGGATATCAATTTTACCACCCCTTGGAACAAAAGGTTTTTGTTTCAAGACATGCTATCTTTTTAGAGAGAGAATTCCTTCTAAAAGGAGATAGTGGGAGAAAATTGAACTTGAGGAAGTTCAAGATGCTCAAATAGATGTTGATCAACTGCCTGAACCTGAGCTTGTTACTCATACAAATGATATAATAGCTCAACCTTCTGAAGCAAAAGAGCTTCATAGGTCAAGTAGGACACATACTATTTCAGAGAGATATGGATTTCTCATTAGTAAACAGAACGATGTATTGCTCACAGAAAATGATGAGTCTACAACCTATGAAGAAGTTTTGAATAATTTAGAATCTGACAAATGGCTTCAAGCCATGAAGTCAGAAATGGATTCAATGTACGAAAACCAAGTATGGACTTTGGTTGACCCACCCGGAGGGATAAAGCCTATAGGGTGCAAGTGGGTTTTCAAAAAGAAAATTGACATGGAGGGTAATGTGATTACCTATAAAGCTAAACTTGTTGCTAAAGGTTATCGTCAAAGACAAGGAATTGACTATGATGAAACTTTTAGCCCAGAAGCTATGCTTAAATCCTTAAGGATACTCTTATCCATTGCTACTCATTATGATTATGAGATATGGAAAATGGATGTGAAGACAACTTTCCTTAATGGAAATCTGACTGAGGATGTGTACATGACACAACCAGAAGGCTTCATATCCAAAGATGGGAAAAAGGTATGTAAGCTTCAAAGATCCATTTATGGATTAAAGCAAGCATTCAGGAGTTGGAATACTCGGTTTGATGAGACAATCAAACAGTTTGGTTTCTTATAAAATTCGAATGAACCTTGTGTTTATGAGAAGGTTAGTAGGAGTGCAATCGTATTTCTTGTGTTATATGTAGATGACATATTGTTAATGGAAAATGATGTCTCAGCCTTATAATCACTCAAAATTTGGTTATCCAAGAATTTCTCTATGAATGACCTTGGAGAAGCAGTCTATATTTTGGGGATAAAGATCTATAGAGATGGATCTAAAAGATTGATTGGTCCTTCACAGTCTACATACATAGATAAGATGCTAAAGGGCTTTAGCATGGAGCAGTCCAAGAGGGGATATATTTCCATGACCCATGGGATCACTCTCTCAAAGTCTTTGTGTCCGAAGACACAAGATGAGAGGACACACATGAGTTTGATTCCATATGCTTCAGCTATAAGATCAATCATATACGCTATGATATTTACAAGACCCGATGTATAATATGCTATGAGTGTCATGAGCAGATACCAATCGGACCCTGGTGAGGGTCATTGGGTGGCTGTCAAGAATATCCTTAAGTACTTAAGAAGGACTAAGGATGTATTATTAGTATCTAGAGATGGAGATCTTATTATGAGCGGGTATACCGATGCCAGCTTCTAATCTGACAAGGATGACTCAAAATCTCAATCAGGTTATATATTCACACTAAATGGTGGAGCAATTAGTTGGAAGAGTTTCAAATAGGAAACGACTGTTGATTCCACAACCGAAGTAGAGTACATTGCAACTTCTGAAGTAGCATAGGAAGCAGTTTGGATAAAGAAATTCATTGCAGAACTTGGAGTGGTTCCCAGCATTATTGATGTAATACAATTGTATTGTGATAATAATGGAGCCATTGCGGAAGAAAATGAGCCATGGTCTCATCAGAGATCCAAACATGTACTCAGAAGATACCATTTGATTAGAGAAATCATTGGTAGGAATGACGTAAAGATAAAAAGAGTGCCCACTGATCAGAATATTGTTGATCCTTTAACTAAGCCACTTCCCCAAAAGAAATATGATTCTCATGTACTCACCTATGGAATTAAATACAAAAGTGATTGGCTTTAGTGTAAGTGGGAGCTTGTTAGAGGAGTGCTCTAAAGGCAATCACCTTTAGCACTTATTGTATAAATTTATTTAATTAATAAAAGGCTTTTTCATTAATTTGATGTTCATTTGATATGTGAATTGATAGTGATCTTAAATCAATTAATGAAGTCCTTGATATATAACATAGCATGAAGGAAATCATGATGAGATCATGATATTGAGACTATTATCATGCAAAATTTTGTTAGTATCAAAATTATCCCTAGTCATAGGATTAATGAAATGGGACATTGTTAATCCGGACAGATTAACACATGTTACACTCCTTGATTGGATCAAGTAGTAAATCTCATATTCTATAAACATGAGATGTTTAGAGTTAACATGTGGAAGCTTGCTAAGTGTAGCTAAGTACATTGGATGACTAGCTATGAGACAATAATATGGATAATCTATTCAAATGTCAATAATAGCCTCATCATAGCAATGGTGCAAGTATCCTTAGACTTGAGGTACTCAAGGATATCTTGGATACTGATTCTGTATTTTGACACTATTCCTTGTTGCCTCAGGGAGGTTGCTCATATGGTGGTGATTCGATACAACTTGAGGTATTCAAAGGTAATTGGATAACCAACAAAGGATTCCCCACTCCTAATATAAGGAGTGTATACCCATGGCCTCTTGTCGTGGTCATTACTCGGGAATCTCTGGCTGGAATGGAAATGTCATAAAGATAGTCTTCAATAACATATCTAATAGAGTAATGAGCTCAATGACAAGAACTAACATTACTTGGACTAGACATGATGTAGTCAGTCTAGTGGGAGTTGGCACATGTTCATACTTTGAACCAAGTGGGGTATAGAATGGTGAAAGGAATAACTGCACAAAAATTGTCTATCGAAAGGTTCGTAGTCAAACCACTGATTTTCCGGTCAATTGGGGGTCACGATGTGTTGCTAGATACCTCTCATGACTCACTTAAATTAATTGTTAAATTTATGTGGCCAACATAACCAGGAACCTAATGGGTCACACGCTTCGAAGATATGGAGAATGAGTAAAACGGTCTTGGATGGGATATAAAATATGAGAGAATTATTTCGGAGTGGATCGCGATGAAATAGCATGGAAAAATCGTTCGGGAGGGTCACAGGTCTATACGGGCTAGGCAGGCTGCTGGCCCACTAGTCTGCCCAACAGCAGACCCAACGTGGGCGTTGCTGCCTCCCATTGGCCAACGGATGAATAGGTCTTAATTAGGCCAATTATGGCCAATTTACTATTCATTCATTTCCCTTTTCTCCATTTTTTACTTTTGATCTTTTCTTTGAATTTGATTTAAATAGAAAAACATTAAATGGCAGAAAATAGACATAAAAATATTTTTTTTTTGTAAAAATAATATTTTTAAGACAATAAAATTCTCTCAATAACACTTTCAAAGCTATCACTTTAAATTTGTTCAAACCATTTCTTTTGATAGTTTTTTCTTCATTCTTCGTGTGGATTATTATTAGAGACATCCTAGTGTGGATTGTTGTGGTTTGCTACAACCCAACAAAGTGAATATTTGAATAACAAACAAGAAATTACAAGGTATAATTTCTAATCTCTATGTTTATATAAATTAGTTTTAATGGCACAAGTATGATATTTTGTTTCGGGTTTTGAAAATTTTATTTTTTCACTGCGTTTATAAATCTGATTCATTCTTCAAAACCCAACATGTATCACGGTCGTGAATGTTCTTCCAAGCTATGGTCTAAGTGGTGACTATGGCCGTGAAGCTCTCTGGAAGAATTTTGACATGCTTGGTCAAGAGCATGACTATATTTTATGGGCTTGACTGCTTGATCATTCACGGTTGGTTTGATCCTTCATGGCCGTCAACTTTGAATGTTGGAGAGTTGGCGCTAAGCTAAATTCATGGGTGTGACTTTGCTATTTCTTTGATTTTAATCTTCAAAAGTTGTCTTTCAATCTAGCTGCATGTTCTAGTCATAGTATCTTCTGCTTTACACACTTAGAATACAAATATTGTTTGTTAAACCTTGAAGGGTATTTCTGTCATTTTGATGATAACAAATAAAATAGCAATATTGTATTTAACATACTTATTTTGTAAGTATATTATACAGGATATGGATTAAAATAGCAAGAATTGAGATTGGAAGAATAATCCTTGAAAGACAAAATTCAAGAAGTAGCATGTCCACTGTCGTGACTCTATGAGTCACTCCCGTGAAAGGAGCTAACCATTACCAAAACTAACATTTGAAATTCACAGCCATGAAGGAAGAACAAACCGTGAAGTGGGCATTTCAATCACCCCTGTGAATAAATATGTCACCCTTGTGAATGTTCATGCATTTTCATCCAGAGAGCTTCACAACCAAAGTCACCACTTGGATCACGGCTAGGAAGTTGGTCACGCCTGTGAATAAGTATGTCACGACCATGACTCTATATGTCAAAACATTCCAGAGAGCTTCATGACCAAGGTCACCACATCAGTCATGGCTTGGGAAGAAATGTCACTCTCGTGACAAACATAGTCACGCCCATGAACAATGAAAGAGAAAAATGTCAGGCGCGATTATTTGGTTGGTACAATGGCTAATTTCGTATTTAATGCACCCCCAACGGCTATATTCAGCCATAGGAGTATAAATGGAAGTCATTTATGCATT
Source organism: Triadica sebifera (assembly GCA_023653625.1). Lineage (NCBI taxonomy): Eukaryota > Viridiplantae > Streptophyta > Magnoliopsida > Malpighiales > Euphorbiaceae > Triadica > Triadica sebifera. Next base: position 15,200,735 of record CM042910.1, on the reverse strand, counting down.
CAAAAAAAAGAGAATAAAGAGAACAACAATAGAATAACATATACTTCAAAATTAATTCTTATTTCAAGCTATTTGTACATTCATACTTTGATAACAAAATCTATTCTCTGTAAAAATCTTTTTGCTCTTCATTTATTGAGCAATTAAGATTTGTAAGTGGTTCTCTCTGTAATCTTTACTCAAGTGAGCGTTAGGTATTTATGGGTTAAGAGTAGAACACTTGTAAGGGTTAATTGTGTGAGCCTCCAAAACACAAATTAAAAGGTTAGTTGTGTGAGCCTCCAAAACACAAATTAAAAGGTTATTTGTGTGAGCCTGTAAAAACACAAAGTGAAGGTTGTTTGTGTGAGCCTGTAAAACACAAGGAATTGGTTATTGTGTGAGCCATTAAAACACAAGGGATTTCTGGGTTAGGTGTGAGTCAGTGTGAGAAACACCATAGTTGGGAGTAAGCTTGTAAAACTCCATTATAACACTTAGTGTGTTAGTGAAACTCCCAATTGCGATTGGGGAGAGGAGTAGGGTTTGTTAACACCCGAACCTCTATAAAAATCCTTGTGTCAAATTCTCTCTATCCCTCCTAAAATTAATCTTTTATTTCCGCACCTTATAGTTTAATTTTTTAAACTCCAATTCAACCTCACTTCTTAGTTTAATATTTGGGCAACAATTGGTATCAGAGCCTTATCTAGTATTGAAGCCTAAAAAGCACTAGTAAAGATTAAGATATGGCTAGTGAAGGATTCCAAAGTCTCAAACCTTACTTTGATGGAGCAAATTATTCTCATTGGAAGTTTCGGATGGAGACATACTTGGATAGTGAAGGAATTGAAGTCTGGGATAGTGTACGAAAAAAATGGACACCACCAACCAGAAGAAGAGCTGATGGTGAAGAAGAAATCCTATCAAGAGATGATTGGACAGAGCCTCAAAGAAGAGCAAATATCAAAAACGAGAAGGCAATGACAATCCTATCAAGCTCATTATCTATTGAGGAATGTGGGAGAATACAACACTGCTCAACAGCAAACAGCTTGTGGAAGACATTGGAGAATTATCATGAAGGAACTAAGCAAGTCAAATCCAAGAAGATTCAACTTCTAACCTCAGAATATGAGCTCTTCAAAATGAAATCCAATGAGTCAATCACTGACATGACCAACCGTCTTCTAGCCATTATAAATGGAATGAGGAAACTTGGGAAGCATATGAGTTTGGAAGATGTAAACAATAAAATCCTAAGAAGTCTTCCTCTTAAAGACTATGGTTCAAGAGTTGCTGGCATAGAAGAAGCAAATGAAGATATGAGCATCATGAATACTGATGTACTGATTGGCAAACTTCTCACACATGAGATGGCAGTGAAGAGAGATAGAGAGCTTGAAGCAGAGCCAGAGAAAAGAAAGCCTTTAGCACTCAAAGCCTCTACTTCAAAATCTCAAGAAGATAGTGAAGATGATGAAGAAATAAGTGATGATGAAAATGAGGACATTGTTATGCTTTCAAGGAGATTAAAAAGAATCATTAAGAAGAAAATGAGCAACTCCAAAAAATTCAGGCAAAAAAACCTCAAACAAACTTCTAATGACACACATAGAAGTAAGGAAGAGGTAAAGTGTTATGAGTGTGGAAAGAAAAGACATATCAAACTAGAATGTCCAAGGCTCAAGAAGCATAAGAGCAAATACCAAAGAGACAATGGGGAGAAAGGTCATAAAGCCACATGGGATAATGAAAGCTCTTCAAGTGAAAAAGATGATAATGAAAGTGAAGAGGTCAACCTATGTTTCATGGCTATCGAAGATCATGTCTCGAATAAGGTAAGATCACTACACTCATACTCCTTGAATAGTAGCGATAATGATGATGATAGTGATGATGATGATGATGAGCAAAGCCTAATATAAGAGTTAAATCTAGAATTAGAGAAATATATAGGTAAATTTAGCACTTATAGAAATAATATCTCTAATTAAAAAAATAAGATAGATGTTTTAAAAAAGGAAAACATAAAGTTTAAATCATCTAATGAATCTCTTCAAAAGTCATTAGATGAATACTCATCAAGACCCTCAACAGCTTCATTGTTAAAAGAAAATAATACCTTGAAAAATGAAGTTGAGGAACTTAGGAATTCCATTTCTAAATTACACAAAGGTAAAGAGAGCTTAGACACTCTCATTGTGTCTCAAATATCACCCTTAATTAGACATGGTCTAGGATTTAAGGACACATCATCATCTTCTCACAAAACCATATTTGTTAAGTCTAAAGAACCTCACATCTCCACACCTGCTAGAACAGCACCAAGAAATAAGCATGTTAAACCTTCTTTACATAAAAAGAATAATCATGCCTTTATGTATAAGAAGCATGCATATAGAAAAATGCAAATTAATCATGATAGTGCATGCCATTGTTCTCAAAATCAGTCTAATAGAATTATGACATTCAAATATATTGTAGAACTAAAAAATAAATTTAGACCAAAACAATGTAATTATTGTATGAAAAATGGTCACATAAATAAATATTGCTGGATAAGAAGGCTCATTGGGAACCTTCATGTGCTAACCCCCAAGGACCCAAACTCATTTGGGTACCTAAAAATCATACTTGAATTGTGATTCTATAGGTATGCCTCAAGTCCACAATAAACAAAAATGTTTGGCTAGTAGACAATGGATGCTCAAGGCATATGACAGGAGACAGAGAACTCTTCAATGAAATCAAAAGTATTGATGGAGGTAAAGTTACCTTTGGAAACAATGCAAAGGGTAAGGTAATTGGCATTTATTCTATTGGTATTAATGGTACTACTTTTATTAAGGATGTCTTACTTATTGATGGCTTGAAACATAACTTGTTAAGTGTAAGTCAATTATGTGATAGAGGAAACAAAGTAATCTTTACGTCAAATGAATGTCTTGTGATCTCTATCGATGGTCAAGAAATATTTAAAGGAAATAGAGATATCAATACATACATAATAAACTTACATGAACTATCTAACCATTCCTCTAAGTGTCTTGTGACTACTAGTGATGAATCTTGGTTGTGGCATAAAAGACTTGGCCATGCTAACATGGACTTAATACAAAGTCTCAGCACAGGAGAACTAGTAAAAGGACTGCCAAGAGTTAAATATGAAAAAGGCAAGACATGTGATCCTTGCCAAAGAGGAAAGCAACACAAGTCATCCTTCAAAGCCAAAAACATAGTAAGTTCTTCAAAACCTCTTCAACTCCTGCATTTAGACTTGTTTGGACCTACTAGAATTGCTAGCTTAGGAGGAAAACATTATGCATTTGTCATCGTAGATTATTACTCTAGATTTACTTGGGTAATTTTCTTAGCTCAAAAGAGTGATGCTTTTGAAAATTTCAAAAACTTTGCTAAAAGAGTTCAAAATGAAAAAGGGTACTGTATTTCAAAAATAAGGAGTGATCATGGGAAAGAATTTGAAAATGAAAACTTTGAAAGCTTTTGTCTTGAGCGTGGCATTTCACATAATTTCTCATCTCCTAGGACACCTTAACAAAATGAGGTAGTTGAAAGGAAAAATCAAACTTTAATTGAAATGGCTAGAACAATGCTTAATGAATATGAATTACCAACTTATTTTTGGTCAAAAGCCACAAACACTGCATGTTATATTTCAAATCGAGTTTTCAAAAGACCTCTTTTAAACAAAACCTCATTTGAGCTATGGAATGGAAGAAAGCCCTTGATATCATACTTTAAAGTATTTGGATGCAAGTGTTTTATATTGAACACTAAGGACAATCTTGGAAAATTTTCCTCTAAGTCTAATGAAGGTATCTTTTTAGGGTACTCTATAACTAGCAAAGCATATAGAGTATTTAATAAAAGATCACTAACTGTTGAAGAATCCATGCATGTTGTTTTTAATGAATCTAGTAGACTTGATCTTGTGAAAGGTAGTGCTCTTGATGATGTTGTAGTTAATATGGAAAGACTTGATATTGGAAATGGGAAAGAAGAAAATGATCAAGAAAATTTACTGCAAAATGATTCTCTACCTCAAAATCAAGAACAAAATGATCAAGAACTTCCAAAAGAGTGGAGAATGATGAAAGATCATCCAAAAAAGCAAATAATTGGTGATCTATCAAGGGGAGTAAGTACTAGATCTCATTTCAAACATCTAGTCACTGACATTGCTTTTATTTCACAAATTGAGCCTAAAAATATTGATGAGGCTCTTAATGATGAAAGTAGGGTAATTGCCATGAAAGAGGAACTCAACCAATTTGAGAGAAATAAAGTATGGACCCTAGTACCTAGACCCAAGGATCATCAAATCATAGGTAGCAAATGGGTATTTAGAAACAAATTAGATGAACAAGGGTTAACAACCAGGAATAAGGCTAGACTAGTTGCAAAAGGATATAATCAAGAAGAAGATATAGATTATGATGAAACATATGCGCCTGTAGCTATATTAGAAGCCATAATATGCATGTCACATGAATTTCAAACTTTTTCAAATGGATGTGAAAAGTTCATTTCTAAATGGTTATATAGATGAAAAAGTGTATGTAGAACAACCACCAGGCTTTGAAAGCTATGATTTTCCAAATCATGTTTTTAAACTATCAAAAGTTTTGTATGGTTTAAAACAGGCCCCAAGAGCTTGGTATGAGAGGCTAAATTCTTTTTTATTAGAAAATAGCTTTACAAAGGGAAATGTTGACACTACACTATTCATCAAAAAGCATAATCATGATATACTAATTGTTCAAATTTATGTTGATGATATAATATTTGGTTCTACTAATGAATTGCTTTGTCAAGAATTTGCTAAGTGTATGACTAGGGAATTTGAAATGAGCATAATGGGAGAACTTAAGTATTTCCTTGGTCTACAAATAAAGCAAAGCAATGAGGGCATATTCATCAACCAATCCAAATATGCCAAAGATTTAATTAAGAAATTTGGTATGGAAGGATGCAAAGATGCCAAGACTCCTATGAGCACATCAACAAAATTGGACAAAGATGAAAAGGGTAAGAGCATTAATAAAAAGCTGTATAAAGGTATGATCATATCACTTTTATATCTTACTGCTTCTAGACCCGATATTATGTATAGTGTTTGCTTGTGTGCACGATTTCAATCATGTCCTAAAGAATCTCATTTAAATGCAGTAAAAAGAATTTTAAGATATTTACATGGATCATTGCATCTAAGTTTATGGTATCTTAGGAATTCATCTTTTTATATTATAGGATATTCAGATGCAGACTATGCTGGTAGTCTTTTAGATAGGAAAAGTACTTTAGGTACTTATCACTTCATTAGAGAATGTTTAGTTTCTTGGTTTAGCAAGAAACAAGTTTCAGTTGCTCTCTCAACTGCTGAAGCAGAATATGTAGCAGCTGGATGTTGTTGTACACAAATTCTTTGGATGAAACAACAACTTAAGGACTATGGTCATGAGATGAACCATATACCTATAAAATGTGACAATACAAGTGTTATAAATCTTTCAAAGAATGCTTTTCAACACTCAAAAAGTAAGCATATTGACATTAGACACCACTTTATTAGAGATCATGTTCAATATGGAGATGTTGCATTAGAATTTATAAGCACAGAAAATCAATTAGCAGATATTTTCACTAAGTCTCTAAATGAGGAAAGATTTAATTTCATTAGAAGAAAACTTGGTATGATTGATGGATTAACCTTGTGATTGCAAAAATATGAAATTTTAAATTGTTGATCTTAAATCATATCACAAGATATAAGATAGAAATTTTGATGAAAATTCATGTTTTGAGGAATAGAATCTTTGTTAAAATGATTTAGTCTTGTTTTAGGACTTAATTTTATTTGACGAAAATTTTAAGGGAGTCACGCCTGTGACACATGTTCACGCTCGTGACTTAAATGGCCCAAAGAGGCAGTGTCGTTCACAACTTGGTTCATGACATGGTTCATGGCTTCAAGTGGTGAAGCTTATTTTCATGTCTTTATTCACTCCTGTGAAAAGAGACTTTCACGCCCGTGACAACTTTTCACTCCCGTGAACCTTAACACCCCAAAACTCACAGAGGCTTTCACGCCTTAAGTGGTGAAATTCAACATTTCATGCCCGTGACAATTTATTCACCCCCGTGATGGATGATCATTCACGCCCATGATATTCAAAGATCATGCCCGTGAGCTTATTCACGCCTTCATTCACAGGTGGAACACTCCTTCAACAAACCATGAACATGACCATACATGCCCATGAACACCTACTTCACACCCCTGAATGTATCGAGTATATAAAAGAACAGTTGGTTATATTTTACATTTCAACTCTCCAACTCCCAAAACCGCTCTCATTTACACACATTCATTGAGACATTGAAGATTCCGACCCCCAAGACTCAAACTTTCCCTATAAATACCACCAAAAGTTCAAATCTTCATCAAAAATCATACATTTCTAGGGTTTTCCATAAAATTTTCTGTCAAAAATTTTCCAACTCCATCACCAAATGAATTCTTCAAAACAAATGGAGACTGCCTCATCGAAGGGAAAGAGAAATAAGTCTCATGCTCCTAGGAGGTATGCAGATTACCTCATGAACCGCATTCTGGAGCAATGTCATCCTCGGTATGCAACTTTGAAGAAGAGACCTCTACTATCATCAAGGTCCTTTGAATGGCAGACAGTCTGAAGTCTCGGGCTTGAGATGGCTATGACAGAGCAACTACAAGCCTTTCATCTGAAAGATTTTGTGGAAATTCACTAGCCGACCTTGAAGGAGCCAACACTGGAATTCCTCAGCACCTTGCAGGTTTCACCTACTGGAGTGGTGAAATTCCAACTCTGCAACAATCCCAACACCCTCAGTGCCATCAAATTTGGGGAATTGTTCAGCCTACCATCTGATGGCATCTTGAATGATACTGAGATAGAATTCTCTGCCCCTCGAGCCTAGACACATTTTGGCCATAATTGTAGCTGGATGTTAAGAAGAAAAAGAGCACTCATCTTGTGGCCCCAGTGCACAGGTATTTGCATAGGTTCCTAACCTATAGCATATTTGCTAGGGGAGAAAGCAACGGGACCATCAGGAAATCTGAGCTCTTCCTCTTTGAGATGGCCTGCAAAGGACTCACAGTGGCACTTTCTAGATGGTTTGAAAACCATCTTCTCTCCATTGCCACCAAGCCTACTGGAGATATTTTGATTGGGGCATATGTCACTCATATAGTAGTGAAGCTTCACTATCTAAAGCTGGACGCACATCACTTCAACCTCATCCCTGGATATCCTCGAGATCGCTTGGATGTCGAGTCCTTCATCAAGATGGGAGTGGCTGTCAGAATCGTTTTCCAGAACGATATGTTCTACTTTTTCACTGACAATGCTGGGGAGATCATCTGGGAAGATAATGACATGGAGGATTTTAAAGCATGCCTCCAGGGAGTCCAGCAGAAGAAGAGGGCTCGGGTTGAGGAAGCACCTCCGGCAGCTGAGCAGGACATCAGACAATCCTCGGCTTCCACATTTTGAGCAGCTACAGACTTCGATGGATGAGAGGTTGGAGAACCTCAAAGACTTCATGGAGTCTCAGATGGATAGCCTTGAGGCTGAAGTAGCTAGGCTTCGTGATAGGATGTCCGGCTAGGAGTTAGACTAGAGTGTAGCCTAAATTTGCTTGTCTTTTGCTTGTTTATGTTGTTTATGTTTGTTGGTGTGTAGGAACTTTTCAAATTTCCTTTCTGAACATTATTTAAATTTGTTTGTATTTTTTCCTTTATGCAATATATTTTCTTTTGATTACCTCATTGATATATCTTTATATCCTTTTTGATTGATGACAAAAGGGGGAGAAAACTAGCAATATATTATAGGGAAAATGGAAAATGGTATCAAACTAGCAACATAAGAAGAAAATAGCAATATATATTAAGGCAAATGAATTTTGAATCAAAAATTAAAATTGAATTATGAATTGACATTGATATAGATTAAAAGGGATTAGAAACTTTGATTCAAGAATTCATATGCAAAAGTATAAAATTGAGAAATTGAGCCTCATATATACATAAGATATACCTTAAGTATACTTTGCATATACCTTCATGCAAGTTGCAAAAATAAATATGTCATGATATACCTTAAATATACCTTACATATACTTCTTGCCTTAAAAAGGAATTATGGTATATATTGGAAATACTTCTAATATAACTTGCATATACTTAAAATATAGTAAGTTTATTTCAATGCTACATCATTCTTTACAATCCTTGCATTTTATAAATTCTTAATCCTAAGTATATTTTGAGGGGGAGACTTCTCAAAATTACATATTGTTAGATTATTTGTCACCATCAAAAAGGGGGAGATTGTTAAACCTTGAGGGGTATTTCTGTCATTTTGATGATAACAAATAAAATAGCAATATTGTATTTAACATACTTATTTTGTAAGTATATTATACAGGATATGGATTAAAATAGCAAGAATTGAGATTGGAAGAATAATCCTTGAAAGACAAAATTCAAGAAGTAGCATGTCCACTGTCATGACTCTATGAGTCACTCCCGTGAAAGGAGCTAACCGTTACCAAAACTAACATTTGAAATTCACAGCCATGAAGGAAGAACAAACCGTGAAGTGGGCATTTCAGTCACCCCTGTGAATAAATATGTCACCCCTGTGAAGGTTCATGCATTTTCATCCAGAGAGCTTCACGACCAAAGTCACCACTTGGATCACGGCTAGGAAGTTGGTCACGTCCGTGAATGAGTATGTCACGACCGTGACTCTATATGTCAAAACATTCCAGAGAGCTTCATGACCAAGGTCACCACATCAGTCACGGTTTGGGAAGAAATGTCACTCCCGTGACAAACATAGTCACGCCCGTGAACAATGAAAGAGAAAAATGTCAGGCGCGATTATTTGGTTGGTACAACAGCTAGTTTTGTATTTAATGCACCCCAACGGCTATATTCAGCCATGGGAGTATAAATGGAAGTCATTTATGCATTCAGAAAAAAGAGAATAAAGAGAACAATAATAGAATAGCATATACTTCGAAATTAATTCTTATTTCAAGCTATTTGTACATTCATACTTTGATAACAAAATCTATTCTCTGTAAAAATCTTTTTGCTCTTCATTTATTGAGCAATTAAGATTTGTAAGTGGTTCTCTATGTAACCTTTACTCAAGTGAGCTTTGGGTATTTCTGGGTTAAGAGTAAAACACTTGTAAGGGTTAATTGTGTGAGCCTCCAAAACACAAATTAAAAGGTTAGTTGTATGAGCCTCCAAAACACAAATTAAAAGGTTGTTTGTGTGAGCCTGTAAAAACACAAAGTGAAGGTTGTTTGTGTGAGCCATTAAAACACAAGGGATTTCTGGGTTAGGTGTGAGTCGTTGTGAGAAACACCATAGTTGGGAGTAAGCTTGTAAAACTCCATTGTAACACTTAGTGTGTTACTAAAACTCCCAATTGCGATTAGGGAAAGGAGTAGGGTTTGTTAACACCCGAACCTCTATAAAAATCCTTGTGTCAAATTCTCTCTATCCTTCCTAAAATTAATCTTTTATTTCCGCACCTTATAGTTTAATTTTTTAAACTCCAATTCAACCCCCCTTCTTGGTTTAATATTTGGACAACATTGTTAAATACATTATTGCTATTTTATTTTTTATCATCAAAATAACAGAAATACCCTCAAGGTTCAACAATCTCCCCCTTTTTGATGGTGACAAATAATCTAGCAATATGTGCTTTTGAGAAGTCTCCCTATCAAAAGGTGCTTAAGATAAAATAATAGATTGCAAGATTTAAAAGATATATAGCAAAGGTATTTACAAACTAATAATGTATATGCAAGGTATATCTTAAGTATATCTCATCTTTTAACACATATATAACAATTGTATTCAAAGTCTATGTGATATATATGTTAAGTATATCTTATGCATTAGAATGAGTTCAGAATAAGTTCAAGTTTACAAAGTATATGTGAGGTTGATGTGAGGTATATCTTATGCATATTGTCAATTAAGGAAAATTTTACATATTCCACACATTGCATAACAATAACATATATTGTTAACCACACATTTGCATATATTGCTAGGTTCTCTGCCTTTTGTCTTCAACAAAAATGAAATGTTAATAAGATGATTGTACTTAAAATTAAAAGGAGAAGGATTACATTAAGATTCAACATCATAAAATAAAGTTCTAGAACATTAAAAATAAATCTACTACATGAAAATTAGGACTCTAGCTAGGCTTCAAGCCTGACAGACCATCCCTAAAGAGTGTTACCTCTGCTTTGAGGCTATCCACGTGAGACTACATGAATTCTTTGAGGTTTTCCAATCTCTCATCAATGGAAGCCTGCATCATGTCAATGCGAGGTGCTATAAGATCAGCAACTTATTACGCCAAGCTGGATGTGGTAGAAGCCGATGACTGACCAACAACTTCCGCTACTATCGATGTTGATGTTTATCACGGGCTCACTTTCGTTACTGGATACCATGGAGGCCAGCTTTGAAATCATCAGTGTCATGGTCTCCCCAATCAATTTCTCCAACTAGAGTGGTGAAACGGTAGTATATATTATTTTTGTAAATAATGCGGATAGCTGCTCCCTTTTTTATGAATGACTCTACATCGAGTTAGTCTCATGGATGAGCTGGAATAAGATTGTAATTGTGTTCATCGAGATTCAGATACCCTAGCTCAATGGCAAGGTGAGTCACATACCCACCAATCAAGATATCTCCCGATGGCTTTGTTGCAATGGAAAGGAGATGATTCACAAACCATCGAGACAAGGCTATGGTTAGTCCTCTTTGTGTCATTTCCAATAAGAAGAGCTCTGACTTTCTGATTGTCCCGTTGCTATCTCCATTAGCAAATATACTATATTTGAGAAACCTATGTAAGTACTTATGCACAGGGGACCGTAGGTGTGTGCTTTTAGACTTTTTCACATCCCAGCTACATTCCAAGCCAAAATATGTCCAAGCTGAATTGGCATAGAATTCGACTTCACTCTCATTGAGAATGCCATCGGAAGGGAGCTTAAAAACATTGCCAAACTCTACTGCAGTGACAGTGTTAGGATGCTTACAGAGCTGTAATTTTACAGTGCCGGTGAGAGAGACATGCAACATGCTAAGGAACTCAAAAGTTGGTTCCCTTAGCGTTGGCCAATAAATATCTACGAATTCTTTGAGATGACAAGCTTGCAACTGTTCAATCATGCTTTTCCCAAGACCAAGAGTCTTGACAGAATTCCACTAGAAGGATTGAGATGAGAGTAGGGGTCTCTTCTCAAGAACGACATATCGCGGATGGAAATTTTTTGAAATGATGTTGAGAAGATAATTTGTGTAGCGTCTTAGAGCTTGGAGCATGTGATTTCTTCCTTATGCCTTTGGAAGAACTAGGTTCCATTTTGATACAGCTTTAATGAATTTTGGAGAAGAAATTTTTGGACCAAAAGATTTAAAAAATCCCTGAGAAGTTATGATTCTTCAAGAAGAAAGATATTTGAAAGGGTTTTATAGATTGAAATGAATATGATGAGGCTGGAATTTGTGAGGAATATTCAATGAGGGTGATCAATGAGAGAATTTGTAGAGATAGTTGTGTTGTTCATATGTTAATTTCATTTTTTTCCCAAATTAACTTAACCAAGGTAGCCCCTCATTCCTCCATTAAACTTACATTTCTCTAGTTTTTAAGTCATAAAACAATTAACTAATATCAATTATCATTAATTCGAAGTTTAACTACACTTTCATCAACTAGTTGCAAACTTTAAATTTCTAGTTCCAATCTTGCAACATAACCTCAATCTATCAAACCTAATCATATCTATCATCCTTATGGGTCTCAAATGGAAGGAAAAAGGTTGAAATAATAAGAATAAACTCACCTTAATGATTCTCCAAAATGGACCGAATATGTCCCAAGTTGTTCCCTTTCCTTTTCTATTTACTTCACAACCGTAAATATATATCACGGGCGTGAATTACCTTAAATCATAAAAATAAAATTAAGTCTAAAATAAGACTATAAGGTTTCTAAAGAAGTTTCTATGCCCTTAAACATATATTTTCATTATGTCAACCACTTCTTATTATAAAATTAGTTAAGTAAAGAGCATCATATGAAGGAAATATCATTCAATTGCTAATGATTAATCATACAATTAGCAAGACAATAATTAAGAAAAAGTTGATCCATCAAGCATACCAAGTTCTCTTCTTATGAAACAAAAACTTTCTTCATTAAGAGGTTTGGTAATAATGTATGTCAATTGATTTTTTGTTTCGTTGAATTCTAACACAACATCTCCATATTGAACATGATCTCTAAGAAAATGATGTCTAATGTCAATATGTTTACTTCTAGAGTGTTGAATGGGATTCTTAGATAGGTTGATGGCACTTGTGTTGTCACATTTAATGGGTATATGGTCCAAACTATGACCATAATCCTTAAGTTGTTGTCTTATCCATAGGATTTGAGTGCAACAACATCCTGCTACCACATATTTCACTTCAGCGGTAGATAAGGCAACTGAAACTTATTTCTTGCTAAACCAAGAAACTAGGCATTCACCAATAAAGTGACAAGTGCCTAAAGTACTATTTCTATCAAAAAGACTATCGGCATAATCTACATCAGAATATTTTAAAATTCTTTTTACAGCATTCAAATTTGATTCCTTAGGACAAGATTGAAATCTAGCACATAAGCATACACTATACATTATATCAAGCCTAGAGGCAGTAATATATAAAAGTTATCCGATCATACCTATATAGAGCTTTTCATTTATGCTCTTACCCTTCTCATCTTTGTCTAATTTTGTTGATGTGCTTATTAAAGTCTTAGCATTTTTGCATCCTTCCATTCCAAATTTCTTGATTAACTCTTTGGAGTACTTGGATTGGTTAATGAATATGCCTTTATTGCTTTGCTTGATTTGTAGACCAAGGGAGAACTTAAGTTCTTCCATCATACTCATTTCAAATTCCCTAATCATACACTTAGCAAATTCTTAGCAAAGCAATTCATTAGTAGACCCAAATATGATATCATCAACATAAATTTGAACAATCAAAATTTCCTGCTTATGCCTTTTAATAAATAAGGTTGTGTCAACATGTTATTTAAAAAAATTATTTTCCAAAAGAAAAGAACTTAGTCTTTCATACCAAGCTCTTGGAGCTTGTTTCAACCCACACAAGGCTTTTGAAAGTTTAAAAACATGATTAGGAAAATTATGGCTTTCAAAACCTGGAGGTTGTTCTACATAAACTTCTTCTTCTATAAAGCCATTTAAGAATGCACTTTTGACATCCATTTGAAAGAGTTTAAAATTAATATGGCATGCAAATGCTAAAAGTATTCTTATGGCTTCTAATCTAGCTACTGGAGCATAGGTTTCATCATAATATATACCTTTTTCTTGATTATAACCCTTTGCAACCAACCTAGCTTTATTCCTAGTTATTGAAACTTCTTCATCTAATTTATTTCTAAACACCCATTTACTACCAATGATTTGATGGTCTTTGGGTCTAGGAACCAAGGTCCATACTTTGCTTCTCTCGAATTAGTTGAGTTTCTCTTGCATAGCAATCACCCAAATTTCATCATTAAGAGTCTCATCAATATTTTTGGGCTCAATTTGAGAGAAAAAAACAAGGTTAGAATCTATAAGTTTCAAATGAGATCTAGTACATACACCTTTAGTAGGGTCATCAATGATTTGTTCCTTAGGGTGATTCTTTGTTATCTTCCTTTCCTTTGGAAGCTCTTGGTTGTCTTGGTCTTGAGCTTGAGGTAGAGATACATTTTGTCATTGTTTCTCTTGGTCATCATCATATTTCTCATGATCAATATCAAGCTTTTCCATTGTACCTACAATTTCATCAAGAGCACTACCTTTCACAAGATCAAGCTTACTAGATTCATTAAAAACAACATGCATAGATTCTTCAACAACTAAAGATCTTTTATTAAAGACTCTATAGGCTTTGCTAGTTGTAGAGTATCCCAAGAAGATACCTTCATCGAATTTAGAGGCAAATTTTCCAATGTTGTCCTTGGTGTTAATATAAAAAAAACTTGCATCTAAATACTCTAAAGTATGATATCATGGGTTTTCTCCCATTCCATAGGTCAAAAAAAGATTTTGTTTAAAAATGGTCTCTTAAAAACTCGATTTGAAATATAACATGCAATATTTGTGGCTTTGGCCTAAAAGTAGGTTGGTAATCCATACTCATTGAGCATTGTTTGAGCCATTTCAATTAAAGTTTGATTTTTCCTTTCGACTATCCTATTTTATTAAGGTGTTTTAGGGGTTGAAAAATTCTGTGATACACCATGATCTAGACAAAAAATTTTAAAGTTTTCATTTTCAAATTCTTTGCCATGACCATTTCTTATTTTTGAAATAAAGTATCCTTTTTCATTTTGAATTTTCTTAGCAAAATTTTTAAAAGATTCAAAAGCAGCACTCTTTTGAGCTAAGAAAATTACCTAAGTGAATCTATAGTAATCGTCAACAATGACAAAAGCATAGTGTTACCTCCTAAACTAGAAACTCTAGTGGCTCCAAAAAGATCTAAATGCAAAAGTTGTAGAGGCTTAGAGGTACTTATGATATTTTTAGATTTGAAGGATGACTTGAGTTGTTTTCCTCATTGTCAAAGTTCACATGTCTTATCCTTTTCAAATTTGACTTTTAGGAGTCCACTTACTAGCTCTCCTTTGCTAAGACTTTGAATTAAATTCATGCTTGTATGACCAAGCCTTCTATGTCATAACCAAGATTCATCACTAATAGTCATAAGACACTTGAGGAAATGTTAGATATTTTGTATAAGTCTATTATATAAGTATTGACATCTCTATCTCCCTTGAATATCTCTTGGCCACTTAAAAAGGTTATCAAACATTCATTTGAGGTAAAGATTACTTAGTTTCCCTTATCACATAATTGACTTACAGTTAACAAGTTATGTTTCAAACCATCAACAAGTAAAACATCTTAAATGAAAGTAGTATTATTAATACCAATAGAGCCAATGTCAATTACCTTAACCTTAGCATTGTTCCCAAAGGTTACCTTACCACCATCAATACTTTTAATGTGATTGAATAGTTCTTCGTTTCCGGTCATATGCCTTGAGCATCCACTATCCACAAGCCAAATATTTTCTTTTATAGTGGACTTGAGGTATACCTATAAAATCACAATTCAAGTTTGGTTTTTAAGTGCCCAAATGAACTTGGGTCCTTAGGGGGTTAGCACATGAAGGTTCCCAATGAGCCTTCCTTATCAAACAATGTTTATTGATATGACCAAATTTCATACAATAATTACATTGTTTAGCTCTAAACATGTTTTTTTGGTTTTAACATGCTTTTTGGTCTCATTATTTTTCTAGATGGAGTTTGTGAGCAATGACATGCACATGCATGATGAATAGGTGTTTTCCTAGGTGCATGCCTCTTATGCATAAAAGCATGATTAGTCTTTTAAGGTTTCCCTCTTAAGCCAAGTGACCTTTGACCATTCTTTTTATGAATAGGGGGTTTTGCGTGTGTTGTACTCTTAGCCCTTGGGGCTATTACCTCAATTGTGAAGTTTTGAGGTGTGCTAGACTTAACAAAAGTAGTCTTGTAAGATGAAGATGATATTCCAATAAATCCTAGACCATGTCTTATTAAAGGTGGTTTTTGAAAAACTATGAGAGTATCTAAACTCTCCTTGCTTTATGAAATCTTGAAATATAATTTCTAAGTTCCTCAACTTCATTTTTCAAAATATTATTTTCTTTAAGCAAGGATTTAGTTAATGGTCTAGAAGAATACTCATCTAATGATTTTTGAAGAGTTTCATTAGAGGTTTTAAGATCAAGATTTTCTTTTCATAAAACTTCCATTTTATTTTTCACATGTAAGATATTCTTTTTGTAAGTATTGAATCTACTATATTTTTCAAATTCTAGGTTAAATACTTCTATTAAGTTCTGCTCATCATCATCTTCACTATCACTATTATTATCACTATTATCATTATTAAATGAATATGAGTAAGAAGGACCTACCTCATCGGTGAAGTGATCCTCTAAAGTCATGAAGCATAGGTTAACCTCTTCTCCTTCATTATCATCTTTTTCGTTGAAGAGTTTTCGTCATCCCATATGGCTTTGTGACCCTTCTCCCCATTATCTTTTTGAAATTTTTTCTTGTGTTTCCTGAGTTTTGGACATTCTGGTTTGATATGTCCTTTCTTCCCACATTCATAATACTTTACCTCCTTTTTATTTCTTTAAGAGTCATTTGAGGAGTGTTTGAGAGTTCTTTGTTTAAGGGTTCGAGAATTGCCAAGTCTCTTTTCAATTATTCTTTTTAATCTTCTTGAGAGCATGGCAATGTCCTCATTTGCATCATCACTCTTTTCTTCATCATCTTAAATTTCCTCTTGAGAATTTGAACTATAGGCTTTGAATGCCAGAGGCTTTCTCTTTTCTGGTTATGCTTCAAGTTCTCTATCTCTTTTTATTACCATTTTGTGTGTTAAAAGTTTGCCAATAAGCACATCAATAGGTGTGACACTCATGTCTTCATTGGCTTCTTCTATACCCGCAACTCTTGAACCATAATCTTTTAGAGGAAGGCCTTTTAGAATTTTTTTGTTCACATTGTACAAGCTCAAATGCTATCCAACTTTTCTCATGCCATTGATGATGGCTAGAAGACAGTTCATCATATCGGTGATAGATTCATTGGATTTCATCTTGAAGAGTTCATATTCTGATGTGAGAAGTTGAATCTTCTTGGATTTAATCTATTTGGTTCCTTCATGATAATTCTCCAATATTTTCCACATACTATATGCAGTAGGAATGTTGGACTCTACCACATTCTTCAATAGATAGGGAGTTTGTTAGGATTTTCATAGCCTTTTTGTTTTTGAAATTTACTCTTCGTTAAGGTTCTGTCCAATCATCTCTTAAAAGAACTTTTTCTTCACCATCTACCCCTCTCTTTGTTGGTGGTGTCCATTCTTTCCGAACACTATCCTAGACTTCAATTCCCTCATTATCGAGATATGTCTCCATACATAATTTTTAATGAGCATTTTGAAATTTTGAAATCCTTCACAGGCCATTTCTTGATCTTTGCTAGCGCCTTTTAGGCGTTATAACTAGGCAGACACCAATTGTTGCTCAGACAATGAACCAAGAAGGGAGTTAAATTGGTTAGTAAATAAAATTTTCTTAACTTTAAGGTGCGGAATAAAATTAAATAGAGTAGGGAAGCAGAAATATCACACACAATATTTATAGAGGTTCGAGGATTTACAAACCCTACTCCTCTCCCCAATCTTGATTGGGTGTTTTACTAACACGTTAAGTTTTATAATGGAGTTTTACAAGCTCACTCCCAACTACGGTGTTTCTCTTAATGGCTAACACCTAACCCAGAATTTCCCTTGTGTTTTTCAATGGCTCACACAAAAACCAATTCCTTATGTTTTATGGCTCACACAATAAACCCATACAAGTGTTTTACTCTTAACCCAATATATCCAAACTCACTTGAGTAATTGATTACAATGAAAACACTCACCAACCTACAATGCTTAGAAATTATGAGCAATTAGGTTTTTACAAAGAATAGAGGTTTGTTGAGAAAAAATAATTAATGCACAAGCCTACAACAAGATTAATTGATAGAAAGTAATTGTTGTTCTTGTTCCTCTTGTTTAGGATTTATAAAATGACTTCCATTTATACTTCCTCTGCGAATTATAGCCGTTTGGGTGCATTTAATTCAAAGATAATCGTTGAACCAACTCTTAATCTCACGCCTAACATGTTTCTCTTTCCTCATTCATGGACGTGAATATATATGTATCACAGTCGTGAATATTCTTCCAAGCCATGGTCAGAGTGGTGACTCCGGCCGTGAACCTCTCTAGAAGAATTTGAAGTGTTTAATCACAGGTGTGAATAATACTTTCACGAGCGTGAATATTCTTCCAAAACATAGTCTAAGTGGTGACTCTGGCTATGAAGCTCTCTGGAAAAATTTTGACATGTTTGATCATGGGCGTGACCGCTTGATCATTCACAGTTGGTTTGATCATTCATGGCCGTGAACTTTGAATGTTGGAGAGTTGGCGCTAAGCTACATTCACGGGTGTGACATAAGTAGTCACGAGCGTGAATTTGTTATTTCTTTGATTTTAATCTTCAAAATTTGTCTTTCAATCTTGCTTCATGTTCTAGTCATAGTATCTTCTGTTTTACACACTTAGAACACAAATATTGTTAAATACATTATTGTTATTTTATTTGTTATCATCAAAATGACGGAAACCCCTCGAGGTTCAACAATCTTAAATTACCAATGAACAAGAAAATTAAATCCTAAACACTCTAATCAAATTGTAGTAATTTGGTTATACTAATAACAGTGAATTAACAATAACTAAAATGTAGTTGAAATTAATAGATGTAACCAATTAGAGAGAAAAAAAAAAAAGGAACTTAGATCACAACCCCTAGCTTGCATTTCCCTTAACATATTAGAAGTAATGAACTTGGATTTCATGGCTTTTGCCTTTAAAGACTAATTAATCAAGCTAATGACTAAACTAGTGTTCAATCCCATTTTTAGGTTAAATTGCATATGGTTTGTCTTTATAACTTAATCCTAAAAATTCCATTTAAAATTTAATAGTTGGTGATCAGGCAACTATCAAGTTAAAAATTAAATAAAAAAACTTGAAACTGAAGAAATTCATTCATTCATTAAAAAAAAGGTTCATACAAACTAGGATTGCTCACGAAGCACCCATTGAGTATTTTAGCCTAGCATTATAGTAACAATAGTCATGTTTATTTTGATAACTAAGTCAAACATTACAATAGCGAATAAAGATATAAGAAACTAAAAGTATGCTCCATGGATTGTATCTCAAGCTTAAATGTAGCTCTTACCAAAATTCCAAACGAGAAAAACAAGTTTGTTGCTAAAAAAACCTCTCTGCTAATTGTCTTATATAGCTAAATTTATCATAAGTTTGAATTTATAAAATAAAAGCCCTACTTGAAAACTAACTCTAAAAATACAAAACTTCATAAACAAAAGATATGATTACTATATCCCACAAAGTTGTTCTTCAAATCAACATTTATCTCCAAAGTCTGGGCCCAAGTCAATCAACATAGGAGTTTAAATAGAATTGGACTTTATCGCAAAAGTCATCATCAAGCACGCTAAACTCCTTAACACACATGACACTCTTTCACAGCATAACAACATCATCATGCTTAAGCGACAATAGGGCATTAATGCGTCTGCACTGAGGTGCCCACACTGGTGCCTTATGTTCATGATAGATGAAGAATGGGAAAGAACCACCTCACGAGTGTGACAATATGTCATGTTCATGACACTCCTCTCTTTGCTACATGTTTTCTTCAACATTTATAAATGAAAAAACAAATAACTAAGTATCTAAAACACATTAAATGTTAAATAGGTGTCCTAAAGGCAACCACCTTAGGCACTTTATGCACTTATTTATTATTAATAAAAAGCATTTTCATTATACTAGTGTTCATTCATATATGAATATGATTTAGATCTTAGACCATTTAATAAAGTCTTTGGTATATAACACAACATGAAGAAAATCATGATTAGATCATGATAGTAAGATTCATATCATATGCAATTGTGTTTATATCTAAATGATCCCTAGTCATATGATTAACAATATGGGACATTATTAATCCGAATAGACTAGAACATGTTATACTCCTTGACTAGGTTAAGTAGTTGATCTCATAAATTGAAAAAATGAGATTTTTAGAGTTAATATGTGGATGTATGTTAGAGTAGCGAAGTGCTTGGATGACCTACTATGAGACAATCACAGATATATCTATCAATTCCAATGATAGTCTCATCATAGCAATGGTGCAAGTATCCTTAGAGTTGAGATGCTCAAGGTTATCTTAGATACTGAATCCTATACTTTGACTCCATTCCTTATTGTCTCTCAGAGGTTGCTCATAAGGTGGAGATTAGGTATAGCATGAGATATTCGAATGTGGCTGAGTAGTTAATAAAGGATTCACCACTTCTAATAGAATGAGAGTATACATATGGCCTCTTATAGAAATCATTACTTAGAAATCCATAGCCAAGGTGGACAAGTCTTGAAGTTGGTCCTCAAAAACATGTCTAATAGAGTAATGAGCCTCCTAGATAAGAACAAATATTATTTGGATTAGATGCGATGTAGTTAAAGTCTTTATAGTCAAACTACTAACTTTCTAGCTATTTTGGTGGTCATGATGTGTTGCTAGATACCGCTCGTGATCTACTCAAAATTATGTGATGATTTGAGATGCCAATGTAACGGCTGGGCTTCAGCCCTGAACTCTGGTTCAGTAACGACTGAGCCCACCCGCCATCTCACTGAGACTAATGGGCTATCGGGGTCCATGGCCCAATACCCTCAACCCATCACTGTACTAAGCCCTGAACTTGGGTTCAGCAACGACTTAATCACAGTAGGTTGTTGGAGGCAAGGATCGAACCCTCAACCTCCCTTTAGCCTCAGTAAGAGACTACCAATTGTACCCACTTACTGAGGCTAAAGGGAGGTTGAGGGTTCGACCCCTGCCTCCAACAACCTGATGTGATTAAGTCGTTGCTGAACCCAAGTTCAGGGCTTAGTACAGTGATGGGTTGGGGGTATTGGGCCATGGACCTCTGCAGCCCGTTAGTCTCAGTGAGACGGCAGATGGGCTCAGTCGTTGTTGAACCAGAGTTCAGGGCTGAAGCCTAGCCGTTACATAAAATGGTACAATAGGTAGTCTCTTACTAAGGCTAAAGGGAGGTTGAGGGTTCGACTCTTGCCTCCAACAACCTGCTATGATTAAGTCGTTGCTGAACCCAAGTTCAGGGCTTAGTACAGTGATGGGTTGGAGGTATTGGGCCATGGACCCCGGTAACCCGTTGGTCTCAATGAGACGGTGGGTGGGCTTAGTCGTTGCTGAACCCGAGTTCAGGGCTGAGGCCCAGCCGTTACGGCCAATATAGTCAGAAACCTAATGGGTCACAAGCATAGTAGGAATGACTGAAATTTGAAATGGACCTTGGATTGGATCTAAAACATGAAAGAAAATTTGAGCAAGATAAATTTTCGGTCATGAATGGCTCCTGGTTGCAATAGTGTATCACGATGGTGGATAAGGTATTCATGACAGAGTTTGCGGTCGCTAATGAGATCGTGAACCATTCTTCCATTTTGTGTCATGGATTATCAATGGCATGACAAGTTATTCATGGCCATGACTATCCTAACATCAACACAATTTGCGGTCGCAAAAGGTATTTTGCAATCACGAATAAGGTTGGTTCAGTAAAATATATTTTGAGTAGGAAGCCTAAAACCTAGGATTTGATGAATTCTACTCTAATGCAGATTCGAGGACATATAAATAGCTTTATAGAGGTTAATTTCATGGCTACCAACTTTGAGAAATAAAATTTATTGCTCTCCCATCTCTCTCGGAAGGCAATCTACCATAGCTAGCACTTAAATTGATTGTCACCCACTTTTTATTGTGGTTTTCATCTTTGTTCTGTTGTTAAGATAATCTAGCTTTTGGATTGTTGTGGTTTACTAATACCCAAAAAATAAGGAAAATTCACAACTTGGAAGATCAAGACTTGCAAATAAAGGTAATTAACTTCTCCCATTTGATGGTATGAAATCCGATTTTAATATACATGGGACATTTCATGGGTTTTGGATTTTAATTAATTTTTAAATTTTCGCTGCCATATGTATGAGATGCATATTTAAAACTCAACATTAAAAACATACAATTAAATTTAAAAACATAAATAAAAACTATAATAAATTAAGATACATCACACACCATTATGTTGTAGAGTGTAAGGTATAATCCATTGAAATAAAATTACATAATCTCCTAGATAACCATGAAACTCTTGATTCAAGTATTCTCAACCTTGATCTGATCTAAGTGTCTTAATACTCTTTCCAAGTTGTTTCTCTACTTCATTTCTAAATTCCTTTAACTTTTCAAAATCTTCATATTTGTGTCTCATTAGATACAAGTGCTCAAATCGTGAATAATCATCAATAAAAGTAATAAAGTAGATAAAATCACCTCTAATGTGCATTGACAATTTCTCATAAATCATATGTATGTACTAAGTCTAATAGCCCATTAGCAATTTACCCTTTCCACTAAAAGGTCATTTTGTCATTTTGCCTAATAAATAATATTCACATGTGTCATGTGATTTATAATCAAATGACTTTAAATAACTATTTTTGTATAACTTAGTTATGTGCCTCTCATTTATATGACCAAGGCGATAATGCCATAAATATGATAATTTTAAGTTATCCAATTTTTGTTTTTTATTATTGATATTGAGGATAGAATTGGAAATATCAAGAATATAAATTTCACTGCATAATGAGCAAGTTTC
This sequence comes from Triadica sebifera, assembly GCA_023653625.1. Lineage (NCBI taxonomy): Eukaryota > Viridiplantae > Streptophyta > Magnoliopsida > Malpighiales > Euphorbiaceae > Triadica > Triadica sebifera. Next base: position 15,178,143 of record CM042910.1, on the reverse strand, counting down.
ATAAAAAAATATCATTCAACCAAATAGAATAACTATTGCTATTTATAGTCAAATGAAAACTTTTTCTATTTAAATAAGAAACATAAGTAATATTCTTAGTTAAAACTAAACAAAATAACAATTGTCTAATTCTAAAACAATCCCACTAGGGGATGTCAATATATGTAGGTCTGACTCTCTCTTCTTGAGTTATCAACTGTTCTTGAGACCTTGCATATCAATACATATGAGTGAGCTACATTCGATATCTAATACCCATGTATTATTATTAGAAACAGTATCAACATCAATAACAAAAATACCTAAAATAGAAGGTGCATCTGATGACTTATCTTTCTCCTTCTTCAAAGACTTCAGCTAAGTCATGTAGTTCCTCTTCCAATGGCCCTCTTGCCACAATGGAAGTAAGTCCCCTTTAAGGCAGTCTCTTTGCCTTTCTTCTTCAAGATCCCTTGGGTCTTTGTGAACTTCTTATTCTTTCTTGTCATTTTCTTCTTCTTAGAAGAACTAGAAAAGTCCATCAGCATCGCAACCTTTTTCTTTTTCCTGAAAGAAGGTTCAACTGTCTTGAGCATATTTATCAACCCAAGAATCAATATAGAGATCGTGTTCATCTTGTAACACCCACCGATATAGCCAGAAAGATCCGAACTATATAGGAGAATGCTACGAATATTTTTCTAAAAATTCGATTAAATTAAAAAAAATTATTTTTTATTAAAATATAAGCTTAATTAAAACTTTTTTAATCAAAATTTGTTTAAATATAAACAATCATGCACCATAAAACCCGATCCAAAATATTGATATCATATAACAAAAAACATATTGGGCTTACACTAGCCCTATATTACAAAATACATCATATATCGATTACATGTTTTTAACATAAAAGACATGTACAAAATTGTCCTATAACACATGACATGTACAAAAAGGATCAAGATATATCATGTATGAAACACCCACCAAAGATGAGTCTTCTCTAACTTATCTCTATATGGGTTTGCTACTCTTCAGTCATCTTTTGTCTACCGACTTCAAACCTGTGTATAGAAAAAATCCACATGTTAAACAACTCAATGCTTAGCATCATATGTGTATAAAAATTCTACATAATATCATGTCATATCATAGCATCATTATTCCATGTTCATATATTTTAACTCATGATCATACACAATATATATATATATATATATGTATATTCTAGATGTTTCATTCCCCTTTTCATATTAACATGCCTACTTTTGTCATAAACATAAAAGATATCAACATGCATCTATAATCATTTCCATATCAAACATATCATAACTGCATTAGTAACCAATACATAAACCTTTTCATTCCACATACAATTTCCATATGATTAGTTTTCCTTATTATTATCATTTTCCTATTCCTACTCAAAACTTTAAGCCTAACTATTCAGATGCGGATTGTGAAACAAAAGTGCTCATAATCCAAGCTTAAGTCACCCTCCTCACTAATTATATATGCTCATATGAGCCTTTCAAATTAAGGGCACTCATAAATCGAGCTTAAGCCATTTTGACAGCAAAATAAACATTGCTAGCATATAAAATTAAGGGTGCTCATAATCCAAGCTTAATCTACCTTGTCCTTATATCAATATCAACATATTTTACGATATCATAACTTCCTCAATGGCATGTCATCTATCTTATGTCAAGTCTTAGATTAGAGAATTGGGCAATTAAATTTACTTTATTTATCTTTTAATGTCTATTATCATATACATACAATTAAGAATTAAACACATGCACATTTCCTCAAACACATGTATGTATTCATGTAACACCCTTCGATATAATTAAGACTAAATCTAATTATACCAAAGGATACTACAATGCACATGAATTAAAATGAGATAATTTAAAACTTTCATGTACCATGGCCATGATGACTTTAAAATAAAACATCATTAAAAGATTTAACAGAAATAAAATATTTAAGTATAAAATCATACGGGCAATCACATGCCCAAAGTTTATACAAAACGAGTAGTTATAAAACTACATGTCTCTGAAATACAGCATATAAAACTATAACTACCCAACCCAACAAAACTCAAGAAAAGTAAAAAGTACAACTGTTATGTCACCCACCCCACTCGTGTGTCCTTGACTCTGATCCTTAGGCATCCTCCTCTAGTGATCAACTCTTGGGCTCCTCCGAACCTGTGCATGGGAAGCCCATATGCTAAGCAACTAGTGCCTAGTGGTACATAACAACATGCAAGGCACACATACATGATAAACATATAATATGAATGATATATTCACTGAGCTACGATAAAGACTTATCTCAAAGTTCGCATATACATTAGCTTATATACTACATGACATACCATAAAGATCTCATATATATAATGCACACATCAAATCTGGTATATCAAATAACCAACTAGAATCATACAAATATATACCACGCTTAGAAGTATTTACTTACCATTACTTACCATTCCACTGCCCGCTATACTCATAATTAGACTAAAATGGATACAAGTACTCTACGGCTCTCACTAGAGCCTTCAGAACACTTGCTTAAGCTTTTCAGAATACATGTCTAAGGAAAATGAGAGCACATAACAGCTTCCAAAGAAAGCCCACTTAGCTTAACCCCGAGCCTTCAAAACATCTCATATGTAACCCAACCGAGGAAGCTTTCATTGCTTACCCTTAGGCCTTCAAAGTATCTCAACATAATCCAACTGAGGAACCTCTCATTGCTTACCCTTGGGCCTTCAATATAACCCAACCGAGAAAACTCTCATTGCTTACCCCTAAGCCTTCAAAGTATCTCAGTCGTGACCAATATATGTCACATGGTACCAATCTCCCCCTTAATGACATGTCATCTATCCTAGCTCTAGTCCTAGTTAGAGTATTGAGCTTACAATTTCACAACATGTACCATATATGTTTCATAATATTCATAACCATGATTTCTCATAAATCACAACCATAACATGTATTATCATACAACAGAGGTACTCTATCTCAAAATTAATCAATCTTGATTCACATGCAAGCATACAAATTTCACAAGTTAAGCAACTTCACACACGTGAACACCCTTTTCACGGTCGTGAAGAACCTCTTCTTAGGTAGCTTACTCATGAACCAAACCGTGATTCATCTTATGAATCAGCACACATTCACAGGCATAAATCACATTGTGAACCCAACCGTGAAGTTGTCTGTGAATGGGTCTGCTTCGACAACAAAGTTAATTTTCACGACTTTCACACCCGTGAACCCTCTATTCACAGCCATGAATCTGGAAAAAAAAGCATCACATTTCATACCTCTCTCATATGTAATATTCTCTACAGTTGACCAATGTCAACCACACTATCAACACTCCAGCATGCATTTTAGCCATATATAACAATCATGTACTTTCTAATTATCTACATTAACCAAAATAACTCATCAAACATCTCAATATAACCATGTTAACATAATAATTCCATCATGCATATCAATCCCACATTATGGCATTTAACAACTCAATGACCATTGACATCATGCACCTAAAGCAATGAACACATAAACATGCCATACAAAGCCTTGGATGTAGTTATGTATAAACCTTGCACTTAGGATGGAGATTAGGTAAAGCTTGAGCTCTTCAAGCTTGTCCTCTTCCCTGAGATGGACTCTCAGCTCCGCTACCAAATCTTAGCAAGATGAAAAATGTCCTCTTAGCCTCTAGAACTCAAACCAAAACCTAGAAACATAAAAATCAAGCTTTTCCCTCAAACCTCACAAGCTCATTCTCTCACTCTTCTCTCTCTCTTTCTCTATTGAAACAAGGTCTCTCCAAGCTTCAATAATGAAGGAAGAATAAGATGCAAATGGCATGTTAGGTTGGTTAACAAGGAATGGGGAATGGAAGGAAGGAAAATGTGGTTGCCCTAACTAAACAGACTTCACGACCATTACTCATTTTTCATGGGCATGAACCACTCTCCTTCACGATCATAAAGAAACTCTTCACGGTCATGAAGAACCTTATCACAGTTGCTAATTAAAATCCGATATTTATGGTTGTGACACCCATTATCACGAGAGTGAAATAGCTGATTTCAACAACTCTCAAACTTTCAAAACTTCACTTAATCCCCAACTCTCACTAACCAAGAATATAACTTATAAACCCTAATTATGGGCATTACAATTCATGTATAACAACAGTTCATATCATATGATTAAAAAACCCATCATATAGTAACATATTCAAAAACTACATATTGTACATTCACTATGCTTCGTGGGCATGAATACTCAATTACGGTTGTGAATGTGCCATTCACTAGTGCCCTACCCGTGGACCAAAATGTGAAAGCCACTGCATACAAAAACACATTATTCACGGCCATGAAAATATATTTCAAGGGTATGAATCCATGTTTCACTGCTTTCTGACTATGAAACAAATCGTAAAATTCTATATTTAAACTTGAAAGACTGTGTATCAATGTTCACAATCGTATAATTCACTATGCTTCATTGTTATCAACTCTTGGACTATTATTATGCTTTTACCACATAAAACACATTCCAAAATGCATGAAAAATGAATTAATATGCCAATATATACATACTTATGAAAAATGGAGCCTAAAACCTCACTTTAATTTTTTTAAGCTTGCCTAGCACTTTAATGATCCTCTCCACTATTTCTAGTAACACCTAAGATCATAAAACATCCTTCTTAGACTATTATAACAAAAAACAAATCATAAAACTCTCTTAAAGAAAAATTTGCTTTAACAACTTAGAACATGTCCCTTTTTCTTTTGATCTCAAGTTTCTCCAAGTTTAAACAATGGAGTTGTGTGTGAAAAAAAGGAAAACAAGGTGGATAAAAAGTATTTGGTGTGTCAAAAAGGATTTAAGAGTAGTGGGAAGCAATTAATGGCAAAAATCATGAGCATATGAGAGAGAAAAGTGAGGTTGTTCACATAGAGAACCAACCTCTGTTCATGGGTGTAAAGTTTCATTTATGGGTATGAATCATCATTCATGTGAGTAAACCATTCACAGGCATGAATACCATCTTCACTCTAAAAAGAACTTGCCACATTTTGAACTCTGTTGTTTTGATCCCTAACACAACTTTCATATGAATGAAAGTACTCATTCTTATTTTTCAACCTTTCAAAACTTACTCCACCCATTCTCTCATCTCTTATATATTAACATAACTTATAGGCCCTAACTCATGGGTGTTTCAAAAATTGTATTAATTCCATTTGTTTTTTTTAACCTTATGCATTTAACACACCATATTTATAAACATTATTCATTTAACTTTTCATTAATTCACAAATAAATTCAATGTTAAAAATAAGGAATTCACGGTTGTGACCATGTGTTCATACACATGGACAAGTCAAGTCAAGTTGTTTCATGAATGTGAAAGGACGTCTCAACCCGTGAACAACATTAAGGTTGTTTCACGACTGTGACAGACTTCTTCACACCCATGTCCCATATTTTTTCTCAAGCTGTAAATGAATATGGATGGAACGGTCCCTTTCCATACCAAATTCACACTCATAAATCATGGATTCACACCCAAGATTTAGTGATTTACGCCCATGAATTGCTACTAGCTACTTTTCCAAGCCAAATTCATTGCTAAGGCATACCAATAAACCTCAAAACATACCAAACATACATCTTAAGTCCAATACATATTCTTAAACTCTTTTTCAGACATGGATAAACCTAGTTATCACAATTCCAAAACTTACATACAACACTTAAGTCATATTTCCACAAAATTCATACATGACACAATCAAGTTCAAATTTCATGCCATTTTATTCACTCTTAAGATATGTAAATCACCAATTAATATTCTATAACATGCAAAACATGTAAAACATATCAAATTATAGCTTATTTTTCAAAGAGTATGCATAAACCTCTTGTGTTTCCTTATAGGCTCGTTAAGCCTCTTTTTCCTTGCCCTTATTTCTCTCCTCTATTTGAAATTGATTTGCCTCCAATTGAGCACCTAACATATGTCAAAAATACCATAAAACATTATTTTATCTTCTTAAATGTAACGACTGGACCAGCCCTTTGCATGACAGACTGCGCCTACCCGTACAATTGGTAGTCTCTTACTGAGGCTAAAGGGAGGTTGAGTGTTCAACTCTCATCTCTAACAACCTACTGTGCAGTCTGTTATGCAAAGGGCTGGCAGTGATGGGTTGGAGGTATTGGGCCATGGACCCCGGCAGCCCATTGGTCTCAGTGAGACGGCGGGTGGGCACAGTCTGTCATGCAAAGGGCTGGTCCAGTCGTTACATAAAAGGTGGTACAATTGGTAGTCTCTTACTGAGGCTAAAAGGAGGTTGAGGGTTTAACTTTCATCTCCAACAACCTACTGTGCAGTCTGTTATGCAAAGGGCTGGCAGTGATGGGTTGGAGGTATTAGGCCATGGACCCCGACAGCCCATTGGTCTCAGTGAGACGATGGATTGGCGCAATCTGTCATGCAAAGGGCCGTTCCAGTCGTTACATTAAACCACTCAAAACCCTAACTTGGCTAACTTCCATATGAACCATTTCTCTCCAAAATAAACTCTATATCAACTTAAAACAACATTTTTCCTATGAAGAAGATGTAGAGGTGGAAGAGAAACCCTTACCTCCACTTACTTTTCACCATGGCTAAACCATAGGGAACCTTTCTCTCCCCTTTTCAAGCTTTTTTACTCCTTTTTGCTTTCTTTAGCTTCCTTTAAGTCTTTTATGCATGAAAACTACCCTTTTCTTAGTTTTTCTCTCTATTTTTCTCTCTTCCTCTCTTTTGATGGAGCTTTGGCTATGGAGGGATGATGGAATGGTTTGGGGCTATTCTCTTTGCAGAAAATTCTAGTGAAAATGGAAATAAGAAAGGAAGAATAGCAAAATTTTCAATAATGGGACCCACTATAATTGACTAAATCTTGATATTTCACCTTAATCTTGTAATAATATTATTTCCACCTCTTATTACAATATGTGGTTGGCCAACATAAATCAAAAAAATAGTTTTCATGTAAATTAAATGGCAAATATCCCAATTGGTCCCTCAAATTTTGATAAATTGCAAGTATACCCCAAAAATTGTAAAATTTTCACTTAATCTTCTATCATAATTTAATATATTTATACCAATTATATAATTTATTAGATATTTTTAATAATTATTTGTCATTATTTTAATTTTCTTCGGTCAAAATCCAAATTTAGACTATTATCGAACTGACGCGTCAATTTCACGACACACGCGACTGATGGTTTAAATTAGCATATATGATAGGCTCTTATTTCTCTTTTTCATATTAGAACACTTTTACTTGATGTGATCGAACTTGTAGTCATATTTGATAATATCATTTAAAGTCTGATATTTCTTATTATTGTGTAATTCTTTTGACTGAACTTTCTCATAATGCTACTTGTAACCTCTTTTCTTTTCTTTTCCATGTAGCTTCTTGAGTTTATCTGTCACTATGGTTGCTTTCTCATTGGTACTTGATGAGCTTGCCTTCAATGCAATTGCTTTCTTCTTTTCCTATTTTGTTGATTCACCTTTCCACCTTACTTTATCAATTTTATACTTTTTGATCTGATATATTTTTTCATATGCTTTCTCCAATTTTGTCCATATTTCCCATACTAATTCACAAGTTGAAACTCTATTGTATTTATATGTGTCTAGAGCACAATGACGAATATTAACAGCTTTTGCATTCATTTGTACATATCTCCAATCTTTTTGTTTCATATTATGATTCAAGCTTTTTTACCATCACACCATTAACTTCTTTTGTTGGAATATGATGACCGTTGATAATCAATTTCCAGCACTTCACAATAAAATAAAGGTGGTTTGCTGATAGATGAGGCTTCTAGAAGAGAAATAAATAATGAAAATTGTGATCCAAAATATTAAGTCATTTTATTGATCTCTCAAGGTTGTTAGACCTTCGAGGAATGAGGTTTGTTATGATACCAAATGTTATTCCCAAATGACTCAAAACAGGAAATTAAATAATATGGATAAGAGTTTTCTAATTTTGCTAAAAATAGAGAAGCTATTTTAGAAATCAGAATGACTTGTGAAAATTTAAATATTTTTTAAATGTAAAATCTTCTTCTAGATAGAAACATCTTACAACACTTACTAATAGAAAAACATTTTTTTTTAACTTTGATAATTAATTTGAGATGGTGAGAAAATCAAATGTAAAAATTAGAGTCAAGTATAGAGATTAGAGTTAAAAATAGAACATAATAAATTTATCCATCAAATAGATCACTTCTATTTGAGTCTAGATAAGGAAAAAAAACAATCTAGAGTACTTTGGAATGTGGAAAATTTATTTTTCTTTTTGAGTAACTAGAGAATATGATCGAATCAAAAAAAATATTGCTATATCATATCATAATACTAAATCAAGGCAAAAAAACAAAAGTAGAGTAGAAAATCATAACATTTTAATATTTTAAATGCATGGAATGCTCTTAGATATCATTTGAAAATCTTATATGCATGTAATGATCCTAGATATGCTCCTTATTGATTTTACATCTTAAATCACATCTACTTAACTTGTTTTTCATAATCAATATGCATAACTTCTCTAAAATTTATATTATGGAGAGTACTATGATTCTTTATCAATTAGATCATACTGCAATCTCTTAATAAAAATATAGATTGTAGAATCCCCATTAAATTTTAGTTATCATTAAAATCTAATGGAGATCTTCCTTGTAGCCATAAACTTTTTACATTTCAATCTACCTCCGCTAAAATTTCTTTGTTTCCGTTGCTTAAGCAAGTGGGTCCTCCTCTTCAACTTTTCCTTTATGTTATATTTAAGGTTTTATGTTATGTTGCTATGGTTGAAACATTAAAAAAAAAGGCTAAAGATTCTCAAATATCCTCTTTTCCCATAGTTTATTGGGTTTTGATTGAAATGCTGTGTGTAGTTGGGGGAACATAAAAACCAAACTTATTGAAATTCTTATAAAGCATTTCTCGTTAATTAAATGAGAGGCTTTTTACTAATATAAAACACTGTTTGAATATACAAAAAGATTAGTGGGCCCGTGGGTAACAGTGGGGCTATGGATGTTGTTCTTCAAGTAACTAAGTATAAGAAATTTTAGTGAAAATTAGGATTAGGAAAACCTTACCTCAGTGGGACATAAGTTGAATCTTATGATTATAGTTGAGGCTTCCTTTTTCCATGGATTGCAGCATCAATCATAATAAGACTTCTATATTCTATATATTTCCATCAAAATTGGATAATAATATTCTATTAGTTGTCTAGATGTTTCATCTTTTACAATTACATTTTAGTATTAGCAGGTAATAATTATAATTATTATTATATATAATATATACTATGATTATTACTTATGATTCTTTCTTAGGCAAAAAGAAAAGAAAAACAAATTGTAGTCAAATTTGTTCATAACTATTTCCTTATAAAAAGATGTTTTCTCCTTTGTATCCACACAAGAAGAAATACCTCATTCAATTCATATTTTACCTTAAAATGGGCTGGACCATGCAACAAGAAATTTTTTGGGTTAAAAAAAAAACTTTTAATTTATTGGATTAGACCCCACATTTCAGTACTTGCAATTTACCTAAACTCTGCTGACCACATCAAGTATGTTATTTTAGGAAAGGGAATATGTTCTTTCAATTGGGCCTTTGTCTTTTTATCTGTGAGAATACAAGATGGGCAAGGAAAGTACTTGAAAATGCTTATATCACATTATCACTTGCACTATATACAAAAATTCAAGCGATTTATTGCTTTTGTCTTTTCCAATCTCTAAAAGATTCCTTGAGGTACATAATTTGCTTTCCCGTGTAACTCCTTATTGGTAAAATAATAACATGAAAGAGAGGTAACTTTATTTCTTTATACACACATACACACGTTTATTAAAGGGAAAAAGGCAAAATGAATATTAAAAGTCTAGAAATTTAGCACTCTAACAAAAAATCTACATTTGTAATTTTTAATTTATGTTCTCTAGTTGAAAAAAATGCATTTTCTAAATTTTACACTTAAAATTCTGTCTTTTTGCAATCTAATTAAAAATTTACTCTTTTTTTTTCCTATACATAAAAGTCTACATTTTCCATGCTACATCTTCTAAAAAAAACAAGCAATTCTACATTTTATGCACAATATTTTTTTTTAATTCCTCATTTTGCGCCTTTTCACTTTTGAAAACCAAAACTATTGTTGAGGGGCTTAATGTCTATAAATAATAGTTCAAGGGCCTAATTAATATGATACAAAATTAAAGTTGAGGGCTTAATGTTGGCCAATAATAGTTCAAGGGCTCAATACAAAGAATGCATAAAGATGATGGGCTATATATGCATTTTTGCAAATAAATAAAAATAAAACAATTGCTGCATCTATAGCTTTGCAATTGCAATTTCTTTCTTTTTCGTTGAGGTTTTGTAGGTTTTAATTAAGATGTGGATTAATATGAAGATGAGAGTTTGAACTTTTAATTAAGAAAGAAGCTTCTTGCTAATTGCTAATATCACATGGCCTCCAACTTCAACTTGTAACTAATGAAGTAAGTTATTTGGCTGTCAATTGGTTGTCTCAAGGACTTAAGATTTCCTGCATTGCATCTATATATAACTTCAAATTGCAATCAATCATTAAGCATTGACCTTTTCATTAATCAATCTTTTTTTTTTACATTTTTTTTTAATTTTATGATAAGAGATGTCATTGACTTGAAAGATTAAATAATGCTCCACGTTTTTTTAACAATTAATTTTCCTCCTTATCAGAATTTTATTTGAAATATAAATTTAAAAAAAATACCTTCTTTCCACAGGTTCTTTAAAATAAAAGAAATTAAACCAACTCCACAATGTTTTAGGCTTAGCTAAATTTGAGGTTTATGTAATTTTTATCAAATGTTGATTAAGGAATCGTCTTAAAATCAAAAAATTTCAACCTAATTTAAATGTCCACGTGTCAATTTGATATTGATTGCTACATAAGCTATGATTAATGATTCCTGTTACCCCCGTAAATCGATTGAATGATCACCATGTAAATCTACCAATGCCTTGATTATATGCTCAAGTAATTAACTTAAAGAGAATTTATCAATTTCAAAAAAAACTTAAAGATAATTTATTGAAAAAAAATCAAAAAATGAAGCAATTTTGCAATACAAAGTTTAACAAAATAGATAGAGATATAAATAAATCAAGCTGTAAATAAATTAAGCTGCTTACAAGCTATTCAGATTTTGGTTCAGAAAAAAACTCATTTGAAATTGTTTATTATTATTAAGAGCCGAATTTGAGGTCAAATATGAGTTCGAAAACCTTTTGAAACTCGAACTCAAATTTGATATTGTTTAGTTAATTAGCTCGCAAATACGTTTGCTAATATATTAGTTTAAAGGATTACGAACGTGTTTGTTTAAAGGCTATTTATGTTATATATTATTATCAAACTCGAACTCGATGTTTTATCATTATTAATTAACGAGTCGAATTCGAACTTTTATTATTATTAGTTAACAAATTGAATTCAAGTTAAACTTATTAAACATAATAAATGAGCTTTTAACGAGTCGAGCTCGAATCGCTCACGAACTTAATAATTTTCAAATGAGTCGAGTGCAAGTTTAAATATAAAAACTCGAGTCTATAATAAATTTAAACGAACCGAGTTCGAACTTTCAGCTAACAAACTATGAAACAATATGACATTTTATTATTTCAAAATAAAATAAAAATATGACATATATATATATATATATATATATATATGAACTGACCATCTTAATAATTTTTGGAAAATGAGAAAGTACATATTATGTTGCCCAAACAATGAACCAAAAAAGGGGGTTAAATTAGTTAGCAAATAAAATTTATTTAATTAAAAGTACGAAATGAATAAAATAGAGAAATGAATATAAGATATCACACATAAGATTTATAGAGCTTCAGATATTAACAAACCCTACTCCTCTCTCCAATCTCAATTGGATGTTTCACTAACACACTAAGTGTTACAATGGAGTTTTTCAAGTTCACTCCCAACTATGGTGTTTCTCTCAATAGCTAACACCTAATCCAAAAATTCACTTATGTTTTTCAATGGCTCACACAAAAACCAATTCATTATATTTTATAGCTCACACAATAAACCCTTAAAAGTGTTTCACTTTTAACCTAATATACCCAAGCTCACTTTTGAGTAATTGATTACAATGAAAAACACTCACCAACCTACAATGGTCATAAGTTATGAGTAATTAGGCTTTCACAAAAAGTAGAGTATTGTTGAAAGATAATAAATGAACAATGCTACAACAAGATTAAATATCAAAAATAATTGTTGTTCTACTTGTTGTTCTTCTTGTTCTTCTTTTTGGGATTCATAAATGACTTGCATTTATACTCCTTCTGTGAATTATAGCTGTTTAGGTGCATTTAATGTGAAAATAGTTATTGAACCAACTCTTAATTCGCGTCTGACATGTTTCTTTGTCCTCATTTACGGACGTGACTATATGTGTCACGGGCATGAATGTTTTTCCAAATCGTGGTTCATATGGCGACTCTAGTCGTGACTCTCTCTAGAAGAATTGGAAATGTTTGTTCACGAGCGTGAGTGTTCTTCCAAGCCATGATCCAAGTGGCGACTCCGTCTGTGACACTCTCTGTAAGAATTGGAAATGTTTGGTCACAGGCGTGACTATACTTTCACGGGCATCACTTATTTGATCATTCACGGTTGGTTTGATCTTTTATGGTCATGAACTTTGAATGGTGGAAAATTGATGCTAAGATATTTTAACAAACGTGACATTAGTAGTCATGGGCATGATACTTTACTATTTCTTAATTTTTATCTTCAAAAGTTGTCTTTCAATCTTGCTTCAAGTTCTAATCAAAGTATATTATGCTTAACACGTTTAGAATACAAACATTGTTAAATACATTATTGTTATTTTATTTGTTATCATCAAAATGATGAAAATACCCCTAAAAGTTCAACAAATTCTAATAACAAAAGTATTTCCTTCTTGACTTTCTCTACTTAATAAATGCATTTTGGATTTTGTTTCTCTTTTTTTAACATCACCCATTACCATAAGGCACAGACAATTAGACATCATATTATACATTTCTTTTTTCTTGTTATCCGTCTTTCTTCCCTACAAAAGTTATATTTTCTTATTATTTTAATGTAGTATTTATTATTCATGATACAAGTATAAATATTATAAATTTGTTCGTACTTATTATTAGCTAAATCATGTGATATGTATATTTATTGGGACATTTGTAACCAATTTAGTTGATATGAAATAAATAGATAATTTTCTTCAACCTTACTCTTTCTTCCTAAAGCTCTCTCTAAATTTCATAGGAAAACTTGTAAGGCAGATTAATCTTGCACTTGCATATGGTATTAGAGCAGGTTGACCATAGGTAATTTTCCATAATTATTTTATTTTTGAGTCATACTTTTGCCTTTTATTTTTAATATTAGTATTAAGTTATTTTCAATTTCATCTCATTTTGAAATGGATGAATCAATAAACATCAGAACTAGACCTAGTAATTTTCAACCCAATAAGGAATTGATCAAACTTAATTTCATCTAATTTTGAAATAGATAAATTAATAAATATTAGAATTAGACCTAGAAATTTTTGACCCAATCCAAAATCTGATGAAATTCAAATGCATCAGTCAAAAAATCATCAAGATTTAACTTTCAAAAAATAGATTGATCTGAAGATCTATCCGATTAACCCAACCCAAGATCCGAAACCAACCCAAAAATAATAACTTGAAAATGACCTAAACCATAAATGACTTGACTTGAACTCGTATGACTTTACCTAATTGCCAAGTCTAATTGATATTCATTAATTGAGTTTGGAATTAGTAAATTAAGATGCACTTGGTGCAAAGTAATTTAGTAATGTTGATCTTTCATTTACAAAGTTTTAATCATCCATATCCATATATGTAACATCCTCGACTTTCCACATATGCATTATTACATGTATTTTATTTTGACATATGCATTTGCATATATTTCACTTGAACATGTGCATTTTATATTTATTTTGATAAAAACAAGTTCATGACATACATTACCTACGTGTCCTAGTACATTGCAATTGTATCAAGTCACACATGTATTCTTATAACCTAAATGAGGGTAACAAGATATTAAGAATAAATTGAATAAAGTGACTAAATAAAAGTAAGTAAAATTACTAGATTAAGATTAGTAAATATTTTACATTGTTAATTTAATTAAATTGAATCAAAAGATTAAATTGCATATTGTATTGATTTGTGTAATAATCATAAGAATAATTAAAAAAATAAAAATAAAAATAAAAATAAAAGTCAGAAAAAAAAATTAAAAAAAAAAAGAAAGAGGAACAGATGAAAAGGTGGTGGTGGCTTAAACTTATTAGGCTGTCATTATCTCCATTCCTTTTCTTCTTCTTCTTCTTCTTCTTCTTCTTCTTCTTCTTTGCTTCATCCTTCAATCCATTTTCTTTGAAGTTCTAGCCACCTTTTATTCTCTCTTTCACTCCAAAAATTACAGCAACAAGATTAGTCAAGAGTGATTATAGGTGAGTAAATATTTATTTTTGTGTTAATCTTGATTATGGTATTTAGGGTTCATAAATAGGTAGTGTTTTGTGCCATGATTTTGATGATATTCAAGATTGAATTTGGAGAAGTGTAAAACATAAAAAGTGTTCATATATGTCTTAGATTTATGAATAAATATTTTTGCAAACTGTTGTGTGTATGAAAAGATATTGGCATATTATTGAAACTGGTCCGGATATGACTCTAGCTAAGTTAGCTACTGTGTTCTTTGGTTTTGAATATGATAAAGTCATTATTTGAAGTATCGCAAAACATAAAAGTTGTAGATATATGTGTTATGTATCTGTATACCAAATTTTAGGTTCCTATGTCTTGTATATTTTGTGTTATGGTGAATGGAACCATAACTGTTTCATAGTTTGAGCTGACTGCTTAGTGCTCTGGGCAGATCTAACAAAATTTTTGGCTATTTTGAGCTCCTTAGAGATTGATTATGTAAATTATTGAAACATGAAAGTTATATATAAATATGTCTTATCTAAATTTTGGTACTAAGTTTAGCTTAATATGTTATGTATAGACTAAGTTATGGCCTTTAGAAGTCATACTGGTCCGGAAGCCAACTCTGCTCTAGACCATCGAAATATTTCTTAAAATTTGAAGACCTTAGAGAAATAATTGATAAAAGTTGTAAACATGAAAAATATTAAATTTGAATTCATATAAGTTTTTGTAAAGTTTCATTGAAATATAACTTATATATTATAAGTTATGATGAACTAGAGTTAATACCCTGAAACTGCCTAAAGGCAGAAAACATGGCAGAAAACAGAACACATTTAGAAATTCCACCAAAAATTGTACAATGATCTAATTTTTCTGAAATTTTAATATGTTACATAATTATATGTTTATTTGAATTAGGAATAAGAATTTGATTAATTGGTCAAGTATAAAGAAATTTATAGGCTAAACAGTCCCATAAGATCATACTGTCTCATAGGAAAAATTTTAGCTATTGATATGAATAATGTATATTAATTTTTTAAGCCACATTAAGTCTCCCTAATCATGAGTTAATCAATTATGCTTTCATATTAGGCTCACAACATATTGGAGACCCACAAGGAGCCGATAGACAATAAGTTAGGGGTCGGAATCAAAAGAGAAAGATGAGTCTAATTATCAATTGAATTCTTTAATGCATATGAATGTTGTTTGCTATGTGATCCATATGATTCTTATGATTTGTCATTGATAATATGATGATAGATAATTTGTGACGTTTGTGGTATATATAAGTGGTATACTTGTAGTATGTTTGAGGTATATGTTTGACATATGTGATATATATACATGGTATATGTATAGTATATGTATAGTATATGTAAGGTATATGCATGACATATGAGGTATACATGGGATATATATATGGTATATATGATGAAGATGCAATGGTTGATGAATGCTTAGTTATAAACGCATATGCATATTGACTTAAAAATTGTTATGACTAGTTAATCAATATTGTAAAGCAAAAGAAGAGGCATATGACCCACAAATGTGCAAATGAAATAAATGATCAAGCTAGCTAGCAAATACAAATGTTCACATGACAAATATTCACATGGAAACCCGGGGCAATGTCTGTTTAACTTTGTCACAACAAAACAAAATAAACAAAGCATTTGCATATGTAAAAAGTAATGATTATATGTTTCAAATTTATTGATACTTATATGATATTGATGAATGGAATGAAAAATATGGTATGTATTAGATTTGTGATTTATTACTATGAGTTGTTTGGTACTTTAGAGCTCATTTTATGATTATTCTCACTGAGCCGCAACTCATCAATTTGTATCATTTTTCAGGTAAAGAAAAGTGATAGCTCATTTTGAGTAGCGTATAGAAGACATGGAGCACAGGTCACTGGTCGAGTCTTATCACTCTCTCTCCTTACATTCCACACAAGAATGAAAATATGTCATTTATATTTTGTATTTACATGTTTGAATATGTATAGTCATTTTGGAATGGGTTTTAAAAATGTATAAATGAAAGCAACTCATAAATACTTATGTGCAAAGTTTATTTTTAATATATGTGATATATTATATTGTGGCGAAAGTCTCAAAGTTGACTTGCAAAGTCATTGAATAATATTATAGGATATGATGAAAAAAAAATTTACTACCATTGTTAACAAGATATTTTGTCTTTCCAGTATGCTATGTATGATTATTTGATACAGGAATAGGTTGAACTCAAATGTATAAGATGTTGTGTTACAATATATGATTTTGTACAAAACTCTTTCACAGGTGATGATTACTTATATCGGAATAAATAGCGTTGTTATGGAAGAAAGTAGTTCTTAATATCTCATCCTACTCTCTTCATCATATAGATTTTGTATGTAAAAGTGACCAAAAGAATCTTAGGTTTAGAGGTTCAGTTATCTATGGTTGGCCAGAAAGTGGTAAAAAAACATCGCACATGGGATCTTATATTAAGCCTAAATGGTTTACCCTCTTATATGTGGATATGTTTTGGAGACTTTAACAAAGTTGTTTATGCTAATGGGAAGTTAGGTGGACAACAAAAGGATTTGAAAGAATTGGAGAAATTTTGAAATGTTCTGGATAGCTATGGTTTTTGGAATTTGGGTTTTAAAGGACTAGCTTTTACTTGGAAAAATGGTAGGAGGGGACAAGTGAGAGTAAGGGAGAGTCTTGACCGATTTATTGCTGAGGATAATTGGCTCAATTTTTTTTTCTAATACTGCAATATTACATATTCCACAAATAGCATCAGATCATTGTCCTATTCTATTGGCTTTTGGTAAGGAGTTGGATGGAAAATTTAAAAGAATTAAACCTTGTAGGTTTGAAGCAATGTGGGTGAGAGATGGCTCTTGTGAAAATGTTATTAAGGACGAGTGGGGGTGGCTAGTGGTATGATTGATGGTTTAATTTCTTCCAAGATCTATAATTGTGCAAACGCTTTAAAGGGGTGGAGTAAGACAAAGTCTAGGCATATTAAGAAACAAATAAAGGTAAAAATAGATCTCCTTACTAAAGCTCAATCTCGGGTTGGATTGGAAGACAATGTAGATGAGATTAAAGAGATTCAAAAAGATATAGATGAGCTTCTATACAAAAAGGAAATTATATAGAGGCAAAAGTCTTGAGCAATTTGGCTTTAAGAGGGAGATTTAAATACTAAATTCTTCCATAAAAAGGTTTCGGATAGAAGAAAGAGAGACTATCACTAGGATACAGGATGAGGAAGGAAATTGTGTGAAGGGTGATGAGAATATTTCTAGGGTGGTGCAAAATTATTTCAAAGTTTTATTTTTTTAGCTCCAATCCATCTAATTTTCAGATAGTCATTAACTCTATATATGTTGAGTTGGTTGATTCTATGGTCGAAGCTCTTAGCTCGCCTTTTATAGAGGAGGAAATTACATGTGCTTTGAAGCAAATGCATTCTAGTAAGGCTTCTGGACCTAATGGTATGCCTGTGATTTTTTATACATCTTTTTGGCATATTGTTGGATCTGATGTGATAAATGTTGTGTTGAATTTTTAAATTCAGGTCATATACCAAATGTAGTTAACCATACTTTCATCTCTCTTATACCTAAAATTAATAATCCTGAAAGCCTGAAAGATCTTCATCCTATCTCTTTGTGCAATGTCATCTATAAAAATTATTTCAAAAGGTACTTGCTAATAGACTTAAACTAGTCCTCCCAAGTTTTATCCATGAAACTCAATATGTTTTTGTCCCCAACCGTTTTAATTACTGATAATACAATTATAGCTTTTGAATTATTCTATTCCATTAAACATAGAATGAATGGTCGGAAAGGATCTCTTGCATTTAAACTCAATATGAGTAAAGCTTATGACAGCGTTGAATGGGAATTCCTTAGGCGCATTATGTTAAAAATGAAATCCCCCCTCCCTACTTTATCAATATTATCATGTATTGTATCTCTATTGTATCTCTTAGCTTCCTGATAAATGGGTCTCCCAAAAGATTTCTAAAACAGACCAGGGGTTTCTCTTTGCTCATTCAGAGTGCAGAGATTCATAGGGTAATTCATGGAGTTGGGGTCAGTAGACATAGCCCCGAAATTTTTCATCTATTCTTTGCTGATGATAGCATCGTCTTCATAATAGCAAATCAGCATGAAAGTTTGGCTATTAAGAATATTATCAACCAATACTCAACAGTATCGGGACAATTGATTAGCTTTGCAAAGTCTGAGATTTCATTTAGCAAAGGAGTTCATCAAAACACAAAAGCTATTATTAAAGAGAAGTTGGGGGTAAATGAAGTAGATGGACACGCTCGCTATCTTGGCCTCCCGGTTCTCATTGGTAAATCTAAGAAATTGATATTTGGTTTTCTCAAGGATCGCATTTGGAAGAAATTAAAAGGTTGAAGGAAAAATATCTTTCATGAGCAGGAAAGGAAGTCCTTATTAAATCTGTTTCCCAATCGATTCCAATATATATTATGAACTGCTTTGTCCTCCCAAAAATTATTTGTGATGAGATTCATAGTTTAATCAGAAAATTTTGGTGGGGATGCGAGGAGAAGGAGAATAAAATTCATTGGATACGGTGGGATAAGCTCTGTTTTTCAAAAAAATATAGGGGCTTAGGTTTCCACAACTTGTATTGTTTTAACCTAGCTCTCATAGCTAAGCAACATTGGAGAATCTTTTAAAACCCATCTTCTCTGCTAGCTAGATTGGTTAAGGAAAAGTACTTTCCTAATTAAAAGGTTCTGGAATCTGAGAGCAACTTTAAACCAAGTTTTTTTTGGAGAGGTGTGAAGGAGGCTAGGGATATCATTAAGAAGGAAACAGGGTGGAACATAGGAAATGGGTGTGATGGGAAGATTTGGCAAGACAACTAGATCATAGACTATCCCAAAAAGAAACCATCGATAACTCGAGTGCCTCCATGTGATACTTAGGTTAATTGCCTTATTGATTATGAGCTCCATTGTTGGAAAGGAAACTTTGTTAGAGAAATATTTTTGCCTTTTGAAGCTGAAAGTATATTGAGAATTCCAATAAGTGGTTGTCTTCCTAAAGATGCAAACTTCTGGATACCTGAAAAGAAAGGAAACTACATGTTAAGATCAGGTTATCATTTGGCTTATCAATTGTATTGTTTCCATTCGAATGGCCCCAGTGCATCCAATCAAAATATGTTTAATTGGAGCATAATTTGGAATAGTTTGTTACCCCCCAAAATAAAGCACTTCTACTGGAGATTGGTGAATGGTTATCTGCCCACATTTGATGCTCTGCCATCACAAGGTATTAAATGCGAACCCTTATGCATTCGATTTCATAAAGCTGAAGAGCCTCAATTACATTTGTTTAAAGAGTGTTCTTGGGTTCAAAGGATACGGTTATGCAGTATTCTTGGTTTTTAGGAGTAGAGAAATGCTTTGTGTTTCAATCTCAGATTGGTTCTCTAAAATGCACAAAAAACTCAAGCCAGACTTGTTTGCTTTGTTATGTTATATTTTGTGAGAGGTTTGGAATGATAGAAATAGGCTCATTCATGAAAGGTCAACCAAAAATCAGCTAGCAATTGTTACTTATGCAACAAAGTACTGTTGGAAGTTCCAAAAATCAAGATCAAATGCCAGCTCGAAGGATGCTCTGAATCAATCATGTTGGAAACCTCCAGTTAGCGGGGGGTGAAGCTGAATACTGACGCTGCATTCTATAATTTTTCTAATAGACCTGGTATAGGCTTTGTGATTAGAAATGACAAGGGAGAGGTGTTGATGTCAGGAGGCAAGTTTCTTTAGGGGACTTTGGGAGCTGAGATAGCAGAGGCTTTAGCAATCTATTTCAGTCTTTCAACTGCAAAGGAATGTGGTTTTGATTTTATTGAAGTGGAATCAAACGGATTAGCTATTGTCAAAGCTTTTTAGCAGTCGGATTCTATATCCAACCAAGTCAAAGTGGTGCTAGATGATATTAGTGCTAAGAGTTGTTATTTTAAATTTGTTTTATTTTTCCCATGTTAGTAGAATTTGTAATAGAGTGGCACATAAGATTGCTGATCGGGCTACTTCTATTTCTGGTATTGCTATTCTTACGGAAGAAGTGCCTTTATCTGCTAAATTTGTTGTGCTTGAGGATGTTTCTCTTTTCTTTGTTTAATGAAGCCTTGGTTATATCAAAAAAAATATATAAATTTCCTAGTGTGAATAAGGCATATTCATGAGGGTTTGTATGCTGTAATTTTTGACATTATACTGAAAACAGTGCTAATTTAGCCAGTTCACAAGGAAATAAAAGAGAGAGAAAAGAATAACTATTAGAAGAGGAATGGAGCCAAAGAGAAGGATAGGCATATTGTCTTTTCCTACAGCGCTAATGAACAGACAATGGATACATGCTTCAAATTGCATGGGTAGATTGATTGATACAAGGAGTCTAGCAACCCAAGTTGTAGATAATTTGAAGCATTCACCTCTGAATTCAAAACATGGAGACTAATAGTCCAAAATCTTATTAAATAATTCTTTTTTTATTTACACTTTATAAGATTTAATATTAATTATTTTTTTATAAATGCATGGTTTAAATTAGACTAATAGACCTACAACTATATACTTTTTTCTGTATTGTTTTAATAATATATATAATAATTTTTATGTTTGAATTAATCATATAAAAATTTTCATGGAGGACTCATGTGAAAAAAATATATTATATATATGTATCATTAAACTAGAGAAAAATTTCAGTTGGACCCCTTGTAAAAAAAAAGTAGGAAAAAAAGAGAAAAGAGAAAAGTAATTGGCAGTCTTATACTTCTTACATATTTTTTTTTTTATTTGGTTGATACTTAATTAAAATATTAAAGGAAAAACTTTTTTTTTACCTTTGAATATATCAAAAAAATTATTCTATAGCCCCTCAACTTGTATTTCTAATTTTTGTTTATTAAACTTTCTAAGTTCCAACAACTAAATATCAATTACGAACTTATTTGAAAGAAAAAAATAAATAAGTATTTTTTCGCAAACAACAGATAAACAGAAATATGAAAAATTTAAAAATTACATAATTAAACTCTTGAATTTGTTTTATAGAGCCTTCAATTTTCAATTTTTGTTCTAATATAATCTCAAATTTTTAATTTTTGTTCTATTTAGGCCTCTAAAACTATAATTTCGTTCAGGCTTCACTTTTTTTAAAAAAAAAAACAAATCTTTAATAAAATAAAAATTAAGAGTTTATAAATTAATAAAAAAAACTAGGATCTACGATTCTATGTACTTAAATAAAATTAAAAAAATCAGTACGAGGTTGAACAAAATAATTTTGACAAGTTAGGGGTCTTTTCCTATATTAAAATATTTTAAATCCTATCACAGATATAATAATTTTGATTATGTGGCTGGATCTGCCATGAATGTGCAGTTACAGTTAAGATACATATCATAGAGCTATTATGATTAATGATTGAATTATTTGCGTAGCTCACAACTCCTTATGTTATAAAGTAAAACTTGACTGATAATGAATTATTTTGGAATCACAACAAAATGATATTTAGTCAATCTCAATTTAACTACTTTGTTATTAAGTAACAAATAGGCATCATATTTTCATAATTACACTAATTTCTGACATTTAATGCATGATTTTAAATATCAATGCGTATCGTTATTAAAATCAATGTAACAATATTAGTTCCAATTGAACTATATCAAACTGTATCGTTTATCGGTACAGTAAATTTTAAAAAATAACTATCAAATAAACATTTAAATATATATATTTTTTTATTTAAACAATGTAAATTACATAATTTTTTTATAATAATAGCATAATACTATTAAATTAAACAACTTTATTATAAAATAAATTTTAAATTTTTTAAATAAGTAAATAGATATTTTATTGAATATGAGGAAAAATATTATCTTTCTTAAAAATGGAAAGATGATGAAAAAATATCTCTCTATAACTAAACAATATAAAAGCAAAATTAAAAATTATATTTATAAAAATACATATATTGCATAATTGAGTAATCACTATCAAAAAAGAGTGTTATTGAGGATCATTGGTATTTTATTTAAATAAGAAAATGTCAAACAATGAATTTACTTTATTGAACATATTGACTACATAACCTTGAAAATTGTTATTGTTTTTAATCACATATATTGTAGGATAAATTTGTCTAGAATATAATTTACCTTAGAATATAATTTACCTTAATGATTATTTGGATATCCATAATAGAACTGGAAAATAAATAGATTAATATAAAGATTGAATTCATATTCATATTTTAAATTAATAATAATTTAATAAAAAGTAGTCAAGTCAACATATTAAATGTAAAAAATTACGGATTTGCTGGTATATATATATTACAAACATATAAGTAATTACACGTGTTATAACTAATATAATTTTTTCTCTAAAACTTGAAAAAATGAAAAAAAAATAGTCATTCAGGCAATCTTAAAAATAAATTCATCTATAATTTAAATTAATAATATTTAAATAAATTTTAATTTTTTGACCATTATATAATATTCATATTGATATATATTGTATGTATTACTTATAACGGATGATATAGCAATGCTATATTACTATTTTTAATTAACAGAAATATATCGATCATTTATCGTATAAAAAATCTAAAAAAAATGCTTATCCAATAATATTTAAAACCATACATTAAAGTATGACTTATGAAGAGGATGGCTTCATTTCTTTTTTCAATGTACATTATCTTTCTGCTTTTTATAAATTAAAGAGGAAAAAACATATTTTGGCTTTTGATGAATTTCATTTCATGCAATTAAGTCTTTTAATTATAAAATTTATTCAATTAATTTACTTATCAAAATTGCTCAACTGACAGCTTTAAATATTAATTATATATAAATTTATATCTCTATTTATAAAAGACTAAACAACTAATTAATTTATATTTTTAATTAATTCATATTTTAAAATATATAGTATCTTATCAATAGTAATTAGTTGAACAAATTTCACATAAGACTTGAGAGACTAAATTTGTTCAAAGATTAATCTAACAAATTTTCGATAGAGAAGCTTAATTACTTCAAAATATGTTTTTTTTTTCAAATAAAATGCAGAATACAAAAATAGAAACGTAATTTTACCTTTATAGTATTAAAATAATAATTATTGGTATCAATTGTTATCTATATTAAATAATTAATTTTAAATAGATTGCAATTGCTGAAGCAATTGTTTTGTTTGTTTGTTTGTTTTTTTTTTTGAATGAATTCGAATAAATTGTTAGATATACATGATAAAGCAAAATCATAGTTAAAGATTTTAAATTAAAATCAAATCCTATATATGAAAATAAAATTTTCTGTTATAACAGAACTATGAAATCAGCTATTGTGTAGTACGCCGGAGCATCAAGCGAAAAGTAGACCCGATTGATATATTAGTTGTAAAACAATTTTATCTAAATATAAATTTTTTTATAGACTAAACAAATCACAACATGCCACGTAAGCCACTGTGGACCCTAAAGAAAACGAGCGAAATCTGGAACTCAATTCCGGAAGTGTCTTGAGCCTATGGTATCCTGCGACCGACGTGTCGTTATCAAGAAAGGCTGCATTTCTGTGTTAACTTTGGGAATCTGAAGTGGGTCGCAAAAATGAGATCTGAACCATTGAAACGACGAAACGTGTTGACCATCAAAGCAATGTGCTGCAGTATTCGTCCTCTCTGCTACAAAATAAAAAAACTGTACTTTTTTTGGGGGTACATTATGGGGTTTGCGGCCAAAGCAGAGGCTGTCCCAATTCTTATTTTCTTACTCTCTTTTTCTTGGACTTTGACCTAGACGGACGGAATTAGCAAAGCATTTTATTTGAATAAATATAGAATTAGAATAGATAGTTTTATATCAATTATCAATTCTTTCTTTCAAGTTGAGACTAATAGTTCGGATAGATGGAGTAAACTAATGAGTTCCGATATTAATAAACTTTATAAAAGAGTTATTTATGGGAACAATACTCTTATTGATCTATTAATAACAAGTAAATCTAAGTATGAGAAATTAGTAATGTGTCAAGAGAAATTGGTACAAGAAGTCAAAAATACACTTTTTTATAATGGAATCCACGGACAACCAATAAGGGACGGTCATAATAAGGTTTATAAGTCGTTTTTGGCTGCAATTGAAGACAAAGAAGGGAGATTTCGTGAGACTATACTTAACAAATAAGTTATCATTTAGGTTGTTTTGTCATTGTTGTAGGTCTCTCACTTTTGAAAAGGAAAAAATAAGAGAGGAAAGAAAATATTGTGGTAAAATAAGCTATAATTTTTATTTTCCTTTGTTTGGATACGGAGGAAAAATAAAGGGAAAAGAAAAAATATATATTATTTTTTTCTTAGCATTTTTCTCTCTAATTTAGAGAGAAAATAGAAAGAATTGGGAGGAAAATTTTACCGATTAATATAAAATTATGTATTTATCCTTTTGACCACTTCTGATTTTTCAAAATATATTAGGGTTTTAATACTAGAAATGTGCAAGCAGAGCACCAAATTTTCGAAACTCATAATTCCTCCTCCAAAATTTCAATGCGCTGCCAACAGCAAAATGATTTTCGTGGATATGAATTCCATGACCTGTAGTTATTTTGGTCATAAGAGAAATTATATGAATATTGTGATTATCTTGGATCATATATATTATTTATATAATGATCTTGTAGTTATCTTGGATTGGGTCTGATCTTGTGGTTATCTTAAATTAAATATTATTTGGGTCATGTAATTATTTTTGATCTTGAGACTTCCATTGTTTGACAGTATCTCTTGATTCCCTAGTCTATGATATGTTATATAGAAAAAAAAATAATAAAATTTTTAAGTGATATATGGATGTAATGTATTACGAAATTGGCATAAAAATTTTGGTATTTATTGATGAGATGATTTTCTTTCCATTATTTTAATAAAAGATGATTGTTTTATAAATGTGTTTTTATGTTTTAAACAACAAAGTGATGTATGAATTTACAATAAGTAAATTTTGTATTTTAAAAGAAAATATTTTTTTATAATTATTTTTTTACTGCGATATTTTTTTTACTGCAATAAATTATAGTTTCCAAGATTATATTTTAAATGATTGTTACTACAAGATTTATACTATTGAGCTAAAACTTAATGTGGGAGTTATTTTCTCTCGTGCAGATAGTAATATGAGACAGATACCAATGTACAAGTCGAGAGTTGTAGATCCAATCATTCCACTAGAGCAGTGCAACAGTAACAGAAACATAATAGTCATTTCATGCTTATAAATGAAATTTTCTTTTTGTGCATTAGGTATATTTTAAAATAAATACATGTTTGCAAATAAAAATCATATACTAGTTTATAGTTTACAAAAGCACATTTCATATATGTTCAAAAAAATTATTTATTCTCATTTTTAATTATAAGTGGATCTACATATATTGTATGCCTATAAGTTATGCACATGTATATCAATTAGTCAGTCGGAAATACTATTTTACCTGATTGAGGTATAGAATGATAAGAGAATATTACAAATATAACTAATTTTTTGACAAGACTGTGATGGATAACTTAAGTTAAAGGGTTGATTTGATTAGTTTAGTATAAAAAAATCTCAATGCTTTTTTTTTTGTTTCAAAATCTTCTGGGAAATAAAATAATCACAGTCAATATACAAAATCCATTTCAAAACCACTAAAAACGTGTTGCTTGCATAACATTATTGTGTGATTAATGTACAATTTGAATTTCTTTCCTTTATTATTTTGCGTAAGTAACCATCAAATATACATTTATTAGGTCACAAACTTCAATTACCCATTCGAAATACAAACAAGACAATTAAATCATGTCTTACTGAAAAATAATAATGAATTACTTGCTCTTGAAAGTTGTGTATACTTTATAAATGACATCAAATTATAGTTCCCTCTTTGTATTGAATAGTATAATTAAAGCTTTCTTGTTTGTTGTTTTCTTATGTTGTGAACATGCTTCACATAAATTATATTGAATAGTGTAATTAAGCGCTACCATATATAATTTTTCGTTTTTAGTCTTTTTTGTTGGGACTTGTAATTCATGAATATTTGATGTATTTTAATATGTATAGATGGATGAGAAAAATCAAAGGCAAGAAAATATAGAGAATGTTAATGAGAACATGCTAGTTGATACTGTTTATCCTGGTGCTATACGAAATATTGAAAATATATGGAGAAATATCATGAGTAACTGGCAACGTCAAAGAATTCATGTTGTTGTCCAATTAGTTTGTTATATTGTGTATTTTGTACACTTATTGGATATACAAGCTATGATTGTTAATAAGCCTTCAAGTAATTTAGATATTCCAAGGGACAACTCGTAAAAATTGAATGGCTAGACTTATTGGGAATGAGATATCATGTTGCGATATATTATGTATGGGTCCTTATGCTTTTTCCCTATTATGTTTGAAAGATTATAGATGTGCTACAATGGAAGAGCAAATAACCAAATTTTTGTTAGTTTTAGGGCAAAATTTTCATACTCGGCTATTAGGATTTTTCTTCCAATGCTTAAAAGAGACAATAAGTTAACATTTTCATAACGTTTTAAAGGTTTTCATAGCACTAGAAAGAGAGCTCCTTAAACAACCTACCAGAGTTGAAGTTCCTCCTCAAATTTTAAAAAGCAATAGATTTTATCCTTATTTCAACGTAAGAAACATTACTTGTACCTATTTACATATGTTCTGCTAATACACTTAGCATGCATGAAATATATTGACAGTAGGTGAATTCATTTATACATATAGAATTGTGTTGGTGTTATAGATAGGACACATATTCATGTCAGAGTGTCATACTAGTCTACTCAAAGGGTAATCCCTCTTAATAGGAAAGAAATGGACTGACTTCGTAAGCCTATCCACAATAACTCATATAGCATCATATCTTTTAGGTGTCACTGGTAACCCAATCATGAAGTCTATAGTAATCCATTCTCATTTCCATTTCGGTATTATGATAGGCTGCAACAACTCTGATGGTACTTGATATTCTTCCTTAACATGCTGACAAGTCAGACATTTGGTTGTATACTCTGTTATATCTCTTTTCATATCTATCCATCAGTACTTACTCTTCAAATCATGATACATCTTAGTGCTTCTCGAGTGCATTGAATATCTGATCTCATATGCCTCTTGAAGGATCCTCTGTCTCAACTCATCAACACTTGGTATGTATAAACTGCCCTAATAATATAGCCCACCATCTGACTCAACTGTATAACCAGGTCTCTCTCTCTTAGAGACCAACTCAACTATCTCAATAAGCTTATTATCCTGTCTATATGCATATATGATCTCTTAATTAAGTGTGGGCTAGATATGTAACTCCGACACCATCTTCCTCCTCAATGCATCAATCACAATATTGCTCTTACCTGATGGTAGTCAATAATACAATTATAATCTTTTATTAGCTCTAACTACTACCACTATCTTAGATTAATATCTTTTTGTGTAGGAAAGTACTTCAGACTCTTATGGTTTGTGTAAATGCAACATTTCTCCCCATAAAGATAGTGGTGTCATATCTTTAACACAAATACAATAGCTACCAATTGTAAGCCATGTGTGGGGTAATTCTTCTGATGTGTCTTTAGTTGTTTAGATGTTTATGCTACCACCTTGCCCTCCTACATTCCTACACACCCCACTCCATTATGAGAAACATCACTGTAAATGACTCCTTATTAGGGACTATGTAACACCTTTCAACACATCTGGAAAAACCCCCAATTGTATCGGTAAATGCTACAGAAAAACTTGCCAAAAACTGATTAATTGAAAACCTTTCATATTTAAAACCTGTTTAAATATCATAATGCAATAAATGCATAAAATCAACATAAATAAAATCTCGATCCAACGAATCGAATAAACAACATATAAATATGTTTTTGGCTTCATAAGCCCCGTATTACAAATACATCGCTTAAATATTATTACATATTCTTAAATTATAAAAGACATGTAAAAACCCCAAAATTTCCCATGACATAAACAAAATATATGATTCCATAAATATACACACCCCAACTAGGTGCTCTCTGACTGAACTTTTATGGCTTACTGGTTTACCGATCAACTCCTGTCTATTGGCTCCAAATCTGCGTGTAGAAAATCCACATGCTAAGCAAACTAATACTTAGTGGTATATATGTGCATAAAAATTCTATATTTAACTCGTGTCATAACATGTCATATAATTTACCTTATGATCATTCCTAGAATAATATATTTTAGCTATTTCATGCCCCAATGGAAGTTCACACACCTATTAATACCATAAACATTATATAACATTACCATGTATGTAGTATACAAATACATATATCTCATACACAATACCATATCATATTACCTGATATTAGCATTATAAATAATTATAGTTTAATATATTTACCGCCCAAGCCTTTTTAAGCTTAACTATCCGGATGCAGGATATGAGACAGGAGCACTCAACAACTCGAGCTTAAGCTACCATAATCACAACCTATATTAGCTCATCCGAGCCTTTCAAAGGCAATGACACTTATATAATATGAGCTTAACCCACTTGACTGAGTAAAATATGGCATATAAGATAAACCAGGATCAAGAACTCATATCGCCATGTCACCTTATCCTCATATAAAAGTAGCTCATTACGGTACTGTTTTCTCCCTCAATGGTATACCATATATCCTATGTCAAGTCAAAGACTAGAGAACTGAGCTTTTTATCTCATAACCATTTATCTTTCGATTCATTTATTACATGTTATTTCCAGCATTTACTTTCCCATTTATGCATTATCATATACAATACATAAATGTCATATCATGTCATCCACATGTTATTTACCATGTATTCGTACATTTATAACATGTCATTTATCCATTTAGAAAATAGATCACAATTCAAAAATGTACATATTATACATTCAAACAGTTTTACGAGCGTGAACTACTTATTCACGACTGTAAAGGTAAACTTTCACGGTTACCTTACCTGTGAATCATCAAGTGAATAAAACATAATTATCACGAGCGTGAATTACTTATTTACGGTCCTGATACCATATCATCATGACTTCTCAAACTGTGACACAACTCATGAAATTCTGGATTCATTCAGTTCATACCAGCTAGAAATTCACAGCTATGATACCCTTGTTCACGGGCGTGAATCATACATTTTCAGCAAACTCAAAACATAGCAAAAACATGTATTTCATGCAAAAACTATAAGATTAACCGGTGTTAATCACTCATATCAACACTTACATACCCATATCATGTCTACTACATATTTTCACAATATTTAAGTCATTAAAATCCCATTCTTGGATCATTTACATCACAACATACCCTATATGTCATTTTAACACTTAAACCGTTTTACCATGTTATTTATCAACCATAACATACAATTTATCATTTCATTCACATTTCATAACAAGAAAAACATACAAGATGTATGGAAACGAATTTAAATGCCCATATGTACATACCTTTCACTAAATGGAGCCTTTACTAACACTTCAAGATTTTTAAGCTTTCCTATCCCTTTGTGATGTGGTTCCTTACTCTCTAGTCAATCTAGCATCATAAAAAGATTTCTATTAGAACCTTGTATCATAAAATGAGCTCAAACTAACCAAAAACCCATGTTCTACCTCAACATAGGCAAGAACTCTACCAAACTTCCATGTCTCTCAAGCTCCCAACCTCAAAAATGGTGTTTAGGGTTTCTTTAAGGTGGAGAATATGACTAACAAGTCTTGGCATATGTCAAAGGGTGATAAGGGGCAGTGGAAGTACTTTTAAAGCAAGATTTGGTACAGAAGAAAGAGAAAAGTGCAGTTGGTCATGGCCAACTGACTTGCATTCATGGGCATGACCCTTACTTCACGGGCATGAAATGCCTTTCACGACCGTTACTAAACCATTCATGGGCGTAAAAGTTCTCTCTTCTCAAACACTCATGCCATGTCCAAAACTTTGCCATTCGAACCATAAAACTATCTTTCACGAGCGTGAAAGCTTTTCATTTCAAAAAAAATTAACTTAAACTTTAATACACCTTAAACCTCATCTTTTTAAACATATAGACCCTATTTTACGAGCGTTAAACAATATTTGTGTCAAAATGGAAGCCTCTGTTAATATTTTCTTAAG
Source organism: Triadica sebifera (assembly GCA_023653625.1). Lineage (NCBI taxonomy): Eukaryota > Viridiplantae > Streptophyta > Magnoliopsida > Malpighiales > Euphorbiaceae > Triadica > Triadica sebifera. The sequence continues at coordinate 15,147,122 of CM042910.1, read as the reverse complement.
ACTATCAAAATTGTTTTGGACATTTCTCTATCCATTTAAATTTTACATCCTTCCTCAGTAGTCTAGTCAAAAGAGAAACTCACGAGCGTGAAAGTTCACTCTTCTCGAACACTCTTGTCATGTCTAAAAATCTACTGTTTGAACCATATAATGATCTTTCACGGGCGTGAAAACTTTCCATTTCAAAAAAATCTTAACTTAAACTTTAACACACCTTAAACCCCATTTTTTCCCACTTTAAACACATAGGCCCTATTTTATAGGCGTTATAGACTATATGTGTCAAAATGGAATCCTCTATTAATATTTTTTTCAAAATATCAAAATTGTTTTGGATATTTCTTTGTCTACTTAAATTTTTCATCTTTCCTCAGTAGTCTAGTCAAAAGAGAAACAATCATTGAAATACCTATAAATAACCTTATATAATAACTAACTAATCCAAAACAACTCTTTATCTTTATAATATTACGGGAAAACTTCCAACTAATAACTACCTCTACTTTGCTAACATCAATCCTTATACCATTTGCTGACACAATGTGTTCAAGAAAAGCTACTCATCAAGCCAAATCTCACATTTCAAGAGTATGACATCTAGTTTCTACTTCCTAAATGTCTGCAACACTATCCTTAAGTGTTGATCATGCTCCTCAGGTATCTTAGAATACACCAATATTATCAATAAAAACCACATTACACCAGTATAGATAAGGCATGAATACCATGTTTATTAAGTCCATAAAGATTTTTGGAGCATTGGTTAACCCAAAAGGCATAACCATAAACTCATAATGCCCGTATTGAGATTTAAATATTGTCATGGCTATGTCTATTGCCCTAACTCTCAAATGGTGATACTCTAATCTCAAATCAATTTTAGAAAATGCACCTACACCCTTTTATTGATGAAACAGGTTATCAATCCATGGTAAGGGATATATTTTCTTGATTTTCACTTTATTTAGCTGTTTGTAGTCTATGCATAGCCTTATAAACCCATCCTTCTTTTTTCACAAATAATTTTTCACCCCAAAAAGATACACTTGATCTGATGAAGCTCTTGTCTAATAGTTCCTACAACTGAGCCTTAAGCTCTTTCAACTTAGATGGTGCCATTCTATATGGTGCTATAGAAATGGGTGTTATACCTAGGGTGAGCTCTATCGATAACTCAACCTTTTTTCAGGTGGTAATTCTGTTAAATCATATGGAAAAACATCTAAAAATCTTTAACTGTGTATTTATAGTTTCAACAACATGAGCCAAATAGGGTTCACATCCCTTCCTCAACATTCTCTCAGCCTTTATCATAGAAATAACTAGTCAAGGTTATGTACTTTTACATCTCTCTATTTAGGTATTTTAAGTACTACATACTTTGCATTGTGGTCTACAACTGCCCTACGCTGTGAAAGCCAATTCTAAGCCCAAAATGGCATCAAACTCATGGAATGACAACTCTATCAAGTCTTTAGGGAATTCTCTCTCATGAACAACCAATGGACACTCTCTGTATTCCCAGCTCACTATCATATTGTGTCCTAGGGGGTTTGTAACCTCTATCTCATATTTAAGTTTTTCACTAATTATATCATATTGTCTAGGTGTGCTTGTGCATATATAAGAACGTGTGAAACTCGAATCAAGTAATGCATAAATATCTAAGTCATAAAGAGAAAACATACCAATAATTACATTAGTAGCTTCATGGTCCTCTCTAGCCTTCATAGCATAAGCTCTAGCTAGAACTCAGCTTTGTCCTAGCTTGTTAATAGTCTCTAAGGCTGCCTAGGTAGGTCTTGTATGACCTCATGTAGTTTGTTATCTGGTTTGAGCTGAGGCTGATCGTGTAGTCTAAGTAGGCAAACTGTTAGTAATCATATGAAAATTCCTCTTCATATTCTCATTAGAACCGCATATGAAGCAAACACATGTGTTCATCTAGCATTCCCCTTTATGAATTTTATGGCAAGTGCCACAAATTGGAGCACTCTTTTTGGTAGTCTGGTTCTGAGTATTACCAGTTGCAGATGTAGCTTTGGAGGGATGCCCCTTCTATGTGATCCACCCTATGAGTGGTTCTTGTTATGTCCCTGATTCCTGCCCTATGTCTATCCTGAGTAGTATCAATCTTTCTTGCCTATAGACTAGGCCACTAGAGCAACTGTTTATCTAAAAGCTTCATTTTCTCTCTTTTACTTCCTCTTTTTCACACTAATGGCATATGAGACCAACTTAGTGAAATTGACTTGCTAGAGTTTTTTCACATAATCCCCAATCTCTACACTGAGGTCATCTTCAAATCTTCTGCATTTGTCTATTTCATATATGATTAATCTTAAAGCATATTTACTTAGTTGAATAAACTCGCTATGATATTCTGTCATAGTCATCTTGCCCTTTTTGAGATTCAGAAACTCTCATTTTTTCTCATTTATGTGAACCTAAGGGACATATTCCTCTTTGAACTCAACAATAAAGCAATCACATGTCACTGGCTGGGGAACCTCTGGTTTCAACAAGACTGACTTCCATATGTCATAAAGCATTATTCTATAGTAAAGATATGACATACTTTGCCTTTTGATCAGTAGCAACCTCAAACTCATCACAGACCCTCACAATCTTTTCTATCGAGTACTTTATACTAGCTAGAACATCATCTTTGGTTCTTAGAAAAGTCTGTGGCTCCATACTTACAAAGTTTTTCTAGTTGTACCTTTGGCTTCAGCGGTGTATGTGGAGGAACTAGTACTGGATATGGTATAACTTGATTAATATGTTACAACAAGCCTAATATCTATTGCATCAAAGGAATATGGCCCTGATCGGCCTATCCAAAAGCCTATTAGGTAAGGACTACTATTACATTTAGACCCTGAACACTAGCTCCATTGGACTGGTTTGGTGCCCCGGTATATGAAGAGCTATAGCTCTCAGCCGTATTGTTCAATTTATACATCATATAACTCTAGTCCTATAAGTTAAAAGAGAAGTAGCCTAAGTCAAAGTCAGACGAGACACATTTATGCATGCACGATAACCCCATTATCCATTTAGGTTTAGAACTGCCTACCCTAAGCTCTGATACCACTAAATGTAGCATCTTCCCATATAGCAGGACATAACTCCACTATACCAGAAGATGCCACATGACTAGTTCCAATTAAAAACTTGTTCTAATTAAAATCTTTTCCATCTCAAATAACATTATTTGTAATAGCCTTTAATCTATCTAACAAGTATAAACAAAATATATGTATATCATATATTGTATAAAACTACTTTCCTACATCTGAATAAAAATCTAAATCCTTATTATCAAAATAAATTGGTTTAGGCAACAACAACCATTTAATATAAAATCCATCCTTAATTAAAATAATCTAATCAATTTCAAATACATGTCCATATTTATAGAAAGCATGAATCAAATAATTGTCTCTATCTCATATCATGAGAAAAAAATAAATGAATGAAATAAAAAGAAACTAACCCAACATGAGTCCATTTTGACTACTCTGACAGGCTCATACTTCTCTTCTCCTCAACTCAATTGTCTAACAGCTCTAAACTTGCATGAAGAAAAATTCACACGCTAAGCTACTGAAAGTTTAGTGGTACATATAAGTATAAAAATTTTGTCATGCATTCATATACAGTTATAACATATAACCATTAAACATACCTAATGAGTTCGAACCATGCCATTATATAACAGTGTATAATATAATACATAATAAGCAGTATCTTGCCTTTATACACACAAGTGAATCCATACAACATTCATATCATATAATCTCAATTTCCCATTTTTTTGGTTCCATATGTTTGGTTACTGGTTTCCATGATCCTTATTACAATTTATAGCTAGTTATTGTGTTTTTTTAGTCCTTTTTCAGTTTACAACCCAATACTCTAGACCTAGACTATCCGGATGCTGGTCATGAAATAGGAGTGTTCTTATTCGAGCTTAAGCCACCCAACTCACTAATTATATTTATATGTATAGTACTCAATCGAGCTTTTTAAGTCAATAGTGCTATCACTTGAGCTTAAAGCTACCTTGATTGAGTAAAATATAATAACTACATGCATATGGGATCAAGGTCACTCTCACCCGAGCTTAAGCCATATTGGTCCTAAAATATAAATTCATGTGCTATATATACTACGGTATCATAACCTTTTCAATGACATGTCATATATCCTATGTTAGTCTTAGTATAGAGAATGAACATTATTAAATATAATATGATTATTCATTACATTTCATAATCTATTTCTTGGTTTACACATGTATTCCACTCAAGTTTGAGATTTGGCTTGAGCGTAGGAGGCCAATGAACCATTTTGATTCTTTTGTAGATGTTCATTGTCATGCCTTCCTATTTCAATGACATGTCAAACTCTTTTTTTTTTTTTTGCTATTATTGTATTGAAACCATTAAGAGAGGTTGATGGTCGTAGCCATGCATGTGGAACTTTCAGTTGTTAGAGGCTTAGGCCAAAACTTATGAAAAAGGGAGGACTTAAGGAGCTGTGAGTTATAGAACGATTATAGAGCTAGGCTGAGACCACAAATGAGAATTTGGACCAAAAAATAATTTTAATTAAAACATTGATTTGTTTAATTAAATTAAAATGGAGCTAAAATTGTGGTTAGTGGTGATATTCCTTGGATATGATTAGACTTTACAAGGCTAGGCATAACATCTAAAATATACCATTAAATTGTAAAATTAAAATTTTTTGGAGATTAGAATCATAAGCAATGTGAGGACCCAACACCGTGAATTGAAATTAGCCAAAAGAAATTTTGGATATTAAATATTCAAGTTAAAGTGAAGTATGAATTGTTGACTTAGACTAAATGAAGCAGAAAATGTGAATTAACTTTGCTTTAGAACCGAAGGAAATTGATGGATGGAAAGTTTGGAGTAATGTTGCAGTTGTATAAATGTTTGTCTAATGCTGCAGTTATATAAACATGACCAAGTGGCCTAAATATTAGTACATGTTTAGGTTGAATTTTGATAAAACTAAAGTAATGAAGGTAATAACTATAATTTGTAGCAAAAGCTAGAAACAAATGAGCACCTAATATTTAGTAAGACTAAAATTGTAATTAATGGAAATTATAAAGGATAATTGAATATAAATAAAGTAGGTTGTTATTGAAAATTATAAAATCATGTAAAGCCTTTTTGTGATAGAGTACATTTGAGCTTTTGAACTTAAGCGACAAGAGAATAAATATAACATGTAACTTTGATTAGGAGTTAAGGCTTACCATTATTAAATTGTGCTAGAACACCAGCTTGATTTTAAATAGATGTTTATTAACAAATGATTTATATCGGGCGTGTCGACACCATAGAACACCAGCAAGATAAGGACAAGATTTGGTAGACACAGAGAAGGAGTAACCAGGTTTGTGCAAACTCTTATAGTAATGACCAAATATGTATTTAATTTAATTATAATATTAAATATATTTTGTATTCTACTAAGAAATGAGTTTGAGCAAATTTTATGAAATAACCTTACATATATTTTTTAATTTCAATTATATATATATATATATATATATATATATATATATTCTGTTATAAAATAAAATGTGCTATGAAGTGAATTTCTGCTTAGAAAAATGATTATATGAATTGAAATAAATTTATAAAATGATTATTGAAAATCTATTACATTGTAACTGATTGAAATGAAATAAAAAGATTCTTGAGATTTTCTTGATTTTAGCCTATATATTAGCTTAAACATGAACTAAAGTTTTGTTAGTATGCCAATATGGTAGTTGCTCTTGCTCTGTGGCCATATGGTTATCTTTAGTCATGTTAGATTGTATATTTCTACTCTTGTAGTTATTTTGGATCATATATTTATTATTTATGATCTTGTAGTTATCTTGGACCGTGTAATATATTTTTGGGTCACATGGTTATCTTTGACCCAGTGACTGACACCTTTAGTATCCAGGACCTCTTGATTCTCTAGGGATAAGTCTACGGTGTCTTAATATATAAGCATGATAAAGAAATTTATTTGATATATGGATATAATGTGTTATAAAATTGCTATAAAAATTTTGGTACTATTGATGAGATAATTTTTTTCATTATTTTAACAAGAGATAATTGTTTTAGAAATGAGCTTTTATATTTTAAACAACAGTATGATGTATCCATTTATAATCAGTTAATTTTGTATTTTAGAAGAAAATATTTATTTAAAATTGTTCCTTGCTAAAAAATTTTACTAAAAAGAATTATGGTTCCAAAGTTATATTTTAAATGATTGTTACTATATGGTTTGCACTATTGAGCTAAAACTCAGTGGAAGAGTTCTTTTTCTCTTACCAGATAGTAAGCAAGAAACAAATGACAACATACAAGTCGAGAAAGTTGCAAATATAGTGATTCCATCAGAAGAATGCAGCAATATCAGTAACAATGATAGTCATATCATGCTCATAAAGCAAATATTGCATGCATCATGTATACTTTGAAAAGTGAGAGTATATGTTGTAAATAAATCATGTTTCAGTTTATGGTCTATAAAACTATAGTTCATGCATATATATATATATAAAATAACTATTTAGTCTTATTATAAATTAAGAATTGGTTTATATATATTATCTATCTTTAAGTCCTGCGTAAACATATTAGATAGTCTATCGGAGATATCACTTTACCTAATTGAGGTATAAAATGGTAAAGGGGGTGTTACATTCATGCTTATGTAATCATACCATATTCAATCTTATCCACCATATAGGATGTGTGTGCATACCAATTTCATTTTAATTCATTATAAAATAAATACAAATATTCTATTTTAGGGCTTCATGGTCGTGAATGGTCATTCATGGTCGTGAAGCCTTTATTCACGGGTTGTCAACCCGTGACTCATATCGTAAACTATTATGTTCACTATTGCCTCAACATTCATAGGTGTGAATATTACATCACAATTGTTAATCAACAATGTTCATGGGCGTGAACAACGTGTCACTGCTTTGAACCTACAAATTCCAACAATTTTAGCAGCAGTTTTTAGCACAATTTCACTAATTCAAGCACACCACAGACAAGAATCTAAAGCTAACTAATATTAGTCACTCCTATTAACATTTCCAGCAGATTACATCCTGTCACAAATTATATTCATGCATAAATTTATCAAATAGTCAATCAAACTAGTTTTTATGCTTAAATCATCAAATTCTAGCTTCCATAAACCTCGATTGTCAATGGTCATAGTACATAACAAGTTTAACATGTCTCATAATCTCATTTCAACAACTTACATACCAAAATCATGCCTAACAACATACTCATGTCATAATTTATCACACAACATGCCAAAAATCGAATTTAAATGCATATATGTATAAACCTAAATTGGAGCCTCTACTATAACCTCTTTAGCGTCTTTAACTCCTATTAACATTTTCAGCATATTACATCTTGTCACAAACTATATTCATGCATAATCTATCAAATAGCCAATCAATATAGTTTTCATGCTTAAATAATCAAATTATAGCTTCCATAAACCTCAATTGTCAATGGTCATAGTGCATAACAAGTTTAACATGTCTCAGAATCTCATTTCAACAACTTACAAACCAAAATCATGCCAATTAACATAATCATATCATAATTTATCACACAACATGCCAAAAATTGAATTTAAATGCATATATATACAAACCTAAATTGGAGCCTATACTATAACCTCTTTAGCTTTTCTAACTCCTTTTCTCCACCTTCTTTCTTAACATGCAATTAGAATCGAAAATCATTATCTAAATGATTATTAACTCTCTATATGTTATTATTAAAGCAAACCCCCACTTAACAATCCATTAAACATTTTTAAACTCTAATCCTCATATTAAATTGAATTAAACCAATGGAAGAATGAAGAAAAACATGATCCTTACGTTTGTTTTGAAGATTCAAATTAGTTTATAGTTAAATCTCAATTTTCTCTTTAATCCTAATTTATGTCTCTCTCTAAAACGTAAAATCCTTGTGTTGCCCAAAAAAATAACCAAGAAGAGGGGTTGAATTGGTTATCAAATAAAAGTTTTCTTTTAAAGAAATAAATAAGAAGAGATAGAAGAGAAGTAGAGAAATGAAGACACTAGATTTATAGAGGTTTGAGTATTAACAAAACTTACTCCTCTCCCCAATCTCAATTGGGTATTTTACTAACACATAAAATGTTACAAATTGAGTTTTCCAAGCTCACTCCCAACTATGGTGTTTTATCTCTTGGCTAACACCTAACCTAAAAACCCTTGTATTTTAATAACTAACACAATAACTATATCCTTGTATTTTTAATGGCTCACATAAAAATCCTTAAAAGTATTTCACTCACTATCTAAATGACTCAAGTCCTTTATTAAGTATTTGATTGCAGGAATGAAATCACTTACTAACCAAAATAGCTCAATAAATTGAGCTAAAATGATTTTTACAACAAAGATTATAAAAGTTAGATTTGAATAATTTCACAAATAGCTTTACAAAGAATGAATGCTTGATTTCTTATTGTCTAACTATGAAAAGTTCA